>OY730180.1:2776886-4099386 GCA_963422495.1 Polyommatus iphigenia
AATCAGAATACAGGTCGAGGAATAATTTAATTTCATACCCGAGTCCTTACATACACGGACAGGCGTGAAAATCTCATAATCTAGCTGCCTAGGAAATAGGAATAAGCTGCTTGAACCTACAATTAATTTAAGCTACTTTTGCACTTAACTGATTTACAGACTTTGGCTAAACGCAACAGTATCTAATAATAATAACCAGAAAGGAATTCTATATTATTAACTAAATATGTTTCATCTGGAATAAATTATTTTTATAAAGTACTAATACTATGATAAAAATTACCTACATAAATAACTAATGACTAATGACTAATAAGTAATAACTATAAATAGTTCGTTTGTTGATAATATTCTAAGCATTTTGCCTTCAACAGCTGTACCAGAAATACACAAATTTATTTTTAAAAGATCGTTGAACTTGTGTCCTAGCCCTAAGAGACCTTTTGACCCTCGTGTTATTTATATAGCCAGCCCTGATAACCGCCCTTTGAAGTACAGGCAAAATTATGACGGTTATTACATATTATTACCCATTATAGTACATAAACGTCCGTTCATCTCATTATGTAATCTAATGGCATTTGGGCCATAATGCGTAGACCTCTGAGATTTAGAATTAAAAAAATAATGACAAATTCAAATATAAAGAACGCTCGTTGGCGCCAATTTGTCTTCTGTTTGATTTTGGAATTAATTATTTGATTTTAATATTGTTTGTTTTAACCTACTTTTAACTAAGTTTTACCACCAACGAAAATAAATTAGTAATATTGCCAATAAAACTCATAATTAGTCAAATCATGTAAAATACATAGAGTTACGTATATGTTGCATTTTGTTTATCATTAATTTTATGTGCATAATGTGTCAAATATTATATTAATTACGAAGGGAAGTAATTTGGACGTTAATAAATATGTTTATAATTATAAAATGAGCACAAGATTAAATGTAAAATATGCGAGTTGTGCATAATTAGATATGTTTTTTTAACCAAAATCTTGAGTTTGTTCATCAAGATTCAAGTCTGATAGAGAGAAGTGGTTATATACACCCCTCAGTTTATATCCTCTTTGACATGTACCTTTTTTTCTACCACGCCACGTAATGAAATTGTATGCCAGCTCGGCTGTTTCGATTTCTCTTCAGTCGGCACTCTTGGAGTACATATTTTTTTAGTAACAGCTTATAGCTTATAGTTTATAACGAAGCCTTAGTAACGGCATTAGGGTATTAATCATCACGTCACGTTCCAGACGCCAGTCAAGACTAGTCGCTAGTCACTAGTCTGTAATCCTGCCACTTTCTACTACTAGTAAATCCTTTTGGCACGATTTTAGTTGGCATAATGCGATTTTCTATGAACACTTAATTCAGGTATGTAGCTCATGCATTTAATTTAAAGTAGGTTCTTGGTAAATATAGGCCACGCAAAAGTTGAAGATCTCTAGGCTAAAATTGAAGAAGATGGAGGTTTTTAAGCTATTGTATAGCTTTTATCGCGGGCTTTGAGCGCCGCGGCGACCGAATCAAGAAATTCCGTAACGAAAACACCTAACACACCCGTTGTTAGGTGTTTTCGTTACGTGCGGCGTTGCCTCGGCAGACTTCGACACGGTGTTTGTGCGACTAGACGTACGCGAATTATAATTGCATAAGTTGATGCTATGAGCTACCAATTAAGAAACTCAAAAACATTTCGCCAGTAATAATTGGCGCTTAAAATATTGCCCGTTTCAGGCTTTTACTACAAATGTACAAATCCACCTACCAGGCTTACAGAAGACACAACTAATAAGTAAGACGACCAGGCTCACAGGTTAGGTAATAAATAAACCCATGCAACTGTCCAAGCACTCCTGCCGCTGCCATAATTCACAAGTAATTGGCCATTATCTAAAAATACTACGTTCTATGGAGTATAGAGTATAGATCTCAGAGTAAGGAATATCATAGAGCGCTTAAGGTTGTCGTGTCCACGATTATTAGGATTTGGATTTCAATTTTCAAAGTACAATTTTGCATGTGCAAATTGCAATACATAATATTAATGTTTTCAATTACATAATTGTTTGCGTAAGGCGGTTCAGATTGTAATAATTAAGCCTATTTCACAGTTTTTATTTAAGACAAGTGTTTAGGACACTATGTCCATCTTATATGTCTGTGGTTTTTGCCATTTGCATTACCTTAAGATGTCACCTTTTAAATTAGTATCAACATGGACTCCCAAAACCAAAGAAAAATGCGAATAGGGGAATATAAATCTCTCTCCTTTCCTCCCATAGATTTTGCCTTTCACGTAGAGTGAAACAGCTGCAGCTAATCTTTAAGTGCTACTTCTATGTTATGCTTCATCTATGGTACAGAATAGGGTATTGTTAATATGGCATTTCCTGCTCTTGGCGCCGGCCACTTGGGCTATTAAACTTGAAGGTCACGTGCACTTGCGCAGGGCTGCCAATTTACTTTCTTTATAGCAGGGTTACCACTTACCAACTACGTTGTCTAAAAGCATTGAGTCCATGGGCGTATATAAGGGGGGTGTCCTGGGGGTCCGGACCCCCCCCCCCCATTACTATCCATCTTACTTGTCCAATCGACAATAATATATAGTTGCGTGTGTACGGTAAATTATACGGCTATTGCTGAACCAAAGATTTCCTTTGGTAGGATTGGTCCTAATGGCCCAAGGATGGATTTAAGATGTGGAGCCACCGCGATTTTTAATGTTAATTTTTTTAAATTTTAGCAGCTTCTGCTCAGGAGGAAAATAGAGTCTCAATCTGTATAGAGGCATTAATTATGGTACTATTCCAAGTTCGGTACCAGATTCGGTACTTGATAATGCTTAATTCATTTTAGGACTCATATTTGCACCATAAAGATGTTAAACAGCGTAAAAAGAAGAAGAAGAAGAAGCATTATTTAAACGCGCTAATCTTAGTATGAGTCAGTAATTACTGGTCCGGTTTGAAAAATTCTTTCAGTGTTAGATAGCCCATTTATCAAGGAAGGCTATAGGCTATATTTTATTATGCTAAAACCAATATAAGCGAAGAAATAGAGGAAAATGTGGAAAAAACGGGGGAAGTTATTTGAAAGGGCTTATTTCACGAACTACTGGAGTAATTTTTCTGTTATTTGGCAAAGATAAAAAGTATGAACGTGAAGGATCATAGGTTATTTATTGTGGACTAATTTGTTTGTGAAATATCTAATTTACGCGGGCGAAGCAGCGCGGAACGTCTAGTATAATATTATAAAGCTGAAGAGTTTGTTTGAACGCGCTAATCTCAGGAGCTACTCATCCGATTTGAAAGAATCTTTCAGTGTTTGATAGCCTATTTATCGAGGAAGGCTATAACCTATATTTTATCACGCTAAGACCAATAGGAGCAAAGATACAGAGGAAAATGTGAAAATAAGGCTGAAGAGTTTGTTGGTTAGTTTGTTTGTTTGAACGCGCTAATCTCAAGAACTACTAGCCCGATTTGAAAACATCTTTCAGTGTTTGATAGCCTATTTATCGAGGAAGGCTATAAGCTATATTTTATCACGCTAAAACCAATAAGAGCAAATATACAGAGGAAAATGTAAAAAAACGGGGAAAATTATTTGAAAGGGCTACTATCTCACAGACTACTGGAGCAATTTTTATGTTATTTGACACGAATATATAGTAGACTACGTGAGACATGGGTTATTAAATTGTGAAAAATATACGGTTTCCGTGAAATTTCAGATTTACGCGGACGAAGCCGCGCGGAACGTCTAGTATTATTAATATGTTTATTGCTCCATTCATCACCATGTCTTTGGCATGCAGAATAATGCGGCTATCAGCCTCCTTATATTAATTAAGCCCTGTCAACAGCGTTTTCGTTGGTTGAAAATCATATATTCTAAATTTTTTATTTTATTTTATTTTTACTATCTTTTATCTAAATATTATTCCAAAATTGGAATTTAAACATTCGATTCAATCGAAAATGATACCAAACTCGACTATATACCTAAATCCCACGCAGTTATTGACCTCATACCTTGTTAAAGCTAACCCGCCCCCCCTCCCCCACCTGCATGAAATATTCAGGTGGCTCCACATCGTAAACCCATCTTAGGGATATAAAGATCAATCCTACCAAAGGAAATCTTTGGTTCAGCAAAAGCCGTATTTATTCCTCGTTTTTTTGTCTTGTACGCACACGACTAATAATATTATGTACCTCGCCGATTAAAATCGGTGCGGATCATGTATTTTAAAAATATTTTTGATTTCCTAAACACGATTCCTATTTGCTGCTGCGGAATCCGCCATGGGCGATTCCAACTCGCACTTGGCCACTCTTTTACGTTAGGGACCCCCCCCCCCTTATCAAAGCTATATATACGCCCATGATTGAGTCTCTCAGAAGCTAAGAGAGCTAGAGCAGACCCCCAGCCACTAGTATGACCAAAGCACTAGTTGTAAATAAATTGCCTAAATCGACAACCCAAGATAGAATTTCTTGGCGCAATTAATGTAGGTACTAGTAGAGTCGACCCTACGTAAGGTGGGAATGAGCAGGAAGATAGCAGGGTTGCCAACATAACTTTACTTATGTAAGCAGCTTTATGTAAAGCAGGGCTGCCAACACTGCGTTTTTTTATTTGTTTTGATTTTTATTTATTTTTTTATCTATTAAACAAACTTATCTACTAGGTATAACAGGATAACCCAATACAGTAGATAGTTATAGGAACTTAAATTTATCGCAGCATGTGACAATTTACATTTTGCTTTAGTTGGCAGCCAGGTACTGTAAAAGAAATAAAGAAACAGAATAAAATAATCAAGGTAGACAATGAAGAAAGAGAGATTAATGAACGAAAAAAAAACCTACTCAAAAGCGCGGTTTTCTAAGGTTGAAAGAGTAGATCTAGATTCGTAGTTTACTACCGAAACTATAAAATTCTATTAAGTATATGCGCAGGTAAAAGAGGATATCAGGGATTTCACGATATCCCTAGGGATATCACGAACTCCCGGAAGATGCCGAATATTCTTGTTTGTTACATCTTCTTACTAAAAATATCTAGTGATTTGTCATTTCACTAAACTAAATCTAGTGAAATGTCAGAAACGCGGATACCGCCGAATAAAAATCGAGTCACTCATTTCTCTCGCTCGCTCTAGTTCCCACTCGTGACACGGGTACTAGTGGGAGTGAAACAAATGCGTCGCTCGAGCTGGCGCGGCTCGTCTAGCCTGGAGTAAGACAAACAGACTAACCCTTTGGGTACGGAACCGTAAAAACTAGGATAACCGAAGTGCTGGAGTACCTGTAGTACCTGTGCCTGTACAAGAGCCTAACCAAACTAGAGATCGACATGCCACCTTTACAAAAAATATTCAACTTGGTCGGCCGCTTCATTTGACGTCAAAAATTAAAGGTCTGAAGTATCTGATGAAGAACCCTCAGCTGGTTTCAAATGTATGATTCAGAGATATGGTGATGCCCTCTCAGATCTGCTATAGTTGCATTACACGTGTGATAATAATAATAATAACTCCCACTCTGGTTTTGGTGACGGTGGCCGGTTTCATTGAAACCAGGCCAAGAGTAATTTTATAGTGCCCAAGTGTGTGCGCAGTACACAAGAGCAATCTCTATATTCCTTTACTCGCATAACCCCGTGGGACGGAAGACTGACACGACCGGCGAGAGATCATGCACAGGACCGACTTTTTACATGCCCATCCGACGCATGGATCATGTAACATCTTGCTTGTCAGATTCAGATGTTAGATGATCCTATCAAAGTACCCATGTGTATACTAGAGCAAGCGAGAGAAATGCGTGGCTTGATTTTTATTCGGCGGTGTCCGCTTTTCTGACGTTTCACTAGATTTAGTTTAGTGAAATGACATATCACTAGATATTTTTAGTAAGAAGACGTAACAAACAAGAATATTCGGCATCTACCGAGAGTTCGTGATATCCCTAGGGATATCGTGAAATCCCTGATATCCTCTTTTCCCTGCGACATATACATTTCCTACACCAGACATTTTATAGTATAAATGCCGCACTCGGAGACGAATAGGTAATACTTTATTGTAATTAAATATGTGTCGCAGCCAACTGGCCAAACAGCTAGCCCTTTGACTGAACAACGCCATTCAATCTCACGGCTAGCTTTTTAATTGAATATTTCAGTCGCTCGAAACGTTCAACACTACAGCTGATTCAAAAGCAGCCGTTTGATTGAATTAGTTCAGCGCTCACCACCGCGGCGCTAGGTGCGTTTTGTTTACAATATGGCGTCAACTAGCCGGTGTTTTGTGATTGTATTAAGATATTTTTCGTCAATATACGTTACAAGAGTTACTAAAGTGACAGAAATTATGGGGGCACCGGGCACATACGAGTGAATCAAAATTTTAAGAAATATTCGAGGAAAAATTACGGGATTATGAAATGCATCACCAAGGTATTAACTGCAATTATTGTGTTCAAAACGAGTTAGAATACAATTTATTATATATTCTTAATTAAGCTGACTATTAGTTTAGTGTAATAAATAATAATAATACTAAACTAATGGTCAGCTTAGTTAATTTGCCATTTAACCAGTTAGCTAAGCGTCGTCTAGCTGTAGTGTTGAACGTTGCAGTCAACAAGTCAACTAAACGACGTATAGCCGTGTGATTGAATGGCGTTGTTCAGTCAAAGGGCTAGCCATTTGATCGAACGGCTATTTTAACCAGTGGACTGCGACATATACATAAGCTCCATAGTCCATACATTACATAAATTATGTAAAACTCTTTATGAATCATCACTCTCTGAAAGCAGCCGTAAGATTAACAACAAATCAAAATAGCTTACTTCATCTATTCCATGCACGTTTCAGTCTATATCTAGTTCAACAATAGACTTCCTATAGTATTAGTTCGTTCACTCCTGCGGTTTTTGGCTAAGCCATAAATGATAAAACACTTCCTCCATACACAAATCACAATACAGTTGTAATCGACGCCGACAATACGCTAGTCGAATTTGAAATATATATTTATATGTATATAATAGTGTGTATGTGTAAAAGTGTGTATGTCAGTCTATCTGTCGAAATTATCTGTTAAAACTATACTTATTATACAGCTAAACCGTTATTAAGGTGACGCAGCGTTAAAGTAAGAAACCGTGTTGGATATGTTTTAGATTGCTTGTTTTCTATGAGAGGCCGGCCCGGCCTCTCATAGAAAACAAGCAATGGAACAGCAAAAAATGGAAAGGGCGTAAGCGACAAAATGGTTTTTGTCGCATAATTTAAAAACCACAAATACATTTCATATAAGCTATGCACAAATTAAAGTGCGTGCTTGAACCAATTTATGTACAAATTTTGGAACCTTAAATCACTCTCCTCTGTTGGAAAAATAGGAATCCCTTTTTTTACAGAGGTCTTTTCGATTGATTATTCTGTGCTATAAAAGTTGTCCAATCGTGTTATGCTATGGGCAATTCAAAGACAAAGACATGATGAATACTGACAATGAACTTCAATTTCTTAGCTTTAGTCATTGCTGAGAAAAATCGGCATCGCTACAGCCAAATTATCAAGGCGTCGTCTTAAATTAGACATGGAGATACTTTTGAGTTCCGGGAAAGGGCACAGGAGGCATAATATTCCTTCGTTCGTTAATCGCGCGGAATACGTACATTATTTCCTACGAAAAATCTTTCCCGGGACAGGGGACTCTAAATACCAAATTTCAGCAAAATTGGTTCAGCGGTTTGGGCGTGAAGTGAAAAGAAACTTTCGCATTTATAATATTATAGTATGTAACTTATTCTAAATAAACTATGGGAACTCCCAACTTAACTGTGATAAATGCTCTTATATTCGATAACATCACGAAATATTAACCCCACCGGTCACAACAAAAACGCACCAAAACGCATTGTCATATAAATTAATCACGTACAATATAAAAAGACGGCAACAAATAATCCTTTCACATCTTATCTATTGTAATAGCTCCCACACCGGTTTCGGTGACGGTAGCCGGTTTCATTGAAACCAGATCAGTTACGCAGGAGTGATTTTTGCAGTGCCCACTGCCCAAGTGTGTGCGCCAGTGGGCCAGTGGGACGGACGTCTGATACGACTGCCGAGAGATCAGACGCAGGATCGACTTTTTACATGCCCATCCGAATTAAGACGCATGGACCATCTTACTTGTCAGACAATCAGGTGATCAGCCTGCATCGTACTAACCAAACTTGGAAATAACACTTTCAAAATGCAGGAATCGAACCCACTACCTGAGAGTCAAGAGCTACGCTTCAAACCACTGGACCACGAAGGTGTTCCCAACTTCCCATAAATTAATCACGTACAATGTAAAAAGACGGCAACAAATAGTACTCCTTTCACATCTTATCTATGGGTTTTACGGTCGCCGTACCTACCATTGTGAGTATTTGTGGACGTCCATTAATTCCAGCTTTCCCTGGTTTAACTGCCGTTCTCATTGTCGCCTCTCCGACTATAATTCTTACACATATTACCTGGTGCTAAATTCAGCCGCATCTTAGACCATAATGCTTATACCTGATGTTAAATTTTGCTGGCCTCTCTGACTATAATACTTATAGTTGTTGTTAAATTTAACTGCATCTTGAATATTATTCTTGGTGTTAAATTTGGCTGGCTCTCTATACTTATAGCTGTTGTTAAATTTAGCCGCCTCTTCGACTATACTTGGTGCTAAATTTCGCTTCCTCTCCAACTATAAAGCTCAAACGGTGTTAATTTTTGTTGTCTCTTTGACTATAATTCACATGGTAATTTTAGCAGCATAAGGTGATAAATAAAATAAAACAGGTATTTATTATTATGAATCTTGGTGAAAGAGTAAGTAGTACTTACAAGATATTTAAAGTGATAATTTAAGGGTGTGTAATATGTGTCCCTTGTATAGAGTTAACTGTGAAAGTAGCAGCATTTTTTTTTGTTATTTTTAGGAAGCGTCCTGGATTTTCCCATACAAGAGTTTAAAACAGTTACTCTCTCAGCGCTGCTTCTCACATACACCGCCTAAAGAATTATTTCTTAATTTTGTTACACCCTGTATATATTATTTATAAGCTTCCATTAAAATCTTTTGGAAATAATTTTTATATATTCATGTCATTTCCAAAGCAAAACTACGCCTTCCATTAGGAACTCTATGAGGCTCTCCTTTCGATTTTCTTCATCAAACTCAATTACAGACGTTTAATATGCCGCCGCCGTTTCTTCACGTTTTTTAATGTTTTAAAGTAGGTACTAAGCCAAAGTAGATTAAAAGAAATCATCTTGACGAATTTATAGGTCTACCAGAATCTGATGGAAAAAAGTGAGAAAGTAAATTGACTCTAGCAATACCGGGGTAATTGGAATAAAACATTTTGATCCTTTTTTGTCCTTATAGCGGCTGATTCTGTGTGTGAAACATGCAAATAAGTATATAAAATAAATAAATTTATCCAATGATCAAGGATATTTTTTTAAAATATGCCGTCAAAATTTGCCATCAGATTCAGACCTATAAATTCATTGCTCAAATGGTTGTTAAAAGTTTAATATTATCCATACAGAGCATGGCCCTGTTTCTTTAGAGTCAAAAATCATTAAGTTAACTTTTTTTAGAACTCTTAAAATTGAGTGGTAGCAGATAAACCACTTGCATGTTGTAAAGAACCTCGTGGGAATATAAACATTTCACCCTAAAACGACAGCGATATAATAAACTAGAATAACGTTTTTATTTTCATTTTTAGAATATTAAAATTCTATCCAGATTCCAGGCTGAATTATATCTTTTTTTTTATCAATAGAAACAATTTTTTCTTACCAGCCAGTTGCCAAGAAGAAAAAATATCTTTTTTTGTTTAAATAAGTTGTTATCGGTCAGCTACTTTGGCGAAAACTTATTATGAAATTTAGTTTTTTTTTTTTTCTTTTTTTTTTTCGCGGAATATTGCTAAAAAAAATAAATAAATAATAACAAACTAAATTTCAAGCTATGGATTTCCGCAAAGTAACGCCTGATTCCATTAACTATTTGAAAACTTATTAACTCGGCTTGATATTTCTGTATGTAAATATGGATTAAATACATACCGTATTTGCTTTAATATCAAATAGCTTGTAATATAAACAGATTTTGGAATTAGAGGAAATTTAAATCCAGTTAGTGACATTGACAAATTGGTAAGTATCAGTAATAGTCGTGTTTAAGACCAAGTTTTCAAGGATTTCGACTTCCTTTCATTGCTTAATTTAATTGAAATTTAGCCGGTAGCATAATTTATTTAGAAATAATTTATGCTAAAGCTTAGCTTAGCAGGAACAATTTAAAGCTACGTGTTCTAAACGATTCAATAACTTTACAAATCCGTTGCTGTTTTTTGTTTTTTATATTTGATTATTAGATTTTTATAAATGAAAATGATTTTTTTTATTTGATTTTTATAAAAGAAAATGAATTTTAAATTTTGTTCGTCTCGTTAAAACTCGAGAAAGGCTGAACAGATTTGGCTAATTTCAGTCTTGAAAAGTTCGTGGCAGTCCAGGGAAGTTAAGTAAGGGAGGAAGTGATACGAAGTTTACCGAGTCATCTAGTAATTGTTTTAATTTTGGTGGATCTATTTTAGTACTGTATCGATGTGTAACGGTAAGCACATGTCAGCTTATTATCTAATTAGGCAGTAGGACGTTTGGGAGTTGGCCCATTGTCTATTCATGTTTAGGTCAATGAATCAGGCTTTAGCCAGACATGATCGCGTCTTTATGTTTTAGAAGTTAGAAAATAATGTTGTTTTCTAAGTTTTAGATTTCTTAAAACATTTCCAAACATAGATTGCTGCTTGGAAATCAATCAATCGCTAAAACTAAAACTTGAAAGAAAACTACATTTTGACGCCATAAAAATCCTACCGCGATTTAGGGTTTGCGAAATTTTAATTAACTTGGTTCAGACTTCAGCAGCAATAGGTAACAGACAGACACACTTTATCACAAAATTAGTATAGTTACTAGATGACGCGCAAAAATATTAGTTTATCGCTCGGGAACGTTACATTTTTCTGAGATAAAAAGTCCCTTCCCGGGACTTAATAAGTATCTCTATGATTTAAAGTATCCTATATCCTTTTCCGGGACTTAAAGTATGTATCTCTATGATTTAAAGTATCCTATATCCTTTTCCAGGCTTAAAGTATCTCCATGATTTAAAGTATCCCATGTCCTTTCCCGGGACTTAAAGTATCTCCATATTAAGTTTCAGTGAAATCGGTTCAGCGGTTTGGGCGTGAAGAGGTAACAGATAGACATACTTTCTCACAAAATTAGTACAGTTATTATCTTTTTCGAACTCGATAACTCAACATCAATACACACTATAAATCATATTTTCCAATGGTGTTCAATTAAGTATAGTGCGTCGTTAATCTTACGTACTTGATAGGAAATAGAGAAATTGCGTTGACACCTCACCCGACCGCTTGTTAAGCCTGGTATACACTGCACAGCCGAAACGTTAGCAGATCGCAGCACATTTGTTTGAGTAAAACCAATGATATTGTATAAAAAACTCAAAGCAGATAATATGTTACTACCGCGCGCATTGTGAAGACTCAAATACGACCCAATTGGGTCGTCTTTTATTTAGTCTGTCTCTTTTATGTAAATGGCATTTCGTATCTTTTGTTTCACTTATCTGTCAAATTTGTCTATGTTGTTCGGAAGAGATTTAAGCCGGAAAATAGTATGAACGTAACAGATCTGTATAAGTAGAATATCATTGAGTAAAACTGTCTAGCAATTCTTAAATAATATATTTTAATAGTGATAATCCATGTTTACAAAAAAAAAACGTAAGTTTATCGGCCTTACCACTTACACCTAAACCGCTGAAGAGATTTTGATGAATTTTGGTATTATGGTATTACTCATTAATGTGACATTCATGGGCATGAGCATTTATTAAGAAATACTTACTAAAAACCATCTAAAAACCTTATTTTATTCTTAAATGTGTTAGCTACGCAAATAGTTGAAATTTAGCATACCTTTGTACCTGTACTCTGTGGTGTAGCTCTACACGGTTGTGTGGTGTTTACGTGCGATGAACCTACGCAAAAGTTGCGGCAAACATTTGCGGTCGGTCGAACATCGTGTATCACAAGCTTAACACCTCTAACTTCGATGTCTAATCAAATCGTCCAAGATTATGGTTCACTCTTGAGATTAATTTTAAACATTTTACTGTAAATTGCGGTGCTGCCATTTTTATTGTGCTCATATTTCTTAACATGCTATAAAATATTACTGCTGTAGGTTTTACAGGCTAGTTTTATGTTAGTAACTTAAAGTAGGCCAAGTAATATTTGCTTTTATACTTAAAAGCAAATATTACTTGGCCTCAACGACCAATTTCCTTATCTTAATACCTTAATATTATAAATGCGAAAGTGTCTGTCTGTCTCTCTGTTAGCTTTTCACGCCAAAACCGCTGAACTAGAGATACTTTGAGTCGCGGGAAAGGACATAGTATATTTTTTATCCCGGAAAAGTATACGGGTTGTAAACTGCGGGATTTATTTTTACCTTTCAGGTGTAATTGAACAACAGCTACTATCCCAAGCGTTTCTTTTGTGTGGCAAATCTTGCATGTGGCAAAAACTCTCGCGGCTGACACCCACACGTCAAAATATGACAAATGACAGTCGAATTGGTACCAAAACCGTTACGCCGACAGGAAGTCAAGTTCAGTTCTATGATCCGTAAAACATAATTTGTTGAATATCATGAGCGATTGTGATTTTGTTACATTAACATGATTTCGTGGTCATTATAATATTTTCTATGTGACAACTGAAATAATAACTTGTAAGATAAACTTTGACAAAACATAATAATATTATTATATTGTACAGACAGCAGAATGAAGACTACAGAAGAATATGTTTTGAGTACTTTTAGTGACAGAATTTAAACATGTCCTAAATCACAAAGGTTCCACTGTTCTAAGGTTTTATATTTCTAGTTTAAGATATTATTTTTAATTATGAAACCAATAGCCATACAACTAATGACAATAATTAAAGTCATCTACCATAACTCATGGCATTCAATTAAGTAAAGGCAGTAATAGATTTGATGATAATTTACTTAATATCTTTTAATCAAGTAATAATATAAGTAATCAACGACTTAAAAGCAGCAGATATCGAATTTCTTTGAATTCCGAATTCCATTGAATTAAGTTATTTAAAATTAAATGTTCCTAATTTAAAATGGCCATTTGAATTTATAAACGGCAATTTTGTCGATTAAGCATCGATAAAATCGAATGCAAGTTGCAATCGAAATTCAAATTCAAACTGCGAAAGAACCGTTTGATCGACGCGATTAACCCGTAAATGACCTGGGTCACAATCCACTAAAAAAGTATTAACCATGATTTAATTTTGTAACAGTACCCGCATTTTCCGTAAGCACAAACGAAAAATACTGGGTAAAAATGTTTTTTTTTTTATAAAACCAAACTCATTTTCAAAAATTTGTCAACTATTTGTAATTTGGTTATTTCGTTGTACAACAAACGACAGGAAAATACGTGTTTGCATAAAGAATGTAAATTCAACAAAAAGTAAATCGTAAATATACCATTAGTTTCTTAGACATGATAAAACAGCAATCAAAATTTAATTTAGATTAGGTATAAATTGTTATGCAATATTTTTATGTGTAGAATACTATGTGGTATTGTATTATCCTACCGACTACGAAATCTAGTGTAAAGAACATTATTTAAAAATTAAAATGAAAAAGCGCTTCACCAACTTTACCCGTAAAAAGGTACATGGCAAACGACGTAGAGCAAAAAAAAACAAGAACGCCAAGAAAAAATAAAAATACCACATAATGACCCACTTACACCACCAGCACTCAGCACCCCACGTTACGCTTAATTAGATAACTCTATTAATACTGATGTCTGTGGTGATTATAATAATTAACCCGATAGAGTAGATAACGAACCGAAAGACTATGTCGAAAGCTTTTAAGCCCCAGCCCCCTCTGTTGCGTTTTCATAAATAATTAAAATGGATACATAGGATATTTCAGTACAAAATTAAAGTACGTAATATTAGTATCTAGATTCTAGCAGCACCTTGCCAAAAGTTTAAAATTTTAAACAGTAGAGCAAATTAGGACAATTCAGTTACAGAGTAAGTGCTAAAGTAACTTAAATACTACACGTATTTATGTTAACAGTCAGCAACTATAGCATTGCAAATTGCGATTTGCGATTCACCATTTTGTTACTCCACCGACCACCGTGCACCTATAATACAGGGTGTAACAAAACTAAGTTAGATAAGACAAAGTGACAGCCAGACAATGGAAATCCGCCATTTTGTTGATAAAATCTGTCAGTATGTAGATTCTTTCCCATCTCTACTGTTGTTATGCTAGCCCTATTGAAACAAGCTTAGATACAGGGTGTAACAAAACTAAGTGATAATACTTTAAGGTGTGTACGTGTTCCTTGTAGAGAGTTTACTGTGAAAGTTAAACGCTAAAAGACCACTTTTTTCACTTTTGTATTTATTACAAAAGTGGTCTTTTGGTTTGGTTTGGTTAGTTTTCCCTTAAAGGGAAAACTAACCCTTAAAGGGAAAACTCGTGAGTCGTGACGCTCGGGCGCTTGCTCATACAAAAGGGAAAAAAAATTGGTATTTCAGTGCTGCTACTTTCACAGTGAACTCTTTACCAGGAACAAATACACACCCTAAAGTATTATCACTTAGTTTTGTTACACCCTGTATCTAAGCTTGTTTCAATAAGGCTAGCATAACAACAGTAGAGATGGGAAAGAATCTACATACTGACAGATTTTATCAACAAAATGGCGGATTTCCATTGTCTGGCTGTCACTTTGTCTTATCTAACTGTCACTTTATCTATTCTTCCGTAGAAAGAAACCGTTTCTATGGTGATTATGCTACGCCTTGTCTCCTCTACGTTTCTACTCTATGTCGGAGCGTCCTCAATGCACTATGCATTTGTGTGACCGTTAACTAGTGACGTCATCGCGGGAGCATTTCACGCATACCGTCAGTGTTCTGTGCTCCTAGTACTATGAGAAATAAGAAATTGGTTCTTTGGGACCTTTTTTATGTGGTCAGCGTAAATCTGTAATACATTTATATTAAGGCCGTCAATTGCCGGCGTGATTATTTGGAATTAATACCACCACCTTGTGAGTTAGGATATTCACGAGTTAAACCCCATGACAATATTACCATCCAAGTAGCAGTTTGAGGACATTTTCTTTATTGTTTTGATTTCTACGGAACTGTGGATTTAATTGCAAAAATGCTTGTCGTTGGTGACCATAAGAGGTATCTTTACGCATAGCATAATTCATAAACCAATGCCGATTTTGATGGACACTGGGACATTTTGAGTCCCAGGCTACGAATAATAAAAACTATTCGTAGGTCCCAGGCAAGGAAATTGGATAGTTTTTTTAGATAAACGAAATTCAGCGCCCGAAGTTGCGGACAAGATCCAATTTTTAACCCTGCCAGTGCAGACGGGGTTTTATATTTAAAACCAATTTAAATTACATAACATCAAAAAAGTCACTGACATAGTTTACACTGACATATTATTAAATTGACAACTGACATATTCCAGCCATAAATGATACATTAGAAGCAATGAAAGCGTGTCTATATGTCTGTCCGTGCGTCCTCAATCCACCATGCACCATGACCGTTAAGTGCATGATGACGTCATTAAGGGGAAAATAGACGCGCCGATTTTCAGGTCACACTTCACAAGCTGCAAGCATCGCCTAAAACGCCATAAGCCAAGCCGAATATAGAAAAGTAACAGACAAATAAAGAAAAAAAGGAACGGCCTACCGCAGGAGTCAGGATTATTGGTCTTACTGGAAGGAGTATAATAATTCATAATTAAGGAACTCACACAACATTTTACATAAAAGCGGCGTTAATTCTAAACATGCAAAAAGCAAGAAATTATTGTGAAAATAAAAAAAGAGAATCACGGGTTCCATCTTTCTCTCTTCTCTTATCCGGCTATACAGCGGAGAGATAAAGTTTAGACTTTAGAACAACTTTATCGGCTTCCTGCAAAACGTATTCGAGTGTAAAGAACACGAGTTCCAACTTCCATTATAAAGTAATGAGAGCAATTATTTTCGCATAATATTGTGTGGACAAGACATTTTAGCAATTTGTAGCAAGTTTCTAGGTTCTCACAGCATTTAAAAACCTAAACACTAAAATCTAGAATTCTAGTCCATAACTGTACCTATAGGCGTGGGCTTTGATTAAAAACATGTTATTCTTTGTTGCTTTTAAGGCGATAGAAACTATTCGAAAGTGTTTTATAATTGGTAATAAGTGATAATATTATACAGTTGTAGCTGAGAGAAATGATTGAAAAGTTTTGTTGCAAAAAATATTAAACTCTATAAATAGACATGACGATTTTTTTTCTTGTTGGTAAGTAAAGGACTATTCAAAAATAGAAATATCGGTGAAAAAATAACTCTGATAGCGTAAAATCTCTCCAAGATATCACAATTATTCAAAACTCACATAAAATAGACCTTCCCAAAACGCTCCATACAAAATGTCAGCTAACTGTGACGTCACGCCTAGCTAGTTTGTTCGATAGCTATGTTAAATATTGAGTTTATAAAAGTAGTTTCATAAGAAAAAATGTTATAAATTGCATAACTTATCGAATGGATATTGAACTTATACAAAAATTAAGGAATTTTATAAAAGAAAATTCGACTTGACTTAACTTGACGAAAAAACTTTGAAGGCTCAAAACAAAAAAAAAATACATAAGTTATGAAGCAGAAATTTTGGGAATACCGATTTTTCATCGCTATGTCTTTATTTTATTTAAAAAATCTGCCAATCTTTGACCTTGTCGTCATCCCTATTGCTCTACACTTAATATTATACTTCTCGTATTTAACTTGTAACTTATACGTCTATTAATTATTTATCTGTACTAATATTATAAATGCAAAAGTGTGTCTGTCTGTTAATCGGCTCAGCAGTTAATAGCGTGAATAGCTAACAGACTTACATACTTTCGCATTTTTTTTATTAGAAGGTACCTAAAGATAAGGATTTATTGACGCCCCCTAAACAACTATTTAGTATTTAGTAATCTGTGCCCTAAAGCCCTTTTTACCGACTTCCAAAAAGGAGGAGGATATATTATATTCGGCTATGGATATTTTTCTTACTAACCGACTAATTAGATACATAAATAGCTTACCATCAGGTGATAAAAGCTCATTAGTCTTAACTAACTTTGGGAATATGGAGCTCACGTTTTTAACAATAGTTAACTAAACCAGTTAACGTTTAACTGGCTATAAACCACAGCACAGATTTAACTGCGGCAATTATTTTTCTGTTGAGGGTATTTGTGAATTTTATGTCACTTTTATTACCCGAGTTCAAGGGGTCGTGGGTTCAGGGTTTTTTGTGCTCGACAGGGAATTTTGAAATGACTTGTGTATTTTGTATTACTTTGCCGTAGGCCAAGACCAATTAATATGTTTTGGGAGGTTTAAAAGTTTCGGACCTTTTGGACTATTAGATGCAAACAATTCTATTCTCTTTAAAATATTATTAAAAGCCAATAGAAATATTTTTATAGAGAGGTAAAAAGTAAACAGCTAATTACCACCGCAGTCGCGTCGTAAGGATATTTCACTCCAAACGCTACTTTTGTCTCCAATGCAAGTGACCCGTTGGGGCCAATGGAAATTTATCTCACCCCAGAGGCTGCAGAAAGCCGTTCCCGTAAAGTTTGTGATAATATTCACCCAGTTAATTATATTATGTACAATGTACATTGTACATAGACGAATTATACTGTATATATTTTATTTTATTACTCTATGCTATGTATTAAAATATAAGTAAAATATTCTTTCATTGAGATTCGTTTCTCAAGTCAACTTTAGTTTTGAAATAATGTGCTTAGGTAAATAAAATGTAAGTTTATCTTGTAGAATGTAAATTGTAGGATATTTCACAATCCTAAGTAAAACATGCGCTATAAAACAGCTATAAAAACATTTACAAGATGTTAAATCCAAGTTATCGCGTTATTAACGTTGAGTCCATTACAATAAATGTGAAAATTAGACATTACGTAGATTAAAAAGATCGTAAAATCGAAAATCTCTTTGCTTACAATTCGATTGTCGTAAAAAAGTGCATTTGAAATTCGAATTTGGAACATAAACACGAAAGCGGTTAAATCATAGACAAAAATACATTATTTTTATTATTTTGTAATCAATTTTCATTGTTATTAGCGCAGTTTACAAAAATAAAATCTTCAAATAATTATAATGACATTTACTACCTATTGCGGCCTTAGAAATAACATAAGTAATAATATTATTATACATGCAGCCGAGCATAAGACCTCCTCCTTTTTTCGAAGTCAGTAAAAACACTCATAACAAAACCAAACAATGCACTTTAATGTTGCTTATATTATCATCGCATATTATGCAAATTTCATTGTGACTCAAGTATAGATGTTTGATCCTTTCAAAGTAACCCCTATACTTTGCTCAGCTATCCTTTTGTTGGAACAGAATTAGCATTTTGCACATTAAAGAACATTCAAGTGCAGTTTTACCTACTTATTAAAAGGAGGAATAAGCTTAATTTAAAACTACGGGTCTTATCGGGTTACTCGTTCAAAACGCGGTTTGTTAAAATGAACGTCATATCAATAATAACTATGAGATATTGAAGAAAATGCTTTTAATAAAAATAGGTCACAAAAATAAAAAAATATATAATATAGCTTGACACATTTTGTACATATTTTATTTTATGCATAAACTTTCTTGCAGTATTATGAAATATCGCAGATTACAAAATGGTTACTGGGTCCATAATGTGAAAACCGTGGTGTAAACGGTCCCGTCCTTAAGATAGAATACTATCTTTATAAATAAAAATTAATGTTTTGCTCTTTCGCGTTATAGGATCTGATATGAAGGATAGAACTTTTCTCACATCCTGAGAATCGCATGGTAATTTTGAGCAAAGTCGGTGGTAAAAGCTTTAATTACATTGACACACATAAAAGGAATGCCACATCTGAGTTGATAAGCGTGTAATGACCACACATATAACTAAACGTCATTAGTTAATTATACATCTTAGGGTCAGTATACACCGAGACGCAACACAACGCGGCGTTTTCAAATGAAACATTTTGAACTATTCTTGAAGATACACTAAAGCCATGAGTTGCGCTAAAATGTTAAAAAATCTTGTCTTAAAAACTTTCCAAAAAAGAGAATAGATTCTGATGCCTAAATCGCTGTACTGACTGTATTTGGTATGAAAGTACTTTGAGTCCCATAAAAGGATATTATAATGTTACTCGTATTATGATACTTTTTATGCCACGAACACACAGACAGACAGATAAGTTTTATAACAATTAACACCCCTCTGTCGTCGAGTGTTAAAAACTAGTTGCAAAATAATAAAATAATTAACTTTTTATGTGCCATATCTATGTATTTAACATGTCTATGTCACAAACATAAAAGTACGTAACCCTATTGGCCCTTACCGGATATCCGTAAGGCTGTGTACACACTGGGCGACGCAATGAAAAGAAATTAGCATTTGATTGAGGCCAAACGAGCAGCCCGTTTCGTCTGATAGTAGGTACTTGTGTAGTAAGTAAAGGAACCCATTTTTAAGGATATTTAACTGATACATACATTCAAAAGTTTTTAGAGGAATACGTAAATGTAGCTTGAGCCTTACTTTGTCATAAATGGGCCGGCCTCATCAATATCTCGGCCTCGCATAATAACAGTGTGAAAAATGTGTAACGTGTTTTCCAGGCCCGAAGGACCAGGAAAACAAAAAATTCGCAACACCAAAATGAAGTTACTCGTTAGTCGTTAGCTTTGTCCACACTGTGCCTTTTTCTGTTCGTCAAGGGCATGCGTTATAGCGCAGTCAACAGCGAACATGAGGCATGCCCGCGACGCATGCCCTCTGACCGTATCCAAAACTTCAAAAATGACAATGTTGGTGTTGCGTTCTTTGACGCATTCAATTATTGAATGCGCCAAAACGAACGTTGAATGAAAGAAGATGACGAAAATTGAAGACGAAAGCGCCTAGTGTGGACATAGCTGTTTAACTCTTCTGAGGGGTGAGCAAAGATCTTTTCGTAATATAGCTTCGTTATAGAATCGCCGATCAAAACGTTATAATATGACGTTGACGTTCGACCCGTCTTATGTCAATTCCATACATTTTGATCGGCGATTCTATAACGAAGCGATAATGAAAAGATCTCTTGGCTCACTCCTCTGGTATTGTGATTTGTGGCAATGGCATCTACCCAGCCCCAGATATTTTATAAATAGGCCGTTATAGGCCACGGCCTAGGGGCGGCAGCAGGCCCTACAGATAACGTACAATAGGCGGTGGAAATAAACAGGGTTCCCGTAAGGGCTACTGGCGCCTGTGTGCAAAAAAAGGATTTTGGCGCCCCCTTAGGCAAATTTTTTGGGTCCTTGGTTTTGGCGCCCCCTAAAGATGGCGATTTGGCGCCCCTAGAGGATGGCGTCCGTGTGCATTGCAAACATTGTACATAATATGGTAGCAGGGGCCGGGGGCCCTGGTCGGTCGGCTCGGTACTGCATCTACCGTTTACTATCAGGAGATCTATCTACCTGCTCGTTTTATAGTTCATTTTATAGGCAGGTACCATCACTGTGTATGTACTATGTACGTGGTAGGTAGGTACAAAAGCGATGATAATAAAGGGATACCGACTCCACTCTCTTGCGGTTATACATAGATATAGGAAAGATTAATAGAGAATAGATAAAACATTATTTTTAAAAACCATGGCCTCGTTTATAATGAATGAATTTAATAACTTTACTGTAACTGTCCACAACTTTACTAAAGATTTTTAAGCTGCCTTGTTTCCTTTTCTGTCACAGTCTTCTGTCTTGTTTATTTTTGGTGAGTAGCCAACACTTCGCAAGAACCTTCGGATATAAGGTAAATGGGAAAAGACTGAGGGAAATGGGACTTCGTAGGCCGATAACTCTTGTATTTCAAATCTTTACTTTATGGGTACTATGCAGATACTTTTAGGAAAGGACATAGGAAACTTTTTATTCTGAAAAAAACCGGTTCCCGCGCGATAAAGGAATTTACGTATGTACTAGTCACTACGAAGCTGAGTTGCGGGTGTCATCTACATAGTTGAAAAATAAAGTTAGATTCTACAAATTTTACATCTATGCGATTAGAAATCGTAGAAAAGGTAATTTTGCTTTTTACTTCACAGTTATTACGTGATAACCGCTTCCCTGATGATAGCATCAGGGTCTTAATGTCCATTAGACAACGACTGTACTTATATGTATGCTTGAAAGAATTTCAACTTTAGGTAATTTCTGTATTGAACACTCTGTATTAAAAGCTTAGGCTAGGCTAGGTCGCATACACACGTTTTCCGTATTCGGAAGGAAATCTAATTGCATGGAATCACTAGAAAATACATTAACTGGCCCCCACTTGTTAAACTAATATAATATATTCTGTGCCCCCACGTTAAATATTCTGCTACTGCATAAAATATCTGCTATTTATGTTTGTTGTTGAAAGTAATTTAGAAATATGACGTAACATCTTTTGAGTGATGAAATAAAAACACAATAGAACTATGTTGACGCTATTCGCCACTAGGTGGCGCTTTACAGAACTAAATTTTTTCTCAAAATATTACTGTATCATGCTACGAGTAATAAAAACTAATCATGTAACAATAATTTAGTTAATTATAAAAAAAATATGTTAAAATACCTATGGAATTCTCATATTGCAAGCCCTGTCCTGAGTCCTGAATCCTGATGCATTCATACTTCCATACTTACTAATATTATAAATGCGAAAGTTTGTCAGTCTGTCTATTGACTCTTCACGCCCAACCCGAAAACAACACCGCTGAATCAACTTTGTTTTTTGGTGTGGAGATAATTTTGGTCCCGGGAAAGGAAAAAGGACATGTTTTATCCCGAAAAAATAACCGGTTCCCGCGCGCGGCGCGATGATGAATTTTTGCGCAACGGAGTTGCGGGACAGTGTGATAAAAACCTCGATTTTGTTTCACCGCGTTTTTCTTTCAAAATACTATAGTTGATAGCTATATAAACATTAGAGTAAAACTCCGAGATCGATATCCTTTGTAGTAATTTTTTTAAAGAGTGTCAAAGTTGGCTTTTTCTGGGTCAAAAATTTGCATAAAAATTAATTTAAAAAAAACTAATCAAGTAACATTAATTTTGTTTATACCAATTGAACAAGCACTTAATACTTTACTTTTTCTCCAAATTTGGTTAACCTACTGTGATCAAGTAGGGAGTTATTTATTTATTTAATAATTTTAGTTTTTCATTTTTAATTTCGCGATTAGATCAAATTAGAAAAAGTTTTAAGCATGAAACGATAGTTTTTTGTACCTAGGGTTGTCACTAAAGGTCTCTTGTTTGATTTATCCGGTTGATACGCAAATTCGCCATCGATATCCTATATGAAAAATATCAAGATCACGTTTAGGTAGGTCTAATAATAAAAAATCTAAAAAGTGAAAAAATATAACGTAAACTAATGATTTTATATGCTCAAACAGTATCTAATCAGTAATCACCTTCTGATGTAGTCGGGGAAAATAAAATATCAACTTTAGTGACAACCCTAGGTATAAAAAATCCGAATTTTTATTAAAAAAAATTGAATTGGATATAACTTCTGACACAGAGGTTATTAGAGTGTGATTTTTAATAAAATTGATAAAGGATTACTCTCACTATCGTTTCATGCTTAAAACTTTTTCTATTTCGATCTAATCGCGAAATTAAAAACGAAAAACTAAAATTATTAAATAAATAAACATCTCCCTACTTTATCACAGTAGGTTAGCCAAATTTGGAGAAAAAGTAAAGTATTAAGTGCTTGTTCAATTGGTATAAACAAAATTAATGTTACTTGATTAGTTTTTTTTAAATTAATTTTTATGCAAATTTTTGACCCGAAAAAACGCCAATTTGACACTCTTTAAAAAAATAACTACAAAGAATATCGATCTCGGAGTTT
The DNA here is from genome assembly GCA_963422495.1 of Polyommatus iphigenia. Lineage (NCBI taxonomy): Eukaryota > Metazoa > Arthropoda > Insecta > Lepidoptera > Lycaenidae > Polyommatus > Polyommatus iphigenia. Next base: position 2,800,166 of record OY730180.1, read on the forward strand.
TACTCTAATGTTTATATAGCTATCAACTATAGTATTTTGAAAGAAAAACGCAGTGAAACAAAATCGAGGTTTTTATCACACCGTGTTGGGCGTCACCAAGTTCTTGATAAGGTTTAGAATTTAGATTTTAGATAAAGCTAAACGGACCTACTAAACTGAGAAGGCTAATTCCCAGACGACTTTATTAATTAATAGTTAAAAATGTCGGCCTGAAATTCGACACGTCCAGACAGTGGTGATTAAGATATTTAAATACTTAGGTCTTAGGTCATTAAGAAATTAGGTCATTTAGCTCTGAACTTTACGCTGTGAACGAACGATTAGAGTAAGTATATGAATGAGTATACAGTTTATGGTTTATTTATGTTCATTATAATGATTAAATTAATTATAATTTATATTGCAACTCGATTCTGATTATCAGAATCAAAATTGTTATTTGGGTCAGAAATCTGGTGTTCTAATAGCTAGTTAATGCTTTACATATGCAAGGATATGAGTTATTAATTATTATGTTATGGTATGGTATGGTATGGTAGTAATCCAGAAAGCGCTAAACAATACTTATTATCTAGGTACAAGTAATTCTTTGAAATACAGTTAATATTATTAATAATATTTTAACCATATTATGGCTATCGTGTCAGTTTTAAAAAGCGCTAAAATAGAAGTATCCGAAAAGAATTCATCGTAATTATTCAGATCATCAGACGCTCGTCAAATCAAAATCGTCAGTTTCATAAGTAATTTCAGTTGTGGTTTTTTGACAATTCTTTGCCATAGCTTTGCCATAGCCCATTGGCCGTAGCGTTAAGTTTAATCCTTTAACCTAGATATAGCTAAGAAGAAGCTAAGTTACTAAAAATAAATTAATTCAGAAAGGAGTTTTGCATAGGACACAAAATACACAATATTATGCCTTTTGAATATTAAAATACACAAAGCACACTTAATATTAGTTTGTTTTTTTTATTTTGTTACTCAATCTTTTTAAAGCCCTATCAAGGTGCATGACCCGGCCCTAAGCCCTACCGTCAGCCACTATTTTAGTTTGATTGAATGATTGATTGACAGATTTAAAGGTTCATCGTGTAGGCGATACGGGGGCCCTGTTTTATTTATAGCTCAATTTGTACAGTCCGACATGGATGGTTCAAATCATTTAAAAGTTCGAACACAGTTATTTTATTAGATTCAATTATATTAGAATAGAATACTATAATCTTATTATTGATTTAATATAGAAGTAATAATCATAAAGTAGTTAATTTGATTATGCAATTTCTTGAAAATGATCGTAAGTGCCAGTTATGATTTTAGAGTCGAGAGGATGTATGGTATAACGATGTTTATAAAATTTTACGATACTTACTTAATGTTTTGATTTTTTTCTGTCGTATTTGTAATACAGAATACAGTAAAGAGGTTTTTCATTATGATTAAATTTAAAATGCAAAGTTATGCCAAAAACTAAACCATGAATAGATCCTGAAAAGTTTTTTTAGGTACTTTCAATAGGTTACGAGTTACGACAGTTTACGACTTACGCGTACGTCGTCTTCAAGATTACATTTTAGCCATGCTCTGTCTTTTCAAATTCGTCGTGTTTCATGGCATTTTTTTCATAAAACGACTATTATCGAGAGACATAATTATTGTCTATTAAGCGCGCTAGCAATTTTTTGGAAATCTTATCGTGATAATATTTAGTTCTGGTTATGCCTGTTCCTGCCAATCCAATCTAAGCAACGGAGCCTTAAATAAGAAACCAGCTGTCCTCTGTGGTTAACCACGATTGTAATACGATGCACGATCATAGAAGTTACACAACATCCAACCCAGGCCCTAGCACGCCTATAGACGAAGATGCGACGCGATGGTTCCGGCGTGATGAAGCGTAAATCGTAATAAAACTTTAAGGGGCCGGGTACCCTTAGAATTTCTCATACAAACGTAATTCCAAAATCATTTTCTCATACGAAAATATTTAACATGTTTGAGTTATTTTTCAGTTTAAGATATTAATTACCTAGGTTCTTACACAAAAATTTACTTCAAAATATTTCAACAATTTTTTTTTTTGTTTTAATTTTTTTTTAGTAAATTTACTACTAAATATTTAAACACTAAAAAATAGAGTAAAACACTAAAAATATATAAATAAATAGTAAATTTACTACAAAATATTTAAATACTAAAAAATATTTTTTAAAGTTTAAATATTTTGTAGTAAATTAACTATTTATTTATATATTTTTAGTGTTTTACTAAATTTTTTAGTGTTTAAATATTTAGTAGTAAATTTACTAAAAAAATTTTAAAGCAAAAAAAAAAAATTGTGTTTAAGTATTTTGAAGTAAATTTTTGTGCAGGAACCTAGGTAATTACTATTTTAAACTGAAAAACAACTCAAACATGTTAAATATTTTCGTATGAGAAAATGATTTTGGAATTACGTATGTATGAGAAATTCCAAGTGTACCCGGCCTCTTAATAACATTCAGAGGGTAATTGCTAGTTTACATTATTTCAAACCAGTAATTCAATCTAGCGCTAGATTGCTACTGGAATAATGTTAACGGGCACTGAAATGCACTGAAATGCACTAGAGTGCAGTACATTTTTTTATGAAATAAGGGGGCAAACGAGTAAACGGGTCACCTGATAGAAAGCAACTTCCATCACCCATGGACACTCGCAACATAAGAAGAGCTGCAGGTGCGTTCGGCGCTCACTCACCCACTCGGCGAAACACAGCGCAAGCGCTATTTCACGCCGCTTTTCTGTGAGCCCGTGGTATTTCTCCGGTCAAGCCGGCCCATTCGTGCTGAAGCATGGCTCTCAAACGTAGACGGCATGGCATGGATCCAGTGCATTCCAGTACCCATCAACATTATTCCAGTGTCAATCCAGCACTGGATTGGGATAATCTAAACCGGCCATTAGACAGGAACACATATTTTGACAGCCACGTTAACGTAAATTAAGTATATTTTATCGAATGTCAAATAAGAAAAATAGAATAGATCTGTCAAAGTATTCTGAATACGTTACGATTGAGCACGTGTTTAATCGTCAGTTCCGAAATTTAAGGCAGTACACTATGTACTCGCAGTAAACAGACATTATAATATTGAAATTGTACTGGTGTGCCACTGATCAGACTGAAGTTTGACGTACATTAGTTAATTATAGATTACTTTTAATTATATCCCATCCAAGTCATATACGTCACTACTCACTGCACTGGCGGTTATTTCGGAACGTATACAAAAACGTTTTACTTCTTAGTTGTAAATTGTAGCACGTGTTTGAGCAATATCGAAAATAAATTCTGTAAAGTACATATCCGGAATTTCGCAATTTCCTTGTATAGAATAAAATATAAACGGTTAACATCGTCCGGTGTTTTATGAGCATACAGTTTCCGCCTACGGCCATATTGAAATTTCGTTCAAGTTATAAAATCATTAAAAATTTGGTGCACGCTGCATGTGGGGCGGTGTGGGCTACGAACATTGGCTTGTTTGTAGGCGGATCTTCCTACAGAGCTTTGGGTACTGAATGAAAGTGTGTCTGTCTGTTGTCTCTTCATCCTTAAAACGCTGAACCGATTTTAACGTTTGGTAATAAATATACTTTGAGATCTGGGAAAGGACATAGGATATTTTTTCCCCGGAAAAATGTATGGTTTCTACTTCCAACGTGATAAATTTACTGAAAGTACATTTTGGTTGTGGGCATCAACTAGTAATTAATTAATATGTATAAATAAATAAGGCTCTCGTTTTACTAAACGAGGATATCTTAATCTTAAGACTAAATAATTCATGTTGCTGTCTTAGTTACGTTACAAAATATTAAGTCGTTGCAACGTAACAGAGACATCAACATGAAGTCGATCGATGTCCATCAAATAGGACATCGATCTGTTTTCATCTGTTAAAAATTCAGAGCTAGTGTTTACCACCAATTTTTGCGAATGTGATGCCATGCAAATTGTATGTTCTAAGTTCTAACATGGTTGTAACTTCTTTATCGGATAAGTTAAGTTATTATTTCTAATCTATGAGTCAGGTGCAAGGGTAGCACGCGACCGATAATGTTTTAATCGATAACACCGATATAGTAATAGTTATGGCACAAGCCTAGACAAGACGTTTTCTTTATCGCTTCTTTATATAGGTTGTAACTTGTAACAAAACTAAGTGATTTTTAGAGTATAAATGTATCCCTAGTATATAGTTCACAGAGTAACAGCGCTGAAAGACCAAAATCTTATGTAAGGAAGATCTTTAAAAATACTTTGGCATTTATAATATTAGTATATTATAAAATAATATTAGTATATCATACCACCTGCAACTTTTCGCCATCGTCCCACGCGAAAAACATACTATCCTCATCACCTTGATGAGTGGCAGTCTTCCACAGTGCGTTTTTCGCGTAACTTTCTGCCGCGCACTGTAAAACTCTGGAACGAACTGTCACCAGCAGTATTTCCGGACCTATACGACCTGCAAACCTTCAAGAAAAGAGCGTATATTCCCTCTTAAGAAGCCGGCAACGCACCTGCAGCTCTTCTGATGTTGAGAGTGTCCATGGGCGACGGTAGTTGCTTACCATCAGGTGACCCGTTTTCTCGTTTGCCCCCTTATTTTATAAAAAAAAGTATGGATAATAATAGTTTATAGTATGGATAATAATAGTAATTGGAGACAATGCTATGGTAAATTATTCAATTTTCTTCTACTAAAAACTTTATCGATTAACTTTAGTTCATGTTAAAGGTTAAAATATAAGGGGTGGTACAAACTTTTTAACGCAATACCAGAAGCATTAAAGAGTTTGTTATCATTGACCTTTACAAAATTGTCACATCGAGTGTTAAAGTTTATCACCAAAATGTGTAACCCATTTATGTAACACTATGTAATAAATAATGATAAAAATTACGACTTTGTCATACATGATGGCGCCTACGTGTTTTATCGTAACTGAAAAAGTGCATTTTTATTGTCTCTAAATTATGAACTTACTAGATGACGCCCGCAAGTTCTTTGCGCCACAATTCGCTAGGAAACCGGGATATAAAATTTCCATACCCAGCAAAATCGGTTCAGTGGCTTGGGTGCGAAGAGGTAACAGACAGACAGACACACTTTCACGTTTATAATATTAAGTATGGATATGGATGTGCATATTAAAATATTGTTAATACCATGGCATATCTGTATTTTATTTTTGAAGTTGTATTTTAAATAATATAGCACCATCTACCGAATGCCCCTAATACCATTATTCCACTTACGTCTACAATATATTATACTAGTAATATGTGCACTTACGTGATTGCAAGATGCAGTTTATTTACTTAGATGCGACTTTTATTGGGATAAGTTATCATTTGTATCTTCCCATGATCATCATACGGTATCGAAATCGGCAGATCCGATACATACCTAATCGAAAATATCGATACAACGATGGAAATGAAATAAGCAATTTTGTAATTATAGTCCGCGCGGAACTAGTTGGCCGCTCTGCCGGTATGTGAGTATATGGACAGAGCGGCCAACTAGTTGCGCGCGGACTATACATATTTTTTTGCTTTGTTTATTAAACCTACATACTTAATAAATAATTAAGAAATAATCAACTATTTTGTTTTAAATATGTTTCAAAAATCAATAATCGAAGTGTATACGATCATTTTTTTCTTGGCGAAGCTTACGATGTACCTGTGGGCTGTGTGGATGATGATAGTTGATAGAAATACCTAGACGTGTTAGTGTTAAAGCTAAATATTTGCATAATAATCCTAATTTATAGACTTGACATAAATATATTATTATTATGCGCTTCTCTACTTAGTGCATGCTGCATACCTATCTCCTTTTAGGTAGGTAGGTCGTTATGTAAATTAATTGCATAAATGATTAGAGCTTGTCTAACTTAAAATGACGCGCCCCTCCCTCGTATTCACAGTACAAAAATGTTTCATTTATACCAACTTTGAAGTGGTGGGGCGCGTCATTTCAAATTAGACAAGCTCTACTTAGGTATTGTTATTTTATTGAAATAACTTTAATTTATTATCTTCAGATTTAAAATTTACATAAATTAATATTAAAAATAACTTTTTTTATTTATTTTTAATATTAATATGTTAATAAATTATTACTATTATGATTGAAAACTCACCAAGTTTTAAAACCACGAAACCTCCAAAAACATTTTCGAAAAACAAACACAAACACAATTGCACAAAATTAAAAATAATTCGATAATTATTATAAATTATAATGTGTTCAAACGAAGTTCGAAATTAAAAAAATAAAAATATTCTAAATTCGAAAAACAATGTTCGATTTACGAAAGACTTTCGCGCGCACCGCGAGCTCAAGACGCGTGGATTCCCTGCCGTGCCGTCTAACACTGACTTATGTTTACAGTTTGCTCGAACTTCGAAGATTTGTTTTGGAGTATGCGCCTAATCTATTGCAGTGAAACAATTATTGTATAAGTTCAAAGTTGCATGTATAGATATCTAAGCTTTAGGGCCTGTTTCACCACTTGCTGATAAGTGACGAAGAAGCCTCTTCGATCCACCAATAATTAGCTTGCTTGACAGATCAATTATGGAGAATCTGTCAAAAAAGTTGTGAATTATTCGGCACTTTATCATAAAGTGGTGAAACATGCCCTTTATCTTTTAATGTTGTCAAAAGGTTTAAATTTTGTACTATGTCTGAAATCAGCAACAAAATATACAAACTACGTAGGTACCCACATAATCGATGTAGAGTGTAGACCTATATCATCAACATATTTTTATATTCGTAATCGGGCAGATACTTTTTTCACTGACTTTGAGAAAAGAAAAAGTTTCATATTATACTTACTTAAGTTTAGTTGTAACTTGTAAGTATTCTTACCCAATTACGGCAAAAACAAAGCGAAGGGTAAGTACTAAGTACCTACCTAATTAATAATTTTGGAAATTAGTTTTTATATCCTATGCTATAAGTTATAACATTAATTTATTATTATTATACTGTAACAATAGTCGGCGTTGATACAGCTTCTAAGCTATTATGAATTGTCTGTAATAAATCCGTAAACTATCGGAAGTGAAGCAATATTCCCAACATAACTTAATTTTGGCAACGCAACAAACTTTTATTTTTATTTTGCGTGGACTTCACGTCACTTAATATAGCCCTTGTCAAAATGCATTAGCTAGTTTCGAAAAAGAAATTATAATGTCAAAAATGTATGAGATTTGACATGCGAATGCATTTTGACTAAGTACTCTGCACTTAGAGCCAAAACACGTCCATCACGATTTTTACGTAAGATCTTGATAACTTCCGTGAGAAACCTTTGCTTGTTAGTGGTTACTCAAAAATAATAAAGGAAAAACCAAAAAGGATATAAATCTCTTTTTTAGGGTTCCGTATCCAAAGGGTAAAAACGGGACCCTATTACTGAGACTCCGATGTCTGTCCGTCTGTCTGTCCGTCTGTCTCCAGGCTGTAACCCAAGAACGGTAATAGCTAGAGAGTTGAAATTTTCACAGATTATGTATTTCTGTTGAAGCTATAACAACAAATACTAAAAACAAAAAAAATTAAATATTTAAGGGGGGCTCATGGGAGCCCCCCTTAAATATTTAATTGTTTTAAAAAAATTGTATTAAAATTTTTTTTGAAAAATCACGTTTGTTGTGTGGACAACAAACGTGATTTTTCAAACATTTTTTGCTCGGTATCAATGATGACAACAGGTAGGTACTTGAAATTTTCACAAAGGCCTTAATTATATGTGTTCTTTAATAATTAGTAATAATATTTAAATAAAATAAAAATTTAAGGGGGGCTCCCATACAAAAAACACAATTTTTGGCCTATTTTTGCTCTATAACGGTACGGAACCCTTCGTGCGCGAGTCCGACTCACACTTGGCCGATTATTTACTCTGATTAGTCATTAATTGATGATAGAGATGATATTCTGTCGGTGAATCGAAATAAATAAATAAATAAATTCATGAAACCGGCAAATTACTGTGTCATTGTTTTTATTCAAACTATAAATCGTAATTCGTAGCATTAATTTGGGAGCATTACTTAACAGGTCCTTTCAAGCTTGGCTTAGATTTATTACTTATTAGTTAAGGGAAAGGCACTAATGCTAGACACGGAACTAATAGATGACACTTACAACAAAAATACCATAAAAATAAGAATTACTCTAATTATTTCTCAACACTGTAAATTTTATAAGCTTCTTAAGCTATCTGTTGATGTGAAAAAATATATTAGGGACGCCTTCGGGAACAAAATTTTAAAATGGGATCAGTTTTCGTAAATAATGTGACCGTGTCAACACGCGCTCGGCAATTTCTTAGCAAATAAGTTAAGGAAGGCGAAATTTTTCACGTAAGTATTGAATACATTTGTTTGAGTTTTTGTAATTTCTATTGATTTCATTGGATTAATGGTCATGTTGTATACACTAATTAATGTTTATTTATGATTTTTTATCTATTTTCCCAAACAATATAATAGGTGTCTACTATTAGTTCTTGAAAATGTAAAAAACCTAATAGATGACATGGATCTCATCTTTTAGTTTTGCAATACATACTAAAGTTATTTTGTAGTTTATTCCACTGCAAAAAATTATAATTCTATTAACAAACTAACAACTTAGAACTACTGTACCTAAAAATGGACATGGTGTCTAATATTAGACCTTGTACTGATCTAAAAATCGATTGCTTTAGTTTTTTAGCAGTAAAAAGAGGAAAAAGGAGAGCTGAGAAAAAAAAGAAGAGGCAAGAGAAGCATGGAGACTAAAGACTGAAAATAAATTTGCTAGGAAAAAAATATGAAAAATAAAAATAAAAATAAAAGGAAAGATAGTTTCAGCATGGAAGAAGAATGGATAGAATCTGGAGACAACGTGGATAATATTTCTGATGCATGTAGTTATTATGATGAAGTAAATGAAATCTTATGAAAAACGGCAAATAAAGACCTAATAATATGAAAAATGTAAAATGTAATTTAATGTTCTATGTCAACTATTAGTTCATATTGGTGTCTACTATTAGTGATGTTCGTTTTTTGTGATGTCATCTATTAGCTCTTTTGACTAAGTTTACAAAAAGATCAATAATATTTTATTTTATTGATTTGTCAGAGAATAATTATAATAGTTTTATTTTGTAAGAGTTACTGAAGACACGGAAGAAGTTATCAAACCTTTATTTTCATAAATATATATTTTATAACATTCAAATGTTTCATGTTTCCTTAAAGTGTCTGCCATTAGGTCTTTTCCCTTATTACTTATTAGAATTTAGAATAAGTTAAATTGACATGGACTAGGTATACACAATATGAAAATTAGCGTGGATATTGCGTAAAAATTGTCTTATAAGTACCACTTAAAAAAGTTTCAGCGCAAATCGCAACCAATTTTCGAGCAACAGCAATGTTTTTTAATCCGAGCAAGAAAATTTTAATTGCATCTCCCAGCTGAACCAAACCGTTATCCCATCACTTTTGTGGCAATTGATAAAAACTTACGCAATTATCGATAACTCGCCAGTACGAGCAGGAATGTTCTCACGCGCAACACTATGGTGTCGATAGTTTTTGTTACAGCCCTATTATACTTCGTTTTAATTTAATTAATTTTGAATTTAATGTGAAGAAGCCCTAATATCTTGTTTGTTTTCATTTTCATAAAATGTAAACAAAAAAATATTATTATGACAAAACAGTAAGTAATTCAAGTGATAAGAAGATAATACATAATATGTATTATACTCGTAAAAATAAGAATATAAAAATATTATTCAAAGCTTTTATTTGTATCAAGAAGACGTAACCAAATGAAATAAATAACATCCTTGAAGTAAAATAATAATATTATGAGATCAGCTGGTTTTGTCTAATATGAGTTTATTGCTACTCAATAGCAGATGGCGCTTTTAGTAGTTACAAAATTTTGACAGTAGATGGCAGCGTTACTTTTTACTAAAATGCCCCCGGACCAAGTTTATTATAATATAAATAATAAATAATAACCACCATAATAATATTATTTTGATGATATCTTTAATTTGTAACTTAGCATTTCAAAGAATTAATTTGCAAAGTTATTCTACCACATTCCAATATTATTAGGATCGTGAGAAGCGAACTATAAAAATATAATCCGAATGGGACCCTTTTTTGTAGTCGGATAAAACATGTTAAAAATTCAGGCAGTAAATAACATACTGTGAGATAACCCGCGCCTTTGAAAAACTTCCTCGAAAGGATTAGCTTGACCTTTATCGTATCTATTTAAATGAGACATTGATGTGTTAACACTAGACTCTTGCGTTATTAAGGGAGATCGCAGACGACAGACTTTTGTGCGATCAAAGTCTGCGGCTTCCATACAATCTGATGGCGCGCGCCATGCGGAATGTATGTAAGCCGCAGACTTTGATCGCACAAAAGTCTGTCGTCTGCGATCTCCCTAACTTATCAGAGACACGAGTATGTGTCTAAACACACTAGGCTGAATTACGCCGGCGTAATTTACGTGGCCGAAATTACGTTCAGCCGCTTACGTCTGATGCGACACACTATAAATTACGCGAAGAGCCGAAATTTCGCGGCGTAATTGATGGCGCGCGCCATGCAGATTGTATGTAAGCCGCAGACTCGATCACACAAAAAGTGTGACGTGTGCGATCTCCCATAGTGTGTTGCGTCAGTAGTGACATACCTATTTCAAACAAAGTTTCAGGGGCTTGTGTCAAATAATAAACAACAAGAGTTTGTTTATTTTGTAAATATTATAGCAAAAAAAAATATATTTAGAACAATAATTAATGGTATTTCGGTTATATTTAGTTAAAAACTACTTGTGGAAAATGAATATAATCATAAAAAACTGGTTTTACACTCTGTAAAACACTCAATAAGTTTCAAGGCCCAATCTATGCTAAAAGGAAATAAATTGGTGTTAGCAGGACATTTAAGGGATGTAGAAGAGCTAAGAACTAATGGCAATGTTATTTAATACGAGCCAATATAATTCGCCGAACATCGGTGACTTTAGCCCCTATAAAACAAGTTTAAACGTAAGTACTGAACCAACCAAAAAACGTAACTAAACATTTGGATAAAGCAAGTCTAAACATTTTTATTCGTTCTTACAGATAGATAATAATGCTTGGGATTGTTGCTGGAGTGAAATGCAACTGCGTTTATAACCAGAGCGGCAAGTGCAAACATATTGATATTGCTAATTTAATATTTAAATGTTTTATTAACAACAAAACTACTTACGTGCAATATACCTACTAAAAAGTAATGTTATTAAAAAACTTGTTTTTATTTATTTTTTACAACATTAATACTCTTGAAGAAAATCGGAGTCTATAAATTTTTAATTTATTAAAACACTGCAAACATTCTTCATGTTTCTGAGTCTTTGCAGCATTAATACACTTTCAATATGGATTCTTACTCGAGCAATAGGTATCATAAGCCCTTTCGGTTTCCTCTTGAGAGTACTCATTTTGTTTTGCTCAAAATGGGGGCATAATAATTTAAACTTTTTTACACCTTTCATCTAAAACTTGCTTATTAAAAAACCTTTTCCATTCAAAACTCTATCTCCAGCTTCTAAAAGATCAGTTAAACCAGATGTATTATCTGGTTTATCGTCATTTGTAAGTCACTGTTTCTTCCACCTGATACTATGGATTTAAATGAAATATTCTATGAAACTATCACTGCAAGTTTTGTCGTCGGGTTTTGGAGACCATGGTGATTCATCAACACTAAAACATTAGTTAGGTACTCAATTAATATCTTTATAAAATGCAACTCAAATAAAATTTACTTGACTGATAATGCAATTTTAGGTTATATCGAATCACATACTTTTTCATTTTTACAGCAGCTATCCTTTTATATCTGATCTAATTTCCTAGTGGATTTAGGAAAAACATTAAATTTGTATACTGACTACCTATTTCTGCTGTTATTTTTGCAGTCTACGATACAAAAACAATGGGCATTGTCCAAAAAAAAATCACATGTACTTTTTATATTTTTTTTCCTTAAAATAGGGTATTTTAAGAATATAAATTAAATAATTTTGAAATTCATTGGCTAGTTTTTTCTCAATAAATTTTTAAAGTTTCGCTCTGACGTCATCATCGGCGGCCAATTGACCTCTGCAGTATGTATTTTTTCCTTTCAATCTTATTTATAATGGCTGGTTCGTCAAATGCAAGTTCTCATTATGTGAAAGCTGATACGAGAAGTTTACCAAAAGTTCGAAACGTAATGTTGGTCGAATTTATTGCTAATTTAACGCCATTGAAGGTCAAACTAAGGTTAAACATATTTGTTCAAAAATATAAGTAACTAATGGCTATTTTTTTCGTTTATATACAGAAAAACGATCACTGACCTTATTCCTCGAAATATTTTTGTAATGAGCAAAATTAAAAAAAAATGGACAATCCCCATTAAGACCAATTTCTAAAAATTTCAAAACGAGATTGACAAGTTTGTTTGACTATTAGCTGAGCCCTTGTGGTTGCATATTTTTGCCGCGGCAAGCGCGGTAATCGCTTTCTGTATCCCCTCCACCCACTTCGCACGCTCCGAATACAAAACATTAGTGCCGAATCGCTGCCGAACTTTACGCTCGATTTGGCTCGACGGAAATTCGGCTCACGACGGAATTTCGGCATAGTGTGTGATGTGTCGTCTGTCGCGTTCCGCCCATATTTTGTATGGATTTGAAACGCGGCGGAATTTACGTCGGCGTAACTCATTATTCAGCCTAGTGTGTTTAGACCCTAAAATGAAGAAAGGAAAAATTGTCGCTAGCTCGCTTTGCAATCGTTATTTTGATGATAATTTGTAATTATTCTAATCGAGCGATGGTTGCTACTGGAATAATTTAAAGAGTCTCTGGAATGCAATTCAGTGCATTAAAGTGCACTCCAGTTTAATTATTCCAGTATCAATCCAGTTAATTGGATTACTGGACTGGAATAATGTAGCTGGCCACTATTACGAGCTGCCTCCGTGGTCCAGTGTTTCAGAGCTCGGCTCTTGACTCGGAGGTCGTGGGTTCGATTCCCGCGTTGAAAACATGGTTAAGACAATACAGGCTGATCACCTGATTGTCTGACAAGTAAGATGATCCATGCGTCGGATGGACATGTAAAAAATCGGTCCTGCCGCCTGCGCCAGATCTCTCGCCAGTCGTGTCGGTCTTCCGTCCCACTGGGTTATGAGTTATGACTTATGAGAGTAAAAGGAATAGAGAGTGCTCTTGTGTACTGCGCACACACTTGGGCACTATAAAATTACTCCTGCGTAACTGGCCTTGGTTTCAATGAAATCGGTCACCGTCACCGAAACCGGTGTGGGAGTTATTATTATTACGAGCTGCAACCCTCTGAAATCATGTGACCAAAGAATGGAATACTTAGGTCTTAGGGGTTTTGGGGCCATTTTAATATGTTTTTGTGTAAAGATTTTTCTATTCAATTTATATTAATATAAGTACGCAAAGTACTAAAAATGTTATAACTATTGGGTATTTTTAAAAGGCACTGATTTAAAGGGACAGTTGTAAATAGCAGTTTTGGTAAGTTAAAAATTATAAATGGCACGTTTAATAATGAGTTTAGCAGTTAAAACTAAGCAGTAAAGTAAACAAAAATGAGTAGTAAAAAATAATGAAATGGATCATTGAAAACATTATTGAATGTAAAATAATTAGATGAGCGGTAAAAATTAATGAATGAGCGGTTACGTGTGGGCAGTTACAAATCGGAATTTGTCAGTAAGATATCTCATTCTAAGCAGTTGTTTAAACAATGAGGTGGTAAAATAAAATAAAATCGGCCAAGTGCGAGTCGAACTCGCCATGGAACCCCGTACCGTTATAAAGCGAAAGTACATGACGGTCGCCGGCTGCTACCGCAGCACGCTCGCTGCGCTCGCTCGGCTCCCTCTGTGTTGTGGTCTAAGTTGTAACCTAACCTAACCCACTTTTGGACTTTCTGGATTGTGTTTGTTTTTGTTTTGGTGGGGGGCTGCATCCCCCGGGCCCCCATTTCGTGGGGGCTTCACCCCCCCGCCCCCCACTTCGGTATCCGTGGTTAAGTAGGCCTTCTGTTAAGTCTTTTCATTAATAAAGAAATGAAATAAAAATGAAATGTTCTACAACTGTGAACAATTCTACTTAAAAAAAAACACTCTCCCTTCCACCGCTCGCTATGATGTGCCGTGGATCTGCCGAACTATTTATAACGAACCGCTCATTCCATCATTTTTACCGCTCATTCATTTATCGAACCGCTCATTCCATCATTTTTACCGTTCATTCAGTAATATTGGACTGCTCAATTATTTTTTATTACTGTTCATGTTTTACTGTCGCAATAATTAATCAACCGCCATAAAATTAAATAACTCTCAATAATTTTTTCAACTGATCATAATAACATCTCAAATATTTAAATAACTGCTCAAAAAATTAGTTCCCTTTTTAAAAGACTAACATTATCGCAGTGCGGCGTGTGCATGATATTTTTTTTTGACGAACAAATTCGTCAATTTCTGGTATTTTTTTATTATCTGAGTAAGGAATACTTTAAGTTTATTATTTTTATCCTAATGGCTAATACTTTCCTAATCCTCAGCTAGATAAAATAAAAATTATACAGGGTTTATGTAAAACCTTTATTGAGTAAACAATGTGTCTCTAATAAGGCTGTCAATCTATGATTTTATATCAATGTAACAATAACAAAAACTAAACACAAAACATTTCAGAGAATTAACATATAGATCGAACTCGTTACTCACGAGTCACGTGTATAGGTTAAAATTAACTATATAGACTTGATATAATATAAAACTATAGTATAACAGGATGTGCTAAGTTATCCTATGTCATTTTAGTTTTTTTATACTTACTATTTTTTCAATAGGCTTTGGTCCACCACGCATTTCCACCGCTGTTTCTCCTGTGTCGCCAGGATCGACAGCGGTATCCAACCACGAAAACCCTTTGATATGATCTCATGCCCGAGGGATATGCTAAAGCTGTCTTGGGACCCGCAACGAAATTAATCAGAAGATAATTTTTAACCTTCAAGAAGAGAGCCAATTACCGGCAACGCACCTGCAGCTCTTTTGATGTTGCGAGTGTCCATGGGCGACGGTAGTTGCTTTCCATCAGGTGACCCGTTTGCTCGTTTGCCCCCTTATTTTATATAAAAAAAGACGGGTTGCACTCCGGGAGTGCCGGCAGAAGTGAAAACTTGATTATTAACGTTGTGCATTATTTTTTTAACCCATTTTTTATGAAAATCGATTTTAAAAAAATCGATTTGTTAATTAATCGAAACCCTTACAATCGATTAAATTTTTAACCCGTTTTTTATGAAAATCGATTTTTAAAAAATTTGTTAATTAATCGAAACCCTTACAATTTTTTTTAACCCATTTTTTATGAAAATCGATTTTAAAAAAATCGATTTTTTTAATTAATCGAAACCCTTACAATCGATTAAATTTTTAACCCATTTTTTATGAAAATCGGTTTTTAAAAAATCGATTTTTTTAATTAATCGAAACCCTTACAATCGTTTAAAAAATATCGACAATCGAAAAAAAAACAATCGATTGTTCGATTAATCGATTTCGATGTTACAACACTACTCTCCAACCGTCTTACGGTTTTTCGATCAGCACGAGAATCTGACGCGAGTTTCACAGTTTTTACCCATCCCACAAAAGTGCTCAACGCCGCTAAAGAAGTTTTCACTTCAATTATTTTTAACAAAAAAATTAAAACCGACTTCCAAGGAAAAACAATAGTAATATGAACTAAAAAGTATTAAATAACTCTACGAATAACAAAACTAATAACAGCTCATTACTCTTTAATAGTGCCTTTTTCAGAATTCGTCTAAATCTCAACTATTTCTGTACATACTACAGTCTTCATTATTTTAAAGTCGGTACCAGCTAATTTAATCGTGAGTTCAGTAATATCAGAATATCTGAAACTTTTGGGACTGGTACCGACTTCAAAGTAATGAAGACTGTATGTTCAGAAATACTGTACTGTAGTACTGTATGTACAGAAATAGTTGAGATTTAGACGAATTCTGAAAAAGGCACTATTAAAGAGTAATGAGTTATTAGTTTTGTTATTCGTAGAGTTATTTAATACTTTTTAGTTCATATTACTCTTGTTTTTCCTTGGAAGTCAGTTTTATTTTTTTTGTTAAAAATAATAATTTCACTCTTTTTAGTTATCTACAAAATAAGGCTTTATGCGTAGATAACCAATACGAATGTTAATTGTTAACTATAGGTAGGTACACATTATGTTACTGAAAGCGAAATTGTGGTAAAAAAAAAGTAAAAATGTGGGTTATCTAAGCGATGCTGCAATTTCCAAACTTTTACCTATCTTTAAAGGTTCAGGAGTTCTGTTCAGTGCCTTTGGACCAAGAGACACCTTCGTATGAAATTTCTTTTATTCGTAACATATGTTTAACTTACTAGAAACAACATTTTAACAACTATGAGTGTTTTGATAAATTTCACGGATTTCCCTCGATTGCTCATAGATCCCATCATCAGCTCACCACTTTCGTCATTGTTATACAAAATTTAGATTATATCCTATAGAACAACACAAGAATTTTGAAAATCGGTCCACAAACAGCGAAATCATCATCAAAAACATCTGCTTCGATGCCAAATATCACGAATAGTACCAATAATTGGGTCATAGAGTGATGACCCATAGTATAATTATGGTTGTGATGATGATGATCAATCAAATTTATGTGTAGGCTTATGATTTCAGTTGTTTAAACAACGCCAAAATCCCCGAACCTGTACTTATAAGCATTCAAAACACAGATTACTAGTATATATTTGAATTCAAAAGTTCTGTTCGGTACCTTCGGATCCAGGGTGTAACTTGGTGCGAAGTCTTACTTTTTGGTAGCATTTACCTTGAATGCTTCAGAAAAAATCGAAATCACTATATGTTTCTATACAAATTTCAAGGAGTCCCCTCGATTCCTCAAGGATTCCATCATCAGATTACCACTTTTGTGAACATGGTACCAAATTCGAGCTAAACCCTATGCAACACAAAAATAATTTTGAAAATCGGACCACAAACGGCTGAGTAATCGATGAACATACAAATAAAAAAAAAATATACATACAGCCGAACGTATTACCTCCTCCTTTTTGGAAGTCGGTCAAAAAAGAAGAAAGGTAGGAGGAGTAGGAAGTATATCCAATTTTCCGACCCCATAAAAAGTAGAAGACAGCAAAAAGTTACAATGACTGAAAGTCAAATAACTTCAGGGAAAGCACCATCGGTCCAATAAATGTTAACTATGACTACGTAGGTGTAACAAAACTAAGTGATAATACTCAAGGGTGTGTACGTGTTCCTTGTGGAGAGTTCACTGTGAAAGTAGCAGCGCTGAAAGACCTTTTTTTTCACTTTTGTATGGGGAAGCTCGTGAGTCGTGACGCTCGGGCCCTTCCCCATAAAAAAAAAATCGTCTTTCAGCGCTGCTACTTTCACAATGAGCTCTCTACAAGGAACGCGTACACACAAAGTATTATCACATAGTTTTGTTACACACTGTAGATCTACGTTAATTTTGGAATTTGTTAGGCAACATGCAGTAATATTTGTATCAAAAACGCTTGAAGGCACGTAAGTTCCTAGCGCTTTTTTATAATAGTAGGCTGATTCTACTAAATTAATACAAGTGCGCTTTTTTTCTAGCTCTTTTTACTTACTTTTTTCCTAGGTTGATTCTACTAATGTGGCTTTCCGATCTTTACTACATGCGACCGTGACTTTATGACAGGCTTTATTTTATGTTAAACGTGCAGTCATGAGCCACGTTAACTGCGGGTTCAAACAGTCAGTTAAACTTGACCATTCACAGGTGTCAGTAACCATTCAGATCGGGATATTATTATTTTTAACCGACTTCCAAAAAGGAGGAGGTTATAATATATATTCGTTTGCACGGGCGAAGCCAGGGGGAGGGTTTTGGGGGTTCAACCCCCCCCCCCCCCCCCCCCCCCCCCGAAAAGTTAAGATAGTAACATTCATAAAATCTTTAATATTTTTCTTATGAATTTAAGGGTTATTTTATGTACTTTTATTCCTTTTATTTTCTTGAACCCCCCGATACTAAAACCTGGCTACGCCCGTGTTCGTTTGTATATTAAGTATATGTATTTTTATGTGCTTCGTATTGTCCTTCCCAGTACGATGCATGGCCTTTATTTTTTTTCCTCATACCACTTACCTATACTTACCTAGGTTTAAAAGAAAAAATATTACGCAGATTACCGCAGATAGTCTTTTACTGTTGTCTAACTTGTGAAAGCTGCCTCAATAATGTTATTTTAAAAATATTTGAATTTGACAAAATATATTTTCATACTCGATACTAATTATTTGATATTTCTAATCAAATTAGACTTTTTAAGCTCCATACGATGCTCAGTTGTATTCGGTACACCATAAATGCTTTAAAAATAATAACTTAATCTAACTAGAATTATTTCTGAGATTTGTGTAAAATGTGCAGCAGCCCTCACTATTGTAATAACACATAATAACAGGAAACTCTATTGTCACTGCGCGTGCGCCGGTACTGGGAGAGTTAAAAATATCCATAAATGTAGCCTACTGTTACATAGCCAGAATATATTTTACCAGAATGTACGTGGCCTTAGCACTAAAACAATAGAGTTTCTTCATAATGTTACCTTACAAAATTACGATGTTATTATTATTAATGGCTTAATGCAAATGTACTCGATAGCGAACTTTTCGATAGCCGATATGTTGTTTATAGACGTGACCGGTGTTCCTCAGAATTCAATAAAAGTAAATCAGGTGGAGGCGTTCTCGTAGCTGTAAGAAAAGATATATTTTCTGTACGATTATATAGTTATGAAAGCGATAGTTAAGATATATGGTTAAGTATAGGGTGTAACAATAATTCTAAATCACGGCTCTTACTTTGTGCTACTTACCTTCCTCCACCTCTGACAACTCATATTCTCGATTATTTTATTAATAATACAAATAAAGCGTTGGAGGATGATGTTAAAGCGTTGATTGTGGGTGACTTTAATCTGCCCAGGGTGTCGTGGTCTTTCGGCGATGAAGCATCACACTTGATCCCTGACACAAATGGAAACCCACTTGCTAACGATCTAGTCGATTTTGCGAACTTCAATGGTCTAATGCAATTTAATCATATTTTAAACTATAAAGGAAACGTCTTGGATCTCATTTTCAGTAACACATCAATCACAAATTTAAATGAATGCAATGACAGTCTTGTTAATATTGACCCAGCTTATCCGCCTTTGGAATTTACCGCATCAATACAAATAAATAATAATCTAAATTTTGATGACATACCCAAATACAACTTCTTTAAAGCAGACTATCAAGAAATAAATAATAAGCTTGCCATGGTGGACTGGGATAGTATCTTCAGCGAGTGCTCGGATGTGGATTCCATGACAGACAAATTCTACAAAAAATTAAAAGAAGTTATTGCTATTCACGTTCCGAAAAATAACACTAAGCGCACAAATAGTAATTACCCCAATTGGTTCGGCCGTGATCTTATTAGACTTCTAAGAGAAAAAAATAAGTACAGAGTTCGTTACAAAAAGTACGGCAACCCATTAGACCACATTTCCTTCCAAACTCTTAGAAATCGCTGTAAAAAGTTACAAGTATCCCAATATAACAAGTATATAAATAGAATAGAAAGTAATATACGATTTCAACCAAAAAAATTCTGGTCTTATGTTAAATCAAAAAAGCACACATCTATAGGAATACCATCATCGATGAGCCTCGGCAACATAACAGCTTCATCGGGATCTGACATATGCAATCTCTTCGCAAATAATTTTTCAGATGCTTACAGTTGCGCCAATACGCTTACTGCAGACAATCCAAAAAATCCTTTACCCAATGTTTCCTCTACCTCTTTAACTTCAGTGAGCATATCGTATTCAAAAATTTATAAAGAATTAAAACACCTGGACACTACCAAAGGCGCTGGAAGTGACGGTATACCGCCCATTTTTATCAAAACGTGTTACGAAAATCTTACTTTACCTCTTTTTCACATTTATAATGCTTCCTTATCCACTGGTTATTTTCCTAAAGTATGGAAAGAAGACCTAGTTATACCTTTACACAAATCCGGCGAAAGACACAAAATAAAAAATTATAGACCATCTCCATTTTGCCCACCTTTGCTATGATCCTTGAGAAATTAGTTTATCCGGTTTTACTATGGCATATAAAACCCTTTATATCTGTTAATCAACACGGCTTCGTCAACACCAGATCTACTACTACCAACATGATTACCTTCGTAGACGAGCTTATGGATTCTATTGATAACCAAAACTCTGTGGATGTCATCTATACCGATTTTAGCAAAGCTTTTGACAAAGTTTTACATATAATACTTTTAAACAAGCTGGAATCTTTCGATTTTACAGGTTCGTTATAGCCTGGATAAAGTCCTATCTATCCGGTAGATTGTCAAAAGTTGTTGTCAATGGTTTCTCTTCTCTTCCATTTCCTGCATTATCTGGGGTCCCGCAAGGTTCTAGGCTGGGTCCTTTATTCTTTATTATCTTTATTAACGATATAACTGCTTGTTTCCTATATTCTGACTTCTATTTATTCGCAGATGACCTTAAAATAGTGAAATTAATAAACAATGAACAGGGACATTTAGAACTCCAAGACGACCTCAATAGACTATCTGTCTGGTGTGACGACAACCAAATGACTTTAAATGTTAATAAATGCTTCCATATACGCTTCTCTCGCAAACTTAAATGTTCTTCAGCCACATATTTCATCAACAACAACCAATTATCTCAGGTTCAAGAGATCAGAGACCTTGGAATAATACTGGACTCAAAATTACAAATGAACAAACACATAGACCACATAGTATCTCACGGATTAAATATGCTAGGCTTTATTGAAAGGAACTGCACTAACTTTAAGAATCCACACACCTCCATAATACTCTACAACGCCCTAGTACGCAGCAAGCTCGAGTACTGTAGCGCTGTATGGAATCCACATTACGCCATATACTCGAACCGCCTCGAAGCTGTCCAAAAACGATTACTTTGGCACCTAACCCACAAGCATCATTTAATTAAAAAACTACCTCACTACGTCAATAGGCTCAATCATTTCCACCTCGATCCACTGCTTGTGCGTCAAAAATATCTTGAATTAGTTTTTCTACACAGGCTTCTGACTGGTGCTACTGATAATAATAGACTACTAAGTAAAATTTGTATAAACGTTCCTACAAGATTACCCAGAAAAAACCATTATAAACCCTTTAATGTCAAATTTGCAAGAACCAACCTAGGTCATTACGCACCAATCAGAAGATTGTGTAGATCCAACAACGCTTTATCCAACTGCCCCAACATTTGTATATTTTCCGACAAACTAAGTGCATTCAAATGTAAATTAAAACAACATTTTAGAGATATTACAGTGAATACTATTAATAATTAATTAATTCCGCAAATATTCTTTCCCCGATCATAATATATTAAGTTATACAGTACTTATTGTAAAATTTTCCGATAAGAGTTGAAATTTTGTTCTTTATTTAGTTTATAAGAAGTAATTGTTTCTTTTTCTCAATTTTATTTTTCTTTGTCTCCTAATATATTTAACATAATATTGTTAATTAATGATCATCATTTCATTCACAATATTCCATTTCATCCCATTGTCGCAAAGAATGTTGTATTTCACCTTTCATTGGAACACATTTCATCCATAAAAAAACTCAGTTGTATCATTTTGTATTTTATTAAATGTGATTCTGTTGGTGAATCAATAAATAAATAAATAAATAAATAGCCTACGTGTATATCCTTATCAGTGATCTATTTTAGTTCAACTGGCTATCAAAATCGTCCTACAGGCATAGCTGATAGCATGGTCACATGAGAAAATAAGAAATCCACAGACCACATCCAAACTATTATTATAAACTAGCGACCCGCCCCGGCGTCGCACGGGTATAAAATATTATAGCCACTGAAAAAATGATTAAAATCGATAGCCTATGATCCTTCACGTGGTCTACTTCTTATATGTGCCAAATAACATAAAAATTGCTCCAGTAGTAGTTCGCGAGAGAAGCCCTTTCAAATAATTTCCCCCCTTTTTCCCACATTCTCCTATTAGTATTAGCGTGATGAAATATAGCCTATAGCCTTCCTGAATAAATGGGCTATCTAACACTGAAACAATTTTTCTAATCGGACCAGTTGTTCCTGAGATTAGGGCGTTCAAGTTAGCCCGTTCAAATAATTTTTCCCGTTTTTTCCACATTTTCCTCTATTTCTTCGCTCCTTAATAGTCTTAGCGTGATAAAATATAGCCTATAGCCTTACTCGATAAATGGGCTATCTAACACTGAAAGAATCATCAAAATCCGTTGCGTAGTTTTAAAGATTAAAGGGAACAAAGGGACATGAGGGAATAAAAAGCCTCTTTGTTTTATAATAATATATCGATGGTCCCAACGAATAAGCGTGCAAGAGCTCTTACCCAAAAAAATTTTTTTTTGATTTTTCGTTTGCATGGACTATGATACACCTATGTAAATTTTTTTGATTTTTTTTTGACTTAAAATAACGATTTTATAGCAATGTAAATCTTTATTGTACGGAAAAAATAATAACATATATCACATTAATAATAAAACATGCGCTTATTGCAGATTATTTGCTTATTTCAGTTCACCAGAATAAACGTGTTAAAACAATCTGGCGCTCGTGTCTATCCTTTCCTTTGCGTTATAACTCTTGCACGATTATTCGTGTAAAAATGCAAGCGACTTCTACCACTAATGCCTCATTGCAGATGGCGAAACTTTGAATATATTAATCACAGCTATTCTATCTTGTACTAACTTCTTTTGTCTTTTCTGCTTTTGTAAAGGTTATTCGAAGAGCTATTGTAAAGTTTATCACAAGAGCTGCTGGTGAGTTGCCGGTCTTTTTAAGAGGGAATACGCTCTCTCCTTGAAGGTTTGCAGATCGTATAGGCCCGGAAATACTGCTGGTGACAGTTCATTCCAAATTTTACAGTGCGCGGCAGAAAGTTACGCAAAAAAAGCACGGTGGAAGACTGCCACTCATCAAGGTTATGAGGATGGTATATTTTTAACGTGGAACGATGGCGAAAAGTTGCAGGAGGTATGATTCCGAACAATTCCTTAGAACACTCCTCGTGATACAATCGATTGAGGATGCAGAGTGAAGCTATTTACATCTCGGCGTAATTCTAAGGGGTCCAGCCTGTTTGAAACATTATGGCAGTCAACAATTCGAGCGGCCCTTCGTTTGGATACGATCCAAAGGGATTTGTTGGTATTTTGGGGTCCCTGCCCAGATATGAGAACAGTATTCCATAGTATGAGGCTGGACATGCACCCTATAGAGTTGCAGGCATTGGTCCAGACTGAAATACTGTCTCGTCCTGCTAAGAACAGAATCAGAAAAGTATCGTCTACCCCATTCAGAGACTTTCTCCTGTGAATTCTCTATTTTGGACATAAGTTCGTTTCAACTCTCGATGACATTTAGCCGAGAAATATGGTGGAAGCCGGTAGATAGGGCATCACCTGTACTATCATCCGCATAGCAATAAATGCCATTGGAATGTAACATATCATTGATCTGCCAAAAAACTTGTGACCTATTTGCATAAATTCTCGGGAAGCCCATATTATGATGGAAGGTTTGATGGTAGCGCTTTGAGCCAAACCCGATCAAAGGCCTTCGCAATGTCCAAACTAACAGCCAATGCTTCTCCTCTCCACACAATCACCTGAGCCCAACGATGAGTTTGGTACGCCAAGAGATAACCAGCCAAGCGACATATACTGTTTGTCGTGTTTGTCGCTTTGTAATGTCTGGCCGCCCAAGTATCGAAAGAGCTGATAATGGATTCCATTATCTTCGAGATGACGGAGGTTTTAGCAATTGGTCTGTAGTTGGAAGGATTTGAGCGGTCACCTTTTTTTTGGGATTCGAGTACACTAAGGCTGTCTTCTAAGAAGCCGGGACAATGCCAGAAGAGTAGGAGAACCAAAAACGACGCGTTAAGACCGGAGCCAACTCTGGAGCACACTTTTTCAACACAATAGGAGGGATTCCGTCAGGCCCCCTGATGTAACCTAATATCCGATATGATGCCCCTGCATCGTGGTATGGTCGGCGGTTTTTATCCCAAGGTCATCAAGGGTCGAGTTTGACGCAAGGAGCTTACCCAGAAGATCGTCTTTGTATTTTGCGTCGTGGGCCAACGATCCATTTCCTACTTGTAGGGATGGTTGGATGGCTTGCAAAAATACCCTTCTATTGAAGCTATTGCTTAGGCCAGAGACCAGAATTTACGGGTTCCCAAAGAAAGGCACTCGAGTCTCTCACCAATACTATTGACGTGCTGTTTCTTTGCCCGATTGATCTCTCTCTTGAAGGATCTATAAGCAAGGTTGTACTCCATTTTATATGTGTCTGTCCACACATAGACGCGAGGTATGTCAATATTTATTAACAACAACAATAGGTCAACAACATATTTTACTGAACCATCAACAAGAAAATATTAGCTAACTAGACTTTCCACGCGGCCTCGCCCGCATAAATGAGAAATTTTACGGAAACCGTACATTTTCCCGCAAAAAAATAGCCTACGTTCTTTCACATCATGGTCTACTCTACATCTGTGCCAAATAACTTAAAAATTCATCCAGTAGATCGCGAGATAAGCGCCTTCAAATAATTTTCTCGGTTTTTTCTAAATTTTCCTATGTTTCTTCGCTTCTAATCATCTTAGAGTGATAATTTATAGTTTATAGCCTTCTTCGATAAATGAACCATCTAACGACGAAAGAATTTTTCAAATCAGACCAGTAGTTCCTGATATTGGCGCGTTCAAACAAACAAACTATTCTACTTTATAATATTAGTATAGATTTACATTTTATACCAGACACTAATAAGGTCGTATTACATAAATAATGAATTAACTTCTTAACACTAATATACGGGCTTTTATCTTTACAAACATGTAAAAGCATCAAAATATACAAGAATAAGCGTGTAAATGACCAGAGCATGGCTCAGGAGGAAAAAAATATACGTGGAATAACCATGCAACATTTCACTGCACTTGTTAAAACTTCATTTATGACACGAATAAACGTGCATTGATACAATAGTGTTAACAAGTCACATATTATTCACTTGAATAATAATTTAATATGGTTTTTCTTAAATAAAACCATATAAAATTATTATTCAAGTAGTTAAAGTAAACCGTTAATATTAGATTTTTAATAAATATATGAGCTGAAAGGTATTTTTTTACCTTTAATTTGATTATACATTATATTTGTTTATTTATTATGTAGTCAAAGTTATGTGGTTCCAAACGTTTTTTGGTCTTCCTGAAAAGTTGTCTTTTTTCGATTGCACGTTTATTCGTTGGGGCCATCGATATAATGTATAGATGCGAAAACGTGTCCGTCTGTCTGTTATTTTTCATGACCAAACCGATAAACCGATTTGGCTGAAATTTGGTTTGGAGACACTTTGGGTCCCGGTAAAGGACATAGGATTAACTTGTCATTTCGGAAAAATGTACGGTTCCGCGCCATAACACGGACGGCGTAAGTGACTTGCGGGCTGCGGCCGTCACCAAGTGCAAAATAATAGAAATGTTAACAAATTTTATTAACCGACTTCCAAAAAGGAGGAGGTTATAGTCAGAAATATATTTTGATTGAAGGTTATAGTTATAGATTTCCTTTGAGCACTTTTCTGATAGTGAATAATACAATAATATTAATAATATTTTATAATATGATGCAATACACAACGCATTAATTATTGTGTGTAGGTATTGAGTATTGACTATTGATCGATGGGTGCTTGACCAAATTCTTTACAAGTGGTCCGTGGTGTCCGAAGGTCAATTTTTGGTCGATCGCATCACCATAACCTTTGGAAAAACTGAAGCCGATCAACAGCTCTTGTCGGACCCTGCATTTCTATGTAAGTAGCAGTATCTTCTGTCCTTTTGAGGGAACTCAAAGTAGGTAGGTAGGTACTATCAAAATTTCAAATTTAATCAAAATCAGTTCAGTGGTTTGGGCGTGGAGATGTAAAAGGCAGACAGACACACTTTCACATTTATAATATTAGTATGGATAATAATAGTATTTGCGGTGTCAGTGCTAAGTAAGTGATAATAAAAGAGGTAAGTATTTTACTTACATTCTATGTACCTACTGTACAGCGTTGCCAGTTTTTTTTTGTGCCAAGTCGGGACTTTGGTACTTTTTGAGTGAAAAAGCGGGATTCTTTAGTCAAAAGCGGGACAAAGTAAAAAAAGGTATAAAATCAAATGTTTTTTGAATTGTTATCTTATTTGCGTTAAAATAACGTTTACGTGACAATAGATAGCTAAAGTAGCCAAAGAAAATCCACCCCTCTAACTTCCACACTCTTAAACTTCATTGATTACACACCTTTCTTTCTCAGCACGCTGCACGTATACGCGTATAATTTTTGACGTGACAACGTCTTATAATTCGATATGGGCTGCGCGCACGAAAAAACATGACGCAATATGCGGCGTTACCTCGCTCTGAGGCGTTCCATTTGAGTTGTTTAGCAGAAATGTACAGTCGGGGAAAATTGTGCTAAGCAGAAATGTACAGTCGGGGAAATGAGTTGTTTAGCAGAAATGTACAGTCGGGGAAATGAGTTGTTTAGCAGAAATGTACAGTCGGGGAAAATTGTGCTAAGCAGAAATGTACAGTCGGGGAAATGAGTTGTTTAGCAGAAATGTACAGTCGGAGAAATGAGTTGTTTAGCAGAAATGTACAGTCGGGGAAAATTGTGCTAAGCAGAAATGTACAGTCGGGGAAATGAGTTGTTTAGCAGAAATGTACAGTCGGGGAAAATTGTGCTAAGCAGAAATGTACAGTCGGGGAAATAAGTTGTTTAGCAGAAATGTACAGACGGGGAAAATTGTGCTAAGCAGAAATGTACAGTTGGGGAAATGAGTTGTTTAGCAGAAATGTACAGTCGGGGAAAATTGTGCTAAGCAGAAATGTACAGTCGGGGAAATGAGTTGCTTAGCAGAAATGTACAGTCGGGGAAATGAGTTGTTTAGCAGAAATGTACAGTCGGGGAAAATTGTGCAAAGCAGAAATGTACAGTCGGGGAAATGAGTTGTTTAGCAGAAATGTATAGTCGGGGAAAATTGTGCTAAGCAGAAATGTACAGTCGGGGAAATGAGTTGTATAGCAGAAATGTACAGTCGGGGAAATGAGTTGTTTAGCAGAAATGTACAGTCGGGGAAAATTGTGCTAAGCAGAAATGTACAGTCGGGGAAATGAGTTTTGACGTGACGTCTTATAATTCGATGGAGCCGGCTGCACGCATGAAAAAACATGACTCATGCGGCGTTACCTCGCTCTGAGGCGTTCCATTTAAGGCTTGAAGTGCAAGCGAGAGCGCGGAACGAGCGACAAAGAGGCACGTTGTCACGTTCAACTATCGTCAGTAAACTTAATTTTAAACGTTCTTCGTTCAACTATCGTCAGTAAACTTAATTTTAAACGTTCTGGAAAGCCAGAACGTATAAAAAAAATTTATACGTTCTGGCTTTCCCCGAAAAGCGGGACTGAGCCTGTCCCGCGCGGGACATTTAATTTTGATGAAAAAATCGGGACGTCCCGCCAAAATCGGGACGTCTGGCAACGCTGCTACTGTATTATGTATATGCCTGTCACTTATTTATAGCACTTTTATAGCAGTTTATTTATAGCATTGACGATAGTAAATAAGTAAATTATGATTTATGAATAATTACTACACGGTAATTCATTGTTATTTATCAGCACATTATAATATACAAAGATTATGACGTGTAGGGTCAGCAAAAGAGAATAAACTGTAGGTTCCTAATAATATCATACATTTTGGCAAATATGTATTCTGTGATTTTGGTAATAAGTAATAACAAAGGACATACTTTGAGTCCCGGCCCCCGGAAAAACACAATATACATACCTAGAAACATTTTCCCGCGTTCCATTTGGCATTAAAAACGATCAAAACGCTCAAAATGCCTCCTATTTTGAGCGTTTTGATCGTTTTTAACGCTAAATGGAACGCGGGGTTTATCTCTGAAGAAATTGAGATTCCCGGGCGATAAGCGACTTTTTGCTCAAGGAGTTCCGGGCGTCATCTACTTTAATGAACCATCGCAAATTATTCTAGACTAAAGTACCACCACAAATATTCTAGACCCCAGCTAGATTCAAAAACGAATTCCATAGAAACCAGTCATAAATACCTCAGTTACTTGGACAAAGGAATATCTTAAACCAAGAATTCCTTTTAGGTTGAAAGTAAAACAAACTCTTTTATCCTAGGCAAAGGGTTTAAATTTGGTGAATGAGTTATTTAGATTTTAATCTTTGCTATAATATATTTTGAGTGCTATATTTTATGGTTTCTAGTTATACCTAAATATTTCGCGCAAAGTTCGGGGCCTATGTCAAAATTTGAGTACAGTTAAATGATTAAATTTCAAGGCTACTTTTAAACCTAAAATATTATATTTCCGTCTTAGATATTTACGCATGTGAAGTTGTAGGCAAAATCTAGATAAAAAAAAAAGTCATAGTAACATCTCTGTCGGTTAGAAGAGAACAGTCGTATTGAAACATACTCCGGTGAAGGTTAACCAGTATTGCAATAAAGATATTCATTAGATTAATCCCATAGACACACAGACACGATAAAAAGTGAGACAGAAAATAAACAAGGATGAGACAGCAAAGAACAGCGCGTCTGTGCTTTTGTATGTAATATGACTACAAATTGGGAAGATTGATTTTTAACCGACTTCCAAAAATTAGGTTATTAATAAAATCTGAAGGATCAAGAAGGAAGGAAGGCAGGGTAAACTCCTTACATTTTACTATTATGTTATAAAAAATAAATATAAAAATAAAATAAATAAAAAATAAATAAATGTTGCGTTGTGTTCTGCTAAATGCTAATCAAAAGTTCTGTTATATTTAAGTCACTAAAGGTTGATGACGAAGACAAAATTATTTATTGATACAAAACCTTTCTTTCGAAAGGTTTACTTGTGAAATTTTATTTTAAGCATCATAGTTACCTACTTCGTTTCCTAATAAGTACACTATGTGCTGTTTTGAAATTGTATAGAAATCCAAGCCTTCATTGATTTCGTAATAGTTCTTTCATAATTATTATTATCATTCATATGGTGCCCCCAGTTAAAAAATGTTTGTAAACATTTTCTAACATAAAAACATTTAGTAACAAATGTTGTCAATTGTTACATTTTGTCAGGAACTGTTACAAGTTATAAGTGCTCCTACACATAGAAAATGTTTACTTACTAATATTTACTAACATTTTATAAAATTTGAATCTGGTATTGGCTCACCGCATACTCCGCCGTCACCTATAAAATGTTTACAAACAAAAGGTAACACGTGTTTTATTTTGTTTTAAACTGTAATTTGTTAACTTAAGTTTACTAAACATTTTCTGACATGAAAACGTTTTTAAATTTTTTTAACATTTGTGATTAAATGTTTGCTAACAAATGTTTACTAACGCTACTAAACACTAACGTTACTAACGGCGGTGTGGGAGCACCATTAGAATTAACAAGTATAGGTACCTACTTTGTTGATATCAGATAATAGTAATAATATTAATTCATACGTTTACTTAAAATTATAAAATGTGACTGTCTGTCTGTTACCAGCTATTCACGCCCAAACCGCTGAAACGATTCTGCTGAAATTTTGTAAGAAGATACTTTGAATCCCGTGAAAGGATATGTCCTTTCTCGGGATTCAAAGTATCTTCTTACAAAATTTCAATAGACATTTTTTTATATGCAAATATTATAGGATTTATTATATTATGATATACAAGGGTATTTTGTCCCGGAAAAATGTACGGTTCCGCCTAGCAAGAAGAGTATATAATAGAAGTGGCAATTGACCTCAATTGACATACAAAAAGTGTAGCCAAAATTTCAAAACATGGGGCCACTTTGACATTTGAAGAATGGCATTGAGAAATGCGCAACTTTTTCTTGCCCCGCGTTCCACTTGACGTTAAAAACGATCAAAACGCTTAAAATGGGTTGAAAGCATGTTGAAAGTATGAAGATTTTTTCTGTCAAATATACATAGCATATAGTGCGGCATCCCCTGCAAATATTGCCAACTTAATAAAGTATGGTGTAAATACCTAGGAAACTTAAGATTTTATTAGTCAACAGGACACAAGATGATTTTTAACTTGTAACTTAAGTTAATTTTAATATTACCATTTACCACACCATAACATCCTAAGATGCTACTTCCTAAAGAGATAATGAATAAAAATATTTATCATTTATCTGTTGCATAACCTTAAAAACCCCACTCCCCGTGTTTCGATATCAAAACATAAACAAGTTTGTGCTGCTGACTGTATGTTCACTTACCCCTATATCCAGGGTTGAGGTAGAAGACATGCCAATAGTGTACACCCCTTCAACAGGTACCACCCTCGACCGTTTTGGCATTTTGAAGCAACTCACTCGTATCGTACGCATTTTGAAAAAAACACAACTGTCAAATTTAGAAAAAAACACTTTTACACTTTTAAAACTCACATCACACCCACTTCACACATAAAAACACTTAATTATCAACTGATATGGTGATTACTAGTCATTTTCACTTACAAGCCACTTGTATAGCGAATGTAAATATAGATAAAACATTAGCGTGCGCACGCGCATAGTAAGCGAGACGGAATGACAAGTTTGGGTTAATATTGGTAGTGCGAAATGTGGTTTTTATGAGTCACCCAGGTAAACCAGGTGTAAAAGGAAGTGTTTTTTATTACGGTCTCATTATTATAGATCTATAGTTGTATTAGATAAGCGCATGGAATGATGATGTTAAAATATTTCCTAAAAATAGGTAGGTGCAAAACGGATAAAATTTTAGTTTTTTTGGCTGACTGTATTTTAAAATTTTTTGCTTCGAATTCCATGATTTTTTTAAATGTTATTTTTGGATAATAATTTTGATTAATTGTTACTTTTATTGACACTATTATTTGATGTTTAGTTAGTTATAAAAATCGGCCAAGTGCGAGTCGGACTCGCGCACGAAGGGTTCCGTACCGATAAAGAGCAAAAATAGGCACAAAATCGTGTTTTTTGTCCATACAAAAAACACGATTTTGTGCCTATTTTTGCTAAAATAAAAAATTGAGGGGGGCTCCCATGAGCCCCCCTCAATTTTTTATTTTATTTTAATATTATTATTATTAATTATTAAAGAACACATACAATAAAGGATTTTGTAAAAATTTCAAGTGTCTAATAGTTACCATTATTGAAATCGAGCAAAAAAGGCCAAAAAAATCACGTTTGTTGTATGGGAGTCAATTATTATTTTTATTTTGTTTTTAGTATTTGTTGTTATAGCGGCAACAGAAATACACAATCTGTGAAAATTTCAGAAGTCTAGCTATAGCCGTTTTTGAGATACAGCCTGGAGACAGACAGACGGACAGACAGACGGACAGACAGACGGACAGACAGACGGACAGACAGACGGACAGACAGACGGACAGACAGACGGACAGACAGACGGACAGACAGACGGACAGACAGACGGACAGACAGACGGACAGACAGACGGACAGACAGACGGACAGACAGACGGACAGACAGACGGACAGACATCGAAGTCTCAGTAATAGGGTCCCGTTTTTACCCTTTGGGTACGGAACCCTAAAAATTAAATAGTTACCTACATCTAAGTGCCTGAACTTTTTGGATTTGATTTCGTGTGTAGTTTCGGCTTTCTGTATAATTATTAGATTATGTGCTTAGCGCGTGGGAATTGTGATGCCGCGTACTTTTTTTTCTGCGGGACGTGATGTATCTCCATCCAAATTTCATCAAAATTGGTTTAGCGATTTAAACAGACATACTTTCGCATTTATAATATTATAAATGCGAAAGTATGTCTGTATATATATTAGGATGAATTCTACACACCCTTTTCATATTCCCTTCGTGTTTTACATGTGAATCATGTCATGACAGTGTCATGACAGCGTGTTATCATATTTTATCGATCCCATTGTACTCTCAGATGCATACTCACCTACTTTCACCCCCATTTGTGATGCTAATTCGCGCTGGTATGCGAGTTAATACACGATTCTAGAAACCCTCTTTAGTGCAGAGGTTTTTGTGATATTGCTAACCCCTTTTTGAGAACTTAGCTGGAAATAAACAAGGGTGAGAACAACTATGAAACATAAACATAATAAACACAAAAGTGTAAATACGTGGGCACTAATGGTCATTAAATTTTACTGTGTCAAAATGTTACAATAGGTCGTTTAAAAATGCATCGCATCGCCGCGTCGCGTCACGTTGCAGTATGAAGTGTGATCTGACCCTTACAAGTTACAGGATAAAAAAAATGTATCTCAAAATCACCCAAAAACGTTCACCAGATTTTCCCCAACTTTGTATTCTCTTTATTACCCAGTAGTAGTTTGCGATCAGAATTTTAACTAAATAGTCATCCACGTAGGTATGACACTATGACTAAGGGAATTCCACTGTGGCTTAGTACCTACCTATACAATATACATTCCACTGACCATAATATTGCACAAGACTAGTATACGTTCATACTGGAACGTAATACAAAGGGAATGGTCGTAGACAGTGAGAGCTGTGAGGCAGACATACACTTACACACATTTAATATTCGTCATACATACGGTTTTTATTTTTTCATGTGCAAATATAGGATTTATTATTATTATTACACACATACATGCATTCAAATTTCATCATACAAACACACAATCCCCTTTTTAAAGTCAGTTAAAAACATGCTATGTAAGTATTATACTTATAGGAAAGCCCCATGTTTAGTATTTGCAAATTCCTCTGAAGTAAGTACTTATTTCATTGTTAAGAAACAATAAAAGAAATATTTCACTATATTCGTTTAAAAGTGTTAGTTATAATGTCTGGTAAGTGGTGTAACTTGTAAGACGGATGAACAGCGGAGTATTAGCAAATAAATGATTTACCCTTGATTTATATTTATAATATTATGTTATATACTTATCTAAATATATAACAAATTAAAAACGTATTTTAAAAAATATATAATTTTATAAGAAAATCATTTTTAAAAATATCAAAAATAGTACTAAAATACAACAAAAATGTTCCAAAAGACATGTATAACAAAAAACCCATAGAAATACAAAACCGTTAAAATCCCACAAAACTATGTAAAAAAATCTCCAAAAAAAACCCCTGTCAATCCCCTGTCTCAAGACTCAAAAGTACCCAAGCTCCTCCACTCTCCGGAAGAGGTTTCTCTTTATCATCATCACCCCAAGTATCCGTGGCTCGGTCAGCAACTCAAGGCTTGCGTCGTGGTCCTGACGAAGACCTTCCAGTCTCCAGGTCATCTGCAATAAGTAAACACTAAAGTAAAGAAATATTTCAAAAAGATACTAAGAAAGCGAGCGAGGCAAGCGATTTTTTTATTTCTTTTTTTTTGACGCCATCGCTACTGGTTTAAAATCCATTATTGAGCTGGAAAATACTTTATTAAAATATTTAACCGTAAATGGTTCAGCTACTTAATTTTATTAAATGTAAAAGGTATGGAATACAAAAAGTTTTTTATTTATTTGCGTTTAGAAGAGAGTGACGTCACTTGAAAAAATTCGTGACACGATTCGCGATTAGGTATAATAAATGAGTTAAGCCAAGCAAAAAAAGATGATTATTATTCATGTTAGTATGTTATTAGTTTGTTGAGAGTGTCCATTTTTTCATCTTTGCCCCCTAATTTTATATTTTTTTTATTACTTGAATACTACGAAAAATAACAATGTTTTGAAGTTCATCAACCTCTAATATAAATAGGGACATAAGTCATAACTCATAAGCCATAGCCCATAACCTTACACAAAAAACATAAACCAAACTTGTTATAAGGTTGTTCGCCTTACAAAATTGTTAACGAAATCTCTGATGCCAGTATTTCAGTAATAAGAAGCATGTTCTATCTACAATACAGAATAGCCTCAGGTAAATTTTGCTGGCTTGGTGTAACGACCTCATAAAATACTTGTGGTCCTGAAATAATGAATAAGCTATATTTTATCTACCCACAACTCTGTTGCGCCAAAAGCGGGAGACCGTACATTTGTACATCCCGGGACTCTAAGGGTGGGTTGCACCAATTTACTTTCACTATAACCTGTAACTTTAACTATAACTACAGTGCAAAATGTCAAATCTTTGGCGTCCGACGCCATATTTAACCATAAGCATAACCGCTAATACTTATATATCTTTTCGTGAAAATTTACTATGTTTCACAGTGTTATATTTTTCCTGACGATTTTTACGGATAATTTAATTTTTTATACTCTCAATCCCATTACCTGTAGCTTTAAAAATAAACTCAATAGACATTTGTCAATTTCTATGGTCAAAGTTAAGGTTAAAGCTAAATTCGCCCTAACTATACCATAACTTTTACCTTAACTTTAACCACGCCTCTGGTGCCACCCACCCATAGTATCTCCGTGCCAAATTTCAACAAAATCGGTTCAGCAGTTTGGACGTGAAGAGGTGACAGACAGACAGACACAAAATGAAGTGGAAAAAACTGTGAGTTGTGACGGTAGGGTGTTATGCACCTTTTTAACCCCCGACAAAAAAGAGGGGTGTTATAAGTTTGACGTGTCTGTCTGTCTGTCTGTCTGTCTGTTTGTATGTGTGTGTATCTGTCCGTGGCATCGTAGCATCCAAACGGGTGGACCGATTTTGATCTAGTTTTTTTTGTTTGAAAGCTGACATGATCGAAAGTGTTCTTAGGTATAGTTCATCATTATCAGCCTGCTCAGTGCTGGGAAATCGCGGTTTATCTGGTTCGTGCAAGGCCGTTAGCAACTGGCAGTCGTTTGATGAGTTTTATATTTTGCATTCTGGTTCGTGATATTTATGAATAACATACACCTTAATGGAAAGTTGACCTGGTGCTGCAACATCACCTGGTAATCAATAGGATACCCAACTCCTCACCAACTTAGAGCAGAGGTTTCGTGTTTGGGCTCATTTTAATTGCGACAATCAGTAGGATGTAGATAAACAGTAAATATTTGAATGCTACTGCTGCAGCATCACCTGGATTCTATCCGAGCCGAGCCGAGCTCCATAATAAAACCCCCGCCAAAAAACTTTAAAAAGTAATAAAATAATATTTATTATTTACTGACTTTAAGTTTAAATAATTCCTAAGTGTAATTATTATTTTTAACAAAAAATTAAAACCGACTTCCAAGGTAAAAACAATAGTAATATGAACTAAAAATAACTCTTACTCTTTAATAGTGCCTTTTTCAGAATTCGTCTAAATCTCAACTATTTCTGTACATACTACAGTCTTCATTATTTTGAAGTCGGTACTAGCTAATTTATTCGTGAGTTCAGTAATGTCAGAACTTAGAATATCTGAAACTTTTGGGACTGGTAGAGATAAACTACGATAACATGGCGCGCCCCTCCATAATTCAAAACGTTTGAAGTGCGTTGTCAAAACGTTTCAAGTGCGTTGTCTTGCGCGGTCGGCTAGTTATGATTAGTTGACCAACAAATCTTGGCAATAAGTGACATTAAGTGAAATATTACGAGTACTGGTTGATTGGTTGAATACTTACTACATACAAACTCTTTCATAAGAATGTGACTACACACATTGAAACAGTAATTTGGAGGGGCGCGCCATGTTATCGTAGTTTATCTCTACCGACTTCAAAGTAGTGAAGACTGTAGTATACTACAGAAATAGTTGAGATTTAGACGAATTCTGAAAAAGGCACTATTAAAGAGTAAGAGTTATTTAATACTTTTTAGTTCATATTACTATTGTTTTTACCTTGGAAGTCGGTTTTAATTTTTTGTTAAAAATAATAATTTCACTCTTTTTAGTTACCTACAAAATAAGACTTTAAGAATAATTTACACAGAGCCAGTACTGGCTGCCAATAAGACTGGCAGCCAGTATTGGCTTGGCAAATGCCGCATGTGAACAGTTTGGCCTGGCTTGAAAAACTGTTCACACGCGGCATATACCAAACCAATACTGGCTGCCAGTCTTATTGGCAGCCAGTACTGGCTCTGTGTAAATTATACTTTATGCGTAAATTACCAATACGAATGTTAACTATTCACATTATGTTACTGTAAGCGAAATTGTAGGTAAATGCTTGCAGTTATCTAAGCGATGCTGCAATTTCCAAACTTTTATCTTTAAAGGTTCAGGAGTTCTATTCAGTGCCTTTGGACCAAGACACACCTTTGTATGAAATTTCTCTTATTCGTTACATATGTTTAACCCATCAGTCGTGGCAAAACGAGACACAATAGCTTTTTCATTGTTATCGCGGCCGGATGTGGCCGCTTGGGGCTTCATGAATTAACTTACTAGAAACAACATTTTAACCACTATGAGTGTTTTGATAAATTTCAAGGATTTCCCTCGATTGCTCATAGATCCCATCATCAGCTCACCACTTTCGTAATTGTTATACAAAATTAAGATTATGTCCTATACAACAAAACGAGAATTTTGAAAATCGGTCCACAAACAGCGAAATCATCATCAAAAACAACTGCTTCGATGAAAAATATCGCGAAAAGTACCAATAATTGGGTCATAGTGACTGATGAGTGATGACCCATTTTTTTTTATTTTAATCGGGCTTTGGCCCACCACACGTTCCCACCACTGTATCTCCTGTGTCGCCAGGATCGACAGCGGTATCCAACCACGAAAACCCTTTGATATGATCTCAGGGAGCCCGAGGGACATGCTAAAACTGTCTTGGGACCCGCAACGAATTTAATCAGAAAAAGATAGGAGGAGTAGGAAATATACATTTTCCCTCCCCATAAAAAGCGGGAGACAGCACAAAGTTGCAATGACCGAAAGTTATTTTATTATTAAGAATAATTGTGACTCCTAAGCTAAGCTAAGTTAATATTGGAGTTTATTGTGTTTGACTGTTGCCAGTAATAATTGTGACAAAAACGCTTGAAGGCACGGAAGTTCCTAGCGCTGTCCACGAGATCACCGTAGTATGCGACTCCAGATGTACAGAATAGGTTGTTTAGCATAGTACCCAAGTAACAAAATCTGGTCTTGTAGTGGTTCCGGGGCCAGGACTATAACAGGCTAGTAAACGTTTATAACCACGGAAAAGGGCCCATTTTATATGCGTACTTTTGCTAATAAAGCACTCATAGTAGACTTGCCTAGCACTACTTAGAAAAATAATACACTTATTGTTGGACTACGCAGAACTATCTGCTCCCACGAAGCCAACTATGAGCATCTTATAGAACCCCAGGCAGGCCTGTTACGTACTCCGCGCTTCTATTACTAGCTACTTCAAACATTATTTTTGTGAATTGTTTTGTGAGGTGGACGAAAAAAATAAAATAATAAGAAAAGGTAAGTTAATCTACTCACTCGCGGAGGTCAACTTGGAGGGTTAATTAATAATACGAAATTAATTAACTCTCACTAAATTTCTGTTCTGACAATAACAAAAATCTGTTACAACTATATAAATGGCATTCGTGCAAGCGATAGCGCGATGTAGAAGCAGCTCAGCGACATCTAGTGAAAACAACATGAAACAATTTTTCTTATACAATTTAAATTGGCAGTATAAATTACTATTACTGGCGTGTGACCTTATAGTGGATTTATAATTACTTCTTGTAGTATATTACAAATATAACTTTCTGGAGCAAGTTTTCTCAAGTACATTTACACCTTTGAAACACTCGTATAGGCCATCTTAGCCTTTACTGCGCCTATAATCTCGTTCTATACACGACTATAAGTCTTACTTACAAGAACATGTTTACTACAAACCCAAACAAACTCCGTGTAACCTGTTATAAGCTTTGTAGTAGCACCTGGAACCACTAAGCGAGAGTTACTAGTGCTGCAAGCCTTTAAACTGTGCACTATAGGAGAATTTTGTTACTTGGGTAGTTCTTTCGTCCTGCCAGAGACTGCACTCCCAGAGAACATGATGAGCGGTTTGTTCAAACATGTTGCCTTCGGTCGAGCACTCGCACATGGGTGAAGGCACTAGTTTAAATCCGTAAAGTTTGGCCTTAAAATTTCCATGACCGGTCAGGAATTGAGAAACGCAGTGATCAATATCCATCCAATGTTTGGACTTTGGATAGCCGTTCACGAATATTAGGGAAAAAATTATAAAGATGTCGCCCTTTGGTGGAACAGTCCCATCGCGACTGCCATTCGGAGATTAGGCTGTGCACAGAGTTTTCTAAAGGTTCAAACAATCTTGCTATTTTAATTTTATCGCGAGCGCTTAAAAAGAACGGGTTGTCAATGTTTTTGTTATGATAATACATTGTCGCTCGACGCTGAATCTCAAGGTCAACGGGTAAAACTCCGGCTAACACAGGCAAGGCTTCGGTGCTTGTGGTCCTGTAAGCTTTGCATAAGAATATAAGAGCAAGACGTTGGCTTTGTAGCAACTTGCGACGAGCCGCGCCGATAGTTGCTCTGTCGGAGTGATGACCCATGGTATAATTATGGTTGTGATGATGATGATCAATCAAATTGATGTGTTGGCTTATGCTTTCAGTTGTTTAAACAACGCCGAAATCCCCGAACCTGTACCTATAAGCATTCAAAAGTTCTGTTCGGTACCTTCGGATCCAGGGTATAACCTGGTGCGAAGTCTTACTTTTTGGTAGCATTTACTTCGAATGCTTCAGAAAAAATCGAAACCACTATATGTTTCATACAAATTTCAAGGAGTCCCCTCGATTACTCATGAATCCCATCATCAGATCACCACTTTTATGAACATGGTATCAAATTCAAATCAAACCCTATACAACACAAAAATAATTTTGAAAATCGGATCTCAAACGGCTGAGTAATTGTAGAACATACATAAAAAAAAACATACAACTTATTACCTCCTCCTTTTTGGAAGTCGGTCAAAAAGTAATATTTTAGTCCATAATAATTGTTGTCAAGGTGTGTCGGGGGACCGCTAATGTACATGTTTGATTTCACATAACATTATAGTTTAAGGCCGTCCCCCGAGCAAACGACCTTGGCCATACATTTGCCGCGTTGCAGAGATAGCACCAAAACCCTATTTTTTTACTTATCTTAGTTCAAAATAATTGTCCTAAAAAAAATTAAAACGGGGAATATGTAGTTTATGATATTGTCGATCTATTGGCGTGTGTTTCAAATAAAAGTAATTTGTAAATCCTAAGGAGATGCTGAATGTATGCTTCAATTTTAATAAATTGGTTTTACTTTGGAAGCTCATATCATGAGTATAATAAACAAAAAAAGAAAATTTAAAACGGGGAAAGAAATGTTGATATACTGAAGATTATTGCTGTATTTTTATTATAACTTTGTAGCTTTCAAATTATGAGTTTATAAGGCTTGAAATATGGTAAATTACGGTATCTCCGTAAGGAACGCCCTTCAGTTCACATCGAACCGAATCGAGACAATCAGCGACTTGGCGATACAAAAGCAAAAGTCGCTGTAATGTCGTAGTTTACTTGGCGGTCCCCCGACACACCGTGACAATTATGGACTAAAATATTATTTTTTAGTTTTTACACTTATAAATTATTTAAACTTAAAGTCAGTAAATATTATTTTATTACTTTTTAAAGTTTTTTGGCGGGGTTTTTTTTTTAACTTATTAGATGGAAACGTAGATTTAAATCTATGGAAGGAAAGTAATCCAAAGTTGACCCATCTAAGAAGTTTCCATAATAGAAAGTTGAACTTACTGTTGGTGTTTCTTTCGCACTAGGGGGCTCCAGATGACTCTGTCTCACTCTGAAGAATACTGAAACTGTCACTTGAGGTATAGGGTATGCTGGAGTGGGCTGACTGAAGATAGCCTGAAAATAAAATCAGCCAAGTGCGAGTTGGACTCGCGCACGAAGGGTCCGTACCATTATAGAGCAAAAATAGGAAAAAATGTGTTTTTTTGTATGGGAGCTTAATTATTTATTTTATTTAAATTTTATTATTATTTATTAAAGCACAAGTACAACTGAGTATTTTGTGAACATTTCAACTGCCTACCTATTGCCATTATTAATATCGAGCAAAAAATAACAAAAAAAATACGTTTGTTGTATGGGAGCCCCCTTTAATATTTAATTTATTTTGTTTTTAGTATTTGTTGTTATAGCGGCAACAGATACACACAATCTGTTAAATTTCAGAAATCTAGCTATAGCAGTTCTTGAG
This sequence comes from Polyommatus iphigenia, assembly GCA_963422495.1. Classification (NCBI taxonomy): domain Eukaryota; kingdom Metazoa; phylum Arthropoda; class Insecta; order Lepidoptera; family Lycaenidae; genus Polyommatus; species Polyommatus iphigenia. The sequence goes on from OY730180.1 coordinate 2,840,852, forward strand.
ATACAGCCTGGAGACAGACAGACGGACAGACAGACAGACGGACGGAGAGACAGACAGACAGACGGACAGACAGACGGACAGACAGACATCGAAGTCTTAGTAATAGGGTCCCGTTTTTTATCCTTTAGGTACGGAACCTTAAAAAAACTGGGTGGTACTGGAACCTACTACCTTACTTCTTGTACAAACGTGGGTTAGGTACACTATTATTATACCGTTTATCTTCAAGGACGAGGTGTCTACATTTAACGACTATTTTTTACTACATTCAGCATTTTAAATAACAAAAGTTACATTCACTTTTTCAGTTGTCTGTATGTTTATTTTATGACTCAGGTAGGCTGCTACTGCCTTAGGTCAGGGTACTTAGGAGTTAGGAGTATTACAAAATGACTATACATATAATATCGATATTTTGATCTTTTGAAGAATTTGAAGCATAATATCTTCAAATTCTTCAAAAGATCAAAATATCGATATTCGATCCAGGAATCCCTACTTTATTCAACAAAACTGTTTAACGAATTATTTAACAATGAAGTGCCACTAACCTCAAAATAATAATAACTCGCCGCCTCATCAGTGGAACTACCTCTATACTCGACACAGTACATGAAGTTATCTGCTAGTTTCCACTTGTTCCTGATGATGTACTTGATCAGACCTTCTGAAGTACGGACCAGGGGACAACCACAGCCAAGTGACGATAGGTTGATCTTCTTGGTCGCAAGTTGGCGTGTTGGTCCTGAAAAGATGTTTTATTTTTTATTGAATAAAGAGGCAAACGTCGCCCATGGACGACGACATAAATAATTGTGCACTTTTTGTATTAGCACAGAGTTCCATTTTCGGTGCCGAGAAGTTTCTCTGGATATCTGGATTCTGTAGATTATTACCTCACACAAACCGCAAGAAAATCTAGTTTCTGAAAGGGTGTATTTCTTTGGTTGGTATAAAATTTCTAGTGTTAAATTACTTTTAGTTTTTTCTAGAATCTAGCTAATATTTGACTTACTTGGCTGCAGCGATTCGTCTTTTGGATATTCAAACAATAATCTGGGTAAATTCATTATTGATACATTAAAAATTTAAATTAAAAATGTAAAAACCAGGTTAAAAACATAGGTTAAAATAACATTATCATGTTTGTTGTTTGTTTTGACGTACCCAACTTGATTTTTTTGGGCAATTGGCCTAAAGAATCTAGCGAATTGGCTACAGGCAAAAACGTTTGGCTATGGCATTTTTTTAAATAAAAATTACAACAAAAATATATTCGAATGAGTACGAAAATAAGTAGCCGCAGCTTAAGATTAAAAAAATAAATAAAATCGGCCAAGTGCGAGTCGGACTCGCGCACGAAGGGTTCCGTACCGGTATAGAGTGAAAGTAGACAAAAAAATTGTAGTTTTTTGTATGTACGCCCCCCTTAAATATTTACTTTATTTTAATTTTATTATTAATTATTAAAGTACAAATATAATTAAGGATTTTGTGAAAATTTCAAGTGCCTAACTGTTACCATTATTGATTACGTGCAAAAAAGGCCAAAAAAATGACGTTTCTTGTATGAGAGCCCCCCTTAAATATTAACTTTATTTTATTTCTAGTATTTGTTGTTATAGCGGCAACAGATATACACAATCTGTGAAAAATTCAGAAGGCTAGCTATAGCGGTTCTTGAGTTACAGCCTGGAGACAGACAGACGGACAGACAGACGGACAGACAGACATCGAAGTCTCATGAATAGGGTCCCGTTTTTACGGGTACGGAACCCTAAAAATACAAAACAAAATAATGGAACATCTAGGTAATTCGAATTTTAATTTTTTAATGGTGAAATTTTCTCTGAATCAGTACGCTGAAGTGGAACTTGGCTGGTCACGTAGCTCGAAGAACAGACGATCGCTGGAGTAAACTTACTCTGGAATGGAGACCAAGGCTGGGAAATTGGGGTGTAGGTCGACCTCCAACTAGGTGGGACGACGATCTCCGTTTAGTTGCGGGTCCATGTTGGATGCGAGTAGCAGGAGATCGGTCATCTTGGCGTTAATTGAGAGAGGCCTATGTCCGGCAGTGGACGAATATAGGTTGATAATAATATTATGATGATATAAATTTCGATACCCAGAATAAAGAAAAGGTTTAAGGTACCTTGTCAAGAAATAAAGGTCTTTTATTGTCCTTGAGTATCAAAAGCATGACCACCTTTTTACTAAGAAGGAAATCGGCATTCCTGAGAAAGGCTTTCAGTGTGTTGGGTTCGTTGGCCGAAATCCGGCACACATTTGGCCATGGCAAATGGCATGGCTAATGTAGGTCATTAACCTACGGAGATCAGCTGCTCGCGATGAATTATTGAATGTTAAAGTTAAATTATTGTAATTCATTATTAATTTAGCAGATGAAATGTTTTTACAGACGCACAAGGATCTTTTGTCCCTTGGATGACACCAGCGATAAGATGGTCGCTTTAGTTCTGCTTACATCCAAATACATCCTTGTCAGTTAGGGAGCTTTAATATCGTACCACTAATCTGCCTTAAGCGAGAGTGGAGCACCATGGAGTTTTACTCGTAATGGGTAGATCGTACGTCAGGGGAGTCCCACATACCCCGGAGATATTCGCAATCCTCCGAAGATCGTAAAGCATTTCCCCATGCAGAAAAAAGGTTTGTAATTTAAAATGTTCTTTTGAATATTGGGCCGTCCGTCTCTGAGTTTAATATAAGGTCAAGTAGCTTGGTAATTGGTATTAAGTCAAGTTTAAGTTGCACTTCGAATCCTTCTAAGTTTTATTTAAGTTACAACCTAGACACAAAGAGGCTTTGACTGTATTTGACCTACAGACAGACAATTACACAAAAACGAGTTAATGAACTTTGTGTCTTATGTCGACATAAAAGATTATAAACCTTATCTATGTACTAGCTAGACGTTGCAGTACCTAACCTTGAGCAACTTAGTATATTATGAAACGTTTTTGAGAGTTATTTTTGACGTTTCTATGAGAAAATAATATGCTCCAACGCTCCAAGACCCAATGCCATGAATTTGCTCATATAATAATTAAAAAAGTAACTCTTAACGCTGCTACTTTCACAGTATTATAGATATAAGGAACACATACACACCCTAAAGTAATATCATTTTGTCACTGCTGCACCTTATAAATATAGAAGTCCCTTAGAAATTGCTTGGGGAATATCATGGGTAATACACGCTTTCCATCAGGTGACACTCCTCTTTCATGAAAAAGTTATTCTACCATAACTGTCAAAGATATGGAATTGCTATATCTATGTTAATTGCTTAGTATGTGACCTACGGGCTACAAGTATACATGATCATACTAATGAGTCATATTATGACCAAAGATATGAATATTTAGATATGGACACATTCTTTGAACAGCTGGGCTAGGGAGCGAAGTCACCTTTATCATTTATTGATTAAACTTTTGTAATAATATAAAATACAATGTTTTTCTTACATTGTATGCCATATAAACCTATTACTAAACAGTAACTCTAATTCAATTTTACTAGGTTTTGCTCGATATGTCGTCGATCCTGTATGTCTTTTTCCGGGACTCAAAGTTTCTCTAATTTCATCATTATCTTTTAAAAGTTTAAGCCGCCAAACCATGGTATGTCATTCTGAAACAATTTTTTGCCCCATACGCTCACCGGTGAGCGAGACACAATAGAATATCTTTTGTGTCTCGTTTTCCCACGATCGACGCGTAATTAAACATTATAATATTAACTCATTATTAACTCATCACACAATAATGTGGTCGGATTTATAGTCTTTGAAAAAGATCAAATCAAATCTACCGCGTGCTCATACATAATACTATTACAATACTAGATTACTCGGTAAACTTCGTATCTTATGGTATCACTAATAATATAAACCTTCCCAGGACTTCCACGTATATTATTTCAAGACTAAAATTAGCCAAACCGGTTCAACCGTTCTCGAGTTCCAGCGAGACAAACAAAATTTAAAAGTATTTTTTATTTATATAATATTATAGAGTATCGGAAGCGACATAACGACATAAGTGAAACCGCGTTTAAACTATGCCGTAATACACTTATGTACGGACGCACGGTAAACTACATGCCCATAATGATTCACTTGGCTACCTGTGGGGATATTGTTACGTAGATATAGTTGGTGTAGATGCGCCCTTTATTATTTTTATTAGCAAGATGGCTCAGATATGTCATATGAATTAGTGAATCAGGAGTCAGGAATGAACCTTGGTGTGGGGCTAGGGTTGCCAGGCGTCCGGATAAAGCCGGACACAGTCAGGCTTTTTAATTACGTGCCCGGACAAAAATAAGAGGAGTCCGGCTTTTGTAGAGCTTTGAATCAATAATTTTATATGAAAATCTACTAATTTTAGAAGGTTAGGTGTAAAACCTTATACCATAAAGTTTAAAATTGTATGTTAAATTGTTTTGATAAAACAGAAACTTACGAACGTATTGCCACACTAAGAGTTCAAATTCTAAGTACTCGATAGCAGGACTTTTTTGCGCAAATGTCCGACCAAAGTGGCTTCTTTGTCCGGCTTTTCGGTTTAACGACCTGGCAACCCTATGTGGGGCTAGGGCCTACAGCTTTGTTGGATACGTTGGTTACAAATCGCTGGATAGATTTTTTGTGAAGTAGATAAAGTTCAATGACCGAATTTAAATCTATCCGGCGACCAGTTAACCTATATTTGGACAATAATAAGGTGTATTATATTATTCTTCATGCATAGCATTATGATTAAAGGTGAACGCAGATTTGGGCTGCGCCCCCCCAACCCCCCCCCCCCCCCCCCACTTTTCCCAAAACTGTTTCTTTTAACGAAACAGTGTCACGTCGTTAGTGCTGAGTTTTAATTCTCCTTTTTAGGAACAAACTAAGTTATTAATTATAAAAGTGAATTTATTCTAACCTAAGCTAAACATACAGATATTGAGTGTCATTGGATTCATAGGCTTTCGTCCCGTCTCCGGCTGCGCTGTGCTGATTTTAAATTCTCCTTTTTAGGAACAAACTAAGTTATTAACTATAAAAGTGAATTTATTCTAACCTTAACATACAGATTTCGAGTGTCATTTGATGTCATTTCGTCCCATCTTCTACTAAGCCCTAGGAGTGCTGCTTATCACAAAACAGTGTCTTCCATCAAACTTCCATCTCTCAGTCATCAAAATTGAAGTTTCCGATGATCACACTCAATTTTTTTGTCTCTAATACTATTTACCTATTACAACACAATTTAGTTTACCTAATTACACCTAATAAATCGCGGGTAACATCGCGGGGCACAGCTAGTTTTTAAATAATTTAATTTTTTAATCGGATTAATATATCTTCAGGAAAATAATATCGTGTTTATTATGCTGACCTTGATTTAAAATACCTAAAATTAGCATAGATGATCATGAAAGTGCATCGATAAAATTAAGGATCTTATGATAATAAATTAAATATATTGTATATTTATACTAGCATGTGATATGTTTATACTGATTTAAGATATCAACGATAAGGGCATTAAAATATACAGTCAGCAATGAATTTATTTCTCATTTAATTATTCTTGCAAATGGCGTTAGTTGTAGCTTTATGTATGGTGATCTCTTTATCTCTATCCGATTTTCCTACTTCTTGGTAAATGTTAAGGTTCAAAGTCTAATTTAGTAAAAAAACTTTTTAAAATACAAGCAATAACGTGTATTAAAATCTTAAAATAAAGATATTATCCTTGTATTTTAATAAGCTGCTATCAAAGAATTAAATAGCGATTCAATACATAAAACTTGAAACCACGCGAATTTAAGGTCAATGTAATCAGCTATATTGTTTTTGCTTACTCTACATAACAGGTTTGAGGCGTATCTATATATTTTACGTCCGTGGCTCTCCGTGTGGTATTGCGTACGCGCAGCCCACGAGTCAGTCCGTGTCACGAAGCGACCGGTGCGAAAGTTAAATAAATCATCTAAATAAGTGTAAAAAATTAAGGACAATCCTGTGAAATATTCCGGGAAATCCGAGGAAAATTGGTGACTTTTTGTATAGCGGTGCGTGAATTACATGAAGTTTTTGTGTAGAGTAATACAATACGATTGATAAACTTTTGTGTAAATCCTGATAAAGTTTTGTTTAAATCCTGAGAAAGATTTTCTGGTAATCCTGAGTAACTGTAAATTCTGAGAAAGTTTTTGTGTAAACTCTGAGTAATTGCTGAAAATGGGTGCTCTGGATTGTGTGAACAGGATGACTGGGAGCACTGATGTATTCACTGTGAACATGAACTCTGATACATCGCTGGACAAGCCGGTAAGTTTGTTGTTTTGAGTCCTAAGTTAGGTCACGGCATTCTTGAAACAGTTTTGAGACAGTATTTGAATTGCGACTAAAAGCTGTAATTTTAAGACAGTTGATCCGCTTTTAAGCGGTTAGCTGTCTTAAGACTGTCGTGTCGATGAGCACTACCATACTTTGTTACCATCAAGTGAACAAACTAGCAGACTGGTTGATTACCGGATTCATTTGTATCAGTTTCCAATATATAGCTAATAAGTAAATGTATAAGATACCATAAATAACAAGCAAACGTATTAACGGTCGCTCAGTTCGGTTATAAACAGCTGACACTCGCAACAGTCAACACATCAGTTGAGTGTCAGCTTTTTTTAACTGACTTTCAAAAGGAGGGGGTTCTACCGATAGACTGATTAGTGATTATTATTTCTTATACATACTGTATTCGACGAAACATGGTGGTAGCGGTCATTGACTCCCTATCAAAACTTGTCATTTTCGATATAAACCGCGATTGACAGTGAAGTGTCAGATGTTGTCAATCGCGGCTTTGTATAGAAAATGACAAGTTTTTTACAGGGGGTCTATGGCCGCTACCACCATGCTTCGCCGAGTACAGTATAGAAATTTCATTTGTCTGGAAAACTATTGACATGACAAGTTTCCGGAATATTTTTTCAATTCTCATCTAGCAAATCGTCCTACCACTCCTACCAGCATGAAATTTTGTGGGACGAGCCACTAGACTATCTTTGGCTGTAGATTATGTTTATCAATGTAAATCAAACAGACAGAACGATCTTGTATGTATGAATATTAAATATTGCACACGCTAGCCGGAGAAGCTACAAGTTCCCGGATATACATCTATTTCAAGATCCGTCTTAATGTAGTCATTACGTATGAAGTCAGTATCTGTTATGAGTTATGACATACTATGTTATAGTGCTATCTAATATCACTTGACCCTGTGATAACTTCGAAGTTTATCATAGATAGTTCACTATCCTTCCTTATCATCGACGCATTGTATTTTCGGCCGCACTCAACCATTTAACGATAACTTAAGTCCAATTTAATGAAGAGTTTGACAGAATGTGTTAAGAGTTTTCAATGTCAAAAAAATCTTCATTACATTAATGTTAAGTAACAATTATATCTCTCTGAATGCGATAATGTTGTGTTATGTCGTCTCCTCACGTTGGCCTATGATGATTGATGGGCAAATGCAGCCGCTTACAAAACAGTAGAGAGATATTCGTCTATTTATTTAAAATATGCGTTTCAATGCTAACTAAATTAAATCAAGAACTAGAGTGGTTACGACATTTTTTATATGCCAATGGTAAAATAGGTTTTTTTTTCTATTTCCCGTTTCCGCCACATTAAAAGCGTATTTATAATTACCAGTTTTTAGTCCAATCTTCCCCACACTTCATACCAGTTTGGAAAAGCAGTTAGTACCTGTCAATTTATTTAAATTAAAACTTGGGAACGTTTATAGCAGTTATAACAGGGAATTTAAATACGTTCAGGACTCAGGTAGAGCATTTTTCCTTACAAAGGTCTAAATGTGAAGGTCTAAAACATAACCAGTTTTTAGTAAGTATACGACTTACTAAAAACTGGTTATGTTTTATGTCGCCTCCTCGGTTGTTTTGTAACGTGCATAATATTTTAATTAAAACTTTTAATTAATACCCGGTCCATGAAGCAATATTTCCAGTTATTTATTAATATTAACTGATTTTTTTATCTATTGTAATATTAAAGATTTTCATTTCACTTTGTGCCTATAATAGATAAGTATACAGGGTGTAACAAAAATAAGTGATAATACTTTAGGGTGTGTACGTGTTCCTTGTAGAGAATTCACTGTGAAAGTAGCAGCGCTGAAAGACCAAATTTTTTTTTCACTTTTGTATGGGGAAACCGGTGACGCTCGGGTCCTTGCCCAAACAAACTCACACTCACAGTGAACTCTCTACAAGGAACACGTACACACCCTAAAGTATTATCACTTATTTTTGTTACACACTGTATAAATGCACCTTTCTATGTTAGGCCATAATAGAGAACCATGATTTTGAATCTATTATCTATACAATCATAGCAACTGTACACGTTCGTTCGTTGTTTGTATTGGTCCATTGGCCAACGTGAAGATGCCGCATAATCTGATGCTTTGTGCATTGTTAACGTAGTAAAAACGTGTACAAAGTAATAGTCTCATATTAACACATAATATACTATATTACCTAATAGAACAACTTGAACTTATATATCGAGTAACTAGTAAGCCAACGTGGACTTTCACTTTTGGCTCGTGCTAGTGACTCACTCACAACAGTAAAGTACTAATATTATTGCTTTAGCAGATTGTTTTAATAATATCCGTACGACTTTCATAAAGCAAGTGGTTATATTTTTTACTTTAAATGACTCTACACTGAAATATTATTCATAAGTCATAACTAGTGGTCCGCCCCGGCTACGCCCGTGGTACACACATAGCCTTAGATAGCACTCAGGGACATCTTAGCTATACATATGTAAAGGAATTTTTCAAATCGGTCCAGTAGTTCCTGACATTATCGCGTTCAAACAAACAAACTCTTCAGCTTTATAATATTACATAATATAGTATAGATTTCATCAAGAATCAAGCAATAGCACAGGCAATAGTGATAATAAATCGATAAATAATAATTTTAAGTTAAGCAGGCTCCCCATAAATAATATTGCAGTTTGCACCGTCGCAAGATTATTGGCCCATGATGGACATACCTTCCAACCCTATGATGATGTAGATTGGCATATTCTTCTTCTATTTCTCTTGATCGATTGTCATGTACTGTAAGCCAGTGTTCCGCAAACTTTTTGTGTTCGAGGTATAGCTAGAAAAAATGAAAATTTTTGGAGACTGTACACCACAAATTAATCAGCGTGTACGGTGTTCTGTTCCTAATTCTTATTCCATTCGTCAAACGTCCTGAGAATTGAGAAACATCTCAAAAAGGCAACAGCCTTTTTTGGTTCTTATCAACTAGGAATATGTAGGTAAAATTATCAACTTTGTGTAATGTCCAGATTACTGAATAAACGTTTATTTATTTATTTATTTTATAATGTCATTTTTGTGGCACACCAACTGCTGGCCACGGTACACCAGTGTGCCGCGTGACGCGTCACACCTTTTGCGGAACACTGCTGTAGACTACACAATCTTGGTGACAATCAAAGTTGTCTATCATGGCACAAAGAGCTTCTCAGCCAACATATTTGCCAAGCATGTAAATCTAGCAATTACAAAACTAACGTCCCTCATTTCGCCATTCACAGAGAATGTAGACTTATCATAAAACGCTAACTACTCGAAAAACCAGTTCCGTTCACAGCTGTTCTTGGAATTTAAACTTGAACACTTACTTGGAAATATAGAAATGGCTGGGTTTTCCGTTTGAACCATTATCTATTTTTTGTCTTCAGGTAAATAGGGTTTGGACTTTGAACTATCGCCTTTCGTTCGTTAAAATTCGTTTTTGGGTACGATTAGGTTGTGAGTTGTGACTTTTTAACCGACTTCCAAAAAGGAGGAGGTTATATTATGTTCGGCTGTAGATATATTTTTTTTATTTGTGTATGTTCAACGATTACTCCGCCGTTTGTGAACCGATTTTCAAATTTTTTCTTTTGTTGTATAGGGTTCAACTCCAATTTGGTACCATGTTCACAAAAATGGTGACCTGATGATGGGATCCATGAGTAATCGAGGGAACTCCTCAAAATTTATATGGAAACATATAGTGATTTTGGTTTTATGTGAAGGATCCTAGGCATATGCTACCAAAAAGTAAGATTTTACACCAAGTCATGCTATGGTTCCGAAGATACTAAGAGAACTCCGGATTCCTTATAGATACAAGTTTGGGACTTTCGGATCACGTCTGTAAAATCAGCGAAATCGGCAAATTTCGTATACGGACTCTTAAGCTACTGAGTTTACTACATTTTGTTTGAATTTAGCGCAAGATAGAGTGAAATACTCCTTACAACTTTAGAAAACACATTTACAGAATAATGGTAATGTACTGTGGATATTATGTAGACGTTTTTCGCGCTAAAGGAGACTATCGAAAGTGGAATGCAAATTGCAGTTGGCTGGCGACAGAACGACGGAAGTTCAATTTCGTCTCCCGTGCATTGGAGTATCTAGGTTTAGTTTCAAGAGCCTCTGAGATGTGAAGGATAGTGAAGCCGAGTTTTGGAAAATATACAAGGTGTAATAAAGCAACGCTGAAAAGTAACTGTTTACTTTTGTATGGGAAAATTCATGACACTGGGGCGCTTGGCGCTTGCCCATAAGGGAGATCGCACACGTCACACTTTTTGTGTGATCGAGTCTGCGGCTTACATACAATCTGATGGCGCGCGCCATGCAGATATGCTATAAATCACAAAAAGTTTTGCTCTATCAGCGCTGCTACTTTACACAGTCAACTCTATATTTTAAGGCCGTCCCCCGAGCAAACGACCTTGGCCGTACATTTGCCGCGATGCCTAGATCGCACCAAAACCCTATTTTTTTTACTTATCTTAGTTCAAAATTGTCATAAAAAAAAATTTAAACGGGGAGTATGTAATTTATGATATTGTCGATCTATTGGTGTATGTTTCAAATAAAAGTAATTTGTAAATCCTAAGGAGATGCTGAATGTATGATTGAATTTTAAGAAATTGGTTTTACTTTGGAAGCTGATATCATGAGTATAATAAACAAAAATAGAAAATTTAAAACGGGGAAAGGAATATTGACATACTGAAGATTATTGCTGTATTTTTATAATAACTTTGTAGCTTTCAAATTATGAGTTTATAAGGCTTGAAATACGGTAAATTACGGTATATCCGTAAGGAACGTATATATATATATATATATATATATATATATATATATATATATATATATATATATATATATATATATATATATATATATATATATATATATATATATATATATATATATATATATTATTTTAATATATCGAACATGGTGCATCTTTATTCTTTTATCTACCAAATACACAATCTCAAGTATCAAAGGAACCAAGTAGGTACCAACGTATATTATCTGCCCTTGAAAATTGTTACCTGTCTTCAGTCATTGATAAGCCCAAAAGACAAGGGATTTCGAAACTTTTAGCAAAACAAATGCCTCCTTAGTCGGTAACTTTATAAATCTGGCTTTGGCCCACCACATATTCCCACCACTGTATCTCCTGTGTCGCCAGGATCGACAGCGGTATCCAACCACGAAAACCCTTTGATATGCTCTCAGGGAGCCCAAAAGACCCGCACAGAAATTAACCAGAAGATAGGAAGGAGAAGTAGAAAGTACCTCTTAACCGACTTTAAATAAAATAAATTAATTCATGAAGCCCCAAGCGGCCACATCCGGCCGCGATAACAATGAAAAAGCTATTGTGTCTCGTTTTGCCACGACTGATGGGTTAATTAAAAATCAAAAAACCCGACTGCAAAAAATGTTAATTAAAAAGAACGAAACAAGACCTAATTCTGCCGGAGGCATCGAATCCATGTTTTAATTGATACGACTCTTGCTTACGAATTTCATGCCAGGATAAATATAAGGTTACATAGAAAAGTGTAGAAGAAGAAAGTGGATAATAAAATGCAGTTGGAGGCATGTCGCACCAAGTTTAACATAAATTCATAAATCATAAAATATTATGCCTCCGACTGCATTTTATTATCCACTTTCTTCTTCTACATTTTTCTATGTAACCTTCTATTTATCCTGGCATGAAACTCGTAAGCAAGAGTCGTATCAATTAAAACATGGATTCGATGCCTCCGGCAGAATTAGGTCTTGTTTTGTTCTTTTTGTTAACATTTTTTGCAGTCGGGTTTTTTGATTTTTAATTAATTTATTTTATTTGCGACTTTTTAGTTGTAGTCATCTAACCATTTCGACAATCAATCTAATAAAAAATTGAAAAACTACCGTGCTGATATAAACATATATCGTAGGTACACTTAGAAAAGTGTATACAGGCTACAATACGTTATATTAGGTACATAGGTTTGGTACTGTTTCAATGTATGTTTCTAGTTTTAAGTACCAAATCATTGTTTTTTTTAATACTTTGTCATTGAATTTTCATCTTGTTTCAGTAATGTCAGTTAATTTTTAATTAATACGGTATTGGATATATCCATGCAGGCGGATTTTGGTTTTTTCTTATTTTATTACTAGCGTTCGGCCGCGGCTTCGCCCGCGTGGATGCCGGTGAGCTCTGCAAAAAGCATATCCAGAAAAGACTCGGTCAGCAAAATGATTCCCAGGTCAATTCACAGACTCCGACACTAACATCGACGACGCAGTCATTATACGCAGGCTGCACCCTGCACAGATTGTCTTCCTCCCTTGGTGACGCCAACTATCGTAATATTTTAATTTCGCCATAATTTCAAAACCAAATGTCCAATTTTATTAATTCAAAGACCAAATATTATCTACATAAACTGTACTTAGTAATGGAATAATTTATTTTGATAAGGATTAAAAGAATGAGTAAAATAAACGCGTTTAAATGTAGTCCAAAAAAATTTCAAGATTTTTAAATAAAAAAATGGTTATTGTGCCTCACTCGACATAGATAGGTATAGTGTGTCGCGGACTTTTTTGTAGATATTTGTAAATTCTACAATTACTTAGAATTTCATGGTTCTATCTTTTATAGTTCAGGCAGCGTACGTAAAATAAGTAACTTTTCTGGTTGATTTTTTACACCTTGCGTCCGAAAAACCCAAATATCTTACGGAACCTTATTTTTTCCAAAATAAAATTCAGCCTATGTTCAGCAAAAATAATGTAGAATTCCAATGGTAAAAGAATTTTTCAAATCGGCCCAGTAGTTTCCGAGCCCAACAAACAAAAAATCAAATCTTTCCTCTTTGTACTATTAGTGTAGATTTATCGTTCGATTTAATATTAAAACTGCAAGTTATATACATATTTAGAATCAGTGTTTAAAATTCTTTATTTTGATACCCCACTCGATATGCTTGGCAAATTTTTATTTTTGTTTACCTCACGGTATGGCGTCAAACATCCGCCATTTTGGTTTTTTCTTAATGTCACCTATCTAAGAACACTCGGGCTATTAAGACAAATCTAACGATACCTCAAATGTGAAAATCCGTTTAGCCGTTCTGAAGATACGAGGTAATAAAGAATATTACATACATAGAAGATACGCGCTAAACACATAACCCTCCTGGCAGTCGGGTAAAAAGGAGGAGGTTCTATGTTCAGCTGTGTATAGGAAATAGTTTTATGGAGTCGAGCCACACCTCCCCGTATTGTTGCCTGTCAGGTTTCGGTGCCATTAACCGGTTTTATTCAAACCAGATCAAGTCGGCCCGCTAGCTGTCAACGAATGATGATGAATATCCATTTAACTTTACATGCTTATCGTCACGGTCTACCTGCTAAAGTATGTAGGTACAGTAAAATATACTTAGCTAATAGTTACTAATAAACAGATGGAAGTCACGGAACCACAACATATAGAGCGAAACCGGTGTCTCTGATACTAGATATAAACGTAAAATACCGGCTAAGTGCGAGACAGACTCGCGCACCAAGGGTTCCGTAATATTAAGGTAACGCCTTGATAATTTGGCTGCAGCGATATCGATTTTTCTCAACAATGACTAAAGCTAAGAAATTAAAGTTCATTGTCAGTATTCATCATGTCTTTATCTTTGAGTTACCCATAGCATAACACGATTGGTCAACTTTTATAACACAGAATAATTAGTCAAAAAGACCTCTATATAAACAGGGATTCTAATTTTGCCAACAGAGGAGAGTAATAACTAATAAGCTTCCAAAATTTGTACATAGATTAGTTCAAGCATACACTATAATTTGCCCATAGCTTATATGAAATATAATTTATGGTTTTTCAATTACGCGACAAAAACCATTTTGTCGCTTACGCCCTTTCCATTTCTTGTTTTCTATGAGAGGCCGACCCGGCCTCTCATAGAAAACAAGCGATCTAAAACATATTATCCAAAACGATTTTTTACTTTAACACGGCGTCACCTTAACTAGATTGTCATCTCATGTCTCCGAGTACGATAGGTTCCCGTTTTTACCATTCGGCTACGGAACTCTAAAGACATACTTAATAACAGTGATCCCTTCACCACAACAAAAAATAAATAAGGTTTTAACTATTCTCGATCGAAGTGACATTCGAAATAATTAGAGAATAAACCCTCGATGTGTCATACGGATTTGTATACAACAGTAATCTTTGAGCTTACTGCGACTTTAATAAGTACTACTTGAGTACGCAAACGAGTGGCGCCGGGTGATGACTCATGATGATACGTCATGGGGCATCAGTGGAATCGTGACGGCCGAAGGAGGGAAGCAATAAGCATAGAACCGAAAACGCAGGGAAACCACAGTGGTCGTCATCAGGTGATCTATCTGCTCTTTGGTCGCATTAAGTAACAACTGACAGCTAGACATGAATGAGGATTTTCAATTTTTTTTGCTTAGATGGAGTTAACTGTGAAAGTAGCAGCACTGATAGAACATTTGTTTTTGTTATTTGTATGGGCAAGCACCCGAGCGTTTTGAATTTTCCCATACGAAAGTTAAAAAAATTACTCTTTAACGGTTAACCCATCAATCCCCAAGCGGCACCCGGCTGCCGCATAACAATTGAAAATCTATTGTGCCTGCGATTCCCACGATCGAGTTATTAAGGGCGTTCCTTCCGAAGATTCCGTAATTTACCGTATTTAAAACTTTATAAACTCATAATCTGAAAGCTACAAAGTTATAATAAAAATACAGCAATAATCTTCAGTATATCAACATACCTTTCCCCGTTTTTAATTTTCTATTTTTGTTTATTATACTCATGATATCAGCTTCCAAAATAATACCAATTTATTAAAATTCAAGCATACATTCAGCATCTCCTTAGCATTTACAAATTACTTTTAATTGAAACTCACGCCAATAGATCGACAATATCATAAACTACAAATTGCCCGTTTTATTTTTTTTTTAGGGCAATTTTGAACTAAGTTAAGTAAAAATAATAGGGTTTTGGCGCGATCTCGGCAACGCGGCAAATGTATGGCCAAGGTCGTTTGCTCGGGGGACGGCCTTAAGTGTCGCCGGCCGCCGCACACGGCCACACGCGACAGCCACAAACGCTAGCGTGTGGCGGCCACCGGCGTCAAAAAATGTATGAAAACTACAGGAAATATGCCGGTGGCGGCGTTTTGTGGTTGTGGCCCGTGTGCGGGAGCCCTTAGTATACACTACTTGCTACTTTCACAGTAAACTCATAGATACAGGGACTTATTATACCTACCACTACCTACACACCCTAAATTCATATTAAAAAAAAATCCACAGCCGAACATATTATAACCTCCTCGTTTTTGGAAGTCGGTTAAAAAGTAGTATTAAATTCTAATATAAAATAATTTACTGATAACAGACGTACAATATTATTTATTGTAATGTAATTAACGATTACGCAAAATTATAATTAATTACGGATGCACAGACAGCTCAAAATGGCTCAAATGAAGATAACAAGAAGTATTGCATCAACATAAACAAGTATTCTACTCAATACTAGATGGCGTTGAATTTGGTTTATCGATAAAAAAATGGATCATATTTTTATTGATAAATTATTATAATATCATGAGCCACTAGCCAACACGTTTTCTTTGTCGCTTCTTTATAGAATCAATGATCAAAAATGTATGGAAGCGTTCTCTCTAGTATTAAAATCTGTAGATAAAAATATAAGCATTACAATACAATGTTGTAACTTATAGGATGGTTAATTAATAATTAGGTCGCAATTTACTTTAAAAAATACTATTTTATACGTGTATACGTTCACCGGGATGATTATTATATTATTGTGAGATATATTATTTTTTTCGCCTTCCGCCGTATGTCTTCATTTATCTATACTTATAAAATTACATGTCCTGACTGACTGACTGACTGATTCATCATCGCTGAGCAATAACTGTTAAAGTTACAGCCACAAAATTTGGTGAGTAGGGTTGTTTTATTAAGTAGACACCCACTAAGGAAGGAATTTTGAAAATTTTACCCTGAAGGGGGTGAAATAGGGGTTGAAAGTTTGAATGAAAGTCCGTCATTCTTAAGTTAGGAACATGAAACTTTGTTTTGGATTACTGATTAAAAATAAATAAATACGTATTTAAGCGTTTTTGGAAATTATACCCCCAAGGGGGTAAAATTGGGGTTGGAAGTATGAATGAAAGTCCGTTATTTCTTGAGTTAGAAACATGAAACTTTCTTTTTGGGCTAATAATTGAAAAATATAAAATATTGGATACATGTTTAAGCGTTTCAGGAAATTCCACCCCCAAGGGGGTAAAATAGAGGTTGACAGTTATTATACTATGCTAACGCGGACGAAGTCGCGGGCAACAGCTAGTTTTATATTAGCTTTGTCTACACTGTGCCTTTTTTTGTTCATCAAGGGCATGTGTTATAGCGCAGTCAACAGAGAACGTGAGGCGTGCCCGCGACGCGACGCATGCCCTCTGACCGTATCCAAAACTTTCGCTTTGGTCTTTAGTGACAATGTTGGCGTAGCGTTCGTTGACGCATTCAATTATTGAATGCGCCAATACGAAAGTTGAATGAAAGAAGATGACGAAAATTGAAGACGAGAGTGCACAGTGTCAACATAGCTATTCAGAATAATAAACATAACAATAATTATTGTCATAAGTCATAATATTTTAGAAACCCAATGTGTACAGTCATCAATTTTCTATTTTGGTAACCGTTTGAAGGAAAAATCATAGAACCATAGTTGGCGCTCTTTGCTATATCCATATTATTATATTATTATTACAATAAACATCAACTATAAGTACACAAGCACTTCGTGAGACAAATAAGGTGAATTTTGTAGGGTTTTCCTCTTTATTACGCATTGTGGTTTGTGACACTGTAATATAACGGTATTCATCCTATAATTTATTATTTATTTATAAGCATTGAAATAGAGCAGTTGTAATCCGTTTGAATAAAGATTTGTTAATATTAATCTTCAATAAAAAGTTGTGAATTTTTGTTAACAATCCATAAAAATTCAAAATGGTGAACTCCTATCATGCCAGTGTTGGAAGTTTTAAAAAAGTTATAGACGTTTCTCGTTCAAGTTCTTGTGCAACCATTTTGGTATGTATTTTTTGGAAAAAAATATATTTTATTGTTGTCAAAATATAGAGCAATTTTTTTATAAATTACAATTTTATTTCTTTTTAGCATATTACTATTATATTACGTGATTCCACAAATATTTTGTTTAAAATAGGTCAAGATAGTACTTTATTAGGTTCATAAATGGCTCATATAGATAGCATATCGTGCAAAAACTTGGTAAACTGTGATGTAAAACTAATCTTATCAAGATAACGAAACAAGTCGTTAACATTTGAATGTGTGGTCGTACTACGAGTATGGTCGATTTTTTGAAATTACAAAATCAAAAATATATTATTTTGACTTTAGACGTGTGACTTCGCCAAACAGTAAATGATATAGGGGAATTGTGCTTAAGATGACATAGTCAGGTAAGACGACACATTGGCAAAATTCGTTGAAATAATTGTGCTTTCTGCGAACTTGTGACGTTTTATGGAGCACCTCAGTGTGCCCTTAGTAGCCCAACTTAGTATGCCAGACAGGGATCGTACTTTACAAAGTAATAAAGGTTTTCCTAATTTTGATGAGAGAAAAATTTTCTTACGTTTTTGTTTTGTGGTGAAAAAACGTATAAGGTCAGAATATTTTCTTATAACAAATTGTTATTATGGACATGGATTCTTATAATCCACAAATATTAATAAAGGCGTGTTCTAACATTAAGTGTTTTTTTACAAAATTTAAATGTATCCACTAATAGAGATCAACTACGATAACATGGCGCGCCCCTCCAAAATTCAAAACGTTTGAAGTGCGTTGTCAAAACGTTTGAAGTGCGTTGTCTTGCGCGGTAGGCTAGTTATGATTAGTTGACCAACAAATCTTGGTAATAAGTGACATTAAGTGAAATATTACGTGTACTGTGATTGGTTGAATACTTACTACATACAAACTCTTTCATATGGATGTGACTACACACATTGAAACAGTCATTTGGAGGGGCGCGCCATGTTATCGTAGTTGATCTCTACTCATTTGGTAAGATGACATACTAGACGTTGGCTTAAGATGACATACTATAGTTACTTATGTTTCCGCTAAATCGGTAATAGAAGCATTGTATATTTTTTGACGATGATGAAGAACTTATGAATCCTTACACCACTGACAACTAGAGGGATGATGATGCAGCCTGGATTTACGTATTGTGTAAGACGACATAATCAAAGTCCAAGGAATCATGGTATGTCGTCTTACCATATCGATATGTCATCTTACACTCGTCGACCTGGCATGCAATTTATGTTTTTTTTCACTGTTATATTAAGTTGATTTTTCTTAAACTGTTTAATTTTGTTGTTTATGAATCATTTATTTATAAAAGTGAGTTACTGATCTCATGTGACTTATTTTATTTTAAAAATTTACCTTCAAACCAAAAGTATGTCATCTTAAGCACAATTGCCCTATTTTAAGGAAATTATATATCACAGGTATTAAAGCTTGCCTTGCCTTGTCATTCTTTAAAGTTATTAATATAAAAAAAATACAATATTTTTATGCAATGACGAAAGCAGCAGCTGAAAATATATTGATAAGATATCGTTTTTTTATACGTCCATGATATCGTATTATCAATCAGTATATCAGCAATTATATCTATATTAACACTTTAGTCTTTACTTGACGTGTCTACTGTCTGGTGTCAGCTTAAGCGGCTTAAGTTTGTGTGTTTAGCTTAATATTTGTGATGAAAATGGTTCAATCGTATGGTGCTATGCGGGTAAGCCATATTTTATTAATACAGGTTTTTTTTGTTCATAAATCGAAAAATTCTTAAAAGTTTAATTACTATTTATTACCTAGGAAAAATAAAAATTCATGAGAATGTGGTACTCATTTATAATTCTTAAGTCTTAACTATGTTCGTTTTAGCAGCCCTTTCAAGCCTGTATCTATCATGTGTTATTTCCAATATGCCAAACAAAGACTGTCAGGAGACAGACAGCCTTGTATAGGTATTTGCTCTGTAAATCTTT
This sequence comes from Polyommatus iphigenia, assembly GCA_963422495.1. NCBI lineage: Eukaryota > Metazoa > Arthropoda > Insecta > Lepidoptera > Lycaenidae > Polyommatus > Polyommatus iphigenia. Next base: position 2,860,503 of record OY730180.1, read on the forward strand.
TATAAATAAGGCTTAAAGTTCTATATGTCTATCAGCATGCACTACCAGCATTAGGGATTAAGGATGCTTGGAATAACACCAGAGAACAATAGAATTTGCTTGCTTAGCATAATGTTTGTGTAATGCTAATCTATCCAATAAAGAACTTACTAACACGAGTGTAAACACTCTTCAATAGCTACTATTGTCATTATTGACAGTTGTTTTTAGGTATTTCATCTATATCTATATATATAAAAATGGATTTTCAAATGTGTTAGTCGCGCTAAAACTCGAAAACGGCTGAACGGATTGGGCTGATGTTAGTCTTAAAATATTCGTAGAAGTCCAGGAAAGGGTTTAAAGTGACACGAAGTTCACCGGGACAGCTAGTCTTATATATAAAAATCGATTTTCAAATTGTGTTAGTTGCGCTAAAACTCGAAAACGGCTGAACGGGTTGGGCTAATTTTAGTCTTAAAATATTCGTAGAAGTCCAGGGAAGGTTTTAAAGTGACACGAAGTTCACCGGGATAGCTAGTCTTATATAATATATAAAAATGGATTTTCAAATGTGTTAGTCGCGCTAAAACTCGAAAACGGCTGAACGGATTGGACTGATTTTAGTCTAAAAAATATTCGTAGAAGTCCAGGGAAGGTTTTAAAGTGACATGAAGTTCACCGGGACAGCTAGTCTTATATATAAAAATGGATATTCAAATGTGTTAGTCGCGCTAAAACTCGAAAACGGCTGAACGGAGTAGGCTGATTTTAGTCTTAAAATATTCGTAGAAGTCCAGGGAAGGTTTTGAAGTGACACGAAGTTCGCCGGGACAGCTAGTCTTATATATAAAAATGGATTTTCAAATGTATTAGTCGCGCTAAAACTCAAAAACAGCTGAACGGATTGGGCTGATTTTAGTCTTAAAATATTCGTAGAAGTCCAGGGAAGGTTTTAAAGTGACACGAAGTTCACCGGGTCAGCTAGTCTTTTATATATATATATATATATATATATATATATATATATATATATAATGGATTTTCAAATGTGTTAGTCGCGCTAAAACTCGAAATGAGTGACTCACTATTGTTAATGCTACAAAGTACGTCAGATTCATTGAACTATACGTCAATTTCTTTGGAAGAGGCGTCTACAAACTAGGTCTACGTGTCACAGTGTCATTGTGACGTAAGTGGAAAAGGTGATGTTCTTGTGATCAAACCGCAAAACACTTTCATAAGAATTAGTTGACCCATTTCTAAGTCAGGTACGCAATTAAGCAGACAATTTATGAATGGAGACCATTATTCAATCAATCAGCTACAACATACTATTATGAAGTACTCAATAGTGATATTATGCTTTTATATCACTTTAGTCACAAAAAATTTGAAGGAAAGTCAAAATAGTACGAGATACGACTGCAGAACTGTGCAGGTATCGAGTACACGCTTAAAACCACCTTTTTACTAATATTTATGATTAGGAGAACATATTTCTACTGGGGTGCCAGTCCAAATGTGGCCGCAACTATTTTTAAAATATTTAAAAAAAATTGAGTTTGCGGGATAAAATGTTTTCATCAGGTATTGAAAGCAAACATGGTTCATTTCACAGCAATGAGTACAGAGATTTAGAAAAATCCGGTGTGCCGTTGGGCAGCCGGCCGCAACTCTATTGTAACCAGATGTGAACAGGTACGATTCCGATACATTTTTGCATCCATAACGTATGTTAATCTTTTATATATCAAATGGAAGCTTATTTTCCTCTTATTATTACAATATAGGTGTGCCTTATTAAATCTGGCCGCAAATAAGTTGTGCCGGCTGTCAAAGATGGAAAACTATCGAAGGTTGAGGGAAAGGGAGATAGCGCGTAACATTACGGGTTTAACGAGGATAGTGATTGTTCATCATGTTAGTGTACTTAAGTCTTAACCATCCGTTCAAACAATAGTAATAATCGGCCAAGTGCGAGTCGGACTCGCGCACGAAGGGTTCCGTACTATTATAGAGCAAAATTAGGCCAAAATTTGTGTGTTTATATGGGGGCGGCCCTTATATTTTAATTTTATTATTAGTAATTAAATTGCACATTTAATTAAAGATTTCGAAAAATGTTAAAGTGCCTGTTAAAGTATCGACATATTCCCGGTTATCACAGGTTGTTTACTGATGGGTCTAGAAATGATGAGGGTGTTGGTGCCGCATTCATTGATGTACAAAGAAATGTTTCTTCCAAATTAAAACTTGGAGGAAACATTTCTATCATGAGAGCTGAACTTATTGCGATTCTAGAAGCACTTCGATATGCTCAGAATAATGGCTTATGTCGGGTTGTTATTTTATCAGACTCAATGTCTGCACTTCAGCACCTTATTCGTTGCGTCTCGGGAGCTAGAGTAGTACCTATTGCATACAATATTCTTAGAATATTAAATGACTTTAATGAAACATCTTGTATTAGACTGCAATGGATACCCTCCCATATAGGTTTACTAGGCAACGAGATGGCTGACCAACTGGCAAAAGAGGCTATCTGTGATGGTCGGGATATGTCTTCTCATATACAGCCATACTACACAGAATTTTTTCATAGAGCTAAGCAAATTTGTATTGATAGGTGGAGGAATTTTTTTATTGATTGTTCTTCCTCCAAAGGTATCTGGTACAGGACATTGAATTGTGAACCTTGCTTGAGCCCATGGTTTGAAGGCGCTAATATTTCTAGAACTAGCTTGGTTGCGGCTATGAGAATGCGATCAGGACACGTTCCACTCAACAAGTTTAATTATATGATAGGAAAGAAGGAGTCCCCTCATTGTATTCACTGTAGGGTTACAGAAGACCTAATGCACTTGTTGGTGGATTGTGGACAGAATCATGATCTCAGAAGCCAGTTGTTCCCAAGAAATTTGTTTGGGGGGCAAATTAATATTATTTTGGCGTCGCCTCTTTCGCAAGAGGCCCGTAATTTAATTAAGTTCTATTTATTATCAATGAAGGGTCGCATAGTTTAATTGTATTAATTTTTAAATTAAATTTGAATTATACTATGAGGCTGACATAGATGCCAAGTGCATTTTTAAGCCTCGTCAAAAATTTTGAATAAAAAAAAAAAAAAGTATCGACATAGAGCGAAAAAGGCCATTTTATTAGTGTACCTGCATGTTAGGGGCAGAGGGCGTTATTAGTTAGTATTTCTGTGCGTCAATTAGATGGCGTTTTTTTAATTAAACAGCGACGCGTTGTTGGTATTCCTGGGCGTCAATAGATGGAGTTTTTTTAAATATTTTTTTTGAGTGTATAATTATAATATGTCCCTATACAGTTTTTTTTTTATTTTAAATTTAAAAGAAATAACTTCGTTCCATTCGGGTGTCCCTTGACACCGCTCAAGTTTTTTAATTGAATATATTTAATTTACAATAAAATCTTTTTATTAGGGTTCCGTACCCAAAAGATTAAAAACGGGACCCTATTACTGAGAGAGCCGGTTCTTCTCGCCGGGTTAGTTCCCGAACCAGTGGTAGCCAGATGTACCGATTTCGGCGGGACGTCCCGATTTTTTCACCAAAATTAAATGTCCTGCGCGGGACAGGCTCAGTCCCGCTTTTCGGGGAAAGCCCAAACGTACATGCAGCGTGCTGAGAAAGAAAGGTGTGTAATGAAGATAAGGGTGTGGGAGGTAGAGGAGTGGATTTTATTTGACTACTTTTGCTATCTATTGTCACGTAAACGTTATTTTAACACAAACAAAAAGATAAAAAATCAAAAAACTTTTGATTTTATACTTTTTTTACTTTGTCCCGCTTTCGACTGAAAATCCCGCTTTTCCACTCAAAAAGTTCCAAAGTACCGACTTGGCACAAAAAAAATCTGGTAGCGCTGATTGTAGACCAACTGCAACGGTAGGCAACAGGCGGGCTGCGAAACCGCGATAGGTCGAATCTCGGACCGTGAAATATTGTAATGCATTTTATACCAAGTATCAATTAATACATAGATAAGGTATTCGTTATACCTTTATTTAATTAAAATAATGTTTTCAAGCTACATAGGACAAGTGTTTTTTCTAGATCTCGTTAAAAAAAATTCACAGTATCCGGACCGCACCTAATATTACTTGCCGACCCCTGATGTAGACGTTCAGAATATATTTACAAAAATTTATTCTGAATAAAAAAAAATGAGTTTGAGTTTGAGTTTTGAGACTTCGTTGTCTGTCCGTCTGTCTGTCTATCTTCTGTCTGTCTGTCTCCAGGCTGTATCTCAAAAACCGCTATAGCTAGACTTCTGAAATTTTCACACATTGTCAGGCCTGTCTCACTTCCATGCAAACGGCGCGGAATCGCCGAGATATTTACCTACTATTCTGGAAAACAACCTTTTGCATAGCGCTTAGCGTTCATAGTACAATAACTGTCCGCCGTCTCGTTTCAATCTGCCAGGGATGTCATGCGAGCGGCGTGGCCGCGCGGGGCCGGGTACTATTACTTTTGTTTCGCGGATGTGTGCGCTGCGTATGCGACAAGTCGAGTGAAAGCCATCCTATTGAGACTTGTCCGGTGACCGGACGCTTGCGTTTATCATACCTAAACTCGGGAGTGAGACTTCTGTACCGTAAGGTACTATTATGTATTCTGTGACATTGTGTATAATATATGTTGCCGCTATAACAACAAAATACTAAGTGATTTTTTTGGCCTTTTTCGCTTTATGTCGGTAATGGATAGGCACTTTAAAATTTCATGAAATCTTCAATTAAATGTGCAATTTAATTACTAATAATCAAATTAAAGTAAAACTAAAAAATAAGGGCGGCCCCCATACAAAAACACAAATTTAATATAAAAAATACGAGTCCGACTCGCACTTGGCCGACTATTACTATTGTTTGAACCGATGGTCAAGTACACTAACATGATGTACAATCACTATCCTCGTTAGACCCGTAATGTTACGCGCTATCTCCCTTTCCCTCAACCTTCGATAGTTTGCCATCTTTGACAGCCGGCACCCCTTATTTGCGGTCAGATTAAATTAGGCACACCTATATTATAATAATAAGAGGAAAATAAGCTTCCATATGATATACAAAAGATCAATATACGTTATGGATGCAAAAAAATCGTACCTGTTCACGCCTGGTTACAATAGAGTTGCGGCCGGGTGCCCAATGGCACACCGGATTTTTCTAAATCTCTATACTCATTGCCATGAAATGAACCATGTTTGCTTTCAATACCTGATGAAAACATTTTATCCCGCAAACTCATTTTTGTTAATTTTTTTTGAATAGTTGCGGCCACATTTGGACTGGCACCCCAGTAGAAATATATTCTCCTTATCATAAATATTTGTAAAAATGTGGTTTTAAGCGTGTACTTGATACCTGCACAATTTTGCAGGGGGATCTTAGACTAAAATGATATTAGTAATACAAACAATTCTGGTGGCGCCGCTATTTTCGTCAGCATTTCGTTATTTTGTATTGATTGTAGCATTATGCAATTACTGACAACGCGTATTATGGAGCGTAATATGATACAGTACAGCTTTAGTTGCTATTGTTACTCGAAAAATGTTAAAAAAGTGCTTTGAATTTAGCTTTTTATATTCAAGTAACAAACATTTTCAACAACGAAAACCTCAGAATTTATTGCTATCGTATAAAGTAAACCTTTCTCGTATTTGGTCTTGACTCTTGAAAAAGATTCGTTATGTAAGATTGCTTAGACATAACTCAAGTTAGTCCCGGATTAGGTAGGGTTTCCATAATAAAAATCTTCTGCAGGACACAAAATATTTGTAAGGTTTTTTATATTAACCATCTTAAAATATCGAATAGTGATACTTATTCATCCTTTTAATATGATCGACAAGCTAGGTTCAATAATGTGAGCTTATTACATTTTACTTGCATGTGAATAATGGTAAAAGCAAGGTGTAAACAAAATTTGTCAAAGTAATCATGATAATAGGAATGATTCATTGTGTAACTAAGAATTTGGATGAAATACCTGACTCAGAAGTAGATACTACTTTCATTGATAAAAAAACACGTGTAAAAAAACTTATGTTATAGGTGTTCTTTAAACACACAATAGTGAGTAAAAAATTGGTATTACAATTTCTGAAACAATTCATTGGATAATTTTAAAGTAACAAGTTGAAATATTTTAATAATTTGCGAATTTAGAGAAACTTTTGCGCATTCTAGTCCTATCAACCCTTAAAATATTGTGGTCACGTCAACTTCACATAAAACGGTCATTGGTCCTTGAAATCCTCGAAAAAGGCGCGTCAAGGTCGACACTGGAAGGTCAGAGTGACCTTGTCTATCGATCCTTACCCTTCGCCTACGTCGCAATTTGTTACATAATGAAAGTAATCAAAGTAAATGCAAGGTCACGGCCAGAGGGAAATGAGTTAGCGCAAAATAGGCGAAAGAAAGTTTGAATTATTAATATATAAGAATGTAATAAAATATAATATGAATATAATATACTTATGCAGTTCCTGTAGACATTATCGTTTATGTAACATTTTTAAATAGGTATCACCAATGATGTTATCGAAGGAATAACAAATATACTAGCTGTGAAAAGTGTCATTTAAGCTATTTTCGATTAAACTGTACGATTACTCATTTGTAAACTTACTCGACCGAAAAAAGTAGTGTCAATGACCAACGTGACAAAAGTCTCGTTTATGTGTACTTTTATACAATAAATTAGTAATAACCCCTAGGAATAACCGATTGTGGTTATATCTTATTGTTTGTGGACTTTACCTCATAATATTATTATGTTTACCCAATACCCATATATGGTTTTCATTGTCAATTGCAATCAATTTTTTTAAATAAAACGATTTTGAGAAATAAGATGATATGAAAATTGGTCAAAGATCCTTACAGTATAAAAAGGAAACAAAATCACTTAGCAACATAAAAAAATAAAATATGATGCCCACTCCTTACGTTTGGCTTTGTACAACCATGATAGATATGGTTTTAAAGCTGATAGCATATTATAATATCTGATAGGAATCGATCTCGATCATAGACAATCATAGAAGAATATTTTTTTTTTCACGTTTTAAATCGCTTGTATAGATGCATGCGCCAAAGTGGAAAGGCCGCATTATTCTTATCTTAATTATAATAAATCAATTAGTAAACTTACTTTATATTGTTACAGAGGAAAGATCCAGAATCTCAGCTGCTGCAGTCAAACACCCTGGGATGTAACCTCAGATGGGCACTGCTAGTGGATCTGCCAATATTTGTTATAGGTAAGACAAGTTTTTTTTTTATGAAATAAGGGGGCAAACGAGCAAACGGGTCACCTAATGGAATTCAACTTCCGTCGCCCATGGACTCTCGCAGCATCAGAAGAGCTGCAGGTGCGTTGCCGGCCTTTTAAGAGGGAACAGGGTAATAGGGGAGGGTAGGGATGGGAAGGGATGGGAAAGGAAGGGAATAGGGGAGGGTAGGGAAGGGAATAGGGTAGGGGATTGGACCTCCGGTAAACTCACTCACTCGGCGAAACACAGCGCAAGCGCTGTTTCACGCCGGTTTTCTGTGAGAACGTGGTATTTCTCCGGTCGAGCCGCCCCATTCGTGCCGAAGCATGGTTCTCCCATGTATAAAATATTAATATTAAAGTAAATATTAATCACAAATAAAAACAATTAAATGTTGAAGTACGCAGTGTAGGTGGCAGATGAATCTCAAGCTCTTCGGAAATAATAGCATTTGATATAAACTAGCTTGTGGAATGTAAAAATTGAGATCTTTCGGATAAACAGTATAAAGTGTGCTCATTCACCTATAAGAAAACAATATTAATAAATATTATATCAAAGATATTCTTGTTAGTATGATAAACATTTTGCAAAAATGAATCTTTAAAATTGTAAGAACTTTTTATATTACGTAGGTAATTTTATTCTGATAAAAAAGATTAGGTATTTTAAAATCAGGATTAATATAAACGTGACTGGCGCTGCGGACAAAATATCTGTGATGTTTAAAGATAAGTTTACAAATTAGCAAATTACACTAAATTTTAATTAAAACAAACAAACACAAATTACTTAATACATTCTGATTTCTGATTTGAAGAATAACAAAATTTATTTTCAAATTAGAATGAAAATATTGTAACTAGAGACTTCGTATATTAAAAACATACAAATTACGCTATAAACTATTATCCTATATCAAACAAAACTTCAAGACTTTGATGTATAAGATACTTATAACTTATTAAACTCCCAATAAAGTGTAGTTGTTTAAAAAAATATGAAAGGCGTGCGTTATTTTTAGGCACATCAAAGCGATATCGTGTAAAAAACGAAAAACGTCACATGTGAGGACCCCACTGTATGATGCATATGCACGCACGCAATACACGGCACGTGTAAACATTATTTTTTACTTTTTTTTTTACACTTACGATGAGAAACTGCAGCTGTGCATCGTAATCGTTATTATTTTACTAATAGTTTTAAACTTTTGACACTATAAAAATGACTATTAACAATTAATTTACCCGAATTATTATTGATTGCTCGTGTATCGTGTTAAGTTGTAGGCTAATGCTAGTTATTATTATTAGTACTAATAAATTATAAAATAGGTATCTAGTAAAAATTAAAATGGTCACCCTGGAAAAAATATTTATACTTACCTACTTACTTAATAAAATAATTAGGTACACGCATAATTAATAAAAAAGCACTGTCGTTAATAATAAAGCAAGATACTGTTAATTTTATTTATTAATATATATAATATCCACGATTAAATCAAAAGACGTAACATGATTGAATAGCTCACAAACTAATTAATTCTGTAGCTTTACAGCTGTTTACAACAATTTTATTACACTTTAAATCATCTAAAAAGTAATAAGTAGCTTAATTAATGTTAACTAACTAATTTATGGCATACAGAAGGTAAAATAATAACGTATATGAAATTTTTGTGTAAAGAAAAAACAAAAATTAAATAAATATTTTCTAGTTGCGCAACGCCACCTGTCGTTGAGTAGCGAAACTGCTGTTGGGCGCGTTTAATTATTTTATTTTGTTTACATTTTTAATTATTCTATTTTCAAAATAATAATATTATACTTACTTCAATATTAAATACGACACATACTATAATATATTTGAATATAAAATTCTATACAAATTATTATTATTCCTACGTATCTAGTCTATCTAGGAGGAACAGGAACATTTAATCAATCTGTATCATGATGGATAATTCAAGACGTGAGTGGAAGAATAAGGTAAGTAACATGAAAAAACTTCCCGTTTTTTGCTTAAATGGAGGCTTTAGGGCCGGAAAAATAATTTGAAATAGAAAAACTGTACATTATATGTGAAGCCAGATATATTAGCTAGGTTATGACGTAGGTAAGTTACAAGTTTTATAGAAGTAATAAGGGAAAAATTAGTTATTGTATGTATGTTACGAAATGTTACTTGTTCGATTCTTCCACTCATGTCTTCAATTACGGACATCATAAAGTACAGGAATAAGTACATTAAAAAGGGGTCCATGTAATACTTGTATAAAGGGGTCTATGTAAACTATTGTAACATGTAGGGGAGCGTTCAGGTATCACGTAAAGCGATTAGGGGGTCATAAAACATGTTACACGTGTTACGGCTTTTAGGTAAAAATAATAGGTAAGTAATGGAAAAAAGGCAAATGGCGTGATGTTTTTGTTTGGTACTGACGGTTTTTGGTGAGACTTCATCTTTTCAACAGCGTTTTTGATTGGGAAAGTTCAGCCAATCAAAAACGCTGGTAAAGGAATATTAAATAATTATGTAAATCTTAATATTAATTTGGGATTCTTCTACAACTCTATTCACACACTACCACTCTATATACTCATTCTAAGCCATAAATAAGCTGCTAGAAAAAATGCAATCCTTGGATTAAAAAAACATAAAACAGGATAATGGACGGAAAACTCAATTTTACGGAGCGTTACTAAAATACATAATCAAAAACTACGTTAGCCAATACTTGTACGCTCCCCAGGTATAAAGGATATTACGCAATAGACAGCCAGGACGGATAAACTATATTAACTAGTTACATCACGACAATTTGTGTTGTTGTCCTATGTAACTAATGGTTCTGACTTACGTACGTCTTCAAGAAATGATTGGTTGAATAAACAAAAGTTAAAAACCGGAACCTCGAAATCCATACTAATAATATTATTATAAAAGTGTGTTGCGGGCGTCATCTTTCTCAGTCAATACTTATCAGTAGTCAAAAAATTAAACACTTTCTACCTATACTGTGCGACATCGGGTCTCATTAAAATTGATCTTTCACAAATTGCCTGTCGTCTTTAATATTTGGTTAATTTGCTCTTTATAGAAATACGACGTATTTCATTAATAAGTAACCATAACAAGCAATTAGACACAGAATTCGACTAAAAAGTTTATTTTGTTCCAGTGTTCGCTGTCATCGGTTTATACGAGTTGAACGTGATCCCTCAATCCCAAGCTGGCTTCTACTGCAACGACCCTAAGCTGTCCTTTGTCTTCGATGGAGATACTGTGTCTTCTGCTGTGCTGGTGTCTTCTATTCTATTGCTGCCGCTGGTCACTGTAAGTTTTCAAAACATCCAGTTTATTAAGAATTGGTAGACTATAGCAATCCATCAAATTGCTTGATGATGCATGAACACAAAGTATGTATAAGTGTAGCTTCTCTGGTTCTGTACGTCTGCTCCTAGCTACCTTACAATCCGCATTTTTTCTATAGTCAGTCTATAGATACCTTTATAGTGCAGTTCCCAGAGCGTAAAAATCGTGCAAACCTCCGATTTTTGCAATAGTGGATGAAATTTGAAAAGAAAAAAAGGAATGTGTAGCTGATAACATAAATAATAAAGTTTACCTATTGAAAAGTTGTGCTTTTGATTTTTAAATTATTTTCTTCCACTTCAAGTAAACTCATAAACTGTAAAATTTTGAAGAAAATTTGCATATTTCTTTCTTTTAAATATATAGCAAAATAATAAAATATATTATTATTTTTTTGACTTGTATCGTTGCTTATATTCCAAAGAAAGAAAATAAGTTGAAAAAATATATAATTTAGATTTAAAATTAATATTTTTGTATGTAGATGAGCATACCTCCAAATGTGCTTGTTGTGTGCCTCGCCAGGTAAATGGCGTTCCTATTTTTCTTTGATTTTAAATAGGCAGTTTAAAATTATTTTTTAGGCTTAACAAAGCCTTCTTTTTCTTAATGTGTATAACTTTTTAGCTCTTACTTTATTAAATTTTCTGAAAATGTAGCACAAACTTTTCACGGATATTACGAAGAAAATCTGTATTTTATTTCTTTTGGTTAGGTTTTTACAGAATAAAATTGATTTTTTTTTTTCATTAATTATATTTGCTAAAACATACTTAAAGGAAAAAAATACAAATTAGGTTAAGAACTGATATTTTTTGTATTCAGGTAGGCATTTTCCAAACATAGGTCGCAGCATGCGTCTTTAGTATGTACCTGAGATTTGTAGCACCCAATTTTTTTTCTGGCTTTAAGTAGGAAGTTTAAATATATTTCAAAGACTAGAAAAAGTCTTTCAGTTGTCGATGCATTTAATGTTTTAGCTCTCACTTAAATAAATTCTCAACAAATATAGATAAATATTTTCGGTCTATTTTACACATTTTTGGAGATATTTAAACGTTTTTAAGTACTTAAAAGTTATCATTTCTCTAAAAGTTAAATACGCACAACAAGCAAGTTTAACACACTTTTCGTTACAACTCTTAAATCCCTCCAAACCCTTTTATCTTGGTTACGACGAGCGTTAATCTCTAAAAACTTTGCAAAAACCTTATAGTTGTATTTAGCTTAGCAAAGCAAACTTTCTTTTTTAAAAATTGTGTATTTGGTTAATTTTCAATGTAAACAATCGGATAAGAGTCATTAAATAACAGGAACAAGAAAAAAAATTTTTTCTGGACCGGTTTTATATGGTGAAATATTAATTTTTAATTAAGTAACTAAAAACTTAAAAGCACAAAAAAATTTTTGGTAAACTTTGCAAGTTATAGTGTAAAAAAGAAAATGACACCTCAAAAACAAAAATCCATTCACTATTACAGTTTTCGGAGGTTAAAACCTCTGGCGACTGCACGTAGAGAACTAAATTACCTTACACGTATCATACATTGTTTACTAAAATGAATGTTAAATACTTCTCTAGCCTCAATGTACTAGATCTGCTTGTTATAATGAAATAAAATTTGATTATTAAATTAAATATTCCACGTATGTATACCCTGTATTCTTCTTCAGGTTTTCGTGACCGAACTAATTCTCTACGAGTACGACTCGAACTCGGAGCGGACTCGACTCAAGTACAGCATGCGGAAAACCCTCTCTATCTACCGGAGCTACTCTTACGGGCTCTTCGTAAACTTCATTGTTGTGGAAATCATGAAGGCCGTCTCAGGCAGCCCCAGACCCATATTCTTCGATGTCTGCCAGCCAGACGCCGCGTTGACTTGCAAAGAGTGAGTAAATGTTGCTTCTATGTGTTGTTTTAATCTCTTCTTATTTAAACTTTTGTTCAATGTGCATATTCTAAACGCGAGTATAACTTTTCAAGTATATTACTGACGTCGTGTACCATCAGTACGGATCTACATAACGTAGATATTCGCCATCAGTCTGTGGATCAATTATTTCTCTGATAGTACTATCAGAGAAGTTGATTCCTGGGCAAATGGGGGACCACGTTGTTTGGTCGCGTTACATTAAACTCAGCCGACAGACACACAATTAACATTGAATTGACAAGATCCGACCAAATTACGTTAGTCTGTCAACTACCAAGGAATCAATTTCCTCGATGGTACATACATATTACATACTAGCTGTTGCCCGCGACTTCGTCCGCGTTAGCATAGTAGGTCACGTCTCAAGTATTATTTTTCAAAAATAATCAATGCACAATATAGATGACTTACTTTGTTAAAACGACCGATGCCAAAGCTCACCGCATAGTAATAAAACGACACTCGAAATCTGTATAGATAAGATACATAAAAGCTGATAGCAAGGCAAGAAGTGGAGATAGATACATAGTGTAAAGGACGAATTTGTAGGAAATTTTATGAGCTTTCTTTTTGTACAGTACTTTTTTTTCTCTACAACTAACCGTTTAAGCGATATGAGCAAAAAACTAAAAATATTGAAACTTGAGCCCCTTCTCCCCACCCTGGGTGATATCGTTATAATTTATAGCCTATGTGTTGACCCGACCTCTAAGTAATATTCGTGCAAAATTTGAAGTAAATCCGTTCAGTACTTTCTGAGTTTATCCCGGACATACATACAGACAAACAGACAAAAGTTCTAAAAACTATATTTTTGGCTTCCATGTCGATCTTAGATCACGTCCCAAGAATTATTTTTCAAAAATAGTCAATGTACAGAATTGACTTTTCTACGATTTTATTATATGTATAGATTTTGTTATGTGTGGTAATGATGTAAGTACTTTTTCTTGCAGCTCCGAATGGGTGAGCAGTTTCAAGTGCACCCCCAACAAATACTCAAGCTGGATGCAGACCGACTCCTACCACAGCTTCCCATCGGGACACACGTCTCTGTCAGTGCTGTGTGGATTCTTTACAGCTGTAAGTACTCTTATTGTAGGCTTAATAACTATTATCCTTCCTTCATTTGTATATCAGTTCCATCCCCGCTTAGCAGTGTTTCCTTCCTCCTTATTATTAGTCATTGGTTACATATCAATGTGGTATTTTCCTCTTTTGTCAAACTATTGGTTTCCTTTATTGGTGTTTTTATCAAACGCGACCCAAATATTGACCAAAATTAGGAAACTATAAATATGCTACTGCTTTAAATAGCTTCTGTTTCCTAACATATTACAACATCCTCATTCCTCATGTTACCGTACTTAGGAAAACTGATTTTCAAGTATGTCATAGTAAAATAATAATGCTTTCTTAACCACTTATTCATCGTCTTAATCTTTTTATACATCTACTACGAGTATAATACTGTACAGGTTGTTAGGCTTAACACCGCATTCCCTGCATTGATCTCATAGAAAAAGTTGTTCATTTTGACGAGCTCATTTGATAGTTTTAAGGGTAACGGTGTTAAGCCTAACAATTTTACTTGTTTCTACTTTTCTTCTAATCTAATATTCTTTTACAGTGGTACCTTCAGAAGCGCGCGTTCAGCTGGCGGAACAAGACCATATTCCTGGTCCCTCTACTCCAGATGCTCTGCATCAGCTACTCTGCTGTCTGCTCCCTCTCGAGGATATCGGACCATCGGCACCACTGGTGGGATGTACTGGTGGGGGCCATCGTGGGATTTGTTACTCTTTTCTATACGGTATGTTTGGACTGCTATATTGGTGATAAGAAAGAGCTGTATTTTGATATAAATAATGTAAGTGAAGAAGAAGATGCATGAATAGCTGTTTATTCTTGTACACAGAAACTACTGGATCTTTACAGTAATAATAAGGCAAATTCTACCTTTCTATTAAAAACAACTAAATCTTACCTAATATCCTCTTGCCACAGGTCATGCTCAGCAAGAACTTCGAGAGGAGAAGGTGGACACGAGACAGAGTGATGACGTCCAGCCAGCAGACGGTCCAGACTTTTGACGGCCAGATGTCTACCGCGTAGAACAACACTGAGAACAGAAGAGAGACTGATCAGGCAAGAACAGAAGAAAACATGTCTATGGACGCTCCATATCACACCAATCTAGCCTAATGAGGAAAAGTTTGTTTGCATCGAAAATAAGAAAGATAAAGAACAGAAGAAAACATATATATGGACACTCCACATCCCACCAATCTAGCTTAATGAGGAAAAGTTTGTTTGCATCGAAAAGAAGAAAGATCAAGAACAGAAGAAAACATATCTATGGACGCTCCACATCACATCAATCTAGCCTAATGAGGAAAAGTTAGTTTGCATCGAAAATACTCCGAAACTACTGGGTCGATTTTGACGAAACTTGGCAAACACATGAAGTAGACCACGGGAAAGGATAAAGGATACTTCTCATCGTGTGAAATTGAATGGTTACCGTGTGATAATAATTTAACGTGGGTGAAACCGCGCGCGATTTCTAGCTCCAATTACTTATTTGAAGAATATAATAGATATTTAGATTGTAGTATAAACCGAAGGAGAAAGAAGAAAGACAATAAAGATGGTGGTTTTACAAAGTGCTTAGCTGATAGCTAATTTTTACCAATATTCCTCTACCATTAACTTATAAATAGGAAGTCTGTTACTAGAGTTATTTTAACTTGGAGATTAAAGTAATTCTAAATGGAGTATACAATCAGTATTTTACATTTAATTTTGAGATACCATGTACAATTTATATTATTAACAAATTGTAAATATTACGTTGTAAATAATAGGATATAGTGACTGTTTTGTTTAATAAAAAAAGTTTTTACGAAACGTTTATTTCTATGAAACCCTTTTAATTTTATTGCACCATCGGAGAAATTCATTCATGGGAAACAATATATTATTTGGACTAGTCACTAGACTGACCATAGAGTATCTAAGACGAACCGCAAATTGCAGTCGGGACCGACTGCTCTAGAGCGGTCGCATTGAACGACTGCCCAGTGCTCTGACCGCTCAAGAACTCGAGCGGTCCGTGTATTGCGGATATGAATTTAGAGTGGGTTGCACGAACTAACTTTGACTTTAACTTTAACTTTTACCCCAGTGCAAAATGTCAAATCTTTGGTTAAAGTTAAAAATGGACGCCATCAAGACGCCATATTTAACCATAACCATAGAGCTCGACAAGGTTTTAAATGCAGGTGGCGAAAAAAGGAACTAACGCTGTCATCATACAAAAACGCCATTTCTGACAGTTCTCCTTTACCAGCAGCGCCCCCGCCCACCTTCATTTATAACCTTGTTGGACCAGCTGTCATCTGTCAATTTCTCCGGTCAAAGTTAAGGTTAAAATTAAAGTTAAAGGACGCCATATTTAACTTTAACCTTAACTTTAACTTTAACTTTAACCACGCCTCTGGTGCAACGCAGCCTTAGTATGGAAACTGCATGCCGTGCGGCAACCGCATCTTGTGCCGTCCATCTATGGCCGTCCTTAGTCTTGATCTGTTGGCGTGAATATTAATCCGACCAAATTATGTAGGTCCGTCATCTGCCTTAGATACAAATCAATTAATTGTATTATGATTTATGATACCTTTACAGCACCATAACATTTACCTAAAGCTTAATATTTCAATTCGTATTATATCAACTAGATGACACCTGCAACTCCGCCAAAATTCGTGTATCGCGTGGGAACCGTCCATTTATCCGGGATAAAAAGTCTACTCTGCCCTTTCCCGGGACTTAAATTATCTCCATTGCCAACATCAAAATCAGTTTCACGGTTTGGGCGTGAAGAGGTAACAGACAGACTGATAGACAGACATACAGACACACTTTCGCGTTTATAATATTAGTATGGATGGATACATACGCCCTAACAGGCCAATTTAGTCTTACGTCAAACATCCATTATATAAAGTGCCTAAAACGCTAAGTGGGCATCTTGCATCAGATCCCATCCTTATTACAGGACATTGCGACAGCGATACAATTTTAGTGTCTCTCATGGGACAGAAGTCTTGGGAATCTAACAATATAGTGTATATAGATATTTAAAACTATATCCAATATTGCCTTATTTAAAGCAATAAAATCTTGTAATAATATATAAAATTTTCGTGGAGGTAACAAAAGTCGATCTTTAGGAAAATTGGCACACCTTTAGTGTTTGCTGCTAAACTCCTCCAAGAAACGACTTTTATTAAATTCTGTGTATCGCGTAGATTGGAGAATCGGCCAACCAACCTCATGCCTAAACAACATAATATTATTTCATCGGATCAGCTAGTATTATTACACAAATGTGAAAATTATCAGTAAAATACTAAGATTTTTAAAGAAACCATTGGACAAAAGTGAGTTTACTATTATGCATCTTATTTCTTTGTTACCCAATTCTAGTTGAATTTCGCGACACTCGTAGGCCGTAGCACAGTTAGATATGGATGGATACATACGCCCTAACAGGCCAATTTAGTCTTACGTCAAACATCCATTATATAAAGTGCCTAAAACGCTAAGTGGGCATCTTGCATCAGATCCCATCCTTATTACAGGACATTGCGACAGCGATACAATTTTAGTGTCTCTCATGGGACAGAAGTCTTGGGAATCTAACAATATAGTGTATATAGATATTTAAAACTATATCCAATATTGCCTTATTTAAAGCAATAAAATCTTGTAATAATATATAAAATTTTCGTGGAGGTAACAAAAGTCGATCTTTAGGAAAATTGGCACACCTTTAGTGTTTGCTGCTAAACTCCTCCAAGAAACGACTTTTATTAAATTCTGTGTATCGCGTAGATTGGAGAATCGGCCAACCAACCTCATGCCTAAACAACATAATATTATTTCATCGGATCAGCTAGTATTATTACACAAATGTGAAAATTATCAGTAAAATACTAAGATTTTTAAAGAAACCATTGGACAAAAGTGAGTTTACTATTATGCATCTTATTTCTTTGTTACCCAATTCTAGTTGAATTTCGCGACACTCGTAGGCCGTAGCACAGTTAGATATGAGCTTTCCTGATAACCCAGCGCTGTCAGACTCAAGTGTGAAATGGGACTGCTCTAGAATCCTGATAGTCCCTAATCAGATCTATAACATAAATTATGAATGTCAGAAAAGCATATCAATCTATTGTAAAATGCAAATTCTCATATATTGTTATCAAAATTCAAGGCATAAGCCGAACTTCTAAAATCAAGAAAGTTTGCACACGTCTTGGTGGTAATATTATGATGGAAACTCCTAAAAAGGATTATCAAAAACTTCCTTTAACTCCCAATACATTTAAATCAAAATTTGTATTACGGGAATACTATAAAAAGGTTACCTAAAGGGAGAAGCCGAAAAAATGAAGAATAACAAAAATTTGGAGGCCTATAATCACGATCACAATAATATTTATAGAATTTATCTTTTCATCACGTTTGCAAAAATTTATTCTAAAAACTTCTTCTAGTTTTATCTTAAAGGTACTAGACAAGGCTTTGCTTGGCAACTTCATAATAAATTCTTTCTGAATGACTAATCGAATTGCAATTTTGTTCATTACGGTGAGTCATCGGAAAGCCCGCTGCAGGTGAATACTAATAAAGGGTTACAACCACGCAATCCCTATACCAGGTGTAACAAAAGCTAGTGATAATACTTGTGTCCCTTGCATAGAGTCAACTGTGAAAGTAGCAGCGCTTAAAGAGCAAATTTTTTGTGATTTGTAATTGCAAGCGCCCCAGAATTAATGAATTTTCCCAAACAAAAGTAAACGAAAAATACTCTTTCAACGCTGCTACTTTCACAGAGAATTCTATACAGGGAAGACATTTATAACATACCTACCTTAAAGTAATTATCACTTAGTTTCGTTACACCCTGTATAATTATATACAGGGTGTAATAACTTTATGACGTCCGCAACTCCGTTGCGCAAAAACTCATTTATCGCGCAGGAATCGAACACATTTTTTCGGTACAAAAAGTATCCTATGTCAGTTCTAGTATCTCCATTCCAAATTTCAGAAAAAATGGTTCAGCGGATTGGGTGTGAAGAGGTAACAGACAGACAGACAGTCAGACGGGGACAGATAGACAGACACACTTTCGAATTTCAATATGACGTAGCGGTTTAATATCTTTTTTTTGCGTTGGGGGAATGCGTTTACGCATCCCCGGGGCATGGGGAGGACCACCGAGGTATGTGGGACTCCCCGGGGCGGACGGAAGACGCACCCGGGACTACCCACTAAAACCCCAACGGTGTTCCTGCTCCTGAAGGTGGACTACGGGAAACGCGTGATTCACACGACCGCAGAACACGTAGCGGCTTATCTGCAAGCTACTATTTTTTAATCAATTTTGTGTCTTATTCTATCAGCTTACACTAATTAAAATTACTAATTAAAGACATAAATAGCGAGCAGATGTGTGAAGTGACCCGTGAACTGCGCTTGCCGCTTTGTTAATTAATTCGCGAAACTCGATTTAGGTTATACTGTGACGTCATTGGCGCCATCTTGCGGCAGCTATCAACTGTCCCCCCAAACTTTGGAATTATTATCTACTTTCTAATTTAAATTCATAATAATATAGATTTTAATATTAATTACGAAGTTTTAAGAAAAGCTCTTGCAAAACGGCAACGAGACGTTAAAAATAATTAAGAGGCCGGGTACCCTTGGAATTTCTCATACAAACGTAATTCCAAAATCATTTTCTCATACGAAAATATTTAACATGTTTGAGTTATTTTTCAGTTTAAGATAGTAATTACCTAGGTTCCTACACAAAAATTTACTTCAAAATATTTAAACAAAAAAATTTTTTTTTTGTTTTAATTTTTTTTTAGTAAATTTACTACTAAATAGTTAAACACAAAAAATAGAGTTAAACACTAAAAAATATATAAATAAATAGTAAATTTACTACAAAATATTTAAATACTAAAAAATATTTTTTAGAGTTTAAATATTTTGTAGTAAATTTTATTTATTTATATTTTTTAGTGTTTAACTCTATTTTTTAGTGTTTAAATATTTAGTAGTAAATTTACTCAAAAAAAATTTAAAACAATTTTTTTTTTTTTATATTTTGAAGTAAATTTTTGTGTAGGAACCTAGGTAATTACTATCTTAAACTGAAAAATAACTCAAACATGTTAAATATTTTCGTATGAGAAAATGATTTTGGAATTACGTTTGTATGAGAAATTCCAAGGGTACCCGGCCCCTTAATAACGAAACAGCGATATGATTTTTTTTGTAAATCAAATAAAAAAACTAAAATAAATGTTTGTTTTCTATTTGTTATCCACCTTTGCCAATCCTTTAAGAATCCTTACCAGAAGCCTAACTGGGCACTGCAAGCTCAACAAACACCTAAACAGAATGGGTATTTGTAGCTTAACGGCTTGCAGATTCTGTGAGGAGGAGGATGAAACACCTATTCACCTTCTCCTCGACTGTCCTGCTCTACTACAGAGCAGGAACAGGCACCTTGGTCGCCACGAATACTCATCCACAGAGGAAATTCGTGGCACCAACCCCAACCATATCGTTCAATTTATGAGCAGTATTGGGTTGGGGATGATTCTCTAGTGCGAAGGAGTCACAATAGATCCTCATGGGTCGCAGTGACGCCAGGTCTATAGCGACCTGCCTTCTTAAAAAAAAAAAACCTTTGCCAATTAATGCTGCTTTATAGTTAGTTATTCTAACTATGTATTATTGCCTATGTTAACAGAAATCTTATAACTATTTTTAAAGTCATACATAAACATACAAACAGACACGTGTTCGATTAATTTATTAGTAGCTAATGCATGTCCGGTGTTCGAATATAGACGTCAAATGCATTAGCTGTCATCTGACACCGTTTAGGCGGGAAAAAGAGAATGAATAATATGACAACACCGTTAAAAATATGTTGCTAGTATCTACACTTTTTACGGAGAGCTAAGCCGGTATCACACGGCGCTGTTTTCAGGGATACAATATAATCCTATTTGGATTTAGGGAGTAAGGGCCGATTCACACCGGATCGGCAGCGGCCGGCAGCGGCGCGAAGAGCACTTTTAGTGTGAAATAATTTTAAACTTTATTTACATACTTATAACGTACCGGCGGCCGTCGTTATAAGTATGTAAATCCGTCGAGCCCTTTTAGAAGTTTTCAAGCGATACTAGTAGTTATAAATATGTAAATAAAGTTTAAAATTATTTCACACTAAAAGTGCTCTTCGCGCCGCTGCCGGCCGCTGCCGATCGCACCTCTGCCGACCGCTGCCGGCCGCTGCCGATCCGGTGTGAATCGGCCCTTAGGCTCCCTAAATTATCTTGCAAGGGGCCACGAATGGTTTAAATTATTGTAATAACGGCTGTTATATTATCTTTCCGGTGAAATCGCAATATTATTGTTGTAAATGAAAATTACTTATGTGCTGGTTATTAACGATAACTAACAAAAAAAAAACATCAAGAAATAGAGATATTCCATTGAGATTTTTTTTACCTGAGTGAGAACATTTTTGGGCTTAAAGCTGCTAATCTAGATTACTTCATATAGTGACATATTATAGACTACTTTTCATCCAAGAATGGTATGTACGCAGTTTCTGCGGGATTTCACAACGTTATTTAATTTTGATAGAAGTTTTTCATTAAATCACTACAGGCTCATAGGTACCAAAAAAAGATAACTATTGCAGCTTACAATATAATATTTTTTTATAAATATGTACGATAAATTTCAAAAGAAATACAATGCTTAAATCTTGCATCGCCTGCCTTGATCGAAACAACACGCAACAGCATTTGAAATAGAAACAAAAATAGATGGGGTGTTAGAAAACTAAAACGACGACAGATTTAGTCGAGAGAAAAATTATCTCTTGCATACAGCGACTACTATTTCAAATGTACAAAATGAGCAGCATAAAAGACAAACTTACTAAAATATTATTTTTAACTAGGCGATGCTTGCAACTCCGCCGAAAGTTTATCGTGCCAGAACCGTACATTTTCGGGGATAAAAGTATCCTATGTCCTATCCGGTGACTCAAGTAATCGCAATGGATTATTTTAATTTAAATAGAAATATTGTATTTAAATAAAATAAATTTTATTTAAGTTCTAAAGAATTTGATTCATAGTAAGAATTGTTGACGCAGCGTCATCTGTTGTTGAGTAGACAAAACAAAATTAAACTTCGAAACCAGGAAGACGTTAGCAAAATAACCTGTCCCAGGCAATAATATTTGAAAAGTGGTTCGGAGAATACAGTTAAATCATCAACGGATGCAAAGGCCTTATTTCCTACGAATGTCAAAGCATGATTCGTCAAGAAGTCTAGGTCATATTTTAGATTTAGACAAAGTCCGTTTAGACATTAGAGTTTAGACCACCACCAAATAATATAATATACACTACGCGAACCACCACCACCACCGTAAACCTGTCTAATTTTTTACATTCAAATTCAAAATAATGAGCAAACGTAAAATCACTTGCATCGAACAAATATCTAACTTAAAATCACACGAATATAAGCTGTATTGCATTTGAATAAAGTCTATGATTGGAAATCGATGACAAGTCTATTGGCTGAAATATCTTGTCTTCAAGCGATTTTGGACTCTGATACCTTAGTGGGTTGTTTTATTAGTGTTGTGGACTTGTGGTAAATGTCATGGGATTGAAAACTGTGAAGACAGGCGTGGCATTGATTTTCTAGCGGGGACCCGTTGAAGGATGCTTACCAGCGCCCACTAGGCACATTGTGTTGATTGCAGAGTTTTTCCATTGTACTATAAACTATAGGTAAGTAGCTAATGTGTCATGGACGTCATTTTCTTGCTTTAAGTGCTAGATATTAAAATGTTATGCAGGACATAAATAACAACAACATGAATTTCTAGAGTTAGGTACTACCGAACACTATAAATAAGCTTTTGAGATAATTTTAGAACAAAACCTTAAAAATTCAGACCTATTCTTGCCCTCTGGCTACGTCAGTCGGCTCCGGGCTTTTAATATTTCCTTTGTTCTCGCTCACGCGCTACAAATATTTTATTTATTGGATAAATTCAGTTATTGACCTATCTCTACTAGACACTAGTCTCATTCACTCCCGTAAAAATATTAGAGCCTACTAGATGACGCCCGCAACTCCGTTGCGCCAAAATTGATTTATCGCGCGGGTACCGTACATTTTCCAAGGTTGCAACTTGCACCTCACCTAAGGCTTTGTCCACATCTGTATCACTTTTGCGATCAGATCTCCGATCAGATCTCCGATCAGATCTCCGATCAGATCTCCGTCGCGTAGCATCGAAGCGTATCATGATCGCTAGTGTGGACGCAAAATGATCGCGATCATGATGCACTTCGTATACGCCCCGATGATCTGATCGTGAAAATGATACAGATATGGACAAAGCCTAACGTGATTGAGGTTGCACCTCAATCACTTTAGTATCCTATGTCCTTTCCCGGTATTCAAAGTATATCCATACCTTTCAGAAAATTAGTTCCTGCGGTTTGGGCGTCAAGAGTTAAAGACAGACACACTTTCGTATATTTTATTATATTAGTATGGTTTTCGTTCCACTGGTATGCGACAGAACTGCGACAGTTTGTTCGATAGTATGAATAAAAGACAAGTATGTAAAGTCGTATTGAAAATCTATTAACTTTTAAACTCTTTCACGTCATGAAACATTGTAAAATTGTACAATGGACACGCGCTATAGAAAGCTTAGTAAGCTAAAGCTTGTGAAATGGTGCTAAAGTGGCCATATGAATGACATCTTCACTGAAGTGGATGGAACATGGGAATCTACGCCTCGGGCAATAAGAGTTAACAAGTATGTCAAGTTGTTTGATGATTATTGATTTCTAAAGGATGATAAAATTGTAAACTTCGTTAAACTTCATTATTGTCTTCATTATTTTTTGATACTAAGCTGTTAGTGAAAGTTAGTTAAATACTGGTTAATAAATGATTAAATATAAGCAGCTATTAACTAATAACAGCTATTAGGTTTGCTAAGACCAATTTCGGTCTATCAAAGAACTTTTTAATTTGTTATTTTTGTACTAAATATGCTTCAAAGTTTCGATTCCTAAAGAAATAACATCTTCAAGATTAGTAGGTACGTGTTAACGTGATAATAGGTGTTAATGTAAATATTCAGTACGGTACCTATACTAAGTTGATATTAACCTATAGCTTGCTTTGCAGATTTTTTGCAATTTTCACCAAAAAAATCGCAAGTCTGCTTACACCTTTATCTCGTGTTTACCACCCCGACCTTGAACCTCCGTCCGTTCAAGTGCGAGGATAAGGGGGCATAAATTGACTAATAGCCCAATTTGATCTTCCTCCACTGTCACACAAATATGATGATTTATTATAGCGCTCATTATTCAGACATAAATATTGCGATCACTATCATACACGCGGAACTAGTGTGTTCTAGAATTTTATCAGACACAAAAACGTCGATAATTTAATGTTTTATTTATTATATTCACGGAACACGCACAACCCTTGATTACTTCAAAATTTTTGGTTTTGTAGTATTCACTACTCGCCGCTGGATGGCGTTGAATAATAATAGCTCTAGTTTAAACTGAGAAGAAAACTTAATCCTTACTTCCTTTACTAATATTATAAATGCGAAAGTGTGTCTGTCTGTCTGTCTGTCTGTTACCTCTTCACGCTCAAACCGCTGAACCGATTTTGCTGAAATTTGGTAAGTATGGGGATACTTTGAG
Source organism: Polyommatus iphigenia (assembly GCA_963422495.1). Classification (NCBI taxonomy): domain Eukaryota; kingdom Metazoa; phylum Arthropoda; class Insecta; order Lepidoptera; family Lycaenidae; genus Polyommatus; species Polyommatus iphigenia. Next base: position 2,884,993 of record OY730180.1, read on the forward strand.
ACCCGAGAAAGGACATAGGATACTTTTTATCCCGAAAAAATGTACGGTTCCGCCGCGATAAACGAATTTTGGCGCAACGGAGTTGCGGGCGTCATCTAGTACATAATAATTCAAAAAACTTTTGAATCAATAAGTAAGTTGTAACAAATTAATTAATAACAGTAATAAAGTAATGAATAATAATGAGGAGTTTTCTTTTTTTGAAGTGAAACTTCTTTGGCGGCGTTGAGCACTTTTGTGGGATGGGTAAAAACTGTGAAACTCGCGTCAGATTCTCATGCTGATCAAAAAACCAAGGAAAAAACGTAGGACGGTTGGAGAGTAGTGTTGTAACATCGAAATCGATTAATCGAACAATGGATTGTTTTTTTTTTTCGATTGTCGATATTTTTTAATCGATTGTAAGGGTTTCGATTAATTAAAAAAATCGATTTTTTAAAAATCGATTTTTATAAAAAATGGGTTAAAAATTTTATCGATTGTAAGGGTTTCGATTAAATAATTAAAACGATCGTTAATTTTATTATTATTATTATTTTTTTTTTTTATTATTATTTTTTTTTTTTTAATCGATTTTCATAAAAAATGGGTTAAAAAAATAATGCACAACGTTAATAATCAAGTTTTCACTTCTGCCGGCACTCCCGGAGTGCAACCCGTCTTTTTTTATCTCCACCAGACGGCGCGCGGCGCGACGATAGACACTTCTAGATTTTCTATTGGTTCCCCACCGATCTGAAATTATCTGCAGGTTGGCATCACTGACTACATATTGACGGTGGAAAGGCAAAAGTTACCAAGCGACACTAGGGGTCAAAATGAGTTTTTTATATATTTTTAATCAGCGAATTTTTCTCTATCAACTAGTCTTAGTCCCATGTCTCTACGAGCACTTTTGATGTCGCTTAGGAACTCCGTGGAAACGGGTATTTTTCTTATTTTCGGCGACCAAGCGACAACCTTTTGACACCTTTTAAAAAAGTAGCCATTTGGTAATATCTACATTTATACTTTTTTCACTTGGTAATTTTTGGCTTTACACGTTTTTAATTCAAACTACAGTAAGTAATTTGTGCCTTTCCACTGTTGATATCAATTAGGTACTTGGGAAGTTTTACCTAAAATACATTTATTTATTTATGGTATTTCGGACTCTTTTTCAAACCCTTGAGATATTTTTTTCTGTCGTTAAGTATTTTTTAACAAACCGTAATGATATCAAAAATTCGATATAGTAAATTTTACTCGCCGAAACTAAGATAATAGGTGGCGCTTGGTAACCTTTTACCTGCCGTTTTATTTATAAAATTTGTTACCTGGATACCAATTGCTAAAATAATTATTTAATTTTAAATGTGGTTAGCCCAAACAAACACTTGACGCGTTGTCGCTTGTCCCCGCTGTAAATCATACCTTAATATGGTGGATAGTAACCGTTTTATTGATTAGTCGTAGTTCCACTGTCGCTTAGGTAACCAGCGTGCGCGCTCTCGCGCATTTCCTTACTACTGTTTTATGCAATACGATACTTGGTATGTATTAAAATTATTATTTTCAAGGTAATTTGTTTTTTTGAGTTTTCTGTTTTATTTTAAAAAATCTTGTAATTCAACATGAATCGCAGTCGGCGAATTTTATTAATTTTGGGTGTGGAAAGTAACGATTCGGGAACTTTTAGTCTTCTCTATCCTCGATTGTTCACTAGAAAGCCTGGAGATGGCCCTAGTTAGTAAAAATGTTTTCATCTTCTCCGAGAGTCAAGCTGCACTTTAAGCACTGACTGCCGCAGAAGTCTCGTCCAAATTGGTTCTGGAATGCATTGAGACGTTAAACTTTATGCTGGGAAGGAACAACAACATCCGCCTAGTATGGGCCACAGTAACATCTCCGGCAATGAAACCGCTGAAGAACTGGCTAGGCTTGGGACCGAGAGTCTCATTTATGGCCCAGAACCGGTCTTTGGCATACCTCCCAGTACCACAAAGCAAGTGCCCAAGGATTGGGGTCACAGGCTAAGCAGGAAGCAATGGGCTTAGGGCCAGGAGGCCCTGAACACTCCAGGGCAATAATTCCTGGCTTCAACAAGAAACTATCAGAATCAGTGCTCACCGTGGGTAGGAACCAATTAAGAATCCTTACTAGAAGCCTAACTGGGCACTGCAAGTTCAACAAAAACCTAAACAGAATGGGTATTTGTAGCATATCGACTTGCAGATTCTATGAGGAGGAGGATGAGACACCTATTCACGCTCTCCTCGACTGTCCTGCTCTACTATAGAGCAGGAACAGGCACCTTGGTCGCCACGAATACTCATCCACAGAGGAAATTCGTGGCACCAATTCCAACCATATCGTTCAATTTATGAGCAGTATTGGGTTGGGGATGATGGGAAGGAGTCACAATAGATCCTTATGGGTCGCAGTGACGTCAGGGCTACAGCGACATGCCTTCTTCAACAAAAAAAAAACAAAAATGATAAACTCATACCAAATATTTTACTGATTCCGTAGCAAAAGTTGATTATTAAAATTACCTAATTTATGAAGATAACTGTATTTTTATTTTGAACCGATTTTCAAAAAATGAGAAGGGTTCTCAATTCGATAGTATGTTCTTTATTTATGTTTGTTCGCGGATAACTCCGCTGTTTGTGGACCAATTTTTAAAATTCTTCTGTTGTTGTATAGGTTATAGGACATACCTATTTGAAATTTGGTGCCACGTTCACAAAAGTAATTATGATCTGATGATGCGATCCACGAGGAATAGAGGGAACTCCTTAAAATTTGTATGGACACATGTAGTGATTTTGACTTTTTCTGAAGAATTTCAAACATAATAATATTATGTACTACCAAAAAGTAACATTTTGCAGAAATGTATACCCTGGTTCCGAAGGTGCTGTACAGAACTATTCTCTTTTTTTTCCACTTTAAAACTTTATATTTCACAAATGGACCCCTAAATCGGAAAATGTTTTGGGACGAAAAAAATCAATGTATAGGGTAGATGTACATTTTATATACCATTTTGTTGGCATTATTAATATGTGCATTCATGCAGAATTACGGCTTTGTAGGCCCTATAGTCTCTGAGCAAAACCGCGGAGAGACGGACGGACGGACAGACCGAAACTAATTATAAGGGTTCCTTGTTGACTAACCGTAAAAAAGAGAAAAATAAATTATATTCAAACAAAAAATTGGAACTGACTTCCTCGGCAAAAACAAAATTAATAATATTATGAATAAACTAAAAAGTGTTGACATGATTCTTATTTTATATTAGTGCCTTTTTAGGGTTTCGTACTCAAAGGGTAAAAACGGGACCCTATTACTAAGACTTCAATTTCTATCTGTTTGTCTGTCCGTCTGTCTGTCTGTCTCCAAGCTGTATCTCAAGAACGGCTACAGCTAGAAATATATAATTTTCACAGATAGTGTATTTCCGTTGCCACTGTAACAATACAACAAATACTAAAAACAAAATAAAATTAATTTTACAGGGGGCTCCCGTACAACAAACCTGATTGCCTTTTTTGCTAGATATTAATAATGGCAACAGCTAGGCACTTGAAATGTTCATAAAATTCTCAATTGTATTTAAAATTAAAATAAAATAGATAAATAATTAAGAGGGGCAAAAATTCCCATACAAAAAACCTATTTTAGCCTATTTTCGCTCTATAATGGTACGGAACCCTTCGTGCGCGAGTCAAACTCGCACTTGGCCGATTTTTACGATTGGCCTAAGCCTCAACTATAGCTGTACTCAATCTTCATACATTTTAGAAGTCGGTAAATACGTACGTACGGTACGTGGTATGGTTCATTGGAATACTGTTTATATTGTTTTTACCGAGGAACTCGGCTTCAATTATATTTGTTTGAAAATAAATAATTATTCAAAGGCATATTTCAAATAATATTGTATACTTGATAAATTTTTCTTCAACAGTTTAACTTCAGATATTTTCGATTGCCGCATAACTACCTATAGGTACTGAGCAAATTTCCTCACTGAATCTAAAAAATAAAAACTTTTGAGTTCTAGGTCAAATTTATTTGGTAGCAGGTAAATAATTACGTCTTACACTAACATAATTTTATTTGTCGTATATAGTGCAGTCGCCAGAGGTTTTAACCTCCGAAAATTGTAATAGTGAATGGATTTTTGTTTTTGAGGTGTCATTTTCTTTTTTACACTATAACTTGCAAAGCTTACCAAAAATTTTTTTGTGCTTTTAATTTTTTAGTTACTTAATTAAAAATTAATATTTCACCATATAAAACCGGTCCAGAAAAAAAAAATTTTTCTTGTTCCTGTTATTTAATGACTCTTATCCGATTGTTTACGTTGAAAATTAACCAAATACACAATTTTTAAAAGAGAAAGTTTGCTTTGCTAAGCTAAATACAACTATAAGGTTTTTGCAATGTTTTTAGAGATTAACGCTCGTCGTAACCAAGATAAAAGGGTTTAGGTGGATTTAAGGGTTGTAACGAAAAGTGTGTTAAACTTACTTGTTGTGCGTATTTAATTTTTAGAGAAATGATAACTTTTAAGTACTTAAAAACGTTTAAATATCTCCAAAAATGTGTAAAATAGACCGAAAATATTTTTCTATATTTGTTGAGAATTTATTTAAGTAAAAGCTAAAACATTAAATGCATCGACAAATGAAAGACTTTTTCTAGTCTTTGAAATATATTTAAACTTTCTACTTAAAGCCAGAAAAAAAATTGGGTGCTACAAATCTCACGTACATACTAAAGACGCATGCTGCGACCTATGTTTGGAAAATGCTTACCTGAATACAAAAAATATCAGTTCTTAACCTAATTTGTATTTTTTTCTTTTAAGCATGTTTCAGCAAATTTAATTAATGAAAAAAAATGAATAAATAATCAATTTTACTCTGTAAAAACCTAACCAAAAGAAATAAAATACAGATTTCTTCGAAATATCCGTGAAAAGATTGTGCTACATTTTCAGAAAATTAAATAAAGTAAGAGCTAAAAAGTTATACACATTAAGAAATAGAAGGCTTTGTTAAGCCTAAAAAATAATTTTAAACTTCCTATTTAAAACCAAAGAAAAATAGGAACGACATTTACCTGGCGAGGTACATAACAAGCACATTTGGAGGTATACTCATCTACATACAAAAATATTAATTTTAAGTCTAAATTATATATTTTTTCAACTTATTTTCTTTCTTTGGAATATAAGCAACGACACAAATCAAAAAAATTATAATATATTTTATTATTTTGCTATATATTTAAAAGAAAAAATATGCAAATTTTCTTCAACATTTTACAGTTTATGAGTTTACTTGAAGTGGAAGAGAATAATTTAAAAATCAAAAGCACAACTTTTCAATAGGTAAACTTTATTATTTATGTTATCAGCTACACATACCTTTTTTTCTTTTCAATTTTCATACACTATTGCAAAAATCGGAGGTTTGCACGATTTTTATGCTCTGGGAACTCCACTAATAGTAAACATTGCTTGTTATAATAATGGAATATTATGAACGTTAGACCTCTTTGCTTGTTCAATTAAAAAATAATATTCTACTTATCCCTTTTTGCTTCGAACCATTTGGAGAAAAAAATATATTTAGACATCTTTACTAGATTGAAAGATAAAACGTTTTTGTCGGTTGGTAACTTTTACCTGCTTCTAAATTTAGGTAAATTGTAACCAAACGCCACTTCTACGCAAAATATACAGAAATACCTTTTTTTTAATAAACTTATATATATATTTTTTTAAAATAAATATCTCTAATAGCTAAATTTCTACGATTTTTTAAAGAAAAAATGAATCTTTAAACTGCTCTGCTGTAAATATAGCTATATGGCGCTTAGTAACTTTTGCCTTTCCACCGTCGATATGGGTTTGTTTCCAAAAAATATCGGTGTACTGTCAAGTGTGACATAAATCAAAATATCTTATGCTTAGCACAAACCTACGCGACCACGCGACTGCGAAGCTGCAGCGTCAATACAAAACACACATTTGACAAGTTGTCAAATGTGTGTTTTGTATGAGGGATTTTCTTATTTTTTTAATTTGATTGTCAAACAGTTTCCATTTTAGTAACTAGATGGCGTATGGGTAGACAACTATCGGTAATACCAGGGAATACCATCAATACTTGCTACAAAACTGGGCAAAGTAATGTAAAACTTGATACATTTCAATTTAAAAAAGACGCAATAATATTCCAATGAATAGGATAATAGAGTTATTAAAACGATGTTTTAGTTAAAACTCACGGAAGAAATAGCCCTGTTTACCGATATTCACACCAAATGTCACAGGAAATATACAATACAATAAAATACAACATCTTACCTGCACTTGTGCAAGATAAGGGATATTCAATGGCTAATATTTTACCAATAATGAACATCAAAAACACAAATAACACAATTTGGGAAAAAATAATAAGAACCACACCAACAATAAAACAATAAAGTAGAAGAAGTTTTGAAAGTGACATGCCCTCCAAAACTCTCTGTCAGTTGTCAGTTTTCAGTTTGACAATTTGCGTGTTCCTAAACTGTTACCAGTATACTGGCCTAATCGCTTAGGCCAATGATGGCTTAGATTTAAGATATTTTGATTTACGTCACACTTGACAGTACACTGATATTTTTTTGAAACACTACCAATATGTTGTCAGTGATGCCAACTTGCAGATAATTTCAGATGGGTGGGGAACCAATAGAAAATCTAGAAGTGTCTACCGTCGCGCCGTCTGGTGGAGATTTAAAAAAGAAAACTTCCCATTGATGCTGCCGCTTCGCAGTCGCGTGGTCGCGTAGGTTTGTGCAAAGCATTAAACCTAGTTTTCGTTAGCATAATATTAACATAAAACTGTATGTATTTATACATTTCCATATATTATTACTATGTTTTTTTGCTTCATCCCTCTAGTTTAAATTTCACGAAGAGCATACGCCTAAGCGATTAGGCCAGTATACTGGTAACAGTTAAGGAACATGCGAACATAATTATACTTGTCAAAGTGAAAACTGACAACTGAAAGAGTTTTGACGGGCATGTCACTTTCAAACTTCTTTTACTTTTTATTGTTGGTGTGGTTTTTATTATTTTTTCCCAAATTGTGTTTTTGATGTTCATTATTGGTAAAATATTAGCCATTAAATATCCGTTATCTTGCAAAAGTGCAGGTAAGATGTTGTCAAAACCAAAATGTATAATTTCTGTGACATTTGGTGTGAATATCGGTAAATATCCTATTTCTTCACTGAGTTTTAACTAAAACATCGTTACATATTCATTGGAATATTAATGCGTCTTTTTCAAAGAAATGTATCAAGTTTTACATTCTTTTGCCCAGTTTTGTAGCAATTATTGATGGTATTCCCTGTTATTACCGATAGTTGTCTACCCATACGCCATATAGTTACTTAAATGGAAGCTGTTTGACAATAAAATTAAGAAAATAAGATAATGCCTCATTATTATAGGTGTACCAGAATCTGATGGCAAAAAGTGAGAAAATAAATTGACTCTAGTCTTTAGCAATACCGGGGTAATTGAAATAAAACATTTTGATCCTTTTCTTTTAGCAGCTAATCTGTGTATTAAACATGCAAATAAAAAAATTATCCAATGATTTAGGATATTTTTTGAAAATTTGCTGTCAAAAATTGCCATCAGATTCTGGTAGACCTATATATGTGCCGTGTGTTTGGCTTTTTGGTTAAAGATACCTACCTACCTTTTGCCTTTGGCAAATAAGAAAAACAACGTGTCAGAACTGTCACTGTCATGTTTGTTGTTTGTTTTCGTTCAAGAAACTTCAAAATTCAAATTTTGTAACGTATTGTACTTTGAAAGTATTTCAGTAAATATTTTGTTTTATGCGATTAAAATAATAAAAGCAATGCAAAAATGAATCCCCAAACCGATATAAGTGATGAAGAGTTTATTTCGTTCCTGCATGGACTCGGTGTAGATACCTACAAGAAGTCTTTTGAATGGATGTTGAATGATTCAGATTTCTCGGGTGTTTTGCGTTGGATTTACCAAAGCATAGATGAGAACAATGCTTTAAGTGCTCGGGAAGAGTATAGGTATGTAAAAGTATGCTTAAATGGCTTATAAAGTTGTTTTCGGTCTCACATGATAAAGAAACTGTTACATTGTTGTTGCACTTTATTAATTTTTGTTCCACTGTTTTACACTACACTATTTTAACACAAAAACACTTATAACAACTCTAAAAATGTATCTAAAATAGTTTGTGGTGAAGTACTGGCTTTTATTGTCAATTTGCCCCTCAAGAAGTTTGTTACAGAGATGGTAAATTAAAATTAATTTTTTAAATGTAATACTTACACAAACATTTTGATAGGTATGCGGAAATAGAGAAAAAAGGTAAAGTGCTATCACAAGAAGCTTTAGAAGATAATATAGCAGCTCTAAAAGAAGAATACCCAGGTATTTGTATACCTGGCGACAAAACATACATTGAAGATGTGAAACTTAATATCAAATCTCAAAATGCAAAGTTGTGCATGTTAAAAAAACATGAAGATTCACTGAAGGACTTAATGAAACAAAATGAGTAAGTTTTTTATAAGGAAAAGAGCTTTAAATAGATGTTTGTGCTTCTAGTGAGTGATGTGATGCTTACCAAACTGATCTTTGTGTACACGCACACCTAAATTCCTTTATGCATGGGAACCATACATTTTTCTAGCATAAAAAGCATCCATTGTCCTTTTTTTATTGTTTTATTTCTATTTATAGCCTTTATTTTCAGACTTGTTGGATTTTTCTTTTAGCTTAACCCGCTGACTCTAGAGGGTCGGTAGCACCATCGTAGTTTGCGCTTTGGCAAAGGCCTCCCTCATTTCTTTCCATTCTATTCTGTTTAGCAGTGGCGAAGCCTCCATAGAACACGATTCCTACCGGCTTACCTTGGCCAATTTTAATATATACATTTTTTATTATTAATAATTATAGCTTACCCTGCTTCCTACAATTTCATAAAAATAATTCGCCATGTATTTAAAATCACGCAAACGCACACATACCCGTTTTGACGATCGCACTCAGAACGCGTACGTACTGCTCCATAGTGTGCGGTGGCCGGGGAACTCGCTCAAAACATCGGGAATCCAAACATTTGAAATGTATGAAATTCACGCACACATACACATTACTACTACATGCAAAAGACTCGTCGATATTGTCGAACAACAAGCCGATCCCACATAGCCTACCTAGTCTTTATTTGTCATGTGTTAAGGTTTAGTTTCGCATGTTTCGCTTTAAAAGATTTCGTCCAATCACAACAGAGCTAATTGCAGCGGCCGACCGGCGCGTGCTGTCATTTCAATTCACTTAAACAATTATATTACGCGCTTATTTGCACTCATTTTGTACTGTTATTATTGTAATATGCAAAATTTTATTTATTAAGTTAGTGGGCTAGCTTGATTGTAATATTATATAGTTTAAAAGAATCGAAAGTAGTGAAATTTTACTTGCCAAGTGTTGTGTTGTGTTTTTGTTTGTTACATCGTAAAGGTTGGTTTGTTTTACTTACTTTGTAATTTGTCGTGACACGGTTAGGTGAGAAATGATATAAATAATAATTCTTAGGTAATTTTTCAGATTGTAGAATAGGAATATTAAATAACGACGACAGACGACAAATAACAAAATTAAACATTTAGGTACGTATTTCTGCTGATATTTCTTTGCTATTAGCTTTTGCCCGCGATTTCGTCTGCGTGGACTTCAGACAGGTAGCCTATGTTCCTTTCCATGTTTGACATGGGATGCATGCAAAATTTCATCTAAATCCAGTTTTTGCATGATTGAGTAACAAACATCTACACTGGCAAGTCAGGATTCACTTATTTTTGGTGTGTGAGTGACGTGTGCTTAAAACGGCTTTTTTTAAAGCCACTTTTATCATACTCGACATGCACTGTTCATATAATACCAGTGATGTCATGTATGGTGAAGGTGGTGAATACTAACAACACTAACACTGCATGCAACGCACACAATGCAAGCAAAGCACCCTAGTAGTTATGGAAAAGGTAAACTAACACACTTAATACAGGTATGTAATTTATTGCACGTTTTTTTACAAGAATTGAAATTTTGCTTATTCACGAGTTAGCCGTTTTTTGGTCCGGCTTTACCTTTATTTTTTTTCACCCCACGCCACTGCTGTTTAGCGCTGTCCTTGTCCAAGTTTTTCCTGCTGTCATTTTTAAATCATCTTCCCACCTCCGGAACTGCCTTCCTCTATTTCTTTTACCATTTCTTGGGTGCCAGAACACTACAGTTTTGGTCCACTTCTTGGTGCCTCTTATTATGTGACCGGACCATTTCCATTTTAGTTTCCTAATTCTTGTTATTACATCCTCGATTTTTGTAAGTTTTCTAATTGTTTTGTTTCTTATTCTGTCGGTCTTTCTTATGTTTAGCATGCTTCGTTCCTTTGCTGTCTGACAGGTTCTCAGTTTGTTATTTTGTTCTTTGGTGAGTGCCCAAGTCTGGCATCCATATGTTAGGACTGGGAGTATGCATGTATTATATAGTTTAGTTTTTACGTTCATCTTTGTTTCGTTGTTCTTCATTATATACTTGAACCCCCAGTAGCATTTCCAAGCCTGCGCAATTCTTGTGTCTATTTCTGTTGACATCATATTAGTTGCCGACATTTGCTGGCCGAGGTAGGTGTATTCCTTCACAAACTCAATCGTTCTTCCGCTTATGATAATGTTCTCTTCCGTTGCGTTTGTCAAGGCCTTTGTTTTGTTGGCGTTCATCGTGAGGCCTACCTTGTTACTTTCCCTTTCTAGGTCTATGAGCATGCTTTGTAGGTGGTCTTTTGTCTTGGCAAATAATATGATGTCGTCAGCGAATCTTAAGTTTGATAATAGCTCACCGTTTATGTTTAGTCCGTACTGGTCCCAATTTAGTTCTCGGAAGATTCCTTCTAACACAGCAGTGAATAGTTTAGGTGAAAGTGGGTCTCCCTGTCTTACTCCTCTTTTTATTTTTATTTCTTTTCCCTCCTTCTCTAGTCTGATTTTCGCTGTACTATTGGTGTATATATTTTTCAAGATCCTAATGTATTTGTGTTCGACTCCCTGTGCCTTCAGGCATTTCCAGATATTTTCATGCTCTATTGAGTCAAATGCTTTGTTAAAGTCAATGAAGCAGCAGTAAAATGGCCTATTAAACTCTTTACTCTTTTCGAAAATTTGTCTTACAGTGTGTATGTGGTCGATAGTCGAGTATCCTGCCCTGAAGCCCGCCTGTTCTTTTGGCTGGTTATCGTCTAGGTTTCTAGTTATGCGCCCCAGAATCACTTTGGCAAAGACTTTGTAAACATTAGACATAAGGCTAATCGGCCTGTAGTTGTTAATGTTGTCCTTTACTGGGACTCAAATTATCTCCATAACAAATTTCAGCAAAATCTGTTAAGCAGTTTGGGCGTGAAGAGGTATAGTCCGCACGGAACTAGTTGGCCGGGCCTTAGGTAGGGACGGGGGTGAGGGGGCGGGTTGCTTGCTGCTCGCAATGCACATGAGATTAGACAGTGACGACCAATCTCGCGATATCGTGAACAATAATATTATTTAATTATTGGAAAGAATACATTAAAGACATTAGACAATTGATCAGTTTTATATTCTAAACCCGCTATCCCCAACCCGCGGCCCGCAGACCGCATGCGGCCCGCCGGGACTTTATTTGTGGCCCGCGCAATGTTAAACAATTTTGAAATTCACGCCCACCGGCAAAATAACGTAAAGTCTAAATATAATTAATAATATTATTAAATATAATATTAAATCTTTAATTTTGAAGAAAGTTATTTTTTAACCCTAAAAAGTTTTTGTTGCGGCCCGCGAGTCGCTACACCAAGACCAAAACATGTTTGTGGCTCGCATGAAAAAAAGGTTGGGGACCACTGTTCTAAACTATTGACATCGGCTTTCCGTTTTCTTAAAAACGTATGCATTTTAAATAATATTATTTCCTTAGATTGTCTTTTTATCGGCGGACTCATCTTGCTATTGCAATCTCTTGTGCGAAGCGCCCCTGCCTCTCCGTCCCACCGCTCACATACCTCAGGAGCGGCCAACTAGTTCCGCGCGGTCTATAACAGACAGACTCACTTTCAATATTACTATGGATTTCAACAATATTTCTTAGTAAAAGATTCAAAACTGGACTTTTTCTTACCAGACATTGTATGACTATAATAATTTATTTCTCATATTTTAACTTTATCTTATTACAGACTTGTTAACAAAGAACTGAACATTGAAGTCACCAAACTAAATGCTGCACTACAACAAAGCAATGAGGAGGAGAGTTCAGCAAAAGACGAGTGTGTCACATTAGCAGAAGACGTAGAAACTATGACTAATGACATCACAAATGAAGTGGCTGGCATTCTTAGCATGTACGAGAGGTGTAGAAGTGATAAGGTATATTATCATACTTTTTCTTAGTTACTAGATGTTTACTGACACTTATTACCTCGATTGTGGGAATCGCAGACACAATAGACTTTCAATTGTTATGCGACAGCCGGCTGCCGCTTGGGGAATGGGGATTGATGGGTTAATCAACGTAAAGCTAGAAGCAACATGTAATATCCTATAGTATAAACATTTTTTTTAAAGTAGTTAGGTCTTTATGGCAAACAGGAAGTCAACAATAAACTCTTAAGTGTAATTTAATATGTTTACAGGAAATATCTAAAAAGTTCTTTGCATTTGGTCCATTTGATCAATACCGTCAAACTCTGGATGTATTCAAGTCGCATTTTGATTTGTATTCATCAAAGATGTTCTACAAAACCCAGTGTGAGGATGTATCACATGGGTACCTACAGACAGCTGTTATGAAGGCACAAAGTGTAGAGAAAAGGTAATTTAATGTAAAAGTATTAAGAGTCTGAAATTTTTTATCATTTTATTTTTGATTTCAACTTCTGTACCTACAGGGTAAAGATTATTGCTAAGTTTGTCAATTGTTTGTGTAGTTATTCTGTGTGTTGTAAGCTGTGATTCTAGTTCATTGCAGCTAAAACTTACTAAGTCATATTAACAAATCTTTTGTGTGTACAGTGGTTTGGTTCTGTATGGTACCGTCAACAGTTTGTCGATAGTACAATGTGTGTGAGTCTCAAACTCAGCTTTTTCTGAATGACTGAAATAATATCAGTATTATGAAAATTAAAGATACAAGTTGACATGTATTCAATTTATAAAATTAATTAGAATAATTTTCTCAGACTTTCAGATACAATAGAAGCCTACATAGACACAAAAGTAAATCTACGTGGAGAAGAAGCTAAGCTGGATCTTATCAAAAACTTCACTGGTATCCATCCTAGTCAAATTGGGTAGGTATTTTTATAATTTATTTTTATTATTTTAATTGAATTAAGTAGACTTTTTTTGTTTAAATAAACTTAAAAACATTGCGTCGGCAGAGCGGGAATAATCTACGGTTCCTCACCGCAGTCGTACAGATGTACATGTAGCAGCCAACTGGTTAAAATAGCCGTTCAATCAAACAGCTAGCCCTTAGACTGAACAACGCCATTCAATCTCACGGCTAGCTTTTTAATTGAATATTTCAGTCGCTCGAAACGTTCAACACTACAGCTGATTCAAGCCGCAGCCGTTTGATTGAATTAGTTCAGCGCTCACCACCGCGGCGCTAGGTGCGTTTTGTTTACAATATGGCGTCAACTAGCCGGTGTTTTGTGATTGTATGTATTAAGATATTTTTTGTAAATATATGTTACAAGTGTTATTAAAGTGACAGAAATTATGGGGGCACATACGAGTGAATCAAAATTTAAACAAATATTCGAATTTCGAGGAGAAATTACGGGATTATGAAATGCATCATGAAGGTATTTATTGCAATTGTGTTCAAAATGAGTTACAATACAATTTATTCTGCTTATTATCATTGCGCTTGTGTAATAATAAAACTAAACTAATGGTCAGCTTAGTTAATTTGCCATTTAACCAGTTAGCTAAGCGTCGTCTAGCTGTAGTGTTGTACGTTGCAGTCAACAAGTCGGCTAAACGACGTATAGCCGTGTGATTGAATTGCGTTGTTCAGTCAAAGGGCTAGCTGTTTGATTGATCGGCTATTTAAACCAGCTGGCTGCGACATACACACCAGTTTCGCGTTGCAGACGCTCCCGTCACGCATCCCGCGTTACTGACGCGTAGGTTTGGCTGAAGCCTTATCCAGTTATGCTATTACAGATTTTCGACTTAGTAACAGCTGTATTATTGTATTATCCATTTACAGAGTAGCCACATTGGAAGCTAATAGTATGTTAGATCTTTTGAATTGCAAGAATAATCTTCTAGAAGATGAAGTATTGAAGACTGCTGTGAAAGACTTTGTTCAGGGCAGAACTAGATATACGCTGGACGTCACTACAAAAGCTGCTCTGTCAGTTAGAGAGTGAGTATTATCTATTTTTGGTGTCTCCTTTTTAGAGTTCGGTGCCAAAAGGCTAAATAATATAGAATAATAATAATAAGAAGTATATAAACAAAGCGGTATCAAAACGTCACACGCGCTGTGATACTCTATTTAATTTTTATTATTTTTATAATAATAATATTTCATTTATCAATAGATAATGTGATGACAATTATAGATATATTTTAAACTGTGGCTAATATTTTTTTCAGGGAGGTATGCCGCGACCTATCGTTCCTCGCGTCTATATCGCGTGGCGCGTTGTCCATCGACCGCGTGCTGTACACCGCGCTGCGCCGCGAGCTGATCGCTGCACAGGAGGTGGTGCACTTCGCGCATCAGTTGCGAGATCACGTGGATAGAGAGGCGGCGGCGGTGAGGGGCAGAACGGTGAGTGAAGTATGCCGCGAGTCGCGACCTCGCGTCTATATCGCGCGGCGCGTTGTCCATCGACCGCGTGCTGTACACCGCGCTGCGCCGCGAGCTGAGCGCTGCGCAGGAGGTGGTGCACTTCGCGCATCAGTTGCGAGACCACGTGGATAGAGAGGCGGCGGCGGTGAGGGGCAGAACGGTGAGTGAAGTATGCCGCGAGTCGCGACCTCGCGTCTATATCGCGCGGCGCGTTGTCCATCGACCGCGTGCTGTACACCGCGCTGCGCCGCGAGCTGAGCGCTGCGCAGGAGGTGGTGCACTTCGCGCATCAGTTGCGAGACCACGTGGATAGAGAGGCGGCGGCGGTGAGGGGCAGAACGGTGAGTGAAGTATGCCGCGAGTCGCGACCTCGCGTCTATATCGCGCGGCGCGCTGTCCATCGACCGCATGCTGTACACCGCGCTGCGCCGCGAGCTGAGCGTTGCGCAGGAGGTGGTGCACTTCGCGCATCAGTTGCGAGACCACGTGGATAGAGAGGCGGCGGCGGTGAGGGGCAGAACGGTGAGTGAAGTATGCCGCGAGTCGCGACCTCGCGTCTATATCGCGTGGCGCGTTGTCCATCGACTGCGTGCTGTACACCGCGCTGCGCCGCGAGCTGAGCGCTGCGCAGGAGGTGGTGCACTTCGCGCATCAGTTGCGAGACCACGTGGATAGAGAGGCGGCGGCGGTGAGGGGCAGAACGGTGAGTGAAGTATGCCGCGAGTCGCGACCTCGCGTCTATATCGCGCGGCGCGCTGTCCATCGACCGCATGCTGTACACCGCGCTGCGCCGCGAGCTGAGCGTTGCGCAGGAGGTGGTGCACTTCGCGCATCAGTTGCGAGACCACGTGGATAGAGAGGCGGCGGCGGTGAGGGGCAGAACGGTGAGTGAAGTATGCCGCGAGTCGCGACCTCGCGTCTATATCGCGTGGCGCGTTGTCCATCGACTGCGTGCTGTACACCGCGCTGCGCCGCGAGCTGAGCGCTGCGCAGGAGGTGGTGCACTTCGCGCATCAGTTGCGAGACCACGTGGATAGAGAGGCGGCGGCGGTGAGGTGCAGAACGGTGAGTGAAGTATGCCGCGAGTCGTGACCTCGCGTCTATATCGCGCGGCGAGTTGTCCATCGACCGCGTGCTGTACACCGCGCTGCGCCGCGAGCTGAGCGCTGCGCAGGAGGTGGTGCACTTCGCGCATCAGTTGCGAGACCACGTGGATAGAGAGGCGGCGGCGGTGAGGGGCAGAACGGTGAGTGAATTAGGGCCCTAGCACACGGCGAATTTGCCAGGGCCCTTAGTGAAAGTTAGTAAATTCTCACTGTGAAGACGTTAATTTTAATCTCCATGACTCATAAAAACGTTCGCCTAGCTAGTGTATATTGTATAAACATTCAAGATCCGCTGTTTCGTCTACATATCATATTGTGAGTTTTCTAATGTATCACACAGAGACAAGCCGACATTTTAATATAATTTATATTTTCTCTGCAATATATTTTTTAGAAAGGTGGAATTTGTATAGCACCGAACACTGTTACAGCGCCTCTAGTGGCAAATAATGGTAACTGATTTAACGCCATTCCAATTTTCGTTAACGGGCCCGTGCGATGTTCAAGATCTATTAGTAACATATTTTTTTATCAAATTCCAGAAATCAATGACATCCATATGCCTGGAGCATCAAACGGCTGAACAGAATCTACGGAACTCCAACCACATACTGTCGACACTTTCACACATACTCGGCGGTGCGTCAGACATGATAACGCCAGTCAAACTGTATACCAACCTGCAGAAAGAGATAGAAGAACTTAGAGACGCAGTGGCAGAGTGTGTGAAGAGTAAGGAGGATGGTTTGGATGAGTTGTGAGTATATTTCTTTTTGGAACGAAGTTCACATTGGCGCGTTCGGCGTTGCGAAAGGAGGCTAGACTGAACGACACTTGACCTCGACACTATTTTATTAGTACGGAGTACCTGCATAGTAAGGGCAGAGGGCGTTGTTAGTATCCCTGAGCGTCAGCTAGATGGCATTTTTTGGAACGATTTTCTTATAATTTTATAACTTCGTTCCATCCGGGTGTCCCTTGACACCTCTCAAGTTTTTACTTCCTTTTCATGGTTAAAGGGTTTTCGTAGATCATTCTCACAGGTCTTTAAAATTCAATACTTAATAATAATTATGCAAGCCAGAACGATTACCATTAATATCTTCTTGCCATTAATATAATATAATAATAATAATAGAGCAAGCTTACTTGACCAAGATTTGGACTAGATATGAGCACCGATGGGTAAACGGCCGGCGGCGGCGCGCCGACTTTTTGTGGTCGGCGGCGGCGGCGCTGTCGGCGGCGTGCCTCAAATGCGACTTTCATCTGTTTTTAGGGTTCCGTACCCAAAGGGTAAAAACGAGACCCTATTACTATAATATAATATAACTAAATTAAACAATTAAGCGTGGCTCCTATACAAAAACCCAATTTTCAGCATATTTTTGCTCTCTATTGGTACGGAATCCTTCGTGCGTGACACAGCCAAAATTTTGTTCTTCTAATGACGACGACAAAGACGCCATTTTGATGCAAGCGTATATTGCTTCTCTACACAATGGACCATCGCTGGCCCATCAAGATATTGCGCATGCGATGGCTATACAATGGTTGTAATGCATCTACACGATGGCCGTGTTCAGTTGTGAATTGTGATCTAAACGTCTTTCAAGATTGACATGTAAGCATTAGCCATTGCTGCAGTGCAAAACGCACATTTTTAAAAATTTTGTAACTTCACCAGATAACCTAGTAAACTTCGTATCACTTTCCCTCCTAATATGAACCTTCCCTGAACTTCTACGAATAATTATTTCGAGACTAAAATTAGAATAATGATTTATGGTTAATGATGAATGATGATAATAAATTAATGAATGTAATAATAGCATTATATGCTTTCCGTTCTTAAAACAACGCCGAAACTCCCAAACTTGTATCTTTAAAGAGTCAGAAATTCTCTCAATACCTTCCGAACATTGGTATACCAGATAGGTACACCTCAGTGCAAAATGTTACTTGTTGTTAGCATATTATTATGCTTAGAATACTTCCCACGACATCGACGACGTGTTTCCATATAAATTTGAACATGGTACCAAATTAGGATGATACCCTATAAACCAAAAGAAAATTTTTGAAAATTGGTTCACAAATCACAAACGGCGGAGTAATCATTGAACACAAAATAGACGGACAGATATCGAAATATCAGTAGGTCCCGTTTTTACCCTTTGGGTACGGAACCCTAAAAACGAACATAACAGTCATAAGTCATAACACCTCCTTCATTTTGAAAGTCGGGTAAAATTTCAGCCTATGTATATTCTGATGTATAAGCTATATCATTGTAAAGTTTTATTAAAATCCGTTCAGTAGTTCTTGAGTAAAAGAGTAACAAATATCCATACATCCATATTACATACAAACTTTCGCCGTTATAATATTAAAATATTTAAACTTTATTCATTATGAGAGTTAAGACCACGTACTCGTCATTTTGAATGAAATTCGAAAAATTCTGCGACGTCCTCACTCGACCGCGTTCGGGCACTGCAGACTGTGGTATGATGGGCCACGTGTAGATGCGTACCGCCATCGCTAGGCCATTCCCTTTGATGTGCGGCCGAAAAACTGACACCGACGCCATTCCACGAGCATCGCTCGTGCCATCGGCCTCCGACACCACTACGTCCTCCACACGCTGGACCTTCGTGATGGTCCACTATGACGGGCCATCGTGTAGATGTACCATAATAACGAGTTCGTTGATCGTTCGTACTGAATACAGATTCATTGAATCTTATTCCAGATATGAAAATTGTATTCCAGAGTGGAAGACGCTGGGAGCTGTGTCACACTCTTAACTTGACTTAGTATTGAATGATTTACTTATTTCGTATTGAAATTATTTTTAATATGCCTTATTTATAAGCTTTTGAATGTGTATGATTAAAAAAAAATCTTTCCTCTCGCTCGGCGCGCCGCTGCTTTTTCGCGGCAGCGGCGGCGCGCCGGCGCGGCGGTCATATCTAATTTGGACACATAATTTAAAATTGACTTTATTTAGAAAATTATTTCAGTTTTTTAAAATAAAGCAACTTGGAGAGCTTAAGAAGTAGTTTCGAGTTCTCTTCCCTCCTCTAAGTCCTAAGGCTGTATATTTCACTCATGAAAGATATTTAACTGTATACTAACAAATATACAGCTATATAGCATAATATTATGTTTATTATTATTCTAAAGTGTTCCATAAGCAATGTCTGTTTGATCGCATACTTAAGATTAATGAAAAACACGTCAAATTCCAGCAAGGACCTAGCCACAGCAATGTCGTCACATATCTACGACGGCTGCACGCGCCGGCCCAACGCGCACGGCATCGCGCGCACTGCGCACACACTGCGGCACGATATGCAGCGCGTAGACGCCAGGGTGCTCGACATTAGCGCCACCTTCAACTCGGTCAAGGTATGCATCCATACTATTATAAATGTGAAAGTGTGTCTGTCTGTCTGTTATCTCTTTACGCTCAAACCACTGATCCGATTTTGCTTAAATTTGGTATGGACATACTTTGAGTCCCGGGAAAGGTCATAGGATACTTTTTATCCCGGAAAAATGTACGGTTCCAGCGCAATAAATGAATTTTGGCGCAACGGAGTTGCGGGCGTCATCTAGTAGACACTATAGCTGTCACGCAATATACATCACGTGATTGTGACCCACAAGTTCTCTTGTACCATCGAGGAAATTGGTTCCTAGGCAATTGACAGACCAACGTCATTTGGTCGGCTCATGTCAATTCAATGTTAGCTGTGATCTGTCGGCTAGGTTGCGTCGACGCAGCGCTGCCGTTGCGTTGTTTTACATACAAATAACCAAGGTGACCACACAGCGCGCTGCGTCGTCGCAACGTACACACTACACATGACGGACAGCAGCTCTTGAGACGAAGCGGGAGGGGGTGTTGACGTTAAGACTGCTTCGTAATAACGTTGCGATGACGCAGCGCCCGTGTGGCTGGCTATGCGTCAAACGGCAGCGCTGCATCGAGGCAACGCTGACGCAACGCGCCGTGTGGACTGGCTCTAACGCGACAAAACTACGTAGATCCACCCCATCTACCTAGGAATCGACTTGTCTGATAGTACTATCAGATAAGTTAGGCGGCGGACCTTCGTAATTTGGTCACTTTATGTTAAACTCAGCCGACCGATTACGACTAACATTAATTGACATAATCCGACCAGAGACGTAGCTCTACCACTAACCAATTTCTTAGATGGTGGTTGTGCAATTAACTTTATTATAATATACATATATTTTCTTATTAATCAAATAATAATTAAAGCTCTCAAATGACACTCTGGGTTTGTGTTATGTGTGATCTCCACTGTTGGGATGTATGTTGGGATGCAGCTCAGTTTGGGAGTTTCCGTTCATCGACCGTTAGATGAGCCTTTAACATAATATGGCAATTCATCACTATCAGAAGAAGACGAAGAAGATACGTATTTTGACACTTGACACATGACAAGAACTTTTGAGGCCTATTTTTCATCATTAACTCCTGTGAATCATAAACACATCAGCATGCGGCACATACAAGCTTATAAAATGTCACGGCTACCCTGTACATACTTTGCCAATTTTTTTTTCCCCAAATACGTATAATTTGCTTTACTAATTACAGAATGGTGATCAACAGAATCTAAGGAAACTGTGGCAGTGGTTCCTGACCGATCCGCGCAGACTCCTCGCCGCTGTCAAAGCTAAGGGGTGATGTTTAAGCTAGAAACAAATTATCGGACGCATCCATAAGTCGCGGCTGATGGATGTGGCTTAACAATGTGCACGGTGCATCCGCGGACGTCAAAGACCTAACCTATATGTCAATGGCAGATGTCCGCGGATTCAAAAACATCCGGCCAGCCAGATTCTGTTCGGACGTCCGAACGCTCAAGTGCACAGTTTAGTGTATTTTGTATTAATCAGATAGGAGCAAGCCGCATCGGATGAAATTGTCCGCGGACGTTCGTTCGATAATTTGTTCCCAGCTTTATACTATACTTTAACCCTTTACTAATAGAAGTATTTACATAACCGATAAGCCATTCGAAGTTGGTGTCTTTGTCTAATAGGGTGGAAAAATCATTGAGAGGCAAACATAGCTTTTGGAACAGGTTATCTACTATGTAAATATTTTTTATTAGTAGAGTTGGTTGGTATTTTTATGTCGAAAGTCATTTTTATAACAAACATTTTTATGCTTCAACTATTATATACAACACTGGTATCTTTGTTTACCGAATTGTACCATGTCTAAAGTAAGGTTGGTTGAAAAAAAAAACTCTGTGGTAAAATAAATCAACATGTTCTGTCCACTAAAATGTTTTCAAATGTATATCTAATCCGTGGTAAAAACTTGTCAAGTTGCATATTACCTTATCGCATTTAAATTTTTTTTATTGTAAATAAATTATTTTTAACAATATGTATAATGTTTTTGATTTTTGCCACTGCTGCTTAAACTTGATATAATATTATATACTTAAGGTGAACGCAGATTTGGGCCGCACCGCACGCACCGC
This sequence comes from Polyommatus iphigenia, assembly GCA_963422495.1. NCBI lineage: Eukaryota > Metazoa > Arthropoda > Insecta > Lepidoptera > Lycaenidae > Polyommatus > Polyommatus iphigenia. The sequence continues at coordinate 2,906,595 of OY730180.1, forward strand.
AGTCGCCGCATTCGAATTCTTTATATAAAGTTGTGAAGACTGCGGCGCGGCGCGGCGCGGGTAGGTAGGTATGCGAGCTTGCCTATAACTTCATATAAAGAATTCGAATGCGGCGACTGCGGTGCGTGCGGTGCGGCCCAAATCTGCGTTCACCTTTAAACAAAACGCTGATTAAAATTTGTCACTTATTTGCCTTGCAGATTTTTAATTTCTATCTTGAATTACTTGGTTGCGATTAAGAAGTTCATCGAAAGTAATTTTCTTATTTTAAAATACGTATGTCCTAAGAAACATGTAAATAAAAATTCAAAATTCGAATAAACCGCCGAAACGCTTTATTCAGCAATATGGCGTCGCGCTTTGTAAGTGACGTCACTAGCGTGTGGACCAATGTATATTTCAATCTGTTGTGTAAACGACATTACTCGCCTATGACGTCATCATGACATTAGCCAATCCGGATCGTTTTCGAATAAGTGGCGCGAGAAACAAAAAGCCAAACATATTTTAGTTGTACGGTCAACAGTTTGTCGACAGTACATCACGTTTCGCATGTCAGCGTATACGCCGCCACGCGGTGTTATAATTTATTTCAATTAACCAGTTCGCGTCAAGCCGCCAATCGGTTCGCGTGCTCTCTTTACCATTTTACCATTAAACCATTTTACTATAATGATATTATAAGTTTAAACACTTACGGATTTTGTCGCGGAGCACTTTTATTAATCCCGACGTTTCGGCTACTTTACAGCGGCCGTAGACACGGGCGGACTGAGGTGACAGGTGTCCAATTTCTTGAAGTTATCCAACTACCCGACGACTCATCAATATTTGTTTGCGTTCCGATCTACGCAGAACGAACTCACAGTGTCTTGAAGCCGAGGTATCATAGATTTGTGCTTTAGTTTGTTTATCACTGGATCCCAACTAGATGGCAGCACCCAACCATCTTCGCGGTTGAAATTAGGGTGTTTTTTAATTTCTATGGCCTCGCGTATCATTCTTGGGCGGTATCGTGCTTCTTTTGCCAGTACTTGTGGCTATAATATCATGAGTGATACTCGCGAAAACTTAAGAAATCACCATTTTACTAAGTTAAGGATTCAATAAACCTATTGAACCTAACTTGTCTTTTACTCTGTACGGGACCAAACCACCGTACATTAAGTGTTTTTGGATATATTAGTTGTTACTATTTTTATTAAAACTTATGTAAATCACATAAAAAACTATCATTTTATGCATTTAAAGCAAATAATCACAAAAAAATTCTTACTGTCAAATAAGCCTGTTGTGAAAACAAAATGAATAAACAGAAAAATCTGATTTAGAATTGGTGAATATTTTCTACTAACTAGAATGTGTATGAAATATTCATAGTCACAGGAGGATAGAATATTAATTAAATTAGAACAAAATTAGGAACTAGAAACGTATATTTTATTTGTATAAAGATAACTTAATTGTTATGATACAATCACTTTTAGTTCATCTTATATTTCGGCTCCCGGCTTTGCCTGCTTAAAACCTATAAAAAGAAGTTCATGAACAATTTCAAAGCTAATATCATACTAATAAAAATCATTCTGTAATTTTTGCATAACAAATATTCATCCTCAAAAACTTTTGCATAAAAGTTTTTTTACTTCACTAGTTACCACACAGTTTAATGTCTCAAATTGTAAATATTTTTTTGTTTTATATCAGTCAAATTAATCTAACACCTCCTTAATAATACAGCTAACAACAATACAGATCTGCTTATCTCTGTCTGACATGTGACTTTTTAATGTGGAAGACGATTACAAGCAAACCTTGGATTGATTCGTGTAAATATATATTGTAAGGCTTCGTCCACATTTGTATCATTTGCGCGATCAGATCTCCGATCAGATCTCCGTCGCGTACGCCTATTAGATCATTCTACCGATCATGCGAGTATTTGATACGGCATGTATTAGATACGCGGTTAATAGCGATCGGATGATACGCGACAGAGATCTGATCGGGGATCTGATCGCGCAAATGATACAAATGTGGACGCACCCTTAAAGAGGTTTAATTTGGTCCTAAAAAGATTTCTAGGTAATGTTTTATCCTATTATTACAATAAAATATTGGCAGTACATAACTAATTTACTTTTTAGTATATTTGACATTCCTATTATATTTACAGTACACATTCTAATCCACATTTAGCACCATTATTTACAACCATTTGTACTGTTGCTATACATTCTTCCTTTCTTTAATATACAGGGTGTAACAAAACTAAGTGATAGTACTTAAGGCTGTGTTTCCACTGAAGCGGAGCGGAGCGGAGCTTAGCGGTGCCCGAATTGACCAATCGTGCTATTCCAGCGGAATGACAGCGAAGATTTCGAGCATGGTGATTGGTCAATTCGGCACCGCTAAGCTCCACTCCGCTCCGCTCTGCTTCAGTGAAAACGCAGCCTTAGGGTGGTATCTGTCTCTTGTAAGTACAATGTGAAAGTACCACCGAGGAAATAATTTCCTAGGCAGTTGACGGACCTACGTCATGTGGTCGACTTAAGTCAATTCGATGTTAGCTGTGATGGGTGGATGGGTTTGACATAACGCGACCAAATTACTTAGGTCCGCCATCTGCCTAGGAGTTAACTTCTCTGATAGTACAGGCGGTTTTATTGTGATTTAAGTTAGAAGTAACTCCTTCAGTGCTGCTGTTTTAACAGTGAACTTTTTATAAGGGACACAATATACACACCCCAAAATAGTTTGTTTTGTTACACCCTGTAGATTATTTTAGTTACTGTGTCAATTTTTCTGACATGAAATTAACAAAACTTAACACATTTGCTTCCTTCATTCGGCATCTTCCCCTTCCACTTTTGTTCAGCGATCTTTAACTTATGCGGGACCTAATCCCACGTGTGTCTGTGCGGTTTGTGTGTGAGTGTGTCCCCTGGGGAAATGTGTACGGGGTTGTGGAAGTCCAACTCGATGTGGTCAGGTATCTGCTGCAGGTATACGTGCTCTTCTATACCTGGAAAAAGTTATAAATAAATTAAACTTTATTCCCATTTTAATAATACAATCATAGCATAAACGGTACAGCTCAGCGTTGCCAGATTTTTTTTGTGCCAAGTCGGGACTTTGGAACTTTTTGAGTGAAAAAGTGGGATTCTTCAGTCAAAAGCGGGACAAAGTAAGAAACCGGCCAAGTGCGTGTCGGGCCACGCGCAATATAGGGTTCCGTAGTACTGCTAGTTTTTGACAATTTTTTTATGGTCAATGAACGTATATTTATAGCGTGTTTTACACTACTAACAACATCATCTCAGTTACTTTCAAAGGAATTTGAACGAAAAGTTCCATTTATACTTCGCCGAATACATTTTTTTTTTTAGTTGATCGACTATTACTCAATAACTTGTGAAGTCTTCTTAACCGTGATAGTGTTCCTTTTAAATTCAGCATATTTCCTACTCCCGTGAATTTTTTCACATTTCCAGAACAAACCGTTTAGCTAGTAGAAGGGGGGGACACTGGACTCTAACGATTTTTTCCACTTTAAAACTTAATATTTCACAAACGGTTCCCTAAATCGGAAAATGATCTATGAATACTCGCAATATTTTTGTGATCGAGTCTGCGGCTTACATACAATCTGCATGGCGCGCGCCATCAGAATGTATGTAAACGAACTGTAGTTTGCAATAAAATATGCTGCAAGTCTATTTTACATATTGTTATATGCTGCTAAGCTACTTATTGGTAAGCAAGGCAAAAAAAATCCTGAATTTATATTCTTGAAGCGTGGAGATATGAATGAAATTAACTACTTCGGTCAATCGAAACTGTTCTACGAGGGCTGCTATTTATGTATCCGGAACGGGCCACTTACAAGAACAATATTTAAAAAGTAATTACAACATTTGAAAAAAGAACTCTTTGGTTGAAGAATACATTTTGTTTCATGTGACTGTCAATTATTTTTCCATTGTGGCGTCATTTTGAAAATTGCGTGTCTTCATTTGCCATGGATTTAACGCGTGAACATTTTCGTGCAATGATTTACTACGATTTTCGGCGTGGGCTAAATCAACAACAGTGCTTTATTCAACTCACCGCAACTTTTGGAGATGAAGCACCATCAAAAACCACTGTTTATCACTGGTACAGTGAGTTTAATCGTGGGCGGTCTATGCTCACGGATGAAAATAAAGAAGGTCGCCCAAAAACAGCTGTTGTCCCACAAAATATAGATGCTGTGCGGGAACTAATAATGCGTGATCGTCATGTTACATATCGCGAGATAGAGGCGTCCTTAGGCATAAGTATGACGAGCATACATAAGATATTACACGAACATTTGGCTGAAAAAAAATATGTTCGCGTTGGATTCCGCACAACTTGACAATCGATCAAAAACGGGCTCGTGTCGATTGGTGCAAAAAAATGATAAAAAAATACAACCGTGGTACGTCAAAAGCCGTTTATAATATCTACACAGGTGATGAATCTTGGATCTATGCATATGACCCCGAAACTAAACAACAGTCAACGGTGTGGGTGTTCCAAGATGAGCCGAAACCAACAAAAGTTACTCGTGCAAAAAGTACTTTGAAGCAAATGGTCGCCTGTTTTTTTGGAATTAATGGACATGTGGCTACAGTGCCATTAGAGAATCGTAAAACGGTTAATTCTGAATGGTATACGACCATTTGTTTACCAGAAGTCTTTGAAGAAATAAGAAAGGACAACCGACAACGCAGAATCATATTACATCACGACAATGCTAGCTGTCACACCTCAGCTGAAACAACTCAGTTTTTGGAGGGTCAAAAGATCGAATTGACTGGTCATCCGCCGTACAGCCCTGATTTGGCACCTAACGATTTCTTTTTATTTCCATACGCGAAGAACAAATTACGTGGTCAACGTTTTTCGAGCCGCGAAGAGGCTGTTGATGCGTTCAAAATGCACGTTTTGGAGATACCTCAATCAGAATGGAAAAAGTGCTATGAAAATTGGTTCCAGCGTATGCAAAAGTGTGTCGATCATCGCGGCGAATATTTTGAAAAGCAATAAAACCATATTAAATGATATGTGTTTGTTTCTTTTTTTAATTCCGGATACATAAATAGCAGCCCTCGTATAATCTTGTGACTTGATGAAATTTTTGTTAATAAATAATAAAGTACCTACCCCTTTGTCGCTACACAAGATTTATATAATGAGACCTTAAGCCTTAATAAAAACTACAGAGGTGTCAAGGGACACCCGGATGGAACGAAGTTATAAAATAAGGAACTTCGTTCCAAAAAAACGCCATCTAGTTGACGTCCAGGAATACTAACAACGACACTTCTGTGGAATTGTAATAAAATTTATTTAAACTTCCGATAGATGTCGCTGTTTATTCTCAAAAAACGCCATCTAGTTGACGCACAGGAATACTATCAACGCCCTCTGCTCCTACTCTGCAGGTACTAATAAATAAGTGTCGTTTTCTTCCGTCTAGCCTCCATTCGCAACGCGCGATAAGGAACTTCGTTCCAATAATTAACAAAGTATGACTAATAATCTATAATTAAGTATACCTGTAAGGTTAAGCTGTGCAATAATCTGCTCCAGCCCCAGTCTGTCCAATGTCGCGGTAACTCGCAGGGGATGCCGCTGTAGGCTGCGGCGATAACGCTTGCTGCGTCTGCGTTTGCTGTTGCGTTCCTGTCGCATGCTGTGTCTGTTGCTGTTTCGTTCCTGTCGCGTGCCGTCGCTGCTGCGTCGATGTCGCGACGACCTGCGTTCCAGTAGAGGCAGTGTGAACACTGATTCCGCTACTGGTGTGTTGTCAGCGCCGAATTCCTGTAAATATTACACGATTGAAGGAATTGGTGGAAATCTGAATTGAAATTAATAAAGTAGATGTATTATTCGAGGACATGCTTCGGCACAAATCGTCTTTTCGAAATGGTAAATACAGTCTCACAGTAAATAAAAAAACTTGAGAGGTGTCAAGGGACACCCAAATGGAACGAAGTTATTTCTTATGTTCAAAAAACCTGTACTTATACATAATTATAGGTAGGCACTCAAAAAAATTATAAAAACGCCATCTATTGACGCCCAGGAATACTAACAACGCGTCGCTGTTTATTCTCAAAAACGTCATCTAGTTGACGCACAGGAATACTATCAAAGCCCTGTGCCACTACTATGCAGGCACTAATAAAAAGTGTCGAGGTCAAATATCGTTCTGTGATCTGTTTAGCCTTTCGCAACGCCGAACGCGCCATATTAAGAAACTTCGTTCCAAAAGAACTGGCTGATTAGAAAAATAAGACCAAGAATTTCGTCTTATGCTATCATTAGGTGATCTGTCTGCTCGTTTCCTCTTCCATCAAAACTCACCAAGCATTTCCCGCTGACGCAGTAAGACGCGTTGCCGCCGCAGCTGGTGCCAAGCGGGAACCAGCCCGGCGCGCCGTTGACCAGGTAGAACCGGTGCGCCACGCGCTCATCCTGGCAGGCCACGCGGCATGGACGGTCCGGCTCCTCTGGAAGAGAGAGAAAGTGAGGAAAGTTTTTGGGGAAGAAAGTTTTTGGGGAAAGTTGGGAAGAAAGTTTTGAGGGAAATATGGGGAGGAAAGTTTTTGGGGAGTTAGGACAGGTTTGGGAAAGGTTTTCTGAAAGTTTGGGGAGGAATGTTTTCGGGAAAGGAGGAAAGTACTTTCTTGGTCAAAAAAAAGACGGGTTGCACTCCGGGAGTGCCGGCAGAAGTGAAAACTTGATTATTGACGTTGTGCATTTTTTTTTAACCCATGTTTGAAGTGAAAACATTAATCGAAAACCTTACAATTTTTTAACCCTTTTTTAAGAAAATCGATTTAAAAAAAACGATTTTTTCAATTAATCGAAACCCTTACAATTGATAAAATTGTAAGGGATTGATAAAATTAATACCCATTTTTATGAAAATCGATTTTTAAAAAATCAATTTTTCAAATTAATCGAAACCCTTACAATTTTTTTAACCCATGTTTTATGAAAATCGATTTAAAAAAAAACGATTTTTTTAATTAATCGAAACCCTTACAATCGAATTAATTTTTAACCCATTTTTTATGAAAATCGATTTTTAAAAAATCGATTTTTTTCATTAATCGAAACCCTTACAATCGATTAAAAAATATCGACAATCGAAAAAAAAAACAATCGATTGTTCGATTAATCGATTTCGATGTTACAACACTACTCTCCAACCGTCTTACGGTTTTTCGATCAGCACGAGAATCTGACGCGAGTTTCACGGTTTTTACTTCAAAAAAGTGGCGTTCCAAAGGAAGGTATCCTTGATGTGAATAAGAAAATTTTCAGGAAGGAGGTTTTGAATGAATAAAGTTTTTGTGGCGGAATGTTTCTGAGTGAAAATGTTACGCCAAACATGTGTTGTATTTACCCAGGGCTGGTGAAATCTGCATTCCTAGCCCAGAAAGTCTCCTCACTCGCTCTTTGTACTTGCTGCAGACCATCGTCGCGTATTGGTATGGTGTCATCATTTGAGAACACGCCTGAAAAATTATAAATAATATTATGATGATTTCTGAAGATATCTGAAGTTTGCAACATTTAGTTACGTAATTTTGCAGGCAATTCATGAGCAAAATGCTCAAAATTTTACACTGTACTTTTTAATGTAGCTAAGCTAAGAGAAATATTTATTAGAAGTATAATTGTGGTAGTGTGTACCAACTTACCCGCCGCGCGACGACGGGGGACGTCTTACTGTATACGGGGCTAGAGAGAGTCTCATATACACTATACCTGCGGGCGCTCCGGCGTGCACAGCTGTATGTTGGTCCTGTGTGTGAGTCTGCTGGTGACGAGGCGCAGGCCGGCGGCGGCGCGGACGCAGCGCGCGTGGCAGCCCGACGCCGACACCCACTCGCCCGCCGCGCGACGACGGGGAGACGTTTTTCCCCCTACAGGACTGGGGAGATATAAAAAAAACGGTTGTCTGTAAAGTCGGTTTACTGACGAAAGTTGAACGTGACAACGTGCCTCTTTGTCGCTAGTTCCGCGCTCTCGCTTGCACTTCAAGCCTTAAATGGAACGCCTCAGAGCGAGGTAACGCCGCATGAGTCATGTTTTTTCGTGCGTGCAGCCGGCTCCATCGAATTATAAGACGTTGTCACGTCAAAACTCATTTCCCCGACTGTACATTTCTGCTTAGCACAATTTTCCCCGACTGTACATTTCTGCTAAACAACTCATTTCCCCGACTGTACATTTATTTCTGCTTAGCACAATTTTCCCCGACTGTACATTTCTGCTAAACAACTCATTTCCCCGACTGTACATTTCTGCTTAGCACAATTTTCCCCGACTGTACATTTCTGCTAAACAACTCATTTCCCCGACTGTACATTTCTGCTTAGCACAATTTTCCCCGACTGTACATTTCTGCTAAACAACTCATTTCCCCGACTGTACATTTCTGCTAAACAACTCATTTCCCCGACTGTACATTTCTGCTTAGCACAATTTTCCCCGACTGTACATTTCAGCTAAACAACTCATTTCCCCGACTGTACATTTCTGCTAAACAACTCATTTCCCCGACTGTACATTTCTGCTTAGCACAATTTTCCCCGGCTGTACATTTCTGCTAAACAACTCAAATGGAACGCCTCAGAGCGAGGTAACGCCGCATATTGCGTCATGTTTTTTCGTGCGCGCAGCCCATATCGAATTATAAGACGTTGTCACGTCAAAAGTGTTAACACCCTTTTTCCAAGATGGCGAGCGGGAGGCGGCAACACCACAAACTTGGGGTTAAGCTTCAATTGACTCCTCTACATGTTCCAAAAGTAATATTGCTTTCTCTAAAATATTTTAGAAGTCCCCCACATTGGGCGTGTGCGTTCCTCAGGCGTGTGAGCGAGAGAACGCCGCGTGCGCGCCGCAAGCGCGACGCTTATTGCAGTGCACTGTCTGCACGCACACGGCGCTCGCATCGCTCAATCACCCGAGGAACGCATACGCCTAATGTGGGGTCAGCCTTAAGGGCATTCCCTACGGAGAATCCGTAATTTACCACATTTAGAGCCTTATAAACTCATAATTTGAAAGCTACAGAGCTATAATAAAAATACAGCAATAATCATCAGTATCTCAACAATCCTTTCCACGTTTTAAATTTTATATTTTCGTTTATTATACTCATGATATCAGCTTCCAAAGTAAAGTCAATTTATTAAAATTCAAGCATACATTCAGCATCTCCTTAGTATTTACAAATTACTTTTATTTGAAACACACGCCGTTAGATCGACAATATCATAAACTACATACTACCCGTTTTAAATTTTTTTAGGTCAATTTTGAACTAAGATAAGTAAAAAAAAATAGGGTATTGGTGTAGGTATTGTGTGTTACCTGTGTTTTAAAAATGTATTTTATTTTAAATTGTTATGTGTGCACAATAAAGAATATTTATCTTATCTTATTGGTGCGATCTCGGCAACGCGGCAAATGTATGGCCAAGGTCGTTTGCTCGGGGGACGGCCTTAAGCTTATAATATTATAACACTTCAATGGACTATAGACTAACTAGACCAGTCCAACCGACTTTTTAAACGTTTCAAACACAGCAAACATGTTTCAGTTAGGTATGTGCTGTCTTATTTCTATTGATACAGAGTGTCACGTACATAGAGTTGGGTGGTGCTACAATGTGCACCTTCAGTCCCTCCCATTCGCAGTCCTCCTGTGATAACAAGTACTCCGCGTCTTCGCCGCTCGAGCAGGTGAATTTCTGAAATAGGTATTTCGATTTTTGTAGATATTGCAACTATAAGATATTCTAAATAGTACTGTAGTAATGTAGACATATAAATCTTGTGTATAATTTGCATAGGGTACTTCCCTATGCAAATGCAAGAGTTTTGGCATAGACTCCATAACCACTTGAGCTGCGACTAATATTAAGCATCAAAATATAATGTTTTGGCCAGTGATACTTCTGGGCTCTGGCTAAATTGAAAATAAAATATAAGGCTCTAGACAAGGCCAGCAAGCTTACTGCAGGCAGCATCAGGATGCTTTGCAAGTAGAGTTTACAAGGTTGGGGTCTGGTCAGGTCACGAGGCACGTAAAAACCCAGGGTGGGTTTTTACGTCTCTCGTGACCTGACGGGTCTTTGTCTCTTTCACTCGCACATTGCGTCTGTTAGTGTGTGCGACCTCTGTGGCTCAGTGGTGAGCGCGTTGGTAGCTCAAGCCGGGGGTCGCGGGTTCGAATCCCGCCGACGGAACAAAAAGTTTTCAATGTTCCCGGGTCTGGATGTGTATTAAATATGTGTATGATATAATAAAAATCTTAAATATATGTATAGTATAAAAGTATTAAATATATTTCCGTTGTCTGGTACCTGTAACACAAGTCCTTCAGGTACTTAGCACGGGGCCAGACTGACGTGGTGTGAAGCGTCCATAGATATTATTATTATTATTATTATTATAGTGTGGAAGCGAGACAGCACTCACCCGACAGACCCCACTGATGCAGAACATGGGCTCGTGCGTGGAGCAGGCGGTGCCGTCGGGCAGCGCCCAGCCGCGCGACTTGTACCCGCCGCCGCGCCGGTCGCACCACACCGCGCACGCGCTGCTCACGTCTGGAAAGATAAAGGTTAGGTTAATTCGTTCTGTACTTTTTAAAAAAATAAATTCGTCTATTCTATCATTTTAAAAGTGGATTTGTTCATTTTGAAAAAAAATATTGATAAAAGTTCATTTTGACAAAGTCCATTTTGAAAGAAAAAATCCCACCGCTGCCACCAAAATAAAATTTACAAAGGTCTTACAGTGTTGTTCCGCTGTATTGCAGTTACGCTTAATCGGTCTCAGCTACTATACATATAATATTATAGGCTTTCAAACTTTTGTAAACAACTGTCTCGTTACAAAAAAAAAAAAACAAATTCCTCTTTTTTATTCACATTAAAAATAACGCCCATTTTTAATTAAATTACATACCATCCACATCCATCCGCTGCAGGCCAGTTCCTATCAGATCAGGGTCCACCTCGCGAGCCCGTGAGCAGATCTGATCAGCAAACTCCCTCACTGTCATACGGGGCACGTTGTTGCACTGAAAATGTGCGTTGGGTGAAGGTTAAGTTTAGGCTATAACTATTCAAACAAACATAATAATAACAAAGGATAATTAGTAATAAGTGATTTTTATTATTTATTTAATTTAAAAACAATCTAATAAAGTTAAATTTCATTTTAAATTTTTGGTGGCAGCGGTAGGATCATAATTTTGAAATAAATACTAATTAATAACATCAAAACCTTAAAATAAATACTAATTATTAATTAATAACATCAAAAACTCGACTATTATCACTGTTACAAAGTAATATTTTTAATAAATTGTTGAACACAATAATAACGTTATTTTTGCTTACTTGGTGAGCATGACAGGATTGATATTTCTTATCAGGACCTTGGCAGAAGCTCTCTCCGTTGTCGTGTCTGAAAACGGAAATAAAAATACCATCATTATAAAAAAACAAAATGTCCTTAAATCATTGGTGATCGATTAAGTTAATAGACTCCGTGATAGCAATTTCCGAAATTTTGATATTCTGATTGATGAAAAACGTGAGCGGTTAAGGTTATACGAGGTCAAAAGGGTGAGCATGAATAAGCATTGAACTACGCAATCGTGCCTACTTCAAAAGCAATGTGTTCAATGTTTATGTGCCTCAAGACTTGGAAATCTTATATTGGCTGCGGTGTTACACATATTTCTAGGAATAATTTTTCTCGACTGATTTAGGGCTTCTTAAACTTGACATCTACAGTGTGACTTAGCCATTCTTTCACTCCACATTACGCCACATCCATGACCTCCACATACCTTTTTTGCGCCAAATTTTAAGCATCTTGCGGGGGACGAGAGGTCCCATCCACAAAATATGTATGAGTCTTTGCTGCGTCCGAAAGATGGAAGTGGACACAGCAGCGTCTATCCACTAAAGACTTGGCGGTACTACTGTGTGCCCTAGACGAGCAGGGTCCATCGTGTCAAATAGGCATAATATTATTGTGACACGTCATTACAGCTATATCGTGACATATTATGACATCAGTTTGACACGGTAGACCCAAAGGCTGCATTTCCACCAGAGATGTGCAGTTGCGAGGAATGTGTTTTTGAGAACCAATGCCATGACATCGCTCAGCGCGGCGATGCTACTGGATCTTAAAAACACATTCCTCGCAACATATTATCGCTGGTGGAAACGTAGCCTAAGGCTTCATAGCGGCACCTGGTGGCAAATAGAAAAATTTCAAACACCCTCATTGCGTGAGCCTTCCATCACGAATTACCTCTACATACCTGGGTCTAGTGCATCTCCTTGTGGCGACTCTGACACCAGCGGCGGCAGGTGACAGGCTGTCAGTCAGCAGGCAGGCGGAGGCGCACTCTGCCCAGCCCCAGCGACCCCAACGCGCGAGACCACCTCGCTCGACGCATGCGCCACCGCGACAGTACTGCAAATAGTATTGCAAGGAGATATGAGTGTCCTCAGAATAAAAATGTGTTTAATTGTCGAAAGCAATATGAGCCAGTTCAAGTCATGAAACCAGCTGATGATAAGCAACTATAGGGAATTGGACATGGCCAATGTCCAATTGCAAATAGGCAGATAACTTTTCTTCGGCTTTTGTAAGAAATTGCTTGAAATGAAGTTTCTCCGTTTTCTAAGTATACGGTACGGTTTATTTACTTCTATTGCCGCTAGTGTACCAATGCTGGGATAGAAAATCTGCCAAAAAACAATAGAACGAGATGCAACATAATGTAGACCTCTTAGCTGCTTTTTTGTATACCAATGGCGTAAAATCCTTACCATATCATCCCCACACTTAGTCCCTTCAAGCGCTGGGTGCGAGGTCCAGGTGTACCTCTCCCTCTGGCAGTGCAGGTCCCGACAGACCGCTTCCAGACTCTGAGTGGCTGAGTGACGGCTGCCGCGTCCGTATTTCAGCATACCTGTAATGGCGATACTTTATTTATAGTCCGCGCGGAACTAGTTGGCCGCGCCTAAGGTAGGGACGGGGGTGAGGGGGCGGGTTGCTTGCTGCTCGCAATGCACATGAGATTAGACAGTGACGACCAATCTCGCGATATCGTGAACAATTATATTATTTAATTATTGGAAAGAATACATTAACGACATTAGACAATTGATCAGTTTTATATTCTAAGCCCGCTATCCCCAACCCGCGGCCCGCCGGGACTTTATTTGTGGCCCGCGTGATGTTAAACAATTTTGAAATTCACGCCCACCGGCAAAATAACGTAAAGTCTAAATATCATTAATAATATTATTAAATATAATATAAAATCTTTAATTTTGAAGAAAGTTATTTTTTAACCCTAAGAAATTTTTGTTGCGGCCCGCGAGTTAAAAGGTTGGGGACCACTGTTCTAAACTATTGACATCGGCTTTCCGTTTTTTAAAAAACGTATGCACTGTAAATATTATTTCCTTAGATTGTCTTTTTATCGGCGGACTCATCTTGCTATTGCAATCTCTTGTGCGAAGCGCCCCCGCCTCTCCGTCCCACCGCTCACATACCTCAGGTGCGGCGACTACTCGTATAGTGTTAGTTATAATTTCACGGTTTGGACCATCATGGGTCCATAAAACGATGGATTTTTTTTAATGAAATAAGGGGGCACACGAGCAAACGGGTCACCTGATGGAAAGCAACTTCCGTCGCCCATGGACACTCGCAGCATCAGAAGAGCTGCAGGTGCGTTACCGGCCTTTTAAGAGGGAAAAGGGTAATAGGGGAGGGTAGGGAAGGGAATTGGGTAGGGGATTGGGCCTCCGGTAAACTCACTCACTCGGCGAAACACAGCGCAAGCTCTGTTTCACGCCGGTTTTCTGTGAGAACGTGGTATTTCTCCGGTCGAGCCGGCAGTGCCGAATTTATATTATATTTTATGGGAGTAGGCCACTTTATTTTCGCTGTCCCATGTACGCAATCTGTTGGGTCTCTATGGACGCTGCCGCCCCCAGGCCGTGACCTATAAAGACCTATTTATAAATCCGGGGCTGATAAAGTACTTTCGTCAGAAAGACCAGTCAATGACCCCTAGCATTATCTCGAGCTTGTCAACAGCATTTTGTAAGACTCGATTTAGTGTGGGTTTCTGGCCGACCCAACGACGAAAAGTAGACTTAGATTAGATCAGCTATGATTAAATAATTTTATCTTCTTTCTTTTTGTTAAAAAATTTCAAATGTTAGCTCATTATTCAGATTTCCTACATTAAGCTCTACCCAGTAATTACGTTCACTTTCGTGCGGTTTTCATAAAAAAAGACAATGAATTACTTTTCCATCACCTTATTCTCATCAGACAATGCACTTTCTTACTACACATTAGCCTAGATACTCAAACGCCTATTAATTGCATAGGCTGCTATTGGTGATCAATAATTAATACCTAATGGCGCGGTTCCGTAGATTTTCACACTTTCATAAACTAACAACGATTCCTGGAAAGAGGCGAATAAAGACTTAACAGGGTGTGGTTGTTTTGGATATTGATAAAGTATCTTAAGGATATTGTTTGCTTTTTTCTACTATGGCTAGTCTGACTTTTATGCTTTTAAGGTTGGCCGCCAACGACGCGCACGATTTTTTGGCAATTACACCGTGCCAATTTGCCAATGCATAATATTAAGTTACGGCATTGTGGCATAAGGCCCGTTTACACTTTGATTAGTAATAAAGCGAGTACATACATCTTCTGCAAGTTCTCCGGGGGAGGGAGCCATCAGCCAGCCCCGTTCCTCTACAATCTAGGCACGATCTATTACTCACACTGCTGGTCAGCATCAAATCTCTCCCCCGGCAGTATTCCCTCAGCGGAGTGGTCCAGCTGCCCCGCCGAGCTGCCGTGGTCCAGGAGACACCGGGATTGAGTTGTGCTGGAAGATAAAAAATTATATTATTCAAAGAGAGAAAGCTAAAATTTCTGCTAAACTTTTGTCAAATTTAGCTGCTATGATTTAAATGAAAGATTAGCTAAATTAGTTGCTATTTTTTAAATTCGGCTTAAAGTCATCTGGTCATTGGAATGGCAGGGTGTTGCATTTCTTGCTGAATGGCCGTTTTTTGGGAATTCAATTTTTTTACGCCTTTACCCGAATCAAATCCCGCGAGAAATTTATGTCATGCATTGGTACCAGCTAAAAGAAGATTTCATTCACTAGTTAACTTACTCCAGAAACTTCTGCAGATAGTTCCTGCTGCACTGCGACCAGGTGATCTTGCCGCTGCCGAGCGTAGGGCTCATAATGTAGGCGCTGGGGTCGCAGCCATTGTCAGCGAGCGGCCCGTCGTGACGCATGCCTAGACTGAAGATTAATCAGTTAATTAGTGAACTTTTTTTAATTCGCCTATTATAGTGTCCTACTGCTGGGCTGGGCTGTTCTCACTGTTTGCCTCTAGCTCGTCACGCCAACTTTTTCTAGGCCGGCCACGGCTAGTGAAATTAGTCCTTATGAACTTAGTCTTTATTTAACAGTTGTAGCGGGTGCTAGATATTGGATGCTCGACTCGATTTAGACGCTACTTGAATAACTTCCAGGATCTTGGAAAAGTTACCTTGATAGCTGCGAACCCAATGATCCTGGCGCTACCGTATCAATGAAAGGTATCTCTTATTGTCTAATGTTGTAGAACAACAAAGCGTTGACATATTCCTGGCTTCAGTGAAGCCAAATGGCAAATGGCAAGGGAGTGGCTAAAAGAGTATTAAAATATAGAATTAGGCCCCTCAAAGCCTCTGAATGTCGCTTTCCCGCCTTGTTTGTAAGCGACAACGGGAACACATATTTAAGCTTAGATTAGAGGTGTTCTGATGCGATAAGTCACACTCAATTTAAGTACAGTTACATGTATTAAGTCATTAAGGTAATTAACGGTACTCACTTATGACCAATTTCATGGGCGACCACGTAAACGCTCTCGAAGTGTCGCCCCTCGTTAACAGTACAGCTGCTCGTGACGGTGCACATGCCGGCAACTGGAGCGAGACCTGTAATTAGCGACGCCTTCAAAACAAACGGTAGTTATGGGGTGATGAACATAGCTGTCATAGCTCTGGTTATGTAACTATAAGGTAATGAATGCCTTTCAGATAATATTATGTCTAGGATCCAGGTACAAAGTCCTTTTACGCAAGATAATGCACTATCAGAGAATTTATATTCATAGGCAGATAGATGGTGGAGCTAAGTAATTCGGTCGCGTTAAGTCAAACCCATCAGCCCGATTACTGCAGCTATCATTGAATTTACATAAGCCAACCAAATGACGAAGGTCCGTCAACTGCCTAGGAATCAATTTCTTCGATGGTACTAGAAAGAGCAAATTTTTACAATATCCTAATAATACTTATCTGGTAAATGATCATATTATATTCAAAATTCGACCTTTTTAATGAATTCAAGATATGAACTTACCAACAACTTGGCTGCTTACTTTTCCATTTTTGTTTACGACATATAGATCTAAGCCCGTCAGAATCAAGGCGTGATCCCAATGCATTGGATCGGTGTCACCTGGAGGATTCTCCAGCCTTTGCCACGTGCAGAAATTACTTAAAAACCTATCAATATCATGAGGTCTCTTCAAATTTGCCGGATCCTCATGCAATATCTCCAGTCTTTTCAGAATATAGTTGACTGGCCTACCCAAACTTGGATCATGGTATATTAGCTGCACTGCGTTAATCATAGCTAGCACAAATCTTACTAACTCTCTTTCTGTGTCCTGTGGAAAATTGACTGTCATGTGCTTGTACAAATCCCTATCCACAAACACTGCTGTTTCAACAAAAATCGCTGGCAGCAACGCCCTTTTTTGTCTGCTAACATCTTTTGCTACATTTTCTGCAAATTTTGCTATCGTTTTGTTATTATTTACTATCTTTGCTTTAAAATCTTCTAAATTTAGTTTGTTTACGTCTCTTTTTCGTCTATGTTTGCTCCATATTTTAACTGGTTCTATAGAGGATATGTTAGTTTGAGGAAAATGTTCAGCGCACTTCTGTTCGTTAGTTGGTTCGATGACATTACTTTGTTTGATGATGACATGTGGTTTGATATCTTCTGTGTGAAACCTTTCTGGCAGTGGATGTATAGAGTAGTAACTGTCTTTGGATTTTATTATTCCTCTCTGCAATAAAAATATATTAATAAAAATTCAAAAGTCCTTAAACGCAATGTCTCCTTTAATTAATCTTAGATAATATCATCTATTTCATAAGATTTAGAGCCTGCTTCACCACTTCCTGATAAAGTGCCGGATAGGCTATCCACAACTTTTTTGACAGATTCTCCATACTCTATCTGTCAAGTTAAGTGGTGGATAGCCTATCTGGCACTTATCAGGAAGAAACAGGCCCATAGGTTCATTTTCAGTTTCTAATGCACGGTAATCGTCGTTTTCCAAATCATTAATTTCCTTTTCATGGATATCTTCTGTTACAAGTGTTTTGATATTATTTTTCCAACTTACCACATCACCACAGACATACAACGCGGCGTGTTCACTTCTATAATAACAGTCCTCTTCATGCTCATGTCCTAACAACTCTGTACCATTCAACCATCTCTTCATCAATAGGAACTGCGGATCTAGGAAGTTGTTTCGAGGATTAACCTTAATACCCAAGTGCTCTTTCAGTGCTGCTAAGTCTTCTGTTCCGTGTAGAGATCTTTTTCTTCGTTTCGCATGCTTGAGATGTGCTATTTCGAATTGTGCATCTGAAATGATAGAGAGTTTAATGAATTTTAAAGAAACTCTATCAAAATCTTACATTGATACTTAAAGAAACTAGATGCTGCGACGTATTTTTATTTCAGGTTTAATAATACGTATTTTAAGAGTTGATGCTGCAATTACTATTTTAAACACAAAAGCAATAGCAGCTAGGCTAATAACTGAATCAACAAAAAAGGTTGGGAATAACGTTTTGTAATAGCATGTGAAGTAATGATTTCTAACGGGCAATTTACCCACTACACATTCCCACCACTGCAACTCCTGTGTCACCAGGATCGACAGCGGTATCCAACTACGAAAACCCTTTCATATTATGATCTCAGGGACAAAGGGACAAGCATGAACTGTGTGGGAATGATTTCAGTTGAAAGATGAAAAAATCCTGTTATATAGATTTGTTATTTCAAATATTTTTTACACATAATCGCCTTAATTTAATAAATTATTTTTAGTTTTTGCTTTAACTTACTGCTTTCATCAGTGCCAAATAGGAACAGCTTTTCTGATGGGGTCAAGTGACTAAGTAGTTCACGCCTGTGTTCCTGAAACAAAAACAGTCATCTTTTAAATAAAATATGTAAAGGAAATCCATACTTATACTATAAATGTGAAAGTGAGTTAGTCTGTCTGTTACCTCTTCACGCTTAACTGAGACACATAATATATATTAGTTGTACCAACAGAATTCCCACTAACGAAACCCGTTTAAGTAATTAACGACTCATGCTACGATACTATAAAGTTCAAATTCCGACCGCGCAGTGCTAGGTGCCTACAATTTTATTTGCCTACATCTCCGCTCTCTTTCTACCGCATAACTCGTACCTTTTCTGAAGAAATCAGGGTTGTCTCTTTTTAAAAATAATATTATAATCTTTACTTATATTTAATTAACTACATTTTATTTAACTCGAAATAATCTAAGATATTATGTCTTAGTACTATGTAGATTTAATTATCATAAATTCTTATAGTTACGCGTACTTAGATTCAGTTACGGATTAACCCTTAATCAAATTAGGCAATTGCCTAGGGCATCACGTCTGAGGGGGCACCAGAAGAAGGACAAAAAACATCTGTCCTTAGGGCATCACGTCTCACTCTCATGTCACTAAAAACCACACCAAAAGTTTCTAGGAAAATACGAATGTTTTTAGGTGGTAACAGTTTAAAGACCGATTCTTGACATACGGATAGAGGGGGGGGGGGGGGGGGGGGGGAACACAGGCATGGATTGCTTAGTGCATCAAGTAGTCTTAATCCGTCACTGCTTAGATTCGATTGGTACCGTATCTTAATTATTGAAACCGGTCTTATATTACCTACTTAAAGTGTTTGTATAACTTAGTTATTTTTGTAAACAAATGAGGTTTCGAATAGTACGCTTCGCACAATATTTCTTTGCCCTTTTCTTTTTATTGTCCATTGTGAGATTAATATCAATTCTGTGATAGCGATCGAATAAGTTACGCAATACGCAGGTATGCAACGAACAACTCGTGCGCGTGCGTCACCGCTCGCTTGTGAGTCCCTACTGATTTGCCACCCGCGGGTGGTACTTACAGTTCGATGCCTATTCGCGCGAGTGGGACAGGCCTGACTGAGACTCAAAGTATCTCCATACCTAATTTCAGCACAATGGGATGGGCTTATGCATTAAAAGCAACCAATAGAAAATGTCGTCGACAGTTCAGTTTACGGTCAAGCGTCAAAACAGCCTTGTCTTTGGGGTCACTAAGGTCAATTATAATCACGACCATTAAAATATAAAAGGCCTACCTACAATAGTGTCATGTCGCATAGGTCAATAATACACGTTTTTATAATTATTCAAAACTTCAACAGTAATGCTACTCATTATTATTATTTAATTTGTCAATTAATCACCGCGTACAATTATGAGGGAATAAATAATCCTTATCTGACGTAGACCTTCGCCTCTTTGAAATGACTATCTTGAAACTTGAACTAAGTTTAAGGTACTATATTCAAATTATGCATAGTTTAAGATACCCTGACATTTATATTTAGATACTGACTAGGATGTAGCATAATATAATCATCGTATCTAAATATAGATATAACTAGGTTATCTTAAATTACGCCTAAACTTGAATATGCCTTAACTTGAATATACCTTAAACTTAGTTCAAATTTTAAGATTAAGGTAACTTAAACTATGCTTAAAATTGAAGAAATATATTAACCCATCAAGCCCCGTACGAGCACCGGTGATCGCGACAACAATAGAATACAATAGCATTTCCAAGAATCCCCGATCGAATGATTAAGCTTTATTTAGATACTGACTATAAGTAATAACTTAATAAGATGTAGGCTGAAATTTTTTCTTATAAAAATTTGTTTGTAGCGTGAAAATGGTCCAATTTCTTGTGATGAATATTACTAGTAACACGTATTTTTCTCGAGACTTCAGCCAAGCCTAGCCAAGTAAAGCTTAGTTGGCTTCTGTAATATTAAAGCTGTTTTATGTTTAAAGAAAAACATAAATAACTCAAAAAATGCGGGATTTTCTAGGGTAAGATATATATTTGATAAAGAAAACAAGCACAACTTTATAATTAGCACTAATTTTTTTATCTGAAAAAAAAAAACTAAAAGTTACAGATTTTAATTGAATGTGATTTTTGTGACTGCATAGTGCATACTCTTTACTAACTTCTGAATTCTCACATGTTATTAGGATGGCTTCGCGGACCACTTGGAGTGCCTCCAGGGACCACCACCGGTTAAGAACCACTGGTCTAAAGATTAGCGAAATGCCCTATCTATTAAAGCCTATACAATAAAGGGAAGTTTGAGGTACAAAGCCCAGTGACCTCGTCTCCAGGTAGCTTGTATTGTTCTCATTACTCTAACCCTCGACACTTTTGACAATGGATCATTTTCACACGCGCGCTTAATCGAACTTATTGTGGGATAAGTTTTGAGCGGGAGCGTTTTTGCGATATATCATTATGTTGCAAGAAATTTTGATCCTTATTTTGCGCAACAGGGATAACTTCAATCCGAGACTTGGGAATTAGACATGCCACATGAGATTTAAAGGCCGGAACTGCACATGCAGCTTTTCTCATGTTGTCAGTACTGAGTGTCCATGATCGACGGTATCTGCTTTCCATCAGGTGAGCCGTTTGCTCGTTTCGACGTTGTCGTTGTAGTTAATATAATAAAATAAGTCGCCAATAATAATCTATACTAATATTATAAATGCGAAAGTGTGTCTGTCTGTCTGTCCGTCTGTTTGTCTGTCTGTCTATCTACCTGTCTGTCTGTCGGTCTATCTGTCTGTTACCTCTTCAAGCTCGAACCGCTGAACCTTTTTTGCTGAAATTAGGGACGGAGATACTTTGAGTCCCGGGAAAGGACATAGAATACTTATATCTCGGAAAAATGTACGGTTCCAGCGCGATAAACTAATTTTGGCGCAACGGAGTTGCGGGCGTCATCTAGTAATTTATAATGCGCGACAGAGATAAACTTATTTCACCAAAGGGCCACTGATAACACTGAGTAAAGATTCTCTCCTAAAATTTTACCATCACTTCTATCACAATAATCACAGCATCTTATAATGAGAGAACAAAATATTAAACATTCGTAAACATCTTTTTCGTATGTAATATAAGCATCTTAAAATATCTTATAATCGCTATTTCTCGTGCATTGCGCCGCAGTAACAGTAGTTTCATGATAAACATTATTGCTAGATTCCGCATTGAAACAAGAACTTAGTATTAAACGTTAAATTATATTTTTTGTGAGATTTACTTCCTGTATACTGAGGAAGTCGAGTATTATACAAATTTACTTGAATTTAGTACAGATTATTATATTTCTTCGCAGCAAAAAGCTCATAATAATATAATATTAAACTTTTTCGCACGCTTGTAATAAGTACTCATATTATTAGATGTAGTAAAATTAAATACGACTATATTTTTATCAAAATGATTACAGAGTTTCATATTTCATCTGATACAAAGTTAACTGAGATATACACACAATATAATCATTTTACAATACTTTATTATTTCTTCCCTGTTCAGTAATAACTAATAAGTAATGATCGTACATTTTATTACGATAAGAAGTAGACGCTTGTCTGCCGCTTGTCTAGGGCGGCTGCCCCCCTAGACAAGTGGCAAGCGATTATCGTAAACGCTAACGCTAACGCTACAAAATGTATGCGATTTGACATAAGTCATCGCTTCGCTAGCGAATACTAATGTCAAATCCCATACTTTTTGTCGCGTTAGCGTTTATGATAATCGCTTGCCACTTGTCTAGGGGGGCTGTATGTCTATGTGCTTCCCCTCGCTCCAATTTATATTACAGGATACAGCATAATATTCAACATAAACAAACATTTTTTCACTAGATGACGCCCGCAACTCCGTTGCGACTTGCGCCCATTTATCACGCGGTAATCGTACATTTTCCGGGATAGAAAGTATCCTATGTCCTTTTTCTGGACTTAATGTATATCCGTACCCAATTTCAGCAAAATCGCTTCTGCGGTTATGGCGTGAAGTGGTAACAGACAGGCAGACAGAAACACATTCGCATTTATAACATTAGTATGGATAAGTAAGTGTAGATCAGTGCCGGCTTTAGCACATTTTTTTTGGTTGGTTCGAAAAAAACCCAGGGCCCTGGTAGTGCTGAAAAAATTGACGCCCCTTTTGTTTGCCTTCAGCGCCTCTTTTTATCCGGCGCCCTGAGCGATCGCCCAGCGTCGTCATCCCCTAAAGGCTTCGTCCACATTTGTATCATTTGCGCGATCAGATCTCCGTCGCGTATCATCGAAGCGTGTCAAAATGATACGCATATAATGATACGCCCCGATCGCTGTTAACCGCGTATCTGATACGGTGCGTCCACATTTGTATCATTTGCGCGATCAGATCTCCGATCAGATCTCCGTCGCGTATCATCGAAGCGTGTCAAAATGATACGCGTATCATGATACGCCCCGATCGCTATTAACCGCGTATCTGATACGTGTCGTATTGAAGTGAGCACGGTCCTCGCGTCGTTGCGAGGTGAATCGCTTGCCCAACTTTCTTGTTTAGAAGGTGCAAAGGAGAATCTTGTAAAATAACGCACTCGATGTTCAAGATGAATTATTATAATCTTATGACAAAATCTATCAAAAAGTAAACAAGTCAAAATACCATAAACTAAAGAGTACAAAATAATATAAAAAAAGGTTTTTATAAATGAAATTTAGATATGTACACTACATCACCCCCCTCCAGAGACCGTCAAGGGCGATAATAGTCCGGAAATTTTACTTAGATCTGATCGCTCAATTTACCACAGATATCCGGCATATATCCGGAAAGGATAATGTTGTGGCGGATACACTTTCACGTGTAGAGGAGATTTCTCAGCCTGTGTCCGCTGAAATAATCGCAGCTGCTCAGGTTGAGGACCCCGAACTGAAGCATCTTTTGGATGACGCTACCTCACTACGCTTACAGCGTCTTAAGATTCCGGGTTCGGGTAGCCAGCTCTACTGTGACATTAGCACCGCTACGCCTAGACCTTATGTGCCACAAGAGTTACGCAAAGCTATTTTCAACAGCCTGCATTCTCTTAGTCACCCAGGGGCAAAGGCTTCCATAAGACTAGTTTCCAAGCGATATGTTTGGCCTAGTATTCGGAAGGATTGTCGCGAGTGGGTTCGATCATGTTCGGCTTGTCAGCGATCGAAGATCACTAGGCATGTGTACTCTCCGGTGGGTAACTTTAAACTGCCCTCATCGAGATTTGCTTTTATTCATATTGATCTCGTGGGTCCTTTGCCACTGTGCCAAGGTTTCCGCTATTGTCTCACTGCCGTCGACCGTTTTACGCGATGGCCTGAGGCAATACCGCTTGCTGACATAACTGCAGAAATGGTGGCAAAGGCCCTACTGAGTGGTTGGATCGCTCGATTCGGCTGCCCATCTGATATCGTTACAGATAGAGGTAGGCAGTTCGAATCGGCATTATTTAAGAGCTTATCTACGATCGCTGGCTTTCAACACCGCAGAACCACTGCATACCATCCTGCCTGCAATGGACTGGTGGAGAGATTTCACCGTCAACTCAAAGCCGCAATCATATGCCATGCAAATGACAGTTGGGTGGAATCCCTCCCATTAGTACTGTTAGGCATTCGCGGATCTTTCAAAGAGGATGTTCAGGCTTCAGCAGCCGAACTGGTGTACGGTCAACCGATACGGCTTCCGGGTGAGTTCTTTGACCCTCAGGCTGATGAGACTAGCGATATGACGGAGTACTTGTCAAAACTTCGAAGTATTGTCAGGAAACTCCGCCCATCACCTGCGGCTAGGCACAACAGCAAATTCAAAACTTTTGTTCATAAGGATTTATCTTCCTCAACTCATATTTTCTTGAGGGACTGTACTGGCGGTGGTTTAAAGCCAGCATACTCTGGCCCGCATAAGGTTGTGGAAAGAGGGGACAAAGTTTTCAAAATTTTAGTAAATGGTAAGCAGGTTACCGTATCAATTGACCGGATCAAGCCGGCCTTCATACTGAGTGACCCTACTATCACACCATACTCACAACATAATACTAACACGCGCCAAGACACTCCACACTCACTACTCAACAGTAACTCCCATCACTACACTCCTGCGGATAACTGCGACTTACAACCCGCTGATGATAACATCATTAGAACGACGAGGTCAGGCCGTCATGTAAAATTTCCGGACTATTATCGCCCTTGACGGTCTCTGGAGGGGGGTGATGTAGTGTACATATCTAAATTTCATTTATAAAAACCTTTTTTTATATTATTTTGTACTCTTTAGTTTATGGTATTTTGACTTGTTTACTTTTTGATAGATTTTGTCATAAGATTATAATAATTCATCTTGAACATCGAGTGCGTTATTTTACAAGATTCTCCTTTGCACCTTCTAAACAAGAAAGTTGGGCAAGCGATTCACCTCGCAACGACGCGAGGACCGTGCTCACTTCAATACGACACGTATCAGATACGCGGTTAATAGCGATCGGGGCGTATCATGATACGCCCCGATCGCTATTAACCGCGTATCTGATACGTGTCGTATTGAAGTGAGCACGGTCCTCGCGTCGTTGCGAGGTGAATCGCTTGCCCAACTTTCTTGTTTAGAAGGTGCAAAGGAGAATCTTGTAAAATAACGCACTCGATGTTCAAGATGAATTATTATAATCTTATGACAAAATCTATCAAAAAGTAAACAAGTCAAAATACCATAAACTAAAGAGTACAAAATAATATAAAAAAAGGTTTTTATAAATGAAATTTAGAAATGTACACTACATCACCCCCCTCCAGAGACCGTCAAGGGCGATAATAGTCCGGAAATTTTACATGACGGCCTGACCTCGTCGTTCTAATGATGTTATCATCAGCGGGTTGTAAGTCGCAGTTATCCGCAGGAGTGTAGTGATGGGAGTTACTGTTGAGTAGTGAGTGTGGAGTGTCTTGGCGCGTGTTAGTATTATGTTGTGAGTATGGTGTGATAGTAGGGTCACTCAGTATGAAGGCCGGCTTGATCCGGTCAATTGATACGGTAACCTGCTTACCATTTACTAAAATTTTGAAAACTTTGTCCCCTCTTTCCACAACCTTATGCGGGCCAGAGTATGCTGGCTTTAAACCACCGCCAGTACAGTCCCTCAAGAAAATATGAGTTGAGGAAGATAAATCCTTATGAACAAAAGTTTTGAATTTGCTGTTGTGCCTAGCCGCAGGTGATGGGCGGAGTTTCCTGACAATACTTCGAAGTTTTGACAAGTACTCCGTCATATCGCTAGTCTCATCAGCCTGAGGGTCAAAGAACTCACCCGGAAGCCGTATCGGTTGACCGTACACCAGTTCGGCTGCTGAAGCCTGAACATCCTCTTTGAAAGATCCGCGAATGCCTAACAGTACTAATGGGAGGGATTCCACCCAACTGTCATTTGCATGGCATATGATTGCGGCTTTGAGTTGACGGTGAAATCTCTCCACCAGTCCATTGCAGGCAGGATGGTATGCAGTGGTTCTGCGGTGTTGAAAGCCAGCGATCGTAGATAAGCTCTTAAATAATGCCGATTCGAACTGCCTACCTCTATCTGTAACGATATCAGATGGGCAGCCGAATCGAGCGATCCAACCACTCAGTAGGGCCTTTGCCACCATTTCTGCAGTTATGTCAGCAAGCGGTATTGCCTCAGGCCATCGCGTAAAACGGTCGACGGCAGTGAGACAATAGCGGAAACCTTGGCACAGTGGCAAAGGACCCACGAGATCAATATGAATAAAAGCAAATCTCGATGAGGGCAGTTTAAAGTTACCCACCGGAGAGTACACATGCCTAGTGATCTTCGATCGCTGACAAGCCGAACATGATCGAACCCACTCGCGACAATCCTTCCGAATACTAGGCCAAACATATCGCTTGGAAACTAGTCTTATGGAAGCCTTTGCCCCTGGGTGACTAAGAGAATGCAGGCTGTTGAAAATAGCTTTGCGTAACTCTTGTGGCACATAAGGTCTAGGCGTAGCGGTGCTAATGTCACAGTAGAGCTGGCTACCCGAACCCGGAATCTTAAGACGCTGTAAGCGTAGTGAGGTAGCGTCATCCAAAAGATGCTTCAGTTCGGGGTCCTCAACCTGAGCAGCTGCGATTATTTCAGCGGACACAGGCTGAGAAATCTCCTCTACACGTGAAAGTGTATCCGCCACAACATTATCCTTTCCGGATATATGCCGGATATCTGTGGTAAATTGAGCGATCAGATCTAGGTGCCTGAACTGCCTTGGGGAACAGTTTTCTTTCCGGTTTCGAAAGGCGAATGTCAGTGGCTTGTGATCTGTATAGACCACAAAGTCACGTCCCTCGACCATATGCCTAAAGTATTTTACGCTCTCATATATTGCCAGCAGCTCTCGGTCATATGGTGAGTATTTTTTTTGAGTTGGACTTAGCTTGTGTGAGAAGAAGGCGAGGGGTTGCCAGGCATCCCCATCGTGTTGCTGGAGGACACTACCTATAGCGTTGTCGGATGCGTCCGTCACCAACGACAGTTTGGCATCGCACCGGGGATGGGCCAGCAAGGCGGCCTGACATAGACCTTCTTTGCAAGCCTCAAAGGCCTTTGATGCTTCGCCTGTTATGTCCACTGGATGGGAACCCTTGACCGAACCCGTAAGCAACTCGTTAAGTGGAGCTTGATGCTGGGCAGCTTTGGGAATGAAGCGCCTGTAAAAGTTTACCATTCCCAAAAACCTGCGTAACTCCCTTACAGTCTTCGGCTTTGGGAAGTTTTTAATAGCCTCTACTTTTTCTGGAAGAGGTGTAGCTCCTGCGCCCGAGATTTGATACCCTAAAAATTTTACCTCCGCAACTCCAAAAAGACACTTGGAAACGTTTATGACCATGCCATATTCACGTAACCTAGCAAAAAGTTGACGGAGATGCTCTTCGTGAGTTTTTTGGTCCTTCGAGAACACCAAAAAGTCATCCAAGTACGCGTACGTGAAATCGAGTCCCCGCAGCATCTCGTCCACGAAACGCTGAAACGTCTGAGCGGCGTTACGAAGCCCGAACATCATGTACGGGAATTCGTATAGGCCGAACGGCGTTGTTATAGCGGTCTTCGGAATATCATCTGGGTGGACTGGAATTTGGTTATAGGCTTTAACCAGGTCAATGGTGGAAAATATGGTGCTCCCTGCTAATGTATGGGTAAAATCATGAATGTGCTTGATGGGATAGCGATCGGGAATCGTGCGGGAGTTGAGCATACGGTAATCACCACAGGGACGCCAGCCGTTGTCCTTTTTCGGAGTCAGATGGAGCGGCGATGCCCATGATGACTCTGAAGGGCGACACGTACCTGCCTGTAACATGGCGTCAAACTCAGCTTTCGCAATTTTCCACTTTTCAGGTGCTAACCGTCGCGGTGTACACGATACAGGCTGTCCAGGTGTAGTTCGTATATGATGTACTGTATTGTGTTTCGGAGTGCGGTGTACTCCAGGTGGACGTGTAATGTCGGGGAATTCCTGTAATATGTGTGTATATGCGGAATCACCAAGACTCACCTTCACCGAAGACACATCACCACAATGACGGGCAGGCGACGCCGAGGCGGAAAGGCTTGTATAGTTATCGATGAGGCATTGATTCCTGCAATCAACAACTAAATTGTAAAAAGATAAAAAATCTACGCCTATTATCGCCCTCGTAACGTCGGCAACTATAAATCGCCAAGAAAATTCACGGCGTAAACCTAGATTTAAATTTAAATTAATAAACCCGTATGTAGGTATCGGTGTCCCATTGGCCGCACACAAAACGTAGGTGGTCTTCTCCAGTCGCCTAGGGATCGCCGATCGGGGGTAGACACAGAGGTCGCTTCCGGTGTCGACCAAGAACTGCCCCTTCGACCTTCGATCGGTGACAAATATGCGACCGATATTCGGGCAATCCTCGGCCGCCATTACAGATTGCCCCGTGAGTTTTCCGACTTGTGGTAGTCGCACGGCTTCACACACTTCCGGGCACGGTCTGCGAATTTCTGATGGTACCAGCATAGTGGGAACCTTCGATAGCTAGATTCCGACCTGATTGAAAGGGACCGCTGACGGGTGCGACTGCGACTGCTAGAATGTCCTCTGGGGCGGGACAGTCGTTCCACTTGGCTTGTCAGCTTTTGTACCTGCTCGGTAAGCACGGCAATCTCAGGGTGGGCACTCGAAGACGGTGATGGAGCAGCTACAGCAGAAGACGACGGCATCCGGAGACCGACCATGTCGTGGATCCTGTCGGCTAGTTCCGCCAACTCAGGGAGACCAGTCTTGGACTGCGAGGCTACGATGGCTTGGGTGCCTGCAGGAAGACTACTGCTCCAGATGCTCCGCAGGAACTCTTCGGGTACCCCCGGGCCAGTAAGATTAAGTAGATGGCGGTAGAACTGCGAAGGCTTTCTGTCGCCGAGCTCCTCATGCATAAGAAGTTGTCTTATTTTCTTTTCCCGCGATGCCGAAAGTCGTTTAACTAGTTCGCTTTTCAATCTTTCGTACTTAGCCGTTGGTGGAGGGTTAGCTATTATATCTTCTACCTCAGCCGCGTACTGCGAGTCCAAGTTGCCGGTGACGTAGTAAAATTTAGTCTCGTCAGATTTTATGCCAGATAATATGAACTGCGCCTCCATCTGCGCAGACCATAACCCGGGTTTTTCAGGGTAAAACGGGGGAATACGTACGCCAACGCGAAATGTTTCTCCCGCCGCGCCGTCCCTTTGTTCGCTGGTTACATTCTCGTTCAGATTCTCCATCATGTGTTCCTTCCGGGGTCACCAATGAAGTGAGCACGGTCCTCGCGTCGTTGCGAGGTGAATCGCTTGCCCAACTTTCTTGTTTAGAAGGTGCAAAGGAGAATCTTGTAAAATAACGCACTCGATGTTCAAGATGAATTATTATAATCTTATGACAAAATCTATCAAAAAGTAAACAAGTCAAAATACCATAAACTAAAGAGTACAAAATAATATAAAAAAAGGTTTTTATAAATGAAATTTAGATATGTACACTACAGTATCAAATACGCGCATGATCGGCAGAATGATCTAATAGGCGTCCACACTATGATACGCATACTTGATACGGCGCGATAATCGCGACGGAGATCTGATCGGAGATCTGATCGCGCAAATAATACAAATGTGGACGCACCTTTACGTGTCGTATAAAATACGCGCATGATCGGCAGAATGATCTAATAGGTGTCAACACTATGATACGCATACTTGATACGGCGCGATAATCGCGACGGAGATCTGATCGGAGATCTGATCGCGCAAATAATACAAATGTGGACGCACCTTTACGTGTCGTATAAAATACGCGCATGATCGGCAGAATGATCTAATAGGTGTCAACACTATGATACGCATACTTGATACGGCGCGATAATCGCGACGGAGATCTGATCGGAGATCTGATCGCGCAAATAATACAAATGTGGACGCACCTTTACGTGTCGTATAAAATACGCGCATGATCGGCAGAATGATCTAATAGGTGTCAACACTATGATACGCATACTTGATGCGGCGCGATGATCGCGACGGAGATCTGATCGGAGATCTGATCGCGCAAATGATACAAATGTGGACGCACCTTTACGTGTCGTATCAAATACGCGCATGATCGGCAGAATGATCTAATAGGTGTCAACACTATGATACGCATACTTGATACGGCGCGATAATCGCGACGGAGATCTGATCGGAGATCTGATCGCGCAAATGATACAAATGTGGACGCACCTTTACGTGTCGTATCAAATACGCGCATGATCGGCAGAATGATCTAATAGGCGTCCACACTATGATACGCATACTTGATACGGCGCGATAATCGCAACGGAGATCTGATCGGAGATCTGATCGCGCAAATGATACAAATGTGGACGAGCCTTAACGCCGCTACTGCAGACTGCAGGCGTAGTGACCGCCTTTCGTATGGAAACGGTTTCTTTCTACGGAATAATAGACAAAGTGACAGACAATGGAAATCCGCCATTTTGTTGATAAAATCCGTCTGTATGTCGATTCTTTCCTATGTCTACTGTTGTTATGCAAGCCATGCTGGTGTAGACGTACGTCGTACGTAGAGAATAGTCGAATGTCGGAACTATGTCTTAAGTAGATGATTTCACCGAAACTGTTAAGTAGTTTCAGACACTAATGCACATTTAATAACTCTACAGTTAAGATAACAATGCTTTCTCTCTGTCGGATTAATTTTCACGGCGAAAGTTAATTTTGGAAATCAATTTTGTGGTTACTTTACGTAATTTAGAGTAAGTAGGCTTTTAGTTTTTACATCATAATAGAACGAACATTTTTCGGTCTAAATAGTTAAACTTTTATTTCGTTTGGGCTTAGGGTCATATTATTGTTATTGCTAAAGTGAATAATAATTATTTTAATCAAAGTTATAACTTATAACTATAACATATGAAAATCTGTTGAAAGGAGCTATAAGATGAAATATATGAGTCCTATGACAAAATATAATTTATTTCTATAAAAATCAACTATTATGTACAAAAGAAACAACTGTTTTTTTTTTCATATTTACGCAGTACGACCCTACAGGTTTATTATTATGATTAAAATTGTCATATCATTAATCAAAATCGGATCAGTAGTTTAGGCACTACAGTGGACGGTAGAACAAACGTAACATAATTTTATTTTACTCTCAAGTTAGAGTCATATTAGCCCTTTAATTTACGTTCGCATTTGTTAAAATTGGTCGAACATTAATTTTATTTAGTCACTTTATACTTCTTCTCTAGGTAATATTCAGCAGTTCATTAACTTTTCCATTAATTGTCTGGAGATCGGAGAGTCGACCAGACTGATAAGTGGCAAACAATGAAAGTGTTTACGTAAGGAGTGCCGAAAGAGTAAATTGTAATTCTAATGGTACTTACAAAACGGTAATGTACGTTAGGAAATCTACATTTTTTACACGACTACGGCAAAGCTAAAAAAACGGCTTTAGCAATTTAGCAAATAAGGTTGGTAAGATATCGTGAAGATAATTTGGCTATTCTTCCCAATTTTTTATACTGAGGCCCTGTTTCACCACTTCCTGATAAGTGATGAATAGGCTATCAACCAATTAACTTGATAGATTAAGACGTATGGAGAATCTGTCAAAAAAGTTGTGAATAGCATAGAATTATAACCTTGTGAATAGGCTATTCGGCACTTTATCAGAAAGTAAGGCCTTTAGTTAGGTTGTTGTTTTTTAATTAATTCGGTTTCTTTATGTATTACTAAGCTACAAATGGTAGTCTGTAACATAGCCCTCAAGGGTTATCGCGCCTATCGAAGTTTCTAAGGCTGGATTTTCATGCGTCGACGCGAACGCGCGTTTTGGCCGCTGCACTGCGACATCACAAGCAAATGTATGTAACGAATTATTGAAATAGCGGCGTTGTCATTTAAATACAACTAGATGACGCCCGCAACTCCGTTGCGCCTAAATTCGTTTATCGCGCGGGAACCGTAATTTTTCCGGGATAAAAAGTATCCTATGTCCTTTTACGGGACTCAAAATATCTCTGTACCAAATTTTAGCTAGCGGTTCAGCGGTTTGGGCATAAAGAGGTAACAGACAGACAGACACACTTTCGCATTTATAATATTAGTAAGTATGGATTGCATAAAATCTCGCGGTGTAGCCGCCAAACCGCGCGTTGTGGCGGGTTCAAAATCTTTAGCCTATGGTTCTCAAGCAATATTGGCCAATCCCACTTGACAAAACAACGTCTGCCGGATCAGTTATTTTATGATTTTCATCAATATATAAATCAGTGGATGGATCGTGACGAATCGGTAATAGGGTTGTCGCATATCAATTATCAAGGTTCTGACATTCATCAAAATGTCAAAAAGATACACCTCTAGTGTGGCAACATACTCGTAGCTATTATTTTATATTTTTAATGTTATGCTCCTAATATTTTATTTTCCATTGTTATTTTGGCATTTATCGCTCAAGGTTTTTTTTCTCAAATCTCAAGGCTTCTCTTTAATAAAAGAAGAGGGAGATATCCACCAGCAGATAACCCTACCAAACATAGAAATTAATTTGTTACGCGGAAATTATACATACGTCCGGGATGATAAGTCCATTCATATTTCCCGGGACTAATTTTAAGCTATTGCATAGCTTTTATCGCGGGCTTTGAGCACGGCGACCGATCAAGGAATTCCGTAACGAAAAACACCTAACGCCTCCCTGCCGGTCGAAGTGCAGCGTTGCCAGACTTCGGCACGGTGTTTGTGTGCGTGCGATTAGACGTATGCGAATTATAATAATTGCACAAGTTGATAAAAAATGCGATGCCGCGGCAGTCCCTGAGTGCCACTGTTTTTTTTTAACAATATTTATTATTTCATGTCATTGTTTTGACATTGCGCGTGTCGAGCTATCGTCTTCATGCGCGCTAGGCACAGGGTCGAGATGAATGGGTGTCAGTAATAATACTGTCATTACGTGATAAAGCTGTGTACACAATGTTCGTTCATTCATTCATTCTTTCATTCATTCATTCGTTTCCACACGTGTTTAAGACATATAATGCTCGGACTACACTAAAATATTTTTTATAACGATTTAAACGTTACGTGCCAAATCATACGCGTAAAAGGAAATACTGCAGAAATCGTAAAATTTCATTCTTTCCTTTGCTCGAAGACAACTCTATGTCTGCCAAATTTCACCACGTTCGATCCAGTAGTTTCAGAGCGTTAGTACTGCAAACAAATATTACTTCTGTGTAATATTGGTATGGTCAAGCATCAAGTAAGTTACCCATAGACAATAATATTCACCCATTTAAGTACAATCTTAAAAAAAAATCGTATTTTTTTGCATAAGAGAATGACAAAAATATAAAAAATCAAAACGTAAAATGCGATAAAAAAAACTATCTCCAGGCTGCAGCGCAAATGTGTCCATAGCTTTACGTTTCATGTTACATTGTTCTCAAAACAATCATAATTTTTAACTTCTTATCGCAATGTTTTTAAGTGGAACAATAACCAACGCCATAATAAGCACATATCATGCCATGTGAGATACTGGGTATTCCTTATGGTGTCTACACACGATGAGCAAGGGTCTTCCAGTCGGCTTAGCATAACAACATTAGAAACGGGAAAGAATAGACATACTTACTGACAGATTTTAGAAATAAAAAGGCGGTATTCTTTTGTCAATTTGTCACTTTGTCTATTCTTCCATAGAAAGAAACCGTTGCTGTGGTGACCATGCTAAGCCTACTGGTGTCTTTTCCCTAGATAAATAAAAAAAGTGTGTCAGCTCCGACGCACGACTGGAGTTTACTCCTTAAGTACGAGTATCTAACCATACGCAAAAAGAGTTTATTCAACTGAAAAAAGATTAATATCATATGAAATCAGATGTTCCGGCAATATTATCTACACCCCTTTCTGCCATAGTTATTTCAAAATACTTTTAGTTCACTTTAGCCAGTATAATGATAAAAATTAAAACTTCACAATAACAATATTAATTATTGATATTTATAACAAAAATAGCAATATAAATACATCGACACTGATAGAAACAAACAAGCCCAATAACATATAGTATATAGGTATAGTCGCCTATACAGCATACCATATGTACGTCTTAATCATAAAGTTAATATACCTATCGAAATATAATATTATATAATAATATTTAAAAAAAAACACCAAAAATTATATAATAATTTTTGGTTTTTTTTAATTATATAATATAATATTCCGATAGGTATATTACCTTTATGGTCTTAATACACTCACAGCCAAATTAGAAAGTTGCGCACTAAAGGTGCGCACCAAAAACGTGACATGATTTTTCGTTACTTGTTAGTAGGTTTTACCCCTCGGATTTTTCTCATACCGGGCGCCTTATATATGAAAATCAATTCTTAAGGAGTAAACTCCAAAAAATACTGCTATTCTTTCCAGGGACATACTAAAAATGAGACCACAGTCAGGGATACCCTACCTACCCTAGGACGATTTTAATGTAGCAAAATGTACTTCACATTTTGCTACATTAAAATCGTCCTAATCCGCGGTTTGCTGTTAAAAGTGTCTGAAGTCTACGGCCGCCCGTGGCCGCTCGTGGCCGCTCGTGGCGGTGATTTCTCAAGCGATACTATGTATTACAATAATGAAGATAAAGTTTAAAATCATGACACTGAAAGTGCTCGCCTCGCCGCTGCCATTCCGGTGTGTCGCGGCCCTTATAGTGACCGCATTTTTTAAATTAAGATCTTGACATTCGTTTCATAGTTCATACAATTTCTGTGAAACTCTTCAGTAATCATTAAAATTCTGAGTGCAGTATTTAGGGCTACACTTCACCATGTCAGTGAAACTAGTCGCGCTACCATGGTGTCCATAAGCTACCAATACACAATACAGACACACCAGAATAGCCACACTAAGACAACCAAAATGGGCCTCAAAAAGATATTCATAACTGCTTCATTCATCATGCAATATTAGTGAAGATTAATGTTCCAATTAGTAACGCACAACGTTACTTAACCAGGAACACGACTTAATTAACTTGAGTAACACATTGTTGTGTGTTCACTCACTCCGTCAATGACAGAGCTTGCAATAGCTGACTGTGGTAACAAACTGATCTGGAGTAAAGTTACTCCAGATTGTTTCATAACTTAGAATATTACAATTTATAACATCAAAAACCCATATTATTTGAGCTTTTAAGGAGCCTTTAAAGGGTAAAGGCCTTCAAAGTGGGTCATCATAACAGAAGTAACATCTATCAAAGATCATTTATTTGGCCTTATAAGAGCCTATGCTGGCCCACCGCTGATGGGTAAAGGCTACCAAAATGGGATTGTGCAGACCAGTCACATGCATTTTACCGCTGGGTAGAGATCAGCACAGAATGGATACCAAAAGCCTCAAAAAAGGTGGTGGGATGAGCGAGAATCAAGCTCATCCTACCATCAGAAAAAAACCTCTCAGATAGTCAGGCTAGTATACATCTAGCTGCTAGATGCATACTAGCCTGGCTATCTATAGTGTGGCTATCTGAGAGGTTTTTTTTAATAAGCTTAGCTCATCGAAGATCGGCGTGACATAATAAATATTATACAACGTCAGGATTCAGGAATAAAGCCTCCTCGCCCGGGCTTTCATTGAAGAAATCAAAAATATTTCTTAGCAAAACAATATTTGCCGGATCAGCTAGGGTTATTACTTATTTATTATAATATGAAATAGTTCAATAACACAAACATTACGTAATTATGTAAGTGGGTGAAGTGAACTAATGTATTTGCATGTAAAATCGATTCGTTTTCACGCGGCTGGAAACGCTCTCGTGTGATTTGCCGTGCGAATACACACGATTTGCTCTATATACTTTCAGCTAGGGTTGTCACATAGTACTAGTTTTTAATTTTAATAATTAACATATTTTTCTTCGTATGCAGTCTAATGTGTTTGCATTCGATGCAGTGGATGACGTAGAGGCTTGAAAGCTCTAGAAGCTGTCGTTTAATTTTTAATATTTTTATATAGTATATAATAATTTTCACTTTCAACTTTAAAAACAAAACAAATGTTACAATTTAACTTGCTTCTTGTCTCTTCCGCATTAAAATATTGAGCGTTATAATTTTTAGTATTTTATTATCATTTATCAAATAACATAGTTTCAATCTTCAAAACAGAAGTTTAACAAATTAGACATAAGACAGATAATAATTTCGTATTTAATTTATTAAGAAAATGTATGACGATTAAAAGATTTTCTTCGCATGGCAGCCCTGCGGTATTTAGCGAGTGTTGATATCACAATCGCACGTTGAGACACAGAAAGTCTGTAAAAATTTATTGTCTTGTTTCCACTGAATTGACTAATACTTGGAAATAGTTTCCTAGTTAGTTTTTAGGGTTCCGTACCCAAAGGGTAAAAACGGGACCCTATTACTGAGACTTCGATGTCTGTCCGTCTGTCTGTCTCCAGGCTGTATCTCAAAAACTGCTATAGCTAGACTTCTGAAATTTTCACAGATTGTGTATTTCTGTTGCCGCTATAACAACAAATACTAAAAACAAAATAAATTAAATATTTAATGGGGGCTCCCATACAACAAACGTGATTTTTGAAACATTTTTTGCTCGGTATCGGTGATGACAACAGGTAAGCACTTGAAAATTTTCACAAAGGCCTTAGTTATATGTGTAATTTAATAATTAGTAATAATATTTAAATAAAATAAAAATTTAAGGGGGGCTTCCATACAAAAAAAAAACACAATTTTTGGCCTATTTTTGCTCTATAACGGTACGGAACCCTTCGTGCGCGAGTCCGACTCGCACTTGGCCGATTATTTAGTCGTAGTTAAGCTATGGCCTATGTTGTAGTTATCTGAGAAGACTAAGTTTTGTTGTTAATTCCTGTATAAATTATAACTTCTTAATTTGTTCTGAGAACTTTCAGCTATCTAATTTGATGCACTAATTTAAAACAGGTCAACCTGGTATATGTTATGGATTTTTCAAAGTAAGTTCATTTTAGTATGGAGGGTTCGTAGTTATAATCTATGTTCTATGTTAAGTAATGACATATTAATGAACACAATAATTAATTAATACGGTGTAAAATAATGGCTGGCCCTCGGTGGCGCAGGAGCGAGAAAAATGGAAGACCCTGGGGGAGGCCTTTGCCCAGCAGTGGGACAGCATAGGCTAATAAAAAAAAAGTTATAGAGCTCTGAGAATGAGGTAAATAGTTAAAGTTAGACACTTTTCATTTAGTGTTTTCTTCTGGTTATGGGAGAAAAAAATTGTAGTAAGTTTTATATCTTAGATATATATTTTTAAATCATCAATATTTTTTTTGTACTTAAGAAAAGTTTCTTATTTTATGTCTCAATTGTCAATATATTTATTTTAACATGATTTTAGAGTACAGCCAAGGCAATTACCTGAATTATGATAAAATTAGCATTGTCGAAATAGTTTGGGTGTGGAACTCTCAATTAATAGGTACTGTTGACTGGTTCAACAAGATTATAGAGCTGATGCAATAATGACCAAATTCCTTAAAGGGCCATGATGGATAACGCCACCTACTGACTGCGCTAACTGTTTACAGCACATTGGACAAACGACGGCGAACATGGACAATGATAGACTTAATTATGTCCCCATCTTCGTATTTGCTTATATATCTTATCAATCGCTTATTCCTGTTTGTCCATCATGGACCAAACGGAGAGGCCGTTAAGTATATAATCTACACTAATATTATAAAGAGGTAAACTTTGTTTGTTTGTTTGTAATGAATAGGCTCAAAAACTACTGGACCGATTTAAAAAATTCTTTCACCATTCGAAAGCTACATTATTTACGAGTAACATAGGCTACATTTTATTTCGGAAAATGTAGGGTTCCGTAAGATATTTGGGTTTTTCTGACACAAGGTGAAAAAAATCAACCAGAAAATTTACTTATTTTGCGTACGCTGCCTAAACTATAAAAGATAGAACCATACAATGTTCTAAGTATAGATCTTTTAAATATCTACAAAAAAGTCCGCGACACACTATACCTATCTATGTCAAGTGAGGTACAACAACCATTATTTTATTTAAAAATCTTGATTTTTTTTGGACTACATTTAAACGCATTTATTTTACTCATGCTATTAATCTTTATCAAAATGAATTATTTCATCACTAAGTACAGTTTATGTAGATAATATTTGGTCTTTGAATGATTAAAATTGGACGTTTGATTTAGAAGCTATGGCAAAATTAAAAATTGCGATTTACGCCCGTTTCGAAGTGTTCGCTGCCAAGGCGGGGCCGGGGTGCACAGTAGCGAAGATTATGACCGGCCCTGCAGCTGGTGAATTGGCTCATATACCAAGAATACCAATGATCCCTACTGATTTGCCTATACCCTTCAAAAGGCTCCAATTTCCAGTAAAAAAATATTTTGCACTATCGGAAAATATTATGTGAATCCCAGGGCCAAACATTCAAATTAGTAGGAATATATTTATGATGAAAATAATGTTTTGCTCTATCACGAGTCGGGGATCCCGACCATCAGTATATTTTGTTACCTGAAAATAACTTAACGTCAATTAATGTTCTTTATAAAAAAGCTCTACAATAATTGCTTTAGTTATCTATCCTAAAACAACGGGTTGCACTCCGGGACTACCGTCAGAGGTGAAAACTTATTATTAATTACATTTAAATATTCTCATCATTAACAACTTTAACATCCACAGAAAGACAATCTGTGCAGCCTGCGGAAAATGACTGCGTCGTCGATGTTTCTGTGAATTGACCTGGGAATCATTTTGCTGACCGTGTCTTTCCTGGGTAGGCTTTTTGCAGCGGTAACCGACATCCACGCGGACGGAGCCGCGGGCGACCGCTATCTGTACATTATAATAAAACTGTAGAAATGAAAATTCTATACATTAAATATATTCAAAAAATAATAAGCGGGGGTGTCACTACATCGCTACAGAAGCCAAAAATGTAGTTAGTTTTTTGTCTGTCTGTCTGTCTGTATGTTTGTTCCACTATCACACGAAATCTACTGATCCGATTTGAATGCGATTTTCGCAGACTTTCAACTTAACATCTGGTGTATAAAAAAATTCCCCCCACAGCTCTAAAGGGACGAAAGAGGGGGTCAGATTTTGTATAAGACTTTTGCTTTAACACGAAAACTACTGACCCGATTTTCATACGGTTTTCACAGATATATTTGTCTTCTTCCGACTCAACATTTGGTGACTAAAAATCCCCCCACCCCACCCCTCTAAGGGAACCAAAGAGGGAGTCAGATTTTGTATTAAACTTTTTTCTTTAATGGACTTACTTTGACATATTATTAACTCCAACTTAACATCTGGTGTATACAATTTTTCGCCCCACCCCTCTTAAGGGACAAAAGAGGGGGTAAGAATTTGTATCAACTGATGAAGTAGAAATATTTTAAATGGCAAAACAACGTTTGCCGGGACAGCTAGTATCTAATATAATATAAAAATAAGTCGGGTTTTCCTTCCTGACGCTATAACTCCAGAATGCACGAACCGATTTCCACGGTTTTGCATTCGTTGGAAAGGTCTCGGGCTCCGTGAGGTCTATAGAAAAAAATATCAGAAAAATCTTCAAAAGAAAAACTGGAAAACAGGGAAAATCATTTTTCACATACAGCGCCATTTATATGGCAAAACAATGTTTGCCGGGACAGATAGTACTTTCTGAAACTTTACAGACAAAAGCGCAATCGCCATAATTGGATTGCTCTCGTTAGAAAACAACGTCTGGAAGGGCATATAACTATTTTTTTCAATTTGCCATAGTACTTACAAACTTTTATCAATATAATCTTATGTGGCTAAGAAATAATTTTTTTGATAATTTTAATTAAATAAAGTAAATGTAACAATTATTATTGCAACTTTGTAATCATTGTAATTGCACTTTCTTATTGTATAACCGCGGTAACCGCGAATTACGATGGCATTTGTAACGTGACGGACAAACAATTAAACAAAGACAGCCATTTTATAAAACAACTGTATAGAAAGAAAATAGTAAGGGTCAGTTTACATTGCAATGTAAAGAATTCCCAATAGGACATAACCAGTTCAAAAGAATACAGCTGGAATTTTTAACTATATTTTCTGCAAAAAAAAAAAAAAAACAAATATATTTTTTGCAGAAAATAAAATTCAGTTTCGAATAATTGCTCAGGAATAACTCCCACTGCACCGGTTTCGGTGACGGTGGCCGGTTTCATTGAAACCCCTGGGGTATGTGGGACTCCCGGCAAGAAGCGCCGGGCTTACCCACTAAAACCACCTGCGGTTTGCCTTCAGCCGTATACGAAGGGGTGTCCTGGATCTGTCTAACCCAGGACTCTCTCCACGACCGGCCGGTGTACCTCAAAAGGGACCGGACTTCCTCCAAAATAAGGGAACGCTTTGGCGGTTTCATTGAAACCAGGCCAGGTAAGACCAGGAGTTTCTATAGTGCCCAGGTGTGTGCGAAGTACACAAGAGCACTCTCTGTTCCTTTACTCTCATAACCCAGTGGAACGGACGACTGACACGACTGGCGAGAGATCAGGCGCAGGACCGACTTTTTACATGCCCATCCGTGATCCGATGCATGGATCATCTTACTTGTCAGACAATCAAGTGATCAGCCTGCATTGTCTTAACCAAACATGGAAATAACATGTTTCTAACGCTGGAATCGAACCTACGACCTCCGAGTCAAGAGCTACGCTCTATACCACTGGACCACGGAGGCGTTCTTTAATTAATTGCCCATTGAAAATGCATCGTATCGCATTGCCTTGTCACTGTTGTAATACATTATTCAAGATAGGAGTGACATTTTGAGGGAGGTGGATCAAAATCCCAAAAAACTTCGTAAGTATTAAAGTTTTTACAATAAGTTTGTGCCAAAACTTATTGCTGTAATCAAATACCTTAAATTATGAATTCTGTAGGCGGTAAACATTGCAACAGAATAACTAGACCACAAAATGTAGCCAAATCTATAGGCTCAAACTGGTTTGCACCATAGAACACAGGAATGTAGATATGGCAGACTACAAACGGTCATCCGCTGGCAGGGTTGCAGGAACACCGTTTGGGTTTAGTGGGTATGCCCGGGCGCGGTTTTCCACCCCCAGGGAGTCCCACATACCCCGGTAGCCCTCCCCAGACTGCCGGGGATGCGTAAACGCATTTCCCCAACGCAAAAAAAAAGACTACACACCGTGTAATAAAACAAAATAGTAATGTACTTTAGGGCGTGCCTCGCTAAAAGTATTACTTTTTTAAACTTTTGTGTGGGCCAATTCATCACTTTGGGGCATTTCTCATAGAAACATGAAAGTCAAAATCAACTCTTTCAGCGCTACTTTCTGCAAAAATTCTATAATATCAAATAAAGGTACATAATATACATCAGTCACACACACATTGTATGCGTATGACGTCAAACATGTGAACA
This sequence comes from Polyommatus iphigenia, assembly GCA_963422495.1. Taxonomy (NCBI): domain Eukaryota; kingdom Metazoa; phylum Arthropoda; class Insecta; order Lepidoptera; family Lycaenidae; genus Polyommatus; species Polyommatus iphigenia. The sequence goes on from OY730180.1 coordinate 2,948,130, forward strand.
TCCTCATAGATATTACCGAAATATAAACTGAATTTCCTAGCTCTACCAATATTTAGAGTTGAGACCGTATTTATATTAACCCATCAGTCGTGGCAAAACGAGACACAATAGATTTTTCATTGTTACCGCGGCCGGATGTGGCCGCTTGGGGCTTCATGAATTAATAACTTCTTTGAAAACATTATTCTTAACATAATAATTAAATATAACAAGTTATACGAAATCGCAAGATAGGTAGAGGTTGTTAATAGCTAGTTCAATTTTAAAGCAAGTATTGATTTACCAGATTCGATAGAAAACTATACTTTTACAATTTATAGAGAACTTTAGACGACGCCTATAATATACATTTCATTAAACAACTACAGTGAGTGAGTAAGGCGGCGCCCCCTTTTGTTTGCGTTCGGCGCCCCTTTTTATCCGGCGCCCTGCGCGCAGAAATTCTTTTATCGTGCGGAAACCGTACATTTTTGCGGGATAAGGAGTATTCTATATCCTTTTCCAAACTCAAAGTATCTTCATACCTTTCATCAAAATTGGTTCAGCGGTTTGGGCGTGAAGAGGTATTTTATTAAAAATGGCTTATAATTAACTGATCACCAGAAATAGTAACATTTCACACACAAAAATAGTAAACGATCACCTAAATACAGACCACCATTTTAATGTAAAATGATAACCAAAGATTTAACATCTTAAAACCAAAAATTGTAAATGATCACCAAAATAAGTAAATGATCACCAAAATTAGTAAATGATCAACAACATTATACTAGCATTTTAATGTAAAATGATCACCAAAGATTTATTATCTCGCTATCCTATTTATGCAAAATGACTCCAAATAAAATATCATTGATAAACCAAGTAGTAAACGATCACCAAAATTAGTAAATGATCACCAACATTATACGTTAGCATTTTAATGTAAAATTATAACCAAATATATTTTTATTTAGCAATAGCAAGTCTTAGGGTTCTTACAGACGAACGGCACGTGTCGGCTGCAGTCGACGGCAGACGACGGCACGTGCCGGCGGCAGTCGGCGGCAGTCGACGGCAGCCGACGGCAACCGTCGACAGTTTATAACGCTTGCAGTTGTGACGTAACGCGAAAAGGTAAGCGTCCACAGGTCGGTATAGTACGCAACGGACGTTTCGCATCAAACGAATATTTTTTTTACAGTACGTCCACTGTATCGGCAGCGTACGGATTACCGACTAGCTACAGTAAAACCCGTTTAATACGATTTCACAGGGACTCGACCAAAAACGCGTCTTATGCGGGAAAGCGTATTATGTGGGATATGGGGAAATAAAAAACGGACCTACTACATACGTATGAGTTAATATTTATTATGTTTTTTCGGATGTAGATGTTCATATCAATGAAGAGAATTATGCGTCTACATTAATTTAATCTGGAAGTGATCATCTAGAGTCTAGAGTCTAGAGTCTAGACTCTAGAGCTTTTAACCAATCGATGAAATGAATGACGGTTAGCCTAGAAGCTCGAGATTGTGCTGATATAATATTATGTTACAGGAAGCGATTTTACGTTTTTGAAACAACGTGGATTTTTCGCATTACCAATCACCAGCAAACGTACCTGAAACATAGGATTTATCTGGCATTCCCACTGATTTGACGCTACACAATGCCGTCGCGATGAGGTAAGAGGTGCCGTTATTAAACGGGATGACGATCGTATTAAGCGTTAAAGAATGTATGAAAATATGTCTTAAGTTGCAGGGACTGATGGAAAATGGCATATTATGCGGGAAATCGTATTAAGCGTGATCGTCTTAAACGGGTTCTACTGTAGTATGTTTATTTTCAAATTAGTCCAAACAAAGTTCCTAAGTCAAAATTTCTGCTTTTGACTTTTCCATCCATACCCCCCTTATGAGCATTCATTTACTAGGCTAAACAGTAATCCATACGTTGCCAATTCAGCGGACGTACTGTGAAAAAAATATCCGTTTGATGCGAGACGTCCGTTGCGTACGATACCGACCTGTGGACGCTTACCTTGCGGGGGTACGTCACAACTGGGAGCCTACCACCAACTCTGAAAGCAGTATTATTAGGTACTTCGAGATTTTGTACCACAACCTCTTAAAAGTAAGATTACTTTAAGAATGTTTCATCCAGACGTTTTGTGACGTCATACCATTTCATCGCTCTCAGCGTACCATGAGCTCCATTTTGACACAGATGAGCAATATTTACAATGTTGATGTTGCGTTCGTTGACGCATTCAATTATTGAATGAAAGGATGATGAAAATTAATTCATGAATCCCCAAGCGGCCACATCCGGCCGCGATAACAATAAAAAAGCTATTGTGTCTCGTTTTGCCACGATCGATGGGTAAGACGAAAGCGCCTAGTGTGGACATAGTCATTAGCTTTGTCCACATTGTGCCTTTTTTTGTTCATCAAGGGCATGCGTTATAGCGCAGTCAACAGCGAACGTGAGGCATGCCCGTGATGCGCGTTGAAATCGTAGCGCTCGCTATGACACTTTTCTTTCAACGCGGGTGGATTTTGACGCATTCAATTATTGAATATGCCAAACGAAAGTTTAATAAATAAAAGATGACGAAAATTGAAGATGAAATTACATAATGTGGACATAGCTATTGGCCTTGTTCGCCGGCCTAATTTTTGGCGCATTCGCCACAAAACCTTTTATTGCGCATGTCCAAAACATGCCATGTCGTGACAACGCCACGAACTAAGTTGTTTATATACTTAGTTACCTGTTAAGTTTAAACAACGTGTACAGTATGTACTCCCAAATTAATAAAGCACATGAAAATCTTCGCTTAATGTCGTAATCACGGAAACACCGAATATAATATGAAACGTAAGAGTCCCGAACAATGCTTTTGCAGTTCGTTCTATCTCATTCTAAGTATGAATAAAACAATATTATTTTCATACACTTTATGAAGCTCATGATACGAATGAAAGTCTGTAAAATTATTGTAATCTTACAGCAAAGTGTTCTGGAAACATGATAGTTTTAGGAAAGGTCGTGGTAGGCCCCCTGCAAGCGTCATAAACTGTCAACGGCTGCCGTCGGCTGCGTCGACTGCCGCCGACTGCCGTCGACACGTGCCGTCGACTGCCGTCGACTGCCGCCGACACGTGCCGCCGACTGCCGTGGACTGCCGCCGACACGTGCCGCCGACACGTGCCGTTCGTCTGTAAGAACCCTAAGAAAAAGAGACCCGTTTGTACCCTTTGGGTACGGAACCCTAAAAACGGGACTTTATTACTGAGACTTCGATGTCTGTCCGTCTGTCCGTCCGTCTGTCTTTCTCTAGGCTGTATATCAAGAACCGCTCCAGCTAGACTTCTGGAAATTTAACAGACTGTGTATATCTGTTGCCGCTATAACAAGTACTAAAAACAAAATAAAATTAATATTTAAGGGGGGCTCCCATACAACAAACGTGTTTTTTTGGCCTTTTTTGCTCGATATCAATAATGGCAACTAGTAGACACGTTGATATTTTCGCAAAGGCCTTGATTATATGTCTACTTCAATAATTAATAATAATATAAAAAAAATTAAAGGGGGCTCCCAAGTCTCAACCCATACAAAAACACAATTTTAGGTCTAATTTTGCTCTATAAACGGTACGGAACCCTCCATACGACTCACACTTGGCCGATTACTTTGTTAATGATATGCTTACATTTTTTTGTCAATCGTAGTGATTTATTTGCTCACAAGGATTTGGCGATAATTTACTATACAGGGTGCAATTAAACCTTCCTGCCAAATTTTGATATATTGATCCTTGTTAAAAATAAAAATACACGTATTTTTTCTTTTATCATAAGACAATGGAGGATGTCTCTTGCACTAATAGCTTAAGTGTGAAAAATCCTACCAAAACTTACTCCAATATAAATAGCAAGAATGTTATAAGCTTGGTGCATCAGAACTTTCAAGGAATGGTAGGCAAAGAGCTTGAAACTGAGTTATTTCTAAAACAATTTCAAATTGATATTATTTGTATTTCAGAACACTGGTTTAGAAAACATGAACTCATTTTCAATCTCAATGATCACCAGGTGGCAAGCTCGTTCAGCAGAGAGAATGCCATTAGAGGCGGATCACTTATATTAATTAGAAAAAATTTAAAATTCAAAGAACGTAAAGACATTGTGAACCTCTCTTCTGAACGGATAATAGAAGTAGCCTGCATAGAGTTAAGTCAACTAATTATTGTGAGCGTATACAGGCCACCATCAGGGTTATATGACTCCTTTGAACAAAGCATGGAACAAATATTATCAAAGATATGTGCATCTAACAAAAAAGTTATCGTTTGTGGTGACTTTAATATTAATTTATTTGACTTGAACTCTACTACTGTTAGATTCACATCTCTATTTAAATCATATAACCTAAATTACTTGTTTTATGAGCCAACAAGAATCTGTGACACAACGGCAACTTGTATTGATAATATTTTTACAAATTTTTCTCCATGTAAAAAAGAAATAATAAATAAGCTTAGCTCTGATCACTGTGGGCAACTAGCCTCATTTAATATACATTGCGATAGTTACCTAGAGGAAAAGCGTGTGTTTGTTCCTGTGAATACAAAACGTATTGAGAAGTTTAGAAATAACTTAAGTTCAAGTATTCAACTATTATTGGATGAGACAAATAGCTCAGATGAAGCATTTAACAAATTGTTTAAGATGATAAGAACCCAATTTAATACTGTATTTACTCCTAGAACGGTTAAAAAAAGCCATAAAAAAATAATAATTTCACAGTATGGGCAACTACAGGAATTAAAATAAGCAGACAAAGATTATATGAATTGTATGATGAAAAATGCATGAATACTAGTGATAAATTCAAAACATATGTAAAAAACTATTCAAAGATTTTTAAAAAAGTTTGTAAAGCCGCTAAGGCTATTCACATTAGGAATAAAATAAAAAATTCGAAAAATAAAATCAAAACTACTTGGAAAGTAATAGCTGGTGAGACTGGAAACGTCACCTGTCGTAGCTCTGATTTTGAAATTTATTTTGAAAATAAAAAGATTACCAATGATCATGAGGTTGCGACGGTCTTCGAAAAATTTTTTGCTGACATTCCGGTCTCAACTACGAAAAATTTAAACTCCTCACCTGCAGCTGCTGAAAAACTACTCAGAGACAATGTAAAGGAATGTAATGTCAATTTTAGGCTTAGAGAGATTGTCCTCAAAGATATCGTTGATACTTTTAAATTAATAAATATTAAAGATACTACTGATCTCTGGGGCATGTCTACTAAAATTATCAAATCAATAATTGACATCATAGCTCCCTCATCTATCAATGATTTTTAATGACTGCATAAAGAGTGGTGTTTTTCCTGACTTGATGAAGCACAGTAAGGTTGTACCTTTATTTAAAGCGGGACTTAAATCTGATCCTACAAATTATAGGCCTATATCGATTCTACCGACTCTAAGTAAAATATATGGAAAAATAATTTTAAATCAGTTACTATTACATTTTAACTTAAATAGTTTATTGCACAAAAATCAATATGGTTTTACTAAGGGTCGATCCACAACGGATGCTGGTATAGGTCTTCTTTATAGTATATTTGAAGCATGGGAGGATTCGCAGGATGCCCTAGGGGTTTTTTGCGACCTCTCCAAGGCTTTTGACTGTGTTGAGCATGCTACATTAATCAGGAAATTGCACCACTATGGCATTAGGGACTCAGCACTCAACCTTTTGACATCTTACCTCAAAAATAGAACTCAAAGGGTTGACATTAATAGTAAAAGGTCCAATGGGACCAAAATAGAATTAGGCGTCCCACAGGGATCCATTTTAGGTCCATTCCTTTTTCTCATCTACATAAACGACTTACCTTATCTTGTTAAGGATAATGATAATGAGATAGTACTTTTTGCTGATGACACTTCACTTATTTTTAAAGTGAAGCGACAACAGTCAAATTACGACGAGGTAAATAGTGCTCTCTCAAAAATAGTACATTGGTTTAACGTTAATAACTTACTTCTAAATTCTAAGAAAACTAAATGTTTAAAATTTACTTTGCCCAATGTCAGGCAACTTAAAACCAATATACTATTAAATGATGAGAAGATGGATTTGGTGGACACCACTGTATTCTTAGGCATTACACTAGATAGTAAACTACAGTGGGGTCCTCATATTGCTAATCTTGCAGATAGGCTCAGTTCTGCAGCATACGCAGTCAGAAAAATACGGGAAATTGCTGACGAAGACACAGCAAGACTAGTTTATTTCAGTTATTTTCATAGTAGAATGTCGTATGGCATCCTCTTATGGGGAAACGCTGCCGACATTAATACGATTTTTATGCTGCAGAAGCGAGCTATACGTTCAATTTATAAAATGTCAGCTTTTGAATCTCTGAGAGAAAAGTTTAAAGAAATTGGTATTCTAACTGTTGCTTCTCAATACATTTTGGATAATGTTTTATATGTTAGAAAGAATCTTAGTAAATTTACAACCAAAAGTGACAGTCACGGAAGAAACACTAGAAATAAGTACAAACTAGAAATACCGGTGATCAGACTTAGTAAAGTTAGTAAATCTTTTAAAGGTCAATGTGTACGCCTTTACAATAAAATCCCAGAAAAAGTTCAAAATCTTTCCATTAATAAATTTAAAAAAGTAGTCAAAGAACGTTTGTGTGCCAAAGCCTATTATAAGGTCAATGATTTCATAAACGACGGCACATCTTGGGAGTAGGATGGCTGCTTGCAAGGCTACTTCTACATTATTTTATGACTTACAATTATGTATGTATGTTGACATTGTATAATTTTAAGTTACAGCATTGTAAACTTTATTTTAAAAGATTAATTTTTTTTTCACTTTTTTTGGTAAATAAAGTGGGCCCCCTGCGAGTTTCTTACGCCGGTTCTTCTCGTTTCTTCGGTTAGTTCCCGAACCGGTGGTAGGCATCATGTAGACTTTCAGAAAATATTTGCAAAAATTTATTCTGAATAAAAAATTTTGAGTTTGAGTTTGAGTTTATAATCACTCAGTACTAAAATATATATATATATATATATATATATATATAGGAGGAGGAGGATGATATATATATATATATATATATATATATATATATATATATATATATATATATATAAAATGGACACGACGCGTCGCCCGCGCGTGTTGTGACCCTGCGCGCATGCCTCCCCCCGCGTTACCCCCGATCATTCCCCCACGCCGCGAGTGACCTTTCTGCAACGATTTTAAATGGGATAAAATTTGTCAATAAAAAAATATAACACCCAATTTTTTTTGTTAAATGGTCTCTCCTAATGATACCTAAGCCCTGGAAAAAATTTGGCAGGAAGGTTTAATTGCACCCTGTATTTGGTGATCATTTACTATATTTGGCGGTCATTTACTATATTTGGTGATCATTTACTTTATTTGGTGATCATTTACTATATTTGGTGGTCATTTACTATATTTGCTGTTCGATTACAATTTGAAGTGTTGTCATGACTAAAATAGCTGGTAGTATTGCAATTTTAGACTTTCTTTTTTTGGTGTTCAATATCTTTTTTTGGTAAACAAGTTTAGGGTATCAGTGCATTTTTTGGTGGTCATTATATTTGTTCCCATTAATTATTTTTAACAAAAAATTAAAACCGACTTCCAAGGTAAAAACAATAATAGCATCCTTATAATATGAACTAAAAAGTATTAAATAATTATTCCTATCTAATAGTGCCTTTTTCCGAATTTGGCTAAAACTCAACTATTTCTGTACTCAATCTTCATCATTTTGAAGTCGGTATCAGATGAATCTTCAGTTCTCTGACAGAATATTTGAAACTTTTGGAACTGGCACCGACTTCAAAATTATGAAGATTGAGTACAGAAATAGTTGAGTTTTAGCCGAATTCGGAAAAACGCACTATTAGATAGGAATAATTATTTAATACTTTTTAGTTCATATTATAAGGATGCTATTATTGTTTTTACCTTGGAAGTCGGTTTTAATTTTTTGTTAAAAATAATAATTTCATTCTTTTTAGTTACCTAGTAAGCCATCGCGTACTTTACGTAGAATAATACACCTGTATATTATTTTACGTAGGTATCTTATTCCAGTCACACTTACAAAATATAATATCAGCTGCAGCCTGCAGATAATTTTAAACAATACATTTAAAAAAAAATCGAAGTGAACACGTGTGACGTGCTAGGTAGCCGGTCACCGGACTAGTTTCAATAGGCTAGCACTCGCTAGTCGCTCGACTTGTCGCACACACACGAAGCGCACTGTTATAGTACGGACTACGGTACCCGGCCCGCGCCCGAGCCGCCGCGCCGCTCGCTTGACAGCCCTGGCAGATATGCGAGACGACAGTTATTGTACTATGAACGCTAAACGCAATGCAAAAGGTTGAAATTAGGTTGTTTTCCAGAATATCTCGGCGAAGTGAGATAGAATGTTACATGATCGAAGCAACTTTAACTTCTCAGAAGTAATGTCAAATGTGTGCCTTATGCTCTGGAGATAAGGTTGAATTTGGTGACATTGGTGACCCTGGCGTGGTAATGATGATGATAATGATGATGATGATGATGAATGTAATTTGCATAGTAGCATATGCTTTCAGTTCTTAAAACAGCGCCTAAACTCCCAAACTTGTATCTATAAGGAATCCGGAGTTCTCTTAGTATCTTCGGAACCGTAGTATACCTCGGTGCAAAATCTTGCGTTTTGGTAGCATATGCTTAGGATGCTTCTCATAAAACCAAAATCACCATATGTTTCCATATAAATTTCGAGGAGTTCCCTCGATTACTCATGGATCCCATCATCAGGTCACCACTTTTGTGAACATGGTACCAAATTGGAGTGAAACCTAATACAACAAAACAAAAATTTATAATAGCGGAGTAATCGTTGAACATACAAAAAAAAAAAAAAAACCACTGTCGAACATATAACCCCCTCGTTTTTAGGAAGTCGGTTAAAAATGGAGATGGGTCTATTTGTAATATTGCATTTTGTTTTAAGGCGATATCGTACTAAAGCGCCACGATACGACGCAACTCTTCACGTTCCATAGAAGTGACGTTTTACAACGTGAATCTGAAACGTCAGTTCTATACAACTTTAAGTATCGCGTCGTGTCGCTTTTAGAGCGGTCTCGCCTTTATTTACGAAGTTGCGTTTCGGTGTAAACTAGCCTTTACAAAGTTGTCTTTTGACCTATTATTATGTCTTTATGTGTCTTTATGGCGTCACGACATACTGTCAAAATTTGTCTATGTCAATTTGTAAACCTGATTATTATCAGTTGATCTGTTTGTCCGTCAGTCATGATCAATCACATTGAAATCGTGTGAATTACCAAATGTGGCTGGAGTTCACCGCTCTTTAAGCAATCGTTAACGTTTGATAACGACTAACGTGACACTTTGCCAATTGTCTTTACAATAATCATATTTTATTGTTGGGATGTATTAATATTTTAGTCACTTCAAAATGTGTGTAAGTAAATTGTAAGTAATGGATTAGTTTAAACTATTATATTATATTATTAAAAAAAAAAGTCGACCTCTGTGGCTCAGTGGTGAGCGCGTTGGTAGCTTAAGCCGGGGGTCGCGGGTTCGAATCCCGCCGACGGAACAAAAAGTTTTTCAATGTTCCCGGGTCATGGATGATATAATAAAAATCTTAAATATATGTATAGTATAAAAGTATTAAATATATTTCCGTTGTCTGGTACCTGTAACACAAGTTCTTTAGGTACTTAGCATGGGGCCAGACTGACGTGGTGTGAAGCGTCCATAGATATTATTATTAAACAACTTACTATTGTACTTTTTATTCTAATTAGTAATTTAGTATTATATTGCAAAACATCTGTTTATATGTATATGTCGCAGTTACTTTATATGAATCTGCGATATGACTCTCTCTGATGAAAGCTTATTTTTAAAGTAAAAATTTAAACTTAGGTTTAATCGTTGTTCAACAATTGTAGTACTCGGCCTGCGTATGAGTTTGAAAGTATATCGTGAGGGACCACCTTGTTAATTGGTTCACGAACCATACGAAACCAGATATATTATCGCACAGGAAACTATAAAATAATTTAAAAAGTATAATGTAATGTAGCGTTTGTATCTAAATAGAGCAGACCGTATTTTTCTTCCTTAAACAGAAGGCCAAAAGTGCTCAAACGCTTTTTTGAACACTCGAGGAAAACAGATAAGAGGTGTGTTATAAGTTTGACGTTTCTGTCTGTCTGTTTGCCTGTGCGTGTGTCCGGGGCATGGATGGATGGGCCGATTTGGATCTAGTTTTTTTAGTCTAGTTTGCTTAGGAAGTCTCCCTATATATAATGTGCCCTACGTTTTAGCCTCATATTGAGAACTAGATGATACCCGCAACTCCGTGGAACTAAAATTCAATTATCGCGCGGGAACCGTACATTTTCCGGGATAAAAGTATAATATCCTTTCCCGGGACATTTCAAAGTATCTCCGTATCAAATTTCAACGAAATCGGTTCAGTGGTTTAAGCGTTTATTAACCGACTTCCAAAAAGGAGGAGGTTATATGTTCGGCTGTGGATATTTTTATTTTTATTTTTTTATTTGTGTATGTTCAACGATTACTCCGCCGTTTGTGAACCGATTTTCAACATTTTTATTTTGTTGTATTAGGTTTCACTCCAATTTGGTACCATGTTCACAAAAATGGTGACCTGATGATGGGATCCATGAGTAATCGAGGGAACTCCTCAAAATTTATATGGAAACATATGGTGATTTTGGTTTTATCAGAAGTATCCTAAGCATATGCTACCAAAACACAAGATTTTGTACCAAGGTATATTATGGTTCCGAAGATACTAAGAGAACTCCATATTCCTTATAGATACAAGTTTGGGGGTTTAGACGCTGTTTTAAGAACTGAAAGCATATGCCACTCTGCAAATTATATTCATCATCATCATCATCATCATTACCACATCAGGGTCACCAATGTCACATGGTTGTTAAAAAGTGTACATGGATACAAATTACAACACCACAATAATAATATCATCACGTTATCTCCTTATTATATTGGTACTTTTCATAGCGATTTTAATAAGAATATAATGTTGTTGCAAAATAAATGATTCAAGTTCTTACCACAAAACTCAAAAAACAAAAAAGTAATAAATATTACATTTCCGTTGTCTGGTACCTGTAACACAAGTCCTTCAGGTACTTAGCATGGGGCCAGACTGACGTGGTGTGAAGCGTCCATAGATATATTAGGTATATTAGATATATTAGTAAAAAAAGGGAACAAATATAATGACCACCAAAAAATGCACTGATACCCTAAACTTGTTTACCAAAAAAAGATATTGAACATCAAAAAAAGAAAGTCTAAAATTGCAATACTACCAGCTATTTTAGTCATGACAACACTTCAAATTGTAATCGAACACCAAATATAGTAAATGATCACCAAATATAGTAATTAATGACCACCAAATATAGTAAATGATCACCAAATATAGTAATTAATGACCACCAAATATAGTAAATGATCACCAAATAAAGTAAATGATTACCAAATATAGTAAATGATCACCAAATATAGTAAATGATCACCAAATAAAGTAAATGATTACCAAATATAGTAAATGACCGCCAAATATAGTAAATGATCACCAAATATAGTAAATTATCGCCAAATCCTTGTGAAAAAATCAATGCTGCAATATTTCTGTCCAAATAAATCACTACGATTGACAAAAAATGTAAGCATATTATTAACAAAATAATCGGCCAAGTGTGAGTCGTAGGAAGGGTTCCGTACCGTTTATAGAGCAAAATCAGACCTAAAATTGTGTTTTTGTATGGGTTGGGACTTGGAAGCCCCCTTTAATTTTTTTTATATTATTATTAATTATTGAAGTAAACATAATATAATCAAGACCTTTGCGAAAATATCAACGTGCCTACTAGTTGCCATTATTGATATCGAGCAAAAAAGGTCACGTTTGTTGTATGGGAGCCCCCCTTAAATAATAATTTTATTTTGTTTTTAATACTTGTTGTTATAGCGGCAACAGATATACACAATCTGTTAAATTTTCAGAAGTCCAGCTGGAACGGTTCTTGATATATAGCCTAGAGAAAGACAGACGGACGGACAGACGGACAGACATCGAAGTCTCAGTAATAGAGTCCCGTTTTTAGGGTTCCGTACCCAAAGGGTACAAACGGGACTCTTTTACTAAGACTTTCTATTGCTAAATAAAAATATATTTGGTTATAATTTTACATTAAAATGCTAACGTATAATGTTGGTGATCATTTACTAATTTTGGTGATCGTTTACTACTTTTGGTTTAACATTGATTTATTTGGAGTCATTTTGCATAAATAGGATAGCGAGATAATAAATCTTTGGTGATCATTTTACATTGAAATGCTAGTATAATGTTGGTGATCATTTACTAATTTTGGTGATCATTTTACATTAAAATGCTAGCATAATGTTGGTGATCATTTACTAATTTTGGTGATCATTTACTTATTTTGGTGGTCATTTACTATTTTTGGTTTTAAGATGTTAAATCTTTGGTTTTCATTTTACATTAAAATGGTGGTCTGTATTTTGGTGATCGTTTACTATTTTTGTCTGTGAAATGTTACTATTTCTGGTGATCAGTTAATTATAAGCCGTAAAAGAATACTTCGTATTTTGTAGCGCCACCTATAATTCCGTTGCCGCAAACTACTGCCTCGGGAAGGCAAGACGTCCGTCCACCACCGCGGTACCTACCTTTAGTTTTTCGCCAGATGGCGACGTTTCGAGAGAGTTCGGGGAGCGCGCGGGCAAAATTTAGCAATAAACAAAATAAAACCCAACAATCGACATTTAATGTCGATTGTCGGGTTGAACTGCGTGATGCGTGTATCGTTTTATTTAGGTACATATTTAGTTTTATTAATATAAATCACGTGGAACACGTAAATAAACACAGTTTCTGAAGTATAAACGCGAATGTTTTCGAATTATAATAACATAAGTACGTAGAATATACGCGATGGTTTACCTACTAGGTAACTGAAAAGAGTGACATTATTATTTTTAGCAAAAAATTAAAACCGACTTCCAAGGTAGAAACAATAATAACATCCTTTTAATATGAACTAAAAAGTATCAAATAATTTTTCCTGTCTAATAGTGCCTTTTCCGAGTTCGGCTAAACCTCAACTATTTCTGTACTCAATCTTCATTATTTTGAAGTCGATACCAGATGTAGCTGAATCTTCAGTTCTCTGAAAGAATATTTGAAACTTTTGGAACTGGCATCGACTTCAAAATTATGAAGATTGAGTACAGAAATAGTTGAGGTTTAGCCGAACTCGGAAAAGGCACTATTAGACAGGAAACATTATTTAATACTTTTTAGTTCATATTAAAAGGATGTTATTATTGTTTTTACCTTGGAAGTCGGTTTTAATTTTTTGTTATATTAAAGTAGTAATGGACAGTAAGTACAGATGTATGTCTGCTCACTATCTGTTTTAATTGTGTGGTAAAATAAGAGCCTGCTCCTACTGTATCGTTTTTCTTCTGCCAGCTCGCAGAAGCCATTCTTAGTGTCGCCGCATACGGGCCACATGCGACAGCCACAAACGCCGCCACAACTCACAAGAACCAAGACGATTGGACGATTGTAGCGTGTGGGGCGTCAACCGTGTACGGCGAGTCCGGTAGCGGCGTTTTGTAGTTGTGGCCGGTGGCCCGTGTGCGGAAGCCCCTATCTGACACTGCATAACTGCACAGGTATTGCATTAGAAATCTCAACTATACTTTGACCTAATACCCTATGAGCTTTTCTTACGTAATGCCACGATTATGCTATGGGTTTTGTTATATAACTTTTGCCTGCGGTTTTGCTTACGATAAAGCTATATATAAGCTAAAGGGCATTTAAATGAAGACATTATTTTGATTGCAAATTTTTAACTATTGTTAATAGGGAATGTTACGAAAAGGTTAGAGCAGATGGCTCTACTAACACAGTAAATAATCCGACTAACATTTGACATGAAGCAAACGTCATATCAGAATACTGACAGAAATATGTAGTGTCCTTGAATATTGCTCCCCAGTACACTACCTATATTAACAGGCTGGAATCCATCCAGAAACTATTTGTGTGATTCCTACAATATAAATGCGGAACATCTGACACTGACTATGAATCGAGATGCAGAAGGTATATACTACGAGGGCTGCTATTTATGTATCCGGAATTAAAAAAAGAAACAAACATATATCATTTAATATGGTTTTATTGCTTTTCAAAATATTCGCCGCGATGATCGACACACTTTTGCATACGCTGGAACCAATTTTCATAGCACTTTTTCCATTCTGATTGAGGTATCTCCAAAACGTGCATTTTGAACGCTTCAACAGCCTCTTCGCGGCTCGAAAAACGTTGACCACGTAATTTATTCTTCGCGTATGGAAATAAAAAGAAATCGTTAGGTGCCAAATCAGGGCTGTACGGCGGATGACCAGTCAATTCGATCCTTTGACCCTCCAAAAACTGAATTGTTTCAGCTGAGGTGTGACAGCTAGCATTGTCGTGATGTAATATGATTCTGCGTTGTCGGTTGTCCTTTCTTATTTCTTCAAAGACTTCTGGTAAACAAATGATCGTATACCATTCAGAATTAACCGTTTTACGATTCTCTAATGGCACTGTAGCCACATGTCCATTAATTCCAAAAAAACAGGCGACCATTTGCTTCAAAGTACTTTTTGCACGAGTAACTTTTGTTGGTTTCGGCTCATCTTGGAACACCCACACCGTTGACTGTTGTTTAGTTTCGGGGTCATATGCATAGATCCAAGATTCATCACCTGTGTAGATATTATAAACGGCTTTTGACGTACCACGGTTGTATTTTTTTATCATTTTTTTGCACCAATCGACACGAGCCCGTTTTTGATCGATTGTCAAGTTGTGCGGAATCCAACGCGAACATATTTTTTTTACAGCCAAATGTTCGTGTAATATCTTATGTATGCTCGTCATACTTATGCCTAAGGACGCCTCTATCTCGCGATATGTAACATGACGATCACGCATTATTAGTTCCCGCACAGCATCTATATTTTGTGGGACAACAGCTGTTTTTGGGCGACCTTCTTTATTTTCATCCGTGAGCATAGACCGCCCACGATTAAACTCACTGTACCAGTGATAAACAGTGGTTTTTAATGGTGCTTCATCTCCAAAAGTTGCGGTGAGTTGAATAAAGCACTGTTGTTGATTTAGCCCACGCCGAAAATCGTAGTAAATCATTGCACGAAAATGTTCACGCGTTAAATCCATGGCAAATGAAGACACGCAATTTTCAAAATGACGCCACAATGGAAAAATAATTGACAGTCACATGAAACAAAATGTATTCTTCAACCAAAGAGTTCTATTTTCAAATGTTGTAATTACTTTTTAAATATTGTTCTTGTAAGTGGCCAGTTCCGGATACATAAATAGCAGCCCTCGTACCCCTGCATCTCAGACGTCAAGAAGCTGACACTTGCACATTCCTAAATATCGCCCAAAACAAAATAGATTCCTCCCTTTTTGTTTCCAAAATTAACCTGAAAGTCCCTTCACGCTCATCCAGAATCTGCTCCTTCAACCCCTTTTATATTCCATTCTCCCATTCTAATTATAGGAAGAATTCCTTCTTCGTTCGTACACCTGCTTGTCTGAATGATTTGAGTAAACACCATGACGTTGACATTTTTAATTCCTCTACTTATGCTATCAGAAAGTCAATTAATAAAAATTGGTTTGAGGCTGGTCTCTGATTGTTGGATTCATTACTTTTGTACTATGGATTGCTTTTGTAACGTGTCCTATTGTATCATTGCTAAATAATTTTGTCTACCTAAATGTAAAGCAATTTTGTTAAAGTTTAGAATTTCAATTGTGGAAACATGTTAATAGTGTTTAGATATTAATCAGCTTTAATTTTTAAATTAAGTTTATCACTATATGTTTTCCTTTCAAATAAAAATAAAATACAATAAAATAAAACGTCGAACAAAACTTTCAATTTAGTCTCTGTGCAGGTTCTGCCGTCTAGTGTGAAAATATTGCAGTAATATTCTGTTCGAAATAAATCTGCCTGAAGGATATATACACATATGGATTACGAGTAGTTATATGACCGGACAACTGATACAACTAGTCACTAGTGTTCAGTATGGCTTCACAGTTTCAACTATAATAAAGCTATAAAAATGACGTTGAACGAGCATGCTCATGCATGGATTTGCGACCTTCCGTCATTCTCCTTCTTCTCGCAAGTATTTAGTGTGAACATCGGATGAGTATGAAGTGAGTTGATGCTCATTTTAACATATTTCAAAAAGGAGGACGTTACTCAATTGTATGCGTTTTTTTTTTAATTTCGTATGTGAACCGTCCGAAAGAGGATACTTTACTACTTCACGGATGGTCTCTTGACGAGAAAATACTGTTAAAAGTCGGCTATTTTTTGTTGATTTTTCGTACATGTACAACGATTAAAAGTATGAATAGAGGCGTAGGATGTGTTACGTTATTAACAAAATAAATGCATTTTAAAACTGTTCACAAAACAGCTGTTGATATTTGGCTTTCTACCGCTATTATGTTGGTGCTATTGTATTTCCTAATCTATTGTCAATGCTCACGTTAGCATTATAATGAGGTTAAGCAACGTACAGAGGTTGCGAGCGTGGATGGGTGGGCGGTAAGTTCTGTGAAGTTGTTTCAGAAAGCTTTTTGAGTTAAGCTTTATCCATACTAATATTATAAATGCGAAAGAATATCTGTCTGTTACCTCTTCACGCCCGATCCGCTGAACCAATTTTACTGAAATTGGATATGACTTTGGATCTCGGGAATGGACATAGGATACTTTTTATCTTGAAAAAATGTACGATTCCCGTGCGATAAACGACTTTTGGAGCAACGGAGTTTCAGGCGTCAACTAGTATTATAAAGTACCCCGCAAACGATTAAATTGTTTGTCAAATTTTACGTGCTTGTCAAACAGTTTGATAGTATACAGCTTTGTTTGAAGCGTTTGTCAAACAAACTACGTGTTTGACATGTTTGAAGAAAATTTGTTTTTGCGTAGCGTTTGACAAACGTGTTTAAACGTGTTCCGCTGTATTTGTCAAACAAGATCTCATGATCTCAAACCGTCTCAAACCAATTCTAGCTAATTGTTTGACAACTTGTTTGATGCACGTTTGTTCGTCTGCGCTGCTGTTTGATGAAAACGTAAATTACATCAAACATGTTTGTCAAACAAATTTGATCGTTTGCGGAGTACTTTATAAATGCGAAAGTCTGTTAATCTATCTGTTAGCTCATCTCCCTTAAACCGTTGAACAAATTTTTGTCAAAATCGGGCTTGGACATACTTTAAAGTTTAAAAGATGGAAAAAGATATCGTACAGGTTTCGATGTGGTAAAATATGCAGTTCCTGCACTATGAATTTCCACCGTAATGAATGTAGAATACGGGCTCTGACGATAGTGCAAAAATAAATTATATTAATTCATGAAGCCCCAAGCGGCCACATCCGGCCGCGATAACAATGAAAAAGCTATTGTGTCTCGTTTTGCCACGACTGATGGGTTAAAAGTCATAATAAATGGTTAGTATGTTTTTATTTAAATATTTATCTTTTTTAATTAAAATATTCGTTCTTGAACCCTATCAAAACTTCATATTCAAATTAATTAATAGCTTCCTTAATGCCCATCTAGCTGTTTAAAAAGCTTTTTATTTTCGATAAAAAAACTTAAAAATATTCTTAATAAATATTTTCGGTAAAAAACCAAATAGTTTTATATAGTTAAACGATATTTTATAATGTCGCATGTATTTAAGACTGAAATGGAAATACTAAGACGGAGTTTCGTTATTTATTGAAATTCTTAACTTAATTTTCTATATCCGCGTTTGTAACCTAAGTGCCAATTAAATTATTTTTTTATATTATTATACTAGATCGCCCGCAACTCCCTTACGCCAAAACTCGTTTATCGAGCGGGAACCATACATTTTTCAACAAACAAAAAGTATCCTATGTCATTTCCTGGGACTCAAAGTATCTACGCCAAATTTCAGCAAAATTTGTTTAGCGGTTTGGGCGTGAAGAGGTAACAGACAGACAGACATACGGACATACAGACAACTATTCGCATTTGTAATAAGTAGTAAGAACCATGGGAACACTATTTTTTGTGTCAAATATAGCTTGTGTCTATTAACAGCCCAAAAAATCTAAAACCAGTAATTTTCTCATAAAGACATATAGTGCAGTTCCCAGAGCGTAAAAATCGTGCAAACCTCCGATTTTTGCAATAGTGGATGAAAATTGAAAAGAAAAAAAGGAATGTGTAGCTGATAACATAAATAATAAAGTTTACCTATTGAAAAGTTGTGCTTTTGATTTTTAAATTATTCTCTTCCACTTCAAGTAAACTCATAAACTGTAAAATTTTGAAGAAAATTTGCATATTTCTTTAATATATAATATATATATAATAAAATATATTATTATTTTTTTGATTTGTATCGTTGCTTATATTCCAAAGAAAGAAAATAAGTTGAAAAAATATATAATTTAGATTTAAAATTAATATTTTTGTATGTAGATGACCATACCTCCAAATGTGCTTGTTGTGTGCCTCGCCAGGTAAATGGCGTTCCTATTTTTCTTTGGTTTTAAATAGGAAGTTTAAAATTATTTTTTAGGCTTAACAAAGCCTTTTATTTCTTAATGTGTATAACTTTTTAGCTCTTACTTTATTAAATTTTCTGAAAATGTAGCACAAACTTTTCACGGATATTTCGAAGAAAATCTGTATTTTATTTCTTTTGGTTAGGTTTTTATAGAATAAAATTGATTTTTTTTTCATTAAATATATTTGTTAAGACATACTTAAAGGGAAAAAATACAAATTAGGTTAGCAACTGATATTATTTGTATTAAGGTAAGCATTTTCCAAACATAGGTCGCAGCATGCGTCTTTAGTATGTACGTGAGATTTGTAGCACCCAATTTTTTTTCTGGCTTTAAGTAGGAAGTTTAAATATATTTCAAAGACTAGAAAAAGTCTTTCATTTGTCGATGCATTTAATGTTTTAGCTTTCACTTAAATAAATTTTCAACAAATATAGAAAAATATTTTCGGTCTATTTTACACATTTTTGGACATATTTAAACGTTTTTAAGTACTTAAAAGTTATCATTTCTCTAAAAATTAAATACGCACAACACGTAAGTTTAACACACTTTTTGTTACCACCCTTAAATACACCCAAACCCTTTTATCTTGGTTACGACGAGGGTTAATCTCTAAAAACTTTGCAAAAACCTTATAGTTGTATTTAGCTTAGCAAAGTAAACTTTCTTTTTTAAAAATTGTGTATTTGGTTAATTTTCAACGTAAACAATCGGATAAGAGTCATTAACTAACAGGAACAAGAAAAAAAAAATTCTGGTCCGGTTTTATATGGGGAAATATTAATTTTTAATTAGGTAACTAGAAAATTAAAAGCACAAAAAATTTTTGGTAAACTTTGCAAGTTAAAGTGTAAAAAAGAAAATGACACCTCAAAAACAAAAATCCATTCACTATTACAATTTTCGGAGGTTAAAACCTCTGGCGACTGCACTAATAATAAATAGCATATATACATTATACAACTAATGTTATTAATACTCTTTTAAAAAACACATATTATTAAAAAATATATAATATTATCACATTCATAGTTCAAGTGCCCAGTCTTAGAAAAGAGTTCAACGCGCGCGAATCTTACAATAGAATTATGATACAGGCAATCACAATTATAAGATGTTGCTTATTTTTTTAAGACAAACTTTCGCACATTTTATTTTAGAAGTATCCTTACTAATGTTATAAATGTGAAGGCGTGGATGTTTGTTTCGCTTTCACGCAAAAACTACTTGACATATGAAACTTTGTACACATACTCTTGGAGGTAGCAAAAGTAACATAGGATACTTTTTTTTTTTTAATTGTACGAAAAAAAATGTTGACGTGGACGCCGACGAATCGGCGGGCAACAGCTAATAAATAGAATATACAAGAAAAATAAATAACTACCTACTCTATAGCAATCACAAGTATTTTAATCCATTTCTCAAAGGAGATAGAGAAAAAATATAGCGACAAACGGTTCTTTCCAACAATACTATCGAATAGAGTTCAGGGTCTACATTCAATGACCGGAATCGGTCAAGGGTCAGCCTTGGTCAATTGCCCACATTGACAACCTTGTGCTTATGTCGCATCGAAATGTGATCAGCTTTTTTGCTAAAAAATGTTTTGAAGATGGAAGTGAGTGATGAAAATCAACCAAGCGCGAGGCGGAGTAACTACTTAAAAACCAACAACCTACATAGGTTACAGCGGCAACTACGGCACGCCAAAAAATCCGTACTAATATTATATATGCGAAAGTGTCGATACCAAACAGCAAAACCGCTGAACCGATTTTGAGTCCCGGGAAAGGAGATAAGATACCTTTTATCCCGAAAAAATGTACGGTTCCCGCGCGATAAACGAGTTCTGGCGCAACGGAGTTGCGGGCATCATCTAGTATTAATTATTACTTCACATATTCTGTAAAACTTAAAATTTTGGTAACAATTAAATGTTACAACATGTTATTAAAATTATTCAGCTTTGATTCGTGCATAGTGTTGAAAGTATCTTCAACCTTTAACCAAAGGGACTATAATGAAGATAGTATGTAGAACGAAGGTATAGTGAAGTAAAAGGGCTTAACCTCTGAGCACGTCCTTAGAATAATAAAGCGATCATTTAGAAGACAAGTCATGACTGAACTAAATCCAGCGTCTTGCGCATTCTTGGTTAACATCATCATCATCATCTTTAACATCATCATCAATAGCATCTGACAATGGTGATAATAGTAATAACCACGATCCACAACCCAGAAACATTGAAAACTTTTTATTCCGTCGGTGATTCCAACAGTCTTAACAATTAAGCCACAGAGGTCGTCAAATGATTCATTGTTGTCAACATTATCATCGTCTGTATCATCATAATGATTTGATCTTTATATTTTCCGCAGTCAGAACAGAATAACGAATTGACTGACACTGTATTTTCATTGCAGCAAAACGCAACAACAGCATGCTAGCAGCTTGCAGCTTAGGTCATTAGTAATTTCTAACCTCTTTATTGATAAAATTTCTTACAGTCTAACTGGAATACAAGATATTATGCTAGTCTGACCCATTAAGAAGTCATAACAAGGACAGTGGACTTCGGCACGTAAATATTTTTTTATAATTATTACAAAAGGGGTAGCCTATGAAAATTGGGCACCTTTATATTAAATGCTTAAACTAGAGACTACGTGCCCCAGACATTGAGCTGAGAGTTAAGACGAATGTAAATGTAGTGTTGCAAGGTCAAGCCGATTATGCACTCTGACCTCGTCAGTGTTGCCAACATCAAATCGCACAATAATTAATAATTCTTTGTGTTAATTAATACAGGCTTAAGTATGACTCTGACTCTCATAGTAACGTTTTATAGCTGTTTGTTACGTTTTAAAAGGTGTCAGGATTGCATACATCAACAAGTTAAAAAAATCTTAAACGAGTTTTTAATTTCCATAAAAAATTAAAAAATCAACAAACCTATACTGAATATATTAACAACTCTAAAGCTCAAATTACTGAACTAAATAAAGTGGGTGTGAGATAACTATTTGAACACGAAATTTAACAAAGGAAACAAAATTAAAAAAAACCAAAGAAAAACGATAAAACAATAAAGAAATTTCTACGTGAAAAAAGTTGCGGGCAATATCAGTTTTTACTATAAAACATAAGATCCTTATAACAAAAATCGTATGAACTGATTAGAAATCAGGGATAAAAAAATTCATACTAATTTATTTGCCATGGACTAGTCTACCGTTCGACAAAGAAATCCTTCAAATAGTGCATAGTCCATAGTTCACGAATGCACTAGATCTGAATAGGTTTCCCGTGGCTATCGTGTCGAAAACCTCGCGAGAACTGCGCAACTGACGTTATCTTTAATAATGCATTCTAACTCGCGTTATTTAAACTAATAATTGTAAAACTGGGCCATTTTTGTGAGCACACAAATCTTAAAGCAATATCAAAATCGCAATACGCTTTTGTATGTTTCGTTCTATCTTCATTAGCAAACCTGGTCCAGTGGTTTAGGTCACAGCTCTTGATTGGTTGTGGGTTCTATTACCGCGATTATTATATTTTCAGAAAATATTGTTTCATGCCTATCTGCAAGTTTGGTATCCATTTAAGTTGAAGCAGCTGAACCAATTTTGCAGTAATTTGGTATACTTTAAGTCTAGGGCTTTTCCTTGAAAACAGAACAGCCTTTACGACGAATTTCTGCGCTAAAGTTGCGAGCAACATCTTAATTAATGAAGCTTAGTCGTTACACACAAAAATGTCAACAAAAAATGTAAAAAATATTCAAATAAGTTAAAGTGAGTCATACAGTTGAACTTATGGCCTAAAAACAGGTATTTGTGAAATGTATAGTTTAAAAAATAGAAATGTCAAGGTTGGCTAGACCATTAAGACTAAAATTAGCTCTAGGATAGAAGTATAGAATGTCCGAACGCGTGAATGGTTGCAGGAACAAGATCGAAGAATCCACGCCATGGATCATCAAGTTCCTACAATAGATCCATTCCAATAAACTTCTCTCATTTTCAATGTCGTCCAAATCTTTATCTATCATACAGGATAGGTATTCCCTTGGAACAGGCTACCAACTTCGCTACTGGTATGAGCCTATAATTATGTCTATGTAGGAACCCCCTATTAAATAAAAAGTAAATGTAAACGATAGCACCGAAAAATTAAAAAATAATAATTAAAATTAGTAAATGACAGGAAATCAAAATTAATTTCACCCATACATAACTGTAATTTAAATAGACATACCGAATTAAACAAAATGAAAATAATGGTAAAAGCATTTGTGACCTATATTTTAATAACAATTTCGAGTAACATCACAATTATCCAATGTAACTGACAGCACAACCGTTATTTCGGATTGTTAAGATGCGTTGACACAAATTATTATAATATGTGACTGTTGTTTTACGCACAGAGAATTTCCAACTGTACATGTAATTTCTGTTTTTTGACAGGTGTTTAAGATGGGTACGAAGCGTAAATCATAATTATATCTATCATATTATAGTTTGACTTACTGACGTTTGGGAATTTCTCCATAAAATTAATTTTGATGGCAATATTAAATTGCTTTACAACGTAATAGTTAATAAATAGAGATCATGTTTAGGTATCAATTTTCGATCAAAAAGAAAATATCGTTTTTATAAACAAAGAAAAGGAGAGGCCCTGTAACACGTCCTTGGGATACCCCATTGTAACTTTATTAAAACTGGATATCATAATTTTTTACATTTGGATGGCTTAGTAAATATTCTATACAGTTCCCGTTGGGTATTTTGTGTCTCTAAGCAAAATCTAGTAGCGATTATAAATAAATCATTAGGGTCGTTGTTCGAACCGCACCCTCGAATGCGTCGGACAACTCGCATGGGAGTGAACGTGAAACTCGACCGGTTCTGATTATACGGAACCAAACTCACTTTCATTACAGTTTTTACCATCACACGTAATGCATTGACAGGTTGATGGTGTTCCGTCTGACGTAATAATGATCTATGGAGTGGTGTTGACATTTCAGTAACAAGAAATGATGAACAGGGTGACGAAAGTTATATTGATTCGTTCTACATTATACAATGCTTCAATATTAGGTGCCTAATTCCTTGGCTCTCACCTTAGAGTATTCTGCTGAAAGGGTATGAGACGTTAATGACCTTTGTAAATTTGATTTGGAAGCTATATTATGTGCTTGAAGTTTTAAACTGTGTTTTGCAAAACGATGGTACATTTTTGGTGTTTTTTTTTGCGTAAAATATGTATTTTGCCATTACAGCTAATTACGTTGACGGTTGAACCACGCTGGACCAAAATAGGCGATTACGAACATTAGAAACATATTATTCATCTATTGTTGTTGACCATTATTGATGTCGTCTGGGCAAGTTAGCAATCATGGTCATCCATTATAGATCAACATAGAAACTAAGGGAGATCGCAGACGACAGACTTTGTGCGATCAAAGTCTGCGGCTTACATACATTCCGCATGGCGCGCGCCATCAGATTGTATGGAAGCCGCAGACTTTGATCGCACAAAGTCTGTCGTCTGCGATCTCCCTTAACAGTTTTCTTACTTCAACAGTAAATACAATTTGGCTATTATTACCTGTTGAACCATAACTATTTCGATTAATATTTCATAATAGTCTGTGGACAATAATATGTCGTTTACATTATTGAATGCAATAGAAAACGCTCCCGACTTTCCAAGTTACGGAACAATTATTACAAGATCAGCTTCAAGATCTAACCCATAGACTGATTATGTGATAGATACGCCATTAGACCAAGGATTATTATTATACAGAAAAAAATGCATTTGTTTGTCTATGTCTCTCCACGCTTAATCTATGGAGCTGTAAAAGTACTGTGCCTGTAAAATGATCATAGATTTTATCGTGAAACAATGTACTGTACTCGATAAAGGAATTTCTGCATGGGCGGAGAATCTAGTATTCTATTTTTTATGTAATGTCTAAATTAATTTAATAATGGTTTTATGAAAGTCTGTTTATTGTTGTGTGTCTGTCTGTCTGTTACCTTTACCTTTACCTCTTCACGCCCAAACTGCTGAACAGATTTTGCTGAAATTTGGCATAGAGATACCTCAAGTCCCGGGAAAGAATATAGGATACTCTTTATCCCGGAAAAATGTACGATTACCGCATGATAAACGATTTTTGGAATGTTGCGGGCTCATCTAGTGAAATATAATTGTTTTTCCATTGTAGCCATATCTATATTTACGTGATCTACGTTTTCCCTGCTTCCGTTGGTACTCTAGAAAGCCACGTAGTCGTGACTTAACTTATTTAAGTACTTAACGTGTGTCAATCATCACAACTATTTCGTAACACTGACAATGAAAGCTTATAAGTACTTTGATGATGGATCGGTGAAGAACATGATTATGAATTGTTATGTAATGTTTGATAATTCATAATATACTGATCTATATATTTTTTGTGTACTCTTTTCATTACATATACTATGAGCTATGACATAATATTACATCTGTCTATTTACTATCTCTTCACATTTAAACCACTGAACCGATTTTGCTGAATTTTGGTATTCATATACAATGAGTTCCGGGAAAGGACAAAGGATAGTTTTTATCCCAGAAAAATGTATGGTTCCCACGCGATAAACGAATTTTGGCGCAACTGAGTCGCATCATCTAGTCTAACAACAATAAATTTTGGATCTTAAAGACGCTTAATTAGCATCAATAACCATCCTCATCTTAATTTCAGCTCAGCGATCTTAAGTTGTAATCTTAGAATGAACCGACTTCTTGGAAACACCTCTCAAATCTCAGTACATTTGAGGAATCGGTTTCCAATGTTCATTTTAGGTTTTTATCACGCATTAAAATATGTGCAGAATATTTCATATTTTATACCCATGATAAACTAATTCTGGTATAACGGACATAGGTATAAGGCCGTGTTCCACTGACGCGGAGCGGAACAGAGAGGAGCTTAGCGGTGCCCGAATTGACCAATCGTGCTATTCCAGTGGAATGACAGCGAAGCGGAGCGAAGCGGAGCGAAGATTTCGAGCATGGTGATCGGTCAATTCGGCACCGCTACGCTCCTCTCCGCTCCGCTCCGCGTCAGTGGAAACGCGGCTTAAAGGCTGTCAAAGTGAAAAGGGATTTGGCGAAGCACACAAGTCATCCCAACCGCTGGGCAAAGATCGCCATAGACTGGGTACCTGATGATGGACGACGCCGCCGTGGCCGACCTCGAAAAAGATGGCGCGATGAACTTAACACCAGTGTCAAAGCGTGCTGAATGAAAAAACTTGGAAGAGCCTTTGCCCAGCAGTGGGGACAGCATAGGCTCTTAAGAAAAAAAAAAAGAATTCTGCACAACCTAAGTAAAGCTACGAGCAACAGCTAGTGATTTGTTCTGGTAGTATTTTAGTGAACAATGGGGTTCAAATGAAATATTTGATGCGCTGAATTACTTTATTTCACAACCAGTTAAGTTGGCGACGGGCAGACGACTAACTCTTGCAGGAATTATATTGAAACGTAACATATTATATTATAGCTCGACTCCGTGGACGCCTCCGTGGTCTAGTGGTATAGAACGCGGCTCTTGACTCCGCGAGGTCGTGGGTTCGATTCCCGCGTTGGAAACATGTTATTTCCAAGTTTGGATAGGACAATGCAGGCTGATCACCAGATTGTCTGACAAGTAAGATGATCCATGCGTCGGATGGGCATGTAAAAAGTCGGTCCTGCGCCTGATCTCTCGCCAGTCGTGTCGGTCGTCCGTCCCACTGGGTTATGAGAGTAAAGGAATAGGGAGTGCACTTGTGTACTGCTCACACACTTGGGCACTATAAAATTACTCCTTAGTAGCTGGCCTGGTTTCAATGGAACCGGCCACCGTCACCGAAACCGGTGTGGGAGCTATTATTATTATATTATAGCTGACTTTACATTCTACAATTACTGAAAATTATAATTTATAACACATACTACATACACCCCATTCTAAAAAGAATGATTTACATAATATACCTGACAATAAAAAAAAATTAATTTAGCAAACATTAACATTTGGGAGTTTATTTTGCGACAAAACACTTAATTTTGGTCACATCGGGCTTTTACTAAAGTATTTAGATGAGTATCTTTTTGTAGTACTTCAATTTTTTATATTTGCATAAGCCCTGTTTTGTAAACTAAAGTTTTTGTTGGCGTTACGCAATAGTTACGGTATTTAGTGAGGCCACAGTGTCAGTGACCGTTACGAATTTGTCTCTTGTAACTACTGGTGATGGATGAATTTAAATTATTACCTATCGTATTTATTTAAGTGGACTCATATTTGAGTGGTTAAATGTACGATAGACGGACCGCAAGTTGCAGTCGGGACTGACTGCTCTAGAGCGGTCGCGTTGAAGTCGTACACGACTGTACACCGCATCATGCAGTCGACCATACGTAACCTTTGTTTTTCGACCGCACGGTGAAACTCAACCGCAGAGCGACTGCTCCGATCGCTCAAGAACTGCTCGAGCGGTCCGTGTATTGCGGATATTAATTTAGTATGGAAACTGCAGATCGCCGTGCGGCAACCGCATCTTGCAGTCGACACCGACTTGCGATCCGTCTATAGCCGGCCTTAGGTCTAATTTTATTAACGTATGTGAAAGTTAATACTCGACTTATTATCAGGTTACCTATCTCGTTTTTATAAATGAAAGAGAATACATTAAATTTTAACCAGCTGTAAACAGACGTTGATGTAATTGGGCCTCAGCGTTCTAACTTCTATCCTGTTCTATTTTGATGATATTTCTCAAATCTTATTGTTTTTAAAGTCCAAACGGCGACGTTATGATCGCTATCTAGTCTTGTCTAAATAAGTTAAGAGTATAAACGCGTTGAACTCTTTTATAAACGGGGCTCATTAGACAGTCTTTAAACAATATTTTGAATAATAATATTATTTTTCCAGAATAAAAAATAACCTTTGTCCTTTCCCGTTTTTCAAAGTATCCCCATGCAAAATTGTATTCAAATCGGTTCAGCCGATTAAGCGTGTAGAGATAATAGACACAATTTCGCATTTATAATATTAACAAAGGATGTCTAATGAAATTCTGTGCTTCGTTAAGTATATAATATTATAGGTGATATAACATAGAATTACAATTGACGACCTAAATGGCTAAAACCTAGGATCATCATCTCTAAAATACCTTATCGCGTGATATACAGTAATTATGCAACAATTTCAAGATGGCAGGTTTCCTTATACAGTTGCGCCCGCGCCGGTCGATGACATAAAATTGCAGATGCACTTGGCTTAGGCTGGGGATACACTACCTTTGCGGTAGGCTAGGGTACGTTCTCCGGGCAAGGATGGGAACCTGCCCGGCTTAGCTAGTCCCGGCGCCGAGGGTAACGCTTCAGTTTGCCGGAGCGTTCCCTTACTTTGGTGGAAGTCCGGTCCCTTCTGAGGTAGACCGGCCGGTCGTGGAGGGAGTCCTGTGTTAGACAGATCCAGGACATCCCTCCGTATACGGCTGAAGGCAAACCGCAGGTGGTTTTAGTGGGTAAGAGTCCCACATACCCCCGGGGTACTTTAGCTTACTGAGGCACAACCCCAACCCGGGGCAGCCATGATGGGTTTCCCCTGCGCATAAAAAAAGGCTAGGGTACGTTCATACAGTGCGTATAACACTTTGTTCTAATACATAGTTAAAATAAATTCGATCGATCATTAATAGATTGGTTTGGGTGAATTTGCAATTAAATTTAATACAGAATAACTTGTTTCTTATGTCGCATCGAAGCCTTAAAAATTAAAACAGGCAGCCCTACGCGTATCTACTTGTGTAGAAAATTAACTGCCGCACTCAGAGCTGCACATTAATTAGTACTTAAATGTAATTAATTAAAAAATTTGACATAAGCCTCATTACATTACCTACCAAACTCTCCATTAAATTGAAGGTTAATCATAATTAAATGTCTCTGTGCGGCAGTCAGTTTAGTTTTGAATGGATCATTGTTTCCTGGCTCAAAATGCTTTGCATCGTCTCGTTGCAATGTGAACGTAACCTTAGCGTAAACACAGATTCATAAAAATACTGTGTACACTGTACACACAGCTCTCTTTCCTTTTATAAAAAATACAGTGTACACTTAGCTTTTAAAATATATCCCATACCTGTCTCACTTCCGTACTGGGGTTTCGATCACTTCAGCTTACTCGCGTGATCGTAATGATACGTCATAACATAAATATAGTCTATGTGGTTTCTTTTACTTAGTTTTATCTAGATGTTCCTCGCTGCTATTACTTTGCTCAGTTTACTAATTAACCTGCACATTTTGCTACAGTAAAAGCTGACCTATGTCCTTCCCGGGACTCAGTTTGTCTACATCTAAATGCATACAATATATACATACAATGCTTAACATTAAAGTGTCTGTTTGCAGTCTGTCTGGCTGTCTCTTACCTTATTACGCTCAAGCCACTGAACCGATTTTGTTGTTTGGCATGGACATACTTTGACCCGAGAAAGGACATAGGATACTTTTTATCTCGGAAAAATGTATGGTTCCCGTGTGACAAACGAATTTTGGCGCAACGGAGTTGCAAGTATGACTACTCTAGTATATTTTCACCAAATTGTAACTTCAGCTTATAGGTTTAGCTCGACCGCATATTTCACTACTTATGTACCTACATTTTATGAGTAGTAAACCAGTCTTACTTTTCACTACCTCTCTCTCAGCGCTGAATTATCATCACAATTGCATGTGAATTGATAGCATTATGTTATTAAAGTACGACTCATTAAATTTCGTGAAAGTCCAAAAATGAATTGCTTTTTTTGTGTTGGGTTTTTTCATTACTAACGAGGTAACTAAAGAAGAGTACAAGACATACATATTACTTATTACTCTGTTACCTCTTCATGGTTAAATCGATGAATCGATTTTGCTGAAACTAGGTATGCAGATAATTTAAGTTCCGAAAAAGGACATATTAGGATACTTTTGATCCCGGAAAATGTACGGTTCCCGCGCGATGAACGAATTTCTAGGAGTTACGGGCATCGACAAGGTGTAAATACGAAAGTGTGTCTGTCTGTCTATCTGTCTGTTACTTCTTTACGCCTAACCCGCTGAACCGACTTTCCTGAGGTATTGAGATACTTTGAGTCCCGGTAAAGGACATAGGACACTTTATCCTGGAAAAATGCCCGATGAACGGGATAAAAAGTTTATATTATCCGTTGTCCTTTCCCGAGACTATTTAAGCTGCGTTTTCACTAGAGGACATATTTTGTCTCGAGACCTAGTCGCAGGACACGAAATGTACGTATCCCGCAACATGTCGCCCGACGTCGCAGCGACTGCATTTACGGGTTGCGAGACTTGTCGTTGGTGACATACTGTTCACCACTGACTAGTGTGAACAAGTCATATGTCAAGGGAAAAAGTTGCAGGGGACAAACTACGTGTTGCAGGGACAAACTACGTAACTTGTTTCCGCGACATGCCCCCTAGTGAAAATACGGCTTAAGAGTCTCTATACCCATCAAAATCGGTTCAGTGGTTTGGGCGTGAAGATGTAACAGACAGACACTTTCGAATTTATAATATTAGTATGGATATAACTTTTCATACAGAATATGCCTATTGTTTGTTAGCGATGCATAAATCCGGTTTTCCGTGGATACTCTTATTTTGATTTTGTTTATGATAATGAGGACCACTAACACCATTGTCAAGGCCGTTGTCATCATTTTCATTAACGCCTCCGTGGTCTAGTGGTATACAGCGCGACTCTCGACTCGGAGGTCGTGGGTTCGATTCCTGCGTTGGTCCTGCGCCTGATCTCTCGCCAGTCGTGTCGGTCGTCCGTCCGGTTAGGGTTATGAGAGTAAAGGAATAGAGAGTCCTCTTGTGTACTGCGCACATACTTGGACACTATAAAATTACTTCTGCGTAGCTGGCCTGGTTTCAATGAAACCGGCCACCGTCACCGAAACCAGTGTGGGAGCTATTATTATTATCATTTTCATTACCACCATCATCAGTAGTAACGGCAGCTTCGTCTACTGTAATACTACTAACATTTTTTCAACCTGGCTGCAGTGCCAGTTTTAGCACTACCAGCACCCTGAGTGAGATTCCTTCGGTGCCCAGGGTGCTGGTATTGTTTAAAAAAGGCCGCCACAGACACCCCTCTTTGTTTGCCTTCGGCGCCCCTTTTCATCCGGCGCCCTGGGTAGTCGCCCAGCGTCGCCCCTGCCCCCCTAACGCTGCTACTGCCTGGCTTTTACAATCATTTCGTCGTGTTCTAAGTAACCCCAGGTTATATGCATTATAATTTTATATACCTATAGTAGATGGCATGTATGGCTTTGTGTATTGATGATGATAATTGATAACTAAATGATGACAAAGGTTATTGATTCTCATAGATAATACAAGTTTTTGACGTTTTTTCGTATTTGAATCTCATGTATTATGCTGCTGTTGTTAAGCTTTTATTTTCATGCATTTTCTTACGTACTACTTACGGAAAGCGTAACTTATAAAATAAAAATATTCCTCGATTAGCTGTTTTGTTAATTTGTATTCAGCAAATGCAGAATTTTTGAACGTCAAAAAATTTAAACTTTGTACATCCAATTTCATGACAAGTAACAAGTGTAAACAAACCATTCTACCCTCATGTTCAGTGTAGTATTATTAGTTTAAAAAATAAATAGAATATGTGTCAATTAGTATATTTTGGCGTGTTGCAGTTAACATTCATAATAATAAATTATTAGATAATCAACTTACATCGTCTCCAAACAGCTGGTCGCAGTTAGCACAATAAGATATGAGCACAACCAGAAGCACTCTCCTCCAAAACATTATCACTATCTCATTAGAAACACTAATTAAAACCTTAAATTAAAATGTAGAACTGAAAATAAATTCATGTTCCCGCACAACTGGAATTTGACAGGTTGTTTTTTTTTTAATTTGACAGATTGTTTTTTTTATTGCAACCTTTTTCGGCAAGCGATTCCGGCTTAGGGCATTGCGGCGACAGTTCGCGCGGTTTCGCCGATGTCGACTGCGTGCAATGTTTAGAACGTTAGAGGTAGGGTTGGGATTTGACGCGATGTGGTATAAAATATAGACTTATTTCTCAAATAAAATTTGTTTCAGATTGAATGTAGGAAATTTGGTAGGAAAGTAATGATTCTGTAGAAGTGATAATAATTATTACGACCTCACAGAAAACTGGCGTTAAATTATGAGATGTGGCAATTTTAAGAACGAGGAACGACTAAGGAGGACGGTATGATCTGTGTTACTAGTGTTGCAAAATATGTTGATAATCAGCAGCATTCGCTTACCACCATGTAACCTGCCTGCTCATTACCTAAACATGGAATATAAGGAAGAAACTGTGGAAAATAATAACAAGTATTTAAGCAAAATATAATAGAATAGATGAAAAGTAGAAAATTCTGCAAGGAAAACCATAAAAGTATCATTTTTCGACACTTACTTTGCGTAATCGTCATCATAGACGCCAAGGTGAAAGGCCAAAGTTTATTTAGATTTATCTATTATTTTATATCTATGTCACTGCACTATTGCGAATGCGAAATGGGTTTATTCAACGATCTTTTGGGCGTAAATAATTTATGAATTGAATTGAAATTGATACTTTACAAATATCTAATCAAGGCAACTTTTTTGGGACTTACCGACTTCTCTTGGGTTAAAGTAATACCTGTGAGCTGTGTAATGTAAACAAATAAATTAATTATAATTAATACCAGGTAGACGTCTGTAAATAAAGGTCTGTAACTTAAGAATTTGGTAGATAGGAATAGGTACTTTACAAATTAAAAAGAATTGCCAAAAAACTCACTTTTCCATTTGCACCAACTTAAACTGGTAGGGTGACTTAAAAACCATCCCAACATCGTAATATTAAGCCGATCCAATTAGGATGAGGCATTGAATTATTTTAAGACCAGGAAAGTACCATTTAAGAAATTGATTCATAGGCAGTTGACATACCTACGTCAGTTGGTCGGGATATGTCAATTCAGTATTAGTCGTGATCTGATGCCTAGGTTTGACGTAACGCTACCAAATTACGTAGGTCAGCCAACTGCCTATGAATTAACTTCTCTGATAGTACATAGTCTAGTTTTTGTAATGTAATATACGATTCCTGCTTTATATGCAAGTAATTATATCTAGTATTAATTAGTACTAATTAAATGATTTATGATACTAAATAATGATCCATTATTTTTCGCAACTTTCATGTTCCACTTTACATAACGAGCTGAAACACCGCGAGAACAGTGAAAATGCACCTCTGTTCCGCGTCGATTAATGTGCTCTAAGAACAAGGAAAAACGTGGAGACTTCAAATGTTGTAAAAATATTTACAAAAGAAGAAACGTACTGTTACAACCCTAGTTAGTACATATTTCGTTTACTTATCATTTCTATATTATTCTTCGTGGTTTTTTCCGTTTGCGTTGCAGTTTTCGTTTAGGATTCATAATATTAGTTCAATTTATCGTGCAGTTGGATTCTGGAAGCTGGGCAAGTAACGTGTGGGAAGTCGGTAGTTAGTGTAATAAATTAATTTTGGAAAATTAAAGAATCGAGACGCCTTCTCCTTTTTGGAAGTGGGATAAAAGTACACAGACATAACAGAATATGCGTGAAGAGATGGGCTGCTGATAAAACGTTAAAAGAATAATATTTTTCAGCCATGCCAACAATTATTATTACATTTTTTTTAATATTTAAGTCTTACTAATTTCATAGCTAATTTTTCTCACCGTGTCGTTTTTGTTTTTTTTTATTCCCTCTATATTATATTATTAAAATGTTCAAAAAGCAAATGTACTGTTTTTAACAATACATTCTGGCAATGAATCAATAATTATTATGCCTCCTCTTCCGAATACGCAAAGACCGAGATTTATAAAAATATTAAGTTTAACCTAGACTGGCGCAAATAATCCTTAGTAGACCTTTAAATAATAATAAGAATAATAATAAGTTATTAATTTGCTCAAAGTACAAAAGTTTCATTATAAATTACATGATACAGGAAAGTTCGTAAATAAGTAATTGAATAAGCAAAAATCCATAATTTTCAATTAATCCACCTAAGCGCCAACCAACCATCTTCGACGCTCAAAAAATTTAATTCGTCGACTCCACCCCACCTCTGTGCTATAAGATGTATTCGATATGTCACACTCACACGTGCTCCACTGAACGTATTGTCGCCCTTTCTCCGAGCCATTGTGATAGACCGACCGGAACTCGAGTAGAAAGGTTAAGGGTATGGAGACGTTCATTATTATTTACAAGAAAATTGCAGTTAATTTTAAGATTTGGGTCAGAACTCTCAGAACCCTGGTTCTGTTACCAAAACTCTGATTAATTCCTTGTGCATGTATCAGCGTGAATGTGGACCACAAACATGTTTTGGTCATGGTGTCGCGGGCCGCAACAAAAATTTTTTAGGGTTAAAAAATAACATTCTTCAAAATTTAACGACTATAACGGAGACTACGCTATTTTGCCGGTGGGCGTGAATTTCAAAATTGTTTAACATCACGCGGGCCACAAATTAATAAAGTCCCGGCGGGCCGCATGCGGCCCGTGGGCCGCGGGTTGGGACTTGGGGATAGCGGGACCAAACTAACCAAACCGAAACCGACCAAACGAAACGAAACCGAATAACCGAACCGAAGTTCTTGAATTAGGACTCAGGGGCACGATTCTCAAAAATCCAATGCTGTTATTTATTTCGATCGCAGGGTATCTCACCCCGTGTGCTAGTTGCTCGTGCGCTCGAATGACACGGTCTGCGGGTGGCGGTCAGAATGACATTCGTAACTTGTGAATTGAGCCCTTGATAATGAATAAAGTTTATCATCATCTGCAGGACCCTAACTTCTTGACAACTTCTGGTTTTAAGTATTTATCAACATAATATACAAAGTGTTTATATGTATGTTTATTGCACCAGACTTGCCGTCACCCGTGACGGACCGCTTCTTTTGTTTGAGCAGTTGCTTTGCACGTGCAGTCTGGGTCATTCGGGCAACGAGCAACTTACTTTGAAACTTCCTTCAATGATGCATATTAGGAACCTATCAGACAGAGAGCGGTCACGCGGAGTAAGCGTTCAAGCGGTCAGTTTTGCGTTCTTTGTTTTGTATGTTCACAAAGGAGGAATTCTGACCGCATCAGATTTCCTCCAGTGTGACTGACCGCACGAACGCAGGACGCTTGAGCGCGCGACCGCTCTCTGTCTGATGTCTGAACTTTGAACTACAGTAATAATGCCTCCCACACCAGTTTAGGCGAAGACCAGTTTCAACAAAACAGTTTCCTGTTTCAAGACCGATTTTATGGTACCCAAGTGCGTGCGCAATACACAGTTGCACTCTCTCTTCCTTCACTCTCATAGTCCAGTGGAACGAATGACCGACATGATTGGCGAGAGATCAGGCGCAGGACCGACTATTTACATGTCAATCCGACTAAGGGTTAATTCAGACCGATTTGCAAGACGTCCATGAAATCTGTCAAATCAGTCTGAAATCTGAATTGATCTTGTCAGACGGGGACGGCTATCCAAATTTGGAAAAACATTTTTCTAAAGCGGGAATCGAACCCACGACCTCCTGTCTTTTTTTTCGAAAGTTGGGTAATGTTGCGTTCGTATCTGCAAAAGTCGGAAACACTATAATAAAGCCCTAACTTTTTCTGAAGTTGGGTAATGTTGCATCCTGATTTACGAAAGTCTGACTTTATTATTCAGAAGGCCATTCTGCTCCACATTTTACCCATTATAGTACTTTCCCAGAAACTTTCAGCTTCATACATTGAATACTAAGTGAATTGTGAAAATGCAGGCTTTGAATTTTTGCTTTCAAAATGACTTTCGACATCATCGGCATTATCATAACAATATTTATTGCAATGGTTTTTTTTTCTCATTTAATCTATGGACGCCTTGCAGTTTACACCACATCGGTCTGGCTCCGTGCCTGCCCCGCAGACTTGAGTGACGATTACCACACATCGGAAATATATTTTATACTTACATTTTGAACTTGAATTAGGTTTAAATTTTTATTATAATATTAAACAAATATTTATTACATTATATTCCTGACGCAGAAACATTGATAACTTTTCATTCCCTCGACGGGATTCGAACCCCGATCTCCGGCTGCACCGACGTGCCAACCAAGTGAGCTGCTACAAACGACTTAAGACCTACGAGAATGTTTTGACACAATATAGTCCATAGGGGCGTGCCGCGTGAATCGTGATGTTGGATACAAAACATCTATCATATTCATATTATAATAGTTATACATAAAATATAATAATTCTGTCATAATATGCAAAATGATACTTGCAGGATGAGATTGAGCGGTTTTCATAAAATCTTCCTTAATTTCATAAAATCTGTAACACGAAAGATGGCGTTACGTAACTTCGTAACTGGTATATATGGGGGCTTCAAACTGAGATTCAAATTTGAATTCCATCATTGTCCCGTCTCTGGCCAGTACATCACTAAAACAAAACACTTTCACCAACTGATGTGCATAATAATAGTTTTTGCACATTTCGTTATGTGAAAGGCGAGGCTGATGGTACCTGATTATGACCATAATAGTAATAATAATAGCTGTTATAAATAAATTATTATTAAAACGTGGTCGAAATAATGATAATAACTGTTTTATACTAAAAAGTGTGGCACTCGGAGACTCGCGGCGGTAAAGCTATTGCATAATATTTTTTATCAACTTATGCAATTATAATTCGCATACGTCAAGTCGCACGCACACAAACACCGTGTTGAAGTCTGCCGAACTGAAACTACGTTAGACGATGCATGGCATTTTTTCAGAATCAAAGGTATCCTATGTTTTTCCCGGGACTCAAAGTCTCTTCAATTCTTCCAATAAAATCTGCGGCACAGCGGTTTTGGCGCGAAGAGGTAACAGACAGACAGACAGACATACTTTCGCATTTATAATAATATTAGTATGGATTAATATATGTTCATAATATTGAAATACTACTGTAAGTAGTAAATAAATATTCCAAAATAAAATGGTATTAATATTTTGTTGCTTAGAGCGCTTACAGACGAACGGCACGTGTCGGCGGCACGCGTCGGCGGCAGTCGACGGCAGACGACAGCATGTGTCGGCGGCTGTCGACGGCAGTCGGTGGCACGTGTCGGCGGCAACCGGCGGCAGTTGACGGCAGCCGTCGACAGTTTATCACGCTTGCAATTGTGACGTACCGCGTAAAGGTAAGCGTCCACAGGTCGGTATCGTACGCAACGGACGTCTCGCATCAAACGGATATTTTTTTTACAGTACGTCCACTGTATCGGCAGTGACGTGTCGGTACACGTGCCGCCGACTGCCGTCGACTGCCACCGACACGTGCCGCCGTTCGTCTGTAAGAAGCCTTACCCAAGCATAATACTATTTTTCATCCTATCTAGAAGCTATAGCAAGCTTTCTCGGCATTTCCCTACCTACAGAAATAAATTTTCCTTCATATTTGAAACTTATAAATGACCATAGCTGCTAGATAGTGGGATTACAATATAAAATTAATGGTCAGCTATATATTCTGTTTCAATGTAATATTGCTATATAAACTTTCAAGGCGTACTATAATTTAAATAAAAGCTCCTGCAAAAATATAAATAGCAACGTTATATGTTAGTTAAGTATATTATTATCTTAAACTGTTTAATAGTGTAACTGCCGTACTCAGAGACATTTAACTATGATTAAACTTCAATTCAAAAGTTTGACAGGTAATGTAAGGGGATTATGTCAAAATCTTCATTTAATTACAGTTAAGTAATTAATTATTCGTCCCTGAGTGCGGCCATTAAAATCACAATCTTCTTTGTCTTATATTACGACTTGTAGGTAGTATAATAATCTTATATCTTTAAACGAGCAATTCTTGTATAATATACTTAATTGGAATCTCGGAATCACCTCCAACGATTTTCATGAAATTGAGTCTATATAGGGGGTTTCGGGGGCGATAAATCGATCTAGCTAGGAATCATTTTTAGAAAATGTCATTTTATTCGTGTTTTATCGAATACCGAGCAAAGCTCGGTCAAATAGCTAGTTATTATTAATGTGTAAGTATACGCTTTTTGAATAGGCTACTTGACCTACTTTTTTTCTTCATGCTAATCGCTTCTTAATCATTCATTTTCACAAAAAAAAACTAATATTTTAATATTTTGCACAGTAGAAACCCATAAAAAATTTAATTGAAAAATATGCCTCATAAATGGCGCCGAAAACACTGTCCGCCATAGTGTGACGTCATACGCTTTGTATTTTAAACTCGCTTTATTGAACATTTTTTTATGTGCTAAACGTACGAGTCTAAAAGTGCCCAAAAATTATAAAAGAATTAAATAAGAAATTACAAATCATTTGTAATGTTGAAAACTTTTGGAGAAAAGTTTTGGCCAAATCATTTCCCGT
Source organism: Polyommatus iphigenia (assembly GCA_963422495.1). Taxonomy (NCBI): domain Eukaryota; kingdom Metazoa; phylum Arthropoda; class Insecta; order Lepidoptera; family Lycaenidae; genus Polyommatus; species Polyommatus iphigenia. Next base: position 2,986,615 of record OY730180.1, read on the forward strand.
CTACAATAAATGGAGATAATATAATATAAAACTGATGTTTTAAGTGAATTATTCAAGAAAATATATTTTACAAATCTTTCTAGGCTTATTCTTATTATTTGTGTACAAATAAACTTACATATAACGAGCGCGATAAATAAAAGATATTAAATTACTATGAGGATGACGTCACATCCAAATCGGAAGTACTGCAAAAGCGTTTTCGTCAGTACAAATCCTATTTTCATAAAATCATATTTTCAAATCGACTTTATTTATTAATCATAAGCCTTTATTTGATGATAAGGGTGAAATACGGTTTCCTAGGCCAAGTTCTAGAAAGGCCAAGACTAGAAATATGCATTTGTTCAATGAAATTGAATATAGGTCAAGTAGCCTATTAGTGAGATTCATAATTTCTACGAATTGACACGAAGAAAATGAAACAGCAACTTTTTTGCTTTCATTCATTTAATGCACCAAGATTTTCTGCTCCTGGAAATAAATAGATACTCAAATTAGTTTTTCCAGATACATTGTTTTAGCTCTGCTATGCAGGCTTAGCATGGTCACCATAGGAACGGGTTTCTTTCTACGGAAGAATAGACAAAGTGACAGTTAGACAATGGAAATCCGCCATTTTATCGATAAAATCTGTCAGTTTGTCGATTCTTTCCCTACTGTTGTTATGCGCCTGCAGGCCGTCACTTGCCAGTTTCATAAATCTTAATATTATATTCTTGTGTATTAGATATTCCCTCGATCGCGGATTCTTGGAAATCTATTGTTATCGCGGTCGCATGCGACCGCTTGGGGCTTGAGGGAATATTGCCCTCAACTACGTTGTGCTATTATTATTTTTAACAAAAAAATTAAAACCGACTTCCAAGGTAAAAACAATAGTAATATGAACTAAAAAGTATTAAATAACTCTTACTCTTTAATAGTGCCTTTTTCAGAATTCGTCTAAATCTCAACTATTTCTGTACATACTACAGTCTTCATTATTTTGAAGTCGGTACCAGCTAATTTAATCGTGAGTTCAGTAATGTCAGAATATCTGAAACTTTTGGGACTGGTACCGACTTCAAAGTAATGAAGACTGTAGTATGTACAGAAATTTTGAAAAAGGCACTATTAAAGAGTAAGAGTTATTTAATACTTTTTAGTTCATATTACTATTGTTTTTACCTTGGAAGTCGGTTTTAATTATTTTGTTAAAAATAATAATTTCACGTTTTTAGTTATCTACAAAATAAGGCTTTATGCGTAAATAACCAATAAGTACGAATGTTAATTATTCACATTATGTTACTGTAAGCGAAATTGTGGTAAATGCTTGCAGTTATCTAAGCGATGCTGCAATTTCCAAACTTTTATCTTTAAAGGTTCAGGAGTTTTGTACAGTGCCTTTGAACCAAGAGACACCTTCGTATGAAATTTCTCTTATTCGTAACATATGTTTAACTTACTAGAAACAACATTTTAACCACCATGAGTGTTTTGATAAATTTCAAGGATTTCCCTCGATTGCTCATAGATCACATCATCAGCTCACCACTTTCGTAATTGTTATACAAAATTAAGCTTATGTCCTATACAACAACATGAGAATTTTGAAAATCGGTCCACAAGCAGCGAAATCATCATCAAAAACATCTGCTTCGATGCAAAATATCACGAAAAGAACCAATATTTGGGTCATAGTGTGATGACCCATGGTAAAATTATGGTTATGATGATGATTATCAATCAAATTGATGTGTTGGCTTATGCTTTCAGTTGTTTAAACAACGCCGAAATCCCCGAACCTGTACCTATAAGCATTCAAAAGTTCTGTTCGGTACCTTCGGATCCAGGGTATAACCTGGTGCGAAATCTTACTTTTTGGTAGCATTTACCTCGGATGCTTCAGAAAAAATCAAAATCACTATATGATTCCATACAAATTTCAGGGAGTCTCCTCGATTCCTCAAGGATCCCATCATCAGATCACCATTTTTGTGAACATGGTACGAACTTCGAGTTAAACCCTATACAACACAAAAAGAAGTTTGAAAATCGGACGACGAACGGCTGAGTAATCGTTGAACATACAAAAAAAAAAAAGATACATACAGCCGAACGTATTACCTCCTCCTTTTTGAAAGTCGGTCAAAAATTAGTTTATTGTGCGGAAACTGTACATCTTGCTGCAATGATATCCAATGTCCTTTCCCGTCTCTCAAAAGTATCTCTCATACCAAATTTCCTCGTCGCCGCTCACGGGCCACACGCGACAGCCACAAACGCCGTTTTAAGCTAGTCTATTGGTCGAACTCGTCGTCGAAGTGAATCGTTGTAGCGTGTGGCGGCCACCGGCGTCAAAAAATGTATGAAAACTACAGGAAATATTATGCCGGTAGCGGCGTTTTGTGGTTGTGGCCGGTGGCCCGTGTGCGGGAGCCCTAAATTAATTCAGCCGGCATAGTGTGATAAGGCAACATGCAGACAGACACACTTTCAATAACATTAGTAAGAAAGTAAGGATGCATTGAAGTCTCGTTGCACCTGGGACGGTAGTTGTTTTCCATCGCATGATCGGTTATTGATCTTTTGCCCCCTAATTTTATGAAAAAACTAACTGTCCCGGCAAACGTTGTTTTGCCATATAAATGGCGCTGTATGTGAAAAATGATTTTCCCTGTTTTCCAGCTTTTCTCTTGAAGTTTGTTCTGATTTTTTTTCTATAAACCTCACGGAGACCGAGACCTTTCCAACGAATGCAAAACCGTGGAAATCAGTTCGTGCGTTCTGGAGTTATAGCGTCAGGAAGGAAAACCCGACTTATTTTTTTATATTATTAGATTAAATAGTACGTACTGTAAATAATGCTGTATGTACTGTCTACTGCATGTCGACCACGTCCGCGGGGGTCGGCTCTGGTCATACTTGGTCGCCATGATGTGCTTCTGGTCAATACATCGGTTCCGTACTCCATCGTGACTCACGCCCAGACTGAAAGCATAATTTATGAAATTATTAGGAAACGAGCCCATGTAGCTTTTCCACTGGAGCTGAGCCAAGCTGCACTGCAAGGAATGAACTGAACTGAACACAGTAAAGAGTAAACACAGTGATTATATTGAATCTTAATAAAAATATCATCGCAACGGAAACGCATCTTCATCAACGACTGTCAAAGTTAATGCTTGAATTGGTTTCATATGAATGAACATGACATTTTAACAAGCTGTTATCTCTAACAGACGTTGGTGAAATTGGGCCTGGCTATTGAGTTTTAGTTAAACTTTTAATTTATCTTGCATAGTCGCTTATTCCAGAAAATTATGCACACAAAGAAGAGTCTATCAATTGAACGGAGATACATTTTTGAAGATTTTTTACTCCTTCTAAAGATGAAAATTACCTGTGCGCCATTTCATGTGCTAACAGGAAAGCGATAGTCTTTCTGTCCCACTCTAGCAGGGTGCAGCTTTTGCTGATGCTGCACATGCCGGATTGGTAGCCACGACCTGAAATAATAATAATGAAAATGTGTTTATTAAGTTTTTACACAATATAAGTAAATATAGTAGACCAGCTTCATATACCAGTCATGTCAAGTGCAGACACAGTCATTATCGTTATTGCAGATAACTCGTGGCAAAACAATTCAGTATCATACAGGATGCCCCGTAAATCGACGTCGACGCAAATGATTTCTTAAAAAGTCCTAAAACACCTTTCATAAAGTTAAAAGTAATGAGACACTATGGCCTCCGTGAGCCGTGATATTATTTTACTTCTTGGATTTTGTCTCTCTTACACTCGTTGAATGTTTCTCTCCGTCTCATCCAAATCAGAATACCACTTAGAAGAAAGTCTAACTCTCTCTAACTTACTTAAATTATTCAAGTGTACGAGGGCTGTTTGATCGGTAAGTTCTCGGCCTTACATACTTCTGCGGGTCTTACAAGCGTATAACATATACCATGTATACGACCATTATTAACTAGATTAAAACCTTTTGTAAATTGCTTCATTAGAAAAAATTTTTTTGAACAACCATCTACACCAAGTCAGCAGAAATGCGAAGGCGCGCATATACAAAGAGTTGCGCTATTGTTGCAAAGTCTAATAAAATTGACTTGTGAACACGGATTTAGTCTTTGTCATTTTTAACAAGTTTTGTTTGTCTTTACAGACATATGCAATGGTTAAAAAAAATACACAACACTTAAAATAGAAAATATAGGTCTTCAAAGACGAGTCTACCCCAGTTGCTAAAAATCGTTCATTTTCGAAGAAAACGCCTAAAATAAAAAAAAAGACGGGTTGCACTCCGGGAGTGCCGGCAGAAGTGAAAACTTGATTATTAACGTTGTGCATTGTTTTTTTTTACCCATTTTTTATGAAAATCGATTTTTAAAAAATCGATTTTTTTAATTAATCGAAACCCTTACATCGATTAAAAAATATCGACAATCGAAAAAAAACAATCGATTGTTCGATTAATCGATTTCGATGTAACAACACTACTCTCCAACCGTCTTACGGTTTTTCGATCAGCACGAAAATCTGACGCGAGTTTCACAGTTTTTACCCATCCCACAAAAGTGCTCAACGCCGCTAAAGAAGTTCTCACTTCAAAAATGTTCTAATCTCGGAATAAATAAACTGTTAAAAGAAAGAAAGATAAACAAGCTTTTAAAAAATAGCATTACTTTTGTTTTGTAATATCGTAATGATAAAAATAAATGTCTTTGAAAAACCGGTGCCGCGTTTTCCGACAAAAATCGAAGAATCAGGCTGCTCGGAAATTTAATTGATTTTTTTGAAAATATTTTGCACTAAAGAGATTCAAATTATATTCATTTTATAATATGAATTTATTCATTAGTTTAATTTTATTAAAATCACGCCAAATAATAGCCTAATCTTTTAATGAGCTTGGAAAATCGAGCTATAAAGAAATCTTCTAGAAAAAGTGGGTGTTACACATTAAGGCCACAATTTTTTTATTAAGGAATAAAGTCTATTAAATTACTCTTATATTCTAAAATAACATTACATTTTGAACGGGAAATACTAATTTATTAGGTCTTTGCCATAAAAAAATGTGCAGTAGGGCCCTACGAACACGATGATCGGATCGTTGTTAATTAGGACAACACAGATGCTCACACACCCGCCTTGCAAGGCTTTCTATGAAATTATATAAATACTTAAAATAAATTTCACTTTTGAAAAATTTTGGTTGGTTTGGTTTGCTTGGTTTTCAGTATTACAATACATATTTCAAATCGAAATTATATTTACCAGGGACGGAGATATTCATATTACAATGAGACGTAGTCGATCTTGGTGATCATTTTGTAAGCTTTTTTTTAATCAACTTTTTTACTCATTAAAATTTATTTGAATTAAAATTTTTAGAGCCATATCTTCTAGTTAAAGACTGAGTTTAAAATTGAAAAAAACATCTTAAATCATTTCATTGCAAAAATTCTCAAAGCCGAGAACTTCTCAAACAGCCCTAGTACCTACCCAACACTTGAATCATATTTTAAATAAGTTAGAAAAAATGGTTGAAAACTGACTTCCTTTACAAAAATCAATATTGTCCAAAATTTAAAAAATAATCTAGCAAGTGTGACTTGACGTGACGACCTCTGTGGCTCAGTGGTGAGCGCGTTGGTAGCTCAAGCCGGGGGTCGCGGGTTCGAATCCCGCCGAGGGAACAAAAAGTTTTTCAATGTTCCCGGGTCATTGAATGTGTATTAAATATGTGCATGATATAATAAAAATCTTTAATATATGTATAGTATAAAAGTATTAAATATATTTCCGTTGTCTGGTACCCGTAACACAAGTCCTTCAGGTACTTAGCACGGGGCCAGACTGACGTGGTGTGAAGCGTCCATAGATATTATTATTATTATAGTGTTATACTATTTTGGATTCTTATTAACTGCGCCAACATTTAAAATTACTTGCCAAACTTGCGTAGTACATTTTTTTCCAGTACAGAACTATTCAATTCAAATCATTGGTTTGGGCAAAAAGCCTCATTTTCTTTCAAGCCGAAGTCGTTCGATTTAAAATTTAGGCACTACTTTACTAAAGAATTATTCAGCATTACATACAAATAAAAAATTACAAAAAAAGTTTTTTGTAGTGCCGGGAACTAAAAACCATCACAAGATTTTTTTAAAAGCTTTGTATTTTATTTTTTGAGAAACATTACTTGGATTTTTTTAAATGTTTCTGATAGCTATTGTAACTTGGCCTATCACGGGTTCACGGCTTGACGTCGATTTACGAAACACCCTGTATAATGGCTGCACAAAACTACTCTGAGTTGAGCTAGTTATTTATATGGACATTACCTACGAATAATAAAAACTATTATTATTCGTAGGACATTACTAACATTTTCTTTCGAATTTAATATTGCATTTTAATGGTAAACATCCAAGACCAAAAATATAAAGAAACAAAATGTCACCTGTACTTTTTCTATTCTTCTCTCCCGCTTTACTCAAATAATAAACATCTAGACCGGTCAAGAGGATAGAGTAATACATTTGCTTCTTCCTCTTACTCTGCCAGTCACAGTAGCTCGCTAGATACTTAGTAGCATCTTCTGACATCATATTATTCTTCCTCATAAACTTAATACCTAAAAAATTAATAAAACAATGTTCTTGCACTAAATCCACTATTTATACAGCGCTAGTTGATGACGATGAACTATTTCTAAGAAAACTCTCAATAGTATGATCAGCATTAAACGCACGCGCGCACAATAGACAAACAGACAGACACGTCAAACTTATAACACCCCACTTTTTTGTCAAGGGTTACAATCATTACCTACTTATCATCAATATGATTTTCTACCAAGAACCGACAGTACAATCATAATAATACAATACCTAAAACTCTGAACCTAAAAGTCTGGTTTAGACTAGAATGTGACAGAAGCGATCTAGCATTTTCTAGAACTCCAGCTATGGCATTCTTTATCTTCCTTCTTGATTGCGTTCTGTACTGCGCTACCATCTTCTTGGCTGCTGCTGTGTCGACATGTACTACTGTTCTTATAACTATCTCCTTCTCTTTCGTTCTGTATGCTAAGCTGGGTGTGCTTCGTGACCAGGAATGAACCTAGAAGATAAGATTTTTCTATAGACGGGTACATGTACTATCAGAAAAGTTGATTCCTAAGCAGATGGTGGACCTTATATTAATTTGGTCGCGTTAAGGGGGCGACTAACCCAAAATTTTCGATTTTATGATTCATTTTTATACTTGGAAATAAGCCCCGAATTTTTCATTTTCTAAAATTTTATACTACATTATACTTCCAAGAATTCGATCTGAGCAAAAACACGATACCCTTAAATTTTCTCGATAGAAAAAAATCACAAAAATGCATCTAATTTTCACAAATTTTTCCTTTATTTCCAAAACCGTGCATTGAACTAAGTTAATATTTTAATAAATTGTATAAAATTAGGAATTGGTAATATCATTGGGAAACCAACCTATCGGATTTTTAAAATGTTGTATATTTATCGAGTTGTTGAGAAAAAACTAATTTGGCGATGAATCCGCGTGACGCGTCGTCCTTTTCCTCGGGTATACATTGTACAGGTGTGTGTAAAGTGTAAAGAACTAAGTGATGATGGTTTAAAGTGTCTATGTGTCCTATAAATAGAGTTCACTGTAATAGTAGCAGCTCTGAAAAGGTTACATTTTTAAGAGTGTTAAAGCAAATCATGCTGTTGAGGCATTTCTCATGGAAATATAGGAGTCAAAAGCCACTATTCAGCGCTACTACTTTCACAGTGAACTCTATACGGGAATACAATATACACACTCAAAGTATTGTCTTACTGTTTAGTTACATTCTGTATATTGAGTGTCTTGCCTATTTCATTTTTAATTATTAAAAATATCATTTAGATTTTTATAAGGTCTTATCTTTTCATTAAGTACTTTAAATATTATAATTATTATAAATCGGCCAAGTGCGAGTCGGACTCGCGCATGAAGGGTTCCGTACCGTTATACAGCAAAAATAGGCCAAAATTGTGTTTTTGTATGGGATTAAATTTTTATTCTATTTTATTATTATTCTTAAATATTGAAGTAGACATATAATTAAGGCCTTTGTGAAAATATCAAGTGCCAAAAAAGGCCAAAAAAATCACGTTTGTTGTATGGGAGCCCCCTTTAAATATTAATTTTATTTTGTTTTTAGTATTTGTTGTTATAGCGGCAACCAATATTATATACACAATCTGTGAAAATTTCAGAACTCTATCTATAGCGGTTCTTGAGATACAGCCTGGAGATAGACAGACGGACAGACAGACGGACAGACAGACGGACAGACAAACGGACAGACAGACGGACAGACAACGAAGTCTCATGAATAGGGCCCCGTTTTCACCCTTTGGGTACGGAACCCTAATAAAAGACGTTTCTAGCGCAAACCGTTGCGCCAAAATTTTTACATAAAAATTATTTTGACTGTTTCATTATCTAAAACCGACAGACAGATAGTCAGACTGATAAACGGACAATTATTAATATACAGACAGACATATTATCGAATTTTAAATTATACTAGCTGTCCTGGTAAACGTTGTTTTGCCATATTATGAAGTATTTCGCCCATATTATTTTATTGAAGTGACTTAATAAGTATGTCGCCATGGCAACGTCCATCGCTATCCCATCTCACAAACAATTGTCGCCGTCAGTCTCGAGTTGTAATAATTTACTTTTATTTATTGAACAAAATATATGCATGTCAATATAAAAAGTAAATGTTGTCCGACTCTCAACCCTAGCCGATATGCTCGCTAAGATTCACGAAAGTCGGTCGAGCCGTTTCATAGGAGATTAACCACGCACCCCGTGACCCGATTAGATAGTCAAAATGTACAGTCACCGACAAAAGTGACATTAAGTGTCGCCGCACACGGGCCACACGCGACATGCCGGTAGCGGCGTTTTGTGGCTGTGGCCGGTAGCCCGTGTGCGGGAGCCCTAAAACTCGATTTCCGAGACAGCTGAGTGTAAGTTTTTGTCACTTCTTAACAGTAAGCATGTCAACCACAGAAATAGATCAAGATTAATGTCTGTGATGTCAACTATAATTTGCATGAAATTAAACATTTCACACCGAACAAATTAAGGAGCTCCTTGTCAGAAGTGAGAAAAAAAGATTCCTTAGGGTTCTGAAAAACCATTTTTTGTTGTGTCCTTCATAATAAAATTAATCTACTTACACACGCTTGACACATAAAACAAAAACACTTACGTATCCATCACAGCTCAAAGCACAGCACAACAAAAGCACAAAGCTATACCTCATCGTTCCACACCAAAAGCTTAACTCAGACTAAGCACTTAATGTGTGGTCTCTATGAATAAGATTATAAGGGTGAGTGTACACTGTACACTAAACAATACTAAACAATAGTTATTACCACACTTTATTTTTTTCCTTATTCTCTTTGAACAGGAGTTGCAGTATAGTGGGTAAGTTTCAAAATTTTGTTAAAATAATGTATGACAAAATTTTCCTTTTTTACTTAAAAAAAAGGGAACCGCGAACAGCAACGAGACTGTGGCAAGACAGTGCAAACAGACAATTGAATTGGCCGAGAGCACTAACTCACCACTCTACTCGGTAGGTGTGATCAAGGCTTAAGAGGGCGACTAGCCCAAAAAATCAAACATCGTCCTTCTCTCTTCACACTCACGCCCGTCTTTCATATGCCAGGTGAAAAAGGACGACGCGGATTCATCGCCAAATTAGTTTTTTCTCAATAACTCGATAAATATACAACATTTTAAAAATCCGCTAGGTCGATTTCTCAATGATAGAATTTTATACAATGTGTTAAAATATTAACATAGTTCAAAGCACGGTTATGGCAATAAACGAAAAATTCGTGAAAATTAGATGCATCTTTGTGATTTTTTTCTATCGAGAAAATTTCAAGATATCATGTTTTTGCTCAGATTGAATTCTTGGAAATATAATGTAGTATCTAATTTTAGAAAATGAAACAATTCGGGGCGTATTTTCAAGTAAAAAAATGAATTATAAAATCGAAAATTTAGGGTTAGTCGCCCCCTTAAGTAGCACAATATACTCTTTCTGTTTTACACGCACGAAGCCAAAATCTATTCAAATATATATTAATGCAATGTACACACGCCTTAAGAATTCAATGTAGTCACCAAAATTTAGTATCATAACAACTGATACGAGTAGCGCCCAATTTAGACCTGTTACTGCAAATTGTATATTACAAATAAATGACCTAGATACATTTTTATATATATACGAAAGTGTGTCTGTCTATTACCTCTTCACGCTTAAAAACCTCTTAACCGATTTTGATGAAATTTGATATGGGGATAGTTAGCGTCTCGGGAAAGGATTAAGGATACATATCTCGGAAAATGCACGGTTCCCCGCGCGATAAAGAAATTTCTGAGCAACGGAGTTGCGGGCGTCATCTAGTACATAATATAGACATGACTACCTATTAATACCGTCTGAGACATTGGCACGAATCGGTTGGCCACGATTTCATGAAAAAGATTGCGTTGTGTTGGAAACAGTGCATCAGCAAGGTAAAACAATAATTGCAGTTACTCTTCTGTTTCGAATGTCGATTAAACATAACATTTAAACAACGTTTTTTTCTTTTAATCACGAATCACGATACATTTAAAAAGAACAAATTTTTCATAACGAAATTTACCTAAATCAGATACTCTTGGCCAGGAATTTTGTGGTTTTGTTTTCAAATTGTTGAGAAACTAGCAAAGTGTCAAAATTATCCTATTGTGGATGGAATCAGTCGCGCCCAACTCGCGAATATTCGCCCGTTTGTTTGATGTCGAGGTAATCCCAGTTCTGTCTACTCTGATAATAGTATAAATCATAAAATACACATTACGTGCAGTCACTCATCGTTAAAATGACTCAGAATTAATGTTCAAGCGTAGTATTATAACGTACTATGAAATCACTAATAGTAACTGTTAAAAATTGACATCATCGGCTACTGAAGGTCCAAACTATGTAAATACGATAAGAATTAAAAAAAAAACTATCCTGTGTACTTACTACTTAAATGTCATAATATGTACCTATTATTAAAACAAATACACAGTAACTCTTTAGTTGAATTGATTTGCATTCTTACTAACATTATATATGCAAAAGTGTATCTGTCTGCCAGACATACAGACAGAGTCCCGGGAAAGGACAGTAGATATTTTTTATCCCGGAAAACTGAAAAGTTCCCGCGCGATAAACCAATTTTGGTACAACGGAGATGCGGGCGTCATCTAGTTTTAAATAACTTTAACATGCTGTCTCCTAGAATAAAATATCTTCCTACTCCTCCTATTTTCTTCTGATTAATTCGTTGCGGGTCCCAAGACAGTTTTAGCATGTCCCTCGGGCTCCCTGAGATCATATCAAAGGGTTTTTTTGGTTGGATACCGCTGTCGATCCAGGCGACACAGGAGATACAGTGGTGGGAATGTGTGGTGGACCAAAGCCCGTTAAAAAAAAAGTCTCCTAGAATATTCTCTTCAAATAAATTATTATCATAGCTCTACCTATAAATTTAATATAGAGCACACCCAATAATTCTAGAAAAAAATAACCTAAATTATCCAGTTGTTCCACCGTAACGAGATTTTTTGCATATATTATACTCAATTGCACCATAAATCTTCAAATCAGCCTCAAGTCATCGACCTTTTAGATCAATAATTGTGACCTACTAATGCATAACTGTTTTGTGACAGGTCCAGCTATGCTAGTGAACAAAGGATGCTTAGACAATACAGTGTCGTGAGGAAGACTATACAGGATGTAACAAAACGAAGTGATTATACTTTAGGCTCCAAGTATTGTGGATATAATATTATAATATATTATGTAACGTAACTTTTTTAAACTTTTATATATGAAAATTCATAACGTAACTCTGGGGCGCTTGCCCATACAAATCTAAATATATGTAAGTAACTCAAAAAATATGGCTGACTGACTGACATACTGATCTATCAACACACAGCCCAACCCACTGGACGGATCGGCTTGAAATTTGACATGCAGGTAGATGTTATCACGTAGGCAGTCTCTAAGAAAGGATTTTGATAAATTCCACCTGTAAGGGGATAAAATAAGGGATAAAAGATTGTATATAATAATACTTCTTAACGCGAGCGAAGCCGCGGGCAAAAGCAAAAGTCACAAATAAAATTGCTCTTGTAGCATTGCTACTTTCACAGTGAACTCGTGAAAGTTTGGGCTTGTGAAGTTTGGGCGTGAAGAGGTAACAGACAGATAGAAATTCGCATTTATAATATTAGTATGGATTCGCAGAAATTACGACATAATAAATAATGCTATCAACATTCTACTCCCACAAAGTCTGTGTTTTATCACTTCCGAAAAACACTAAAAAATATCAGTTTAGCACATTATTCATTCTAGGACTGAATAGTTTGTCCATGATGTCAAGCGTGAAAAAGGGATTTTTTTTAAATAAGGGGGCAAACGAGCAAATGGGTCACATGATGGAAAGCAACTACCGTCGGCCATGGACACTCGCAACACCAGAAGAGCGGGTTCCCACGGGAATCGTATATTTTGCCACTTAAGAAATCCATTTTATCTCACTTTCCTGCAATCGGCTAAGGAGATTTAGGGCGCCCGCACACGGGCCACCGGCCACAACCACAAAACGCCGCCACCGGCATATTTCCTGTAGTTTTTATACATTTTTTGACGCCGGTGGCCGCAACACGCTGCAACGATTCACTTCACGACCAATAGACTAAAAGGGCGTTTGTGGTTGTCGCGTGTGGCCCGTGTGCGGCGACACTAAGCGTATGTAAGATGCAAAGTTAATATTTTGACCTACGACCAAAAGCAGGATTTCCCAAACATTTTTTATCCTTTGAAAATAGTTTTTCCTCTGGTTAAAACTTTGGTTTCAGGATAAGCTGTACCTATCACGTAAAAATATTACATAAACATGCGGCAAATACGGTAACGCCATACTTCAAATTTCGCAATGGCCTCAAAAACATTGAAGTGGCTCCATTTTGCACGCTCTTTGCCACTATGATGATTTCTTTGATCGTACTATATCCGTTATCCGTCTACGGTAATTGTTATAATTTAGGGCATTTTACTACTTCCTAGGACGTCTATTATAGGAACGCCTCCGTGGTATAGTGGTATAGAGCGCGGCTCTTGACTCGGAGGTCGTGGGTTCGATTACCGCGTTGGAAACATGTTATTTCCAAGTTTGGTTAGGACACTTTGGTTAGGACCTGATTGTCTGACAAGTAAGATGATCCATGCGTCGGATGGGCATGTAAAAAGTCGGTCCTGCGCCTGATCTCTCGCGTCGTGTCGGTCTTCCGTCCCACTGGGTTATGAGAGTAAAAGGAATAGAGAGTGCTCTTGTGTACTGCGCACACTTGGGCACAATAAAATTACTCCTGCGTAGCTGGCCTGGTTTCAATGAAACCGGCCACCGTCACCGAAACCGATGTGGGAGCTATTATAGGATACCTAATTACCTAGGTCATTTCCACGTTTAGAACCTAGATTCAATTACTATTGCCATGACCGATGATTCTAAAACACAGCTCATGTTATTTTGGTTATAACGGTATCCCTTATAAAAACGCATTTACTGCTTTCGTCATAAGAGCTTCGTGTAAATTGGCCAATGCAGAGAGAACCGTTTTTGCTAATAGTTCAAAATCTGATGTCATTTGACAGAAATGATTTGAAAGGAAGGATAGGCTTACGCACTTATTTATACAGTCGCCAATAAAACTGCTCTCCTAATCAAGTAACACTACTTGGAAAATCAAAATTTTGTAATAACTGCACGTTATATAACGTAATTTTTTATAACGTCTATACATATTATAAAACAAAGTCGCTTTTTTTCCCTCATGTCCCTAATTGGTCCCTTTAATCTTTACAACTACGCAACGGATTTCGATGATTCTTTCAGTGTTAGATGGCCCATTTATCGAGTAAGGCTATAGGCTATATTTTATCACGCTAAGACTAACAGGAGCGAAGAATTAATATAGGAAAATGTGGAAAAAACGGGGGAAATTATTTGAAAGCGCTTATTTGAACGCGCTAATCTCAAGAACTACTGATCCGATTTGGAAAATTATTTCAGTGTTAGATAGCCCATTTATCGAGGAGGGCTATAGGCTATATTTTATCACGTTAGAACTAATAGGAGCGAGGAAATAGAGGAAAATGTGGAAAAAAAACGGAGGAAATTATTTGAAAGGGCTTATCTCACGAACCACTGGAGCAAATTTTTCTGTTATTTGGTACAGATAAGAAGTAGACCACGTGAAAGAATCATAGGCTATTTTTTAACCGACTTCCAAAAAGAAGGAGGTTATATGTTCGTCTGTATATATATTTTTTTGTATGTTCAACCATAACTTCGCCGTTTGTGGACCGATTTTCATTATTCTTTTGTCGTTGTACAGGGTTGAATCCGAATTTGGTACCATGTTCACAAAAGTGGGGATCTGATGATGGGATCCATGAGGAATTTCATACAAAGGTGTCCCTTGGTCCAAAGGCAATGAACAGAACTCCTGAACCTTTAAAGATAAAAGTTGGGAAATTGCAGCATCGCTTAGATAACTGCAAGCATTTACCACAATTTCGATTACAGTAATATAATATGGATAGTTTAATATTTGTATTGGTAATCTACACATAAAGCCTTCTCTTGTATATAATAACTAAAAAGAGTGAAATTAATATTTAAAAAAAAATGAACCCGACTTCCAAGGTAAAAACCATATCGACGGTTAAAAGGAAATAGGGTATAAGCGCCAAAAAGTGAAATGTTCAGGAGAGTCGTTTAAAGTTTTGAGTTTAAGAAAAACTGACGTATCTCTGGTATTTATTGACGTATCGTGATAATTTAAACAGTTAAAAAATGATAAAAAAATGGGCCTCTTACCGGTATTGTTAGTTTTAATGATTTGATGCTATTTAAGGTATTTTTGTCGCTTATAACAATTACTTTAAAATTTTGAATGAGGTAATATGGCATAAGAGACAAATGACAAAAATATATTAGAGGATAAGAAGCCTAAACAACATTCTGATTTCTTACATCGCAAAGTAAAAGGGTATACGAGACTAGACGATTCAGTAAGTGTTATAGGAAAAGAAGGATAACGTACTTTTTACAGTGGTCGTTTATTAGTTAATAGCAGTTAACATCATCATCATCATCATCATATCAGCCTGTATTTGTCCACTGCTGGACATTGGCCTCTCTCAATGAACGCCAAGATGACCGATCTCCTGCTACTCGCATCCAACATGGACCTGCAACTAAACGGAGATCGTCGTCCCACCTAGTTGGAGGTCGACCTACAGCAGCTAATAAAACACAAGTAACAGTAGACTTTCACAAAAACTAGAATTATAAGACTTAAGTGACACACATGTGACACACAATGTCGTTTGAAAGTGAAGGAAAAGAAGAATAATCAACATCTGGCGACTGGCATTGCGTGAGTCTATGGAAATATGGTTGAAAAAGGTTGTAGGGTATAACCGACAGAGTAATATGAAAATAAATTTTGGATATATAGGGTACAAGCGCCAAAGCTATGATCAATTACGAAATGGAAGAAGGCTATAAACGACGTTTGTAATTTTTGAGAGAATTGCTTAAAAGATATAAGCAGCCGAAAGCTGTAGACAAATATTTTTTGCAGGGGTACAAGCATCTTTACAGACTAACTGACCTGAATTTTTGTCGGTTACAAAAAATACTACTAGAAAATTTCTTTTTTTTTGCTAGGGCATAAACGCCAAAAAACTCATCGTAGAGCTATGAGAGTCAGCGCATTCGAAAGAGCGGGAAATTTTAAGTAAGATGGCATTTAAAACTCATTTTTGACAAAAATGTCGCTTATGCCCTTTTAACCGTCGATATTCTTAAAATGATCTAAAAAGTATAAAATAATTCTTATTCTAGATTAATAGTGCCTTTATCTAAATTCGACTAAATCTCAACGAATTCTGTACTCAATTTTCATTCTTTTGAAGTCGGTACTGGCTAAGTTCGACGTCAAGTATCTCAGTTCTGGGCTGGTACCGACTTCAAACGAATGAAAATTGAGTACAGAATTCGTTGAGATTTAGTCGAATTTAGATAAAGGCACTATTAATTAAAAAACATTTAGCAAACATTATAAAACACACTTGCTTCAATTACAACATCTTTCAGCGTAATTTTACCTTTTGATTGATGCACCTCTAGCGGTGGTGTAGGGTTGGTCCATTGCCGTAATGCGGGACGGCCACGGCCCACGGGCCAAGAGCATTCTGAATGCCATTTGTTCCACGCTCATTGTATTTTGTGTATACAACACCTGTTACTCACTCCCCTAGGTGTGATTTTATAGTCTTTTTAAGGAGTTACATAATGTAAATAAGAGGTTATGCCACGTAAAACCACGTGGCACGTTACAATTATATAACCTTTGTAATTTATAGTACACCTCCATGTTTGTTTTGTTCCCGTTTTCATACGTCAAATGTCATACCCATAGACAATTGTCAGTTTTTTTT
Source organism: Polyommatus iphigenia (assembly GCA_963422495.1). NCBI lineage: Eukaryota > Metazoa > Arthropoda > Insecta > Lepidoptera > Lycaenidae > Polyommatus > Polyommatus iphigenia. Next base: position 3,003,284 of record OY730180.1, read on the forward strand.
CCTTTTCATGTTTTGGCACATAATTTTAAAATATCTTTTACATTAATAACTCACCTTTATTTTTTATTCTCTTTTTTATGATTACTTTATTAATTTATTATGCTTCTTGTTTGTATATTTTGTACCACCATAGTCCATAACTATATCGTTGTGATGTCACTTTTGGTTCCAGCAGAATATCAGTGCAGCAATCTTGCTGCTAATGCTGAGCTGGGATCCATTTTTGGCATCACACAATATAATGTTAAATTAATTGTACTTTGTCCTTGTTCTTGCGTCTGTTTGTAAATATTGTGTTGTGTGATGTGCAAAATAAATGTTTCTTATTCTTATTAATCTAGAATAAGAATTGTTTTATACTTTTTAGATCATTTTAAGAATATTGTTTTTACCTTGGAAGTCGGGTTCAATTGTTTGTTAAAAAATAATAATTGTGGACTAATTTGTCTGTGAAATATCTAATTTAACGAAACGACTAGTACGACATAAAAAACGCGTCTCAACACCTGCAGCCAAAATGTGTAAAAAGTAAAAACTAAAAAGTCAACAGGCCCTGTCCAAACTATATGAATTATTGTGTCTTTGTGAAATTCTTTGAAACGCTTATTATTATACGAGTACTACTTATTGGAGACTTCTTCGAAAATAGTCATTTATATGGAGCATAATAATATTACAAAAAAAACCGGACTTGTATGTTTGAACGCAAAAAAAGAATGATTTATACTCCTAACCTGGCATAAGCCTTAACCTAAAGTATAATTTACACAGAGCCAGTACTGGCTGCCAATAAGACTGGCAGCCAGTATTGGCTTGGCATATGCCGCGTGTGAACAGTTTGGCCTGGCTTGAAAAACTGTTCACACGCGGCACATACCAAGCCAATACTGGCTGCTAGTCTTATTGGCAGCCAGTACTGGCTCTGTGTAAATTATACTTGAGTCCTGACTGATCATAAATTATTATCAACAGAAAATATGGCCTTATAAAATTTGGGGCTATTTTGAAAATAATATAATTCGAAATTAATGGATATGAGATAACCTTTGTTGAGCTTGTTCCTTTTATAAAGAAACATAATATTATGTAGAGTTTTATGATACTAGGTGCCTGTTTTAGCACTTCCTGATAAGTGCTGGATACTCCATACTTTGTCAAGCTAAGTCTTAGATAGCCTATTCGGCACTTATCAGGAAGTGGTGAAACAGGCCCTTAAAGTATTTTAAGAAAGCGCCTATAGATAACGAATAACTAGTACGATAAAATTATTATTTTAGTATGTGCCTTATGTTTATAAATAGCAAAATTTTATTAGTCGAAAGGGGTATTATTATTTCTAATATTATATAGGGAACAAAATATAATAAAATACAAAAATACTTTCATTTACAAATTTAAGAATTAATACTGGCCGAAATAAATATACATAAGTAATACAAGGCAAACAAAAATTATTATAATATTTATAGCTACGAATAATAAAATAGTTTTTATTATTCGTAGATTTATAGCAATATGACGATTTTGATAAAAAATATAATTTAGTTTCATCTTTTATCACAAAAAATAAACAACATCAGGCTTGAATCAAGCTGAAAAATTCAAACATTCTTACAACATACAGGTACAAAAATAAACTTATATTAACCTAGGTATAGGACAGCCACTACTTTTTGATCGTTTGACAAAATTGAAGTTAAATGAGCAATGTTCGATTCTGGGGTCTCTCTCTCTGGTGATGGTGGAGTCAAGAGTAAGCAGGGCGCGCGGGGAAACGCTAGTGGTAGATCGCGATCAGAAGGTGACATGTTATTTGCAGATATTCTACGTCTTCGATCATTCTACGTTTTACATTCCCGTGGTGCTTTCGGCTTTCCCTTTAGTTCTTTGACTTTCATTGCAACTTTGTGCTGTCTCCCACTTTTTATGGGGAGGGAAAACTTTATCTCTGATTCTGATCTGATTCTGATTAATTTCGGTGCCCAAGACAGCTTTAGCATATCCCTCGGGCTGCCTGAGATCATGTCAAAGGGTTTTCGAGGTTGGATACCGCTGTCGATCCTGGCGACATAGAAGATACAGCGGTGGGAATGTGTTGAGGTCCGTTTTAAAAAAAGATATTCCACGTTTGTTTTTCTCTTTACGAACGATCTAAAAGTAGTGCCCGACTTGCATTTACACTAACTTAATATCTATTCTAGTATCCAGCGTCCGCGTCGTAGCTGCTTTTTGAGCTGCCGTATTTCACTGAAACAAATAAAAAATAGTAAAGTAAACGTAGATTTTAAATAGCTTTTAAAACAAGCCAACAAGTGATATAATACGTTTACACGCTTGCGAATATATTTTGGCAATCGCCAAAAATCCAAACCTTTACAAACGCTAGAATGCCATTTACATATTTGCAAGCGCGTCTTCATACATAAATCTACCTATACCGGGGTGGGCTATTAACTATCACAAACTTATACGAGCCAAGCCAATCAGCAGTGTAAAAGTACGATTAGAATCCTTTATAAAAAGAAAATGAAAAAACAGAAATCTCTATATCTGATCTAGACCTTACTTCTATAGAAACATAGTAATAACTATTACTTAATAATCAACAAATTCCTATCAATCTTCAAAGGGCCGTAACCCAGCAAATCACATAAGGATCGAGGTACCGGATCGCCTTGAATTCTGATAAAGTTCAGAGACGATAGATCAATAGGGTGAGGTCAGGACACAGGGTGAGGTTTAGCGTGAAATATCAAAATACTTCGAGGATTCTAGAAATATATCTTCAAATTAAACATCGGTTTCGGGGACGGTGGCTGATATTATTAAAATACAGGCACAGCTACGCAGGGACGATTTGCCAAAGTGACTGCACAAGCTTCCTCTACTAATATAACCCAGTGGGACAGAATAATATGTTTGACTCGACCAGCGAGTAAGGACTAAAGAGTGACTTTTCCGGATTCAACTTTGGACAGGGCACTGAAGAAAAATACGAAAAAGAAATTCCGTGAGCAAATATGTTTTTTGTTACATCTGAAGTCGAAACCCAATGCCCAAAGGGAAAGGTTGCTTTCCTTAACACACAGGCTAAAGTTTTTTTGCTTGTTATAACAAAAGGACTATTCTAGAGTTTTTATTTGAATAGGGCGTAACCTGCAAGTGTTTTTAGGGTATCGATTTCCTGAAAAAGTAAGGCAAAAGCCAGATTTAGGGCCTGTTTCACCTCTTTCTGATAAAGTGCCGAATAGACTATTCACAACTTTTTTGACAGATTCTCAATACTTGATCTGTCAAGTTAATCGGTGGATAGCCTATTCGTCACTTATCAGGAAGTGGTGAAACAGGCCCTTAGGGTCTCTTTTACCATTTCCTGATAAAGTGCCGGATAGGCTATCCACAACTTTTTAGACAGACTCTCCATACTCTATATGTCAAGTGAAGTGGTGGATACTGGATAGCCTATCCAGCACTTAACAGGAAGTGGTGAAATCCCTTGGATATGCTAAGCTAAAGAATAAAATATACTTGTCGCCATTTAAAACACTCTTCTTTAGCAGTTGAGCAAAAGCATCATTGCGTAATGAACAACACTGATTTGTCCTTGGACAATCAATTCCCCAGTTGAAGATTTTCTAACTTTTACTTTTATTATTATAGTATAAATGGTTCTGGTTAATTGATAATAATATTTACAGTAGACGTAATAAATAAAGGTTTTTATAAATCTTAAGGACACAAAACTCCGAATTCGTATCGCATCACATCGTAACGTAATTTTTATTATGAATTTTGTCGCAGATAATAATTATTGCACTGCGATGCGAATTATTATTATAGTGTGTGGGAGCCCTTCAATACCTGTTGAGTTTATTGACTTGACATACAGATTGAAAATCAAATCGCGCTTTGAGACTCAAGTATTAAAATCAGGATCTAGATACCTAAAGCACTTATGGCTACACCTTCCCATCAAGCAATATCACTTACCATTTCCAGCAGTAAGCTGCAGACTCCTCAATATATCCTGCGGTATGGGCGGTGGGGTTGGTAAGTGGTTGCCAGTAGCCTGGTAGCCGTTCTCATCAGCGGTGTACGTGATGGAGTAGGTCTGGCCATCGTCACCCACGTAGGAGAAGGAGCCTGTGACGCGGAGGGATCCTTCCTCTGGCTTCGCGCCGGGAAGAACTTGACCTGAGGAATGGAGGAGCTATTAGCAGATCTAAAGGGAAGGCTTTCTTGTAGTCTGTCATAATTGAACTAATGTGATGATACTTTTTAAATGCTTAATCTTTAATAGGACAAAACGTTTAAGGCCTAGAACGTATCAATTTAAAACGAAACCTGTCAACTTATAGGACTTTGGGCAAAAGCTAGTAAAAGTGTTGAAACATCGGAAAATAGAATCCCAATGTCCCTTTTTAGGCCTAAGATTGTTTGGAATTCTAACTTCCTAAAACCACTGCGGCGGCCTTCTTCAACGGAACAGAGGCTCTTAGTGCTGTCACAATTTTTAAAACGCGACCTGAAGATTACAATTTAATTTCATTATTTATACCGCAAAACGTTTCTGCAACCACACTTTCTTTACCAATCAACGTTTTGTCTAAACCATGAATTTGTATCTCCTTGAGGAGTAAATAGAGTTCAATTTAAATCGCTTCTGCTAATGCTGCGTCTCCTCTTAAAAACTCACCATCCTGTTCAGCCTTGGTTCCATCACTCGTCTCATAAGCATAATGGTATCCCTGGTCCGTAAGATCATTCTCGAACTTCAGAATCTGCGCCTGGTTCTGGGTTCTGGCACCGAAGGGTGCTTGGAGACCAGCGTTCGCTCCACTGGATATGCCCTGGTTGCGAGGCGGACTGGTCTTGTCGAGTTTCGCAGCCATGGCAGTCGCGAAGAGGATTACTGCCAGCTGTAAAAAAAATTTAGTTTACTTGGTTGCGTTGTGGTAGGTTCTGTCGTACCCGCAATTCTGCCTTAAGCGAGGAGTGGAACACCATGAGGTTTTAGTAGGTCAATCGACGCCAGAAAATTTCCATATACCTTAACCGATATCCCCAATCTGCCGAGGATGCGTAAAATATTGTCCTATGTTAAAAAGGACATTACTTGGTTACATTGGCAGGGTCCTTTAATAACTACCTTGAGCGTTATTACACTTTATGATTTTGTAGATCCGTTTATCCTTTTTTAATAGCTTTGCTTATAATTATAAAATAAGATCAGTAAACGAGCAGGTGAATCACCTGATGGAAACCGATTGTAAACACTTAGAAATTTGCAACAGCAGAGAAGCAACAAATACAAATCCTCTGCCACCCAAGTCTAGTGGATCTCCAACCCTGCGTCTTCTAGAAATCTAGACCTTATCCACTCAGCGAAACAACGAAACGATATTTCAAGGCAGTTTTCTGTAAGATCGTTGTATTTATGTAGTCGAACCGACCCAGTCATGCCGAAGCATAAGTTTTAAATTCACATGATTGTTCTTATATTATAAATAAAGTTTCCATTTTGCTAAAAGTGTGACCATTACTTTTGTAGTCCAAGCTTAAACTTAATTCAAAACTTTTCAAGATTTTTTATATAAAAAATATAATAATAATTAATTTATATAATATCTTAGCCAGCTCTTAAAACCGATATCCTTGAACACACTTAAATATAAAAGTTTTGACCGAAAACACAAAATTCAAAATTGACACTTCAACTTTTTACACATCGCACTTTACTAACACATTACTAACATAATATATTTTACTAACATATCTCATGATGACTCTTGCAATGATGCTAGTAAAATGTCGCTAGCAGCACTCACTTAGCTATATATACTGTAGGGGCATCCCTTCACAAATTCCAACTATTTGTCCTAGAGTTTTATCAAAATCGTTATCGAATATTGACAATCGTGAATTCCTTATTGTTACAATAATGTAAAGGATCTTCCTTATAACGTTTTGTAAATAAAATACAGAAAAAAAAGGAGCAAAACGGTGATACAGATACGCAAAAATATAAAACTAGATGATGCCCGCAACTCAGTTGAGTCAAAATTCGTATATCACGCGGGAACCGTACATTTCACCGGAATAAAAAGTATCCTATGTCCTTTCTGGAGAATCAAAGTATTTCCGTATTAAATTTTAGCAAAATCGGTTCAGCGGTTTGGGCGTGAAGAGGTAACAGACAGACAGACAGACAGACACACTTTCGCATTTATAATATTAGTATGGACTAGATGACGCCCGCAACTCCGTTGAGTCAAAATTCGTATATCACGCGGGAACCGTACATTTCACCGGAATAAAAAGTATCCTATGTCCGTTCTGGAGAATCAAAGTATTTCCGTATTAAATTTTAGCAAAATCGGTTCAGCGGTTTGGGCGTGAAGAGGTAACAGACAGACAGACAGACAGACACACTTTCGCATTTATAATATTAGTATGGACTAGATGACGCCCGCAACTCCGTTGAGTCAAAATTCGTATATCACGCGGGAACCGTACATTTCACCGGAATAAAAAGTATCCTATGTCCTTTCTGGAGAATCAAAGTATTTCCGTATTAAATTTTAGCAAAATCGGTTTAGCGGTTTGGGCGTGAAGAGGTAACAGACAGACAGACAGACAGACACACTTTCGCATTTATAATATTAGTATGGACTAGATGACGCCCGCAACTACGTTGAGTCAAAATTCGTATATCACGCGGGAACCGTACATTTCACCGGAATAAAAAGTATCCTATGTCCTTTCTGGAGAATCAAAGTATTTCCGTATTAAATTTTAGCAAAATCGGTTTAGCGGTTTGGGCGTGAAGAGGTTACAGACTGACACACTTTCGCTCTTAAAATATTAGTATGGAGTGTAAATATCAATTATTATTTAGTAACATTAAGGTGAATAGGTATTTGTTTGTATAAGACAAAAACTATTGGACCGATTTTGATAAAATGCTAATAAAATACACTAGGTATGTCTTATTAAGAGGCCGGGTACCCTTGGAATTTCTCATACAAACGTAATTCCAAAATCATTTTCTCATACGAAAATATTTAACATGTTTGAGTTATTTTTCAGTTTAAGATAGTAATTACCTAGGTTCCTACACAAAAATTTACTTCAAAATATTTAAACAAAAAAATTTTACTAAATATTTAAATATTTAAACACTAAAAAATAGAGTAAATTACTAAAAAATATATATATAAATAAATAGTAAATTTACTACAAAATATTTAAACTAAAAAATATTTTTTAGTATTTAAATATTGTGTAGTAAATTTATTTTGAAGTAAATTTTTGTGTAGGAACCCAGGTAATTACTATCTTAAACTGAAAAATAACTCAAACATGTTAAATATTTTCGTATGAGAAAATGATTTAGGAATTACGTTTGTATGAGAAATTCCAAGGGTACCCGGCCCCTTTAGATTTTTAGGGAAACTTAGTTAAAAAAAAATTTGGACGTTAACTAATTTTACACTAAGAACAAAATATACGTGAATATTATAATAAAATACCGACAACATGTATCAGGCATACAATATAATATGCCACAAAGTGATAAAATTGAAGCATTTTCAAATAAGTAAACTTAACAAAGTAACTCATGTAAATTAAAAAAAAAAATACAAATCACGTTAGAATTCACAACTTGCCACGATAATTGATTTAAAAGGTTTTACAAAACGAGGAAAAGCCACATGTAATTTATTAGAATTTAGATAGTTTAACTTATAGTCAGGGAGCACTAGAACAAACTTTTTTTTACTATCAAGCTAATTTTTTGTGAGTAGCTTCATTTTGATAAGACTTGAAACAACATTTTTATCTGCGAAAAATCTCTAAAAATCAGATATACACAATCTGTGAAAATTTCAGAAGTCTAGCTTTAGCGGTTCTTGAGTTACAGCCTGGTGACAGACAGATGGACAGACGGACAGACATCGAAGTCTTAGTAATAGGGTCCCGTTTTTACTCTTGGGTACGGAACCCTAAAAATCAGCTGGTTAGAGTTCCGTTTTAGGGTACCGTAGTCAACCAAGTTTTGTTCATCACAGAACCCTAAAACGGAACCCTAACCAGCAGATTTTTCTGTATATTGGTAGGTTAATCTTATATATAAAATTCTCGTGTCACAATGTTAGTCCACGAACTCGATTTTTACCAAATTTTATATGCATATTCGGTAGGTCTGAGAATCGGCTACTGGGTACTTTATATATTGATAAGTGCATTAATTGTTGAATAAATAATAGTAAATTATTACAACCTGAGACTGACGGCGACCATTGTTTGTGCGACGGGATAGCGATCGATGTTGCCATGGCGACATACTTATTTAGTCACTTCAATAAAATAATATGGGCGAAATACTTTATATTATGGCAAAGCAACGTTTGCCGGGACAGCTAGTAGTTATGTAATTTAAGAGTAACATTGTCCTACAAATAGAACAATCCATATTTTAGGACCATCAAATCAAAGTATGAAATCCTTTCTATCTCTGTTAGCTACCACTTTCAAGATTTTTCGCAGATAAAAAAGTTGTTTGTCTTATCAAAATGAGGCTACTCACAAAAAAATTAGCTTGTTGGTAATCACAAAAAAAAATGTTCTAGGGCTCCCTCACTAATAGTGTCAGCATAGAGAAATAATCTTCTCTCAAGTTGCTTGGGAGAATTGTAATTGGAAACCATCAAATAGCACTTGAACTTTTTTTCTGAGAGTGAGATTTTGAGAGATTTTGGCGAATATACGAGGAACGGGCAATGAGTCCTTTACTCATCTTTTCTTAAAATAAGATAAACCGACTAGCCAGATTTTTAATAACAGTCGACAAAACTGGCCGATATTTTTATTTTTATGCCGTAAGAAATTATATAAAAATAATTAAATAATTATTCTTAAGGTCTTGTGTTTAGCAATGTATTAAGTGAATAAGCAGTGTCAAAATAATTAACAATTATTATTATCGATCGAATAATTATAAAAATTGTCATGGCATTGACATGAAAATTATTATAACAACCTTTTACCCGACTTCGAAAGAAATAAGAATGGTTATGTTTTACGAGTGTTTTCGAGTATGAATTATTAGAAAGGACATAATATAATAATTTAAAAATAGTAACTCTTTCACCGCCGCTACTTTCACAATAAACCCTATTATATAAGAGAGTAGAGTAACAAACTCAAAGTACTCGTATTATCATTAACTTTTGTTGCAATACCGGAAACACCCTTCAGTTTTGTTACATTCTGCATATGACCTATACTCATGGGCGCCGGCAGAAATAATTTCCAAGGGGTGGAGATTTTTGTTTTCCTTCCTTTCTTTTTACTTTACGAACAACTGACTGTCCATTTATGTCAACAGAATACATTTAGTGCCGAAACATTACGAACTATCTTTGTACGGCATGGTAATAGGGTTACAGTCGGCTTTTTATTTCAATACTTAATTCCTGTTGATCCCGAGGTTCCCAAGGGGTGCAAGTGCACCACCTGGCACCCCCCTGCCCATGCCTATACTACGTATCTTGAAAGTTGGAACATGTATTAGGGGCTTAACGTAGTGATAAACTTCAAAGTGTATCACGATTGGTGATGAAAAGCCACGCCAAATTCGTGATAATTCAAATTGGAAATACTTCAGTCGAAAATGTGCCTTATCTCTATCATATAAATTGCGAATTCCTATATAATAATAATTAATAATGCATTGAAATACCTTCTTTTGATGCATGAGTAACTTAATTCATTGTAATAAAGTCTATTTTTGTTTGAATGAGATTCTTAAGTTAGGATAAGGATGAAGGACTTTAAAGTGTAAAATATCTTTTATAGGTTATCCTGAAGCACGCGGCATGCACCAGTTCTCGACTCCCGAGTAAACTATTTTCTGTAACTTATGGCAAAAGAAATGGTTTGTTTTAACTTATAAATAAAAAAAAACAAGGCTTTTATATCCGTTATGGATGATTTATACAGTATTTTCAGAAGGAAGTAACCACTCTTCAAAATATACTACTGTAGTGCCTGGGATAAGATTTATATCCATATGGCCCAAGCACATACGACATTCTCGCAACATAGTCGGTCTAGTCCAGAGGAATGAGCAGGTTAATACGTCTGGGACCAATCATGTGAGGGTTTCCTCACAATGTTTTCCTTCACTATTCAAACTTTAAGTTCAATGATTTCTTAGTACAAAAGGTTCAGGGTAATAATATAAAATTTTTTTAGGACTAATATATACATATAGAACTAATATAAATAGAGTAATAATATTGATTTCGGAATATTATTTTCTTTCAACCACTTTTTTTCTGCCCATAAATCAATTTTCTGATAGAACATATTTCGTCAAAACTGCGCGTACGCAGGTTAGCGGTCGTGAGTGTGTGTCAGTTTGTATTTAATTGCGATTGCGAAAATTGTTACCTGTTAATAGCTGATCAGCTTAGCTGAGAGCCTAATCCGAGTGTGGTACAAGTCATGAACACTTGCGTGCGCTCTAGTTACATATTTTGTAATCTGTGACTATATAGTAACTTAGCTATCTGTACCCCAATTCCACCTTTTTATGAGAATTGAAGTTACACAAAATCATGCTTAAAAAACTGTGACCTTATTTTATGGAAGTACATTTTTAATCTACCTTGCGATTGAGATAATCAATAATGTTACGTAGATTCAGTAAAATGTCAGGAATTTGCTGATGCTCGGCTCACACAGTTATAATGTTATACAACTTCTAGAAAACATATTGGTTTTAGTCATTGTAAAGAATTTTAAAAAGCTTTTAAGTCGTGTATGTGTGATTCGTAGAAAAGCTACGAGTTTTCTACAAAAAGCTCTACAAGCTTTTAGTCTACCAAGTATATTCTTAGCTATTCTTTATCAATTGTAACAGACGTTACTTTGCATGCATTGCAATATTGTAATATTCTATTTATTATTTTTATTATGACTTGGGCGTTTTCTTGTGACTTGGGCCACACGTCGACGATGAGAGGCACTATAACAAATCGAGCGAAATATTTTCGTTGTTTAGCAATGTTTGACCTTTTATATCTTGTTATGGGTACTTACCAACATTACTGTATATTATGTGAAAGGTGTCAAAGCATAAGAATTAAGAGTAAGTAAATTTAAATTCAGACAGTAAAGGTGACTTTCCGATCTTTGCCGCAAGCGATTGCGACCGACACAAATTCATATATTTTAATGCCATTTTATGGTGTAGGCCAGTGATTCCCAAAGTGGTCCAGGTGGACCCCCAGGGGTTCACGTGAGACTAGACGGGGGTCTACGTTGGGGGTCCACAATTGCAGACGGGGGTCCATGTGTCCATGAAGAACTCTTATGTAGCCTTAATTTCTCTTATAAGAAAGCGTAGGCTAAGGATGGCGAACCCTGCCTTATCAACGTGCCAGTTATCTGAATAATCACAAAAGTGATGCCATTCTTCATAGACGTGCCATCAAATATTTTTGAAGTGAAAACTTCTTTAGCGGCATTGAGCACTTATTTGTGGGATGGGTAAAAACTGTGAAACTCGCGTCAGATGCTCGTGCTGATCGAAAAACCGTAAGACGGTTGGAGAGTAGTGTTGTAACATCGAAATCGATTAATCGAACAATCGATTGTTTTTTTTCGATTGTCGATATTTTTCAATCGATTTCGATTTTAACCGGGTTTCGATTAATTAAAAAAATCGATATTTTTAAATCGATTTTCATAAAAAATGCGTTAAAAAAATTGTAAGGGTTTCGATTAATTAAAAAAATTGATTTTTTAAAATCGACTTTCTAAAAATCGATTTTCATAAAAAATGGGTAAAAAAAATGCACAACGTTAATAATCAAGTTTTCACTTCTGCCGGCACTCCCGGAGTGCAACCCGTCTTTTTTTTTCTTGTAATCCCGAATCGCCTACAAGCCAGGCTGGCCTGCGGTGGCGTTGGAGCGAGACAGATGGAAGACCTTGGGGGAGGCCTTTGCCCAGCAGTGGGATAGTATAGGCTCATAAAAAAAAACCCGACTCGTACATAATATAAAATAAAACGTCCGTAGCCAAATTTTTGTGATTATACCAAGTTTCATGGATTACTATTCTAGGGGCAGTATGCATCTACATTATGAAAGTGGGCCACGAAACAAAGGAGTTTGGGAACCTCTGGTCTAGGCTATAGTTTTAATTTTGCTATACGCCGCTATAAAGCAGCGGCGGTGTGGGTCGCTATCGTAGAAAATGAAACGGAAAAATGTTTGTCGCTCGCGTTCGCTTGCGGCAAAGATTGGAAAGATACCTTTAGGCTTTAGAGCAAAAGCATCTAAGATATAATGGATGTTTTGCTACTTGTGAGCCTCAGATTTATTTCAAATGTGCAGGTGTGTCAGAATCACACAATTTTCCTCGTAAACTAGGTTCGCAATGATTTAGGAGGTATGTCATGACATACCAACATTGACCTTTATGTAACATTTTGTTACTTTTGATGCGTGCGCGCAATTGTATGTTGTCATCACGTTTATATTGTATGACATACAATATATGATCAAGGACGCTTTAATAACATGATAGTTCAGTGGTTTAAGCTCTTAATCTTTGGGGTAGAGAGGTGTCTCGAGCATGGATATATTAGTCCAAAGCCAATTTTAGGTACATCATGGGTAAACCCTAAGTGGACCCATACAAGCTGGTATAGAATATGATCACCAAATCGGAAGACGTATTTTTTTAATAATTGTGAGTTGGAGGCACGAAAGAAGATGCGTGGGTTGACATAATAATTAAAAATCATAAATTAATTTATGTTTGAAAACTATACGCCTGATAATAAAAATTAGCAATTGCAAAGATAAATATTTATGAAAAATGAGTACAGGAAAAGATATCTTAGCGCCTGCTAAAAATATTGAGATAATACTTGTGAGAGGCTCACAAGTATTATATAAATAAACAAGAAAAATTATAATAATAATGTTATAATTATCTTATTCTATGATTTCCAATGTAGTTGTAACAGTTCATAAAGTTCCGTTTGGCGACTTATGGCTGGTTTACACGTATTAAGTAGATACGGACCAAGTAGTTACGGAAAACTAAAAATGTATATTATTTTTTTTGTATTTTATACTTTTTTAAATAAAGCCCTATCAATTATTGTCTGCGGCATGATAATAATATTATTATGTTGTGATTAATATTAATTAATCAAATACTTGTTCATTACATTATTGAAATTTATATTACCGTAAATAAGTGTAACATACTGTATACAGTATAGTGTATATAATATATAATAAGTAGGTATGAAATATTATGTTAAGGGCCTTCCCTACGGAGAATCCGTAATTCACCGTATTTAGAGCCATATAAATTTGAAAGCTACAGGTTATAATAAAAATACAGCAATAATGTTTAGTATCTCAACATTCCTTTCCACGTTTTAAATTATCTATTTTCGTTTATTATACTCATGATATCAGCTTCCAAAGTAAAGCCAATTTATTAAAATTCAAGCATACATTCAGCATCTCCTTAGTACTTACAAAACACATGCCAATAGATCGACAATATCATAAACTACATATTCCCCGTTTTAATTTTTTTAGGTCAATTTTGAACTAAGATAAGTAAAAAAAAATAGGGTTTTGGTGCGACTTCCTCTGTGTTTTTTAGGGTTCCCTACTCGAAGGGACTCTATCAGTAAGCTTCGGACTTCGGACTCGATTAGTAACAGCCTTATCACACTAGCGGTTCGAAAGCGTTGAAATGTTAAACGATAACTCCGCCGTTTGTGAGCCCATTTTCAAAATTTTTTTTTGTTGTATAGGGCACTGGGCAGGGGTTCCCAAACTGTGCGGTGCGCCGCGGAAAGGCAAGAGGGGCGCCGCGCCGTGGGTCGATCCTCCATCATTATCCATAACCACAAATATTATGAAATAAAATTATAATATAAATTATACAAAGCAGACAGATGATTACATATTTGCTTATTATTGTTAACTTGCTTTTAACCTAACTATAATTATTAATAAAGGTGTTTATTTATTTATAAGAAATAACAATAAAGGTGTTTATTTGACGACCTCTGTGGCTCAACTGGTTGAGTGTGTGGCAGCAGCCGGGGGTCGCGGGTTCGAATCCCGCCGACGCGACGGAACACAATGTATCTTTCTGTAATAATTTAGCTGGGTAAAGTAGGGCGCCGTGACAAAATATTGACTTGTAAGTGCTCCGCAGGCTGAAAAAGATTGGGAACCCCTGGTATAGGGTATGACCGTGGCTCGTTAACATTTTCATAAAAGTGGTGACCTAATGATGGGATCCATGAGGAATCGAGGGAATTCCTCCAAATTTAAATGGAAATAGGTATATTAATTATTATGGTCATTTTGGTTTTATAATATGAAGTACTAGCTGTTTCCCGCGACTTCGTCCGCGTTAACATAGTATAATAACAAAGATGGATATTTTTCCCCTTTTTGTGGTTCCTTATACAAAGTGTAAAAACGGGACCCTATAATTGCAATTACTTCGCTGTTTGTCTGTCTCCAGTGAGTCCAGGCTGTATCTCAAGAACTTCGCTAGCTAAATAGTTGAAGTTTTTACAAATTATGTATTTTTGTTGCCAGTAAAACAACAAATACTAAGAACAAAATAAAGCAAATATTTAAGGGGGGCTCTCAAACAACAAACGCTACTTTGACCCTATTTGCTCGACATAAATATTGGCAACAGGTAGGCACTTGACGATATGTCCACAAAATACCCAATTATTTGTTCCTCTTAATTTATTCGTTCCATTAGGTACTGATAGGTCCAAACTAGTACATTTACATCCTCCATCATCCCTTATTTTATCCCTATGGGGGTTAAATTTATCAAAATCCTATTTTTGATGAGTTCTCTTACAAACTTGTATTTTGGTTGCGGGTAACCCGCATTAGTAAGTACTAAATAGATAATAATAATGGTAACATATAATCCAAAAAGAGAAAAGTATGAGAAAAGTTATTATTTTTAAACAAAAAATTGTAAACTGACTTCCAACTCTAACTCTAGCATGCTTTTGAATCTTCTTTACAGAATTTTAAATCTACTTCAGTATTAATGCTTGGGGGGTGTAATTGTGTCCCTTATTATATAAAGTTCACTGTGAAAGTAGCAGCGCTAAGAGAGCTACTTTTGACTTCCATGTTTCTATGGAAAATACGCCAATATCATGAATATGGTATTTCTTTTTTTTTCAACACAATGTTACAGATTATAATATAGGAGGTACAACTTATTGTAACCTATCTGAGGCATGCAAATTATTATTATTGTCAAAGTACAATTACATTATTTTATATTATATTACTTACTAAGTTACTGGTAATATATTTCATCGAGTACATGTCTATGTCAAATATTATAATTTATATATTATTATTATTCATTATTAAGTATTAAAGTAAGTACATTACATAATATATTATTACATTGCAAAATTACTAATATTTCATTGTGTATTTAAATCGAAATTCTAATATTACTTAATAATAATGTATAAATTTTATTCTTTTATATGAAATAATATATAGAATTACAAAAATTATTATTATTACACTTTATATTATTATGTCAAAAACAATACATATTAAATAAATTAAACTCATTTTAGTACACCCGATGATTATTATTCCACAACAACTGCATTATCAGCTAAAAATTCTCTGACATCGAGTGAAGTTATTCAAACGAATGAATTACTTATAAATGTTTATGGAGCTAAATTTTAACTCTATTTTACAATATTAGATTACTTTTAAATGGCGCACAGAGTTACAGTGAGCGGGCAAGAGATGGCTGTCAACTGGCTGGTGTGGGCCTAACTATTGCTTATAAACTATGGAAGGGTATGGGGTGCGGGCGGCGGGACCGGCGTCTGCGACGGCTGGAGCGGCGGCGGGCGGCCGGACGCTGTGTTTACTTTAGGCGTCTCGGGTTTCAAGTCCTCGGGTTGCTCGAACAGCGGACGTCTAATGGTATCGGCGATAATAATTAAGCCACGGATGTTTATAGGTGGTGTTGGGTTCATTCTATGAAGAGAGCTATGTGGGCCTCTTTGTTACGGTAACATAACTATCGTAATAAGCTTTTTCTAACAAAACTGCCTTGACTTTGTTTTTAAATTGTTGCATATTATTTATCTTTAAAACATCTTTTGGTAGCTTATTATACATGAATCGCCATACTAAGGTAGCTCTTGTTTAGTAACGCAGTTTTGCTACTAGGGTGAAATATCTTGTGGCTATTCCGGTGACTTTTAAAAAACTCAAATTCATGAGTTTTTCATGAATTTGAGTCATTCATTTTATGAATGTTATACTTTCTAAAATATATAGGCAAGGGAATGTTAATAATTTAAGACTTATAAAGTGTGTCTTACAGCTGTCGGTCATTCTTATTTTACATATTGCTCTTATGCACTTCTTTTGAGCTTTAAATATTTGGTCTTTTTCAATAGAATTGCCCCAAAATACCACTCCGTATCGTAATAATGATTCGACTTGCACTAGATATGCTGTTCTAAGTGTTGTGAGGCCAACAATCTTTTGTAGCATGTATAGGGTATATGATATCTTACTAATTTTTCCTCAAATATATTGTTACAATGCTCTTTCCAATTTAGTTGGCTGTCTACGTAAATCCCTAGAAACTTAGAAACTGACACTTGTTTAATTGTAGAGTTCATATAATCTATATCTGCCATTATACAATCTTTTTTACAATAATTATTCTTAAAATACATTAAATGTGTCTTGTCTAAGTTTATTTTTAGGTGGTTCCTTTTAAGCCAATTAATAATTTTGTCAAGGGAAATAAGTATATCGCTTTCTAGACTGCTTTAATTTTTCCTGCAAAGATTACTGTGCTGTCGTCAGCAAAAAGTACCATTTTTTTGTCAGTTGATCCGGGTAGGTCATAAAAATAGATTAAGAACAAGACTGGGGCTAGGACACCGCCCTGGGGAACACCAATTTCTACTTCTACAATTGGTGATATAAAATCAGTCTCCGTGAGGTTAAGATCACATACTTTATTGATCTGAGTACACTGCCCTCTGTTACTAAGATACGATTTTATTAAGTTTAATACATTTCCTCTAATACCGTATGAGGCTAATTTTTCTAATAATATTTTATGGTCAACAAAATCAAAGGCTTTAGAGAGGTCCATGTACAACGCGCATATGGTATTTTTATCGTTTAGATTCATTAAAATAGTTTTTATAAAGTCATGTAAAGCATAATTTATCGACCTTTTTTTTCTAAAGCCTGTTTGTTCTTTACATATTACAAAATACTTTTCAAAATAATTATATAAATTTTCATTAATTAGTTTTTCAAAAATTTTGGAAAAAACCGGTATGAGCGCAATCGGCCTGTAATTGTTTGGGTTTTCACGATCACCTTTTTTTAGGAGTGGTTTTATTATCGTTAATTTTAATCTATCTGGATACTCACCGCATTCGATACACAGATTATAGATATGACAGAGCACTGGTAATATAAGAGTAGCAACTTTTTTGACAATCTTGGTAGTGATACCATCATGCCCTACACTATTTGTGTTTTTTAGAGAAAGTATAGTTCGTTTCATGTCAGTTTCAGTTGCAGGTGGCATAAATATAGAATTAGGGTGACTTGTTTCAGGTACCAGTTTATAGCTTATATTTTTGTATGGAGCACTAGAGTCAATATCTTTATTATAAGTTACGAAGAAATTGTTTAGGGTTGAGGCTATATTTAGGGGATTCGTTATATGTTTGCCATTTAAATTTAATTTGCGTATTTCGTTTTTACATACTTTCTTTCTGTTCTTGCCAATAAGGGCCCACATTGCTTTTGATTTATTTCGGGACGTTTGGATAAAGTAATTATTTTGAGCTTTTTGTGTTTGTTTTATTATTTGTTTAAGCCTTAATGAGTAAGTTTTCAGATATTCTTTTGTTATCCCCTTATTTTTTCGAAATTGCCACAATAGGTATCGCTTGCGCTTAGAACATTTTCGAATACCTTTAGTTATCCATTTATTTCTTTTGTTAGAGTATATTTTGATTTTTACAATAGGAAAACAAAGTGAATAAAAGAGTGTAAATAAGTCATGGAAATGGTTGAATGCAGTATTGACGTCTTTGCAATTATAGACATCACCAAACTTTGGGGCTTTTAAGCATTTAATGAATTTATCTATATTATCTTTACAGTAGTCTCGTCTTAAAACGTACCAATATTTGTGTCGAAATTGTCTTTCTATAGATCAGGTGAATATTTGTGCCGTATGATCGGACAGCGCTAGATCAACAATGTTACATTTAAATTCATTGAAGTTGCACACAATATGATCTATGCAAGTATTGCTAGATAGACGAGTTGCCTCGTTTAGAGCTAATTTAAGATTAAACGATTCAAGTAGGCTTCTAAAATCACCAGACTGTTTAGTTTGTTTTAGAGTATTAATATTAAGATCACCGCATATTATAATTTTGTTCCGTGTATAGCAGTATTTTTTTAATAGGTTATTAAGAATTGCCATTGAGTTTTGGAAGCTTGCATCATTTGCACCGGGCGATCTATAGATGCATATTATTATTATGTTTAGTATTGTAATTTGTACACCACAACATTCTAGTATTTTTTCTGCACTTATCGTTTTTAAATAAGCGAGTTCTTTAACTTCGCTTTCATTTTTCACTAATATGCATGAGCCACCACGACGTTTACCTCGAGTATAGCATGCTCCTAATTTATAGTCGGGCAAGTTCAATATTTCTAAGTCTTCGTGGGTTATATTGTGTTCTGTGATACACAGTATGCCAATGTCTTGGTTTACAGAATCTAAAGCTACAGTCAAGGAATCTGTTTTACTGATGAGGCCATTAATATTTTGATGAAGTATGATAATTTCATTATGGTTATGCTTATTAGTTACGAAAAGTATGATTTTTAGGTGATAAATGTGACTCCTCTATATCGATTAAACTACTGTTATTTACATGTTCCGTTTGTGTACCTTTATTGAGCATAGCAGAGTTATATTTTGGAGCAACCTTTACATCTTTGACAAATTCAATAGACTTGTTTTTGTATTCTATGTGGAGAATTTCTCGTAGTATGTAGCGACATATATTAAGGCGAAAATGTTCAAATCGTGGTATAAATGTTTCATAATTCATAGGTACATATTCAGCATTAACATAGGTATAACAAGCATATCTGAGTTCGTAATTTAATTTAGATTCATGTAAACTTTTACAATACGGAATTTGAGATATTAATATATTTGTATTTTTTGTGTCAGACAACCATTTATGAAGAGATATTTTAAATTGGAACGGGTTTTTATCATTAGTACCTCGTATCAGAATAACAAAATCCTTCATATTTAGGTTCTTAAGCTTAATTGAGTTCAGGATTTCATCTAGATTTGCACCAGGTTTCCAGAAACTAAGCACATTATATCTATCACCTACTAAATTTTGAAGTAATTTCTGTAGTCCTCGTCCCTGTTGGTCGGCTAGTATAATTATTTTATTTTTCTTCTCCTCTTTCATACTTGCTTTTATTTCTCTATTTTCTGTGCGATAATAAATACTGTTGTCTTGTGTTGTATTTTGTGCATTCTTCAACGGTCCTTTTATGTATGTTTTCCTAGAGTCTTGTTCTGATAAGTCATGTTCTTTTAAGGGATTAGTATTGCCTTTTTCAAGTTGTTCTGTCGTTTTAGATTTGTCATCCTTAACTATTTGATTTAATGTGATATTAGAATTTATTTTTAGAGGCGTAGTGTCTAAGCTGCAACATCTGCTTTGGTCATAGATCTTATTTCTATTTTTCTTTCGTGCACTTGGTGTGATACAATCTTTAGACTCGATTTTTTTGTACATATCGATTATCCTGTTTTTATTCTCAACTTCATTTTTTAAAGATATAATCTGTAATGTCAAGTCTTCTATCTCGTTGTTGGCTGCTAACAGTTCATTCGTCAGTTTTTCGATTCGTTCACAATGTTCCATACAGTTACCACAGTCATTGACTGAGGTGTTTGGCAAGCTGTTCATTGAAGCATCCAGTATTAATGAGTGGTTTATATTTGTTAGTGAAGATGATCTTTTTTTTCGGAAAGTTATATTCTCACTATCTGAGGTGTTCATTTTGTTTAGCGATTTGTATTATTTTTTTATTGTATTAGCTGATAGCGCCCTCTATCGGATCAAATTTTTTCGCATGTTTCGCCCTCTCGCGCTTAATGTTATTTGTAGCCTAAGGTGTTTTATTTAAATTAAATATTCTTCCACATCGACCTTTTTCGACAAAAGTTTTTAGACAGTGCGCAGGGTTTGAACCGTCTCCTCTTGATCTAATATTCCAAGCTGCGTACCACTAGGCCAAGGTATGACAAGTTATGCGAAGTTTCCGTACTAGAGTGTTGGATCGGTTGCCGGTTTTATTTTGATAATAAGTTTGAGGTAAGCTTAAAACTTTTGTCACAGTTCTTTGTTCTTATTGATTTTGTAAACACTGATGCATTTTTTTCAATTTCTTTTTTCACTATTTAAAACTGTACTGTTTTAATACTTTTAGTTATTTTAAAATCATATTGTTTATACTTCCTGTTCTGGAAGGAGAAGGACGCAGGTGATGATTATCTCTGAATGTATATATGAAGAAAATAATTATATAATTGTTCACTTTCGTAAATAACACTGTCCAGGGTTCACTTTAAACAAAAGTCACACAATTTACTGCACATAATAAGTATACGTTATTATTAACCAATTTATTTTCTATTTTCTATACAGAGCTAGTGTTGCTTCCACGAATGACAGCTGTCAACATTTCGTTTTAACTATTTTTGGCATATTCATGATGTTAGCGTATTTTCAATATATAAGTATACGCAATGAAGTATGTATATTATATGGGTAATACTTTATTTTGTTATACATTGTACAATCATATTATGTATTATTATGAGGAAATACTTTTTTTATGTTCGTGAGGATAGAACAGGCATAATATTTAAATAATATTATAATATCATTTCATTATAATACAAAATTCATTGAAGATTTCGTTTATTAAGGCTATCACAGACAGAGCAGGTAATGTAAAGATGTATATTATAGCACGATACATCTTTCTATAGAAATCGTACACAATAGCTATAATGTAAAAATATACATTATAGCTGTTGTGTGTGGTCTCCTGATGATTACTATAGAAAGATGTATCGAGATGTATCGAGATGTATCGTGCTATAATATACATCTTTACATTACCTGCTCTGTCTGTGACAGCCTTTAAGTTGTGAACATTCAACATGGCCTCTCTATCATCTGTATGTCGAGTTTACCACGTGATCACATTATTTCTGAAAATTATCTGGGTAAGTCAGTTATAGTGCAAAAAAATTATTCTATTCTCATTAAATTACATAAAACAGGCTCTTGTTTGAATAAAACATGTTATTTAGCTGTAGAGGGTTACTTAATATAATTTTTTGGACATCAACAAAGGAATAAAAAAATGAAACATATTATGATTCTCTAAAGCGACCATTTTAGCCCCGCTGAGATAGACTGAAAAATATACATCAAAAAATATAAATTGGCAATACGAAGAAATGTGACATAGAAAAGTAAATATTTAAAAATAGTAAAAAAGGTATAAGCACTAAAAGGGCCCATTCACGGCAGTCCGCCGTGCAGGACTGCAAATGGACATAGCTCACTCATTGGTTCAGACGACCGGAAACACCGAGTGTGAACCAATCAGTGAGCTATGTCCATTTGCAGTCCCTGCACGGCGGACTGCCGTGAATGGGCCCTTTAAGGTCTGTCCAGCCAGTCGCCAACAAAAGCTCTTTCATTAATTGATACCCCGCACGACACCGTCAGGAAATAATTATTTTTTGTTCATTCCTTTAAGACGCTAAGGTCAATTTAACGTGACATCATGACTGTAGCCTAAAACCAGCGGATGATCAAGAAATTCCAATGACACCTTATTTGTCCAAATATGATAAGTAGTTTTAAAGTTATTAGCCGATCATATTATCAACCAGAAATAAAAGTAGGGTTGCACTCTGGGAGTGCCGGCTGAAGTAAAAACTTGATTATTAACGTTGTGCATTTGTTTAACCCATTTTTTATGAAAATCGATTATTAAAAAAACGATTTTATTAATTAATCAAAACCCTTACAATCAATTCGAGTTCGAGTTCGAGTTCGATTTCGAGTTCGAGTTCGAGCTCGAGTTCGAGTTCGAGTTCGAGTTCGAGTTCGAGTTCGAGTTCGACACAAAACGCTACTCTCCAACCGTCTTATGGGTTTTCCAAGGTTTTTCGATCAGCACGAGAATCTGACGAGAGTTTCACAGTTTTTACCCATCCCACAAAAGTGCTCAACGCCGCTAAAGAAGTTTTCACTTTAAAAAAACAAAGTTTTTAGGAATTAGGACTTTTACGAATTACTTACTTTGATCAGACTTTGAATTGTGCAAAATAGAAAATCAATGCTAAAATTGTTACACTAACATTGTATTCCTGCTAATTAACCCTGCAGTGGTCGTGCACTTGAATGTCACGGGAGTGGTCGCGCGGACTACATACGTAGTCCAATTTGAAAGAAAGATAAAAACATGTTAAATAATAGTTTATTTATTTTACTTACAAAAATTAATCACGACCTCTGTATTAAAAGTAATTAATTCATGAAGCCCCAAGCGGCCACATCCGGCCGCGATAACAATGAAAAAGCTATTGTGTCTCGTTTTGCCACGACTGATGGGTTAAAATAACAAAAATAAAGAGCTTGACTGCGCTTGATACTCTTCCCTATCGCGATCGACTTCATTCAACCACGCCTCAATGCATGCAGCTTGTCGTTCGGCTATTTTTTGTCTAAAAATATAAAGTTATATTATTTTAAAACAAATCAAAATTATAAAACAGAGTTTATTTTACTAGTATGTACTAATATAATATTAAAATACTTATACGGAAATAATAAAAAATTGAACCAAAAAAAATACTTACGTAATGGGTCGCGCGGACTACACCTGTAGTCCACGATATTTGAGGGGCTATTGCGTTACGAAAATACGCGACAGGGGCTTGCGCTGCACTGAATGTGTAGCTAGACATTCAGTGCAGCGCAAGCCCCTGTCGCGTATTTTCGTAACGCAATAGCCCCTCAAATATCGTGGACTACAGGTGTAGTCCGCGCGACCCATTACGTAAGTATTTTTTTTGGTTCAATTTTTATTATTTCCGTATAAGTATTTTAATATTATATTAGTACATACTAGTAAAATAAACTCTGTTTTATAATTTTGATTTGTTTTAAAATAATATAACTTTATATTTTTAGACAAAAAATAGCCGAACGACAAGCTGCATACATTGAGGCGTGGTTGAATGAAGTCGATCGCGATAGGGAAGAGTATCAAGCGCAGTCAAGCTCTTTATTTTTGTTTATCGATTATCCTGTTTTTATTCTCAACTTCATTTTTTAAAGATATAATCTGTAATGTCAAGTCTTCTATCTCGTTGTTGGCTGCTAACAGTTCATTCGTCAGTTTTTCGATTCGTTCACAATGTTCCATACAGTTACCACAGTCATTGACTGAGGTGTTTGGCAAGCTGTTCATTGAAGCATCCAGTATAAATGAGTGGTTTATATTTGTTAGTGAAGATGATCTTTTTTTCGGAAAGTTATAGTCTCACTATCTGAGGTCTTCATTTTGTTTAGCGATTTGTATTATTTTTTTATTGTATTAGCTGATAGCGCCCTCTATCGGATCAAATTTTTACGCATGTTTCGCCCTCTCGCGCTTAATGTTATTTGTAGCCAAAGGTGTTTTATTTAAATTAAATATTCTTCCACATCGACCTTTTTCGACAAAAGTTTTTAGACAGTACGCAGGGTTTGAACCGTCTCCTCTTGATCTAATATTCCAAGCTGCGTACCACTAGGCCAATAGTCGGTATTACAAGTTATGCGAAGTTTCCGTACTAGAGTGTTGGATCGGTTGCCGGTTTTATTTTGATAATAAGTTTGAGGTAAGTTTAAAACTTTTGTCACAGTTCTTTGTTCTTATTGATTTTGTAAACACTGATGCATTTTTTCAATTTCTCTTTTCACTATTTAAAACTGTACTGTTTTAATACTTTTAGTTATTTTAAAATCATATTGTTTATACTTCCTGTTCTGGAAGGAGAAGGACGCAGGTGATGATTATCTCTGAATGTATATATGAAGAAAATAATTATATAATTGTTCACTTTCGTAAATAACACTGTCCAGGGTTCACTTTAAACAAAAGTCACATAATTTACTGCACATAATAAGTATACGTTATTATTAACCAATTTATTTTCTATTTTCTATACAGAGCTAGTGTTGCTTCCACGAATGACAGCTGTCAACATTTCTTTTTAACTATTTTTAGCATATTCATGATGTTAGCGTATTTTCAATATATAAGTTTACGCAATGAACTATGTATATTATATGAGTAATACTTTATTTTGTTATACATTGTACAATCATATTATGTATTATTATGAGGAAATACTTTTTTTATGTTCGTGAGGATAGAACAAGCATAATATTTAAATAATATTATATCATTTCATTATAATACAAAATTCATTGAAGATTTCGTTTATTAAGTTGTGAACATTCAACATGGCCTCTCTATCATCTGTATGTCGAGTTTACCACGTGATCACATTATTTCTGAAAATTATCTGGGTAAGTCAGTTATAGTGCAAAAAAATTATTCTATTCTCATTAAATTACATAAAACAGGCTCTTGTTTGAATAAAACATGTTATTTAGCTGTAGAGGGTTACTTAATATAATTTTTTGGACATCAACAAAGGAATAAAAAAATGAAACATATTATGATTCTCTAAAGCGACCATTTTAGCCCCGCTGAGATAGACTGAAAAATATACATCAAAAAATATAAATTGGCAATACGAAGAAATGTGACATAGAAAAGTAAATATTTAAAAATAGTAAAAAAGGTATAAGCACTAAAAGGTGTTTCACGACCGGAAACACCGAGTGTGAACCAATCAGTGAGCTATGTTCATTTGCAGTCCCTGCACGGCGGACTGCCGTGAATGGGCCCTTTAAGGTCTGTCCAGCCAGTCGCCAACAAAAGCTCTTTCATTAATTGATACCCCGCACGACACCGTCAGGAAGTAATTATTTTTTGTTCATTCCTTTAAGACGCTAAGGTCAATTTAACGTGACATCATGACTGTAGCCTAAAACCAGCGGATGATCAAGAAACTTCCAATGACACCTTATTTGTCCAAATATGATAAGTAGTTTTAAAGTTATTAGCCGATCATATTATCAACCAGAAATAAAAGTAGGGTTGCACTCCGGGAGTGCCGGCAGAAGTAAAAACTTGATTATTAACGTTGTGCATTTGTTTAACCCATTTTTTATGAAAATCGATTATTAAAAAAACGATTTTTTTAATTAATCAAAACCCTTACAATCAATTCGAGTTCGAGTTCGAGTTCGATTTCGAGTTCGAGTTCGAGTTCGAGTTCGAGTTCGAGTTCGAGTTCGAGTTCGAGTTCGAGTTCGAGTTCGACACAAAACACTACTCTCCAACCGTCTTAGGGTTTTCCAAGGTTTTTCGATCAGTACGAGAATCTGACGAGAGTTTCACAGTTTTACCTATCCCACAAAAGTGCTCAACGCCGCTAAAGAAGTTTTCACTTCAAAAAAACAAAGTTTTTAGGAATTAGGACTTTTACGAATTACTTACTTTGATCAGACTTTGAATAGTGCAAAATAGAAAATCAATGCTAAAATTGTTACACTAACATTGTATTCCTGCTAATTAACCCTGCAGTGGTCGCGCACTTGAATGTCACGGGAGTGGTCGCGCGGACTACATACGTAGTCCAATTTGAAAGAAAGATAAAAACATGTTAAATAATAGTTTATTTATTTTACTTACAAAAATTAATCACGACCTCTGTATTAAAAGTAATTAAAATAACAAAAATAAAGAGCTTGACTGCGCTTGATACTCTTCCCTATCGCGATCGACTTCATTCAACCACGCCTCAATGTATGCAGCTTGTCGTTCGGCTATTTTTTGTCTAAAAATATAAAGTTATATTATTTTAAAACAAATGAAAATTATAAAACAGAGTTTATTTTACTAGTATGTAATAATATAATATTAAAATACTTATACGGAAATAATAAAAAATTGAACCAAAAAAAATACTTACGTAATGGGTCGCGCAGACTACACCTGTAGTCCACGATATTTGAGGGGCTATTGCGTTACGAAAATACGCGACAGGGGCTTGCGCTGCACTGAATGTGTAGCTAGATAGGTCATTTGAAAGTACCTACAGGCGCAAAAGTCGCACGCTTACAGTTTTTGAGAAATTTTTGATTTTGTTTACGTGGACTACATATATAGTCCACGCGACGACTCCAGGGTTAATTGACACTGGGCATAGCTGTTATACAAAGTGTAACAAAACTAAATGATAATACTTTAGGCTGTGTATGTGTCCCTTATACAGGTTGTTACAAAACTTAGTGATAATACTTTAGGGGTGTGTATAGGTCCCCTATATAGAGTTCACTGTGAAAGTGGCAGCGCTGATAGAGCAACTTTTTTCCAACTTTTGTATGGAAAAATTCATGACGTGGGGGCGCTTGCTCATACAAATCACAAAAATAATTTTGCCCTTTTAGCGTTGCTATTTTCACGGTGAACTCTATATAATATTTCTACCTGTGAAAACTTTTAATTGGCCTTATTGTGTTATATATTAATATGTTCAAATGTAATCTAGCTGTAAGTTTTCCTTAAATAAATAAAATAAAATAAGGGTCACTTACACACCCTAAGGTTTTATCACTTAGTTTTGTTACCGTTGTTATACACTTCGCTGTGAAAGTAGCAGCGCTGAAAGAGCAAAATTTATTTTGTTTTGTATGGGCAAGCGCCCCCGCGTCACGAATTTTTCCATACAAAGGGGAAAAAAGTTACTTTTCCAGCGCTGTGACAGCGAACTTTATTTAGGGGATCCATACACACCCTTAAGTATTATCACTTAGTTTTGTTGCACCCTGTTTAGCCAAAGCGCCATAAAAAAACAACAAAGGAATAAAATATCCAATTTTAGCTACATTGTTACTCCACTGATAAAATATAACAGATCAAAACATCGAACGAGGGAACAGAGGAGTGCAGTCCAAGCGGAGGAGTGAAACAAAAGTGTTTCATTCAATGTCTTTCGCAATTTAACGACGTACTATTCGTTACTATGCAAGGTAACTAGGTAAAGTGCGAATATGAGCTTTTTTGATTTAAATTTCACACTTTAACGGATGGTATCTGGATTACCTAGTTAATGTGCACAGTAACGTATTCCGCATTCGTTACTGTGCGGTTACATAATATAGACACTTTGTCATTGGGCGTTTTTAAATTGGTATTGTATGATAAGCTGTCCACGGCCTTCTCGCACACAAACGTCGCGGGGGCGTCGCATGTGAAGTCGTTCAGTTGACCGTTTTGGTACATAGCGCCACAGGTTCGGATTCCAGCGGTCGGTTCTGGATGCCAAATTTTCCAATCGGCATAGTTGTCTTCCAACCTGGATCCTTGAAGACAAAAACAAACCAGTTAATATAAACACCACGGCAAATTAATTAGTTACAGTGTATTTGTCTGTATTATTAATATGTGAACCCTTACCGTGTACAGTAAACCACATTCCATTTTTTTTAATATCTGAAAATCCCAGTAAAAAGACTTCGGTATATGTGGTGTTGGCTAGATTCTTGAGGTTCTCTTCGAACATTTTACTCAGATGCATGGCCTCGTCCCTGTCGTTGGGGATGGCCAGGTATCCACCTTCGGCGGAGCAGGCCATGAAAGCGCTGGACCAGTTTCGGGGTAGGGTGTGGAACTTGTAGCAATTGCCTGTCTTCGGGAATAATTTATATCCTGTAAAAAATTTACGTCCGCCATTATAGCGTCTACTTCGAGGGGTGGTAGGGTTTGTGAATAATTTCATCCGACAATGTTTAGAAATTAGATTTCTGGTGCGTCTTATTTTTGGTAAAACGTTTATATTTTTTACCAAAAATTATGGGGCATATGTCCGCTGAACTTAGCCAAAACTGCTTTAAACTCATTGGAATTAATGTTTTAGTTTTGCCCAACATCTGAATTAGGTTGTTCATTATATTTGTTGGCTCATAAGATATATTATAGCTGGAAATACCGTTATCTGTCGTGCCGCACTCGTTGAGGGGAACGATACTGCCCGCTTTCTTGTAGCAGATGTAGGGCAGGGCTGCCGAGCAGTTGGCGTCGGCGATGGAACCGTTACCAACCATCACTATACACTCCTCGTTGTTGTAGTTGCCGGGCTCCGACGGCATCCACTCCACTGGCATTCGAAACAACGGCACTCCTGGATTTTGGAAAAAAAATCTTAGACTGGCTAGGACACCACAAGGCATCCTGTGACGTGCTGTCACGAGAGACATAGTTTACTAAGGGAAAGGACCTAATGCTAGACACGGAACTAATAGATGACACTTATGACAAAAATGTCATAAAAATAAGAATTACTCTAATTATTTCTCAACACTGTAAATTTTATATGCTTCTTAAGCTAATCTGTTGATGTGAAAAAATATATTTGGGACGTCTTCGGGAATAAAATTTTAAAATGGGATCAGTTTTCGTAAATAATGTGACCGTGTCAACACGCGCTCGGCAATTTCTTAGCAAATAAGTTAATGAAGGCGAAATTTTGCACGTAAGTTTTGAATACATTTGTTTGATTTTTTGTAATTTCTATTGATTTCATTGGATTAATGGTCATGTTGTATACACTAATTAATGTTTATGATTTTTTATCTATTTTCTCTAACAATATAAAGGGTGTCTACTATTAGTTCTTGAAAATGTAAAAAACCTAATAGATGACATGGATCTCATCTTTTAGTTTTGCAATACATACTAAAGTTATTTTGTAGTTTATTCCACTGCAAAAATTATAATTCTATTAACAAACTAACAACTTAGAACTACTTTACCTAAAAATGGACATGGTGTCTAATATTAGACCTTGTACTGATCTACAAATCGATTGCTTTAGTTTTTTAGCAGTAAAAAGAAGAAAAAGGAGAGCTGAGAAAACAAAGAAGAAAAAAGAAGAGACAAGAGAAGCATGGAGACTAAAGACTGAAAATAAATTTGCTAGGAAAAAATATGAAAAATAAAAGTAAAAGGAAGGATAGTTTCAGCATGGAAGAAGAATGGATAGAATCTGGAGACAATAATATTTCTGATGCATGTAGTTATTATGATGAAGTAAATGAAATCTTTTGAAAAACGGCAAATAAAGACCTAATAATATAAAAATGTAAAATGTAATTTAATGTTCTATGTCAACTATTAGTTCATATTGGTGTCTACTATTAGTGATGTTCGTTTTTTGTGATGTCATCTATTAGCTCTTTTGACTAAGTTTACAAAAAGAACAATAATATTTTATTTTATTGATTTGTCAGAGAATAATTATAATAGTTTTATTTTGTAAGAGTTACTGAAGACACGGAAGAAGTTATCAATCCTTTATTTTCATAAATATATATTTTATAACATTCAAATGTTTCATGTTTCCTTAAAGTGTCTGCCATTAGGTCTTTTCCCTTAAATACATAGTAGAAGATATAATTTTCTTAGAAAAATAATTACAGTCTTTCTCAAAGAGTGTTAATTAAAATTATACCTTCTATAGAGTAGTAGTCGCCCTTCGAGTACCGAGCGTTGGTGCCAGTGAACACGCCGTACTGGTCCAGGCCTGCCTTTTTCATGAGCTCGGTCAGTACTGATGTCACATTCACGTTTATCGGTGAAGCGAGAACAGCTCCTGGAAATATTATATATTCAAGCAAAGGACACCATATTTTAATTAACATTGGTATTTAAAAAAAAAAGGCTGTACCATTAAAGGAGTAACGTCGGAATAACAAAAATGTATGCAAGTGCTGAAACGGTACTTACCTTCCAAATCACAGCGTTCCCTGGCCTCGTCCCATGTAGCGGGTACATTGTGGACTTTGAACCATCCCCCCGCTCCTTCTTGGTAGTTGTAGTCGAACCGGTACTGACTACCATCTAGAAATTAGCAATTTAATGTAGGCAACAGCATTTTGACTTTACCGACTGTAAAATCCCATATTTTTGTAATAAAAATATAAAACAATCAGTATTCAATGAACTCATTAATATTTACCTGCAGCGACGCACAAGGCCCCAAGAAGTAGGAACACGATCATTGCTGCCCGAGCGCGGCGCCGAACGAGACTGTCCCTCGGACGCTTCAGACAGGTTTTTATTTCGCACAGTATCAGCACTGGAAACTACTATCTACCGCCTTGGGAAAGCCCGATATCTAGGGGCAGGGCAGTGTCCCAGCCAAGTCTAGAACCATTAAGGCACGGCCGTACCCATGCTGTTCTCGAAGAGGTTCGCGGCTATTTCACACTCCTTATATCTTCGATTTTGATTTTCGGTGACTGGGAGCAAGTATTAAAGCTAGCTCTTCTCTCTCTCCTCTCCAAATTACATGACATTTTGATAAATAGTTTATTGGTTAGGGATGATCAAAGTTACTACATTTTGTCATTCATTGACTGAGAGATTATAAAAATTCTAAAGTACTTCTGAGTCTAAGAAATATTACTCTGCGCTCTAAAACGAGACTTGTGGACGTGGGCAGGAAAGCGGCTGGCTTAAAATGGAACTGGGCAGGACACGTCGCCCGCATGCACCCGGACGTTGGGCACGTCTAGTTACGGAGTGGCTACAGAACGGTCGAAACAGGGGCAGACAGACAGAGAAGTTGGTACCTGCAGCATCAACAATTACAGATATTCTCTCTTAGAACTCGTGGTTAAGTTGGTACTAGTTCTTTTAAATCATTGCAACACATTTTCATTGCCTAATTAAAAAAAAGTCTGCTAATGAAACCCATATCAATTTCTCGTTCCCGAAATTTGATGATTTTTTTATATGTAAAGGACATATAAAAAAAACATCAAAATCGTTAAATCCGTTCCCGAAATCGCTTGTATAAAGAAATTAATAAATAAATACATATTTTTACAAGGATTGCTTATTTAAAAGTACTTAAGTATTTATTATCGTTAACCATTAGGGAATTCCGATATAATATTATCATGTCACCTTTTTGAGGTCAAGACAGTTAAAACATATTGATAAAAAACAAATAATAATTATTATCTCAATTTGTCGCAAATATACCGTACTGAGTGTATGCAGATCATTTAAGTCCAAGTCGGGGTTTAGCACAGAGATGTTAAACCATATTTTGTTTCTGATATCTATGGGGTTCAATCACTTAAGCTTGAAGAGGTAACAGACAGACAGAAACACATTTATTATTTTAGTAAGTATTAAGCACATTGTATTAAATTAAAGAAGATTATTATCTTAAACAAAAAAATTAAACTGACTTCCAAGGTACAAACAATAATAACATGAACTAAAAAGTATTAAATAATTTAGTGCCTTTTTCAGAATTCAACGCCTCCGCGGTCCAGTGGTTTAAAGCGTGGCTCGACTTTACTCGGAGGTCGTGGGTTCGATTCCCGCGTTGGAAACATGTTATTTCCAAGTTTGGTTAGGACAATGCAGACTGATCACCTGATTGTCTGACAAGTAAGATGATCCATGCGTCGGATGGGCATGTAAAAAGTCGGTCTTGCGCCTGATCTCTCGCCAGTCGTGTCGGTCTTCCGTCTTACTGGGTTATGAGAGAAGGAATAGAGAGTGCTCTTGTGTACTGCGCACACACTTAAACACTATAAAATTACTCCTGCGTAACTGGCCTGGTTTCAATGAAACCGGCCACCGTCACGGAAATCGGTGTGGGAGTTGTTATTATTATTATTATTTCAGAATTCATCTAAATGTCAACAATAATGTCTTAACATATTATAGTATTTTACCCTTCAGATATTTTTTTTCATTACTATGAAAAAATATATCTGAAGGGTAAGAATAATTTAATATTTTTAGTTTATATTACTATTGTTTTTACCTTGGTAGTCGGTTTAATTTAAAAAAATGTACAGTCTCGTTGATTTAAGGTTAACCGATAAAAATAATAATAAAAATTGTAAATCATTTTATCCTGTGTACTTATTTAATGTTAAAAACATACCTTAATCAATACTTCCATACTTACTATTATTATATATTCGAAAGTGTGTCTGTCTGTCTGTCTGTTACCTCTTCACGCTCAAACCGCTGAACCGATTTTGCTGAAATTTGGCATGGAGATACTTTGAGTCCCGAGAAAGGACATAGAATACTTTTTGTCCCGGAAAAATGTACGGTTCCCGCGCGATAAACGAGTTTTGACGCAACGTAGTTGCGGGCGTCATCTATAATTAATTAAATGCAGAAGAGCGACTACTATATTGTGTTGTTTTGCAAACGAATAAAAAAGAATCGAAAAAAAAAACCGAATATCAAGACCTACATATTTTTATGACTTGTTGCATCAGCTGCCTCCTTGGCATGGCGATCGAGAAGAAATAGATACAGAGAAGAAATAACTATCGTTTCTTGGATAAAAGTTCCTGCTTCAAAGTAAATAAGGTCGTAGATTAATCGTCGATGTTTTTTTTTGGATTATGTTTTATTCGTTTGCAAAACAACACAATTATAGAAGTCGCTCTTCTGCATTCAATTAATAATTATTCCCTAGATGTGTCTAGTTATGCTGACAACATCTAGTTAATATTATGTATTATTAAAACAAAATTTCATTAAAATTTTATAATTTACAGTACTTATTTTTTTTAATTTACAGCTGAACACAGAACCTCCTCTTCTTTGGGTGTCGGTTAAAAATAACAGTTTCCCATGAGCTACCGGAACTGACAATGTTTGTGTTCGTATTTGGTGCTAGTTATTGTTAGATTTAACCTTGTTTTAGCCAAACGTTTGAGAAGCTCCGTAAAGGCCGTGAAACACTATACACAAAAATGTTGTACTTACCGTAAGCAATGATAGGTATTTGGGTATAGGTTTCAGTTTACTTACACAAATTGGTTAGATTCTTAGCTAGAGAATTAGTTTGGTCTTAGCTTTTTATTAAATTAAACCCGCGGCAGTTAAAAGTGGTATTTTACCTGAGAAGTTTCTAAATCATGAAATTATTTCAATGAAATTCACGTGTTCCTATGGAAATGAGTGCTGTTACACTCACTCCAAACGAATGCGAATAAGAGCAGATTATACAATATACATCATAATATTATAATCGTACTTATAATATATGTATTATACTCTAAAATTGTAATGTTATACTTATGTGGTCTGCGATTGCAAACTAAATTTAACTATTCTCTTCATACGTCAATTACCTAATACCTTCCACAAAAAATATTTTTTTATAAAAAATACTGTGCTGAAACAACAGTAAAACTGTGTTAGCTTTACTTGTTTTTATGTGCCATGTTCTGTGAAAATTATTCATAGAAAAGAAAACTTTCCAATTTTTTTTAGTTTCCTATAGTGTGCGATGACATTTTTATGTAAAGTATTCTTTACATCGGCATACGAAAATGTCGGATGTTATGAAATAATTGACATACAAATCTTCATTGTTTTATAAAAAATCATTGTCTTACCTTTAACTAACGGTTAAAAATTAATTGATCTTTTGTTTGCTTCCGTTGTCTTTTATTGTTTATGGTTTTTATCTGCGTTTAATAACAATAAAGCCTTATATGCATAGAAGATAATATTTTGAACTCCTGATGTGACCTTACACAATCCATACTTCCATACTAATATTATAATAAAAGTGTGTCTGTCTGTCTGTTACATCTTCACGCCCAAACCACTGAACCGATTTTGCTGAGGCATGGAGATGCTTTGAGTTCCGGGAAAGGACATAATATGATACTTTTTATCCTGGAAAATGTTCGGTTCTCGAAGATAAACGAGTTTTGGCGCAACGGAGTTGCGGGCGTCATCTAGTTTAATATATTCTGGTTTACTAACTTTCAACATCAAAAATACTTTTATGGTTTTGTGATGGCATTTAGATTAAAACATAAAAAAAATCTTTAAACTCAAAATTATTAAGTCCACTAGATGAGTCCTGCAATTTGTTTATTACGTAACCGTACATTTTTCCGGGATGAAAAGTATCCTATGTCCTTTTACGGGACTCAAATTTTCTCTATACAGAATGTCAACCAAATCGGTTTAGCGGCTTGGGTGTGAAAAGGTCACAGACAGACATACTTTCACATTTATAATAATATTAGTATATGGATTTATTTGAATTCTTGTGATTTGACCTTTAATCTTTATACAATTTACGGTCTAGTTTCCTAACTTTCAAAACAAAAATACGTTTATGGTTTTATATTAATGGCACTTATATCTAAACATAAAAAATGTTTCAACTCAAAATTATTATATCCATGTTTTTCAATTTCAAATCTTTTGACGAGGTATGATAAAATCAGATTAGTACCTAGTTTAAGCGCTAAGATGGAACAAACATTTAATATACATATTGCATTCTTAAAGCGCCAAAGTCACAAAACTTCACTCCTATTTAACCGACTTCCGAAAAGAAGGAGGTAATATGTTCAGCTATGGATATTTTTTATCTCTCTCTGACTTCACACTGAAAACACTTACCTACCGTGAAATACACGGCGATTTTTTGAGAAACGTTGGTGTTTCTAAATTCACAAAACTTCACTCCTTTTTAACTGACTTCAGAAAAGGAGGAGGTTATATTACGTTCGGCTGTGAATATTTTTTTATTGCCCTCTGTCTTCACACTGAGAACACTTGCCAGTTGCCTCTATATTTCACGCCGATTTTTGTGAAGCCTTGGTATTTCTAAATTCTACCCAAGGAAACCTTGTTCTATCGTAATTGCTTCATAAACTTTGGCGAATCTTCTAGTAATTACTAGCTCTAATCTGATTCAGGACCAGTTTGTTACAAGTAATAAATTTCTTTAATGATTCGCAAAGTTTAATATGAAATTATATGTTATGGGTGGCACCCGTTTTGAGGTACAGTCAGATAAATATAATTATTATATTCCACTAAAAACATTAAACTCTGGAATCACTAGCAGTATTTTCGGACATATACGACCTGCAAACCTTCAAGAAGAGGCCGTAAGGCCGGCAACGCGCCTGCAGCTCTTCTGATGTTGCGAGTGTCCATGGGCGACGGTAGTTGCTTACGTAGTTGAGACGGTAGTTGGTACGGTAGTTGCAAAAAAATTAACATGCTTCATGTTATGTAACGCTACCAAAATAGAATGACTCGCACTTTTTTAAATCCCATTAATCAGAAAATCAGTGATGGTTTCTTCCAAAACGTTTCTTCTTGTTCGATATTCGGAAAAGAACGAATCAAAACAAATTTTTCTTTTTCTAAAACTTTTCATGATCATTTTCAAGCCATTGCATAGTTTTTATAGCAGGCCTTGAGCGAGGCAACTGAATTAAGAAATTCCGTTACGAAAAATCTAACCTCAGAATACAGAACAAACTTTTTTCTGTATTCTGAGAATCTAACACACCCCACTCCAGCCGGCCCAGCTCTGCCGGTCGGTGCGGCGCGGCGTTGTAGACTTCGGCATGGTGTTTGTGTGCATGCGATTAGATGTATGCGAAAGAAAAGAGCCGAAGACTGTTGTGATTGGCTTCAGCAAAAAAAAAACTTTTTTTCGCCAGCAACTGTACCTACAAATAGATTAAACGTACATAAATTATATTGAATCTTGCTCGCATTTTGGAATTTCCTAAACTAGTCTACACCCGTAGGTTCACATGAGGCAATACAATATGGAGCTATTGCTTGCCCAAATTGGATCAAACTTTTAACCCAGATTACCTATAATAATGTGGGATGTTATAATGTGATTGTGAAATATTATTAGCAATATAAAACTGTATTAACATAATATTATTTGAATTAAGTTACGTCAATATGATGCTTATCGGGTACTTATCAAAGGCTTATAAAAGTAAAAAAATCTGAGATATGTGCCTATTATTATAGGGTGTAACAAAACTAAGAGATAATACTTTAGGGTGTGTACCTATGTGTCCCTTATAATATAGAGATCGCTGTGAAAGTAGCAGCGCTGAAGGAGTAACTTTTTGTTTTTCTTTTTTAAATTTTGCTCTATCAGCGCTGCCACTTTCACAATTAACTCTATATTATAAGGGAGATCGCAGACGACAGACTATCCGTGACGCACTTTTTATTCTGTGGAAATAGAACCTATGCAATTATATGCAGTAACGCACATGACGCGCAATAAGTCCGACGCACAAAAAATTCGTATAATTCTGGCAGACCGCATCGCGCCGCTTCGCGCCGCGCCGCACAAAAAGTGTGCGAAAAAAATAGAACGTTTGCTTCAACACGCGCTAACGCAGACGGCGCATACTTTTAGTCTACAATCTGCATTTGTAGTGACGTAACGTACGCGATCTATTTAATTAACATGGCGCCAGATATCGATGTAACGATGTTAACTCATGAAATACAAAACAGACCAGTAATTTATGATTCCTCTAACAGTGGTGGGGCAAGACCTAAATTTTATGTGGGCAAGATATATCTTGCGAGGCCCCCTAAAATATATTATGCGAGGCCCCCCTGATGGATGACGCTATAGAACGGATTTATTGAGAGAAATAATTTTTTGGTAAGTACTTAAAGTTTTATTTATAAAACTTTTTATTTATGAATATTTGAGTATCACGTACAACTCGAAAACCTTTAAAAAAACCTAGTGGTCCAAGGGGCGCGAGGTCTCTACTCTCTAGGACCGCGAGGCCGTGGGCGGTTGCCCACACTGCCCACGCCTTGCACCGCCTCTGACCTCTAAGGCAGAATAATGCAGAATTGAATGTTTATTATGGAACTGTCCCTTCAATAATCTGTCCGAAATTATAGGATGTACCCAAAATTTTCTATTTTTTCTTCTTTTTCTGTACTTCAAGTACAAAATAATACTTCGCGATTTTTGCACGATTTCCATAGCGTCTACGTCCCTACAGTTCAGCGGACAGAATGATCGAAGATGTGCGTCGTGTGCGTTAAGTCTGTGAAAAATCCGCGAACGACATTTGTGCGCCTTTTGTGCGCCGCAGACTCGATCACACAAAAAGTGTGACGTGTGCGATCTCCCTAAGGGACACACACATAATAAAGTATTGTCAGTTTGTTTTGTTACTCCTTGTATTATATGCCTATTAAATACCGGTACACAGTGGACTTTTTTAGTTTTAGCCAAATATATACTCCATATTAAGCTCTGGCACCTGTAGGTCAATAAGACTACTATTTTCTGCAATGTTTTCACATTACCACCACTAGCAGGCAACAGGCACCAGCATAGACAGTAAACAAAAAGTTTTGTTCGGGTAAATAAGTATTCTTGAAATAAGATAAAATAAGCGTACTGTACATAATACTGTGGTGAGTAACACCGGAAGGAATGAAAAATTATTTCATTATTTACTTTGATATGTTCGTGGATTTCCACGAAATAGAGTCGTGAGGAACCATTTGTGTCATAATAATTATACAGCCAACTTAGTGGGCTATTCTTATCAAAAATAATTATACTATTAATGTATTATCACAAATATATTATTGGCCAGCAGTGCATCTGCAGCTCTTCTAATGTTGCGAGTGTCCATGGGCGACGGTAGTTGATTTCAATCAGGTGACCCGTTTGCTCATTTGCGCCCTTATTAAAAAAATAGGCTACCTTTTCATATGTTAATATGTAATTTTAGATGTAAGCATATTATATTATGATACCTACCAATGGTAATGAAAGTACTATTTTGGAAATAATTGCGTTATTTTTGGCTGAACTTAATTAAACATTACCAACTATGGTGCAGTTACTAAATTCAACTAAATTGCAATGCGCTTCCCGCTTCCGCGGTAATTTTTCCTAGTAGTTCTGTTTTGTTTATAAAAATGGTTGGTACAAAAGATAGTTGCTGGTAGTTTTATGTCACCAACCGTCAGAGAGGTTTATTGATTACTTATCTTAAATTTAATGAAATTTTTATATAAGCTCCATACAATTTTTGTCAACTCTTCATTCAATTAAAGGAGTCATATATTATATTTTTTTTATGAAATAAGGGGGCAAATGAGCAAACGGGTCACCTGATGGAAAGCAACTTCCTTCGCCCATGGACACTCGCAGCATCAGAAGAGCTGCAGGTGCGTTGGCGGCCTTTTAAGAGGGAATAGGGTAATAGGGGAGGGTAGGGATAGGAAGGGAAGGGAATAGGGGAGGGTAGGAAAGGGAATAGCGCAAACAAAACACAGCGCAAGCGCTGTTACACGCCGGTTTTCTGTGAGCCCGGGTTTTTCTGCGGTGGAGCGGACCCATTCGTGCATAAGCATGGCTCTCCCACGTATCTCTCTGAGTACGGCCGTTCCATCCATATACCATCAAATAAATTCAAAAGAAGATGGCTATGTGATTTAGTCGGGTTATGTCGAGTCAATGATCGTTCTTTGTTATGTATGTTTGATGTTTGTTATTATGTGTTAAATACGATTTGAAGAATAAGGTAACGCGTTAATAGAACGTAATCTTTCTCTATCTGGATCAACTAGTTTATACCGAAACAAGACTATTTCGATCTCCTATTTCATGATCTTTTATAAGAAACGATGCTACATATGACCCTTGTTAACCTATTCATAAGCTAATTACATTATTTACAACATTAATAATCATCATCTCTGATTGACATAGCGCAATTTGTGTTGACGTCTATTGATCAAGTTATTAGCCTAGTCTAGGGCAAGTAATTACCTATATAGTTTATGTGGTAAGGCCGATATGTACTATCAGAGAAGTTGATTTATAGGCAGATGATGGACCTACTTAATTTGGTCGCATTTTGTCAAACTAAGCCTGCCAGCTAACATATTGACGCGAAATGACTAAAAGACGTGGATCCGCCATTTATCTTTCTATTTCTTCGATGGTGCATGTGATAAAATGTCTTACTTTTAGCTTGTACGTCACAATAAGGTCACAATATGTTACATGTACATAGTATACTGTCTTTAAATTTATATGAATAGGTTTTGTGTATAGGTCGAAGAAACTTTAATTTGCTAGTTAATGAAAAATAGTATTAAAAGTTCGAATTAAAGTCGAGTGAATCTGTAAAGAGGAGGAGAAATCGAACCTACAAAAATCAAAACTAAAAGAACTGGCTAGCTTGATTTCATAAAATTTTTCGGTAAATCAGTTTTCTCAACTGTAAATCTTATGGTCTTATTTTGAAAAATAAACCCCTATATAGTTTTAAATTCTCTCAGAACCTAATTATAGCCTTAACCAAACAAAACATTCCCAAGAAATGCTAATAATAACATAAAGCTAAGTAGGTTAAATAATAAAGATCAAATTCGTGATAGTTTTTAGGCTACGGTTACAAAACATTGGTGAGATGCAAATAATCGTGGAAAAGATGATAATAGGTTCAGAGTATTTCCGATTTAACCGTAACAATGAATGGAGATGACATCAAAACCGGTAAAGCTTGAAATGACACAAATTCAGTATCAACAAGTCATCCATACTAATATTACACAGGGTGTACAAAACTAAGTGATAATACTTTAGGGTGTGTATGTGTTCCTTGTAGAGAGTTCACTGCGAAAGTAGCAGCGCTCAAAGACCAATTTTTTTTGTGATTTGTATGGGCAAGTGCCCCAGCGTCACGACTCACGAGTTTCCCCATACAAAAGTGAAAAAAATGTTTGCTCTTTCAGCGCTACTACTTTTACCGTGAACTCTATATGCTGGACTCATACACACCCTAAAGTATTATCACTTAGTTTTGTGACACCCTGTATATGCGAAAGTGTGTCTGTCTGACTATTATTTCTTCACTCCCAAACCCAAGCCTATCTTGCTGAAATTTGGCATGTAGATAGTCCTGGGAAGGCACATAGAATACTTTTATCCCGGAAAAATGTACGGTAACCGCGTAATAAACGAATTTTGACGCAACGGAGTTGCGGGCGTCATCTAGTAGCGCTTTTCCTGTCTTCGCCCGTGCGCGGACCTGGCCTGCATGTACTCGTATGTTGCCCGCGTTTCATTGATATTTTTCTGTCATGCGGGCAACACACGCGCTGCCAGGACCATGTTGTCACCCGCATGCAGAACAGATCCGCGCGCGGGTGACAGTACGCTTAACAGGAAAAGCGCCCTAAAGTAGCGATGTTAAAAAGGAGTGATGTTTACTGCGAGTAGGCTCGGAAGCTGCTAGGACGATTTAGATAAAACTTAGAAGCGAAAAATCACCAAGTGCTATTTTTTGGTTCTGTACATCCGTGCTCTGAAGG
This sequence comes from Polyommatus iphigenia, assembly GCA_963422495.1. Lineage (NCBI taxonomy): Eukaryota > Metazoa > Arthropoda > Insecta > Lepidoptera > Lycaenidae > Polyommatus > Polyommatus iphigenia. Next base: position 3,043,870 of record OY730180.1, read on the forward strand.
TGTCACAAAGATTTTGTAGTGACCATTAATTGGTGTGTCTTATCAGAAGTCAAATAACTCAGAAGTGCATGCAACCGAAAAATATTGTCGTCGACAAAAAACACCACAAGCGCGTACAAAAACTCTTGGTATTCCAGCCCAATGAATAATTCATACATCCATTTGTCTGCTTGACTTGAGCAATTATACCCACGCCTATTGTAGCTGTAATCGAAGTCACGATAAATCTTCTTCAACCAGGAAGGCATTACAGACAGGTGGAATTTGAGGCATTTGATCATATTACAATACCAGCAAAGGGTTGTGTTGAAAATTAAGGAGAAAAGAAGAAAAAGAGTATGATTTTTCGAAATTAAAGTACCATAGAGGAAATTGATTCCTAGGCAGTTAACAGACCAATGTCATTTGGTCGGATCATGTCAATACAATGTTAATAATTATTGTGATCTGTCGGCTGGGTTTGACGGAACGCGACCAAACTACGTAGGTCCCATTTGCTTAGGAATCAACTTCTCTGATAGTATATACTTTAGTTTTAAACCTGTACTTCTTAATTTAATTTCTACTCCTGTATTTCTCTCTTTCCTTTCGTTCCTCTTCTGACTGATAAGGTTTAGCATATTTAGTATTAGAATATTATTAAGTTTAGCATATTCCCTGGGCTCCCGAGATCGAATCGTGACTCTTATGCTGAAAATTAAAAAATATTGGATTCTGTTAAAACGCCTCTCCGCAACCTGAATCCTCTCACACATAGGTCAACCCTTAAACAACAATTAATCGGCAACAAAAAGTGTTCATAGTATCTTTTACCATAATATGGATCGAAAGATCCAGAAACTCTGTACGGTGAATTACAAAATTAGACACAATATTCAGATAATTCCAGAAAAAATCGGATAACACTAGTTTCATACAGAATTATCCGATTCGATCCAGATAAATTCTGCATTTGAAGAGCACACGAAGAGTAGAAATGTTAATAACCCTGAAAGAATTTGGTTTTTAAAGGTCTAGAATTACTGTCAAGGCAGATTTGAACCCACTTCCTCCATGAATCATAATCCTTGGCGTGGCGTGGGATGCACAATTGATCAAGATGCGTAGTTGAGATTGTCAAAACACATCACATGTATAAGGACTACAGGACATGGTCCTGATTTTTTAAAATAAAATAAACGAGCAAACGGGCCACTTGATGGAAAGCAACTACCGTCGCCCATGGACACTCGCAACCTTTTAAGAGGGAATATTATGCTGTCTTCTTGAAGAGAATCTCTTCTTGAATATAATCATGCATATTATTATGAGCTTAAAAAGGATGTTTGAAAAGGATGTTTGTTGATGGATGAAGAACCGTGGATGTTGGCTACATTTACGGTTATCAGAGATGGTGCCTTAAAGAGTAGATTGAGTGTAGTATTTTGAGGAAACAGAAGAATAAGATAACTGTCAAACTCATAGTTATATGAAGACGATAATATCATACATGGCATAGCTCTAATATCATATTAGAGCTATCATGGCATATATAATACCACACTGTTTTAGAAATCCTTATCCTTATTAGGGGCAGTGTAGTAGGGTGTAGGTACTGTGAGGCGTCCAAAATTTTCCTGCAAAGGGTTAATGGGTCAGTTAATTTTTATTCATCACAATTCAAACTGTATTTGTTACCCAAGAAGATGCACATTGAATTGAATCAAAATTAACAGTAGTAGTTAAGACCATGTATATATTAGAAGTCTATGGTTAAGACAGTCTTGAAATCTCACTTTTAGTAAGGCACTAAAAACTAAAATATAATAAAATGTCTCAAATGCCTGTAGATATAAGACGTAAGTAAGCCTGAGTGTTTGTTTCAATTTCTACCATGTTCCATCTCGCAAAGCTACCATCGGGTTTTATAACGAACTAACAACATACTCGTAATAACATTCCGGGATATAAGACTCCTAAGTGTAACCCTTGGCCTATAAAAATATTCCTCGGAAAGCCACTAAAGGGGTTCAACAGGCTAAGAAACACTTTGTAAGCACATCACGTGCACATCCGCAAAAAATGTAGGCTAAGTGTAATAACATGGTGCGAAACAGGAAAACGTTCCAAGGCGTGATTTACATGAGTGTAGATTTCATTTTGGAACTACTCTTCTTTATCATCATCATCATTGTCACCGACAACTCGTTAGAGTGAAGACGATACTGGCCATTTATGTACCCAGTAGGGAACGTGCAGTAACTAAAGGTGAGCTGCTTGCTGAATACAATATATCATGTAAATAATACAGCAGAAGTTTCAGATTTTACACGCAAGTAAGCAGCACTTTTGTTGAGCATAACATTATGTTGCCTATAAAAATGTAGAGCAATTTAATTAATTTAAGTATAAATAATAATTATAAAAGGTTTTATGCTTTGGATCTATAAATCCTTCGTTTGGGCTTCGACTTTAATCGTAACATACATCAAACTAATCTAGAATAATATATGTAATTGATTGTACTGTCGGTTCTTGGTGGAAATTCATGTTGAACACTAATAAAACACACTTTTCTTGCACTTTTCCACTTTATTAAGATATTATATAGTGGAAAAAGTGCAAGAAAAGTGTGTTTTATTAGTGTTTAATCTAGAATAAGATCTATAAACATAATAATATGTCCAGTATTACTCTTACAACTAAGATCTAATAATTAGTTAATATCTCTCTACCTTAAATACGATAAGCCATATTTTAAGCTTTAGACTTTAGACTGTTAAACAAAAATTACAAATACTGGAAAAAATCCCTCTTAATTTTTATTGGGGTAAGAAGTATCTCTACTTAATACAGATGAAGATTTAGCATTGTCTGACACGTTATTAAACACCACAATAAGGACCCTTGAAAACCTACACTTGAAAAGTTTTTTTATATAACAGAGGTTTTTATATAGCAAAATATTTTTGTATATACCGCCTATAATATCATTATCGCATTACCAATAAAAAATACTCCTAATCCTCAAATAATAATAATTTAAAAACAATTATATCCTACATAGATCTTCCTAGTAATCATTGGAAAACAATTAAAGATCTATGCCTTTTAAACGTAGATCCTTAGCCTTGGCAGTGAGACTACTGTATATAAGGTGTTTTGGACGCCGACACCAGTATTCCGACGCTAGCTGTACTGTGAAGAGGCACCATGAAATCGGTACGTTAAAGTAGGTCTATCGATTGGATTGTTTAAAAATTCGGTACGTTAGTAGTTCGGGTGAAGTTGAGTCGGTTGGATTGAGTTATCGGTTACTTAAGTCGGAAAAAGTGTTATTTAAATAATTTTGGTATTTTCAAAATATGAACTTTTCAGTTCCAAATACAATACAGTAAAATATATCGATGTAAAATGTAAGAAGCTTAAGAAAACACTTTTGTTACTAGTTTTTTCTATTGTAATCTTTTGATTTATGACTCTATGTAGAGCAATAATTTTAAAACGAGTTTATAATAATACTTGACGCATTACCACTACCCAAAAATTATTTTGTGATGATAGCCGGCTATTATGTATGTCCTGGGACTCAATCTTTATCCCATCTACATTGGTTAACGGCTAAGACCCAAAGGAGGAATATAAAGAAATGCAAATAACTACGTATATTAACCTACTATAATATTACGTATTTAAATAATGTTAGCATGGGAGATTTATATGGGACGATAAAAAATTATATTATGTTTATGTTTTGAAAACTAGAACCAAAATTAATAATCAAAGATTCAAAATAGCTTTGTTACATTTTCTGTAAGTGTTTTCCAAGTGCAGTGTGTAAAAGTGAAAACATTTAGCACATTTTCATAATTCCGTTGATTCTTTTCGGTAATAAGGTAGCTGGCAACGAGTGCCAGGCTGCAGCAATAGTAAATTATATTATGGTCATGTAAAAGTACTTTATATTATATTTATTTATATATATTTCATCCCCGGGTAGCCGACACCAGCTACCCAGTAACTAGAAAATATAAAAAGGGGTTAACATCGAGTGCTTACGAAAAACGTAGAAAAAAAACCAGAAATTTTCTTACTATTCCTAAGTTAACAAGCTTAAAATCTTTGCAAGAAAACAAATCCATAATAATAGAATTAATGTGCAAGTGTGTCTGTCTGTTTGTTACCTCTTCACGCTCAAACCGCTGTTCCGATTTTGATGAAATTTGGTATGTAGATACTTTGAGTTCCGGGAAAGGACATAGGATACTTTTTATCCCAAAAAAAATACGGTTTCCACTTGATAAAAGAATTTTAGCGCAACGAAGTTTCGGGCATCATCTAGTCCATACTTAATATTATAAATGCGAAAGTGTGTCTATCTGTCTGTCTGTCTGTCTGTCTGTCTGTCTGTTACCTCTTCACGCTTGAACCGCTGAACTGATTTTGCTGTAATTTGGCATGGAGATACTTTGAGTCCCGAGAAAGGACATAGGATAGTTTTAATCCCGGAAAAATGTACGGTTCCCGCGAGATAAACGAATTTTGGCGCAACGGAGTTGCGGGCGTCATCTAGTATTATACAATGTTTTACCACGATATTTTGGTCGCTAAAAGTGACACTTTCTATCCCACAGATAATCTTCCTCGCGCTTATCGGTGTGTGCGCGTGCGCACTACCCGGGGTACCCTACAACCCTTTCAACCCCACCTACAGGCCCTACTACCAGGACAGGCCGAGAGCGTCCCTAGAACGAAACGCAGCCGTCCTCCGCTCAGTATCAGATGTGAACGAAGGAGGATATTACTACGCTTATGATACTGAGAACGGTATGTTTTAAACCTAGTTAAAAGTAGACACTTTAGCTTACTGTAAGAAACTAGAAGGTAAAAAAATATATGTGGCATACGTGATACGGGGATTGTCGCGGCAAAGCTATACCATAACATTTTTTATCAACTTATGCAATTATAATTCGCATACGTTTAGACTTTAGTTACACGCACACAAACACCGTGTCAACTGGCAACGCCACACCGACCGGCACAACGGTACGGAAATGACGCACCGCTGTGCCGGTCGGAGTGGGGTGCGTTAGGTGTTTTTCGTTACGGAATATCTTGATTCGGTCGCTACGCTCAAAGCCCATGATAAAAGCTATACAATAGCTTAACTACTCACATAATACACCGCAACAGTAAATAAAAGGTGTCACGTGCTGTCAAAGTACCTAGTGGTGCAGCATCTCCTCCACTAGTATGTCATAGCATAATGTTATATTTATTCGCGAAAACACTTTAAAATAAAAACTTGAGAGGTGTCAAAGGACACCCGAATGGAACGGAGTTATTTCTTATGTTAAAAAAATCTGTACGTAATACATAACATAATCAAAAAAAATATTTTAAAAAAACGCCATCTATTGACGCCCAGGAATAATAACAACGCGTCGCTGTTTATTCTCAAAAAGCGCCATCTAGTTGATGCACAGGAATACTATCAACGCGCAACGCCCTCTGCCCCTAACATGCAGGTACAAATAAAAAAGTGTTACAATTTTTTCGGTCTAGCCCCCTTTCGCAACGCGCGAAAAGGAACTCCGTTCCAATAAAGTCGATCTTATTGAAATATCTCACAACGATTAGTCCACGATATTTTACACATACACTATTTTATACTTGTTTTAATTTTCTAACTAGTGATCATTATGCAACAGAACAATTTTAAGGGTAGTCTCTCAGTTCTGTATGTCACCTTATATATATATATATATATATATATATATATATATATATATATATATATATATATATATATATATATATATATATATATATATATATATATATATATATATATATATATATATATATATATATATATATATATATATATATATATATATAACCTATATTATAAACATCGTTAGATTACAAATTACAATCTATCTGTTGAGATTGTAAACTAAAAAAAATATATGGAAATTGTTTAGCTTTATGTTGTATACAAAAGTGTCAAAATCATTCTCATTCAGCCATTTAGATGCATCTAAACCAGTGGTCCCCAACCTTCTTTTTTTTCATGTGGGCCACAAACATGTTTTGGTCTTGGTGTCGCGGGAAGCAAAAATAAATTAGGGTTAAAAAATAACATTGTTTAAAATTAACGATTTAAAAGTGGAAAAATTTTACGATTATCACGCAGACTACTTTATTTTGCGCGGTGGGCATGAATTTCAAAATTGTTTAACATCACGCGGGCCACAAATAAAGTCCCGGCGGGCCGCGGTTTGGGGAACGCGGATCTAAGCCAATTTATATTTTCACAGGAATCTCAGCTGAAGAAACTGGCCGCGAAGCCAACGGCATTCAGGCTGCTGGCGGCTACTCATACACCGGTGATGATGGCCAGGTGTACAGCATCAGGTATACCGCTGATGCCAACGGGTTCCAGCCAGTGGGAGCCCACATCCCCACTCCACCCCCCATCCCTGAGGCCATCGCTCGAGCCCTCGCGGAGAACGCGAGAGATGAAGCGAGCGGGATCTTCGATGATGGCGAGTTTTATGTTTTTATCCAACTACGACGAAAAATAAAGAATAATTTTGGTAGTCTATGTACTATCAGCGAAATTCATTCCTAGGCAGTTGACAGACCAACGTCTGTTGGTTGGATCATATCAATACAATGTTAATTGCGATCTGTCGGTTGGGATTGACGTAATGTGACCAAATTATGTAGGAATCAACTTCTCTGATAGTACCACTCAAGAAATTTATTCATAGGCAGATGGCAGATCTTACGTCAAACCCAGCCGTAACATCACGACTAATATTGAATTGACATAACCCGACCAAATAACGTAGGTCCGTCAACTGTCTATGAATCAATTTCTTTGTTGGTTTAATATACTAATACCTATTCATAAACTATTTGTATGTCTGCCTTTGTATTGGCTCATCTAATGAGTATCTCAATAAATAAGTAAAGATGCTGCAGTGGGTCACTTGGGTGTCATAGGCCGCTCTGTTGTTAAGCACCTGACGTGATCATATTGATATTTTCTCGTAACCATTACTACTATCCACGCTAAGATGAAATAAACAAATCTGCAAACAAAACAAACAAATATAATTATAATAATACTGCCAAAATTCTGCGGAGGCCAAGTTACTTAAAAAAAAATAATATTTACCTATCCCACGCTGATCTAAACTTACCTTCATCTAATTTTGCAATTTGTTTAATATATTATGTGTTTAAACAATAGATAATTACTACTCAAAATTAGTATTACTAAACCTAAAATTACTTCAATTACACTAAAAGTCTTAATAAAGGTTTGAGTGACAGGACACGCAAACAAAGACCTTATTAAGGACATAAGTGCGATCTAATCAAACTGTCACTCTTAGGAGCTAATATTCGTAATAGCAATGTGAATACTACATTTCATAATATTACTAGGAGTCGTCCGTAATTTTTGAAATTGCGCATTTATTACCCTTTTTTGCTGCAGTAAAATAAACAGTCCCTTCTCTTCCAGGTCGTATCCTCATGGCTGAGGGACGTGACCACCAAAATTAGCTTTCTGGGATAGGGCTCTCCACTTGTCTCTGTTTTTGGCCCGATGAAATGCCTCCTGGAACGTGCAGTCAGCTTGGCAATCGCGTCCGTCCATAGTGTGGCCACACTGCCTCTGACTCTGTTCCCCTCTAATTGCCCAGCTATTATGAGACTTTCAAGATTATTAGGATCCCGGCGGGCAATGTGGCCAAAAAAGGCGAGTGATCGTTACAGTAGACAAAGAGTGGACACTGGACAGGCGGGTGGTAATTTTGAGTTGCAGAACTATAGACGTGTTTGTCTGGTATGCGGTCTAAGGGATGCCGAGCATTTTGCGCCAGCACCACATTTCAAAAGCGTCGATCTTGGCTCGATTACGAGCTTTTAGTGTCCATGTCTCGGCATATAAAATATTGAAAAGATTAAGGAACGCATTAGTGATATTTCTGTGCTGCGATAGATGTTCTTATTCTTCCGTGTCATAAATAAACAGTATTTACCGTTTAAATAATCCGTTTACCTACGAGTAAATAATCCGTTTACCTCGTAAGTCATACATTCCAAACATAAAAATCTGTACAATTGTTTTAGCGTGAAGAGTTTAATTTAGTAGACTTAGTGATAGACGTGCTTTCGTTCTTGGTTTTTATAATCCACAACCTCTCTTGAACTTCAGGCAAAACAGAGGATAAGTTTCACTTTACGTCAGCTTTCTGCAAAACCATCATCCTCTTAAGTTTCAAAAGCCTGAAATAAAATTAGCAAAATCACTTTGAGATAAATTGTCGAAACAAAGACTTTCAGATAAATTGACTAGTGGCGACTGGCGACGACATGTAAACACGATAGGAAGAACAACAAATAAGTATTAATTATTGTTTAGATTTTAAAATATTCTAAAACAGTGTTGTATAAACTATTTTTTGAATTCCGAAAAATTTACTCATGTTAAATAGAATATTATTACAATCATTTTGTGGAAATAAAATGCAAAATATTTTAACAGCGGTAACAATTATTTAACTATATTGTAGTGTTTGCTACATTGCTATTTATAATTATCAAGGCGTTCTCTCTATATCTTGCTATCTTTTGCCTGCAGCTCCGTTTATATCCCAGGAAACCAGGTTTAAATAACTAGTTTTGTTGCTTGCGAGTAGTTTTGTTTCCTGAAACTAAAAGCTGGTCCTGTAAGAACTTTGTCCCCTGGTCATATTAATTATGTTTCTAAGAAATTTTCTTTCTAGCAGCTCAGGTTTTTACCCTCAATTCACTAGGTGAAATTTACTAACGTAATTACCTTTTATGAGTCCCTGGGACTCACATATTTTAAATGTATGTTTTTATGAAACGAAACAAATTTCATCAACATTTTGTTTAACAATCTTCTTTAGTAAATTATAAGAATAAATAACAAAACCAACCAAACTTCTGAGATCCTCTTGAAAATTAAAGAAAATGCACTTGTCAGTCTTTTAAAACCATTATATTTTTAAGGTTTCTCTAAACTAACAAATATTCTAAAAATTTAAAAGAACTTAACGTTTTTAAATCAATAAAGGTACACAAAATAACATAAAATAAACATTAATGTATGCTTCTATACAACGAAAAAAAAACGTGCGGTGGGTTTCTACCACTATCTAAAAGCTACGTCGGCATATACTTTTTTGAGCAAGTAAAACATATCGGCTTCAAATATTTTGTGCACAGATGAGCAGTTTTTGTTCTCTTTTTGTAGTGGCATAAATATGGCATAAATAGTAATACTTTCCCTCCTAGCTAATTTGATTCAGGGTGGCTCACTTCTTCAGGAATGTCATTTTTACGTCCAAATCTTCTTGAAGCCAGGCTTCCAGAATGGAATCTGCTCCGTGTTCTCTTAGATTGATAAAGTCATGTTTTTTGAGCCATTCTACAATTGTACAACAGAAAAATAAAACATACGTAATTTAAATTAAAATAACGGTGAAAAATCAACATTTCAAAACTTTAATATATAAAAATAATCATAACGTGATTCACTAGTATGAGTCCCTGGGACTCACTCGGCGTAATAACTCACCAAATATGGTATGTACGCACTCATCCTCTCGGCATCATGTCGCCCGCGTCACTACATGAAGGTACTGAGACGTGGAGGAAACTAGCTGCTAAGACTTTTGAATTATGGCCGTTTAAAATTTTGATGTGAGTCCCTGGGACTCAGGAAGTGAATTAAGGGTTAAGATATTTCGTTCCAAAGTTTGAAAAAATCGAATTTTTGTATATTTCGGAATCATTATACAACCATTCGGAATCATGAAAACATGAGCTTTGTTAAAATATGTTGCCCGTAGAAATCACGAAAAAAATTGGCTTTTTCAGCGCTGCTTCTTTCACTGTGAATTCTTTATAAGGGACACATACACACCCTAAAGTGTTATCACTTTAGAGTGTTTGTGTAGTTTTGTTACATCCTGTATATTTGAATAAGCTGTGCTTGTATTTGTCTGGCACATTTAAGACAATTCACATAACATAGAAAGACAGCGAAATCAATAGTTATACGCTGCGTGAATGTACTATAGTTAAATTTAAATAACAATTTAAGGTAGTCTATAATTCTAGGCCAAATTAATTATAATTGAAATCAGTTTTCGATGTCGAAACACTATAACACTGGGTTCGTAGCTGTCATGTCTTCCAACATGACATCACATTATTCAATTTACTAAATACCAGCGTGGAGTGATTGTTTCATACTCTATATTATTATTGTAAAATAAAGCCTCCGTGGTCTAGTAGTTAGCATGGCTCTTGACTTGGATGTCGTGGGTTCGATCTCCACGTTAAAAGAACTAAAATGTTGTTTCCATTGGTTAGGAAAATACAGGCTGGATACTACATTGTTTGATAAAATGATCCATGCGGCGGATGAGCATGTAAAAAGTCGGTCCTGTGCTTAATCTCTCGCTAGTCGTACTTGTCATCAATTCCACCGGGTTCAGAAAGAAAAAGAAGAGTCCACTGTTGATCCTGGCGACACAGGGGTTGCAGTGGTGGGAATGTGGGGTGGGACATTTGCCCGTTTAAAAAAAATACCCACACATTTAAACCTACTTTTGCAATCAGGCCCGATTTCAATGAATCCAGCCAATCATACACTCAATACTTTAAATTACTTCTGCGAGTAAAAGGCTATATTGAAACCGGTCATCATCACCGAAATCAATGTAGGAGACATTCTACTCTTTTACTTATCTTCTAATTCTTCTCTTTTCAATTTCAGGAAGCTACCACTCAGGCAAATACGACTCAGGAATCTTCACTGCGCGCGCGCAGAAACCCTACGTGCCCGTGCCCGTGCCCGCTTACCGACCTTACCGACGATTCTAAATAGTGCCATATAGTTACAGTATTGTATATAATCTTTAAGCAGTTTAAGCAATAAATCACGTGATATTTATTGTTTTTTCATTTATTTGGGGACCTTTAAGGGTCAATTCAGACCGCAACGCGACGCGTAGATGCATCTCTAAATTTGTATTGAATTGATAGTTTGGTGATTGGGATATCGTCTCACGCAATTGAATTTTGTCAAATCCATACAAATTTAGAAATGCATCTACGAGTCGCGTTGCGGTCTGAATTGACCCAAGATGAGACTGCATACGGCGTCTCTACGCTGCAGCGACGCGACACGTTACAGCCAAATATTTTTTGTATGAAATCGTATGAGGTAAGCTGCACGAAGTGATGCATCACAAAACGTCAGTAAGTATGTAACGTGAAGCGTCGTTGCTCTGCTGCAGCTTGTCGCTTAGTGCTGTCCCGCCTTTGGAAACATGAAAAAAATGCATAGAAACATAAACGGTCGAATTGAGAAACCTCCTCCTTTTTGGAAGTCGGTTAAAAAGGCAATTAATTAACGCTAAGCGTGGTGCCTTTGTTTTCATACCTTCTTTGAATTTTACTTCTTCAAAATACGATGAGTAAGGACTATAGGGAAAAAATAAAAGTGATGCAAACCCCTGATTTGCGTTCAATAGCAAACAGAACATTTTTTGGGAGCATTGCAAAAATATTTTTTCTGACTTAACACCTTTTGTTCAGGCTTCCCACTAGATGTTTTCGCTAATTGATTTCACGTTCAATAAATATCGGAGGCGGTAACCTGACATGTTAATCAAAGATTAATTAATAGATATACAGTGAAACATGTTTTATCCTTATGTTGCAGAATAGTGAATGGTATCCTTAAATTATGAAATATGAGAGTTTAGAGATTGCTATAAAACTAAGTAAATTCAGTTACATCACTCTTCTTCCGTTCTATAAAGTATGATCTTATTTTTCATGTATTGTATGTCAAATAAGTATGTTACAAAATAATCATCATTCATTTATCGCACAGGAACTGGGTATTATTTGGACTAAAAATTTTCCATCGTCCCTCCATTTATTCCATCCTAAATTTTATCAAAATCGCTTCACCATAATAGGTGAAATTTTAATAAAGACGTCGTACAAACACAGACACTTTCTTTTTGTTTGAATATAGGTTTTAACTAAAGTATATATCAATATTATATAAATTATTAAAGTATATATTAAATTAACACGTTGAATATAATATAACCTCCTCATTTTCTAAAAGTCGGTTAAAACAAGGACATAATCTATAGACATCCTTGATGAATAAATCTACGATTACAAAACTTACAATTTATGTTGTTGTGTTGAGAATCAGTATATAAATCACAATAACTTTAACCACACAAAGAGCCATAACTCGAGTTTTTTCAAAATTTATTAACTTATTTATGGCATGAAGCTTTAATGATTTAAATTTGTGAATATTTCCAATTTAAATGCATCAACGTATATGGTTTCGACCTCAGAGAACAGCCTTCAACCTTAAAGGCTTATGGGTGGATCAAATGACTAGCATTTGACGCCTCCGAGTTTTGGTTAATAGGTTAATATGTGGTATCTGATTTTGAGGCATGCGAGACCAAAACTCCGATTCTGGTTATTAATTTTAACTTACTACAACTGCTATTGAATAATAACCGTCTTGACATTATCTTGATATCATTTACTGATAATTTTGGACATTCGGTCGATTAGTGAAACGTCATATTGTCATCTATTCATACTTGTGTATATTATAAATGCGAAAGTGTGTCTGTCTGTCTGTATCTTTTCATGCTTAAAACACCAATATATTTTATTGGACCCCAAGAAAGGACATAACAGAATTTTTCTTTCGGAACAAATATACGCTTTCCGCGCTTCAAACGCGAACAATATTCTAATGGAGGCACTTCACATGGCTATTTGTATTTGCTATTGGCTATTTGTTGTATTTGGCAAAATTATTGACGAATACACAAACAAGCAAATATAGGCAAATACGGCCCTCCACACATGGACGTCAAATACCAAACTTTTACTTGATTTTCTTTACTTGCCTATTTGACTCCTTTGATGTGCGTCAAAAACCGAGAAAGGTACGGATAAGTGTATTTGGTATTGGTCATATTTGTCAAATAGGCAAATAAGGCCAATATTTGTCAAACATACCCTCTACACATGGTGATTGTTTGGCGAATACATCAAATACGCAAATACAAATAGCCATGTGAAGTGCCTCCATAAAATATAACACATAATATTATCAGGAGCTATCTATGAATATGTAATGTAATATGGGTCGTTTCTCACGCCTCTTTGTCTTTGAACTGTATCCTCTAATTCTTTGGCAAATTGCTCCTCGACCCATTGTCCAAAGATTAAAGCATTGTTTGAATTTTACAAGACAATCTCTGAATATTTAGAGGCTGTAAAAATGGTGTGCTTTTATCGCGGCAAAATCGCTGTTTTTTGGGTTACGTCCTTTCGATGCGAACACAGTAATTTGCATTTGAATGAATTTGAAAAATATTATTTTATAAAATTATTGATTGGAGTTTAAAAACCTAAAAATCCATTTTATGTAGTACCGAAAATAGTTTTAAAAATTTCCATACAATATTAATATATGGTTTTGTCATACATATTATTAAGGTTGTCAAAAATATTTTAATCTAAGTAAGGTAAAAGACCTAATGCTAGACACTGAACTAATAGATGACACTTATGACAAAAATACCATAAAAATAAGAATTACTCTAATTATTTCTCACCACTGTAAATTTTATAAGCTTCTCAAGCTATCTGTTGAATTGAAAAAATATATTAGAGACGCCTTCGGGAACCAAATTTTAAAATGGGATCAGTTTTCGTAAATAATATGACCGAGTCAACACGCGCTCGGCAATTTCTTAGCAAATAGGTTAAGGAAGGCGAAATTTTGCACGTGAGTTTTGAACACATTTATTTGATTTTTTTGTAATTTCTATTGATTTCATTTGATTAATGGTCATGTTGTATACACTAATTAATGTTTATTTAAGATTTTTTATCCATTTTCCCTAACAATATAAAGGTGTCTACTATTAGTTCTTGAAAATGTAAAAAACCTAATAGATGACATGGATCTCATCTTTGAGTTTTGCAATACATACTAAAGTTATTTTGTACTTTATTCTACTGCAAATATCATCACTATTCTCTGAAAATATAATTCTATTAACAATTTAAGAACTTAGAACTACTGCACCTAAAAATGGACATGGTGTCTAATATTAGACCTTGTACTGATCTAAAAATCGATTGCTTTAGTTTTTGAGCAGTAAAAAGAATAAAAAGGAGAGCTGAGAAAAGAAAGAAGAAAAAAGAAGAGGCAAAACAAGCATGGAGACTAAAGACTGAAAATAAATTTGCTAGGAGAAAAAATATGAAAAGTAAAAATAAAAGGAAAGATAGTTTCAGCATGGAAGAAGAATGAATAGAATCTGGAGACAACGTGGATAATATTTCTGATGCATGTAGTTACTATGATGAAGTAAATGAAATCTTTTGAAAAATGGCAAATAAAGACCTAATAATAGGAAAAATGTAAAATGTAATGTAATGTTTTATGTCAACTATTAGTTCATATTGGTGTCTACTATTAGTGATGTTCGTTTTTTGTGATGTCATCTATTAGTACTTATGACTAAGTTAACAAAAAGACCAAAAAATATATTTTTAATTGATTTGTCAGAGAATAATTATAATAGTTTTATTTTGTAAGAGTTACTGAAGACATGGAAGAAGTTATCAATCATTTATTTTCATAAATATATATTTTATAACATTCAAATGTTTCATGTCTCCTTAAAGTGTCTGCCATTAGGTCTTTTCCCTTATATAAGTATTCTTATATATAAAAATGGATTTTCAAATGTGTTAGTCGCGCTAAAACTCGAAACCGGCTGAACGGATTGGGCTGATTTTAGTCTTAAAATATTCGTAGAAATCCAGGGAAGGTTTTAAAGTGACACGAAGTTCACCGGGACAGCTAGTAAGTATATAAAAATGGATTTCCAATTATGTTAGTAACGCTATAACTCGATAACGGCTGAACCGATTCTGCTAATTTTAGTCTTAAAATAATCCTTGAAGTCCAGGGAAGGTTTTTAAGTGACACGAAGTTCACCGGGACAGCTAGTGATTAATATAATTACGAGCTTTTGCCCGCGGCTTCGCTCGCGTTAAGAAGTATTATTATATACAAACTTTCATCCCCTATTTTAACCCCTTGGGGGTAGAATTGATCAAAATCCTTTCTTAGCGGATGCCTACGTCATAACATCTACCTGCATGCCAAATTTCAGCCCGATCCGTCCAGTGGTTTGGGCTGTGCGCTGATAGATCAACATGTCAGTCAGTCACCTTTGAGTTTTATATATATAGATAATAATATAATGATGACTCTTGTAACGTTTTCAACAATAATGATATAATTTAATTCGGTTTTATTTGAAAATAACAAAGCTGTAAACTTTTAACAGACTTATGAATGTATAGATAGTGCAAGATACTTAAAGTTCAGGCTACAATTGAGTTCTAAGAAATATTGTAGAATTCTGTAGTTACTTAAAAAATATAATATTTGATCCTAGATCTTACACTATACCTTGTCTTAACCTAAACCAATGGAATGTGTTGCATGTTTTTGACTATTAGCCTAGTAAACGAATGCCCAAAATGGGGATCTGCTTGGAAAAGTCGAAAGCAGAAATTTTTACTTTGGTACTTTGTTAAGAGTAGTTAGGAGATAAACATACAAAGAAGGTCCCGTTTTTTGGTTTTTTGCTTACTGCTATCAAAAACGGTGCTTCGTACGAAATTCTCTTCAAGTACATAATAAAAGCTAATTAAATTCTCTACAACTTCGTCCTTTACACTTTGTATCTATCTCCAATTATTGCCTCGCTATGAGCTTCTAAAATTGACCGATTTTCAAAAGTGTGTTTTTTAGGGTTTCGTACCCAAAGGGTAAAAACGGGACCCTATTACTGAGACTTTGATGTCTGTCCGTCTTCCTGACCGTCTGTCTGTCCATCTGTTTGTCCGTCTGTTTGTCCGTCTGTCTGTCGGTCTGTCTGTCCTTCTGTATGTCCGTCTGTCTGTCTCCAGGCTGTAACTCAAGAACGATAATAGCTAGAGAGTTGAAATTTTCAGAGATTATGTATTTCTGTTGCCGCTATAAGAATAAATACTAAAAACAAAATAAATTAAATATTTTAGGGGGGCTCTCATACAACAAACTTGATTTTTCTCATACAAAAAACAATAAAATGTTGAATATCGAACCTTAGCAAAACTAGCGCATGGTGCAATAATAAAGAATGTTTTTTTTATTTCTTAGGAAAAATAAAACATCCTGTATTGTTGCACCATTCGCTAGTATTGCTTATTATAAACAAATTATCCAAGGTAACGATGTACGGTTAAATCCAGGAAAGGTTAGATTTTTAAGGTTTTATTGTTTTCCCATACGTTTCTTAAAAATATGAAACAATATACAACACTTTCCTTAAGTTTGCCATATACGATTACTTTCCAGAAGTCATTCCTTACCAGCAACACTATAAATTGATGCAATAATATAGGGTGTTTTTATGTGATTTTTTCTTACCTTCTACCCTCATTAACTTTTTTCTCCCATGGTTTAGAGATTTTTCGTCATACAATAAAATGTTCAACTTTTCAAGCCCTTTTATTTGGCGTATGTCTCAAAGTGCTACATTAGTTTGGACGATATGCCCCCTCCTTTAAAAATTAATTATTAATTATTTATTTTATTTAAATTTTATTTTTAATTATTAAAGTATAAATTTAACTAAGTATTTTGTGAACATTTCTGCCTACCTTAGGCCATGATAGATGCAATGCGATCGAGCAAAAAATTGCAAAAAAAATCAAGTTTGTTGTATGAGAGCCCCCCTAAAATATTTAATTTCTTTTGTTTTTAGTATTTATTGTTATAGCGGCAACAAAAATACATAATCTCTGAAAATTTCAACTCTCTAGCTATTATCGTTCTTGAGTTATAGCCGGAGAGAGACAGACGGACAGACAGAAGGACAGATAGACGGACAGACAGACGGACAAACAGACGGACAGACAGATGGACAGACAGATGGTCAGGAAGACGGACAGACATTAAAGTCTCAGTATAGGGTCCCGTTTTTACCCAAACCCTAAAAAACACACTCGGCCAATTTTAGAAGCTCATAGCGAGGCAATGATTGGAGATAGATACAAAGTGTAAAGGACAAAGTTGTAGAGAATTTAATTAGCTTTTATTATGTAGTACAAGAGAATTTCGTACGAAGAACCGTTTATGATGAGTAAGCAAAAAACCGAAAAACGGGACCTTCTTTGCCTCCTCCTCCTCCTTCTTTCTCCTTATTTAATCACTATTACACCTTATTATAATATTATCTAAACAAAAATACATGACACTAAATATGAATTTTGTGATAATATAGAAATCCTATCAGTCACTTACTAAAGAACTTCTTATTATAATCCGATCGAAATTTAGTACTTTTGGTAGTATAGGGTATTAAGTTCTTTGCAAATTAAGTTCTTTGCAAATAGAATTAAAGGATCTGCTTGCTCGCACCAGGAATGAGTTACCTCTATAATATGTGCTGTAGGTTTCACAAGTAAGCGGAGGATTGTATCTTCTTGATCTGGAAGGTACAGTAAAATTTATTTTTTGGAGAAGGTCTGGACAGTCGACCAAATTATTAATAATTTTTAGAATAAAAGTGCAATCTGAGATTTGTCTTCGATTAGATAATGGCAAAATGTGAAATTGTTTGCACAGGGCAAGGTAGTTTTCTGAGTTGTAGACAATTTATCTCCTATATATATATGTTTATCTCCTAACTAGTCTAAACAAAGTACCAAAGTCAAAATTTCTGCTTTCGACTTTTCCAAGCAGAATCATTCGTTTACTAGGCTATATACAGAAATTTTCAGGCTTCAAAATCTGTTAGGAGAAATAGTTACAAGATTTTCATAGTTTAGCTCACACAATTTCTCAAAACATATTTTGTTAGTTACTTAGTTAGGCAGTATATTATTTTTATCTGGTGTTTCTCAAATATTCGTAGCTCTGTCCAAAAAGTGTACCACATGTGCAGTGGTATGGCACATCTTGTTACCTAAGATTACCGCATGGGCCAGACTCACTATAAAATTAGCGACTACACAAACTGTGGACGGGGAAAAAATTGTAAAATTAATTAATAATTATTATAATAAATATTTAGTTCATTTTACAAATACTTGATAACATTCGATATCGCAGTCCTTGTATATATTATATTATAATCCAATAATAATTACTATTATTGTCAGTGTAGTTTATTTCTTAGGATCAAGTCTCATGTTATTTTTATTTTCCAGTCTTTGCAGCATAAATTAAACTTATAAGATTGGAAGCAATCTTACCTCCTTGAAAAAAAAAGCATTGATACTTCTTGGTCCACAGAAAAGCAAATAAAAAAAAAAGTGGTTTTAACAAAGTTTACACAATATCTAATATTACCCTTCATATCCTTAAAATATATTTTACTGGGTTTAAGAAATTCACGAGTTTTTTTCAGAAGTTTCCAAGTCCATTGTTTATGTAGTTCTTACTCTACTCAAAGAAATAAGAGCAGTAATAAAGATTTGTTGTTGTCGACGTATAAAAGCGGAAGTGGAGATATTCGGGTACATTTGTAACTATACCAACATGAGGCTGGTAGGTTAATTTGTTGTTAAGTGCTTTTAAAGTGTGTGAATGAATAGAAATTTGTTTTTAAGTGTTTAGTGACTTAATTTTTAGTGCTAGTGTATTTTTAACTGCTTATAAGTGAATGAGTTAACTTCCGCGCAAAATGTTTAGAATGAAATTCTTCATCTTCAGATTTTGTTGAAAAAACATAGTATAGCAATACAAATTTATACAATTGCTAAAAGTTTACTGTTTCATCCAAGATGTCCTCCTATAAAGGGAGTTTCTTACGAATTTAACTTCATAGAATTTTGCAATTTCTTTTTCAGGCAATATCAATACTTGCAGTAGCATCTTTTGCAGCTTCAGAAGATTACTATGGACCACCGCCCAGTCCATCATCTCATTCGCAGATTTATTCCAATCAAGCACAATATACCCCAATAAAATACCAACAGGGAGTAGAAAAACCCATCTACGAAAATCACCAATATGATGATCAACAAAGTAGTCAAACGCCTAAGCAAAATCTACAGCAGCAATATATTGTGATGACTTATAAACATGAACCACAAATTCAAGATGTTTATAGCTTTGGCAACCAAAATATGAATGACAATATGTATACACATGTAGCAGAATATATACAAAACAATAAAAATGTAGCAGTTAATAATGAATGGACTGATAGTAAAGAATATGCTATACAACAAAACACAATAGCACCTGCCAATCATATTGAATACGCTAAACCACAGGTAGAATATAAAGCTAAAACTCCAAAGATACTCGATTATCAATCACATACAAATGGACATGCATATGAATATAGTTATCACACAGAAAATGGTAAGTGCGAAAATAGTTATTCTTACAAACAACTAACTTGGTAAAAATAACTGAATATTACATTAATTAAATAAAACACATAATATTGAAGTTATGTGTTCATAGAATAGGGATAGAATTAAATAATAAACATTTTTTTTAAATCAATACAAAATAGAGATAGATAGAAGATCTAAGCAACGTTTCGTAAAGTCTAGGATTGAAAATAAATATTGGTATATTTTCTTGTTAAAAATTTTACCCAGCATATTATGGTTTCAGGTATCCAAGCACATGAAGTTGGTGAGACAGGCAAAGCCTCCGCCGTCAAAGGAGCTTACAGCTACGTGGGTGATGATGGGAAGTCCTACACAGTGACATATATAGCTGATGAACATGGGTTCAGGCCGCAGGGTGAGCATTTGCCAACCGCACCACCGATACCAGCTGAAATAGCACAGGCTTTGGAGAAGAACGCTAAAGATGAAGCTAATGGGATTGTTGATGATGGTAAATTATTATAATTCATATAAGAAGGTAATTTTCAAAGTTGTTGCACGCGTAGACAGTCTTTTTCTAGTTTTTTTTGCGGCGTCTTTGTTCCTGTAGGAAAAGTTGCTTCACTGGTTGCTCCAATTTTTTGGCATTGTAGTTACTATTCTAAATTATTGTTTAACCATAGTTATTAGATTTACAAAAAAATGGATAGCACATAATCCTGCATGTTATAAAATTGGGACTTTATAATAATAATTATCAAAAATAGCATATAAAATTGGGACTTTACTATTATCAAAAATATCTCAAGAGCTTTTTCATATTTTACATAAATCAGGTGCATGTCTTAAGCTCATATTCTTACAGCCTTCAAGGCTTTGTAGCAACTTATTTTAATTCACGTTTTTCTTCCAGGTCAATACCACGAGCACCACCAACCCCAAATAGATCAAAGCAACCAGAAAACCCAGAATCAAGAAGAATACACCATAGTAGACCAACATGGGTACTACCACAAGTAATATAATAATATTATAGTTGTTTTTAATTGTTAGTAATTGTTATTGTTAAACTTATTTTAGTATTGTTAATTATTATTAAATCAGTATTAAGTATTTTAATGTTATTTTTATTGACCCTGTCCAATGTTTGTAAGTTGTATGTAATGTTTTTAAGCTTTAAGCTGATCGCACATATTATTATTATTTTGTCAGCACCCGCACAAGCCCCGATTGACAACATCTGACACTTCATTGTCGATCGCGACACGCGTATAGAAAATGACAAGTTTTTGACAGGGAGGCAATGACCGCTACCGCCATGTTTCGCCGAGTACAGTATAGTAAAATACCACGTGTAGAGTATTGTTTCTCGTATACGAATAATAGAGAAGATAAACAATTATTCAGTTTAGAAAGCGTAACGTAATTACTCATAGAAGATAAAGTCATTATATGAGTTAAACTTACAGTTGTCTAATCTAATAGTTAATATGATGTTGTATTTAATAATAATTTTAATTACTTATTAAGTACCTAATATAACTTTACGCTATGGTTATACGAATCACCATTAAGATTTTGTAGAGTTTTAAAAGAATCATGGCCAAATTTGTATAGGAGCTGGACTCGACTTTTATTTTTGATGTCCCAAAATAAACTTTAGTTAGATTTGGTTGTTCTTATGCTCTAAACATTAATCTGTTTGAAAATTATGTCTAAATAGCCACGGTTTTTTACAATAATTAATAACGTTAACAATTATTTTGAGGTTAGACTTAAGAACTACCTTTTTCCCGACTGCGTTGTAGCCTACAAGTGTATATTTGGCGATCTCGTTTCTAATTATTGCAATTTTTCCTAGAGTATTACCCAAAAAATAGAACGAATGCGAATAATCGCCGGCTGTCAGAACATAACGAAACTAAAGTATATTGATCTTTTTTTGTGGCTATTTACAGACACATTTCTAATATTTTTCGATGCCTTAAAATATTAGGGAATTTTTGCTACCAATGGCATATCGGGACGCCACCGCCCACATTTTATCATCTGGTACGATTTGGCCATTGTTCTTTGTTACTATTAATGTGGTCGAGTCTAAAAATGGCTACAATTTTTTGTCCCTTCACGTGGTCTATTCTTCATGTTTGAGAAATTACATAAAAATTACTCCAGTAGTTCTTGAGATAATAAGCAATTTCATATAATTTCCCCCGTTTTTTTTCACATTTTCCTCTATTTCTTCGCTATTATTAGTTTTAGCGTAATAAAACGTAGCTTATAGCCTTCCTCGATAAATGGGCTATCTAACACTGAAAGAATTTTTCAAATCAGACTAGTAATTCCTGAGATTAACACGTTCAAATAAGCCTTTTCATATAATTTCCCCCGTTTTTTTTCATATTTTCCTCTATTTCTTCCCTTCTATTAGTGTTAGCGTGATAAAATGTAGCCTATAGCCTTCCTCGATAAATAGGCTATCTAATACTGACAGAATTTTTCAAATCGGACCAGTAGTTCCTGAGATTAGCACGTTCAAACAAACTAACAAACTCTTCCGCTTTACAATATTAGTATAGATTTGTCTGATAGTAAATAACTTGATAACGTTTATATCTATTGAAAATATATCCTTGGACCACAAGACAAACTTTTTGGTTGGTCAAAACAAACCTAGGATAAACTTTAATCCTGCATAAGTTGATTAACAGGATTAGGCGTGATGATGATGGCTGGTGGATTATTCACGGAGCCATCTGCTAGAGCCCACGTCTCCCGCCACAATGGCATCCAACGCAACCAACTATTAAATAATAACACTCATAGGTGCGTTCCACTTGGTACCTTTATGTACAGTTTAGGATAAAGATACTGTACAATACGTATAGTTGTAAGAATTTAATACACACTATGTGTGTGACCGTTCATAATATATTATTTCATCAGGATTTTTATTACTTGTATTTTACATTATTATACTTATTGTAAAGAGCAAAAGTTTTTTTGGAACGACAAAAAAACTTTTGCTCTAAACTTAAGGACCAACCCACACGTACCACAACCACACGACATCGCAACGACAAAATGTCGTCCAGCAGTGGTTACGTGTGAATGGTGTCGCTGAACTTTTTGTAGTTGCGTTGTGGTACCGACAAAATGCCGACGTGGTTGCATTGTCGCCAGTGGTTGCGATGTGGTTGCGATGTGGTTACGTACGAAAGTCAATGAAACGGAGGGTGGGAAAGAGCGCGGGCGGTGTGCGCGCACTGTCGTTGCATTGACGCAACGTTGTGGTTGCGATGTGGTTGCGACGTGGTTGCGATGTGGTTGCGATGTGGTTGCGATGTGGTTGCGATGTGGTCGGTCGTGGTTGTGTCTGACAAGTTATCTGACAAGTGGTCGACAACGACTGCAAAATGTGGTACGTGTGAATGGTCCAGTTCATTTACAATACGAAATATTATACGCCCGACCACGTGCTGTGGTTGCGGTGTGGTTGTGGTTGTCGTGTGGTTGTGGTACGTGTGGGTTGGCCCTAAAACTATTCTTAACTTGTCAACTATTCTGTAATAGGCTTCAATACTAGTAGAACATTAATTTGATGAAATTAGGCACAGATATAGAAAAGAGTATAAACCACTGGAAAGGATGTAGATACTGCGGGATACTTTTTTTACGCGGACGGAGCCGCGTTAAACTCCTAATGAGAAATACTGGAAATACCAAGTGGAACACACCACATTCCCCACACCGTCAAGGCCGCAGGCTGTATTCGGAAACATCGCTTACAGTTATAGTTTATGAGGTAGACGTAGTTTTCTGTTCAAAAGTGAAAACAAAATATAATTGTTTTGGCATTTTCTCCTAAATTATATATACAAGTAAATTACTGAGCAAAAATTGCTTATATCACTTAACATGGTCTATCCGTTCAAAATGAGATTCCAGACAATATTTTTTACTGTTATTACGATTATTTTTATTGTTTAAAGGCAGTATGATGACTCTACCTATCTACTATTTTAATCAGATGATCCACATAAGAAGTTATTATTTTTTGTATCCTACTTGAATTCTGCTAGGTTTTTAATAGATAAGATTTCATTATTACGTGTAACAGAGGTCATACTTACCTATAACTAAAAAAAAAAAGGTAAACACAACACAAAACCAATGACAGTTGGCTATGTTAAAAAGTGTGTGCAAAAAAATAATAAATCAAGAACAGAAAATAGCAAAACTTTAACGTCCGCCTCCTAGACTATAACATGTCACCCAACACCTTCAGTTTTAGTCATGTCAGATAATTACAAGTCTATTGATTTACTGACATCCTGTGTTACCCGCTATTTACTCTCTCGATCATCATTATTAAGATTTGTAATCAATTTGATGAATATATTAAGTAATGTAAAGTTTTTATAGAATTTGTTGGCTAACAATAATTAGAACGCAGGTTCGCTTAGTGTATATATTCTTTGACGTAGGAAAGGTCATGCAAAACCTTTAGATCAATTGACGAAATGAAAACTGTGGAACTAACTGTCACCAGCAGTATTTCCGAACCAATACGATCTGCAAACCTTCAAAAAGAGACCATGTTCCCTCTTAAAACGCGGGCAACGCACCTGTAGCTCTTCTAATGTTGCGAGTATCCATGGGCGACGGTAGTTGCTTTCCATCAGGTAACCCGTTTGCTCGTTTGCCCCCTTGTTCTATAAAAAAAGGATCAATCGGCGCGTAATAATAACCATACTAATATAAATGCGAAAGTGTATCTGTCTGTCTTTCCGTCCGTCAGTCTATCTGTTACCTCTTCACCGCTGAACCGATGTTACTGAAATTTGTTATGTCCACATACTTTGAGTTCCAGGAAAGGATATAGGACACTTTATGTTCCGGAAAATTAACAGTTCGATAAACGAATTTTGGCGCAACGATCATCTACTCGTAGTTGATTATATTATCTAATTGTTCATTTATTACAACCGTACAAGTATTAATTTTAAAGGTCATTGTTATCGACACTATTGTACAACTTTTAACACTGTACTATCAGACTAAAATTTGTCTTTCTTTAAACGTTTGATGCTATCTTTTTGATGGATCATTAAGTTTTTGTACTTGAACTATTAGCAAAAAAAAAAGATTTTATGAAATGATGCATCAACAAGTTTATTGTGTAATATCTACAGAATTTCTGCTATACCAGTTTCGAGACTTTACATTTTATTTGGAGACGAGCTTTTGCCCGCGGCTTCTCTTTCATCCCCCATTTTATCCCCTTAGGGGCGGAATTTATCAAAAATCCTTTCTTAGCGGATACCTACGTCATAACAATATCTACCTGCATGCCAAATTTCAGCTTGATCCGTCCAGTGGTTTGGGCTGTGCGTTGATAGATCACTATGTCAGTCAGTCAGTCACCTTTGAGTTATATATATTTAGATACCACTGCAATTTGGTATTAAATCAAAAAAGCTTGTTTTAGTATGTAAGACCTATTTTGATGGTGTTGCGACACACGTCCAAATAGTAGAATGACACGCAGGCAGACGATGAATTTATTAGGTATAAGCTGCGCCGGTTTTGGTCATGCTGATTAAAACGATGCGCAATCCAGACAGCAGACAAGGTCATTTATGTAGCCATATCATCATCATAAACATCAACATCAACTGCTTTTTGAATGTTCTATCATAATCCCTACTAATCCCTACTTCCCTACTAATATTGCGAAAGTGTGTCTGTCTGTCTATCTGTCTGTTTGTCTGTCTGTTACCTCTTCACGCCCAAACCGCTGAACCGATTTTGCTCGGTAAGGAGATACTTTAAGTCCCGAGAAAGGAGGAGGATACTTTTTGTCCCGGAAAAAGGTAAGGTACCACGCGATAAACTAATTTTGGCGCAACGGAGTTGCGGGCGTCGTCTGGTAATATTATAAGGTGGATAACAAACTACAATATTTTACTAGTCCAGTATGATGACAATAATTTATTTTATTTTATTTTTCTTTTATTTTACCATTTATTTCAGGCATCTAGGCCCATAATACATATACCTTACAGACTAACATATATATTATTATTATACATTCGCTGCTTTGGAAGAATAGTGTATTATTACCAAATAATACAAAATTGAGTTTTCAACGCCATTCAACGTAAAATGATCTGTTTTGTATACTCAGTAAAAATCGTATTTCTATAACAATTTTTACGGCCGTGGCGCCACCAAAAGACTGTATCCTTTTGGTCAATTTTGGCCTCGCTTTTTTGTAGACAGCGTTGTATCGCAAGTTGTAACTTACCTTTAGAAGTAAACTCTAGGTTGGTTTTCTGGCATATGGTGATATTACAAAATAATACAGATTTTAAGTGCGCCTTAATCTAGAACACTGCATTATTTCGAGATGTGACACTATTGTATCAAAAAATCTACAAGAACTCTCAGACACTTCTCATAAGCAAAGTATCATTTGTACTGTGATAGTATTTATACAATAAAAATTATAACGTTTTCTAGATAAATTATATCGTTTTTGTAATTGTATTTTTCATATTGTAACTGTATCTGTTAAAAAATATGTTGCATTATTGGACTTACAAATACAAATACAAATATTTATTTATCAAAAAATTTTAACATAATATGCGATAACGGATCCCCACACTAGGCGATGCCTGTCCTGTGGGGACGAAACGAAGTTACTATAATAGTGAGTTACATTTTTTTAATAATAATTAGTAATATAATTACAATAAATTCAAAGTTGTTTTATTGATGTTATTAGTGTGTGTGTGTGTGTGTGTGTGTATGTGTGTGTGTGTGTGTGTGTGTGTGTGTATGTGTGTGTGTGTGTGTGTATACTTGATACAGTATTTCAGATAAAAAGCAACTCAAAACGCATTTTTTTAAAACCAGATACTAATATTTTCGTGGGTACTTAGTATTTTTTACTTATCAACTCTTTATAATCCAGGTAACTAGTTACTAGTTACCTAGATTATAAAGTGACATAGTGATTTATCAACGCACAGCCCAAACCATTGAACGAATCGGACTGAAATTTGGCATGCAGGTAGATGTTTATGACGTAGGCGTCCGCTAAGAAAGGATTTTGATCAATTTTACCCTCAAGGGGATGAAAGTTTGTATTAAAATTTGTCAATTTTAAATCAATCGGGCTGAGACTTTGATACCTAATTAATAATAATACTTCTTAATGCAAGCTAAGCCACGGGAAAAAGCTAGTTGACTAATATAGACGCTGATGCGTCGGAACAAATGTGCTAAATTTCAAAAGTGTATGGATTTATATTTGTGTTTGCATATCTTCGAAACTACAGGTCCGATTTAGATTATTATTTTTTGTTGTACTAGGTATTCTTTAAATAATTTAATTCTACAAGTTTCATAAAAATTTTCAGAGATAATTTTTAAGTAGGTTTTATCTTTTTAAAATACTATTTTGATTGATGTGTAGTCTTTATTGGATACTTTTTCATGTTTTACGATTATACTACTGGAAAATCAAGCAGAAGATAGAATGTATAACCAAATGCGTGAATCGTGATACTATCTCCTTTAGGACCTGAAAACAACATTTTAGATGCAGAAGATTTTAGCTGATCTTCTGCAGCTATTGTTCAGGTGACAGCGTTAAGGATCCATCTGATGTAATTATAAGTGATGACTTTTATTCAGATTCTAACCATAGTGACTTAAATAATTATAATAAGCAATTTGATAGAAATAACTTTGCTGAAAATGGCCCTAAAGGTCGACATTTTCTTGTCCTTTTAAGTTTAAGTTCTATAATTTTACTTTTTATGATATTAAAGCCAAAGATATTTAAACATTAAATTGTTTCGTATGGCATGAAGGCGAAGCTAACCGTGGAAATATCCTCCGTTGCGCCAAAAATCATTTAGTACATTTTCCCGGAATAAAAAGTATCCTATGTCCATTCCCGGGGTTCAAAGTCCATACCAAATTTCAGCAAAATTGGTTCAGCGGTTTGGGCGTGAAGTGCTAACAGACAGACACACTTTCGCATTTATAATATTGAGTATGGATGAGTTTCTAACCGTAAACAAAGAACGAAAGCGTGAATAAAAATGTATAAAGCTTATCTAGTTATCTAAGAAAATATCTGAAAAAGTAATTAGTAGCATCCATCAGCATAGAAAGTAAAAACTTGATAGGTAAATATTGCAGTAAAATAATGAAGATGCAAAATACTTATAATAATAACTGAAAATGCTTGTAGATTAATAAAATAAAACAAGTTCACTAAAATAAATGCTTTTATTTCAGCAACCTTCTGCGATTCGCTCGATACCATCTTCACAACTTTTGTCTGTCACTATTTTTAACTAATTTCAGTCTGGACCTCATATTAAGTGCAAACACCATATAAGTATTCTTTAAATAACACACAAAGACTGCACTATTAATCTTTTTATACTTGAAGAATCATCCTTTTGAGAACCAACACTTTGACAAGATGGTTAAAGTTCAATACTATCCTCAGTGTTGAATTTCTGGCAGGAGTTCTCCAAATTATCCTTACTTTTGATGCAAATTTATGCGTAATTAGCATATCGATTTAGATGGAAGCCAGTTTGAATGTTTACTGAAAGAAGCAACGGTTATAGGTTAGGTTCATATTGGGTTCATCAAAAATGAATTTACGGTTATAATCTACAAAATTCAGTGTTTTTACTAGTCTACACTTATCATTCATGGAACTCTTTAAATACTTACGTATGTTTAAACCGGCTTTTATATCCATTTCTTTCGTTTTTCAATAAGCCATAGCATTTGAATACTTTTGCCAGAACAATAGTTAAATTTTACATCGTTCGATTTGCCTTTATTTTTCTTGAACATCCGGGAATACAACAATGCATTTCAATTCTTGAAAATACTCAAATTTCTCAAGAAATCTTATAATTTTCCGTAGTTTGACTTGGGCTTGATAATAAAATTTTCGCATAAGTTTCGGCTATTCGTCACTAGTGGCAGTGTCATAGCTCTGCACGGTCCTTATTAAATACAGTTCCGGCTACATCAGACCGGAAATACGCCCACAAATTTTCATTGAATTATGAATTGGCATTCTCCTTATTTTCCTGTTCTGAGGTCATTCTCCTTAGTTAAATAATTCATTACAAAAAAAAGACGGGTTGCGCTCCGGGAGTGCCGGCAGAAGTGAAAACTTGATTATTAACGTTGTGCATTTTTTTTAACCCATTTTTTATGAAAATCGATTTTTAAAAAATCATTTTTTTTAATTAATCGAAACCCTTACAATCGATTAAATTTTTAACCCATTTTTTGATAAATCGAAACCCTTACAATTTTTTTAACCCATTTTTTATGAAAATCGATTTCTTTAATTAATCGAAACCCTTACAATCAATTAAATTTTTAACCCATTTTTTATTTTTTATTTTTTTTATTATTAAATAAGGGGGCAAACGAGCAAACGGGTCACCTGATGGTAAGCAACTACCGTCGCCCATGGACACTCGCAACATCAGAAGAGCTTCAGGTGCGTTGCCGGCCTTTTAAGAGGGAATACGCTCTTTTCTTGAAGGTTTGCAGGTCGTATAGGTCCGGAAATACTGCTGGTGACAGTTCGTTCCAGAGTTTTACAGTGCGCGGCAGAAAGTTACGCGAAAAACGCACTGTGGAAGACTGCCACACATCAAGGTGATGAGGATGGTATGTTTTTCGCGTGGGACGATGGCGAAAAGTTGCAGGTGGTATGATTGCGAACAATTCCTCAGAGCACTCCCCGTAATACAACCGATAGAGGATGCAGGGCGAAGCTACATCTCGGCGTAATTCCAAGGGGTCCAAGCTGTTTGAAACACTATGGCAATCAACAATTCGAGCGGCCCTTCGTTGGATACGATCCAGAGGGAGCAGTTGGTATTTTGGCGCCCCTGCCCAGAGATGAGAACAATATTCCATATGAGGCCGAACCTGCGCCTTGTAGAGTTGTAGGCGTTGGTCCGGACTGAAGTACTGTCTCGCTCTGTTAAGAACACCAAGCTTCTTCGAGGCTAATTTGGCCTTACCCTCTAGATGATATCGGAACTGGACTTCGCTCGATATGTTGACGCCAAGTATCTCAATGCTAGGAGAGATGGTTAAAGATTTGCCGTCGAAACGAGGATATACGACCATTGGTGACTTTTTAGTGGTGAACGCGCAGACTTGTGTCTTGGCGGGGTTGAATTAGACCAAGTTACGTCTACCCCATTCTGAGACCTTCTCCAATGAATTCTCCACCTTAGACACAAGTTCGTTTCGACTCTCAGTGACATTTTGCCGAGAAATATTGGGGGAGCCGGTATATACAGCATCACCTGTACTGTCATCCGCATAGCAATGAATGCCGCTGGTCTGCAACATGTCATTGATATGCAGTAAGAATAGAGTAGGCGATAGCACACGGCCCTGAGGCACACCAGCATCAACAGACTGAGCTTCCGAGCATTCGCCGTCAACTACGACCTTTATGCTTCTGTCTGCTAAGAAACCAGTGACCCACTTACATAATTTCTCGGGCAGCCCGTATGATGGAAGCTTTGATAGCAGCGCTTTATGCCAAACCCGATCAAAGGCCTTCGCAATGTCCAAACTAACAGCCAATGCCTCTCCCTACGACTCAATTGCCTGAGCCCAACGATGAGTCAGGTACGCCAAGAGATCACCAGCCGAGCGACCCTTACGGAACCCGTATTGTTTGTCGCTTAGTAATCCCTGGCCGTCCAAGTATCGAAGAAGCTGGCTATTGATAATGGATTCCTTTATCTTCGAGAAGAGAGAGGTCATAGCGATTGGTCTGTAGTTGGAAGGATTTGAGCGATCACCTTTTTTGGGGATCGGGTGCACCAAGGCTGTCTTCCAGGAAGCCGGGATGATGCCAGTGGAATAGGAGAGCCGAAAAAGACGCGTCAAGACCGGGTCAAGACCGGGACAGCTAGTTTTTCTATAATATTATCTTCAGGTACAAAATATTCAGGATCTTTAAGAGGTCAAATTCCGTAGTACATCTAATTTAATTATATTTATGAAAGTATCTACTACAACTATGTGAAAAATTGGACACCCAGACACTTATTATTAGTTATAGGTAATGATTTTATAAAATAGATTTTTAAAGAGCTATTCGATATATTTTTTTAATGAGAAAAATTTTGATGAATTATGACTACCAAAAATGGCGGCATAGATCTTGGCAAGACTTTAGACACAACTTTAAATGAACGTGGCGAAAAAAGGAACTATCATACCATCATACAAAAATTTTTGATAGTTCTTCTTTACCAGCAGCGCCCCCGCCCACGTTCATTTAAGAGGGCGACTAACCCAAAAAATCAAATATCGTCCTTCTCTCTTCACACTCACGCCCGTCTTTCATATGCCAGGTGAAAAAGGACGACGCGGATTCATCGCCAAATTAGTTTTTTCTCAATAACTCGATAAATATACAACATTTTAATAATCCGCTAGGTCGGATTCTCAATGATAGAATTTTATACAATGTGTTAAAATATTAACTTAGTTCAATACACGGTTATGGCAATACACGAAAAATTCGTGAAAATTAGATGCATCTTTGTGATTTTTTTCTATCGAGAAAATTGTTAGATATCGTGTTTTTGCTCAGATTGAATTCTTGGAAATATAATGTAGTATCTAATTTTAGAAAATGAACGATTCAGGGCGTTTTTTCAAGTATAAAAATGAATTATAAAATTGAAAATTTAGGGTTAGTCGCCCACTTAAAGCTTTGTCGCGCCTTTCAATGGAAAGTTTTCATAAAATTCAATTTGAAATACTTATTTCCGCAGAATAATTATTGGTGAACCCACTTTTATTTGGGCTTAAAAAATTGCAAATCGTACAAAGAAACTAAAAGTAGTTTTTTAGCCGTTTATCTTTGATGCAATTAATACAAGTTGACGAATTCTCAAAAATTGTAACACTTCCGGCAAAAATTACGTATGATACAATATGGCAATTTTAAAATGAATTATCTCAGATAACTTGTCGGTACGGTATTGATTTTTTGGTATCAATAAAGTATCAATCGATGCAGGATGTTTTATTTCGATTCCGTACTGATTTAACCGCTGTGACAGAATCTTTATTAGTCTGATAAATATGAACAATTAAAAAAGGTCAAAGAAATATTTCATTAAGGTTTTAAAATACAAAAAAATCACAATCGGCACCATCAAAAGTAGTGCTTTCGCTTGATGCGTGCAATGGCTACCAAAAACTGCAAATACCAACAGTGACAGAAAAACAATTTGTAAATGTTTTTTACTGAATTTATTTAACTTACTACGTTTACAATTTAATAGAAATGGGTAATGGTCTATATTATTTATAGAAAAACTTATTTTAAAATGTGGGACAAAGATTTAGATAGAAAGTACATTTTTTTGAGAAATGCTCTTAAAGCTTTAATTTCGTTGTAGTTTTTTGGAAATAATCGAAGTTGTGTTAGAAAATTAAAATAAATGTGGATGATGGGATGAAGCACTAACCTCTGTAATATAAGAGGTCTCTATCTATAGAGGTCAGTGGGATGAAGGTACAAGGTACAAGCAGGGGTTCCCAAGCTGTGCGACGCGGCGCCCTGGTGCGCCGTGGAAAGGCAAGAGGGGCGTCGGGCGCCGTGAGTCGATCCTCCATCATTATCCATAACCACAAATATTATTAAATAAATTTATAATATGAATTATAAATTATTATACAAAGCAAGCAGATGATTTAATATTTGTTTATTATTATTTACTTGCTTAACCTAACTATAATCATTAAAGGTGTTTATTTACATGTATATTTTTATAATAGCTAGGTAGAGTAGGGCGCCGTGACAAAATATTGACTTGTAAGTGTGCTGCAGTTTGAAAAAGTTTGGGAACCCCTGCCTTAGAGTATTAATAACAGTCGTTATTAACACTTACATTACGTTACATTTAATTTGTGAAAACGAAAACGAAGACGAAAACGAAAACGGAAACGGAAACGGAAACGGAAACGGAAACGGAAACGGAAACGGAAACGGAAACGGAAACGGAAACGGAAACGGAAACGAAAACGAAACCGAAACCGAAACCGAAACCGAAACCGAAACCGAAACCGAAACCGAAACCGAAACCGAAACACCGAAACCGAAACCGAAACCGTAACCGAAACCGAAACCGAAACCGAAACCGAAACCGTCACCGAAACCGAAACCGAAACCGTAACCGAAACCGAAACCGTAACCGTAACCGAAACCGAAACCGAAACCGAAACCGAAACCGAAACCGAAACCGAAACCGAAAACGAAAACGAAAACGAAAACGAAAACGAAAACGAAAACGAAAACGAAAACGAAAACGAAAACGAAAACGAAAACGAAAACGAAAACGAAAACGAAAACGAAAACGAAAACGAAAACGAAAACGAAAACATTAAAGGTACAAGCATTGACATTTTTTGAAATATTTTAAAGTATGAACACAGAATATAATATATTAGTTGTACCAACAGAATTCCCACTAACGCAACCCCGTTTAAAGAATTAACGACTTATGCTACGATACTATAAAGTTCAAATTCCGACCGCGCAGTGCTAGGTGCCTACAATTATATTTGCCTACATCTCCGCTCTCTTTCTATCGCATAACTCGTACCTTTTCTGAAGAAATCAGGGTTGTCTCTTTTTAAAAATAATATTATAATCTTTATATTTAATTAACTAAATTTTATGTAACTCGAAATAATCTAAGATACTATGTCTTAGTACTATGTAGACTTAATTATCATAAATTCCGCTATTATTATATCCTCCTTGACGCCGAATAATGCCAAAAAAACTTTCTATATGATCTTGACTCAATCTATAAGTCGCGATGTATCTTAAAACGGGTGTATTTGAAATTACATAAGTCACAAACAGGTGTTTTATACTCTCAATACAAATTAAAAAGCCTAAAAATCCAGTTTTTGATTTACATTCTACTAAGAGTTTTTTTGATATGTTTAAAACAATTCTATTTCGTATAGTTTGCCTTGTTTTACTGTAAATTCGTAAAGACAAAATATAATCTTTGGCTTCTTCTTAAAAATCTAAAATTTGTGTAGCATTACTTGGAGATATGGGCTTTTTGTAATCATATTTTCCTGAGGATCTGGAGTTAAAAATATCAAACAAATTATTAAAGATAGATATGAACTCTACTGTTGGTTGGGTATTTCTTATTTTGGAAGAAATTATTAATTCATCACAGAGTTCTAAAGCACGGCATATACTTCTGCTTAAAAGTTGTGTAGCCAATTTCACTTTCACTAACTCGTTTCGGAAGTTTATATGTCGCATAGAAAGTTTATTGGCAAATTTCAAACCTTGACTGTTTTGAAGCTGATTTAAAGCAACAATGAGGTTCCACCTTATTTCTTTATTATTTTTGGCAAATATAACTTTTTTTGCTTCGAAGGTATTACGAACCAATTTTATCATATGGCAAGGGTCCAATATGACAGCTACCTCTATTCCACACTCTGGATGTAAAAAGGTAGTTTTCAAATTATTTGGTTTATTGAGATCACAACCTAAAAGATTAGCAGCAGTTAAGTTACTAGGACAACCGTCAAAAGTAACTGCCACAACATCGGCACCTGAATCGTAACATTTACTTATACATGTATTATTTAAATTTGCCCGTGTCTGTGCTGATAGACTTCTTACAAAAAAATAACCCACTGGTAGTTTCCAATTTTCATTTAAGCCGACTAAAATAAATACGTATACTTGAGTTGCAATTTCAGTACTATGGTTGCATTCAATGCCAAAATCGACCAGTCCGTCAGTTTTCGTGCCCGTCCACAAAGTTTGATGTCGAAGCGCCATTTCATCGGCTACAAGAGTACACAATAA
Organism: Polyommatus iphigenia; assembly: GCA_963422495.1. NCBI lineage: Eukaryota > Metazoa > Arthropoda > Insecta > Lepidoptera > Lycaenidae > Polyommatus > Polyommatus iphigenia. The sequence continues at coordinate 3,078,344 of OY730180.1, forward strand.
GCGTTTGCCTGATAATGCTCTTTTTTATTAAAATATCAAAAGCTGGCTGGGTAAACCCTGGCGAGGAGGAAGTATTTTGGTACCACTTAGATAATACACGAGAATGCGGTAATGCAGTGCTAAACACACTTCTAACATATTTATATGCGGCTGGTGAATAGAAATTAAGTGTAAGTGCAAATTTTCTTAGAGAGGGGGGATACTTTGCACAGTAAGATTTTTTTGAACTCTTTTTTAAATAAATTCTATTTATTAAATCTATTATTTCAGTTTTTAAATTTAATTTTTGGAATTGTTCCCTTGTAATATAATCTTTCGCTTTTAATTCTTTTATTATTACACCAATGCTAGCAACTCTTTTCTTTAATCTTCTTACATGTTGTGTGAGAATTTTATTTTTCTTTTGTAATTTTTCTTTAGCAAATGTTAATTGACGTACGCGTTTTCTTAGCATTGATTTTCTGGGTGATTCTAGAATTTCTTCCAACTCCGGCAAACTAACACTGTCTAGAGTCGACGGCGAGTGCGGAACGTAATTACTTTCTTGTTCCTAAAAAAGAAAATACTATTACATAGTACAGTCAAACATGAATTAACTGTTGTCACTTAATCCGTCGATCACCAATTCCAGGAAATCTTTTGTTGTCGCGGCCCATATGGGCCTTACGGGGCTTGAGGGAATAATTGAACTTGCATGTACCTATTGACCAATTCCTTAATTAAAAATTTAAAATTGAAGCGATGACTACATATTTTATACATTACTAGCTGTTGCCCGCAACTTCGTCCGCGACCACGTCAATTTTTTTTTTTTTTTTTGACGAACAATTGCTATCCAATCTTGTAGTTTTACTTGATCACAAGAAAACCTAAAAAAATAGTACAGTACAGTTGCATAAGACATCGCATAGCGTATAAAAATAGAATACTTGAAATAAACTGCAATTGTAGGAATTTAAGTCACCATCTAACAGTCATGTGGCGGTCTGCACTAACTACTCTATGTCTGCAGCAGCGCAACCATCCTTATCGTTCTTGCGTCAAAACCATAACGCTGTCTCTTTCTTCGCCTCAGCTATGGCGCAAATTCGATTTTTTCAGATTGTTCGAAAAAATAATTGAAAATGTAATTAATTGAGGTATTTATTGCATACTTACAAGTGGTAAGAGATTCCATGTGTTCTGTTTACTTTGGAGCCATAGACTATGGAAATTGGTCCATGTGTACTAAAATTGAGGAATTGTTCGGAATCATACTTCCTGCAACTTTTTGCCATGTTCCACGCGAAAAATATACGATCCTCATTACCTTGATGAGTGGCAGTCTTCCACCGTGCGTTTTTCACGTACCCGTTGTTTCGCGCACTGTAAAAATCTGTAACTAACTATCACCAGCACTATTTCCAGACCAATACGATCTGCAAACCTTCAAGAGGAGAGCGTATTCCCTCTTAAAAGGCTGGCGACGCACCTGAAACTCTTCTAATTTTGCCATTGTTAAGGGTGACTGTAGTTGCTTTGAAATGAGTGTGACAGTGTTCACTCTGTCAGAGCTGTTCACTGCGTAGAGCGTCAAATCTAAAGAAGCCTCAAATCTGGTGCGATCTCTACACCTGATCAATACACACAGATAATACAAACTACAAAGTGCGCAGAAGACTGGTACCCGGTCTATAAAGTATAATATGAACTGACCTTAGCTGATTATTATTACCAAAAGTTTAGCTACTGCTATCGGCAGGAATAGAATGTGAGTCAACAACAGTATTTTAAAAAAGTTATGCCACTTTTTTATGTTTAGAGTATTAAACTCTGTTTTGTGTTTAGGGTTCATAATTTTTTTCTAATTTTTAAGTTGATAAAGGCTGTATTGTTAAATTATAAGCTTTTTGAATTTCTCTGTTTTATTTTCGGATTTTTTAAGATTCCATGCTACAATAATTACTTAACACGCGTGAGCAATTTTAAAGATGTTAAGCTTTCGCATTTTTAGGATTTTGTACCCGAAGGAAAAAAAAACGCGACCCTATTACTAAGACTTCGATAACTGTTCGTCGTGTATTTCTGTTACCGTTATAACAACAAATATTAATAAAAATAAAATAAAATTTCAGGGACCTCCCATACAACAAACGTGTTTTTGGCCTTTTTTGTTCGATATAAGACATTAGTAATGGTAACAACTAGGCAACCAGGGACTTATTTCACACACAAATTTTCACTTCAGTTACAATAATTATGCGTACCTAAACAATTATCAACATTAAAATAAAATGTATAGGGGCCCCTATACGAAAAATACATTTTTTTTTTACCTATTTTCGCTCTACTTGGTAAATTATTGTATATTTTTTCTAATTTGAGTTTATTCATTACTTGCTGTAAAACCAGTTAATACTATATTTTTCCATAAAACATGTTACATACAGTAATCATTTTTGTAAAAGAACGACCAAATTGGTATTGTAACACTACTGATTTAAAATGAATAGTGTTAAGATGTCACATCTCAAAATGTATCAGTATCACTAAGAAAAATATAATGAATATTTTGTATTATTTTGAAAAACACCACTGTTTTTAAAAATAATCTTATTTTTTTCTACATTTTTTTTGTAATGAGCCAGTAATCTTCATAAGTTCGTCTATGTTATTTCGTTATAAGTCTGAGACCAAGTAGTCATTTTCAATATTTAAGTACTAAACAAGTATTATTCTCTTAAAACATTTATTAAACATAAACTGCAATATATTTTCCTTGTTTTTATCCAGTTTTTATCAACAGTAGCGCAGTAAATAAAAAAATATCACCATTTGAAGATTTGAAAAAACTTTAAAGTGCTCTACTGAAAAATTCACTCATTTTGAGTTACGACAGTATCCTTCCAAAGCAGCGAGTCATATACTTAATTATTATTTTTAAGAAAAAAATTAAAACCGACTTCCAAGCTAAAAACAATAGTAATATGAAATAAAAAGTATTAAATAACTCTTACTCTTTAATAGTGCCTTTTTCAGAATTCGTCTAAATCTCAACTATTTCTGTACATACTACAGTCTTCATTATTTTGAAGTCGGTACCAGCTAATTTAATCGTGAGTTCACTAAAGTCTAAATATCTGAAACTTTTGGGACTGGTACCGACTTCAAAGTAATGAAGACTGTAGTATGTACAGAAATAGTTGAGATTTAGACGAATTCTGAAAAAGGCACTATTAAAGAGTAAGAGTTATTTAATACTTTTTAGTTCATATTACTATTGTTTTTAGCTTGGAAGTCGGTTTTAATTTTTTTCTTAAAAATAATAATTTCACTCTTTTTAATTATCTACAAAATAAGGCTTTATGCGTAAATAACCAATACGAATGTTAACTATTCACATTATGTTACTGTAAGCGAAATTGTGGTAAATGCTTGCAGTTATCTAAGCGATGCTGCAATTTCCAAACTTTTATCTTCAAAGGTTTAGGAGTTCTGTTCAGTGCCTTTGGACCAAGAGACACCCTCGTATGAAATTTCTCTTGTTCTTAACATATGTTTAACTTACTAGAAACATCATTTTAACCACTATGAGTGTTTTGATAAATTTAAAGGATTTCCCTCGATTGCTCGTAGATCCCATCATCAGCTCACCACTTTCGTAATTGTTATACAAAATTAAGATTATATCCTATACAATAACACGAGAATTTTGAAAATCGGTCCACAAACAGCGAAATCATCATCAAAAACATCTGCTTCGATGCAAAATATCACGAAAAGTACCAATAATTGGGTCATAGTGTGATGACCCATGATATAATTATGGTTGTGATGATGATAATCAATCAAATTGATGTGTTGGCTTATGCTTTCAGTTGTTTAAACAACGCCGAAATCCCCGAACCTCTACCTTTAAGCATTCAAAAGTTCTGTTAAGTACCTTCGGATCCAGGGTATAACCTGGTACAAAGTCTTACTTTTTGGTAGAATTTACCTCGAATGCTTCAGAAAAAATCAAAATCACTATATGTTTCCATAGAAATTTCAAGGAGTCCCCTCGATTTCTCAAGGATCCCATCATCAGATCACCACTTTTGTGAACATGGTACCAAATTCGAGCTAAACCCTATACAACACAAAAAGAATTTTGAAAATCGTACCACAAACGGCTGAGTAATCGTGGAACATACAAAAAAAAAAGATACATACAGCCGAACATATTACCTCCTCCTTTTTGGAAGTCGAACAAAAACTACACTTTGTCACGTGTTGACGGCTACATGACGCGCTTCGTTCCGGAGTCTCCCCCGGAATAATAAGTGCACACTTTTCTTAATCAAAATAAAGATTTACATTATGTACTACATGACGCCAATTTGTTTATCGCACGAGAATCGTACATTTTTCCCAAACAAAACAATTCTATGTCCAACTCCAACTACTATATTATATTATACGAAATGTCAAATAAAGCGGTTAAGCCGTTTAAGAGTAAAATAAGAAGTGAGAAAGACAGATAGAGAGTCACTGCAGCCTGACAACCAAACTAGAGCCGCAGGTTGTTGACCTCTGACCTATCACTCTAATCGGTGCACGTGCCAACCTGTGCAGTTCTATCGTAACGTGTGTAGCACCGCTAGGAGTGTATGCAAATTAAAATTCTTACGTCAAAAATGATAGATCTTTGTTTAATATCAACAATAAATTATATTCAATGTCACATTTAAATGTATACTATTATGTTTCATTTATCTGATATGTAATGATGGCAAAAAACGCTACTGGTTTTACATATTCAGTTGATATTAGTTAAGATAATCCTTTTAAAAATTAAATTATGTAAACTTTTGTTTTGCTTGTAAAAGTCGGTCCTACCAGACACCCCTGTCGCTGGCTCTATGGATGTTTCAATGAATTCGATCAAGTAATGACGCTTGACATAATTTAGTTTACGATTTTGTTTAATACTATGGTTTTATACTGCATTAATACCTCGATCGTGGAAAAACCAGACACAATATTTTATAAATTATAATATATTGTTATCGCGGCCGCATGTGGCCGCTTGGGAGTATGTATATCGAAGCTATTTTATTGTAAAGTTTGGCAGACAAACAGGTTGTATTTAGAGGTTAAACAAAAGTATCCAATAAGTATTGTACAGTCACATACATGAAAAATACTTCAATCTTATATTACGTTAGGTACTAGATACAAACCTATTGAAATATATTCAAGAAATTGTTTAAAACGCAATTTGTTGGGCTATATAATTTGTCCTACGTTAAAAACTGTACATGTCCTTCCACAGGACAATACAGTATCACCATACCGAATTTTACAGATATACATACAAACAGACAAATATAATATGTATCATGTATGATCGTAAAAATACATTTATAAAAGGTATCATCATTACAAGGAGTGAACACAAATATTTTGTACCGGAGTGTACGCACAAATTACACCACAACAAAAGGTCAAATATAATCGCGACTCTGTTGAAAATTTATTGAATACTCTAAGGTCAGTCGTCTATAATCTATAACATAATATTAGAGAGCATAGAGTAGCTATAGCCAAACAGAGGGGCCAGCTCATACTAAGTGGATCTTTACCCTTTACAATGACTTTATTTTGATTTTTGATATGTTGATTGTACAATTTGTACATTCTCGTTGGAGGAGTAAATTAAACACAGAATACTGTATCACTGAACACTCTACTATCGGCTGCGGCTCTGGAGCAAGTGGGCGACAGCACTCACGTCTGGCGACCATCTTGTCCCAACCTCGCCCTGATTGGTAGTAAGCGGCCATCTTTATTTATCAATACACTACATTGATAAATTGTGTTTTTTTTGAGAATGAATTAGATCTTAATTAAATTAAAGTTAAGTAACTATTATTCCCTCTGAGTGCAACCGGATTTTCCGTTCTCGGTTCTCGGTGCATTACGCATACCTAGGTATAAGTATAACAGATTTTAACTCAAAATAATACTTATGGATACTCAATACTCATAAACCATAATAGTATAATATAGAGCTGTAAAATAAGGAATACAACTATTATAGGAGGCTGCAAACATTGTCTTTTTTCTATTCTTTAGCAATTAAAAAAAAAAAACGAAAAAAAAAACGCTTAACCTTATATTTTTAGCACGTGTGAAGTGTCACCTCTATATCGCTATCTACTCACCACGTGTGTGGAAACACAGGTGAAGACGTTCACATTAGCGACGTCGCCCACCGCGAGTCTGGAGGACCGCTACTGTTGAAACACCGTTTAGTACACCTCTTATCACTTTAGCGGTCATTGTGTCTGTAAATAGAAAGCAATCGCTTATTATTAATTACAGAGTTAATTATTTAGTTATATTCTAATTTAATACTAGATGACGCCCTCAGCTCCGTTGCGCCAAAACTCGTTTATCGCGTTGAACCTTACATTTTTCCAGGTTAAAAAGTATCTTAATATTATGCTGTTTTCTGGGACTCAAAGTATGTCCATACCAAATTTTAGCAAAATTGGTTCAGTGGTTTAGAGTGAAGAGGTAACAGATAGACATACAGACACACACTATAAGTGAGTGAGACTAGATTATAAGTGCTAAGTGTTCCTGTTGGTCTTCTCTTTAGTTTTGGGATAAAATTTTGAATGGAGATACTTTGAGTGTGAATTGAAGGACATAGGACAATAATTTTGTCATGGGAAAAAATGCGATTCCCGCGCAATAAATGAAGTTGCAAGAATTATATACCTACTTTAGGTAGTAAATTTTATAAACAGGAAGGATTTAATTGCTTTCAGGCCAGCAAATTAGCCTCAAAAGCACTTGGATGGCTTTCGTAGAATTTGGTACAGATACCATATTATATTGCTATTGTGCAACAAAATGTTACACAATAGCAAATGTATTCTTGAGGGATTTCTTTCAGCATCCAAAAATTCGCAACATCTAGTCTGAAGCTTTGTTTTGGCTAAACTTTCATTTCATAAATTGAACGACAACCAAAAAAATATAAGTTAAATAATAAATGCTAATTTTTATTAGCAATATTTAAATGTTATTTAAATTCATGTAAACGAATTATAAATACATAAACATCATTATAATTACATAATAGCGTAAAATAGTTGAATAATATTATTTTAAAATAGGAACAAATCGTTTAATAATATAATATTAATATTTTACCCTAAAATTATCAAGATGTTGCATTTTTGTTTATAATTTTATAAGGTCAATAGAATTACAATATTTTCTTTTTAGATGTTTTCTTTTAAATTAAACCGAATTAAGTCACTTAGAATATTTCTAGTTACTAAAATATTATGTCAAACATTATTTTGATTGATTCTAAACACAACAAAGAACAGTAGGTGGTACTTAATTTAGGCTTTATTAGCTAACGCCTCTGTCATCTGGGCTACTCTGTGGTCGTCAGACCTGAGCGAAATTGTGTTCCGTACCAACTATCCTACCAAAATGCTTGTTTTTCCATAACGTTAACTTCGTTTTTAAGCCAGAGGAGATAGTCTGTTGATAGTCTGTGCAAGTTAGCGCCTAAACTAGTGAACCGATTATTAGTGAACTATCTATATTCTACCGATATTGGCTTTGCCTTTGCCGAGCAGTAGGATATTTGTAGGCTACACAAAATATATTTATAAAGCTTATAAATACGTTATCAACGTGTTTCGTTTGGAAAATGTACAAGGAATTTTGACAGTCTATGTACATGTTTGTTCTACTAGCATCTAAACTACTGATAGTATTGTAAAGAGGTAAAATTAATTGTAACTACAATAATAATTGATATCTTAACGATGGTCCGGATGACATAGACTCCATAATACATTAAATCCTCGAATGTATTTCGTTGAAATTTTGTGTGCTTATCCTACAGGCACAACAAACGGCCAACATATTTATTTTCCAAAAAATGTAGTAGAAAAAATATAGTAGCAGACCAAAAAGAGCACAATCCTAACAATCGCGCTTATCGAAATATCTGATATCAGGGTAATAATATTATCAGAAATTCTTTACTCGGTCGAGAGAGCTTCCTTTGAGACTTTCAAGCATATAATATACAAAATAAATGATAAAACAACATCTGCCGGATCTGCTACTGTTATTATTTCTGTCCAATGACCCCTAACTCGTCCAGTTATACCACAATCGATAAAAACTAATACACTAACCTTCTGAGTGTTGCCAAACGAATATTTATGCAGATTTTATTTTAATGAATGCACATTTGGTAACTTCTCACATTACGATATGAAGATGGTGTAAAATGATATCGCGATCAACATTTCCTTGCGTTTAGCCTCATAGGACAAAAAACATTAAGTAACTAACTGTAAAAATATTTGGCACGAACGGCCCGGCAACATCAAATAGTTGAAACTACAGTCTTAAAAAAATAGTTTCTAGAGTTAAACAAAAAATTAAAACCGACTTCCAAGGTAAAAACAATAATAACATCCTTATAATATGAACTAAAAAGTATTAAATAATTATTCCTATCTAATAGTGCCTTTTTCCGAATTCGGCTAAAACTCAACTATTTATGTACTCAATCTTCATCATTTTGAAGTCGGTGACAGTTCCAAAAGTTTAAAATATTCTGTCAGAGAACTGAAGATTCAGCTGTATCTGGTACCGACTTCAAAATGATGAAGATTGAGTACAGAAATAGTTGAGTTTTAGCCGAATTCGGAAAAAGGCACTATTAGATAGGAATAATTATTTAATACTTTTTAGTTCATACGTAAGGATGTTATTATTGTTTTACCTTGGAAGTCGGTTTTAATTTTTTGTTAAAAATAATAATACCCAACAGTGACCTCGCGTAAGACCAGCGTAAAATAACGCTTATGCCTTCTTTCACTGAATGAGTGAGAAAACCCTAAGGGGGCGTCCACAAATTACGTGAGGTGTTTTCTTGAATTTTTTAACCCCCCCCCCCTCCCCCCCTGGTGAGATTTCGTGAGATTTTATTCAACCCCTTCCCTTCCCAAATCTCACGTGAGATTTTTCAAATTGTGGGTTTCTTAAATTTTATGTTTAAACGTTTGGTTTGACAGTCAGTAGATTTTTTTTCGAACGAATTTGTGAATGATTTTAATCGTATAACGATTATGCTTACGATTAAATCTTAAGCATACGTACAACCTGGATGAAATGGACCAATATAGTATTATTTTGTAAACAAAAAATTACGTGAGATTTGCCAAGACCCCCCCCTCTCCCTAACGTGAGATTAGATGAGATTTCACTCGACCCCCTCCCCCCCTAAACACCTCACGTAATTTGTGGACGCCCCCTAAGCTTATGGAAGATGGAGGAAGATGAAGAATGCAAGTAGCAGCACTAAAAGAGCTAAGTATATACCATCGCTTATCATTAGTTGATCCGTCTGCTCGTTTCCATATCTATTTATATACTATATAATATTGTGCAGCACATTATTATAAAAGCTCACAGATGAGCTTAGTGACCTGTGTCAAAGGGCCCCAAGGTCGGACCATCCATCCGGGATGGTAGCCAGCAACCTTGGTTAAATGCCACCGTTTACATTAACTGTAACATTTTTATTGAGAACACGACGCTAGATTGCGTTTGTAATGGATGGACAAATGATTCATCATCATCATCATCGTGATCACTCGTTATGATGTATGTTCTTCGATTATAACCTTACACCGATGTTGGTGACAATTGCTGGTTTTATTGAAACCAGGCCAGTTAAACAGAAGCATTTTAAAGTGCCTAAGTGTGTGTGCAGTACACAAGAGCTATTCCTTTAGCGCCACGACATACCGGAATGGCAGCGACGAGGCGTGCACTTTCAGTGTCGTATGATTTTAAACTTTATCTTCATTATTGTAATACATAGTATCGCTTGAGAAATCGCGGCCTTCGGCGGCCGCCAGCGGTCACGAGCGGCCACGAGCGGCCGTAGACTTCTCAAGCGATACTATGTATTACACTAATAAAGATAAAATTTAAAATCATTTGACACTGAAAGTGCTCGCCTCGCGGCTGCCATTCCGGTGTACCGCGGTCCTTACTCTTATGACCCAGTGAAACCGACGACCGACACGACCGGCGAGAGATCAGGTGCAGGACCGACTTTTTACATGCCCATCCCACACATGATCATCTTACTTGTCAGACAATCAGGTGATCAGCCTGCATTGTTCTAACCAAACATGGAAATAATACTTCAAGAGTCATGTTCTAAGTTACTGGACCACGCAGGCGTTCGTTCATTGATATCTGCTTATAGGCTCAATTCACAAGCCATGAGGCGATGCGATATGTTTTTGAATGAGCCATTTGAAACTGTACTTTTTGTTGATAAACTAGAAAATATAACATTGACTCGACAGTGTCCATACTAATATCCATACTAATATTATAAATGCGAAAGTGTGTCTGTCTGTCTGTTACCTATTCACGCTCAAACCGCTGAACCGATTTTCCTGAAATGTGGCATGGAGATACTTTGAGTCCCGGGAAAGGACATAGGATACTTTTTATCCCGAAAAAATGTACGGTTCTCGCGCGATAAACGAATTTTGGCGCAACGAAGTTGCGGGCGTCATTTAGTATATTATAATATTTTAGACGCGCGGTTGGAAAAAAGGGTATTACCTCCTTTTCTTCTGTCTATTCTATGTCTGTCTTACAATTTTTTGATTGAGTCACGTGTATATGATATTTTACTAACCTCAAAAAATTACAACGCCGCTAAAGATCTTTTCACTTCAATATAAGCAGTCAGTAGCGAGCGAGCCATGTACGCGTGTATAGATATGGTCACTCACACAACTAAGGGCGACGCGCACTCGTAGATTGCAAGAACTATAACATAATGTTATATCTCGAAATTCAAAACCAACTATAGCTAACTCAGTGTAGCTAACTATTAGGCGCCTTTATAATTAATTTACAATTGTCAATTAGTCTTAGTTACAAAATGATTTGAAGTTCAGCCATCGTAAAGTTTTGTAAGAAACATTCATCTTCTGTCTAATAGAGTTATGTAGCTAATGAATTTCGGTGTTCCTTCATTTCTTTCGCAAATATATATTACTAGATAACGCAATTTTTCCGGGATAAAACTATTCTATGTCCTTTCCCGGGATTCAAAGTATCCGTACCAAATTTCAGCAAAATCGGTTTAGCGGTTTGGGCGCTAAGAGGTAACAGACAGACAGACAGACGGACAGACAGACACCCTTTTGCATTTATAATAAATAATAATAAGTATATAAGTATTAAGTATAGATATTAGTATAGATGAATAAAGAGAGAATAGACACAGAAATATAATTAGGTTATAGTACTCGTTGTACGATAAATATTGGTTGTAAAGTATTTACCGTTTTATTTAAATCCTGAATTTTTTCTCGTTGTAAACTATAGCCTAAGTACCTTCCTGTGATATATACTGTACTTGAGCTCAATTTAATCCAAGTCGGCTGCCGTACAATATTACAAGATTGCCTCATACAAAAAGTTTGCAAAAACTGCAAGAGCTTTCTTCTATGTCGAAACGGAGAATCAAACTGACTAACGTTTGCAAAACGCGTGGACTTAACAATGATAGTTAACCAGATTTCCCCATCTGACCCGTGGTCAGCTAAACGCTAAATGTCATAGACTATCATTACATTGTCGGATTTAATGAAAGATTGGGCCGTAGGGGGAAAAACAGATGTTGTGTGGTACGCAATACCAGGCAGAATGTTGTGAAGAACTAGATAATAATATCTATACATATAATAAAACTGTAGAAATGAGAATTCTGTAAATTAAAGATATTAAAAAAATAATAAGTGGGGGGTGTCACTACATCGCTATAGAAGCCAAAAAAGTGGTTAGATTTTTGTCTGTCTGTCTGTCTGTCTGTCTGTATGTTTGTTCCAGCATCACACAAAAACCACTGATCCGATTTGAATGCGGTTTTCGCAGATATATTTGTCTTCTTCCAACTTAACATCTGGTGTATAAATTTTCCCCCCCCCCACCCCTCTAAGGGTACAAAAGAGGGGGTCAGATTTTGTATCAAACTTTTTTCTTAAACATGAAAACTAGTGATCCGATTTGCAAACGGTTTTCGCAGATATATTTGTCTTCTTCGAACTCAACATCTGATACAAAAAAAAACCCCCACCCCTCTGAGGGGGGTCCGATTTTGTATCAAACTTTTTTCTTTAATGGACTTACTTCATATTATTTACTGTGTTTTTCAACTTAACATTTGGTGTATAACATTTTTCCCCCCACCCCTCTTAGGGGACAAAAGAGAGGGTAAGATTTTGTATTAACTGATGAAGTAGAAATACTTTATATGGCAAAACAACATTTGCCGGGACAGCTAGTATTTAAATAAGAGGAGCAAAATAGCATAGAGTAGAATTAATCTGCAAAAGGGGTTTTGACTTCTACAAAATCTAAAAATTTCAAAGAAGAGCATTTTATTTAATTTAAATGCATAAAAAAGGACCCTACACACGAAGAATATATTCATTATTTTGTATACAAAATTGCATATTTTATTAAAATGTTATAATATACAAACGTTTATTAAAATTTGTGTTTGTTTATAATTAATGTCATATAGATTTTTATACAGTCACTATACTTCTTAGGGACTAAAGTGTCCATGTAACAAAAATGCTAGTTACTGATGCTATACAGGAAAACGCCTATCGTCTAGCTATTGAACTTTAGTACAATAGCTGTGTAGCCGGCCTCGACATAGCGATGAAAACGATGAGTAACAGGGAGAGTGCTAAAGGTCGCATGCCGCATGCCTCAGGATGCCGCCCAACTTGAGTTTCATTGATGAAACATAGGTTGGCGACTTGGTGGACCCTTCAAGAATGCACACGTTTTAAACTGAAGAAATTTTTGCACACGTTTTAAACTGAAGAATTTTTTGCACACGTTTTAAACTGAATAATTTTTTTGCATACTTAATTGGAGGTTTTAAGACAGAAAAAATGATTTTCCATCAAAGAAAGTAGATTTTCCGTATAGCCAGATATATTAGCTAGATGATGAAGTCGATAAGTTACAAGGTTTGTTCAAAATAAATGGGAAATAAACAATCGGCCAAGTGCGAGTCGGGCTCGCGCACGAAGGGTTCCGTACCGTTATAGAGCAAAAAAAGGCCAAAAATTGTGTTTTTTGTATGGGAGCCCCCCTTAAATTTTTATTTTATTTTATTATTATTCTTAAATATTGAAGTAGACATATAATTAAGGCCTTTGTGAAAATATCAAGTGCCTACCTGTTGCTATTATTGATATCGAGCAAAAAAGGCCAAAAAAATCACGTTTGTTGTATGGGAGCCCCCTTTAAATATTAATTTTATTTTGTTTTTAGTATTTATTGTGATAGCGGCAACCAATATACACAATCTGTGAAAATTTCAGAACTCTATCTATAGCGGTTCTTGAGATACAGCCTGGAGACAGACGGACAGACAGACGGACAGACAACGAAGTCTCATGAATAGGGTCCCGTTTTCACCCTTTGAGTACGGAACCCTAAAAATTAATAATATGTTATGTTTTCAACTTCATTTCCTCGCGTCTTCAATTATTATGATATTATGATGACGTTGAATATTAGTATACAAAGTTTCAAAATTTTATACTAGCAATTTTAATAAAATTTAGTTTAGACTTTTTGGGCTAGTCACCAATTAACACCGGTAAACGTAGGATCTAATGGAACTTTTTTGTGTGCACACAGTGGTAAAATAATATTTTCTTAAACCTTAATATTTAACTTAAAATATCTGTAACGATTTGGAGAGAAACATTAACCAACACGCAAAAACTACTGAACAGGTTGATATTGAAGTTTGGTACAGTACAAGTAGTTTAAGGTTTGGTAAAGGTGTAAAAAATTATAGTTTCTGTCATAATTTAAGTGTTATTTATGTAGTCAAAATTATATTTCATCTTATAAGAGTAAAACGCAGATCAAAATAAATAAATACATTTTGCTTTGATTAAATTTGTATTAATAAATTTTAATAAAAAATTTAACATTTTAAATTAAGATTTATTAAATTTTAATGTTACTTAAATGACGCGTAAAAATAAATTAATGTTAATTCATAGCTAAATTAAAACATGTAGTAAGAGAGATCTTTGTTATGTTTGATGTAACTAGTTACACTTACAGAATACCAAAACAGTAATTTTATGGTTGTGCCACAATAGAAATTTGTACAGTAGACTATCTTCATGCAATTCCAAATAGTGTACCTATTTGGACATGAAGATTATGCGCACACATGAAGGTTATTTCAGATTCCTTTAGAGAGTAGAAGTATTATTATGTATGTATATTGTATAAGTAATATTTTGCATCGTAATTTGTATTAAAGGCACGGATAGCTATGTCAACACGTAGAAGAAGAAGTGTTAAGATTGAAATAGTTCAATCTTAACATACATGCACTTCTTTAAAAAAAATAACTTTAAGATAATATCTGTGATAAACACTGCATAATTCATCTCTCAAGTTATCTGACATCACGCTAATATTATGTGCGTGAACCCGATGCGTGTAGTCTACTATAGTTTACTGTATGTTGATTATACTGCGCCACACCTGCGTATCAAAATATAATTTCGTAGAGAAAAAGGTCAAGTATAAGACATCAACGCAGCGCTGCTCTTGTTAATATAGCGCGTTGAAGTCTTTTACTTGAGTGTGTTAAATTCCAAGTCTAAAGTACCCCGCAAACGATCAAATTTGTTTGACAAACATGTTTGATGTAATTTACGTTTTCATCAAACAGTAGCGCAGACGAACAAATGTGCATCAAACACGTTTGTCAAACAATTAGCTAGAATCGGTTTGAGATCATGAGATATTGTTTGACAAATACAGCGGAACACGTTCAAACACGTTTGTCAAACGCTACGTAAATCAAAATTTTCTTCAAACAGGTCAAACACGTAGTTTGTTTGACAAACGCTTCAAACAAAGCTGTACACTATCAAACTGTTTGACAAACACGTAAAATTTGATCGTTTGCGGGGTACTTAAATAACGAAAACGGAACACAATTTTTTAAATAAATTGTTGAAATTTGTATTTAATCTTGTGTTTCGTTATTAACATTATAAGATAGTAAATTAAAACGCTAAATAATATTTCTTTATGATTCTATACCAAGTCAAAATATCAAAATAATATCAAGAATAGAAAACACAAATTATTATTTTTAGATGTATTATATTTAATTATGTTCTAACAAAAAAAAAAATCCACAGCCGAACAAAGAGCTTCCTCTTGGAAGTCAGTTAAAAAGCACTAAAATGAAAACTTCAATGTTCAACCAATTAATTTTGACTTTTATTACAAGCCTTTACAATAATAAAAACATTATGCCTCTCGGTTATAATATATATATAATTAAGTTATAAATATATTATTATATGATAATTATTTGAAACATTCCAAATTTAAAAATGATTAACATTTAAGATTTATCTGATGATGAAGAGTATGGTGTTTGTAATATTGACCATAGATGTAAGAAACTGATAGAGAAGGCACGTCAATATTAGACACAGTTTTGTTGGCTTAAAAATACTTTATAAAGTATCGTAAAATACGAGTACTATGTGAAGTTCCAAATATTATTCAAAAATAAACTTATGTCTTAGGTACTTACCAAAACGAACTAAGAAAAATAATATCATTATTTATTTTACAATAATTTCAACATTTGGGTGTAAACATGTGAATGATTCTGTTTCTTGTATATTATTATTCGAGATTTTTACCGCACTGGAACCATCCATTTTGCCATGATACAAAGTATTTTATTCTATTCTTTCCGGGGCCATAAAGTAATTTTATAATAAATAAGTATCCTAAAATATATCAATTATTATTTCTTAATTGTCTTTTCCCTTATTTTAAATTCAAATTGGTTTCTTTGAACTCCTTGAATCGAACAAGTAAATTAAACAAGTTTGATTAAATTACTTGCATAGTTGATTGACATAAATTATATTGACTAACATTTTCAATGGACGAGTATTAAAACTAGAGTTTACTAGACTGCATTAATATTTAAAAGTAGACATTTAAATGACAGTATGGAAGATAGATCACGTGTACGTATGCCATATCTAACCATTTCTAATCTCTACATGATACTGTAACAGCGGGTGACCGCCGGAGCGGCGGTGTGAAGGTCGCCGTTTATGTAACATACAGCTTAGACTTTAGAGCATGTGCAACGCGTGACGGCGTTACGCGTCGCCACTGTATACAGGACTAGATGACGCCCGCAACTTCGTGTATCGCCCGGGAATCGTACATTTTCCGGGATAAAAAGTGTACTATGTTCTTTTCCAGGACTAAATGTATCTCCATACCATTGAGCAAAATCGGTTTAGCGGTTTGAGCGTGAAGAGGTAACAGACAGACAGACAGAGAGACACACTTTCACATTTATAATAAACTAGACTAGATGACGCCCGCAACTCCGTTGCGCCAAAACTCGTTTTTCGCGCAGGAGCCGTACATTTTTCCGGGATAAAAAGTATACTATGTTCTTTCCCGGGACTCAGAGTATCTCTATGCCAAATTTCAGCAAAATCGGTTCAGCGGTTTGGGCGTGAAGAGGTTAAGATAACGTAATTTAACTAGCACATTAAGACAATACTTTAGGGTGTGTATGAGTCACCCGTATAGAGTTCATTTTGAAAGTAGCAGCGCTGAAAGAGTAGCTTTTTAAAAAATAAATAAAACGCTTGCTCATAATATGCATCATAAAAAGATACCCTCTCCACGCTGCTATTTTTACAGTGAACTCTTTATGAGGAATACATACTCACCCTAAAAAATTATGGCTTTGTTTTGTTACACTCTGTATAGGTCAGATGCAACATGTTCCTATGGGACTTTACAGGTAACCCATGGGGAAACTAATTCAGGGTAAAAAGTTGACTAGGTATGATATTAGTAAAAAATGAGTTATAGTCTTAACTCTTAAGGTCTAATTATAGTTGACCCAGTAAGTACAGTGTTTTACACCGACATTACAATTAGTGTAGATCAAATAAAGTCGTACACAGAAACAGCTTTTCTTAACAGTTTATTTCTATTTAAAGTTACAGCTGTATTAAATTTTAAAAATACAAAAACGCTTCTTATGTTAGATCGTTAGCTATAAACACCTTTTTTTACGACACTTGATACACCTACAAAATACTTACTACGTTGTAAAGTTTATATTCAACTTAAAAGTAATTAAATACTTATTAGTCGTCGTAATGAAAAAACGTCACTTGTAAATAATTTATTTAAAATAAGGCAAAACTTAGTGTCGCTTTAAGACTTATTGCACTGGAAGATCATATATAATACGATTATTGATATCCATCGTATTTTCAAACAAGAATCTAAGGTACCAAAAATAGCATGCCAACGATAGGGTAGAATTTTTCCCCGAGTACTTGGGCTACCCCCTAGTATATAACGTAGTAGAAGAAACTACCCCATTATGCTTGGTATGCCATTATTGAGTCCACAGAATATCAGGGGCTGTGGACTGTGGAGCCCACAGTCATGGACCTGAGTGAATTCCACTTCAATGGTTTGGGCATTACACCTACCAATTTGTATCTGGCGCCTTGTTTAATGCATTATTATGTTTTGTTTATTATTTTATTTTTTCTTGCATTGTTGTTTTTTGAGCTTCTGTTTACTATCATGTTACTTGTATTGTGTGGTGTTTTTTATTTTAAATGTACAGAACTTTGTGAAATGTGCAGATGAATACTGAATAAACGTTTATTTATTTATTTATTATTTTTTCAAAGTTTGAATGTCAATAATAGGCTTTCCTGTAGTATGAACTAAAGTACCAATAATAATTGAGTGATTTGCCATAATAATTCTACTTAAAAGCTTATATTTTTAAAGCGTTTAGTAATAAAATAATTATTACATCGTAAATATACGTTATAATATAGACAAGCCGTGACCTTCGTGATATTTTCCCGCCAAATTCGTGTTCCAAGTTCAAATTCAACTATCGATTATTTCGTAACATACTTAACCATGAAAATGTTATTTCCTTTTATGGGAATCCAATGTTTTTTGTTGCGTATCTGGAATCTATACTATGCATACTAATATTATAAACACGCAGTGTGTCTGTTTGTCTGTCATCTCTTTACTCCTAAGCCGCTGTATCAATTTTATTGAGCTTTGGTATGGAAATGATTTAAAGTTCCTGAGAGAAAAAGACTGGAGATATGATTGGTAAAAACAAATTTTCCATAACGGTATCTCTTTGTAATATCAATTGTAACGTTTAACATTTAGTCCCAGAACCGGTGGTAGGCACCATGTAGACTTTCTGAAAACATTTGTTTCAAATTTATTTGCAAATAAAACATTTTTTATGCTAATTTAAATGTGTAATAAACTTAGAGGACGATGCTTTAAAAAATACTCGTAAATACTTGAATACTCGTTGTGAAAAGCGTCAAAGTTTACCTAATACGTCTCATATTATCTTTGGGCCTGTTTCACCACTTCCTGATAAGTGCCGGATAGGCTATTCACAACTTATCTGATAGATGAAGTATGGAGTATCTGTCAGATAATTTGTGGATAGAAAAACAGCCCCTTAATTTCGTAAATTGCGCTTGAACTCCAAGGTTCAAGCATTTTAGTTACCACACCTAACTATAACAAATTATCTTAGCAAGAAAATATCCCACAAGAATCACATATTCTGCGCTGTAAGGGTTTATGTTATATTATTTTCATTATTGAAGTGAAAACTTCTTTAGCGGCGTTGAGCACTTTTGTGGGATGGGTAAAAACTGTGAAACTCGCGTCAGATGCTCGTGCTGATCGAAAAACCATAGAAAACGCGTAAGACGGTTGGAGAGTAGTGTTTTGTCGAACTCGAACTCGAACGAAATGTACAGTCGGGGAAATGAGTTGTTTAGCAGAAATGTACAGTCGGGGAAAATTATGCTAAGCAGAAATGTACAGTCGGGGAAATGAGTTGTTTAGCAGAAATGTACAGTCGGGGAAAATTGTGCTAAGCAGAAATGTACAGTCGGGGAAATGAGTTGTTTAGCAGAAATGTACAGTCGGGGAAATGAGTTGTTTAGCAGAAATGTACAGTCGGGGAAAATTGTGCTAAGCAGAAATGTACAGTCGGGGAAATTAGTTGTTTAGCAGAAATGTACAGTCGGGGAAAATTGTGCTAAGCAGAAATGTACAGTCGGGGAAAATTGTGCTAAGCAGAAATGTACAGTCGGGGAAATGAGTTGTTTGGCAGAAATGTAGAGTCGAGGAAATGAGTTCTTTAGCAGACGCGCTGATTAAGGCCGCGTTTCCACCTGCAAGACAACTGTCGCGAGAAGTGTCTGACAGTCTGTCTGACAGCAGCTTTTTTTTCGATTGTCGATATTTTTTAATCGATTGTAAGTGTTTCGATTAATTAATTAAAATGATCGTGTTTTTTTAAATCGATTTTCATAAAAAATGGGTTAAAAAAATAATGCACAACGTTAATAATCAAGTTTTCACTTCTGCCGGCACTCCCGGAGTGCAACCCATCTTTTTATTTATAATATTATTTTCACGGATATAATAATACGAGTACTATACTTGTACGCATCTATAACTTCGAAACAAATTCAGAACAAACCATCAAACTTTATGAGTGTAAAGTCGCACTTAGATACATTTAACAATAACTTAACTTTAAATTAATGAACGGTTTGAATGTAAAATATGTTGCATAAATTAATATTTTTAAAATTAAAGTTAAGTAATCGTTAAATGTCTATGAATTCAGCCGTCATCAACGGAACTATCGGAATTCCTCCACTTCCGTTTCTGACTAGACTATGTCGTGACGGCCTTAACCACCATAGTGAGAGTTTACTTCGCAGTCTCTGTGCAGTTTTCACCTTTAAAATAGCCTCTATGTGGGTGGAACAAAGGTCAGGTCATAGGTAAAATAACTCAAAACGAACAGTGAGAGTGACTTTAATGTCAAGGCCGTGTCATCACATTTCCAACATGGGGCCATATTAGATGAATGTTAAACTGGATTAAAGGTTTTTGTATGGGTGTTTATGAGATAATAAGTATGTTATATATATAATGTATAATACTTAATATGTTAATGTCAATATAATATAGCTTTAGACTCTTAGATGACATTTAATATTAAAACAGAAAATAAGCTTTGTAGAAAAATGTAAAATAAAAAAAATCTTCGTTACGAGTTTTCAAAATTACAAAATATTTTGTATTTTTTGTGTAATTGTTTTTTTTTTCAATTTTAAACATAAATAAAATACAGCTAATTGCTGAACATTTGAATCAAATATTTATTTTTATTTAATTCATTCAAAATAACTTAAAAAATTCACGAAAGTGTCTATGAATGATCTTTGTCTCTTGTGTATGAATGAACTCTTCTATTCTACATTCTAATATCTCCCAATCTCTCCTATGCTCAAATATTGATCAGTTCCTGATCCTTTACACAATCAATATCACAATTGCGCAAAAAAGTTCATTTATTTATTAGGAAAAGCATATGAATTAATTTTGTAAGAGCATTGCACGTATGTATAAATGCGCCGGAGATCGGTCGAGACATCACTCGTCCTCTCAACTTCGACCCAAACACATCAACATGCAGCTGGTGAGTACACCTCAAAAACACGAGAAAATAAAACTCGAGACTTTTCTGAAAACTCGATAAAATAAAACTCGAGACTTTTTTGAAAACTCGATAAAATAAAACTCGTGACATTTTTGAAAACTCGACAAAATAAAACTCGAGACTTTCTTGAAAACTCGAGACTTTTTTGAAAACTCGCGACTTTTTGAAAACTCAAGACTTTTTTGGGAAACTCAAAACTTTTTGGGAAACTCGCGACTGAAAATTTGAAATTCAAATTATGGAACTGTAAACACTAATCATGATACCAAAATTTCATCCCCTTTAAAGTGAAGTGTTGATGTTCTTTGTTAATCGGGATCTAATTAAGTTATAGCGTGAGTTTTAACTTTAATTAAATTAATTGCTAATGTTATCAATATAACATGACTCTCAAATATTTTAACACGAAAGTTAGTGTTAATAGCTTTTAAGAGTGAATCTTTAAATCGTTTAATACAAATAATAATAAATAATCACGTGCCTAAAACTTAATCTTATAAATAAAATTATTTATAAAATTAACGATAGGTACCAATGAAATTCATTGTTAATTTATATAACATTTAAAGTAGCACTTTAGTGTACATGTTATTTGCAAGAACATCAAACTCATATTTCACATAACATACAGATATACAATTTAATGTGTCATCTATATAAATCCTAAGGCGTTTTCGAAACACTCATTATGCCTTGTGAAACAGCCTTAAATTTTGTGAACTGACGGCCTATTTTAGATTCGATTATCTTTTGATATAAAGCTTATGGTCAGAGCAATGAAGGTAGTCAATTAATACAAATTTTGCCATTTATTAATATAATTAAGTATTAGACCATAAAAGCAATTCAAATGTAAAGAAATGCCATTATTTTATAAATATCGGGAAAAGATATTATATTTATTTGGATAGCATTTTCTCAGTATTTATTAAAATAACTATCTAATAATTATGTTTAATATTTCAGCGCTACTACTTTTACAGTGAACTGTATATTGCTTAAATAAGAGATTCATACACACCCTAAAGTATTTTGTTTTGTTACATCCCGTACATGAATTATAGTTTAAAAATACTATGTTGTAATTTTTACGATCTAAAACGAAAGGATCACAGAAAATTCTTGAACAAACTAAATTTAAGGTTGGTCACAATGCGTTACCGTGGGAACACGATTGTTACATGTGAATGCATTATCTCACAAGAAAAAATCTAAACAAGGTCTAGATAGCCTTAGGGTCCACATGCAACGTGACTAGGCGACGCGATGGATTTTAACCGACTTCCAAAAGGAGGTTTCTTTTTCCGAAACATGAGTGCTTTCGTGACTCAATACGTAATTTTTTTGTGGGGTTAAATGCTAAACAAATGCTTAACATCGTCCAAATATAATGTTTTTTTAATGAGCTATTAAAACAGATACACTTCAAATTGACTATGACTTGTTACCCGCAGTTTTGGGCTGCCTTTTTTGAGTTTTGTTTGTGTGCATTTCAAAATTCATAACATCACCGCGTTACGTTGCAATTTGCGTCTTTAACAGCGAGAGTTAATTACTCTAACTGTAGTTTTAAAGATGATAAGTTAAAAAAAACAGATTTGTTTACTGAATAATTAATTTAAATTTTAATTGAAACAAAATCTATATCTCTACATAAAAGCCTCTAATAGCTTTGTCCACACTGGGCCTTTTTTTGTTCATCAAGGGCATGCGTTATAGCGCAGTCAACAGCGAACGTGAGGCATGCCCGTGACGCGCGTTGAAATCGTAGCGCTCGCTATGACACTTTTCTTTCAACGCGGGTGGATTTTGACGCAAAAAGAAGATGACGAAAATTTAAGATGAAATTGCATAATGTGGACATAGCTAATGGCTGATGAATTTGGAATAAGTATACAAAAAATATGGATTTGAACTTTTTTCATCATTAAAAGAACATCAACACATCTTCAGAAATAACAGCTTCATCATACTTTATTGCCTATGCTAATTTTGATGTTAATCATAATATTTTAATGTTTCGTTTTGTAAATTAAATTAGTTCGTTGCAACTGTTGCTTCTGGGATTTGGATAACATTGGTGTAATATTGAACTTGTATTTATGTCATCGATCTAAATATATTTTAACTAATTGTTGTCCTGGCAATCAAAATTGACAACAAAAACACTAGAATTTAGATTTTAAATCTTGGTCATAAGTATCTTAAAAAGCTACCAATATAGATAAAAAGGTTACCAAAAAGGGGTATATTGCTTCCTTTCTTACGCCGCACTGGCGGTTTGCTCTTCACCTTAAGAATTTTCGATAACACCACGTGTTCTTACGCAATGTTATATTTTCAGCATCTCAGAAAAGTGTAGGTATAATAATTATAATAATTGGTCTCTCTAATTACAAGAAAAGTGTATAATTATTGCTGTGAATCATGAATTTCCACCAAGTCGTTACAGTACATTCAATATCATATTATCTCAAAAACGATTCAATATTATCATTTTTGACGTGGGAGAGCCATGCTTCATCACGCCCGGCCGGCTCGACCGGAGAAATACCACGGGCTCACAGAAAACCGGCGAGAAACAGCGCTTGCGCTGTGTTTCTCCGAGTAAGTTTACCGGAGGCCCAATCCCCAATCCTTTTCCCTTCCCTACCCTCCCCTATTACCCTATTCCCTTTTAAAATGCCGGCAACGCACCTGCAGCTCTTCTGATGCTGCGAGTGTCCATGTGCGACGAAAGTTGCTTCCCATCAGGTGACCCGTTTGCTCGTTTGCCCCCTTATTTCATAAAAAGTGCACAACGCTAATTTTCACACTTCAAAATTCTGGACTTATCTGACACCAGTAGCAACCTTCATCATGATAACATATTTTTTCTCACATTAACGTTACAACGGGTCAGAATGATTATTTCGTCCACTAATTAGTACACGACAGTATGATTTCAAATGCCAGATTTTATCGCATTTTTACATGGTTGTAATAGTCAATGTTGCCTCCATTGTTTGAAAAAAATTATAAGAATTATAGGAATCGATAAGATTAACAAACAATAGTGCGAGAAATGCAAGCAATTACTCTAATTTGAACTGTCCTAAATTATTTAAAAAAAAACATTACTTGTAATATACCTTTTTCATTAACTAGAAACCCACTTTGCACAAAGTCCTAAGCCTAACTATCACCAAAAGTCCATTCTGCACCAACTCCCAATTTTCACCAAACTCCAATTCGACACCAACTTCCTATTCACACCAAAATGACCACTTCACGCCAAAAATCCATTTTGCACCAACTCCCAACTTTCACCAAAAATCCAAATTTTCACCAAAAATCCAAATTTTCACCAACTCCCAATTTACACCAATCTTAATCCACAGTTAATCATCGCCTCCGTGCTCGGCCTTGCCGCCGCCGCCCTTGGCCCCGCCTACAACGAGCGGCCCCAAGCGCAGTACGAGAGGAACGCCAGGATCCTGTCACAGGACTCCGACGTGAAGGAGGACTCGTACAGATATAGCTACGAGACTGAGAATGGCATCAGGGCTCAGGAGCAGGGACGCGAGGTAAATATATCGGCCATCTTAGTTTTTAAGTACAGCATATTTGGGTAAAGTTATAACGGCCATCTTGGTTTTTCTGTGACAGAAGACCTTTAGATTCCGGTTCTTGAGATACAGCCAGGTGACAGACAGACGGACATCGAAGTCTTAGTGATGAAGTCCCGTTTTTGCCAAAGGGCAAAAACGGGACTTCATTGTTTATATACCCAAAGGGGTACGGAACTTAAAAAGGTAAGCTCAGTGACCAGAGCCCACCAGTAACGTCTAACAGCAAAATAGTTATTCAATCTATTATAATATTGATAATTAATGACCACCCAAACAAGCTTTTAATGGTGAAAAGCCATAAGCCATATTTAAATGTCTTCATGTTCAAGTAATGAACATTAACAAATAATGAATTCTATAACTTCTTAATATAATATAATATACCTAATCGCAAGTTGCAACCAGCAATATGAGTAACAAAATAAGGGAAGAAACATAATAATTCTTCTATTTCATTGCAGACTGGAATAGCATTTGCAACTAAATATATAGCACCATTAACATTTACAACCAATATGCAACCATTAATATGATTTAGCAGATACAGGGTGTGTTCATGTCAAAGGTTACTGTCCGTCCGTAAAGGCCGATCAGATTGTGCAACCTTCACATTTTTAGATTTATCGTTAGTACTCGTGTAGTTGCGTGCATAATTGCTTTGTGATGGTTAATTTGTTGGAGGTTACGAGGATGCCATATTTCTAGCAACTTAAAAAAAATTGGATATATATTTTTAAATGTAAAACGGCTATTCCTAAAAATATAAATATTGGCCGTAAAGTAGGTAACTAAAAAATGCCATAAAAACTTTGTTAGATTAATATTTATTTTAAGAGGATTTTTCTAATCCTAGCTGACAAAAAACACACGTAACGTTTATCTTATGAAAACGACAACAAAATGTCTTCAAGACTTACAAACTAAATTATATTCATGGCACTCAAAATTCGAATAAAAAAGCTTTTGAGAAATAATTTTCCTCGTCTGTAAAGTCTTACGCACATGACTGTACCTGCAACGCTGGTATTTATATACCCATCTTATTATATTGCTAATACATCGAGTGTATCGATTAAAATAATTAACTCGTATTGCTCATCGTAAACGATTGATCACAAAGAAGAGAACATTATTTTAGAAGGAAAAAAAACTATATAATTATTAATCACCTATATTGATCGCACGGAATTAAGAAACATTCTGTATTTTATAGACCTCGAAATTGTCCGAAAAAATTAGAAACAACCTGTATATAAATAATTGACCTAGAGGTCGTAAAAAACTTCCAACAAAAGTCGGTTAAAATTAGAGCTAGAGGGATGATAGGAATTGTGTTTATTTGCTTATTTTACGAGTATGTTATTTGTTTTTTCCGAACAGATAATTCGAATTGGGCCAAGTATTTTTAAATTCCACTTGCCCCCTTTTCAACTATAATTCAGAGAAAAACTATAATACCTATGTCAAAGAAAACTTTCTGAATCGGACACTCATTTTTTATCTTCGATTTTTTATTTGTAAACTTAAGACCGTAAATCTTTGTACTCTTTATCAATATGACTAATGTTTTCATCATCACCAGGCCGAGGGTATCGAAGCGGAAGGCGCCTTCTCATACACCGGTGACGACGGCAACATCTATACCGTCACCTACAGATCCGGCAAGGAGGGCTTCATCCCACAGGGCGCCCACTTCCCCACCCCACCCCCCATCCCCCAGGAGATCCTCGCCGCTTTGGAGCAGAACGCCCGTGATGAAGCCGCTGGCATCTTCGATGATGGTGAGTGATGGTGGAATAGAATGGAATAGAATAGAATGGAATGGAATGGAATGGAATAGAATTGAATATAATAGTTTTTTTTTTTATTTGTAAAACTTAAACATAAAACCGAAAAACTATGTGCCATTGAAGAAATCGATTCATATGCAGTTGACGGACCTACGTCATTTGGTCGAATTATATCAATCTACTGTAAGATGCCAACTGTTTTACATAACGCGAATTACGTGGGTCCACCATCTGCCTATGATTCAACTTCTATGATAGTACAAATAGGCGGTTATTGGTAAAGCCAAACGAGCGTAATTTTGTGAGTCATGATTTGTATGAAAAGATATTTACGCGACCGAAATTCTGCGACTCACAACTCACAAATTACGCTCGTTTGTCTTCACCCTTACTGCTAACAGCAGTTTCTACCAGACAACCTCTGAAGATGAATGGTTGTGATCTTACGCACTCAAATACGTTTAATAATAATTGCTTTGATTGAAGAGTTTAACAGAATGGAGTTATATCGTCATAAAATTTAAGTTAAGTCATTTAATTTCTCTGAGTGAGGCCGTTAGAAGCACATATAATATATTATGGTCATAATATAATATTATTATGGTATTCATGATACATAATTCTACTCTGAAAGGGTACTCACCTTAAGGGAGATCGCACACGTCACACTTTTTGTGTGATCGAGTCTGCGGCTTACATACAATCTGATGGCGCGCGCCATTCGGATTGTATGTAAGCCGCAGACTCGATCACACAAAAAGTGTGACGTGTGCGATCTCCCTAACCCATCAATCCCCAAGCGGCACCCGGTTGCCGCATAACAATTGAAAATCTATTGTGTCTGCGATTCCCACGACGAGGTATTAATACTCATTCTTGTGGAATTTTTTCTTCGATTCATCACATAACAAGTGGTTTCCATTAGAAGCCTACAAATTCCAGTTCATTTGCGATGAATCGAAACGATCAATCGCAAGCATAAGTCTGGCCGAAGCTCGTCTCGCTTAGCTCATTTTTCAGCTGCAGTATTACAAAAAACTTCGATAGCGCGATTTAGAATCAGACTATTTAGACACATTAAAAGACAAAGTATAAGGCAACAAACTAGATATATTAGATATAAACCCTAAGGTCTCAAGTGACCTCAGAACGGCCTGAGAATCTGACATTTCATCCACGCCTCATTTTATGAGTCATTTACTCAATTTATTTCCAATTTAACACAATTTAATTTGCTAGCGCAACTGCAGATGGGAAACAAAGTTCAATTACCCGACTGCAAAAAGGAGTGTTATATGTTAGTCCCGATGCGAAGCCTAAACAGTTCGCATTTGTATTTGAGGCATCTTTTTATTAGTAGAGAGATCAGGGAAAGATCATGATGACTATTTATTTTCAAATGTTTTTAGATCTATGTTGCTCCTTATTCTAAAAAAAAAGAAAGTCTACAAATTCAACGAGCATTTGAATATTGTGTCTTAGGCTCGTTCTAAAGCCTAAGTTTTTGTAGTGGCATTTGTACTTAAAGCATACTTTGCTTTGATAGTAGTGAGATCTAAATAAATAATAATAATTATGGATATATTTTCAAGATTAAGACTTAACGAATTCTGGTTTTATTGATTGAAATAATACGAAGCAAATTTTCTTTGTTTGCTACAGTAATATGACATTCGTCACAGTAAACAAAACAGTAGGTTAATTTTCCATGGTAAATCTTACATCAGTTCATAAGGTCAAAGTTTGGAAACAGCTCCACATAAGATGTAAAGGAAACTTTTGGAATAAATTAAAAAATAAATAATTCTATCATTAGGTAATTCAGTTAGCAATAATGACGACACAATATTATAAATGTTAATAAATTGTAATTTATTTGCGCTCACGCATAATGGCGCCCATTTTCTTTGTCGGCGAGTCATAGGCAATAGGCCATTTAAGTTGAGCAATTTATAATTTATTTATAGCATCTTGAGGTTTTTTGTAAGACATTAATGTTTAATAAACTATTTTTCTCTAGTTCTGAAATGTGGACTACAGAATTGAAGCTTTACTTTTTGAAAACTTTTTTTTCCTTAATTCATATTTTTCACAGCAACTTGCAACTTAAAAAAAAGAATTGTTATTAACAGATTGCATATTTCATGTTTAATACTAATACAATGCAATGATAGTATAATACCTATTATTTTTTTTAATTACAGGTCTATACCGCTCCGGTAAATACGAGGCTACTGCCCCCAGACAGCCCAGCCGCCCCCTCCAGAACCAGCCCTTCCGTCAACCCTACAAGTTCTAGAATAATACATACCTCTCTTCTCTTCTAATACTCATCGGCTAGTAGAGGCTAAGTTGAGCAAAAAGGTATAAAGCAAAAAGTTAGACTACCGCAATTAAACTGTAACGCGTTTTTTAAATCTGTAATCAAATTGTTGGTTACAGGTTTACGAAACCAAGAGTTGTCTTCTTAAGTGCCATCTTTTGCCTTTCTTGATTGATTTTAGCGTGTAAATAATTCTATTCTTCTAGTGAAACCCTTCAATACAAAATGTGATATTCTTTACTGTATAAGATTTTATGTCCACTCGTTGGAAAATTATTATTTATTCTATGAATAAAAACTTTATCAAAATTTACAACTTTTACTGCTTCAAACCAACTCCTACTGCAGTCTTAACCCCAAACAAAATATTGAGGTAGTAAGTGCAAATAACACACTAAATTACACACATTATGGTTGTCTGGAAAAAACCGCTTAAAGCGGTAAGACCGCCAATTTGCGCTCTTCCATTTTGTTTCTTTTTCTCGACTTTTGTATTTTAAGATGTGCAAATAAAGAGTTTATTATTATTATTATTATTAAATAAATAAATATATTTAAAAAATAAATCATAAAGTATAAAAATAATGAACTGTAAATAATAATAAATACTGGCGTAGTTTCTATAGTTAGATCATGTTAATTCTAATGTCAGAATCTGAATAGTTAGATCCTGTAGATTCTACTACCTTACCTAAGATTTTAGAACTGAGATATAACATTGCGAGCCAGAAATGAAGTTTTGTTTATAGCTTAACCTATCAATCCCCAAGCGGCAGCCAGCTGCCGCATAACAATTGAAAATCTATTGCGTCTGCGATACCCACTATGGAGGTGCTACGAAATTTCTGTTATATTTGAGATTTCATATTTTCCCTGAGATCACTAATTAATATTATTTATCATTAACTGAGACGCAGATAGTTAAATTCCATTTAAACTATTATAATATTAGAAGACTAGCTCCAAAATAAAAGGAAGTCTTTTTTAAGAAGGATGTTTATGCTTAATCAATGATATTCTACTTATACAGGTCTGTTACGTTCATACTATTTTCCGGCTTAAATCTCTTCCTAACAATTTTCAAATTCAAAATTGGACTTTGACAGATAAGTGAAACAAAAGATACGAAATGCCATTTACATGAGACAGACTAAATAAAAGACGACCCGATTGGGTCGTATTTGAGTCTTCACAACGCGCGTGGTAGTAACATAATATCTGCTTTGAGTTTTTTATATAAGTAACATAATTGTGCTTGATATTATTATGAAGCAAGATCCAAGTCCTCACTAATTTTAATGATAGATTGTGTGCTTGTTAGTAAGCTCACACCACAACATTTAGTCAGTGATGAAATTAGGGGCTTGTAAAGTATTAACTCGTGAGGTGGTGCGTAGCATTTTGCTGACGAAAAAAATATTTTTTCTTATCTCTATCTGTTCAAGCATTTAAGGGTGGGATGCACCAACTTACTACAACTATAACTTTAACTATAATGCCCGGAGCACACGAGGCTAGTTTTTCAAGCCAGGATAGCAAGCTAGTGTTAGTAAGCTAGCAAGCTAGTACTTCTGGCCTCGTCTAGACAAAACTATCTTCATTTGTAAAACAGAACTAGCATGCTCCAAGCTAGGTCAGCAAGCAAGGACAGTTTGGTAAAAAACTAGCTTGCTATCCTAGCTTGAAAAACTAGCCTCGTGTGTCCCGGGCAAAACAAATTATTAATATCAAATAAACTGTCAAATCTCTGGTTAAAGTCAATAATGGACGCCATATTTGACAATAACCTAGTTAAATTTGACATAAGACTCACGCTGTTGCCATAACAAATTATTTTTTCTTGTCGTATTAATAATGCATTTTTTATTTTCTCAATATCATTATCTTTAGCAACAGACATCTGTCAAATTCTGTGTTCATAGTTATAGATTAAAATTATTAAAGTCAACCTTAAGTACCTATAACCTTAATTTTGACCATAACTGAAATTATAACAACGCCTGTGGTGCAACCCACCCTAAGTAGCTACAACTTTTTTCTCCTAGCAGTATTTTGATCATCTAAGTGACTGCTTTGTAAAGCTTTTTTGATGACTGATGTACTATAATTAGGAAATTGATTAATAACAGATGGCAAACTCAGGGTCAATTCAGACCGCAACGTGACGCGTAGATGCATTTCTAAAGTATGGATTTTACAGATTTGCAAGATGTCTCAAGCAATTGAAATCTGTCAATTTAGTACAAAGACGAATGGGCGGTTTCGTCCCATGTGTTGTAACATTTTCCTACCTATATCAAATGAAAGATCTCAATTTGTGTTATAATTTTTTGTATGGGCGTAACTATGTACTTATCTTGTGCAGGGAAGCTGTCATAGTCGTTTCATTTTTTTATAAAATATTTAATAAAACATAATCAAAAGTATTTTAATTTAAAATCAAGTGGAAAATACCACTGTGCGCCTACTCTAAACCCCCCTCCCCTCCCCCCTCCCACGCCACACGCTGCCATATTGGCCGTGTTCGTCGTCTTAATTTTTGGTTTTTTACACTGCTAAACCTTTTATTACACATGAATAAACTGTGTCATGTCATGTCATGGCAACGCCATGAACAAAGTTGTTTAAACTTGACAGCTGGTAACTAAGTATATAAATAACTTTGTTCGTGGCGTTGCCATGACATGACACAGTCAGTTTTTGGTAGCTGTGCTGAAGCACAGCTCACTTCCATGTTTAAAATTGTTACTCCCCTATTTATTTATTGACGACTTACGCATTATTAAAGGACTTCTGGTGTTTCTACATCTACAACTATCGTTTGTTATTTATGTATTTGAAAATATATAAATAACAAAGGAAATAATACAATTATCAGAATTGTATTATTTCCATTGTTATTTACATAATATTTTCAACTGTGCAATCCTTAATAACGATAAAAAAATAACTACAACTGCCTGTGATTATGGTACAATTATTATAAATGTAAGAATTATGTTTACATTTTTTTTATGAAATAAGGGGGCAAACGAGCAAACGGGTCACCTGATGGAAAGCAACTTCCGTCGCCCATGGACACTCGCAGCATCAGAAGAGCTGCAGGTGTGTTGCCGGCCTTTTAAGAGGGAATAGGGTAATAGGGGAGGGTAGGGATGGGAAGAAAAGGGAATAGGGGAGGGTAGAGAAGGGAATAGGGTAGGGTATTAGGCCTCCGGTAAACTCACTCACTCGGCGAATCACAGCGCAAGCCCTGTTTCACGCCGGTTTTCTGTGAGAACGTGGTATTTCGCCGGTCAAGCCGGCCCATTCGTGCCGAAGCATGGCTCTCCCACGTTAATTTTGTAACGCAAAATGTAATAAAGTATGATTAAAGTATTATTTAAAACAAAAACTTTTTTTCACTTGAAGAACTTTTGACCTGCACGCAGTTACAACAAAAACTTGGCATATTGATAATAAAAATGCTTATTTGAACATGTTTATACCAGTCGCAACTTGTTACAAGGGTTGAGACAGACCTCATACAAAATGCCCATTCACCTTTAGAAACGCATCTACGCGTCGCGTTGCGCTCTGAATTATTGACCATGAACGTAGAAAAAGAGGCGGATGGAGTCTTATTATACACAGAACTGTGTTTTCAGAGTCGGCCACGCACACATTCTTACGCCGCGCCTGTCAAATGGTATGGACTAGCGTAATAATGACTCTGAAGGACACAGTTTTGTTTATGGTGGGACTCCGTCCCACCATAAACAAAACTCTTTATACCTCCATGTTATTGATTCTAATAATATTTTGTCAATACAAATTCAGCCGACAGATCACGTTGAAAATATCGCTTATCTTTTTTTTTTATTACCTAAATAAGGGGGCAAGCGAGCAAACGGGTCACGCCCATGGACACTTGCAACATCAGAAGAGCTGCAGGTGCGTTGCCGGCCTTTTAAGAGGGAATACGCTCTTTTCTTGAAGGTTTGCAGGTCGTATAGGTCCGGAAATACTGCTGGTGACAGTTCATTCCAGAGTTTTACAGTGCGTGGCAGAAAGTTACGCGAAAAACGCACTGTGGAAGACTGCCACTCATCAAGGTGATGAGGATGGTATGTTTTTCGCGTGGGACGATATTATCTCTTAACTTTTAAAAATTACATAGTTCCACTATCTGCAAATGAATCGATGTCACTGATTGTACAATCTTGCGGGCTACGGCTACACATTTTGCTTAGTAAGCCTTTTTATAAAAGATTATTATAAAGTAAACAAAAGATGTATGTATTATATTCATAATTTGTTATTCATCTTATTTAAAAGAATTTATTTATTCAAGTTATACCCGGAATCCAAATTGCTGTGTTCGTCTGACTCATCTGGATGGTATTGGCCTGAAAGGATAAACAAAATATTTTAGTAATTTATATTATGTCTAAGATAGTACCAATTACCATTAGGTCCGATTGAACTTTGGTCTCTCAAAAAACTGCAGTTGTGATTAATAGGGGGATTAAAAATGTTTAACCCTGGAGTCGTCGCGTGGACTACATATGTAGTCCTTGCAAACAAAATCAAAAATTTCTCAAAAACTGTAAGCGTGCGACTTTTGCGCCTGTAGGTACTTTCAAATGACCTATCTAGCTACACATTCAGTGCAGCGCAAGCCCCTGTCGCGTATTTTCGTAACGCAATAGCCCCTCAAATATCGTGGACTACAGGTGTAGTCCGCGCGACCCATTACGTAAGTATTTTTTTTGGTTCAATTTTTTATTATTTCCGCATAAGTATTTTAATATTATATTGGTACATACTAGTAAAATAAACTCTGTTTTATAATTTTGATTTGTTTTAAAATAATATAACTTTATATTTTTAGACAAAAAATAGCCGAACGACAAGCTGCATACATTGAGGCGTGGTTGAATGAAGTCGATCGCGATAGGGAAGAGTATCAAGCGCAGTCAAGCTCTTTATTTTTGTTATTTTAATTACTTTTAATACAGAGGTCGTGATTAATTTTTGTTGATTTTTTCTGATTGAGATGTATTAAATATATTAATACTTAATATATTTTAATAAGTAAAATAAATAAACTATTATTTAACATGTTTTTATCTTTATTTCAAATTGGACTACGTATGTAGTCCGCGCAACCACTCCCGTCACATTCAGGTGCGCGACCACTGCAGGGTTAAGAAGATGACGTGATTAATGGGCAACCCAAGCACGTTTTCAATAAGATTTCATGTGCGCCATCTAGGTGATGTTTATAAAACTAAAACGATCACAGCATACAGAATGCAGATACTGTCGCTAGTAAGTTTGAAAGGCCGTCGCCTCAAAGCGCGTACGCACGGCACGCGCAATCATCATATTTTTATGTCTACGACTATTTTAGTTACAAGCATGAATTGTAGATGGCGCCTTTTTACTGGAATAAATATTTTTGTGGAAAAATAGATATTATCAATAATGAATACTACGAATAATAAAACCTAAGAAAACGTAACTCCCATACTAATACAGTTTTAAATTTGGTTCCTAGTACAGTTCCCAGAGCGTAAAAATCGTGCAAACCTCCGATTTTTGCAATAGTGGATGAAAATTGAAAAGAAAAAAAGGAATGTGTAGCTGATAACATAAATAATAAAGTTTACCTATTGAAAAGTTGTGCTTTTGATTTTTAAATTATTCTCTTCCACTTCAAGTAATCTCATAAACTGTAAAATTTTGAAGAAAATTTGCATATTTCTTTCTTTTAAATATATAGCAAAATAATAAAATATATTATTATTTTTTTGATTTGTATCGTTGCTTATATTCCAAAGAAAGAAATTAAGTTGAAAAGATATATAATTTAGATTTAAAATTAATATTTTTGTATGTAGATGAGCATACCTCCAAATGTGCTTGTTGTGTGCCTCGCCAGGTAAATGGCGTTCCTATTTTTCTTTGGTTTTAAATGGGAAGTTTAAAATTATTTTTTAGGCTTAACAAAGCCTTCTGTTTCTTAATATGTATAACTTTTGGTTTGGTTTTTACAGACTAAAATTGTTTTTTTTTTTATTAATTATATTTGCTAAAACATACTTAAAGGGAAAAAATACAAATTAGGTTAAGAACTGATATTTTATGTATTCAGGTAAGCATTTTCCAAACATAGCTCGCAGCATGCGTCTTTAGTATGTACGTGAGATTTGTAGCACCCAATTTTTTTCTGGCTTTGAGTAGGAAGTTGAAATATATTTCAAAGACTAGAAAAAGTCTTTCGTTTGTCGATGCATTTAATGTTTTAGCTCTCACTTAAATAAATTTTCAACAAATATAGAAAAATATTTTCGGTCTATTTTACACATTTTTGGAGATATTTAAACGTTTTTAAGTACTTAAAATTTATCATTTCTCTAAAAATTAAATACGCACAACAAGTAAGTTTAACACACTTTTCGTTACAACCCTTAAATCCACCCAAACCCTTTTATTTTGGTTACGACAAGCGTTATTCTCTAAAAACTTTGCAAAAACCTTAAGTTGTATTTAGCTTAGCAAAGCAAACTTTCTTTTTTAAAAATTGTGTATTTGGTTAATTTTCAACGTAAACAATCGGATAAGAGTCATTAAATAACAGGAACAAGGAAAAAATTTTTTTCTGGACCGGTTTTATATGGTGAAATATTAATTTTTAATTAAGTAACTAAAAAATTAAAAGCACAAAAAAAATTTTGGTAAACTTTGTAAGTTATAGTGTAAAAAAGAAAATGACACCTCAAAAACAAAAATCTATTCACTATTACAATTTTCGGAGGTTAAAACCTCTGGCGACTGCACTATCCATTCGAACTGTCATGTAACGTCAGCCTTTATACCGCTCAAGGTCACCTAAATATTGCAAATGTATGAAAAGTGAACCTAAGGTACACTTTTTTGACAAGTATTTTGGAGCATGTTTTTTGACGGAGTTACTCTTCCTTAGTTTTTATTATTCGTAAAATGAATATAATAAAATTTCTCTTGTCTTGTGTGCTTAAATAATAACGAAATTGTTTCAGCTACTGGACCTATTTTGATAAAATATACCACGGAAACAGACAAAACCTTACCATCATCAAAAATGCCAGCCGCTTCATCCTGCTCATTCTTCTTCAGCGCCACCAGGATCTCATCTGGCGTGGGTGGGGGGATCGGGAGGTGTTCCCCATGGGGTCTGAAGCCATCTTCTCCAGCTGTGAAGGTCACGGAGTAGATCCTCCCGTCATCACCTCTGTACGCAAACGCGCCTCGCGTTTGGAAGGTGTCACCAGATTCCTCTGCTTGTATATCGTTTGACGTTTCATAGGCGTAGTGGTAACCTGAAATGAGATGAAAATTACGTTGTGCACTTTTTTTGGGGTAGGTAATAGAAAAGTGACCCGATCAGAAAAGAGGGAGGTAGTAGTCAAATAGACAGGGAAATAATAATATGGTGGATATTAAGAGGACAAACGAGCAAACGTACACCTAATGGCAAGTGAAGCGCTAACTGTACGTTAAAGAGTGCGACAAACCAACATTCGCATTTACAATATTATATTATGAATCGTACTTGAAAACTGAAAATATTATAGACTGCTTATTTTGCAATCGCCTAACTGATGAGTAGCTTATCCAAAAGGTTAGGTTTTTGTTGCTCATTGATATTAAGTAATAAACAACGACAAAAACTTTGCAGTAGTTATTTTAGATATTATTACTTCTTTACCATCATCTCTTACTTCTTTCTCTAGTCGCAGTATAGCAGCATTCTTATCAGTGTTCTGTTGTTGTGTTCTGCTTACTGTATCACTGTCTTCTGTGTTTCTATTCTGTGGTAGATAAGTTTCTGGTAGTGTTCCTGCTAACGTTGTTCCAATTAAAGTTATTGATAACTGAAAAACAATTAAATAAATTATGAATTTAAGAATCATCTTCATTTTAAACCGTTTCAATTTGATCAAAGTATAAAAAAATTTAGGCTGGAATAAACATGGCATTGACTTAGTTTATTGCGCAATAGGCTACTTGACCTATATTTAATTTCATTGAAAAAATGCATATTTCTAGTAGAACTTGGCCTAGGAAACCGTATTTCACCCTTATCATCAAATAAAAGCTTATGATTGATAAATAAAGTCGATTTGAAAATATGATTTTATGAAAATATGAATTGTACTGACGAAAACGCTTTTGCGGTACTTTCGATTTGGATCTGACGTCATCCCATTTGTAATTTAATATATTTTATTTATCGCGCTCGTTATATGTGAGTTTAATTGTACATAAATAATAAGAATAAGCCTAGAAAGATTTGTAAAATATATTTTCTTAAATAATTCAAATAAAACATCAGTTTTATATATTATCTCTATTTATTGTAGTTGGGAAATGGAATGGCCAAAACTTTTCTTCAAAAGTGTTCAATATTACAAATGATTTCTAAATTCTTTTCTAAATTTTTGGCACTGTTAGACTCGTACGCTTAGCACATAAAACTTTTTTCAATAAAGAAAGTATAAAATACAAAAAACATGACGTCACACTATGGCGGCACAATGGCGGACAGTGTTTTCGGCGCCATATAAAAGGCATATTTTTCAATCAACATTTTTATGGGTTTCTATTGCTTAAAATATTAAATATTAGTTTTTTTGGTAAAAATGAATGATTAAGAAGCGATTAGAATGAAGAAAAAAAGTAGGTCAAGTAGCCTATTGTGTAGTTTAATAATATTTCAAATTGTAGTATTATAGCCACCCATGGTGGTCAAATTATATTACAATTTTAAGGATGGGAGTATTTTTACTCCCCTAATAATATTTTAAGCTATTCTAAGTGTCAAACAAGGTCACTATATAACTATAATACATAGTATGAATATTTTGGTATTCATAATTCACTTACATAATATTGTAAATACATAATTATTGTGAATATTGTCCTCCTACTCTGATTTTCTAACATGGGCTTACTGTTTATATAGATCGGGGGTTTTCAATGAACCTTGAGGGACACTCACTTTCAATTCTGACCCTTCGCTCATCCTTTGTTGAGCATTTCATCTTATGTTATTTAATTATGAGGATTCAACCTACATTACAATTTGATAATTACGTAAC
The DNA here is from genome assembly GCA_963422495.1 of Polyommatus iphigenia. Taxonomy (NCBI): domain Eukaryota; kingdom Metazoa; phylum Arthropoda; class Insecta; order Lepidoptera; family Lycaenidae; genus Polyommatus; species Polyommatus iphigenia. The sequence continues at coordinate 3,115,954 of OY730180.1, forward strand.
TATAGCTGATGGTATGTTTGGATAAACTTTGACTTAATATTTGTTATGGTACTTATTTTTCTTCTTAAAAAAAAAACACTTTTCCTTTATCAAATCATGTGTGTTTTCAAGCAGAAAAAGCAATTAGTTAAGTGATATAATATCAGTTCTAAATTAACATACATCCATACATAGAATACATCCTGGATTTTCTGGGTATACAAATTCAATCACTGAAATGCACTCTCCATCACGACTACAGACGTTGTCGTCACTTACAACATTGTCATTATATATATTGTTTCATTTATTTAAACAGTTCACCCTTATCCGAATAATGCTATTTCACGCTTTCATTAATCAATGATTACTTACGTATAATTTAATGAAGATTAAGACGGAAAAGGTATGTAGTCTGTGTTAAAATCTCCAATTTAAAATGTAAAAACAAAGTTTCTCTGAGTGCTGCTGTTAATGTCACATACATATTATATTAAATACTGTTTTCAACTGCATTGAAAAATTTCTGAAAGTACTGAAACAATTTTTAGGGTTCCGTAGCCAAAATGGCAAAAAACGGAACCCTTATAGATTCGTCATGTCTGTCTGTCTGTCTGTCTGTCCGTCCGTATGTCACAGCCACTTTTCTCCGAAACTATAAGAGCTATACTATTGAAACTTAGTAAGTAGATGAAGTCTGTGAACCGCATTAAGATTTTGATACAAAAATGGAAAAATTATTAAAAATTTTAGGGGTCCCCATAGGTACAACTGAAACAAAAAAAATTTTATTTTATTTGGCCTATGCGTGTGGGGTATCTATGGATAGGTCTTCTAAAATCATATTGAGGTTTCTAATATCATTTTTTTCTAACCTGAATAGTTTGCGAGAGAGACTCTTCCAAAGTGGCAAAATGTGTCCCCCCCCCTCTAACTTCTAAAGTAGGGGCATGATAATTCTAAAAAAAATATAAGATGTACATTACTATAAAAACTACCAACGAAAATTGGTTTGAACGAGATCTAGCCAGTAGTTTTTTTATACGTTATAAATGATTAACCTTAATTTAACTTTCATTATATCAAAAGTGAAATATTAAAATAAATCAAAATCCTTACAATTTCATAGAAATAATTCTTATTGCTGCTGCGGAACCCTTCATAGGCGAGTCCAACTCGCACTTGGCCGGTTTTTTAAAAAAAGAATCCACACAATTTCATTGAAACTATGTCAGGAGAACCATGCATACTTTCGTCCAAAAAAAATATTTTATTAAGAGCGGGCTGTCAAATTTTGCTGTATTTTTTAATAAGTATGACGATCCCGAAAGACGATTGACTTAAATGAAATCGAGATTTATTTAATCATTCCATATTTATCTGATATTATGTAAAAGGAAAACACGATTCACTTATTTTGACTCAATAGTCATATTTTTCGAAATCATTAATCTTTCTGGGCTTTTCAACAAAATATATCTGTTACACTTATTGAGTTACTATCAATAGCTTGCACTACTACAATCACACACTTTATAAAATAATGGTAAAATGAAATATTAGTATTGTATTTAGTTTTTAAGTAATCACCAAAAACAGTTTTTGGACTTACGACATTTACTTTCGTGTATAATTCGGGAACCATTGTTGCGCGATATTGTTCACTATTAGCTGCAGCCTAAAGCACATTGCCCGAGAGCACGATTCATCATTGTATCACGATTGGAGGATAGCGGTGTGTGTAGGCAGGGCTAGCGCTTTGACAGTAGGCTCTTAAATAGTGAATGTAACATTTAATTAATTAGAGAGCGAAAGCGAAACCAATAGGGACATAGGCTATAATATATTATTATAACCTAGTACTAGATAATGCAGGACCTAGATGACCTTCACCAGAACAAAGGACGAACATGACTTTGATCATTGTCAACGAAAACGTAACGTATTAAGATCAAAATCATGTGGGTCATTAAGCCAAGGTCATGGAACGGCATATGTAGTTAGATTGTGATGATACTTCCTATTGTAAATAATTAGGATCGACATAAAATAACGTTATGATAAGTATTTTTAATTATTGTGACCAGATACAAAAAAACACATAGGACTTCTGGGCCTAATATAAATTAAAACAAAACGGCAAAAAAGTTAGACATATTAACACGTTTTGACTTTTATAAATTTACTAATTTAAAATTAAAGTGTGAGTGTCTATTACAGTAAAATAAATTTCCTGTAAGGTAAAAAGTAGTAGAAATAAGAATGAAAGAAATGAAATAATATCCAATAATTTTATTCGATAGTAAAATTGAACACAGTGGTACACTTAACATAATAAATCAATAAGCTTAGTAATAATCATAACACTGATTGTGATCTATTTCTTATCAGCAAAGATAATAGATGTGAAGATAGAAAAATATAACATTAATAAAGTAAAAAGAATAACTGGAAACATATAACTCCATTTACAAAATATAAGCATATAAGCTTTCATGAAGAAGATTATTCATATGAAAAAGAAAAGAAGGATTTAGAACAAAACAATGTTATGAAAATTAAAGATTAATTTCAGAAAATGGAAGATTCAGAAAAGGTCCAACCAAGTACTGGGTTATTTCTTGTAATGGTATCCGGTTTCTTCGTCAAAAGGCTGCTGAGTGGAACTGAAGGGGCTGGACGATTGAGATGACTGTGGGCCCAGGTACTGGTTACTGGGGGATCCAGACTGAGACTGGTATTGAGCACTTTGAGATCCTTGTCCATTGCTTGAAGCTGTATGAACATTAACAGTTACAAAAATTATATCATGAAAAAAATTATTGACAAGTTTAGTGTGAAAACATGAAATGTTTTTTATTATTCTTGACTGTCAGTCTGTCATTTTCTATTTTTACTATTTGATACTCTGTTAATTTCTGTCTGAGCTAGTAAATTTAGTAAAATTAGTTTGCTGAATGTTATATTCCAAATATAAGTTTTACTGTTTCTTGTCATCGCTATATTCGAATTGATTTAGCCAAAACCTTACTTTCTTCAAGTGTGAAGGCTAATGATTATTGTGGTATTTGAAAAAAATCTAACATTTTAATACCAAAATGGCATCGTTATTAACTAATCAAGTATTTATTGTTGCAAAACATCTTTCGGTGGGACATTAAATTGTCCAAATTTAAAGAAATTATTCACTCACGTCTGAAGGATTGGGCGGCGTTGGAGCCTCCGCTTGGACCATGATCGGGAGGAAGGTACTGGTTGGAAGTGGCAGAACTTTGCTGGCTTCCAAATTCACCACCACTGGAGCTAGATGGTCCACTTGATCCGTAGGATCCACTGCTGGATCCAGAGTAGTTTTGTCCACCAGAACTTTGAGAAGACGAGCTCTGGGATTCCGGGGGAAGGTAGCCTCGCTCCAGGTGGTCCAGGCGAGCTGCTGCCGCTGCTGCTACGATGGTGGCGATTACGAACTGTGGAAGAAGAATATGAATTGAAGAATTAAGTAATAAAGTTTGTGAACTATCAGAAAGTTATGAAGATAAGGCCAAATAAATAGTGGTACTTATTTTTGTTATTGGAAATAACAATTCATATTATAAAGATGCTATATTTGAATTGATACAATTACTAATGACTCTTAAACAAATTATAAGCTTTAATGCATTTTCATTGGAAGTTTTAAGCAAAATTAAATATTCCTGAATTTAATTGTCATAAATGAATATTATATAAAATTTACCAGTTTCATATTTGTTGACTTCGGTGGTTTCCACTGAACTGTGGTTCGGAGTACCCACACACCCAATATATACCCAAATCTCATCCTGAATCTCACGTACCTTGACGTCACTGAGATATACTTGAAGACAAAAATAATTAGCAAAGACATTTTGTCAAGACCTTCGTATTTGACTCAAGGGTGTTTTAGTTGATGTAGGCTTGGTGACTAGGGCGCTAATCACGTTGCCAATATCGACGTTGTTGACGACGAGTTGGGCAATTTTTGGATGTATTAATGGATTAATTAAAATATTTAGTCAATTTTGGTGTTTGTCTTATTTCTGATGCGCAGGGGAAAGCCGGGTTGGGGACATCCCCAACCCGGCTTTGGCACATGCCTCAGTTAAGCTGAAGCACCCCGGGGGTATGTGGGACTCCCGGCGAGAAGCGCCGGGCTTAACCACTAAAACCACCTGCGGTTTGCCTTCAGCCGTATGCAGAGGGATATTCTGGATCTGTTTAACACAGGACTCCCTCCACGACCAGCCGGTCTACCCCATAAGGGACCGGACTTCCACCAATGTTAGGAAACGCTTCGGCAATTTTGGTGTTTGCTTAACCTAGCCTTCCCGAGCATTAGGTTTACCTAGTAAAAATATTCTCCGCTTATTGAGAGAGATAGGAATACCTCACTGAGAGGAGAGTCAATTCTTTATAGTTTTTGAGTTCCAATAACTTCATTCCTATCTTCTCTCCATTCGAATCTTACACATAACATTTTGAAGACTGGTATTCAAATCCCTAAGTGCCAGGAAATCTCTACAAGCTAGGGCTTCCCTCTGAAGAATCAAACTTTTGTGATATTGATACTTTTAATAAGCAAGCTCTTCCACTATGTAACAGCTATTAACAGCTATTATGCTAACGAGTTGAAGCATTGAAAGAAAGTAAAAGTAAACATAATATTATACGTAGAATATAATACTCAGTAATTTTGGGAATTTAAAAAATACTCGCTTTACACCTATTAAAACTTTTAAGATATGGTTTACGGAAGTGCCACATTTGACCTCAAGATGCTAGGCCCTTGCCCTTGTACTTCCGGCTTTAAAAATCGTTAAAGGGATCAGATGGACGTGTTGCTATGTTGGAACTACTATTTTTTAGGGATCCGTGGCTTATCACCAGATTTTTTAATTTTACGAAACATGTAAAAGTAAATTAATATAGCACAAAATTTACTTACCGATCGTGTCTGTTTAATGGTCCCAATGGGTTTTAAGCAAAGGCTGTATTGCGCTCACACTTGATCAATATAAAATGCCTTATTATCTGGCTTACTTTCAGTGAAACCACCTAAACAAAGTTTCAAGGTTAATACAATGTGAGTCGAAATGACAATATACATCTCAGGTTACACAAAAACTTACATCACAATAATATAATATAACATCTTGATTGATATGTAACAGATATTGTATTTCCAAGAAAATATATTATTGTTTCAAATCTGTTGTAACGTTTAATTCTATTGACCCATATTCTGATTTAAAAAAAGTTGTGATGTGATAAACTTGGATTGACATTGCCTAAAACTTGTTGTGTTGGCTTAGAAGTTTTTATTCGGAACCATGTTTTTCTTGACAAAGATTTCATTCAAATTGGTTCATCGGTTGAAACATAAAGAGGTGAAAGACAGACGTTTAACATTATTTTATACTTTCAGTTATTTGAAAGTTCTGTAAGTTTTTCATATAAATATTTTTAAATAGGACTACATTTTACACATTTTCATAAGACTAGAGATCGACTAATGGTCGAAATTCGACCTTAAATAATTTAGTTATCTTCTTCTTTTGGCTCCCCGTTTAAGTATTGACTATTTCTGATTAAAAAAAAAAAAACAACAATCAATCAATAATTTCAAAATAATATTAGCTCGATGCACTCCTTCACCACTAACTATAACTGTGCCATGCGCCTACGTTTCCCCATTTTTCGTAAAAAGGGTTACAAAGTTTTTCGCTCGCTTAATATTATGATATAAAACATAATATTTTCGATGTTAATAAGTAACTTCGACAAAAACTTTGTAATCGTACATTTTTCCGTTACAGAAACAATCCCCTGTAAGAACAAAGCTGGTGCCCACGATAGGTGGCTCTATACCAAAACCCACGACAAGAAGTACCTACTATACAAACAGACAAACATTAATTTCATATTAGTGCGGACATACCAGAGGCATACCAGCCAGGCTGGCCAGTCTTTGGGGGAGGCCTTTGGCCAGCAATAGGACAGTTTAGGCTTTTAAATAATAATAATAGTGCGGACAAGTATAAGGCATATTCACCAGGCGACGTCCAAGAAACGTTTTTGCTTTAAAAAGCTCTAGGTATAATAATTATGTACTACTAGATAAATTGATTCAAAAGCAGATACGTAATTTAGTCGGGCTACTAAATTACGTAAAATACGTAGTCATAATGACAGTACAACTACGTATTTTAACGTTGACATGATATTATAACCCGACCAAAATCTAGGATCGCCATCAGCCTGTGAATCAGATCCTCTGATGGTACATTATGAATATTATGCCTACAGCTTTTTGACATACGAGTAATATTATATCAGAAATTGCTTAGTAAGCTTTAAGGTAAGTACTTTCAACAAGCTCCTCCTCCTTTTTTTTACAAGCCCCCAAATAGCAGAAATTTGACTACATTTAACTATAATTGTAAGACCTTTTTTCTAATTTCTTTGAAATAAACTAGAATTAATAACAATTATTATTATTTGAAATAGTTTTTGTGTAGCAATGTGCGTGTTTATGTCTTTTGTAGGCGCATCTCATTATTTAAAGCTTGTAAAAGCTTTGAAGTTCAAACGTACGCTAGTATGAAGGAAAAATAATATATTTTTAAATTATTTATTGCTTTCAGTTGAATAATTGTTTTTAAGGAAGTTAATGCAATAAAAACAGTAAATAATCATTTTGTTATGAAAAAAGCAGAAAAAACATAATATTCAAGAAAACAAAACATGTACTTAAGTCAACTTTTATTTATAAAATTTAGATGAACACATAAAAATTGACGCGACTCTAAGCTTGATAAGCTCTAGCTGTAAAAAGCTAGAGATCTAGTACTGATATCCGGTCTCCTCGTCGAAAGCTTGCTGTGGGGCGCTTTGGAAGCTCGACGAAGCTTTAGGTGCTAGGTACTGACGGCTGGCGGCACCAAACTGGGGCTGCGACCGGTACTGGTTGTTCTGAGAACCGAATGAGGAACCAAAGTTGGAACCAGCTGGAAAAGGAAAAAATATATATTTTATTTCAATCAGCATAGGGTTTCAATGAAACAAAAGTTTAAAATTATGAAGTTTTAGGTAATTTTTTCGGTAAAGTTGCCCTCTTGTAATAATAATTTATTATCTGTATTTATTATATTCTGTGCTGTATTTTGCATAATATTAAATATAAAAAAAAGAATCATAATATGTTATTTTTAGAAAAAAAATAGACAGATATATTTTTAACTTTAAGCTTCATCATCATCATCAGCCTAGCCACTGCTGAACTTTAAGCTTAGATTCGGCATTTTAATATTATTTATAGTGATCTGTAATGCAATAATTTAATCTTATTATAAGACAAACTTAACATTTTTAACTTACGTCTGAACGAAGATCCTCCAAAGTTTCCGTTGGATGAGGATCCGTGGTTGGGAGGGAGGTAGCGGTCAGAAGTGGCAGCGCCGAAGTTGGAGTTAGACTGACGACCGAATCCGTTGGACTGACCCCTGAATCCGTTAGACTGACCGCTGAATCCGTTGGACTTGCCGCTGAATCCGTTGGACTGACCGCTGAATCCGTTAGAATGGCCGCTGAATCCATTGGACTGACCACTAAATCCGTTGGACTGACCGCTGAATCCGTTCGAGTGACCACCGAAGCCGTTGGACTGACCGAAGTTGGATGAAGCTTGAAATAAAAAATAGCATTGTAAGAACGTGCGTAAACGTGATATGTGCATAAGAATTACACTTTGTGACTCTTTTTAAAATTAATAAAAATGCAAAATTTTTAGATTCACCATCTAGGATTAATAAAAACCAAGGAAGAGTAACTGTGTCAACTGTGTTTACTTTATGTATGTATTCGGTACACAATTTTAATGGTTGAAGTAGGGGAAGGGAGGGCAAGATGGAAGGTGCGGGCAAAATGGAAACAACCTACAAAAACAAATCAGGTGATCTATGTCAAGCGTCGCCACGCACACAGACACACTCGGCCGTGGCGCTTTTATGAGCGAACTTCAGTCGGGTTCACAGCAGCCATTGAACTGTGCGCGTCTTTTGTTTATTTTACTGTCAAATATTACAAAAACCACATATTTTTGCAGTGAGATTGTTTGAAAAAGGTAAGAAATAAGATTTTTTTGTTTTATGTGTTGTAATCTACTATAAATCAAGTATTTGAATCAATGCGCTTACTAAAATAAAACTGGTTGTAGAAATTCGATTTGTCAAATTATTATTACAGTTAGTGTAAGGGCAAGATGGAAATTCTGAATTTAGGGCAAGATGGAAATGTTTCCATCTTGCCTGCGTGTTTGTGATTGTTTTATTTTATTTTAATTTCACGGTTTAATTGAGCAATTTTTTTCCAGATGGTCTACAAATATAAAAGAAAGACTAGTAGAGGATCTTGGTCAGAAGTAACAATGCGGAAGGCCATGGATGAAGCACAAAAATCAACAATAAGTTCAGCATCAAAGAAGTATGGAATTCCCATCGGTACATTACATCGTCACATAAAAAAATGTGACCCGTCCAAAAAATTAGGCAGGTTTCAGCCTGTTTTCTCAAAAGAGCTTGAGCAGAAGATTTGTGACCTTGCTATTGAACGTGACACACTGTTTTATGGGTTAACGAAAAATAGCCTGCAAGAATTAGCATACGAGGTGGCGAAATTAAATAATATTTCGCATCCTTTTTCGAACGAAAAGGCTGGAAGAGCATGGGTTGACGGCTTTATGAAAAGACACCCCCAATTAACTTACCGAACGCCAGAACCCACTGCTTTAGCTCGCTGCTCTGCTTTTAATCGCACTCAGGTAGAACGCTTCTATGACAACCTATGGGAGGTTCTGTCACAACATCAATTTCTGACGAGACCCGACGATATATACAATATGGATGAGACTGGTGTCAAAACGAGCGCTTCTCGACCCCCACGAGTAATTTCTGTAAAAGGCAAAAGGCAAGTCGGGGTTATTACTACAGCAGAAAAGGGGCAACTTACTACTGTGATTTGCGCATGCAGTGCTACCGGTCGATTTATTCCACCTTGTTTTATATTTGGACAAAGAAAAAGGATGAATGAGCGTCTTTTGGACGGTGCTCCCAACGGCTCTCAAGCATGGTGCTCTGATTCCGGCTGGATAAATAATAGCACTTTTAACAATTGGTTGCAAATGTTTATTGAGAAAACAAGACCAACAGCAGATAAACCAGTTTTATTGATTTTAGATAATCACACTACTCATCAGAACCTGGAAGCCTTAAACTTAGCGAGGGAAAAAAATGTGATTATGGTCAGCATTCCTCCACACACAAGCCACAGGCTTCAGCCCTTAGACGTGTCAGTCTATCGCTCATTTAAAGTAGCTTTTGAACAGACGATTGACACTTTCCAAAAAAATCATCCTGGAAGAAGAGTAACCCAGTTTGATGTTGCCAGGTTGGTATGCACTGCTTATGAAAAAAGTGCCACCGTGCAAAATGCAACCAGCGGCTTTAAGAAAGCTGGAATTTTCCCATATGATAGAAATTTATTTTCTGATTTGGATTTTGCGCCTGCCTCCGTTTATGAAAACGCCCCAGTTTCCGAAACAATCGACGCAGACATTGCAGAAGATGATTCGGTCATGATTAGAGAGAACCCTGCAGTGACAGAAAGCTGTGAATCAAATGCTGTAGATATCGAGACCAACGACATTACAGTAAACACTACTGAGCCAGAAATAAACAACGTTACCGAACAACTATGTAATGAAGAGATAGATGGAAATGAAAAAGCCGGCATGACTGGAGAAAAAGAAACTACTTTGGAGAAGGAAGTAGATTGCCTTATGTTTGAACAGCCATCGACATCTGGCCTTAGTTTTGAACAGCCATCCACATCTGGCCTTAGTTTTGAACAGCCATCCACATCTGGCCTCAGTTTTGAACAGGCATCCGCTTCTAGCGTAATATCTCCAAAAAAAAATACTGCCTTCTCCTAAAGTCACTCCTACTTTAAAACAGCGTAGAAATAGATGTCAAAAGTCAGAGATCTTAACTAGCTCGCCCTTCAAAGCAATGGTTGAGCAGAGAAAGGCTGAGAATGAGTTGAAGAAGAAACCAAAATTAGATTTAAAACAAGACATCAAGGGAAAAGAAAATAAATGTTCTCAAAAAAAACTAAAATCTGTCAGTAAAGGCAAGGGGAAAGGAATAGGAAAAGGGAAAGGAAAACAGAAAAGCACTAAAATAACTGATGAAGCAAATAATAAGAATGAAACTGGAGAAGAAGATGCATTTTGCCTATTATGTGGAGAAAAGTACGAGCATCCACCCATTGAAGACTGGGTACAATGTCCTTCGTGTTGTGGATGGGCGCATGAAATGTGCACTGATGCAGAAGATGGTTGTTTCTTATGTGTTAATTGCCAAACTTAATCTTATCTTATATATTCCATTTTGCCCACATAAGCTTTCCATTTTGCCTACAACGTGAGGGCAAAATGGAAAATCTCAGGGTCTGTGTTTATGGGTCGTAACTGATTTTCTACCAAATATTACCAATTAAAGTTTAGAAGTTTATTTTTGTTATTGAATTATATTTCAAAACTGATTAAAATAAAAGATTCAATCTTAATAGTTTTTTTACTATTTCCACTCAAAATTAGACCTTCCATCTTGCCCTCCCTTCCCCTATGGGAGTTACGTTTCCTTAGTTTTTATTATTCGTAGTTAACTACGGTTAGTGTTTATTGAATCGTCACTCAAAAAATAATGAAATAATGACTTACCTCCTGCAGAAGATCTGGCGAGACCATTGAATCCATTGGAAGAACCAGAGGAACCCGAGAGTCCTTGATCAGGAGGCAGGTAGCGGTTGGAGGTGGCAGTATCGAAAGTACCCTGGTTGGAACCGAAAGATCCCTGGCCGGAACCGAATCCTTGGTTAGAACCGAATCCTTGGTTGGAACCGAATGATCCGTGGCTGGAACCAATAGAGTTCTGTCCAAAGCTTCCTGAGCCATGCGAGCCGAAGCCGCTCGAGCTTCTTCCGAAGCTGTTCAAGTCAGAGCCGAAGGAGCCAGTGTTATCTGGTGGAAGGTAGGACCTCTCCAGATGCTCCAGGCGGCCGGCGGCTGCCACAGCAATGAGAGCGGCTACTACGAACTGGAAAGGGTAAGTTATAAATTAAAAGTATATTCTATAATTTAAAGGTAAATTTATTTTTTTTAATCAGCTGAAACGTCGGGACAAGAAAAGTTATCTTCGACAAAATCCGTAAATGATCAAAAAATATTAAAATGACGTGTAACGCTCTTGTAGACCTAAAATAATAATTTAATCATGTGCAAAATAAGAAGTTATCAAATTGTTTAATTCATGAAGCCCCAAGCGGCCACATCCGGCCGCGATAACAATGAAAAAGCTATTGTGTCTCGTTTTGCCACGACTGATGGGTTAGTTAAAAAAAGTAATTACAAAAAAAGAATGTATTTTGATCAGTTCCATATAATCTATTGGTGCGCATATTATAGTTTGATGTAAAGACTTTTGAGCAAATATTTTCTTTTCGTGAAAAATTAAGCGCATATTTTAAGGGATTATGATTTAAAATATTAATAATATAAATTAAATTATTTTAATTAAAAATTTTAGAGGAGATGTTTGATTTCCAATTAACAAAACATGAGAAGAATTTATATAGAAGTTGTCAATTAGAACTTTACCAATTTCATTTTCGGCTAGTTCCTTTGTGGTGTTCACTTCGACTGTACTCCACATACCCAGAGTCCGAATATATACCAGTAACATAATCCTGGTGACGTCACATCATTACCAAATGCTTTTTGTGTGCCAGCCTTGATTGTCAAAAGTGTATTACTCTCAAGGGTGTTATTAATTGATTTCAGTGAAGGATCCGATTAATTGAAACATCGTGAGTGGATCGTATATTCTAATGTTTTGGGTATAATCGGCACGACACAAGATCTGGTAAAGTTTGAGTCTAGTTTTATAGGTTTAGATTTGTCTGTGCTAAAACGCCAAGTAGACACAAGATATAGTAAACTTTGAGTATCGTTTTATAGGCTTACATTATGTTTGTGGTAACCCGTTTGGATCATTTTGATCTGAGTGTGAATGAAATTGAAATCCGACTTCATATTATACTAGTTGATGCCCTCAACTCTGCTGCGAAGATGTTCATTTATTGCAGGAACCTTAAGAGCGCCTTCACATTACGCGCGACTTCCATACAAATGACAGTCGCGCGGCAGCCGCGCGACTGTCATTTGTATGGAAGTCGCGCGGCTGCAGCGCGGCTGCAGCGCGGCTGCAGCGCGGCTGCCGCAATGCTTGCGACGTAATGTGAAGGCAGCGTAAATATTGACGCATTATTTAAAGTTACCTTATGTCCTTTATCTTAAAGTATATCCGTAACAAATTTCATCAATAATGTATATTGTTCAGTTTAGTAAATGTGTGTTGTTCAGTAGTTTGGACGTGAAGAGGTAACAGCCAGACAGATAGCCAAACAGACAGCCACACATTCGCACTTATAATATTATTATAGACGTCGTGAACTGTCGTACATACATATTTTATAGTTTTATAGCCACTAGTTCTGATTTAGATTATATTAAGATGAAGATGTAATAAAACTTAGTGTAGGTATTAGTTCTAATTTACAAGACCTAGTAGCATCAATTAGGGTCATAAAATCATATTACAGTGATTGCTCGTAAGCGTAACTATAGAGAAGAAGAAACCCCTATCCAATGTTCTACCCCTGTGTTAAAAGTGTATTCATGTCTCTCGAAATCGGTTCTGCGGTTTAAATGTGAAGAGGTTACAGACAGATCGATACATACAATGTAACCTAACCTAACAAAATCAGTTAGCCAGATTAATTTGTGTAAAGATAAGTAACTGACACACTTTCGCATTTATCAGGGCGAGCGCTAGAATTATATCTCACAACCTTTACATTTTGTGGTACATTTTACTGGAAAACTATCACGCCTACTGATTTGTGCTTTAACATGTAGATGTGTTATCATCAGTCAGTCAAGGTGTGACGACGCGAGCCCTCACAAAGCTTGGCTTTTAGCTAGTAATAGTAATAGGAAAGTATTAAATATAGGTTCAAAAACGTTAGCCCTTAGTAACTATATTAACCATTAAATGTTACTATACCTCAGTTATCCCTACTACGTCACTACCTCTTAACATCATAATTGGTTACCATAACAACCGTTGACAGCAAATCAATTACCCAATCAATACGGTCGTGACCGACGCGTTTTTGTGCTTTCAATGAGTTTTTATTCATTATAGTCAATATGTGATGAGTTATCAATTAATTATGTTGCCACATATTGCTACTAAAGTGTAATGTCGAGGGCACATCGCGATGCGTTGCGTCGCAACGCACGCATCATCTGCGTTGTGTCAACGCGATGAATAACAAATCACGCTTATTCTGATACGTTAGCGCACCAATGGCAACACAGCAACGGTATCATCCAATCAGAGGCCGTTGTCGGAGGAGATCCAACAAAGCTTCGTTTCTTCTTTGCCAATTCAAAATAAGACATTTGTATCTTCGCTTCACGGGTTTCGTAATTGATTTTGGCTAAGACTAATGAAATCCATTTTTTACTATACTCGAAACTCCTTTCATCGCTAGCTCAAATTTTTATAGTTTCCGATTCCATCCACCATGCCCTAATTAAAAACAACTTATACGCTGCGTTTTTCTATGTATACAGGTATACATAAAAAACGCAGCGTTGACACTGCGACGACGTACTGCAACGCAACAGAGCAATGTGGCTTCACTCTTACCCCTCCCAAGTTCGCAAGGCCTAGATTCTTTTCTCAAGGCATTTTTGAATATAAATGGAGCAACACCCAATCTTTTTTTAGTTTTATGCTAGACACATACATCGTAGAATCATGTCCCAATTTTGTTATGTGCAAATAACGGAATAAATACTTTTTGACTATTGAAATAATTGATATTATACAGTAGTGGGCGCCAGTATACTGTATAACATGGTTCCAGGGCTTGTTCACTGTACTAATCATGTTCAGCATCCAATAATTTAGCTGTATACTTAAAAGTCATTCCACTTACTAGTCAAATTATCTACAGGGTGTAACAAAAATAAATGATAATACTTTAGGGTGTGTACGTGTTCACTGTGAAAGTAGCACCAGCGCTGAAAGACCAAATTTTTTTTCACTTTTGGAATGGGGAAACTCGTGACGGTCGGGCTATTGCCCATACAAAAGTGAAAAAAAAATTTCGTCTTTCAGCGCTGCTACTTTCACAGTGAACTCTCTACAAGGAACACGTACACACCCTAAAGTATTATCACTTATTTTTGTTACACACTGTATAGACTCGACTGTTAACACCATATAAAAATCGACCTGGCTCTCCTTTACCACATTTTTTTTTATTTATACACATTTTCCTTCTTAGGGGTGAAATATTGAAAAAAATCCAAATGAAAAGCTTTACTCCAAAAAAATAAGCAACATCAGTATTCTAGTAAACAAAAAAACCTGTATCTTTTGGTAATCCTTGGTCAAATGCCATTTTATATTTTTCCTTTATCACCTACTTTAGAATTTCTCTATTAGTCTGAGGATTTTTTAAATCCATATTAATCTATGTTAGGTATGAACTTTACCTCTAAGCCAAGATCACACTAATCGATGCTCAATCAATTATCTAGACATATTCAACATGCACTAAATAGCAGCGGGTCATTAGGCCAAAGGAAAAGTACCTTTTAATTTGATTTATGTCTAACTGGAATCGGAATTAAGTTAATTGATGTACGTAATTGGGGTTATAGCTTTATCACGAAGAGCTTCATTTGAATTAGAGTTTACTTAAACATAAATCAATTTATAGTTTTGTGCACTTACGGATTTTGTCGCGGTGCACTTTTCTTATTCCTAAAAATTGGCTGCTTTCCAGTTGTGGTCATGGGTGGACTGATCGAAACGTAGGGACTAAGAAAGGGCTCATAAGAATATTCGTAAATCTTAGTAACCATAAAAACATAGTTTTAATTTAAGTATATATTTTATTAATTTATTTTATTTTATTCAGAAAAACTTACAGCTTGGCAAAAATTTCACTACGGATACAATATTTTTTACTTACTTTTTATAGTCAGTTTTTCAGCAGGAAAGAGAATACAAAAGACTATTTCTTGGCTTTAGCTCGAACTATACAAATTATAGTATATCAAATATAATTACAGGCCAAGCTCATTGTTTTATTAATAAGAAATAATTAAAATTAATCATTTCATTTAACTTCGAAACCAATTTAAAACAAAATAAATCACACTTATTGAGAACGTATAAGGTGTTGCACAAAAACGCAACCTCCATTCAATAATGAATTTTCATTAAGAATGAATCATTAATAATGCTCAAGACTATTCCAGTTCATTCATAATTCATTACTAATTAAAACAAGCGAAAATCCAAATGTCTATGCAAATAAATCATCTTCATGCGTGGGTATTCACACACTGACACTCTTACTAATAAAAAAATTACGCAATGCATAATCAAGTTCAGTTAGTATTTTCGGACTAACTCAATCTGCAAACCTACAAGAAGAGAGCGTATTCCCTTTTTTAAAGCAACGCACTTGCAACTCCTCTGATGCTGCGAGAGTCCATGACCGACGGTATAGCTGCATTGCCTTCTATCAGGTGACTCGTATGCTTGTTTAAGCCTATTTAAAAAAGGTAGCTGTATTTGTTGATAAAGACAAGCAAACCTTATAATAGTTATTAATTGCAATATTTTTTTTCTTAAGGTCGCGAAGCTTCTGTAGGGGAGATTGAAAAAAAAACTGATTTAGTGAATAGTTTAGTAGTAGTAAGTTTTTCGTTTTATAATTAATAACTTTTAGTATTTTCAATTTTTTTTCTTTAGACCTCGGTAAATACGATCTACCTTAGTGTGCGAAGTCCCCTACACTTTGAAGTCACGATCACGAGATGGTTACCAACCATTTACGGTGGGCAAAAACAGCCTAACTACAGCCTAACCGCCATATACAGGCAGATGAGCTAAGCCATAATAGGTCAGGTCTTTCTTCGAGATCTTAGTTTGAGCTAGATAGATTGTGTAATCGTCTACGTGTAAGACCTATATCCCTAGGACATTCTTGTTTGCATATTGCATTATTTTGATTGTGAGAAAATTATTTGACCTGTTGCCTAAGTGTTTGAAGTGTAAATATGCGTTCTTAGAAATAACTTTTGGAGTTCTTCAGTCACTACAAGAAAAGAAGTTATTTAATTCTGCCTGAAACTTCTCTTTCGGTCTTTTCAGGGTTAAAACGGGACCCAAAAACCCAAACGTCCGTCTGTGCGACTGTCTATCTTTCTCCACCGACTCGCACTTGGCCGATTTTATTTTTTTGATTTGAAGCTGATAGGCCATGCTAAAAGAATCTCTTTCCAAAAGTTATTCTTAATTACGAGTATTATACACATTTTTGGATCTATGAATTATTGAGAAAAGGCATGAAAAAATAGATTAGGTATTCATTAAATATTATTTTTTGTAGTATTGACAATCTTATCATTACTAAAATATTACGTTTTTACATTTTGATGATTTTATCAATTATTATTATTATTATCAGTCCCACACTGAAGCGGTTTCTGATGACTCTTTAATGTAACTAAAATATTATGTTAAATTTATCATGGAACGGCTCGGTAGCTCAGTGATTAAAACATAATATGTATAGCGTGGTATAGCTAAACCCTTGATTAAAAGTAGGTCGGGTGTTCATTTCCCTCACAAGAAAAAAGGAGTGTAAGATTTTGACGTATATGTATGTATGTGGCTAAGGCTAGGTTTATCAGTTCACTTATTACTTCTAAAATGAAATCATAATAATTATACAAGCGAGGTGTCGTTGGAAGACCCCTATCGTCAGCTTGTTATCTAGACTGAAATGACGTTTGCGGTATAATGGCTATAACAGCCCCTTTAGAGAGACTTAAAGAAGTAAAAAAAATCTTGACGGTCTTGTGTGTCATCAAATAAAAGAACTTTGTTAGAATACTTATAGCTTATACATTTTAAAGCTGTATTTGACTATATAGTCTTGTCACGTTAGGAAGCATTAAATTACATAAATTTACAATCCTACAAGGATAGTTTAACGTGTTGCCAGGATTAACAGAATGTCCATATTATATTTGACGACCTCTGTGGCTCAGTTGGTGGCGCGTTGGCAGCGCATGCCGGGGGTCGCGGGTTCGAATCCTGTCGACGGAACAAAAATTTTTCTATGTTCCTGGGTCTTGGATGTGTATTAAATATAATATGTATGATAATATGTATGATAATATTTCCGTTGTCTGGTACCTGTAACACAAGTCCTTCAGGTACTTAGCACTGGGCCAGACTGACGTGGTGTGAAGTGTCCATAGATATTATTATTATTACACACACACCGAAACATACTTTCATAATATTAGTGTGTTGTGTGATTGCCATGATGAAAAACTAAGATGCATTTTATAGACAAAAAACTAGACAGCCAATTATAATAAAAAATGCATCTGAGCTTGACCTTGGAGGTAATCGCAGAATGTTACCATGTAGAGATATAATTGACTTTACGTGCGTTGAAAACATTTGAAGATGTCCATTAAGGCTTTATTTATATGTGTAAATTTTCTAAGTTTACAATATATTCGGTTTTCTTGCGCAGATATTCGGTTTAGTATGGAAGGAGTAAAATTTTCGTATACAAAATTTCATGAAAATCGAAGAGGAAAAAAATAAACAAAGAAACACACTTTCGCGTTTATAATAATTTTAATACTGTCTTCGTTAATTTAGCAAATGTATCTCATTTATACTGTAGTCACAAAGTACCTAGCTTCTTTGTTTAATATTTTTGTATGGTCCAAAGCATGCAAGTTCCTAAAACTAAAACATTAATCATAAATGTTTCAGTTTTATAGTCTTGCAAGTTGCATGCTTCAAAAAGTATTTTTATTTTAGTTTACGTCCTAAATTTTAAATTAATAAATCAAATTCTTTATAATATTTTGTTGACTAAGGACTGGTATAGCAAAAGTAAAAAAAAAAGAAAAGAGCGCAAAATTGAGAAGGGATGTCTTTTGTAAAGAAAATACAAAACGCTATTTCTTGGGTAATGGCTATCTTTTTTCGATTTGTTATTCTAATTATTATTATCATTGTTAAAATATTTTTATTTAAGTTTCTGTAGATTTTTGTTATTGCAAATTTTATATTCTGAATATGTTATCTAAATTATATTTATCTCAGTTTCATTTGTTAGGAATTTTATTTCCAATATTATATTTTTGCAGATTGCGTTTTACTGTACAGCTATAATTTAAGTAATTACAATTATAAGTGTACATATATTTTTTTTTTATTCTGAAATATAGGGTGAAAAGGTTTTATGCCCTACAGTGTATGTGACAAAGAAAAACATAAACAAGAAATTGCTTTAAATAGTTTATTCGTTATATTTCATATTTACAATCGTTATAAACTATTATTTTTGCTTTTTATTAAAAACTTCTTACAACTAGTACTGTCCATTTACATAGCTGATCTACTTACAACTAAGAAACAGGAAATATTATAGAGCAGTAAAATGTTACTGAGATCATTATTATAGAAAAGGCAAGAAGAAATATCCAAAGAAGAGTATTAAATAATAGAGAAGCTTGCGCAAAATGTTAGATTCAATCTTAGATTTTTTGAGACTGTGCGCAAAAGATTTCTTAGATACTAACAAACCTTGTGCGCCAAAGAAAATTCTAATAATTTGCGCTAACAGCAAGATTATACAATATTTTACATCACAAAACAGCATTTGTTGAAACAACAGGCGCTAATTCAAAGATAATTTCCATCCTCGTCGCACATTCATAATTAGAACAAGATGCACTTAGTAACGGTAGCCAGTTTGGGAGTTGAAGTTACCGTTTCCAGAACCCCTTGGCCCCGCGTTGGGCGCCAAGTATTGGCGAGAAGCGGCACCGTTACCCTGGCCTCCGAAGCCCGAAGTTTTAGCTCCGAAGCCTGATCCCTGACCACCGAAGCCTGCTCCCTGGCTACCGAAGCCTGATCCCTGGCCGCCGAAGCCTGATCCCTGGCCGCCGAAGCCTGATCCCTGGCCGCCGAAGCCTGATCCCTGGCCTCCGAGGCCGGGAGCGGAGTATCCACCACGACCGCCGCTTCCGGAACCGTAGCCAGCACCAGAGCCGGCGCCAGCGCCAGCACCCTCACCGCGGTATGTGCCTGGAAAAAAAGAAAAAAAAAACATTAAGTGGATTCTAGACGATATTTTGTAGGGAATGGCCACAGTCTCATTGTAGCATCAATGGATGCATGGACGCACATCTCTGTTGAAATTAATACTCCAGATTATAATAATCATACATCAAACTAGACTATTGTTTGTTGACACAGATAGGTTGCGGGAAAAAATATAAGATACAACATAATTTAGGGTGTTTTAGAGCAATGAAGTCGGTAAGGAAGCTAAGGGTCAATCAACATTGCAACGTCACAAGAGCGATTCATTTAAAAATGAATAGCACTCCAGTGACACGTTACGTTGCAATGTAAATAAACTACATTTAGTTCACTTTTTAGCGGTCAAACAAAAATTTGTTACTAAAAAATATTTTTCAAACAACGCATAAACCTAGACATAGACAATCATTATAATTATTCAGAAGATCCCAAAGATTACAAGCAGAAATCGTCTCAAGGCTGTGGTCTGAAAGTGCTAAAGGTTAGTGTTTAGAGTAAATACTAGGATTCTAAATCACGTACTTTCGGCAACAATCACCATTGAGTATTCTGTGAAGACGTGATTTCGTTGCATTGTTAAATAATCATTTTGGATTGTAAGAGGTGTGATTATTTTACAGTCCCGTCATTAGAATTCTCTATTATTGTTAACATATTTTGGGAAAGAGGAAAAGTTGGCATACAGGTATGTGGCCAACTTTAACTTTGTGGCAGACAGAAAGACAAATAGACAAACATTATTTAAATAACATTTAACAGAGCTACGGTAGAACTATAATAACAATAAGAGGAATGGAACTAAAGAAGCCTTTCGCTAGCAGTGGTCTTTACCACTTCTGTCCTTTGATAGATAGCATTTAAAAAATGTTTAAATTGAAATAAAATATTGCACATTTAACATTAAAAGAAAATGTAGATAATGACAAAATGTTGATCATCAGTCCGTCACAAGGATCTATAAATCTATTAATATGATTCTCGTATAAGTGAAGACAGATTCAAGATTATGAATAAAGGCCAAAGATCAGCGAGTATCGTTTACACAGGCGATGTAAAAACCATTAATCATACTGTGAATATCGCTTTGCAGTCATGCTACTGAATTGATTGTAAGTTTTGTCTGCAGCTTGAGTCATTTAAACAGCAAACTATACTCTACTATTTTTAGCTAGGGAAATAAGTAAGTATGTAAATGATAGACAGATGGACAAATGGATGGACAGGCAGACAGACGAAATGTTCAAAATGTAAGGACTCATTGTCCAAATTATTAGGTATGCTTTCACGTATTGCACAGAAAATGGTGAGATGTCAGGCTAGACGTGAGGTTCGTCGGTTTCACTGAAATCAGGAGGTCTACACAGGTCGAGTAATTTTATAGTGCCCAAGCGTGTCCGCAATAAACAAAAGAACTCTTTCTTTCTTTACTCTCATAACCCAGGAACCTAGGAAGACAGATGACCGACACGACTGAAGAGAGATCAGGCGGAGGACCGACTTTTACGTGCTCATCCGAAACATAGATATTTGTTGTCAAACAATCAGTGCATTTTCCTTAGAACTTTTAATAGTGGGTACTGTAATATATTCCTTTTGAATTGTGATATATTATAATATTAATATAACGCTACCAAGTTGAACTTTTATCAACCTCCCACGAGAAGTCTTCAAACATAATGGCAGTGCAATTATATTATTTAAGTCACACCTTTACCTTGGAATGGATCTAATTTTGCCCACTTATGTGTTTCGTTATTATTATTACTTAGGATGTTCGCAGTAATGTATTACTGGAGATGAGTAATTTCACAACTAAAGACGTAAGTGGATGAATTGGATAACTAACAATTTGTAAATTGTCCTTTTTTTTTGCATAAATTGCTTTAGGACCGGAAAAATGATTTAGAATAGAAAAATGTGGATTATAAGTATAGCTATTGTATATTAGCTAGACGATGAAGCAGATAAGTTGCAAGGTTTTTTTTAATTATAAGGAATAAACGAGTTATTGCTGTTAAATGTAAGTTACCCACTTCAACCGCTTACGTCTTCAACTGTGAGTAAATGGTTCATATTTATATCTGTCAGTCAGTGAAGGGACGTTTTGCAAGAGGTCTGACGCTAGATGGTAATGTTACAATAAACTGAGGATTCTGTACCACCTGACCTGATAGCACCTGTGTGGATGGTGGCAGTTGAAATACAGACCAACAAGGATATGTGGCTCCTGGAATTTCATAAGGGTCATAGATGGAAAATAGCTACAATTCATAATTCGACCACACGCAAGATATACTTGGATGGTTATATGATAGAAGGTGTTTTTACAGCAGTTATCTTTTAACTTTCAAGTGGCAGAACAAAAAGTAAAATTTGATTTATCTAACTTGCCAAAACATCCTTGTAGGATTATATGAGGTTCTGCAGATTTATAGCAGTAGATTACGGAAGATAGATTTAAAAATAAAACTGCGCTAAGTCAGATAAAATAAGAATATAAAGTGTTTTGGTTCTTTTGTTTTAATTGTTATAACTTTACAACGATTGCACCATTTTGCTTTGAAATTCCTTCAGGCGTTAAACAAGATTTTAATAATATTATCTTTATCGATTAATATTATACTTAACTGCAATATCTACAAAATATTATTTCAAGATAATTGATAAGAAAAGTTTTTGGGGGGATGTCACTTAAAACCTGATTTTTTAGGCGTTTCTTATGAAAATTGCTTCTAAAAGTTTGGGAATCCCTTTGGGCGCTATTTGCAACGAGCTATCATCAAACTCCTTCAGATTAAATGTAGCAATAATATATTCACGATAATCTCCAGTAAGGTGTGGGAAGATGTGGTCACCGGTTTGTATGATGGGAACGGTAACACCAATCTTATTGTGAGTACACAAAGCGCAGGCTTTTATTGATAATGCAAATGATTATGAGGGTAAATGGCAAGGAATTGGGTCTGTGAGGAAGTATCTAGAATAGGTATTGGCCAGGCCAAGTGTCGTTAAAGAGTGTGTTCTAGAATAAAAATATATGATTCTTCCAAATTGGACTTTAACTAGATTAAATGTTATAGAAAAGGATATGGTTGGAAAGTATAAAGACGACTCAAAATAAAATAATAACTTCTTCATAGGATCACCACAGCCTTCACTAGTACAGTGTAAAAATATCTGTCTGTTGCTTTCTGTTACTATTTAATTTTGTTTGGTGATGCTTTGACACCGGTACTGGATAGAAGATTTATCTAGGAAAAATTTCTGCGCGATTGATTTTACAACTTGCAGCCAACATCTAGACTAAAATAATGTTAGAATATTGTAACAATTAAATAGTTACAGCATCGTCTTCGAATGATTTGGAAACAATAAAATCATTCCTGGAATGAATCAGATTTCTATCAACAATGGAATGTCCGATCTACGAATCCGTGAGCAAAGGTTACAGTGAGCGGGATGGACGTGGTATTTAACGATCTCACTCGATAATGATGTCGTGAAGTTTGGAGCACTTGCAATGATGTAATAAAGGATAAAAAATGAAAAGGGTGAAAGGAAATGGAATTGAATGAACAAAATTTGGAATAAATTATGAGAAAGGATAAAAATGAAATTATTATGTATTTATAGATCGGGCCACTCGACACTTTTAAGACACTTAGAATATGGGAAAGGATGAAAAATGAGAAGGATCAACAAAATATTTGGTAATTAATTTGGTTGGAATAGTTAATGAGAAAAGACAAATAAGACAGAGAAGGATAAAAAAAGGAATAATTAAATTAACTAATAAAAGAAAAATAAACGGAAAAGAAAAGACAATTATATGAGCTCAGTTGGAAACACAAAAAAAATGTAGGAGCATTTCAATGTTATGATCAAGATGAGAAATGATTTTGTAACTACCCAAGATTTTTAAAGGTGTATCTTATCACAGTACTCAATCGGATCAGCTTATAATCATTGCAATTTTATGCAATAGTACAAAGTGCGAAGAACTTTTGATAACCTCCTGATAACCTTTCGATAAACACCCGATAACGTCTTTCTAATAATTTCTTAATCAATGAATAAACTGTATTAACATCCTTTCTAATCATTAGCTGGAGAATTTTCTAGTGCAATATGACCTACGGCCTAGGTGCCCTGGTTCCACCTGATGCAACGGCTCATCAGGGGCGACCACACGGTGGGATTCTCGTGGGACTGTCTCACGTCATGTGGGCGCCATGATTGATTGGAGTTTTGTACCTATTTTACATATTTTCTAATGCTCATAATTGAAGCCGAGTAACACGAAGTGTGCAAAAAAGCTTAGTAATTAAAAGTACATGATGATATTTAAATTGAGTTCCCATTACTATTGTTTTAATTATAGTTTATAAAATTGATTGAATATTTCAAAAACTTAATATTCAAATAAAAAGCTTTGAGTTCATAATTATGAATTTTCTAGCAAATTAATGCATTCGATAGAAAATGAGAACCTATGTCCTACAACAAACGTTACTTATGGTGTATCTACGAATAATTGATGGGATGTAATAGCAAAAGCAAGGTTAAGACGCGCTGCGCCATATTTAGACGAAATTACTCTGATCTTCGTTATACCTCGACTACACGTTCCAACTTGCAGACTTCATGCGATTTTTAATAGTACGTAAATTTGTACGTAAGCTTTTTCTGTTTATCTGTGAAAACTTGTAATTGGCCTTCATGTTTGTGTAATTTGTATTTGCTTTTGTGTTTAGCCGTAAGTTTTCCGAATTTCATAAAATAATATAAATAAAATAGATAAAAAGGAACTTGACGCGATTCTTACAAGTAGCAAATGCCAATAAAGTTGATTCTGGAACTGTAACAAAAATTGCCCTTGCAATATTTGAATAACCGCAACGATTTTATAATGTTTTTAAACGGTTTTTATCGTACGTCTGATCAAGAAACTTTATCGATAATAGTAATAAACATCGAATGATTTTGTATGCTACTACTTTACCATACTAAAAGACCAGGACCAAAACAGATGCAAAAGTAGAATTTTTCATAGAACTACAGTCTGCAGTCTACAAGTGCTAAAATATTACGAAATACCATTTCAGGAATGGTCGAAAATACAAAAAAATTAAAGATCTTCTACTTCGCTCTATTCAAGTCGGAGCGTGTAGCGGGTGCTTTAATCGCTATATTTAGATGAAATTCCGAACTTCATTATAAAGGACGACACACAGCAATTACTCGTATAATGTTCTTGATTACTTTAGCAACTGTTTTGAAACGAAGATGCATTAGAATGTAATTTGTGAATGTAACAGCCTAGGTATGTGTCGTGCTTATTGTTAGATGTACTATATGAAGTTGCCGCTCGATTGACAGCAACGCACGCATATAAAATATATAGGATTTATTTATCTGCAGTTGTTGCGGTCAATTCCTTTATGTTATTTTGAGGCGTGTAAAGGTAAAGATGGAGGTCTAAATTGTCGATATTTTTTGAGTTTTTGCGAAGAGTTTAAAATCGTTAATTTGATTTGAAGAATTTGACTCTGATTTCAAAGAAAATAGCCATAAAACGCTAAAAATGTATGATTTTTGTTGGGTTAACAAAAAAGTTTTGCGACCAAGATAATGTTTGGGAGAAGATAACAATATTCAAAGTTTTTAAACTTGTTTCATTGGTTAGATTATCTTGATGCTGATCTATATTTATGGTAGATGTATTTTTATAATTTACTAGCTGTCCCGGTGAACTTCGTGTCACCTAAAACCTTCCCTGGACTTCAAGGATTATTTTAAGACTAAAATTAGCAGAAAAGGTTGAGCCGTTATTGAGTTATAGCGTTACTAACACAATTTGAAATCCATTTTTTATATAGACGTTTAAAACTAGCAGATTAAATCTACTTATTTTAATAAACTAAACACGTCCAAGATTATTTTAGTTAACGTAATTAAAGCTATTATGTTAAGAGACTTTAAAACTTTTAGTAAAACCACGAATAATTATTATGCAAATTATTTACACTTTAAAATGGTTTCTGAAAAATAAATACGAGTAATGATTGCTGATCGTCTGTAGCAACGTTGTTATTTCGTAATTAATACAGGACGATAGTTTGATAGACAACTTTTGATTTAGTTTTCTCGTTTAAAAGCTAACGTGATCGAAATATTCCAATGTCCGTACGTAGAGACACTTAATGATTACTTAACTTTAATAGGCTACTTGACCTACTTTTTTTCTTCATGCTAATCGCTTCTTAATCATTCATTTTCACAAAAAAAAAACTAATATTTTAATATTTTACACAGCAGAAACCCATAAAAATGTTTATTGAAAAATATGCCTCATAAATGGCGCCGAAAACACTGTCCGCCATAGTGTGACGTCATACGCTTTGTATTTTAAACTCTCTTTATTGAACATTATTTTATGTGCTAAATGTACGAGTCTAAAAGTGCCCAAAAATTATAAAAGAATTAAATAGGAAATTACAAATCATTTGTAATGTTGAAAACTTTTGGAGAAAAGTTTTGGCCATTTCATTTCCCGTCTACAATAAATGGAGATAATATATAAAACTGACGTTTTAAGTGAATTATTCAAGAAAATATATTTTACAAATCTTTCTAGGCTTATTCTTATTATTTATGTACAGATAAACTTACATATAACGAGCGCGATAAATAAAAGATATTAAATTACTATGAGAATGACGTCACATCCAAATCGGAAGTACCGCAAAAGCGTTTTCGTCAGTACAAATCCTATTTTCATAAAATCATATTTTAAAATCGACTTTATTTATCAATCATAAGCTTTTATTTGCTGATAAGGGTGAAATACGGTTTCCTATGCCAAGTTCTACTAGAAATATGCATTTGTTCAATGAAATTGAATATAGGTCAAGTAGTCTATTTAAAGATTACTTCAACAGAAGATCACACTTATTTAATATTAAGTAACCATTAATCTTCTTCGAGTGCGGCCGTGTATCATTCATTATAACTTGACGATTTTTTGGGAAATATAAGTCACCACTTACCATCATCGACGATGCCAGCGGCTTCGTCACGGGCGTTCTGTTCCAGCGACTTCAGGATAGCTTCGGGAATCGGTGGTGGGGTTGGGAGGTGGGCACCACGGGGCTGGAAGCCGTTCTCGTCAGCGGTGTACGTGATGGAGTAATCTTGGCCATCATCACCCTTGTATGAGAAGGAGCCTTGGGACTGGACGCCGTTGGTGGCAACACCAGCAGCATCAGCCTTGATACCATTGGACGTCTCGTACTCGTATTGGAAACCTTCGGCGGTGACTTCGCTGTTCAGCTTCAGGATTTGGGCGTTGGCATCAGCAGAATTCGAACGTCCAGAGCCACCGAAGCTACCTCCCTGGCCACCTCCCTGGCTGTATCCTCCCTGGCCGCCGAAGCCGCCGCTGCCTCCCTGGCCGAAGCCGCCGCTGCCTCCCTGGCCGAAGCCGCCACTGCCTCCCTGGCCGAAGCCACCGCTGCCTTGGCCGAAGCCGCCGCTGCCGCGGCCGAAACCACCGGAACCGCCGGCACCGGTTGCTCCATAACCTGCACCCTGTCCTCCTCTGGGAGGCAGGTAGGCGTTGTCCAGACGAGCTGCGGAGCAGACTCCGATGATGGCAGCGACTATAAACTGGAAAAGAGACGGAAGAGTTAGAGTGAGAGGAACGATCTACTGGAACTCGTTTTGCTGAAGAATAAACAGGACTATTATGCCTGATTTTGGCAGGAATTTATCTTTCAACTAGCTAACGTCAATAAGTTTATCAACCATGAAAGATGTTTAAGAATTTAGCTATTCTTGTTAAAATACCTATTTAAAGGCAGAAGTCCCTATTGGCAGAAGGCAGACAGAAGATGGCATCTAACAGTCCAATCCAGTGATACTCTTACCAATGTACGCTAACGCTTGCATTATTTACACTTATAATTGATACCAAATGAGAGATCTATAATGATGTTTTAATGATATTTGAAGATTGATGAAGTAGTAGGTGTAGAAACAAATTAAACTGTAATGAATACTAGTACATAATTAGAACGAAAAGGTTAAGTAAATGTCAAAAGTTAAGTTTAGGTAACCTTTTGATATAGAGCAACCGGACAGTTAATAATTGGTTCAGTTAGCTTAACTATTAAGCTTAAGTTAGAATATTGGAAGATCCTTTTGTTTTTTATATAACGGATCTGTCAGATACATAGCTCTGAACATAAGAAAAGATAGCCTTTGGATAAGAGACTAGGAATTAAATTCTAAGAATTGGTTTTGATCTAGGATAGATGAAAATGAACTTTTTAAAATTACTTTTAAAGGGATGAAAGAAAGACTTGAAAAGTTATTATTCCTCATACATTTTACAAGTAAAATTATTTCATAATTTTCTGAAACTGTACGTGATTTTTATCATTATTATTAATTAACCTTTTTAACTTTTCTTTTTAATTTTCTTTTAGCTTTTCACATCTACTAGGTAACTAATTATGAAAAATCCCATCGAATCGCTCAAACTTTGACACTTGCAAAAACATTGCCGTACTTTTTATGGAAAATTTAACTTTTTTTTGTATCCATCCACAAAATGTTTAGACTTACCAGCTTCATATTGACTGATTTGTCTGGTGTCTGGCGGAGGACTGTGCCTGTGCCTGATCATCTCACGATTATATACCTCTCATCTTACCTTAGATTGTACTGAAAAAGGTATCACGGTCGCGCTTGCATTTAAGGTTATGCAAAGATTAAAGTTCAAAATCCGGAACACTTTTGGGCTTTTTCGTTGTGTTTTTTGGTTAGGGTTGAAAATAGGGTTTTTAGGGTGGTGAAATATAATCGGATAAGGTTAAAATAATGCTTTAATGTGAGCTTTGAAGTGAAGCCTAAAAAGATATTGAGTACTTTTTTCGAAAGTGAACTGCTCGATATTTTTTACTAAAAATAATTTAATATACTAGACATATAATAATATTTATCACAATATAATTTATATAGTAATAAATAATTTATTCGAGATAACAAAATTTTTAAAGATGATGCAATTACTTGCTATAAAGCTTTTAAACTGTTTAGTTTTTTGCGCTGATTGTAGGCAACAATTGATAGAACGAACGAAGCATCAATTTCTTGACACATCATTCGTGGGTTCTTTCCCGCGTTAGAATAACAAAAAATCTCTCTTACATTTCATAAAAAAACAATGTTATGGTTGATTGAATGATAAAAACCATGCGATTTAACTAGGTTAAAAGATTAAAGACAGAAAGGGCGTTTTCGCACTCCGTCCGATCCAAATTTTATCCAATCCCGAGATTCATAGATGGTGGAAATATTTAAAGTGAGGTATCTGAAGACAGATTAAGGGTGTTGTATACTTGTGGTAAGTAATAATCGTTTTACGTTTACTAAGGACTGTCTTTTCACGGGTTTTTAAACTCCGACAAAAAAGAGGGTAGCATCCAAACGGATAGACCTATTTTCATTTGTTTATTTGAAAACTGACATTATCAAGCGTGTCCTTAGCTATCATTCATCATCATCAGCCTGCTCAGTGCTGAAGAAATTGAGTTTGATATAAGTAATTAAAATTTAAGAATAAGGGGTTGTTTTGTTAATTTCTTAATTTAACGTTATGAGTGCCGTAATTTGTACGTAGCACCATTACCGTTCATAAGACTCTTGCATTCGACATTTAGAAAAAAATATATATACTTACTTAATTAAAAATATTTTTGTGTTGAAAAATGGCACACACACACACACACATACAACAGCATTATTGTTCCATACATTTTTGTCTAACTTCACCATCAAAATTATCAAACACTCCTTGTGAAGAAGACAAGAACGCATGTAAAATGTATCCCGTCTTTGTAACCGTACATCAGCGTGGGAGTTAGTTCTAGAATTATTGCTCTAGAACACAAAGATTAACCTTTGACTTGTTAAAACGTGTGATATTTTAAATACATCGACGCCTCGGGCCACACTCAGGCGCAGGTATCTGAAGTAAGATCGCGGTATTGGTAATATTGAGGAGCTGTCAGGTAGATGCCGGCAGATGTTGTTTTGCCTTAATATACTCAAACGAAGATCTTTCGACCGAGCAAGTAATTTCTAATATTATTTTTGACTACATTCAACCATTGTTAACGACTGACGAATGACCATGAGGTCATACTTTTTGGGCATTATGGGTAAGTTCCGAAATTTAAACCTGGCCAGTGCTCTGACGTCCAAAATCGCCGCTTCTCTGTTTATTCGTTCCGAAATATATGCCAGGGCGAACGTCAATAGGTTTATGACTTTGTTGGGATGTCATTTGTTATAGTCACATTTGTAACACCACTTCACCAGTGACACGCCAATATTATATTATGTCGTCGGGTACATGACGTCTTGAGCATTGGCCAGTATACTGTGTTCCATTTCGGAACCTAGACCAATAGCGTGATCGGCATCTTGATTGCCCAGGGCAGGGCAGGCAGGGCAGGCCGAATGGGTACGGAAATAGCCGAACAAAACCGGTGATCCACGAAGCACTAGTACTAAGTTTAAGTAGTAAATTAAACTTCGGTTATTTTCGTATCCATTCGGTCTCCCCTGCCCCGGGGCAGTTCTAGATGCCGAAAACGCGGTTAGTCTACTAAACTATGACGTGACTTTGACATTATATCACTATGATATCAGATGTTATATCAGTTTGACGTCACAAAACCCAGCAGGCAGGCCATAACCCTATTTTCTAAGATCTGTATTATCTATGTTTGTTTAAATTAATTGATTTACGATATTTCCGAAGAAAATATAATTAATTAAAGATAATAATTAGATCTATTCCAATGTTTGGTTTTGTTATTAATTTTTTTCGGTGAGCTTTAAAACGGGACCGGTCTGCATTAAATTTAAATTATTTTTATTAAATATACAAATAAAATTTCTATTCTTTCAAATATTTAAATGTCGCATTAATAAACAAAAAAGTTGGGTGCTTTAAAACGTAAGTCAACGCTAGTGGAGCCGCAGGTAAAGCTTGTTTTATAAGCACACAAGATAACCTAAGTAAGTTTTCGCAGACAACTGTCTTCGTAGAAGCCTAGGTTTCATAAACATTATTATTGAACAGTTTTCGTAAAAAAATTTACAGTTTTTGTAGAACTTCTTTTAAGTCTTAGTAGAAAACTGTAAAAATCGTCTCGATACAACTATGGGCGTAAACATCGGGAAATTCTGAGAAGTGTATATGTCGAGACCCCTGCATAGAGTTCACTATGAAAGTAGCAGCGCTGAAAGAGTAACTTTTTTGACCGACTTCCAAAAAGGAGGAGGTAATGCGTTCGGCTGTATGTATCTTTTTTTTAATATATGGGCAAATCCATGACGCTGGGGCGCTTACAGGCTATAGAAAATTTAAAAAAAAAACTCTATCAGCGTTGCTATTTTCACAGTGAACTCTGTACAGGCCACTCATAACACATCTTAAAGTATTATCACTTTTTTTGTTGCATCCTGTTTACAATACTTACATGAATTATTGGGCTTCAAATATTTTTCGCTTCCTCATTCATTAACCTATATCATTCCGGGTCCTGACATAACCTTTTCACTAACAATCATTTATCTTGTCTGATAGCATCCTAATGGTAAACAATATACGATTCTATCCATACTAATATTATACGTGCGATTTTGCTGTTGGTATGGAAATATTTTAAGTCCCAAGAAAGAATAGATAATTTTTACCCCGAAAAAATGTGCGGTTCCCGCGCGATAAACGAATTTTGGCGCAACGGAGTTGCGGGCGCCATCTAGGAATATTATAAACTAGCTGTTGCCCGCGACTTCGTCCGCCTGGGCTTCAGTTTATAGCGCGCGGTGTCAACAAAATTGGTGTCAAATTTAAAAGCTTTTTATAACCCTGGTACCCCTTAAATCAAAATACCCAAAACAGCTGCGCAGTGTGCACATAATATTTCATTTTTTTAATTAAACTTTATTTATACCAAATTTTAAAGCTTATTTAGCCCCCCATTACACAACTTTAGCTTTATCCATAAACTATTTATCATTGGTAGGTTTAAGGTGCATAGATAAAGTAGTGAGTAGTGAGTTATTTATCAACGTGTGTAACAATCGAAAGAATCGAAAAATCCAACTCAACATGGTACCACCTCTTATAGAAAGACGCATGAGAAAGCGAGACAGACAGACAGACAGACAGACAGACAGACAGACAGACGGACGGACGGACGGACGGACGGACGGACGGACGGACAGACAGACAGACAGACAGACAGACAGACAGACTACTTACTTTACTTTTTTATGTCTACTTCTTAATTTCTAAATATTTTTAGATTTAGAATCGGCTTTAAGGTTCCGTGTCGGTGTTATTTCTTCTTCTAAATCAACTAAAAAATACGTTGTAAATACATCTCATGGTTGTGAAATATTAGTATGACTTGTGACAAGGCAACATTGGTTGAGTATGAGCTATAGTGTAAGGCATGAAACATCGCACGGAATTTCCTGGTAATGTAGTGCCACTTCTCATGGAGACTATGTTTTTTTTATCTAAATAAATCTAACAAGTCCATCAGAAAAAATACATTCCTAAAGCCATCCTTAAGTAAAGTCTAAGATAATTGGTTGACGTATATAGCAAATAATTAAGTATTTAATCGTCGATTTTACAAATTTAATTAATCCTAAATAGGTTTAACTAAGATGAGACCTAGACCTGTTTCTTTGTGTCTTTATATCCATACTTACTATTAAATGTTAATATTATAAATGCGAAAGTGTGTCTGTCTGTTACCTCTTCACGCCCAAACCGCTGAACTCATTTTGCTGAAGTTTGGCATGGAGATACTTTGAGTCCTGGGAAAGGATATAGGATACTTTTAATCCCGGAAAAATGTACGGTTCTCGCGTGATAAACTAATTTTGGCGTAACTGAGTTGCGGGCGTCATCTAGTAGTTTTATATATCTAGGCGACCCGGGATACGTTATTACTTCATTTCGGGTATGAAAAATGATGATGACTGATTTTCAGACAGCTACGTGATAATATCATACCTACAATATTTCATCAAAATCTATCAAGCCGTTTCGGAAAAGTTTGAATATACACCACGACATACCCGTATTGTGAATTTTTCAGTTACGAAAATGTTATTTAATTACTCGATCGTGGAAAAACGTCGCATCCGCGATAACAATAGAACGCGTGGAAACGCATGCGACCGCTTGGGGCTCGAAGGATTAACACATTGAATGCCAGCTACGCAATATTGCGTAGGCACTAGTAATGTTAGGGGCCAAATACGTAATACAACGTAGCACTTTCATACAATTTAAATGGGTATTTGCATTATTAGGCCTCCTGGAAAGGACATTTTTAGGTTCGTTGGCATCTCAAATAGGACATGACATGGAAAAAAAGTAACTTTGTTATTTTTAAACTATTCTAATCACAAAACTTATAAGGCACTTCGAAGGCCCAAAGTACAGTTTTATAATGAGATCAAAATTAGTTTTACAACTATGTAAACACATCGATAACTATAATTATAATTTATATAAAAAGGAACATCTAAGAACATCAATAGAATTTTATATAAAATTATGCAAAACGAGGATCAGTACCACACTCAACATGGTTTACAACACACAAGGCAGGCTTTTCCGGACAAGTGGCACATACGAAAGATGACTTCTTTCGTTTTTTATTTTTGGCGCAGACACGACAAGGCTGCGCTGGAACAGCCTTAGTAGCTGGGAGCTTTTCTAAGTAATGAAAATCTCTCAACGGAACACGATTTTTATGAACGGCCAGCGATGCAGGTGGTACAGAGGGCCCAGGCAGCAACGACGATGGTTCTGCAGCAGACCCATCGCCGTTGCTGTTTGCTTGAGCTTGTTCAGGCTGTACTGGCGGTATTTGTGGTCCAGGTGCTTCTGCAGCTGTGGTAGTAACACCGCCACAGTTCAGTCCCAGTAGATATTTCACAAAATCTTCCCAAAACTTCTCAGTCCCAGTAGATATTTCACAAAATCTTTCCAGAACTTCAAGAACCGTATTTCGGATGTCCGGTCTTACAAACGTAGCGACCTATGCGCGTTTTGTGCGTAAAATGATGCGAATACGGTACGCAATATTACGTAGATTGTGGCACCACACATGCCATTTTTAAACAGGGTGCCGAGTACGTAGTGTTACGTAGATGACCATTTGTATGGTGGGAACCAATAATGACCTGAAAATATATTTGGCACTCAATGTGTTAATCTATTTTTCACTTTAAAATAGATAGATAGATAGTATAATACATTAGTTTACTACTTATATCATTAGACGACTATAATACGACGATAGTGAGACTCTGTTGCACCAAAATTCGTTTATCGCGCGGATAACCTACATTTTCCGGGAAAAAAAATATCTTATATCCTCTCCCGGGACTAAAAGTTTCTCCATACCAAATTTCAGCAAAATTTTTTCAGTGGTTTGGACGTGAAGAGGTAACTGACACACTATTTAATATAATATTATAATATCATAACAAAGCACTATTTAGTATTGTTATGTATGTCTGTGAGTCATTTGCCCATGAACCTGCAATCTCTAATAAGCTCTGACCTTATCTTGTTAGGACCCTGGATATCATTAGCTGACAGGTTTAAGAATAACAAGATGGTACCAGATGGTATATCTTATATATAAAAATGGATTTTCAAATGAGTTAGTCGCGCTAAAACTCGAAAACGGCTTAACGGATTGGGCTGATTTTAGTCTTAAAATATTCGTAGAAGTCCAATGAAGGTTTTAAAGTGACACGAAGTTCACCGGGACAGCTAGTCTAATATATAAAATTCTCGTGTCACAATGTTAGTTACCGTACTCCTCCGAAACGGCTTTACTGATTTTTACCAAATTTTATATGCATATTCAGTGGGTTTGATGGTCTGGGTGAAGAATCGGCTACTTGGTACTTTTTATATTGATAAGTGCATTTGTTGAATATATAATAGTAAATTATTACAACCTGAGACTGACGGTCACCATTGTTTGTGCGACGGGATAGCGATCGACGTTGCCATGGCGACATACTTATTTAGTCACTTCAATAAAATAATATGGGCGAAATACTTTATATTATGGCAAAGCAACGTTTGCCGGGACAGCTAGTTTACTTATATTATGAATGGTAAGATCAAAGTTGTTTTACGAGGCTGAAACCGGAGCTTCCTTTATCATCAAACTGTTGACTTAAAACACTCCCGCTATACAACGGAGATGCTGTAATTTACCGTTTTTAGAGCCTAATTAACGCGTAATTTTATTATAATAAAATTATATTAAAAATATATAGAAATAATCTTCTGTATATGAATGTTCCTTTCAACGTTATTAATTTCTTATTTTTGTTTTTTATACTATCAGCTTCCAAAGTAATACCAATTTATTTAAATTCAAGCATACAATTATTTACAAATTACGGTTATTTGAAACACACCAATAGATCGTCAATTTCATCAACTACATACTGGACATATGAAGTTTTTTAGGTCAATTTTGAACCTAGTATTTACAAATAAGTAAAAAAGGGATTTTGGCGCGATCTCGGCAACGCGGCAAATGTAAGGTCAAGGTCGTTTGCGCAGGGGATGGCCTTAAGTCGAAACCTTAAAATGTCTAACGTGTGCACTAGGAGACATTTTCTATTCAGATAATTTGAAAACATATTACTGAACGTATTACACCTTCCACCGGGTTCGGTGATGGTAGCCGGTTTAATCGAAATTTGGTGAGCTAGGTATCTCTTTAATTTTACACTACCACGTGGGACGGATAGCCAACACGACTGACGAGGGATCATTCATAGAACCAACTTTTTACCCATACATGAAAGATGATCTATATCTGAACATGAACAATTTTTCTTGTCAGACAATCAGATACCGCAACGCCACGAGTAGATGCATTTATATTTGTATGTATTTGACAGATTCGCAAGACGTGTCACGCAATTGAAATCTGTCAAATCCAAACAAATTTATGCCGCGCCGCGCCTCACCTGAAGCCTCGCCTCGTCACGTTGCGGTCTGAATTGACACTCGGAACGTGGTGGTCGTCGAAGCTGCAGCCCAAACTTCAAACACTACTTATAACATAATAACAATATTATTTTAATAAACAAAATAGTACTCCGGTTAAAGTTCCGAGAGATTCGGTGATCTAATCTGTTTCTATGGAATAGGTGTTGTTCGTGAACAACGCGTGGTAAAGGAAATAGTGTGTCGTAATCCGCATATTTTGCCACGATGCAATTTTTTGGTTGCACTTTTGTAGGAAGTTCCGGCAGAAAAGTGAACCTGAATTTTCGTTTTTATGATAAAATAGTTTCTCCGTATGAAGAGAAATAGAGATAACTTTCTTTTCTACGCCGTGCCGGCGGCTTACTCCCCCTCCGCACACTGGTCCCAAAGTAAAATAAATGGGACATTAAGAATTTTCGGATCGAAGGTCGTAGGATTAGGCTGATTTTTTTTGTAGACAGCTGATGCAATTACAAGTCACTTTTATAGATATCGTTTTTTTCAAATATGCCGTATCTACACAGATAAAAAATAATAATTATTTTTTATTGTCATTTTATTCCAAGATTCAAAACGTATTCAAAATAAATCATAGCACAGCTTATAGAGGCACTCTTGTCATACATTTTTGTCATAGACGCTCAACTGCGATTTTTGCGCCTTTTAGAGCTACATGCACTTTAATTTTTTTTTGTCAGCGGATGAGGCCGATTTTTTTTGTAGCATCTGATGCAAAATACAAGTAACTTTCATAGATGTTGTTTTTTTCAAATATGCCTTATCTACAGAGAAAAAAAATATGAATTATTTTTTGTATGGACGAAATCATAATTTTGTCATTTTCTTCCAAGATTCAAACGTATTCAATATAAATCATAGCACAGCTTATAGAGGGACTCTTGTCGTACATTTTTGTCATAGACACTCAATGCGATTTTGGCGCCTTTTAGAGCTACAGGCACTTTATTTTTTTGGTCAGCGGATGGGACTGTTTTTTTTTTAACATCTGATGCAATTACAAGTAACTTTTACAGGTGTTGTTTTTTTCAAATACGCCGTATCTACTGAGAAAAAAAAATATGAATAATTTTTGTATGGACGAAATCATGATTTTGTCATTTTCTTCTAAGATTCAAACGTATTTAACATAAATCATGGCACAACTTATAATACAGGGACTCTTGTCATACATTTTTGTCATAGACACTTAACTGCGATTTTTGCGCCTTTAGGAGCTACAGGTACTTTAATTTTTATTGTTTTGTATAATTCATTTTCGAGTATTTCATATGGATTTTAATAAATATTGTTAAGGATAAACAAATAATAATGTTTTCTTTATTGACAAGTAAAGTAACTCTTACTAATGTCTTATTCATTAAAAAATCCTATATGATAATAATATATACTTAAACTAAACAAATTAAGGCCCTATAGACCCGAAAATAAGCAGGTCGATGTCTGGCAGTACGAATATCGACGTAAAGGACATTAAAATAACATTCATATCAGCACGCCTTGTACAGTGGCGGTTACGACGCTCGCCGCGTACTTGATAGGGCGAAATAGGAGAAAAAAACCTTTTTTCTTTGATAATTAAACCAAAATGCAAAATGTAACCACAAATTATTCTTCTTTAAGTTATGAGCTTTTCGTAGATATGATTTTTGAAAGTGAAACTATCATAAGCTTCATGAAAAATAAGAAAAATATCACAAAATATTCGAATTTAGCCTCCTCTTCGGAGTTATTTTTGATCGAGTGAAGTTTTCAATATTATGTTTCGAACCACAAATTGTCAAAGTACATTAAGTAAACAACAATGCGTATTTTTTTTTGGCTTTTAAAAGCACAATTTGTTTGTTTATTATTGATTCAAAGTCATGTAAAATTGGGTCTATAGGGCCTTAGAGTAGAAATTTCAAAACATGTACGTACAGGTAAATTATTTTATGACTCATTCAGCTTGCAAACATTGTTTGGTAATGACTCATTGCCTAATTACCTCTGTACTTGGAATTTGTGCTCTGTTTTGTTATTCAGCGCTAGCGAACGCTTCGAAAACGCTAAATAATAAATAGGCACATAGATTGCAATTCAAATTTTCCCTTCGTACTTTTACGGGCTTAGAACCGTCAAAATACAAACTTGTATGATTATATAGATAATGTATTTAGGCGTACTTAAAAATTTGAATTACCTCTAAATTTTACATACAATTATTATTATTTTTTATTATTTAATATACAGGACATAAATTAATATTAAACGCCTTTACACCATTAAACCTATAAAGGTATGTCTCGGTACAAGACATTCCTTTTACAATAAATAACTTTAAAATTAAGAACTTAAATAAACTATTAACTTACAAATTTAATAAACTAATACTTGATTACAATGTGACTTATAGTAACGGATCTTGTGGTGGGTTATTTTCAATGTCAACGTATACTTCTTCCTCTTCAGTAACTTTTATGACAAGGGCTAGAGTTTCTTCCTCAGGAATCGATTGATTACAGTCTTTGAATAAAAAGTCACTTACTTCTTGCACTTTTTCTGGCTTATTAGAGAGGCACTTAATAACTTGAGCACAAACGGTGCGCCCGTTTTCTTTCAGTTTTGTAGCAAGAGCATAGAACAGTTCTTCTTCGGAATGCTCCAAAAGAGACAAAGAACGTCTTTTCTTCTGTTTATTTGATAAATCTTCAAATGGTCTTTTATTTCTTGAGCTAGGGGTATTTGTGACTTCTAATGTAGATGCACCCGCTTCCTCTTCATATGATAAATTATGCTCATCTTCTACTTCTACGTCTTCTATGGTATATTCTGGATCAAATAACATAGGGAAATTCACAGCAGTAGAAGTTGGCCACACAATTTTAGACTCCAACCACTTTATGTTTTTAGTTGATTCACCAAAGTGTTTGTTCCTACTTGATCGTTCCCATCTTCTAGCTAGGTTTGACGTGTAATTTTGGCAAAACTTTTTGATAATACTGAGCTCTTCATTTGGAATTTCACTTGGAATATATTTAATAATGGTTTGAAACAATAAATCACTATTTTTAAGGCACCCACTATTTTTTAAAAATGTAAAAATATCTTAATTAGTTACAAACGTAGCCATCTTGGTTAAAAAAAATTCAAAAGTAATTATTGGTATTAGCAATTAAAAAAATTAAAATATTATAATATGGTGATAGTTGATGAAAAGTTGTTGTTTTTACGAGCACAAGACGCGTAATGAGTGAAAACCGATCATGAAAGCCTCATATTACTTCAAGTA
The DNA here is from genome assembly GCA_963422495.1 of Polyommatus iphigenia. Taxonomy (NCBI): domain Eukaryota; kingdom Metazoa; phylum Arthropoda; class Insecta; order Lepidoptera; family Lycaenidae; genus Polyommatus; species Polyommatus iphigenia. The sequence continues at coordinate 3,154,718 of OY730180.1, forward strand.
GTGGGGGTACTTAGACAATGAGTCATAAAAAAATGCTTGCAATACGGATGACTCACGCAATAATCCTTCGAGCCCCAAGCGGTCGCATGCGACCGCGATAACAATAGAAGGGCTTCTATTGTTATCGCGCGATGATAATAGAAAGGCTTCTATTGCTATCGCGGTCGCATGCGACCGCTTGGGGCTCGAAGGATTATTGCGTGAGTCATCCGTATTAGAGGTTCGAAGAAACTGAAAATCTTCTCAGGGATGATTCGCCCAATGACCTTGGAATAGAAGTTACTGAAGAGGAAGAAGTATACGTTGACATTGAAAATAGCCCCCCGCAGGATCCGTTACAATAAATCACATTGTAATCAAGTATTAGTTAGTTTATTTAAGTTTGTAAGTAAATAGTTTATTTAAGTTCTTAATTTTAAAGTTATTTATTGTAAAAGGAATGTCTAGTATCGAGACATACCTTTATAGGTTTAATGGTGTAAGGGCGTTTAATATTAATTGATGTTCTGTATATGAAATAATAAAAAATAATAATAATTGTATGTAAACTTTAGAGGTAATTCAATTTTTTTAAGTACGCCTAAATACATTACCTATATAATAATCAATAATCATACAAGTTTGTATTTTGACGGTCCTAAGCCCGTAAAAGTACGGAGGGAAAATTTGAATTGCAATCTATATGCCTATTTATTATTTAGGGTTTTCGAAGCGTTCGCTAGCGCTGAATAACAAAACAGAGCACAAATTCCAAGTACAGAGGTAATTAGGCAATGAGTCATTACTAAACAATGTTTGCAAACTGGATGAGTCATAAAATAATTTACCTGTATGTACATGTTTTGAAATTTCTACTTTAATTTGTTTAGTTTAAGTATATATTATTATTATATAGGATTTTTTTTATGAATAAGACATTAGTAAGAGTTACTTTACTTGTCAATAAAGAAAACATTATTATTTGTGTATCCTTAACAATATTTATTAAAATCCATATGAAATACTCGAAAATGAATAATACAAAACAATAAAAATTAAAGTACCTGTAGCTCCTAAAGGCGCAAAAATCGCAGTTAAGTGTCTATGACAAAAATGTATGACAAGAGTCCCTCTATTATAAGCTGTGCTATAATTTATGTTGAATACGTTTGAATCTTAGAAGAAAATGACAAAATTATGATTTCGTCCATACAAAAAATATTCATATTTTTTTCTCAGTAGATAAGGCGTATTTGAAAAAAACAACATCTGTAAAAGTTACTTGTAATTGCATCAGATGTTAAAAAAAAACAGTCCCATCCGCTGACCAAAAAAAAGTGCCTGTAGCTCTAAAAGGCGCAAAAATCGCATTGAGTGTCTATGACAAAAATGTACGACAAGAGTCCCTCTATAAGCTGTGCTATAATTTATATTGAATACGTTTGAATCTTGGAAGAAAATGACAAAATTATGATTTCATCCATACAAAAAATAATTCATATTTTTTTTCTCTGTAGATTAGGCATATTTGAAAAAAACAACATCTATAAAAGTTACTTGTATTTTGCATCAGATGCTACAAAAAAAAATCGGCATCATCCGCTGACAAAAAAATTAAAGTGCATGTAGCTCTAAAAGGCGCAAAAATCGCAGTTGAGCGTCTATGACAAAAATGTACGACAAGAGTGCCTCTATAAGCTGTGCTGTGATTTATTTTGAATACGTTTGAATCTTGGAATAAAATGACAAAATTATGATTTCGTCCATACAAAAAAATAATAATTATTTTTTATCTGTGTAGATACGGCATATTTGAAAAAAAACGACATCTATAAAAGTGACTTGTAATTGCATCAGCTGTCTACAAAAAAAAATCAGCCTTATCCTACGACCTTCGATCCGAAAATTCTTAATGTCTCATTAATTATTTTACTTTGGGACCAGTGTGCTCCGTCTCAAAAATTTTATTATAGTTTCTACATTACGGTAAAACAATGTTAGGTTTATTGCATTTCTAGATGACGCCGTTGCGCCAAAATTCGTTTATCGCGCGGGAACCGTACATTTTCCGGGATAAAAAGCATTCTTTGTCCTTTCCCGGGACTCCAACTATCTCCATGCCAAAGGACCTTGCGGGATTTTGTATGAACACCGTCCCCACCATTCAACAGCGATGGGATGCGTCTCGATTTGTTCACTGGGACCCAGAAACCTCTCAAGTACCTGTGTTAGTTTCAAAATCAATTGGGTTTAAAAAAATCAACTTTTCGCCAACAAAAAAATGTGTTTATTTTTGAACAAAAAATAACTTTTTTCTACAAACAAAAAGCATATTAGGGTTCCGTAGTCAACAAGGAACCCTTTATAGTTTCGGTCTGTTCGTCCGCCTGTCTGTATGTCTGTCTGTTCGCGGTCTTGCTCGGAGACTACTACTAAGCCATAATTTGGTATTAATGCATATTTAAATATTAATGGTGCCGAAAAAATGGTATATTTAATCTTTAAAAAAAAATTTTTTTCCTCCCCTACACACCAAGCGGGGAAGGTTTTTTTTCGCGCCCACCCCACCGTGTGGGATGTCGTTAGATAGGTTTTTTAAAAATATTATGAGTATTCAAAGATCATTTTCCGTTTCAGGGATCCATTTGTGAAATATGAAGTTTAAAGTACCTATAAAAAATCGTGCTTCTCGAGAAAAATTAGGAAACACGCTGAATTTAAAAGGAAAACTATCACGGCTAGGTACATAAGTTATTGGGTGATAGTCGAACACAAAAAAAATGTACTCGGAAAAGTATAAAGGAACTTTTCCTTCAAATTCCTTTGTACATAACTGAGGTGATGTTTTTAGTTAGTAAAACACGTTATAAAATATGTACATTCATCGACCATACAAAAATTATCAAAACTAGCGGTTCTACCCCTACTACCTATATTGCACGTGGCCTGATACGCACTGTGCCGGTTTTTTTCACGTAAACAAATGACGATTTAATTGAAGACAATAATAATATGATCTCCATATTCTCACTTTATTTATTGCACACTAAGGTAAAAGAGAAAAAAAAATATTAAAAACAATTATATAAGTTGATGTGGTTTGCTTTTAAGGCTTTGTATTTCTTTATAAAGTTATTCAGGGTTGAAAGAAATGAGTGGATCCAGTATCTTCTGAGTATCTGTCTTTTCTTTCTTTGTTTTCTTATTAACATCAGAAGAGACGCGACGTCGTATCGTGAAACGACGCCGTATCGTGTTTATGTGTGCAAGCCCTAAGGCCGCGTCACTATCAAAGACGGCGCGGGGTCGTCACTCATTTTTACGTTTGGAATGCAATTTTTTCTGATGTTTCGCCCTGAGTAGGGTCGTGTGGTGCACCGTTCGCAGCACTGTGACACGGTACGGCGCCGCAACGTGTCACAGTGACGGCGTCGTGTCGTGGGCACGGTGACGAAGCCGCGCCGTGTTTCATGAAGATGCACTGTAACCCCACGTATTTGACAGATGTTGCCATAGTAAAAAAAAAGACGTGAAGAAAGACTCCGGGAGTGCCAGCAGAAGTGAAAACTTGATTATTAACGTTGTACATTTTTTTAAACCTATTTTTTATGAAAATCGATTATAAAAAAAACGATTTTTTTAATTAATCGAAACCCTTACAATCAATTCGAGTTCGAGTTCGAGTTCGAGTTCGAGTTCGAGTTCGAGTTCGACACAAAACACTACTCTCCAACCGTCTTACGGTTTTTCCAAGGTTTTTCGATCAGCACGAGAATCTGACGCGAGTTTCACAGTTTTTACCCATCCCACAAAAGTGCTCAACGCCGCTAAAGAAGTTTTCACTTCAAAATTTCTCTATTCTAGTAGATCTTTCAAATGACACCTGTTTCATGTCTGTTGGTTGGTGGGGACGTTTCTTTTCATGGTCGTTTCAGCAAAATCTGTTCAGCGGCTAAGACGTGAAGAGGTAACAGACAGACAGGCAGGCAGACGGACAGACAGACACACTTTCGCATTTATAATATTAGTATGGATAGTATGGATATGGAAATATTAGTATAGATAAGTATAGATTAGAAGTATTTTAATAGCACATTGAACGCTATAAATGTTGTCAAAATTATTTCATTGATTATTTTTCCGACCCAAATATCGACCAATAGAATTGCACCATTCGACGTCACGTGGTACAACCTACATGGTATTATACTGATTATTTTTCCGACCCAAATATCGACCAATAGAATTGCACCATTCGACGTCACGTGGTACAACCTACATGGTATTATACTGATAATTTTTTGAAAATTTTCTCTGGTCGTTGCTATATATAAAAAACAAAACATGATCCAGTCAAATTAACCACACGTCAAACTGACAGGTTGAATTCAATTGTGAAAATTGGAGATTTTGCATGAAAATGAGTCGATTTGGAGTTTGTTCTCTGTCCACCATCGATAAAAAAGTCAAAGGAAATGTTCCCATTAATACGGAGAAGGCAAAAAAAAACAGCTTGGAACCAATTTACTACTTTTTGTACTGAGAGGGAATACACATTGAGTGCTGAAACGAGTGAAGCGCAATTGGCAAACATTATGAAAGATTACGCTTACAATATGAACAAAATGGATGGAGAAGACTATAAGGAAGGTACAAATTCTTATTTGTTAACTGTACATTTCGTCTCATGGTGCAATTCTATTGGCCGACATTTGGGACGGAAAAATAATCCCCCGAATACCACACGAGCTTCAAAATTATCTGGCATTTCCCTCAAGGTTTCCTGCAAACAAATAAAGTCAAGTTTTTCAGGAAAAATCACTCGCGCTTCGCGCTCGTGATTTTTTAACCTGAAAAACTTGAATCCTTCATTTGTTTGCAACGAACCTATCGGGAAATACCCGATAATTTTGAAGCTCTTGTGGTATTATAAGTGATTATTAGAACTGATATTATTGCTTTCCAGTAAGCTACGGTAGGCGCCGATGCGGCCAGCGCCATTCTGACTCGACATCTCGACATCTAGCAACGCAGGCTTTTTTCTTTTGTCGATTTTCTGTGAGTTTGTTATATCTTTCCTAGACTGGTACTATAGTATATATTCTGTGCCTATACTAACAACAAGCAATCCCGTTCAGTGACACACCTACAGTTGGAAAACCTTTTTAGATGACTAAATTCTCAACCGTAGAAATGTATCAATAAAAATTTCAGAATACAATATTATCATTGTCAAATTCTGGCCTCGTGCTAAAGATGAAATTATACACCGCTTACTGTAAAAGTTTCATTATGAAGGTTACGATAATTATTACAACAATAGCTAGTAATTTGATAATAATAGTAATGTGATCTTGTCTTATTTCATTTAACTTATTTCATTTCAAAATTTTGGGTTATGGAGTATGCTTGGTTAGCATCTTTAAAGTTATCAGTCTTTGTTAAGTCGGGTCCAGACGAGTGTAACGTGAAATGTAATTCTACGTGTGGACGGCACTACGAGCATTACATGTAACGCTCGGGGTTTATCCATCGGCTGTCGGTTTTCGCGCGAGCACAAAGGCTCGTTTGGACAATTCGCTTTGTGTTCGTGTGCCGTCCACACTGTTGACGCTAAATTACACGTAATCTTACATTACACGTTACACTCGTCTTTAAACTGATTATGGTGAAATCTCGTATGAAGATACTTTGAGTCCCGGGAAAGCAATACTTTTTATTCCAGGAAAAAGTACGGATCCAGTGCTATACACGACTTTTTTACGCAACTAAGTTGCGGGTATCATCTAGTATGTTATTTTATAATGGACTACATCCAGAAGAAGACGACACTGCGCCTGAGGATCGAGCTTCTGCAGTCTCGCCACAAGGTTAACTTTAGCTCCTTTGTGGTGAGAGTACCGACGAATCTTCTTTCGACTTTCGAGGCGCCGGAGTTCTGGCCGATGGATGTAGTCTATCGGAGGTTCCGGGGGAGACTCCGGAACGAAGCGAGTCACGTCGCCGGCAAAACGTGACAGTGTTAGTTTTTAAGTATTTATAAAAAAATATGTATGTTAGTTGTAAGGTATTTATTATATAATTAATATGTATGTTAGATTTAAGATATCTGTTATATGGGCCTTCGATGCCCGAAATAAATGATTTGATTTGATAATTATGCGAAAATAATTCGCACATTCTCACGCTTCTTTTCAAGATTCTTCGCTTTCGTTCTCCCCCATACCTTTATGAAAGGTTAAGCTTTACTCCACCAAGCGAGAGGCCTGTTCGATCGTGCACAGTGAAGAGGCCTCTAGAAATACCACACTGCAACACAGTTTTCTATGAGAGCTCATTTTCTCCGGTCCGGCAGACCATTCCAGCGTCTCTGGAATGGTCTGCCGGACCACGTTCGTGAAGCCCCAACTGTCAACACTTTCAAGTCTAGATTAAAGCGTTATTTTTTGGCATTACCTTGATCGGATACTTTAAATGATTGTGTAATCCTTTTCTTTTTTTTTCTATCTCTCTCTCTTTTATTAAATTTAATTAACCAATGTGCATCTGTCTTCACACTATCTGCCGTTTTTGTTATATTTATTTACTAGCGACCCGCCCCGGCGTCGCACGGGTATAAAATATATAGCCACTGAAAAAATGATTAAAATCGATAGCCTATGATCCTTCACGTGGTCTACTTCTTATCTGTGCCAAATGACATAAAAATTGCTCCAGTAGTTCGCGAGATAAGAACTTTCAAATAATTTCCCCCGTTTTTCCACATTCTCCTATTGGTCTTGGCGTGATAAAATATAGCCTATAGCCTTCCTCAATAAATGGGCTATCTAACACTGAATTTTTTTTTCTAATCGGACCAGTAGTTCCTGAGATTAGCGCGTTCAAGTTAGCCCTTTCAAATAATTTTCCTCGTTTTTTCCACATTTTTCTCTATTTCTTCGCTCCTATTAGTCTTAGCGTGATAAAATATAGCCTATAGCCTTCCTCGATAAATGGGCTATCTAACACTGAAAGAATCATCAAAATCCGTTGCGTAGTTTTAAAGATTAAAGGGGACAAAGGGAAAAAAATGCGACTTTGTTTTATAATATAACTAGCTGTTGCCCGCGACTTCGTCCGCGTGGACTATAGTTTATATTATGTAGTGGTTCCCGTACATCGATTGAATAGTTAACGTGCAAATCATAAAACTTATTAAAAGTATATAGTGTGGGACAATATACTTTTATGGTATGATAGATGTTCCGCGCGGCTTCCCCCGCGTAATTTAGGAATGTCATAGAAACCGTACATTTTTCCGTAAAAAAAGAAACATAATATGTATGTCCTTTCACGTGGTCTATTCTTCATCTGTGCCAAATAACATAAGAATTGCTCCAATAGTTTCTTAAGATAATAAGCAATTTTAAATAATTTCCTTCGTTTTTTCCACATTTTCCTCTATTTCTTTGCTCCTATAAGTCTTAGCGTAATAAAATATAGCCTATAGCCTTTTTAAATAAATGGGCTATCTAACACTTAAAGAATTTTTCAAATCGGATCAGTAGTTACTGAGATAAGCGCGTTCAAATAAGCCCTTTCAAATAATTTCCCCCGTTTTTTCCACACTTTCCTCTATTTCTTCGCTCCTATTAGTTTTTTCGTGATAATATATAGCTTATAGCCTTTCTCAATAAATGGACTATCTAACACTGAAAGATTTTTTCAAATCGGATCAGTAGTTCCTGAGATTAGCGCGTTCAAATAAGCCCTTACAAATAATTTCCCCCCGTTTTTCCACACTTTCCTCTATTTCTTCGCTCCTATTAGTGTTAGCATGATAAAATATAGCTTATAGCCTTTCTCAATAAATGGGCTATCTAACACTGAAAGATTTTTTCAAATCGGACCAGTAGTTCCTGAGATTAGCGCGTTCGAATAAGCCCTTTCACATAATTTCCCCCGTTTTTCCACATTTTCCTCTATTTCTTCGCTCTTATAAGTCTTAGCGTGATAAAATATAATCTTTAACCTTTCTCGATAAATGGGCTATCTAACACTGAAAGAATTTTTCAAATCGGACCAGTAGTTTCTGAGATTAGCGCGTTCAAACTATTACTAAATAAGCATTTCATATAATTTTCCCCGTTTTTTCCACACTTTCCTCTATTTATTCGCTCCTATTAGTCTTAGCGTGATAAAATATAGCCTATAGCCTTCCTCGATAAAGGAGCTATCTAACACTGAAAGAATTTTTCAAATCAGACCAGTAGTTCCTGAGATTAGCGCGTTCAAACAAACAAACTAACAAACTCTTCCGCTTTATAATATTAGTATAGATTATAGGCACGCTCCCGTCGCGCCGCGCCGCAGCGGCCTGCCGGTATCGCCGCAAACGCTACGTCCCGCAATTTTTAAATCTGTAATATCTTCGAAATTATTCATTTAAATCATATGCTGTAAAGGGCCATATAGATCTATATTAAATGAACAATGTATCTAAAGTGTTTTATTGAATAAGGATTAATACTGTATTGGTTAAAATCGCTTCGAAAATTAGCCATTATTTGTCGTAAAAAGTAAATGACAAAAAATGTTATAGTGGGATATCCATATGAGATAGACATATACCATCGCGGAGTTTTCTGTAGACCTTTTCATTGTGTACAATACTTAGTACATTATTTTGATAAATCTCGTACGGTTCAGCCTGCGTTTGCAATGTAAGCGGAAAAAAATGAAATTATTTACGACATCACATTAGAAACCCCAATAATAACAGTATTTCGCCACTATTTAATGAATGTTATTATACTCTATAACCTTCCTCTTGAATCACTCTATTTATTAAAGTAAACCGCAACAAAATCCGTTGCGTAGTTCGGAAATCGGACCAGTAGTTCCTGAGATTAGAGCGTTCAAGTTAGGCCTTTCAAATAATTTTCCCTGTTTTTCCACATTTTCCTCTATTTCTTCGCTCCTATTAGTCTTTACGTGATAAAATATAGCCTTTAACCATTCTCGATAAATGGGCTATCTAACACTGAAAGAATCATCAAAATCCGTTACGTAGTTTTAAAGATTAAAGGGAACAAAGGGACATGAGGGAAAAAAAAGTGACTTTGTTTTATAATAAGTATAGATAGATATATATGTATTATTTTATTATATTTATATATTATATTATACGTTGTTAATAATTATTATTGTTTGTATGTGTATTGTATTAGTATATTTTTATCTATATTTTAATTTAGATTTAGTTAGTATAAGTGAGTATAGGTTTATGATTGTTTGATTTCTTTTTTTGTCTCTTTGTGTACATGCCCCCTCTATAACAATACATCCACAAAATATTAAGGTTTGCTGGAAGAGATCTCTTTTAAGAGATAAGTACGCCGATGCATTATTTCAAACTTTGTTTAAATGTGTTTTTGTAACCTTGTGCATGAAGAACAAATAAATAAATAAATAAAAATCTGTATGTCCTTTTGTATATCTTTCTGTATTTTCGCGTAGCACCTCCATCGTGGGTATCGCAGACACAATAGATTTTCAATTGTTATGCGTCAGCCAGCTGCGGCTTGATATTATGTGATAATACTGAATTTATTAATATGAATAATATTATGGACATTAATTGGTTTGAAGTTTTTGATTTGAAATTGGCCTGAAGAAATACAAACACACAAAAACAGCTATACAAACACACAAATTTTCAAATGGATATTAGATAGTTTTGGTTTTAAAAGACATTTTGTAACAGGATGCGCCTATTTCTACCTAAAATTAATCTATATTTAACAAACATAAATACAGATTAACCTACGTCGTAGGTTTGACCTGATGCACTAAATCTAGACTAATCTTATGCACCTGATAATTTCCAACTGCTAAAGATGTGCAAATTGTGTGACCTGAGCTTCGCGGGCACAGTGATTTATAGTAGATAAGCATGGCGATCTCAAGTCTATTCATGCAGGCGGGTAGCAAGTAGATTAAAAAACTAAAAAACACGCTTTTATCACGCACTTTTTATTTTTATTTTGATGATTTGATTTGATTTGTAATGACATTTCTTAGCTAGTCATATTGTATTGTCATCATAATTCAGAACATGTGCAAAATTACATCCTAATCGAAGACCGGGAAGTGGGTCAAATTAAGATCACAAGATTTTCTTACACATACATATACATAGTTACAAGTGAAGCTATAAGCGTGTTAAAACGACTGTAACCCGGCTAAATAAAATATACAAAAATGCTAATTATTACTATTATCATTATTTGACTTGCAGCAACTTATATAAAAAACGTACTATTCACATTCATTCGTGTTAGTAAAAATGTAATAATAATGTATACGAAACTATGCAAATTATGCTCTAAAAAGAAAGTTTCTTGAAAGCCCTAACATGAGATTTGGTAGGATTTGACTGGAATGAATGAACTGGACTGAAACCCTAAATACGTTGCGTTTGAGAACAACCTTTAATCCGTCCTAGTGCAGTCGGATGAAAAACAATAATGCAAACTAAAAGACTAGACTAGCTACCTGTTTTAACTAGATGATACGAAATTGCAAAATTACTTTGTAGTATATAATGACTAATGACATAATTATATAAATAGATCAATTACATAGTTCCGTCTTAAGGCCGTCCCCCGAGCAAACGACCTTGGCCATACATTTGCCGCGTTGCCGAGATCGCACCAAAACCCTATTTTTTTTACTTAACTCAGTTCAAAATTGTCCTAAAAAAAATTAAAACGGGGAATATGTAGTTTATGATATTATCGATCTATTGGCGTGTATTTCAAATAAAAGTAATTTGTAAATCCTAAGGACATACTGAATTTATGCTTGAATTTCAATAAATTGGCTTTACTTTGGAAGCTGATATCATGAGTATAATAAACGAAAATAGAAAATTTTAAACGGGGAAAGGAATGTTGATATACTGAAGATTTTTGCTCTGTTTTTGTTATAACTCTGTAGCTTTCGAATTATGAGTTTATAAGGCTTGAAATACGGTAAATTACGAAATCTCCGTAAGGAACGCCCTTAAAATGGATCACGCTGTAAACAGTACTAGTAGCAGTGTAGTACTACAGCTAATACTACAGAAATAATACAATTACCAAAAAAAAAAAAAGACGGGTTGCACTCCGGGAGTGCCGGCAGAAGTGAAAACTTGATTATTAACGTTGTGCATTATTTTTTTTAACCCATTTTTTATGAAAATCGATTAAAAAAAATTAAAAAAAAAAAAAAAACGATCGTTTTAATTAATTAATCGAAACCCTTACAATCGATTAAAAAATATCGACAATCGAAAAAAAACAATCGATTGTTCGATTGATCGATTTCGATGTTACAACACTACTCTCCAACCGTCCTACGTTTTTTCCTTGGTTTTTCGATCAGCCTGAGAATCTGACGCGAGTTTCACAGTTTTTACCCATCCCACAAAAGTGCTCAACGCCGCTAAAGAAGTTTTCACTTCAAAATTTTTTGGAAACTAAATCAGACATGAAAAGACGCAGAAATGAAATCAAAATTAAAAGGGACGAGAAACATTTTCGAATGAACAGGAGACCTATGATTCTGCCCTCTCCTACGCCGCGCCGGCGGTTTTTGATCAGATCATATTATGCCCTGATGAGACTTTAAGAATTATTATCAACTTCATGACGCCTGCAACTCCGTTGCGCCAAAATTCGCTCCGTTCCGTACATTTTTCCGGGATATTGGATAAAATGTATCATAATATTATTATGTCCTTTCCCGGGACTCAAAGTATGGAGAGGTATGGAGATACCATACCAAATTTCAACAAAATTGGTTCAGCGGCTTGGGCGTGAAGAGGTAACAGACAGACAGACATACTTTCGCATTTAATAATAAGTTATAATTTATTATTATTAAGTGTGAAAGTATGAATCCTGAAAAAGTGTATAACGATGCTAAAGAAGTTTTAGATTTAAAAAAAGGTATGCAAATTTTTAAAACAATAGTATTAGGATCTTAATATTGTAATATCTTGATTCGCTAAATAAAGACATGAAGCAATTGTGTTATCATAATAAAATCATAGCAATTACAGAATCTCAAATTCTGAAAACATACGGGCGATTATTTCGATCTTGATCGCAACTGTACCTTTAAAAGCACTCGGAAAGTTTTTTAATATTATTAAATAATAATTGAAACTTTTTAAGATTATTGTTAAATATTCCAATGGACGTTTTATACCACGCCAACTGACCGTAACTTGGCCAGACTTGGCCCTTAAGTAAATTCTGGATAAAAATATTTTACGGGTACCACACAACAAATACCGTTGTTATGAACTTATTCTTAAGATTTTTGCTATAGTAATATGTTAGACGAAGTCATATCCTATCTCATCCATTGTACAAAAATATTGCAACCTGTTCTATTTGCGGGACTAGAACCCGTGACTCCCGGCCAGTAACTCAAATACTGAGCCACAGAGGTATTCAAAGTACTATCAGGGAAATTAAGGCCTATAAAGCGGACCTACATTATATTTCGGTTGACCCAAATCTATGCCAGTCGTGATCTGTCTACTGGGCTTAACACAACCCGACCGAGTCACATAGGTCCGCCATATTCTGCCTTTGTAGCATACTCTAATAGTACTATCAGAGAAGTTGATTAATAGGCAGATAGCGGCCCTACGTAATTAGGTCACGTTACGTCAAATCTAGCCTTGAACCTAGAATTGACATAGCCTGACCAAATGACGTAGGTCCGTAAACTGCCTATGAATCAATTTCTTTGCTGGTACATCTACAATGAAACAGAAACTTGTTTTACTTAACGCAGCGATTGCTATCGTTATTTTCGCCCGTGAGTACACAACGAGTCGCGTGAGATATCTTATTGAAAAACCATTCATTTGTCTGTCCATCTTTTAATGTTTATATTAGCAATTGTTAAGCAATTTGCATTAACTTATTAATGCTTGTGTAAGTTTCTTCCCATTGTATAATTGGTGTGTAGTGAAACATTTTGCTTGGAACTTTGTGCGTGTGAAAGAAGATCACGCAGTGAGCCTTCATTATTTTGCGATAAGTATAAACTAAGACAAGAAAAGAAATGAAATTTCTGGCGATTAGCGATATGATGATGATGAATTATTACCAAGAAGACTGTCGATCATATGCTTTCAAATGAAAAAATCCACATCAAAATGGGTCCACTTGTTTGGAAGCTACGATAAAATGAATTATAAGTAATTTTAATAAAAATCTACGGTACATAATATTATAGTCTTACAATATATTGGTGTTAGTAGGGTATGCTAGTGTTTAGTAATATTAGTAAGTTTACTAAAATCCGATGATGGGTAACAATGTAGTGTCTTCGCTCTGGGTGGCTCGGGTGCACCTTTCACTAACTGCACGGTCTAAAGCTGTGTGCATAATGGAATGGACAAAATTAAATTGGTACTCAGTGATTTTAAATTTTGTCCATTTGGAATTAGGTGTTATTTAAAGGTTGTTTGTAAAAGGTAAAAGTAGATATTATATTGTTTCAAAATAGAAGATTTGCAAATAATCAGGTAGGAAATTGGAAAAGTATTTTTTAAAATAATTCTAGTAACTAGATGCTGCAGGCGACAAAGTAAAAGAAAAAGAAATCCCTAACCTTTCCTGGAAAATTGTAGAACCATCCTTTCCCATACATTTAATAAAACCGGTTTCAATGCCACGAAAAATAAAACCAAAAAATTTTTTATAAGCACGAGAACACAACTCATATTTGATATAATTGAACCTTTTACCTTTTAATTAAAATAAACAAAAATAATGTTTATTTTGTGTTTTTCTGTGGCATCAACTCTTTTATCCTTTTAGGAACGACGCGTCATTCCTAAAGGTATTAACTGGTTTTGATCTAATTAGTTTTTTATTTGTTAGAATTCAATATCTTCAGGACAGTATAAAATATATATTTTTGTTTTTTTTTTTGTTCATTATAAACACACCCTTATTCACGCTTCATTGACGGCATAGGTAGCTCACGGCGATGCACGGCGTTATATTGAGAGTGTGCAATACCGGAGCGCCATATTTCATAGTGTAGCTTCCTGCGACTTCGCCTGTTTATAAGTTTTTTGGCCTGTCCTATAACCAGTCTGTCAAAACTGAAATTCAGTTTACGGACAGTAATGTCCAACAACTGTATGTTTGAAAACTAGTTGCTTTGAACTACTTCAAATAAAATTGCAATTTTATAGCTTTATAAAACTTGAAGGATTGACTGATTTTGATGAAAACATTTTCACCTTTTATATGATAACTGTTAACTTCTGTGCAGATACGGTCTCGGAGGATTGAAGATAATATTATGAATATAAGAAGTCGTAATTATAACGATTCGAAAACTGTCGTTTTTTTGCATAAATAAGCTTTAGAACCGGGAAAATGTTTTGAAATAAATAAATGTGGATTCTATGTATAAGCAGAGACTTATGTCGTCACCCGTCAGTTAATATCATGCAGCAAAAAATCTAATTAAGTATCCCAATTTCGTTCTCCTATTTTCATTGTCTTATAATTTATACAACAATTTTTATCTAGATAAAAAAATAACAAATAATTTTATATTAAGTATATCCAGCAAATGATTTTTAATATTACCTCGTTTCTCAAGTCATCTCAAGTTTCACAAGGATCATTAGGTTTTGTATTAGTAATACGAAGCAAAAACTTGACAGGCCGACACGATATAGGACCAGATTGCGAACAAAAACTCAATAAAGCCTTTATAATTTCTGCATTAAGTTCAAGTGCAACTCAGACGACGAAAAAAATAGTTTATTGATGTAGTAATATAAGTTTTAACCCATATTAATCTATACTTATAAAATTACATGTTCTGACTGACTGACTGACTGACTGACTGATTCATCATCGCTGAGCAAAAACTGTTAAAGTTACAGCCACGAAATTTGGTGAGTAGGGTTGTTTTATTGTGTAGACACCCACTAAGAAAGGAATTTTGAAAATTTTACCCCGAAGGGGGTGAAATAGGGGTTGAAAGTTTGAATGAAAGTCCGTCATTTCCACGGTCATTTCTTGAGTTAGAAACATGAAACTTTATTTTTGGGTTACTGATTAAATATGAATGGATACGTGTTTAAGCGTTTTTGGAAATTCTACCCCCAAGGGGGTGAAATAGGGGTTGAAATTTTAAATGAAAGTCCGTCATTTTTTAAGTTAGAAACATAAAAGTTTATTTTTGGTCTGCTGATTAAAAATGAATGGATAGGTATTAAGTAGTAAGCGTTTCTGGTAATTCTACCCCCAAGGGGGTGAAATTGGGGTACAAAGTTTCAATGAAAGTCCGTCATTTTTTGAGTTAGAAACAAGAAATTTTGTGGACGTTTGCGTTTGACGTTTGCTTAAATAGGGTCCCGTTTTTACCGTTTGTATAAGGAACCACAAAAAGGGGAAAACTATCCATCTTTGTTATTATAATATGTTAACGCGGACGAAGTCGCGGGAAACAGCTAGTTTTAAATATAACAAATCATAAAAAAATCGGCCAAGTGCGAGTCGGACTCGCGCACGAAGGGTTCCGTACCGTTATAGAGCAAAAATAGGCCAAAAATTGTGTTTTTTGTATGGGAGCCCCCCCTTAAGTTTTTATTTTATTTTATTATTATTATTATATTATTATTAGTTATTAAAGTAGACACGTAATTGAGGCTTTTGTGAAAATATCAAGTGCCTACCTGTTGCCATTATTGATATCGAGCAAAAAAGCGTTTGTTGTATGGGAGCCCCCTATATTAATTTTATTTTGTTAGGGCCCGCATGCGGGGTGCGGGAGATTTCTGAAACGCATGCCTCGACCAATGACAATGCGCCATTAGTTGTCATAAACTCCCCGCATGCTGTATACAGTATACCGTACGAGTTAACGACTAATGAAAATGCGCCCTTCGATTCGCAGTAAAACTATCGATTTTTTTAGTATTTGTTGTCATAGCGGCAACAGAAATATACAATCTGTGAAAATTTCAGCAGTCTAGCTATAGCGGTTCTTGAGATACAGCCTGGAGACAGACAAACAGACAGACAGTTCTGGTAGACCTATAGATACCAAAATATGAAGATGTTTCAACAAGTGACCAACAGATGGCGACAAGCGGTTAAAATACTAACTTTCGGTATTTTTATGCCCACTTAGTATCAGGGTTAGTCGATCCATGTAAAAATAAAGATTATAACATTGAAAAAAAATACGTTTTAATCTTATTTTTGATACAGCCTGAAGATCGGTTCGATCAGGGTGTCCATTGTTATGGTGCAGTGTCCACACTCCACAGTCCGCGCGATATATCTTATACTAGATGACGCCCGCAGGCCGCAACTCCGTTGCGTCAAAATTAGTTTATCGCGCGGGAATCGTACATTTTTCCAGGATAAAAAGTATGCTATGTCCTTTCTCGGGACTCAAAGTATCTCCATGCTAAATTTTAGCAAAATCGGTTCAGCGGTTTGGGCGTGAAGAGGTAACAGACAGACAGACAAACACACTTTCGCATTTATAATATTAGTATGGAAGTATGGATATAAAATTCTCGTGTCACAATGTTCCGAAACGGCTTTACTGATTTTTACCAAAATTTATACCTATGCATATTCAGTAGGTCTCAGAATCGGCCACTGGGTACTTTTTATATTGATAGTTGCATTTGTTAAATAAATAATAGTAAATTACTCACCGGCCGGCTGGAGTGAACACTGACGGAGAATCAGGCCCTACTTCTGCCTTGCCGAGTGGAGTCGCGAGAGCTTCGACTCGGAGGGAGGATGTGAAGCGTAAGTGGCGAGTGGGCGACGTGATGGGACCCTCTGAGGGTGCAAATGATCGGCGTTTAAAGTCCAGCGACACCTCTCCTGCCTCAAGCCGCTCTGTCAATGTTGCCGCCTCGGTGCACCGTGCGTGCGACCATTTTGAGGGGCCCATTCAAAGAGTTGGCGAGTCACCGTCTACCAACTTTATACATGTTACAACATTGTATCGGCAGACGCCATAGTCCTTCCATAGTCCCAGTTACCCATTCCACTAGCACCTCACCCCCATAGCCCGATATCATTTTAATTCCATTCCCTGTAATAGTCCTACACTGGCCGCTGGCTTTCTTTGGTCGTACTCCTATAGTTCGGACAGGGAGAGTCGCCGGCCGGTGTCACATTACATCTAGATTAAAACTGTGTAACGGGCCTCTACGTGTTGGCTTCGGCCCCACGCATGCCTTCCAAAGGTCCGGGATTTAATTGCCCGCGAGCAAGGAGTGCTTTACACAAACATAATAATAATAATATCTATGGACGCTTCACACCACGTCAGTCTGGCCCCGTGCTAAGTACCTAAAGGACTTGCGTTACAGGTACCAGACAACGGAAATATATTTAATACTTTTATACTATACATATATTTAAGATTTTTATTATATCATACACATCTATATATATAAAACTCAAAGGTGACTGACTGACGTGTTGATCTATCAACATATATACATCCAGACCCGGGAACATTGAAAACTTTTTGTTCCGTCGGTCGGCGGGATTCGAACCCGCGACCCCCGGCTTGAGCTACCAACGCGCTCACCCCTGAGCCACAGAGGTCTTCAAAGCGTCGTCAATAAAATAATGAAAATAATATTTGCGAAATACTTTATAAGGCAAAGCAACATTTGCCGGGACAGCTAGTATTATATAATATGCGAAAGATGTGTATGTCGGTTACATCTTCACGCCCAAACCACTGAACCGATTTTGCCGAAAGATATGGAGATACCTTTAGGGTGTGTTTCCACTGACGCGGAGCGGGGCGGAGAGGAGCTTAGCGGTGCCCGAATTGACCAATCGTGCTATTCCAGCGGGATGACAGCGAAGCGGAGCGAAGATTTCGAGCATGGTGATTGGTCAATTTGGCACCGCTAAGCTCCTCTCCGCTCCGCTCCGCGTCAGTGGAAACGAAAGGATACTTTTTATCCCGACAAAATGTACGATTCCCATGCAATAAACGAAGCGCAACGGAGTTGCAGGCGTCATCTAGTTAAGTGTTAATGTTGTCCCAGTTAATAATATTAGTATGGATTATGGAGTGTAGATTAAAGGAGAACTATCTTATATGGGGGATATTTGAAAAAGTGTCCAGCTGTACGCAGTAAATAACAGTTGAAAAATCCTCCACGAGTGGCGCTAGCTGCAGCCAAAGGGTATGGAATGAATTATGGAGTGTAGGAATTAATGTAGCCGTTGGTGACAAAATATAAATTATTATTGGAACATAAATTATTACTAGAATTACTGGGTTAATACCATATTTTGAAAAATATTACCTAAAATAGCTGAAATAAGAGTTGCTAAATGATTTAAAATTTACCTTGTTGCTACTGCAGCGCCACCTTATTTTATATTAAGTCACCATTAGTTTCACCCTAATTTAACGCATTTCCGCGGACACTTTTTACATACAGATAATATATTCCTCCTCTATCTACACTCCATAGTATGGATAAAAGGATTAAAGCGGAATCCTCTGTTTTTGAATTAATGTGTTGTTTATTGATTAACTGTTTGACAAAAATGGATCAACTCTCGTAAAAAAATATACCAGGCATGAGCCTAAGATAACCTAGATTAAATAAGCTATATTCAAATGTGAAGGGCCTTTGACCTAGCTACATATTTAACGAGAAGACGATCCGAAGGTGAGATCGAAAAAGGCTTCGTGCTATCGCATACCAAGGTGACTGGTACTTCAATAGGCAATCAGCGATTTTGACGATAAACGCCTATGTACTTTCTGAGACGCCAATTCGACGAAATCTATATAACCAACATAAATAAAAATAAACTTTAATTTGTGTTAGGCTCGCTAAAAGTCGACAAACAATTTGCCTAATTTTAGTCTTGAAATATTCGTGGAAGGCCAGGGAACTACCTAGTAGTCTTCAATAATATTATGATTAGAAAAGCCCCAATGGTACTTTAAAGTTTTTGTCACTACTTACGTTTAGAGGAGTGAGCTTTTATGTGGCATCAACACAACACCATAGTACATAATATTATGATGGTGACCAATCTTTTTACTTGATTTTTACTTGACATTATCTTAGAAGACATTCTTTGTCTTTGACTGAAATTTTCCAGAAAAATATTTTTCTTTACTACAATCTTATCCAAGTAAAGTTTCAGCAATAATTCCAAGTATTTCATATTATACATGCATTAGCCTAAAACTTACAATAATATTTTGCTGAAAATCATAATAGCCACACAAATCACAATATTTTAGCATTACTCTGAAACTTATTGATCAGAAAACGTTTAAATTACCTATACACAATGTAGGTAACATACAGTAGGTCATCTTTATACTAAGTTAGACGGACCCAGCGTATACACATTACTATTTTACATTAATCTTCTCAAATTACAACTTTAAGTTAATCGTACAATGTTTTGAAGAAAATAAACACTCAATTCTAAAATTCACCTATTTGTCATTTCAAAAGACTATAATTTTATAGAAAACTGTCCAAATTAGTGATTCCATATTTCATTGAGCCTTATTATAAAAACCGAAATGAAACATAATATTATGAAACAATCAAAGCAACCATTTTAGTCCCCCAGCACCCGTAGCATGGCTTAACAGTCGAAATACGAAAGTATAGACAAACAGCGGAGATAGACTGAAGGTGCCGTTCATCTTTACCGCGGCTAGCCGCGATCGACAAGGATCGGAACGGCATCTTCAGTTTATCTCCTCTGTATGTCTATAACTTTCGTATTTCGACTGTAGTCATGCTACAGGTGCAGGTATCAAAATACGCGTGAAACTTGTCGCTGCATTTATCCATTTCAATTTTAAGGACACGGCTATGTTATTCTACTGTTTGATAACTATACTATGTGTAAAGTATCGACACACTAATATAATAGTGCATTCCACCAGACTCTAGACTCTGCCGCCCGCAATTTAGTTCGACACAGTTACTGCGTAAAGCTGAGAACACACCGAGAGATATTTATTTATTTACTAAATGACCTGTGAATATATATAATAATACATATGATAATATATAATATTATCATAGGTCATTTAGTAAATAATATTATATAGATATTATCATATATGATATAATGACCTTATATATTAAACCTTGCCTAGTTTTTATGAATATTTCAAGACTAAAATTTGGCAAATCGCTTCAGCCGTTCTCGAGTTTTTGTGACACACACTTACGAAATTTCAAACAATTTTTTTTTATATAAAATAAGGGGCGAGTAAACGGGTCACCTTATGGAAAAAAACTACAGTCGCCCACGGACACTAGCAACATTAGAAGAGCTGCAGTTGCATTGCCGGCCTTTCAAGAGGGAATACGCTCTCTTCCTGAAAGTTTGGAGGTTGTATTGGTCCGGAAATACTGCTGGTGACAGTTCGATCCAGAGTTCTATTTTTGTATATTAATTATTATACAGTTTATTTTGTACAGAAAACGTTAATTTGCAGGTTAACCTAAGAGTAATAAACGTATATAAAATAAAGTATTAAGACCGGGCTGCCAAAAATATCAAAACACGCTAGCCCCACCTACATACCCCGCTATCCTCCAATCGTGATAATATAATGATTCCATGAATCGTGCCCGCATGAATTGTACTTTAAGCCGCAGCTAGTAGTGAACAATATCACGTAACAAGGGTTCCCGCATTATAGCACGAAAGTAAAAAACAGTTTTTTGATGATTACTTAAAAACTAAATACAATACTAATATTTCCTTTAGCTATGATTTTACAAAGTGTATGATTGTATAGGTCTACCAGAATCTGATGGCAATTTTTGACAGCAAATTTTCAAAAAATATCCTTGATCATTGGATAAATTTTTATATTTGCATGTTTCACACACAAAAAAAGGCCGCTAAAGGAATAAAAAGGATGAAAATGTTTTATTCCTATTACCCCGGTATTGCTAGAGTCAATTTATTTTCTCACTTTTTGCCATCAGATTCTGGTACACCTATAGTAGTGCAAGTTATTTAATGATAGTAACTGAATAAGTGTAAAAGATATTTGTTGAAAAGCCCAGAAATATTCATAATTTCGAAAAATAAAACTATCGAGTCAAAATAAGTGAATCGTGTTTTCCGTTAGGCTAGTATCAGATAAATATACTATGATTAAATAAATCTCAATTTCATTTTTAGTCAATCGTCTTTCGGGATTGTAGTACTTATTAGAAAACACAGCAAAATTTGACAGCTCGCTCTTATGTAATTACGAAATTACGAAGTTTTTTATTGAGGTGCTGAGGCGCCTCAAACTCAAAACGAAATAAATAATAATATTATTCACCATGTTAATAAATTTTTTTTTATTAATTAATAAAAAAATATTAATTATTTAATAATATAATAATATAATTATTATTAGCCACATTTTTATACACCAAAAAATCAAAATTATAATTGAAATTAATTCATGAATCAAACAATCTACTCTAAGCCTAACAAGATAAAATTATGAAATTCTTAGATAATGTTAAATTAACATTTCCGCATACTAATCGCATTAATTAGCTAACGCGTACACCGTCACCCTTAACTATTTAATTACACTGTAAGTAATTATTATTTACCTTTACTGTGTAATTTTAATGAAAAAATGAATTATACCGTAAAAGGTTCGTTATGATATTATATCCTTATTATCCGTCACATATATTGTCGATTATGGGCAATTAAAGACGAGTATCCTTGATATACTTTGTAGTCGCTTATATTATTATCATAGGCCAACGTAAAAACGTCTATCTGTGGATTGTGGACTCAACGGTCAAAAACATTATCTATGTTATATATCATATACAAAATTCTTGCGTCACAATGTTAGTTACCGTACTCCTCCGAAACGGCTATACTGATTTTTACCAAATTTTATATTATGCATACTCAGTATGTCTGAGAATTGTATTTGTTGAATAAATGATAGTAAATTAGTACAACTCGAGACTGACGGCGACCATTGTTTGTGCGACGGGATAGCGACGGACGTTGCTATGGTGCCATACTTATTTAGTCACTTCAATAAAATAACTATGGCGAAATACTTTATATGGCAAAACTATGTTTGCTGGGACAGCTAGTATTATGTATAAAAATAAAAAAATAAAAATGAATCGCAAAATATATGTCTAAACTCTTATCTTGAGAACGGCTGAACCGATTTCGCTAGTCTTGAAATATTTGTGGAAGTCCAGGGAAGCTTTATATTAAGAGGGAAGTGAAACGAAGTTAACTAGGGCTTCATTTTTGAATAAAATTAATTTGATTGTGAAAATTGCCGCAAAAAACCTGTAACTGGTATACCCACAGCCTTACAGAAGGGAACGTTCAAGGCCGCTCATCTCTATTTGCAATAATTATCAAATCTTAACATAACATGGGATAGTTTACGATCACGACGGCTCGTCGGGTCAGAGTTTTGTAATTTAGATTGTACTGTAAGCGATATGTTTTAAGCCCATCCTAAAATATCAATTACTGCAGGTTGATTCTAATAAATAATCTTACTTTAGGTATAGCTACTGGATGACGCCCCCAACTCCGTTGCGGAAAAATTTATTTATGGTGCGGGAACCGTACTTACATATTTTTTCCGGGCTAAAAAATATCCTATGTGCTTTCGCGGGACTCAAAGTATTTCCATGCCAAATTTAAGCAAAATCGGTCCAGCGGTTTTGGCGTGAAGAGGTAACAGACAGACAGACACACTTTCGCAATTATAGTATTAAGACGTATGTATTACTTCAGGTTCTATCTTACCCGTGAAGAATCTTGGGGTATTTATGGGCAGACCCTCCCCCTGGGAACTGGAAAGTCCCACATACACCGGCTGATATCCCCAACCCGCTGGGGATGCGTAAAGCATTTCCCAATGTAAAAAAAGTTGATACTGCTAAATAATAATATGATTAAAACTATATATCCACTACAGTCAAATTGTATTCAATGGTATTGAATATTGGCATATTCAAATGGGGGGTACTTTTGTGTCAAATAAAAAAGTGGCATAGCGCGATGCTGCGCTGGTTCAGATCTTCAGATCAATTTAACCCATCAATCTATTGTGTCTGCGAACAAATAATAACTACGAATGCAATTAAAAAATCTATTGTGTCTGCGATACCCACGATGGAGGATGGATACATGACGTTACATGAGTTACATGTTCAGCATACCCCTATAAGATTAGAACGAGTACTAGCTTTATTTACTTTTGCGTTAAATTGATAACGATATCATTCGTAAAATTAATATCGAAAGGTGCGGTGTACTCCCGGGTACTACACTTTGACCGCAATGACTTTTGGAATTTATGCAAATGAAAAATCTATATGAATAAAGTTAAATTTAAATTTTGTTCGACTGAAACGATTTGGCTGATTTTAGTCTAGAAATATTCGCGGAAGTCTAGGAAAGGTTTATAATATTATTAGGAAAGTGAACGAAATTCACCAGGTAATCTAGGTATTTCTTATTGTGTATGGTATTTATTGTGATATAGAAGGAATGTCTATTATTTCCGATTACAGTATACACAAAAGTCAGAAGCTATTACTGGGGGGTCAGTTAGGCTGTTGTAATGTAGATTGTATGATAAGCTATGATGTAAGTAATCATTGCTACGTTTTACGTCATTCGACCATTATGACTTCGTATGACCTTACTGATTTCATTAGTAAAATTAGCGTAGATATTTTAAACTAGTTGAATCTCAAGTTACTTTAGTTAGTATTCAAAAAATTTGTTAAAGAACGTTTGTGTACCAAAGCGTACTATAAAGTTACTGATTTCATGAATATAGTACACCATGGGAATAAGGTCGCCCCCTGCAGAGCTGTTTCTGTATAATATTATACAGTATGGTACACTCGTTGTATTTTATTTAGTCATAATTACACTGTAATTTTATATACTTTTGTAATTTTGCATCTTTTTAGTAAAAGATGGCCCCGTGCGAGTTTCTTACGCCGCGCCGGTTCCTTTACCGTTCAAATACTTAAGATCTGAAAATCATTGGAACAGGCATCCACCCGGGATCGAACCTGCACCCTCTCGAGTGCGAACCAAGAGGTCTATCCACTTTTTGCTGGCAACATAATTTACAATAGATACAGTGTTTATTAACTTTTATAACCTTTAAAACTTTCGATTTTATTCGACTATTTTAAGACTCAAATTATCCAAATTGGTCCAGTCATTCTCGAGTTATAATGCAATGTTTATGTAATATTAAGAATCAATTTCTGAAAATTACTTGGCAATCTTTAAAGATGACTAATTACATCTTTAAAGATCTTTAATTCATATTCACTTAAACGTTTAACTGACCTCTCTGATAACCTTTGCCTAGAAAACGAGAGCGAAAGGCGGGTATCGTATAAAGGCATAACGCAGATGGTACTGCTCATCTAATTGTAAATGTGTACAGGGTGCTTAAAAAAAGATAAAAAAGATAATAAAAGGACTGCCGCGGTAAAGTTATTGATTTTTTTATCAACATAATATGCAATTACAATTCTCATACGTCTAATCGCACGCATACAAACGCCGTGCGGTAGTTTGGCAAGGCTGCACCGACCAACAACGTCGCTAGTCGGAGTTGGGGGTGTTAGGTTTTTTTCGTTACGAAATTTCTTGATTCAGTCGCCGCGCTCGAATACCTCGATAAAAGCTATGCAATAGCTTAAAAAAACTTATTATTTTAACTAGACATGCAACTACGCTGCGCTTAAATTCGTTAATCGAGCGGAAACTGTTTTCTGAGATAAAATAGTCAGGATCATTTCATAGAAGGACCTTCACCGAGCTGCTTACTGGATGAAAAGTATTTTATATTCAATTACGTATGTCAACAAATTGATTGCATGTGGGTTGCCTAAAAAATTTCAGTACAGAATAAAAAAATAAAAAAAAAAACAAAAAAAAAAGTTTTTTTTTTTTACATTTTTCTGGTTTGGTTAATAGACAAATTCCATACCAATCGAAAGTATGAAGCCCATAGAATATGCATTAAGCATTAACCAGACCGGTACCGATTAGTAGTAGTATCGATTTACCTGCCTACCCAAGAGCTGTGACAGGAAAAAAATAGACAACCTAACGTTTTCATACTCTACGGGCTCCATACTTTCGATTGGTATAGAATTTGTCTATTAACCAAACCAGCGAAATGTTAAAAAAAAAGTTTTTATTTTTTTTTTCTATTTTTTTTTATTCTGGACTGAAATTTTTTAGGCAACCCACCTGCAATTAATTTGTTGACATACGAAATTGAATATAAAATACTTTTCATCCAGTAAACAGCTCGGTGAAGGTCCTTCTATGAAGGGATCCTAGGCTATATTATATTTATGTGCTATCACCTACACTTGAACCGCTAAATCTTCGTTTGCGCTACCTATACATAGCGCAAACGAAGATTTAGCCGTTTGGGCGTGAAGAGGTAATAGACAGACAGACTGACACACTTTCGAATTTATAATATTATTAATAATAATAATAATAATAAGTTTATTTCTCCCAAAAATTACATATGCAATTTGTGGGAGACTTGGAGCCCAAACTAAGCCAAGGCCTGTATATTGGTACCCCAGGCCCCCCCTCACAGACAATGGAGTAACAAAGTAACTACTAATTAACTTAACTACATTTAACTTAACTTACATTTAACGTAAATACACAATAATGGTTTCGTGTGTGAGTGTGTGTGTCTGTGTGTGCGTGTGTGTGTGTGTGTATTTGCGCGTGTGTGTGTGTGTATGTGTGTGTGTGTGTGTGTGTAAAATTGTAGGTTAAATATAAGGATATGTGTTATTTCCGACTTCAAAAAGGAGGAGATTATTATCAATGTGACCTGAACGTATGTAACAACTAAACTTAGGAAATGATGCAAGTTTCACCAAAATCGGTTCAGTAGTTTTTGAGATAGTGAATTTTAAATCTGTATTACGTACAATTCTGAAGTCGGTGTTATCTTTTTTTAAAATACTATTTATTTTTGCCGATGTAATAAACTTTCTGTGTCTTCGTAACTTAAACCAGCTAACCAAGTTATTAGTTTTAATTTACACTTTAATTTATTTTCATGGTATATTGAAAGAATATTATTTATTTTATTGTATAAGAATGTACCAAGGAAGCAAAAGAATCTTTGTGCAAAAGTGGTTTTATAAATATGATCAATAGGGCAAATCTTAAATTTTCGGCGATTGGCTTGTTTTAAATACTTGTCGTTGTCTAGAGAAGTGTGTTTTTTAATTATAGTTCCTAAAATAAACAACTGGCGTACAGCTAAAACTCTACATTTTTTATATAACTCAGTTGTTGGGTATAGCCTTGGCAAATTCCAACCAACTTTTAGTATACACCTCTGAGATCTTTCTAGGCGCAACAATTTTGTTTTTGGAATGCCACCCCAAATAACTATACAGTAGGAAAGGAGAGATTGGACGAGTGCAAGATATATTTTTCTAATGAGAATTTCATCACAAATGTGTCTGATTTTATAAAATAAAAATGATAGTTTACGGACTTTTTTAACAATAGTGCTAATGTGGTTATCGAATGACATTTTACTGTCAATTAAAATTCCTAAATACTTAACGCTCTCAGTACGCGCTAGAGGCAGGCATGAACAGTCATTTGTAGATTTTGTAGATTCTCCGGAACATGAATGTACTATTAAATTCAGGCAGGGTGGGGGTTGCGTTGCTCCAGTTAGGGAAAAACAAATAAAGTTTGTCTTATCAACGTTTAGTGTGAGGTAGTTGCTGTTAAGCCACTTTGTGACTTTATTAAGGCCTAGCTGAGCGACGTGAAATGTTTCCTCCCATGAATCAGTTTGAAAGAGAAGAGCTGTATCGTCGGCATATGTGAAAATTCTTCCATGAGGTAGGGCTAATTTACATAGATTATTAATATAAATGAGGAATAGGGTTGGGCCCAGGATACTACCCTGCTGCACACCATATTCAATGGGAAGCTCATCACTTACAATTTCTCCAATCCTGACTCTTTGACGTCTGGTCGTGAGGTAGCTTTGAAAAAGCGTAAGTTCGGTACCTCTAACTCCAATTTTATCGAGTTTCGATACTAGGATGGGTATGGAAACCGTGTCGAAAGCTTTAGCCAGATCCAAGTAGATGCCAAGAACTTTGAGTTTCTTATCTAACCCTTTCACAATAAAATCTGTTAAATCATGCACAGCATCAGGTTATGGTATCATATTGGTATGTATGTGACATCTAAAGTAGCTAAAGAACTGTTGCCAAGCAATTATAACTTCTAATGGATTTTTTTGTAATTTTTCACGATCATCCTGTACATTGCAAACGAAGATCGCAATTAGCATGAAATTTTGCACTAGTTACTGTTGCCCTTTAGCGCGGGCCGCGGCCATTCATTAGACGATGCCGTCTGTCGTGCAAGCATATTGTAATCATCTTCGAATATATTTCGGTAATGAATGTATGGGACTCAATGCAAATATATGAACTCAAATTTTGAGCATGATTGAGCAACATTAGAAAAGCTGCAGGTGCGTTGCCGGCTTTTTAAGAGGGAATATGCAGGTCGTATAGGTCCGGGAATACTTCTGGTGACAGTTCGTTCCAGAGTTTTACAGTGCGCGGCAGAAAGTTACGCGAAAAACGCACGGTGAAAGACTGCCACTCATCAAGGTGATGAGGATGGTATATTTTTCGCGTGGAACGATGGCGAAAAATTTTAGGTGTGATTCAGAGCGATTCCTCAGAGCACTCCCCGTGATACGACCGATAAAGGATAATAATCTCCATCTATATTTCAGTAATAAATGTATAATATTATGGGACTCAATGCAAATATATGGACTCAAAGTATTGGATGTAATTATTTCCTTTTTTAAGGTAACAAACAGTAAGTAATTATTATTATACACTTTGGATTTATAATTATGGCGTTATGTAAAAGTTTTTGTAACTGACACATACTCGTCAAAGAAGAGAGTTTTTAAAGTAGACTATGTTTAAAGGATGACTGTTCTTTCGTTGTACTATCAAAGAAGTTGGTTCATATAGGCACATGACGGACCTACGTAATTTAGTCACGTTATTGATATAACGTGAATAAATTACGTAGGTCCGCTTGGATCCGTCTGGGTTTGGAAACCTAGCTAACGGGTCATGACTAACATTGAATTGAAATAACTCCACCAAATGACGTAGGTAGGTGAATAAATTTATCTAATGGTACAATAACTATTCAATGTCTGATCAAGATCTATACCAATAAGATGTTTCCAAAACAAAATTAGCAATCATAAATAGGATTTTATTATCAAACCCATAAAACAATTTTACTATAAACCATCGCTTGCTAAAGCTCCCGATCGTTGTGAAATTAACATCTTCATTCCCATGATAGACTCGTTTCAAAATTTCATAAGGTTAAGTCTAAAGTTGGTTCAGTTATGATCCTCGATAGTAAACATTATAGAAGAGTAACTGAGTCACAAAAATGGTACCGAGAAATGTAGAACTAGGTGTGCCTATCGTGGAACTATCGCACTTTTACTTGATTGAAATACTCGGATCCGTCATACAATTTTTGTTGCCCTAGCTATGTTTTATGTTTATGTCAGTAATTGGGACCATAATGTCAAATCTACACTAATAATACAAATGCGAAAATTTGTCTGTCAGTCTGTCTCTCTGTCTGTCTGTTATCTCTTCATGCCCAAACTGCTGAACCTATTTTGCTGAAATTTGTACCAACTACTTACTTTGAGTCCCGAAAAAGGACACAAATTTCTTTTATCCCAGAAAAAGTACTGTTCCCCCGCGATAAACGAATTTTAGCGCACCGGAGTTGCGGGGTTCATCTTTTGTAAGATGGTTTTGTTCCATTCTGTGTTGTATTTCGATGGTTATGATTTAATCTCAGTGTCAGAGTTCAAAACATTAAGGTCTCAAAAACTCAATGACATTTAAGAACAATGGGTACTGGAGTCTGGACAAAAGTTGGTTTCGTCATAGTTTTTGTATCAATTTTAGAATATCGACCGATCTACTTTGAAGAGTTACTCTGTCAATTATATTTTTTTATCTTTATTTTTAGAATCGAAAGCAAACTTCGTGATAGCCGTATTTTTTATGAACTTATGGTAAATGATTAATCTAGTTATGAAAATATTTAAATATAATATAAGAATAATTCGACTAAGCAAATTGTAGTACTATTATAGTAAAGAGATTTTGTACTTTATAAATAACTGGATGTTGTCCTGGATTATCGTGCAGGATTCGCTCATTTTTCCAGGATGAAAACTATTTTATGTTCTAAAGAACGGGGACTCAAAGTATCTACAAACTTCATTTCATCTCAATCGATTTAGCCGTTTAAGCGTAAAGAGCTAACAGACAGACTTAAAAACAGAGACTCCTGTTATAATACTAGATGACCTCCGCAACTCCGTTGCGGCAAAATTATTTTATTGCGCGAGAACCGTACATTTTTCCGGAACAAAAAGCATCGTATACCCTTTTCCGGGACTCTTTGTCGAATTTCAGCAAAATTGGTTCAGCGGCTTGGACGTAAAAAGATAACAGACAGACAGCTAGACACACTTTCGCATTTATAATGTTAGAATTAATAAGGTTCATTAAAATTTTAGCACTAGCTAACACAGTGTAACAAACAACATTTTTGTATGTTGTCGTTGCCTGCAAAAATCATCTACCTTTGAGCTTCACTGTAGTTGGACCAAAAGACTTCAACGCGTTTTCACAATAAGCGATGCATACTTTAATATTATTATGTCGACCTCTGTGGCTCATGGGGTTGAGCGCGTGGTCATTGGTTAGTGCCACTCAAGCCGGAGGACGCGGGTTCGAATCTCTCCGACGGAGCAAAACAAAAAGTTTTGCTTCTGGGTTTAAAATTACACACTGAAATAATAAATGCAAAAGTGTTGTCCTTGTCCTACAAATAAAACAATCCATATTTTAGGACCATCAAGTCAAAGTATGAAATCCTTTCTATCTCTGTTAGCTACCACTTTCAAGATTTTTCGAAAATAAAAATGTTGTTCGTCTTATCAAAATGTAGCTACTCACAAAAAATTAGCTTGTTAGTAATCGCAAAAAAAAATTGTTCTAGGGCTCCCGTACTATAAGAATGTTTCTTCGCGATAAACGAATTTTGGCGCTACGGAGTTGCGGACGTCATCTAGTAGTAACAATCTGTAGTTATAGTACAATTTATTAAAAAAAAATCTGTAGTTATAGTACAATTTATTTTTAAAAAAAATCTGTAGTTATAGTACAATTTATTTTAAAAAGAAATGATGACGTGCCTAGCAACTACTCCGATAAAAACTATGTCAGTGTTCACAAGGCTATTTTGGCGCGTGGCCAAAATCAAAACTAACACTGCCATAATATTGTAAAACTTGACGAGCATCGTCGTTTCAGTTCGGCAGACTTCGACACGGTGTTTGTGTGCGTGCGACTAGACATAATATTACTATGCGAATTATAATTGTATAAGTTGTTAAAAAATGCTATGCAATAGTAAGTAAACATATTACTGTTTTTTTTTTTTTTATAGCATGTATTTTATTTTGGTCAATTATACATCCTCGTAGGTCTACATCGCCATTTTTTGTCATAATTATAATCGAATTAGTAAGACAGTTGGTCAAAGCTTTTTTACGTGATAGGTATATTTAATTTTTTCTGGATCCTAATGGATTCGAACACGGAACTACAATTTAAACTCAATATTACCTTTTTTTAATTAATTGAATTGACCTTGACAGGTATGAAGAGGATCTGACCTTTGGCCTTGATTTTAGCCACAATTTTATCCTGTAACGTTATGTTTTAATAATATAATTAGATTAATATTTATCTACACTTACATATACAAATCATGAGAAAGAAAAAAAATTGTTTTTCCTGCGAAAAATAAATGCGCTATTTAGATAATATTCACATTTATTAAAACTTCAAATTACTGACTTTAACTTATATTTAGCTTTTATATTATACAAGCTATCTTTCATTATGATCATCATGAGGTGTTTTATAATCATACATAATTATTTGAAGTATAATATTTTATAGTAAAAAATAACAAAGGAATGCGGTAGAAGACTTGCGGCAGTTTATAAAAAATTGTTTTATTAGAATGCTGAACTTAAAACTGAGCTAATTTTGTTCACTTCGCTTCTGTTCGCTTCAATATTGTCATTGACAGCTTTGTTATTTGGAATTTAAGCAACACTTCGTGGATTTAGTGGTGTAAAATAAATAAAAAAGTATGATTCAAAGACTTTTATTGTTGCACGAGGTTCTAGTATAGGACAGAATAATAATTTAATAAGTATATCAGTAGGACAAGATGATTAAAATCAGTACATCAGTAATAGTAACCAGCTTCGGGGTCGTATCTTTGAGGTTGCTTAGGTCCACTAAAATCTTCTCCAGTTATTCTTTCAGTAGAAGAAGGACCAGTTGGTCGACCATAGTCTTTTATACTTTCCGTAGACGAAGGACCGTAGTATTCAATCGGTCGACCAGTGGCAGTATCAAAGGCTGTTATTCTGTCAGTAGACGAAGGACTGTAGTAGTCAATCGGTCGACCAGTGACAGTATCAAAGGCTTTTATCTTGTCTGTAGACGAAGGACTGTAGTAGTCAATCGGTCGACCAGTGACAGTATCAAAGGCTTTTATTCTGTCAGTAGACGAAGGACTGTAGTAGTCAATCGGTCGACCAGTGACAGTATCAAAGGCTTTTATCTTGTCTGTAGACGAAGGACTGTAGTAGTCAATCGGTCGACCAGTGACAGTATCAAAGGCTTTTATCTTGTCTGTAGACGAAGGACTGTAGTAGTCAATCGGTCGACCAGTGACAGTATCAAAGGCTTTTATTCTGTCAGTATACGAAGGACTGTAGTAGTCAATCGGTCGACCAGTGACAGTATCAAAGGCTTTTATCTTGTCAGTAGACGAAGGACTGTAGTAGTCAATCGGTCGACCAGTGACAGTATCAAAGGCTTTTATTCTGTCAGTAGACGAAGGACGGTTGTATTCAATCGGTCGACCAGTAGCAGTATCAAAGTATTTGATTCTGTCAGTAGAGGGACCGTAGTATTCAATCGGTCGACCAGTGACGGTATCAAAGGCTTTTATTCTGTCAGTAGACGAAGGACTATAGTAGTCAGTTGGTCGACCAGTGGCAGTATCGAAGTCTTTAAATCTTTGAGTAGATGAAGGACCATAGTAGTCGCTTGGCTGATTCAAAGAGCCGCCTGGTCCAGAATAGCCGCTTGGTTTTCCCGTAATAATATTATTTACTTCGCTTATCCTTTCGGTGGATGTAGGTCTGTACCTGTAGTTTGTTGGTCGAACAGTATACGTTCCGATTTCGTTTGTACCAATTGTTGATGTAGGAGTATAGGAGTCACTTGGTCGAGTAAAAGAACCAGTCGGTCTTATTTTTTCAGTAGATGCAGGACCATAGTAGTAACCTGGTCGACCTGTGGCCGTACCAAACTCTTTTCTTCTTTCGGTAGACGTTGGGTTATAATAGTCATTGGGCTGATCCGTACCAAAATCTTTTCTTTGAGTTGGCAAAGAGTTGTATTTGTTATTAGGTCTACCCGAAGCTTGATCAAAGTCAATTGTTCCTTGCGTTGATGAACTGTACACATCTTTTGGGCGACCAGGAGATGTACCAAATTCGGTATTTGTAGATGAAGGACCATAATAAGTACTTGGCCTACCTGTAGCTGTGTCATATTCTCTAATTACTCCTGTATTATAATCATCTGGTCTGTTGGTGTAGGTACCAAATTCATTTACACTTCCAGTAGATGTGGGATTATAGAAGTTATTCTCAGGTTGATCAGTATACGAACCAAACTGCTGAACTTCTGTTGTTGAGCCAAAATCTTTTACTTTTTCTGTAGTTGGAGTATAATATTCAGTTGGTCTACCTGTGGCAAATTGGTTTGTTTTTTGGGGATACCCCAAATTACTTTTATTTGGATCAAATCTTGAGGGTTGGTATAGAATTCGTTCACCAAATTGACGATTTGGGTTTGGGTAGCTATATCCATTCTGTGTTTCTGTAAAAGTATTTTCAAGATCTGGCTCATTTTCAGTTTGATTTTGGTTGTTAGTCACAATGCTGCCTTTGGGACCTGACAGTCCGTCAGCGTCATAATAATTTCGATTTTTTTGATCAACGTTTGTACTAGAAGGTGTATTATAGTTTTTATCCCTTGGGTCATTATAATTATCAATTCTGTTACCCGAAATCCCTACAGTACTTGGAAAGCCTGGTCTTTGAGAGTCTTGATTATATTCATCGTTGTAATCCCTTGCAGCTTCATAAGGGCTTTGATTTATCGACTCATTAGGTTTGAATACGTTAGTCCCCTTTTGATTTACATTATAGTAGGCATTTTCTTGAGAGTTTGGTAAAGTTAATCTGTCGGTCTTGGAACTTGTATTGCCTTGAGAAATTTTATAAGGCCCTGAGATCGGTTCTTGCTGAGGGCCATTATTTCCCAAAATCCTATCTCGAAGAGGTTGATATTTTAGAAATCCATATTTTCTTTCATCGTAAGAACCTGTAAACAATGAGAATTATAATAATTAAAACAATAAATCCTTAAAATATTTTTATCTGTATAAAAAGGTAATCTAGCTGGTAATATTATAATTTTATTTTAATTCATGCTTACCATCATCAAATATGCCATGGTCTCTATCTTTTGCTGCTTGTTCGATCACTTTAAGTATAGCATCTGGTACTGGTGGAGGAGTAGGTAAATGATCACCTCGTGGTTGAAAACCATATTCATCGGCAGAATATGTTACATTATACAGTTTACCATCATCACCGATATACGAAAATGAGCCATTAGCTTTCACACCATCAGAAGCTGTTCCACTTTCATCAGCGTGAATACCATTAGATGTATCAAAAGAATACGAAAAATATCCATCGGGAGTTATAATATTCTCGTTGTTTAGTATAACAGCATTCCTTTCAGCTTCTTCCTGGGGTCTTGCTTTTCTTTCAGGATATCTAGCTGTATCAATTGCTTTGTTATCAATAAATGAATTTTTCCCACCATTATTATATGCAGTGCTCGGGGGTCCAAAGGAGACAGGTCGACGAGTATCGTAGTCATCATTCTCGGATTGATTTTCACTCGAAACAGGCAGCTTTGTATTCACGTCTTTAGAATATTGATTTGGGAAGTAAGCATTTTCCTCATTAGGCCGATTTGACAATCCATCAGTGACTCGATCAAATGACTGTCCATATGGTTCTGGTGTTGTAGAATACAAGTTGTAATTAGAGGAAGTGGAAGGGTAAGTGGTTGGTGCATAAGTGGAAGTTATAATTCGTCCATCAGAAGTAGGTTTGTAATTGGTTGATGTTATTTTTCCATCAGAATCTGGTGCGTAGGTGGATGTTGGCAACCTCCCATTAAAAGTTGGTGAATAAGTAGCAGATATGATTCTTCTATCAGAAGTTGGTGCAAGAGTAGATGGTATGATTCTCCCATCAGAAATTGGGGCATAAGTAGGTGATATGAATCTTCTGTCGGCAGTTGGTTCATAGGTAGAAGGTACGATTCTTCTATCGGCAGTAGATGTATAGGTAGATGGAATGATCCTTCCATCAGCAGATGGTGCGTAGGTAGGTGATGTGATTCTTCCATCAGAAATTGGTGCATAAGTGGAAGATGTTATCTTTCCATCTGATGGTCTATAAGATGTTATTCCTCCTTCTCTGAATATTCCTGGAGTCAATCTGGTCGCACTATCATCTTTTAAACCAAAATTTCCCACTGGGACTTCAAAAGGTACTTCATTGTCTCCAGCACCTCCAGGATAATTTGCTCCAGGTGGTGGTAAGTAAGCTGGATTAAGCTTGTCACCTGCAGTTAGTGACACGAAGAGGAGAATCTGAAAAAAATATATATGCTTTATTCTTTTTATGAATCACACAAAAGATATAATAAAAATTGCATTGCATGTAATGTGTGTATGTTACTATGTTTAGAATTTTTTTTTAAATTTAAATAAAGTAGAGCCAAACCAATAGAGCCTTCATCTTGATGTTGAGATGGTCAGGTCAGATGTGACGATTGCCGTCCAAATATTGTTTTATATACCACCTTTAATTTGTGAGACGTGACAACGTGACAAAAATCTAATTGATGTCAAAGTTCGGGGTACGGACCACACTTATTATTTCGATCCATCACGCCATTGAAAGGCACTATTGTACCTTGACATTTAAGAAAGCTAGATTTTAGGGCAAACAAGTATAACAAAAACTAAAAACACAATAATTTCAAAACTCGGGATAATAATAATGTCTATTAAACATAAAAAAATATATTTAATAATATTTAAAAACTTTATATCCAATTTCAAAAGAATCCCAAATAGCATAGCAGCTTATGAGGACCTTTTGTTCATTAAGTTTCTTCTTAAGTGTGATATCTATTAATCCACACTTACATTCTATTATTAAAAATTAATGTTTTCTATTATTATCAATGCGAAAGTATGTATGTCTCTGTCTGTCTGTTACTTCTTCACGCCCAAACAGCTGAACCGATTTTGCTGAAATTTAGTATGGTCGAGATACTCTGAGTCCCGGGAAAGGGCATAAGATACTTTTGTCTATTAAAAATGTATTTATGTTTATATATATGTATGTTTGTATATATATGTATGTTCTCGTGCGATAAACGAATTTCGGAGTGCGGGCGTCCTCTTGTAATATACTTCTACGGCTAAGACAATAATACTAATATTATAATAATTATAGGTATCTTCGCCTGATTTCGAACTTAATAACTTTCGTGTGGCAAACAATTTACATGTTTCGGTACCATCATTGTTTTATTATATCCATTATTTAAATCATTTGCGCTGGTTGGTGTAATGAAGTTATAACGATGAGCGTGTAACAGGTCAAGATGCAATTTGCTTAGGAATGACCACCAAATTATGATTGTAAAGCCATTTTTGTAAAGCAACTATAAGATTACAATGTTAAGAGTGTTTTTTTGTTACTTCTACCAGGAATTTAAAGTGTAACGGCCACACTTTGTTTATATTATGTGTAAAATGTTACACAGAATATTCTGTAAAAGTTAAACTAAAGAATTTAAATAAGACTTTGCCAGAACGTATTTTTATTTTATGAAGCTTATTTCAAACTCTTAATCAAATTATTACATAGGCTGCTATTTATGTATCCGGAACTGGCCACTTACAAGAACAATATTTAAAAAGTAATTACAACATTTGAAAATAGAACTCTTTGGTTGAAGAATACATTTTGTTTCATGTGACTGTCAATTATTTTTCCGTTGTGGCGTCATTTTGAAAATTGCGTGTCTTCATTTGCCATGGATTTAACGCGTGAACATTTTCGTGCAATGATTTACTACGATTTTCGGCGTGGGCTAAATCAACAACAGTGCTTTATTCAACTCACCGCAACTTTTGGAGATGAAGCACCATCAAAAACCACTGTTTATCACTGGTACAGTGAGTTTAATCGTGGGCGGTCTATGCTCACGGATGAAAATAAAGAAGGTCGCCCAAAAACAGCTGTTGTCCCACAAAATATAGATGCTGTGCGGGAACTAATAATGCGTGATCGTCATGTTACATATCGCGAGATAGAGGCGTCCTTAGGCATAAGTATGACGAGCATACATAAGATATTACACGAACATTTGGCTGTAAAAAAAATATGTTCGCGTTGGATTCCGCACAACTTGACAATCGATCAAAAACGGGCTCATGTCGATTGGTGCAAAAAAATGATAAAAAAATACAACCGTGGTACGTCAAAAGCCGTTTATAATATCTACACAGGTGATGAATCTTGGATCTATGCATATGACCCCCAAACTAAACAACAGTCAACGGTGTGGGTGTTCCAAGATGAGCCGAAACCAACAAAAGTTACTTGTGCAAAAAGTACTTTGAAGCAAATGGTCGCCTGTTTTTTTGGAATTAATGGACATGTGGCTACAGTGCCATTAGAGAATCGTAAAACGGTTAATTCTGAATGGTATACGACCATTTGTTTACCAGAAGTCTTTGAAGAAATAAGAAAGGACAACCGACAACGCAGAATCATATTACATCACGACAATGCTAGCTGTCACACCTCAGCTGAAACAACTCAGTTTTTGGAGGGTCAAAAGATCGAATTGACTGGTCATCCGCCGTACAGCCCTGATTTGGCACCTAACGATTTCTTTTTATTTCCATACGCGAAGAACAAATTACGTGGTCAACGTTTTTCGAGCCGCGAAGAGGCTGTTGATGCGTTCAAAATGCACGTTTTGGAGATACCTCAATCAGAATGGAAAAAGTGCTATGAAAATTGGTTCCAGCGTATGCAAAAGTGTGTCGATCATCGCGGCGAATATTTTGAAAAGCAATAAAACCATATTAAATGATATATGTTCGTTTCTTTTTTTAATTCCGGATACATAAATAGCAGCCCTCGTATTTATGTAATTCTTAATCATCTCATTGATGATGCCCACAACTCCTTGCACCAGAGTTAGTTTATCGGGCGGGAACCGTTCATTTTCCAGGATAAAAGGTATCTTATGTCCTCCAAAGAATCTGCATACCAAATTTCAACGAAATCAGTTTAGTGGTTTAAGCGTAAAGACGGACAGACACATAATATTGGTATGGATATGGAAGTATGGATTAAATTCTCACGCTATAAAAAAAAACTTTGAACTAACTATAGACACATCAATAATTTATTTCGTATTTATAATTATAGTAGTACTGAGCTCATCCATCCTGATATTATAATTATAGTAGTACTGAGCTCATCCATCCTAATATTATAATTATAGTAGTACTGAGCTCATCCATCCTAATATTATAATTATAGTAGTACTGAGCTCATCCATCCTAATATTATAATTATAGTAGTACTGAGCTCATCCATCCTAATATTATAATTATAGTAGTACTGAGCTCATCCATCCTAATATTATAATTATAGTAGTACTGAGCTCATCCATCCTAATATTATAATTATAGTAGTACTGAGCTCATCCATCCTAATATTATAATTAATGGGAAAGTGTGTCTGTCCGTATGTCTGTCACCTCTTCACGCCCAAACCGCTGAACCAATTTTGCTGAAATTTGGTATGGAAATTATCTTAAGTCCCGGGAAAGGATATAGGATACTTTTATCCCGGAAAAATGTACGGTTCTATAAACGAATTTTGGCGCAACGGAGTTGCGGGCGTCATCTAGTTTAGTCATAAGTGATAATGATTACTTAATCAGACAAAATAGTACAAGTATTAGAACTATTTAATAGAAGCCGTAGGGCAGATTGTGATTATGTCAAGTACACATGAGATGAGGAATATTTTAATTGCTCACTTAAATACGTTTAATTATCTTGTGAGCATTAATCATTGGATGATGATTGTGCCATGGAGTCATCAAATTAGACCTTGAGGAGTATGACTCCTTATATTTTGATCTAAATAATACTTAAGGGTTTGAAAGTGTCAATTATATTGAGTTCACTGTAAAAGTAGCAGCGATGAAAGAGCATTTTGAAGTGAAAACTTCTTTAGCGGCGTTGAGCACTTTTGTGGGATGGGTAAAAACTGTGAAACTCGCGCCAGATTTTCGTGTTGATCGAAAAACCATACAAAACGCGTAAGACGGTTGGAAGGTCGGGGAAATGAGTTGTTAAGCAGAAATGTACAGTCGGGGAAATGAGTTGTTTAGCAGAAATGTACAGTCGGGGAAATGAGTTGTTTAGCAGAAATGTACAGTCGGGGAAATGAGTTGTTTAGCAGAAATGTACAGTCGTGTGCTAAGCAGAAATGTACAGTCGGGGAAATGAGTTGTTTAGCAGAAATGTACAGTCGTGTGCTAAGCAGAAATGTACAGTCGGGGAAATGAGTTGCTTAGCAGAAATGTACAGTCGGGAAAATGAGTTGTTTAGCAGAAATGTACAGTCGGGTAAATGAGTTGTTTAGCAGAAATGTACAGTCGTGTGCTAAACAGAAATGTACAGTCGGGGAAATGAGTTGCTTAGCAGAAATGTACAGCGGGGAAATGAGTTGTTTAGCAGAAATGTACAGTCGGGGAAATGAGTTGTTTAGCAGAAATGTACAGTCGGGGAAATGAGTTGTTTAGCAGAAATGTACAGTCGGGGAAAATTGTGCTAAGCAGAAATGTACAGTCGGGGAAATGAGTTGTTTAGCAGAAATGTACAGTCGGGGAAATGAGTTGTTTAGCAGAAATGTACAGTCGGGAAAATGAGTTGTTTAGCAGAAATGTACAGTCGGGGAAATGAGTTCTTTAGCAGATGCGCTGATTAAGGCCGTGTTTGCACCTGCAAGACAACTGTCGCGAGAAGTGTCTGACAGTCTGTCTGACAGCAGCTTTTTTTTCGATTGTCGATATTTTTTAATCGATTGTAAGGGTTTCAATTAATAAATTAAAACGATCCTTTTTTTTATTATTTTTTTTAAATCGATTTTCATAAAAAATGGGTTGAAAAAATAATGCACAACGTTAATAATCAAGTTTTCACTTCTGCCGGCACTCCCGGAGTGCAACCCATCTTTTTTTTAATGATTTGTATGGGCGAGCGCCCAAGCGTCATGAATTTCAAAAGATTTAAAAAAAGTTAGTTATGTTGTACATGGCACTCACACACACCCTAAAATATTATCACTCAGTTTTGTTACACCATGTATAAGCAGTGTCTAGTAAGGGCGCCTATTAGTAACTACCAATTTATATAATATAATTGTAGATTAGCATATTGATCTGATCAAGTTAGGGTTTTTGTTAATGTTTAAATTGAAATGATGATTCTGAAATCCATGCTTAATATTATAAATGCGAATGTGTGTCTGTCTGTCTGTCTGTCTGTTACCTCATCACGATCAAACCGCTGAACTGATTTCGCTGAAATTTGACATGGAGATATTTTGATTCCCGAAAAAGGACATGGGATAGTTTTTATCTCGGAAAAATGTATGGTTCCCGCGCGATAAACTAATTTTGGCGCGACAGAGTTGCGGGCGTCATCTAGTGAAGTATAGTATGAAAATTTAGACTGAAGGATTATAGGTTAAGTGGACATAGATCCTTTAATCCTTCAAGCCCCATACGAGCACCGGTGATCACGACAACAATAGAATACAATAGCAATTAGCATTTCCAAAAAATCCCCGATCGAAGGATTAATATAATTAAATACATAAAAATGTCATCAAGCTGTGTAAGTAATCATACTTAGGGAAAATCAACTATTGATATACTAGAGAAATTAAGTTTTCGAACAATCGAAATGTACCCATTAAATATAAATTAGATTTAACGAAATCGGACGAGCATTTAAACATTTTAAATGTTTCCCATAGTTTTGAATTTAACAAGCCCATTTTACTTTTCTTGCTCCATAATATTTGAACCGATCTGATAAAAATTCAAACATAATACCTACTTACCTTTATATTAATTAGTTGGTAAAGGTAGAATGATGTCTGGCTGTCATTTAACTGACTGAGATTAAAAAGCGCCCATAAAAACTTGCGCAGGCGCATTTCTTCTGTCACTGCCAGATGTAATATGACATAACAATGTGACCCAAGCTGAGTAAGGGTAATGTTACACTTATCTAATTTTAGGAGCTATCTAAAATTTAGATACGTAGAAATTTGTTTCACTTCTACGGAAAAGAATATTTATCCTATCATTTGTCCATTTCCGGGACTTACAGTTGGAACGAAGTTCCTTATCCCGCGTTCGGCGTAAATCTGAAGGCTAGACAGAACGATATTTGACCTTAATTTGACCTCGACACTTTTTTATTAGTACCTGCATGTTAGGGGCAGAATATGGCGTTGATGGTAATTATTTTTGTGCGTCAACTAGATGGAGTTTTTTTTAAAATAAACAGCGACGCGTTGTTAGTATTTCTGGGCGTCAATAGATGGCATTTTTTAATAATTTTTTTGAGTGTATATATGTATACAGGTTTTTTGAACATAAATGAATAACTTCGTTTTTCATTTATGTTCAAAAAACCTGTTTTTTTTTCATATAAATCGACACATCCGTTTAACCACGTAAAGGTGACAGACAGTTTAGCATTTATATTATGTACTAAATAACGTCCGTAACTCCGTTGCGCCAAAACTCGTTTATCACGCGGGAACCGTACATCTTCCCAGGATAAAAAGTATCCTTTGTCATTTCCCGGGACCCAAAGTATCTCCATGCCCAGCAAAATCGGTTCAGCGGTTTGGGCGCGAAGAGGTGACAGACAGACAGACAGACACACTTTCGCATTTATAATATTAATATGTATTAATACAATATGAAACAATGTTAGTTTATAATAATTATGCCACAGATTATTATCGGTCGATTATTAAAATCGATCTAGCCGTTTTTGGAGGAGTTTGGACACTAACACCGCGATATCCATACTAAAATTATAAACGCGAAATTGTGGTCTGACTCTCTGTTACCTCTTTCGCCAAACCGCTAAACCAATTTTGCCGAAATTTGGTATGGAGATACTTTGAGTCCAGGGAAAGGACATAGGTTACTTTTGATCCCGGAAAAATGTACGGTTTCCGAGTTAAAGACGAATTATTGCGCAGCGGAGTTGGCATTATCTAGTCATACATATAAATAAATATAAATAACTCAAAGGTGACTGACTGACATAGTGATCTATCAACGCACAGCCCAAACCACTGGACGGATCTGGCTGAAATTAGGCATGCAGGTAGATGTTATATAGTGGGCATCCGCTAAGAAAGGATGTTGATGAATTCCACCCCTAAGGAGATAAAATAGGGGATGAGGGATTATATACTACTGATACTTCTTAACACGAGCGAAGCTGCGGGTAAAAGCTAGTAATTAGTATAATCGTTTAAGCAAAAGCTCAGCTGTATTACGCTATGGCTGGTAAGAATTAGTAATTGAAATTAATTATAGCAACAATTATGCGCTCACCTTTACCGGCCGGTGTGACGCAACCTTTATCTTAGATGTAGAGCGAAGAGCAAGTATAAATAAAGAGGTCAAACCTCATTTTTTATCATTCAATTAGCAGCAGCACCATGAGATCGGTAATAAAAAATACTCGAGAAGATAAGAAAGTATAGAAATTACAATTGCTTTTTGGAAAAGTTAAATTAGTTAATTGAAAAGTTATAATTAGTAACTATAAAGCGCTATACTTAAAGGAAATAAATATTTATGGAATTTGCTTTCATATTCGTCTTAATGACGAAACAATCAGTAAGAGTAAAATAACAATCAGTAAGAGTAAAATAACAATCAGTAAGAGTAAAATACTCGTATAAATTATTGATCTTCGAATTTTTCAAAATTTAATGTTAGAAAGTAAACTACGCTATTGAAATTAAGTGTTATATTTACATTGGCTTATCTATGCTTATCTTATCACAAGCTATTATAAGTACACAGCTACTGTATTACAATATGTGCCAGTTGCGCCGTTTGGCGATTTGCTAATCCTTTTTCAAAGGATCACGCTTTCTCTTTCAAATGTACGAAAAACGATAGAGAGATCTCACTATGTTTTACTTTGTTTCAGTTCCTGGTCCTCGCTTTCTTCGCTGTCTGCCATGGAGCCAATCTGGACAGGAACTACCTGCCTCCATCCTTCGCCCAGACATCCGGTGGCTCAGAATTTCTAGAGTCACCTAAATCTGGTGAAAACCAGTACCAACCGAGCCAAAACTTTGGCCACCAGACCAACTACGAGACTCCAAGAATCGATTCCAACCAAAGAAACTTCGCTGGCTTTGCACCAACAAGCCAAGGCAACAACTACCAAGCCAATTATGACAACTACAATGGTGTTGAGAGCCAAAGAGCTGAAAGGCCACAAGCTTCCTTCGAGAGGAATGCTGGTATTCTTCGTCTGGACAATGAGAACGACGGTGACAGATACTCGTACGCGTATGAGACTGAGAACGGCATCGTGGCTGAGGAGAGCGGTGTCGCTGCCGACGGCGTGAGGGCTCAGGGCGGGTTCTCATATGTCGGTGATGATGGCAAGCAGTACAGCATCAGGTAAGAGCAAAACACGAATCTTTATTATCACGATATTATCAAGCTATTACATATTCTTAATAGCGTGGCCGAGCCTAGAAGCATACTTACCATTAAAACCGTTTTGAGACTCAAACTATCGAATCAGAATGCCGCATCCTACTCTAACAATGTCATTTCACGTTTGTTACAGTATGACTAACGTGGCCATTATTTTTTTTGTCAGAGCGGAACAAATACTAGGCTTTATAGACGGAGCGACGAAACAGAGGAAAATGTGGATATAACCGGAAAAATTATTTGAAAAAAAAAAATGTCTCACGAACTACTGCAGCAATGTCTGTTATTTGGCACAGATAAAAAGAACCACAGACCACGTGAAGGATTATAGGCTATTTTGTGGGCTAATTTGTCGGTGGAATTTGAACGTCTAGATTTGATAGCGAGCAAAATATGGCAGAAGACGTTTGTTGTCTGTATGCGTTACTTCCAGGCATTGCACCACGGAGCTCTTAGTATTAGCTTGCACAGGCATTTCAAACATAAAAATAATTTTAAATTATTGTTGTTTGGTCTGTTTGCAAAAGCGGGACAATTTCGGCCTCGCGTTGGACAGCGGGACAGACTGCCTCAAAGCGGGACTGTCCCGCCCAAAGCGGGACGTATGGTCACCTTAAGTATGACGCGGCATTCCGATTCGTTCGTTTGAGTCTCAAAACGGTTTCGTAGTAGGCCTCTCTAGTTAGTT
This sequence comes from Polyommatus iphigenia, assembly GCA_963422495.1. NCBI lineage: Eukaryota > Metazoa > Arthropoda > Insecta > Lepidoptera > Lycaenidae > Polyommatus > Polyommatus iphigenia. The sequence goes on from OY730180.1 coordinate 3,198,703, forward strand.
CGAGCTCACTTATGATAGTGCAATCAAGTGGCTTACAATATCCAGTGAGCTAGAGTTGCTGCACCGACTCCAGGGTCGTTAGTTTAAGTCCCGAAAAACAGCAGAATGTCGTTTCCAGGTTTAGTTAGCACAATGCTGATCACTTGATTTCTTACAAGATCATCGATGCATCGGATTGGCATTGGGCAAGTAAAGTCTTGCATCTGATATCTTGCCTTACTGCATCCTGGTGCCTCTAAAATACTCCTGAATTATCCACCTTATGCAGGTGATCATGGCTATGTCACATATTAAAGAAGATCGATGCATCGGAAGACCATATCTTGGGGCTTGAGCTGATCTCTTGCTTCACTAAAATCCGACTTCTTGAGTCTCGACTGGTCAATCATCATTCTAATCCAGATGATCAGCATAGCATTTTCAGTTAACTAAGATGATCCATGCATCGAGTGGGCATGTAAAAGTGTCTCTCTCTCTCGCTTTACTGCTCCTGACTTCTTTAACATACTGCTCAACCACCAACTGTTGTATTGTTCCAGCTATACGGCTGATGAGAACGGGTTCCAGCCGCAGGGGGAGCACCTCCCCACCCCCCCGCCCATCCCCGAGGAGATCCTCAGGGCGCTGGAGCAGAACGCGCGGGACGAGGCCGCCGGCATCTATGATGATGGTCAGTATACATGCTGGCTGAGCAGCTTTATGCACGTTAGGGGAAAACCTAACGAATGGTGTACACTTCACCTGCACTCAACTTAATATATTTTAAAGGACGCGTACTGATTGACAGTACAGCACCACCCACAAAATTTAATTCTATTTCTACAAAATTAGACCTAATTAAAATAATCGGCCAAGTGCGAGTCGGACTCGCGCACGAAGGGTTCCGTACCGTTATAGAGTAAAAATAGGCCAAAAATTGCGTTTTTTGTACGGGAGCCCCCCTCACATTATTATTTTATTTAAATATTATTTTTAATTTTTAAAGTACACATATAATTAAGGCTTTTGTGAAAATTTCAAGTGCCTACTTGTTGTCATCGTTGATACCGAGCAAAAAATGTTTGAAAAATTACGTTTGTTGTATGGAAGCCCCCCTTAAATATTTAATTTATTTTGTTTTTAGTGTTCGTTGTTATAGCGGCAACAGAAATACATAATCTGTGAAAATTTCAACTCTCTAGCTATTACCGTTCTTGAGTTACAGCCTGGAGACAGACGGACAGACAGACGGACAGACATCGAAGTCTCAGTAATAGGGTCCCGTTTTTACCCTTTGGGTACGGAACCCTAAAAAGCACGAACACTAGATAAATAATTGAATGTTAATATCATAATATTGCTTAGCATTTTTTTTAGATTAAGATTTAGAGGACATTATCCTTGTAATTACTTTAGTCATCTAATTAAAGTATCTGATTCGCCTAACTGTAATGAGTGTGGTATGGTTTAGGAACTTCATTTGTTACTGGAATGTGTGAAAGGTGCGGATGAAAGGAAGGAGTTAATAGTTAATATTACTGATTTATGTTGGTATGTAAGCATAATATCCTCACCTTCAAGTGATGCGGCAGTGTGTTTGACTGTTTGTATAGGATATTTAATTAATTGTTAATCATAGTTATAAGTTACGATGGGGCTGGCATGCTTAGCACTTATGGCAAAAGCCCTTTATTTAAATAAAGATTTAAAAAAAAAACTTTTGGTGACAACCGCGCTAGTGCCAACTGCCAGGTAGTTATAATATGCGCTCTAGATAAAAATTTAAGGAGTTACTTGGTTAGAGTAAAAATAAATCGCCCATAGTTCTGTCAAAATCTCTGAGTTCGTCCGTACAAAGGTATAAAGTGTCTTGTTTTCTTCCGCGTGCTTTATATCTGTGTGTTAAATCAAAATCGGTCCAGTAGCTTGTCTTGTTTTAAAAGATGGCCTAAAACAAATCGGTGTTACAAAAAAGCTGTGGCATTGTCTGGGACATCGTAACTTCGTAGATTTTGAAAGTTGACGTTGTTTAAGTACTAAGAAACACCTTTTTTATTGTCCTTAAACCAAATAGATTGTTATCATGATATTTATTTCCAGGTTCCTACAACGAAAACCTACACGGAGGTAACAATGGTTACGCATCGAATGGTTACGACAACCAAAGGAACAACCAACCAACAAGATCGTACCTACCACCAAATAGGAAATGAAACTTATAGATGAAATAGTAAATAATTGTAAAAAATGTTAAAATAAATTATTGTTATTCAACTTATGTTATTTTTTATTCGCAATTTTATGTGTATTGCCAAGCGCGAGTCGGACTCGCGGGTTCTGTGCACTACTGCCTATGTAACGAGTATTTTGTGTACCGTACTAAATTTCCAGCGTCTACTAATTATAATGTTTTTAATACAAATCCAAGGTCAGACCTTTTTTCGCCAATATTATCCTTTTTATCTTTTCGTGTTGTTTCTACCAGGAAATTATTATTCAAAATTAATTTTATGTTATCTACTTTTAGCACCTTGTCTATCACGCCTTAGGGCCTGTTTCACCACTTTCTGATAAAGTGCCGAATAGGCTATTCACAGCTTTTTTGACAGATTTCCATACTTCATCTGTCAAGTTAAGTGGTGGATAGCCTATTTGGCACTTATTACAAAGTGGTGAAACAGGCCCTTAGAATATTTTTTTACTATTATTATCTTACCTCATACGTACGGTCTACGAAGAGTTTCTTCTTTAATTAATATAAAACAAAGAAATCTATTGTTACAATTATGAATAGTGTTGTCACTGAATTCTTAGTAAAGGCTGTCCCGTTCCTTTGGGTACGGATCCTAATAACGTACAACTAGAAGAATACCCTGCAAAATCCTACTTTCCCTATATTATAATCAGCGAACACATAGCCTCTTAAAATATTACAAGGACGTAGAGAAGTCTTGCTTTTTGCTATCATCCTCTGACGTGAGGGCCACGACGGCACGGCAAACACGGCACGACGTCGTACCGTGTTTTTGTGTCCTGGCCCTGACACGTTTATTTATAATTTATAAATAATAATAATATAATCGCTCACTCCTATATGGCTAGGCGAACGCATAAAAAATAGTTATGAAGAATTCAGTTAATTACCAAATTTCATCATCGGTTCAGTAGTTGCTAAAATATTATCACCTAACCGTTTTAGTCTAACGTAGTAAGAATGTCGATAGTTTGTATTTTACACGCTTAGCGCCATCTGTTGGTGATTGGTTGAAAATAAAATGTGTTGCTAAAAAAATACTTTGTTATCGATGTTCGTAAACGAAAAAAAATGTGAGCAACTTTAATTATTGTTTAAGATAAAAATTAATTATTATGTATTAATATAATGTTTTCGTAAACTTTGTAGGTACCTATTCTATCTCATTAAAAAAATTGACTCAAGTGGATTAGCTTTTTGCCTTGATATTTTCGAAGAGAATGCACGGACAAAACCTAGTACTTTATTATACATATTCACTCAAGTAGATAAGCTTTTGTCGACATATTTTCAAGCATTACGTACGAACAAAACCTAGTCGAGTAGAGGCTCACCGCCATATTGTTTATCGCGAACGTGCCATACTTAAAGTTAAATAAGACTGACCGTTACCAACTATGTTTAAATTGTAAAAATACTAATTTGATAAAAATGATTATCTGCTTTTTGTATTTTACATTAGATGTACCTAACTACGCCTGAAAAAATATCATAGTTTTATTATTATTTATACTCTCAACAAGTGTGTAGTGTGTACCTGTTTATTACCTATTATAAAGTCCGTTTGTTAATTAGTATTTTTTGTCACTTAAATGTATAGAATAGAAACTAGTAATTTAATTATTTTAATATTAAAATAATTATAATTTCCATGTAACTATCCACCTCGCGATGAGTTAGACAAATACGAGCCAGGTTGGCCTACGGCTGCGTTGAATCGAGAGAACTGGAAGACTTTGGGGGAGGCCTTTGCCCAGCAGTGGGACAGCATAGGCTCTTAAAAAAAAAACTATCCACCTAGGTACATATTTTTAAAGCTAACGCTGACGATGTATTTACCATATCGGTATCAAATTTAATAGCATTTGTTGCTGCAATGTTAGAAAGAATTTAGCTTACAAAGTCTAGGCGATTTCGATAATTTTCTGTACTATAATAGATTAGGGTTTTGTCAAGTTTTTGTCTAACAAAAGCTAAGCCAGTTCAGTTTGCGCTTTCACTCTAATGGTATAGCCTTTGTAAATTCGCCACCGGGAGCATTAGCTTGTAATGTAACGTTACAGAGTCGAGCATTACATCAGTGAGGGAGGAGAACCGAGCATTACAATGCGCACCTTGTAATGATACAGTATGCTTGATACGACATAACATATTGACACAACACAAGATACAAAGTATAACATTAATGCTACGTGACAGTGACAGTTGCTATGGAATGCTCATAGTCGAATCTATAATGTTAAGTACCCCGCAAATGATCAAATTTGTTTGACAAACATGTTTGATGTAATTTACGTTTTCATCAAACAGCAGCGCAGACGATCAAACGTGCATCAAACACGTTTGTCAAACAATTAGCTAGAATCGGTTCGAGATCATGAGATTTTGTTTGACAAACACAGCGAAACACGTTCAAACACGTTTGTCAAACGCTACGTAATCCAAATTTTCTTCAAACACGTCAAACACGTAGTTTGTTTGACAAACGCTTCAAACAAAGCTGTACACGATCAAACTGTTTGACAAACACGTAAGACAAACAATTTGATCGTTTGCGGGCTACTTTACATTACATGCGAATGCTCGCCAGTCAGGTAGGTAGTATTGTAATGTACCTACTACCTAATACTCAAAGTTGAGTAAATAATGTTACATTACACGTGAATGCTCGCGGCGAGGGAGCACCTTTAGAGATAGTTTCCGGTTTTTCTTACATAATATTATGTCCGGCTAAGCTGACTGCTTTGGCCTGCTTTCCGGCTTAGCGACCTGAACCAACCGAAAACAGGACCTTATAACTATAACTAGCACAGTATATGGAGTGGTACTAGTCTGTTCGTATGTCCTTCAATAGGCTGCATCTCCAGAACCGCGATAGGCTCTACTTTCACAGGCAGTGTCGTTCTGTTGCCACTTCACTATAACATTTGATAATAAAATCAATACTACAAACAAAATATACATTAAATGGACGCCCCCCATAAAGAACACTTCCTATTTGGTTAATTATTGCTCGATATGGACTCGCAAGTCGCACTTAGCTGATTTGTACTTTTAACACCTCCTGGACTATATTTATTATTATTACTAATAATAATTTATAGTGGAACTAGCTGTCCCGGCAAATGTTGTTTTGCCTTATAAAGTATTTCGCAAATATTATTTTCATTATTTTATTGACGACGCTTTGAAGACCTCTGTGGCTCAGTGGTGAGCGCGTTGGTAGCTCAAGCCGGGGGTCGCGGGTTCGAATCCCGCCGACCGACGGAAAGAAAAAGTTTTCAATGTTCCCGGGTCTGGATGTATATTAAATATGTGTATGATATAATAAAATTCTTAAATATATGTATAGTATAAAAGTATTAAATATATTTCCGTTGTCTGGTACCTGTAACACAAGTCCTTTAGGTACTTAGCACGGGGCCAGACTGACGTGGTGTGAAGCGTCCATAGATATTATTATTATTATGTTTGTGTAAAGCACTCCTTGCTCACGGGCAATTAAATCCCGGACCTTTGGAAGGCATGCGTGGGGCCGAAGCCAACACGTAGAGGCCCGTTACACAGTTTTAATCTAGATGTAATGTGAAACCGGCCGGCGACTCTCCCTGTCCGAACTATAGGAGTACGACCAAAGAGAGCCAGCGGCCAGTGTAGGACTATTACAGGGAATGGAATTAAAATAATATCGGGCTATGGGGGTGAGGTGCTAGTGGACTGGGTAACTGGGACTATGGAAGGACTATGGCGTCTGCCGATACAATGTTGTAACATGCATAAAGTTGGTAGACAGTGACTCGCCAACTCTTTGAATGGGCCCCTCAAAATGGCCGCACGCACGGTGCACCGAGGCGGCAAACATTGACAGAGCGGCTTGAGGCAGGAGAGGTGTCGCTGGACTTTAAACGCCGATCATTTGCACCCTCAGAGGGTCCCATCACGTCGTCCACTCGCCACTTACGCTTCACATCCTCCCTCCGAGCCGAAGCTCTCGCGACTCCACTCTGACCGGTTAAGGCCGTCCCCCGAGCAAACGACCTTGGCCATACATTTGCCGCGTTGCCGAGATCGCGCCAAAACCCTATTATTTTTACTTATCTCAGTTCAAAATTGTCCTAAAAAAATTTTTTAACGGGGAATATATAGTTTATGATATTGTCGATCTATTGGCGTGAGTTTCAAATAAAAGTAATTTGTAAATGCTAAGGAGATGCTGAATGTATGCTTGAATTTTTTAATAAATTGGCATTGCTTTGGAAGCTGATATCATGAGTATAATAAACAATAATAGAAAATTTAAAACGTGGAAAGGAATGTTGATATACTGAAGATTATTGCTGTATTTTTATTATAACTTTGTAGCTTTCAGATTATGGGTTTATCAGGCTTTAAATACGGTCAATTACGGAATCTCCGGAGGGAACCCCCTAAGGCAAGGCAGAGGTAGGGCCTGATTCTCCGTCAGTGTTCACTCCGGCCGGCCGGTGAGTAATTTTAAATTTACTATTATTTATTTAACAAATGCAACTATCAATATAAAAAGTACCCAGTGGCCGATTCTGAGACCTACTGAATATGCATAGGTATAAATTTTGGTAAAAATCAGTAAAGCCCTTTCGGAACATTGTGACGCGAGAATTTTATATCCATACTTCCATACTAATATTATAAATGCGAAAGTGTGTCTGTCTGTCTGTTACCTCTTCACGCCCAAACCGCTGAACCGATTTTGCTGAAATTTGGCATGGAGATACTTTGAGTCCCGAGAAAGGACATAGCATACTTTTTATCCTGGAAAAATGTACGGTTCCCGCGCGTTAAACTAATTTTGGCGCAACGGAGTTGCGGCCTGCGGGCGTCATCTAGTATAAGACATCGCGCGGGCTGTGGAGTTGTGGAGTGTGGACACTGCACCATAACAATGGACACCCTGATCGAACCGAACTTCAGGGTGTATCAAAAATAAATTACTATATTAAGTTTAAATGTTTAATAAACACGATTCGACTAACCCTGATATTAAGTGGGCATAAAAATACCGAAAGTTTGTATTTTAACCGCTTGTCGCCATCTGTTGGTCACTTGTTGAAACATCTTCATATTTTGGTATCTATAGGTCTACCAGAACTGTCTCAAACTCAAACTCAATTTTTTTTATTCAGAATAATTTTTTGCAAATATTTTCTGAAAGTCTACATGATGCCTACCACCGGTTCGGGAACTAACCCGGCGAGAAGAACCGGCGTAAGAAGGCTCCAGGCTGTATCTCAAGAACCGCTATAGCTAGACTGCTGAAATTTTCACAGATTGTATATTTCTGTAGCCGCTATAACAACAAATACTAAAAACAAAATAAAATTAATAACTTCTTTGCTCGATATCAATAATGGCAACAGGTAGGCACTTGATATTTTCACAAAAGCCTTTTGTGAAAATATCATATCTTTACATGTCTACTTTAATAACTAATAATAATATAATAATAATAAAATAAAATAAAAAATTAAGGGGGGGGGGGCTCCCATACAAAAAACACAATTTATGGCCTATTTTTGCTCTATAACGGTACGGAACCCTTCGTGCGCGAGTCCGACTTGCACTTGGCCGATTTTTTATGATTTGTTATATTTAAAATAAATTAATAAATAAAAATAAAAACATATTTAACATACAAGGGACAAAACAAAGCTAAGCCATACAATTTGGTTAGCATTGTACCGTACCGGGATGTCGTTAAATACGAGTAGTAATCATAACGCTTGGCTCCTTTTACTACTACAACTGAGGAACATAATTTCTTTGCTTTGCTTTGCTTTGGCGGTGAACGGTATTTATGTGGCTAGACTCAGTTCGGTACTGCAGAATTTATGAAAAATGAATTTATAGTAAACCAATACTATGACGCCGAATTGTATTTACCTTTTAAAAAGTTAATATTATGGAGTTTCAGTTAACTTCCCTTTACAATTATTGAAAAAGCCTACTTCTAGTCTCGCTATCGCCACAGAATACGTAATAGTACCTTACGCTACTATCGCTTAGCTCTCTTTACCACTACCATCTCCATTTCATTCTGAGTAGTATAGCATTAAAAACTCATTTTCACAAAATGTGTGGCTTGGCTCTGTTTACTTCTAATACGACGATAATATACTTATTATATTTTAATAAGTAAAATAAAATAATATAAACTATTAAGCTCATTTTGGGTAACTTTGAATTGCAGTATAACTTTGAATAATGCAAAAATTGACAAAAATGTATTGTTCAAAGTTAAACCGCAATTCCAAGTTACCCAAAATAACTATATTTAACATGTTTTTATCTTTGTAGTTTATTTAAAATTGGACTACGTATGTAATCTGCGCGACTACTCAGTACTCCCGTCCTATTCAGTGCGGTGCGCGACCACTGTTTAATTATATTATATCGCTCCTCACCTAGTCAAGACTAGTGGAACGCATTAAAAAATACTATAGATTAGCGTTTTTTAAATGCCAAATTTCATAATCGGTCCAGTAGTTAACACATCTGTGTCGCCTAACCATGTTATACTGACGTAGTCAGAATATCGATAGTTTGTATTTTACACGCTTAGCGCCATCTGTTGGTAATTTATCAGAAATAAAAATGTTTCTTAAAAAAATTTCGACCCTCAGTCGAGGAGTGTCAACTTACGTATTCAAAACAAATGCGCCTATTTCCACTACACCTATGTATTTTGTATTGGAAATAAGTCGGTTTGTAAAGAAGAAAGAGATTTATTTCTATTTCATACATTTTTATAGTAGAAAAATACCATTATTTTGAATTCCATAGAAAGATTGGACAATTTTGAATGTTAAAGAGCTGAATAGGTATTATTTCCGGTAGTGTACCTAACAAAGTGACTTATTTCCTGGTTTATTCTGAACAAAGTGACTTATTTCCAAATTATCGAGTAATATTTTCCTATTAAAAATGAACTTTAACGTTAATGCACAAGTGTCAGAATTATCTAAATACGATTCTCTTTACAATGACATAAAAAAATTGTGTTTATTGCACAATAAATCACGTAACTAGGACGTTTTTTGCATTTATTGAAAAATCGGATAAGGTGGAATTATATCTTTTTGAACTGACTCCTGAGTTATCAGTATCACTTATCACTTATCAGTATCCAACTTTTCGAATATAAATATTTATTAATATTATTGTATTATTGTGTTAACATAAAATTTTAAATACAACGTTACGAGTATTAGCGTTGGACAAAGTCAGGTGTTTTGATTGCGTGTCCGGCCAAAAAAGGGGAGTTCGACTTTTCTAGAGCTTTGAATCTATTATTTTATAATATATATTATACTAGTGACCCGCCCCGGCGTCGCACGGGTATAAAATATATAGCCACTGAAAAAATGCCCTATGATCCTTCACGTGGTCTACTTCTTATCTGTGCCAAATATGAAATAACATAAAAATTGCTCCAGTAGTTCGCGAGATAAGCCCTTTCAAATAATTTCCCCCGTTTTTTTCACATTCTCCTATTAGTCTTATGCTAAGTACTCACATACGGTTTTGCTCGATAGTTTTACTGCGAATCGAAGGAGATGACATATTTGACATATTATTTACTTCCATCGAGTCGGCTCGAAGCGAGCCTTCGAGCTGTCAGTTTTGGCGGTCCACACGGTGGTTATTGCTCGATTTGGAGTAAAACTATCGAGCAAAACCGTATGTCAGTACTTAGCATTAGCCTATAATAGCCTTCCTCGATAAATGGGCTATCTAACACTGAAAGAATCATCAAAATCCGTTGCGTAGTTTTAAAGATTAAAGGGAATAAAGGGACATGTTTGTTGGGACACTTTGTTTTTTATTTTTATGTATAGATATAGATTTTTCCATTCTACGCCCTTTTAAGCCGATTGAATTAATTCATCTTTTTAATTATTGTTTGAAAATGCTCTTTAATTGGTTGAAATTTCCTCGCCGCGTTGTAATGTGTATTGACCTTTTTCTAACAATAATTACGACAGGTCAGTATGTAGATCACAATTATATTGTTAGCAATTCAGGGTCACCACAGCAAGATGCACAACTTTTTGACCGATGACGCAACGAAAGATATTTAGAGCGAAAAAGAGTAAGTATAAAAATAAAGCAGTTAACTTTTTAACTCATTCAAGTCCTAATCATCATAACAACAATACAAGATGAAACCGGTAAAACGTTTATTAAAAATTACATACTTAATTGCGAACAACGTGTTTTCGTCATAATTAAATTTGTGAAACAGTGTAGTGAGACTAGCCAGTTAATGAGTATAAAATATGGTGAATTGGTGTGATTTCATTAAAAAGTTCGCGGCTAATCGGGATAATCGGGAAGGGGACAAAAATCTTGACAAAATGTTACAAGGATGTTGTTGGCATCTAAGTGTCTAAACACACTATGCCGAAATTCCGTGGCGGAATTTCCGCAAGATTCCGCCTTCAATGTATTTTAAGCGTTGGACCTCATCTGGCAGCACGGAATCGCCTTTTTCCGTCGCCCTTTCTCTTTCTGTCGCTTAGAACTGCCATTTGCTAGACCGAGACAGAAAGCATAATGCGATAGCCTCGAGGATTCCGCCGCGTGCTATCGCATTATGCTTTCTGTCTCGGTCTAGCAAAAGGCAGTTCTAAGCGACAGAAAGAGAAAGGGCGACGAAAAAATGCGATTCCGTGCTGCCAGATGAGGTCCAACCCTAAATTACCGATGACACACTATGCCGAAATTCCGTCGCGTCATATTGTATGCGTTTGACATTTCTGACGTAATCATGCGGAATTTCCGCCGCGGAACTTCGGCATAGTGTGTTTAGACACGGCTTGATTTATATGCGTCCGCGCGAACGGTTTGGCCGCTACACCATGAAATCACAAGCGATTGTATAAATAACAGCGGGACCGCGCTGTTTAAATAAATCGTTACATACAATAATGGGCATTGTCCAAAAAAAATCACATGTACTTTTTATATTTTTTTTCGTTAAAATAGGGTATTTTAAGAATATAAATTAAATAATTTTGAAATTCATTGGCTAGTTTTTTCTCAATCAATTTTTAAAGTTCCGCTCTGACGTCATCATCGGCGGCCAATTGACCTATGCAGTTTGTTTTTTTTTCCTTTCAATCTTATTTATAATGGCTGGTTCGTCAAATGCAAGTTCTCATTATGTGAAAGCTGATACGAGAAGGTTACCAAAAGTTCGAAACGTAATGTTGGTCGAATTTATTGCTAATTTAACGCCATTGAAGGTCAAACTAAGGTTAAACATATTTGTTCAAAAATATAAGTAACCAATGGGTATTTTTTTCGTTTATATACAGAAAAACGATCACTGACCTTATTCCTCGAAATATTTTTGTAATGAGCAAAACTAAAAAAAAAATGGACAATCCCCATTGCTTGTGATGTCGTAGCGTTGCAGCCAAATCGCTCGTTAAAAATAGAGCTACGATAATTTATTTCAATGGAGCACCATGCCGGCACAACTAGTCACCGCTACCAACAAAATGTAATATCTATAGAGTAATTATCCGTTTTGCGCCTTATTTCTTTTGGTTGCGTTCCCTTGGGAGCATATCCGTTGGTAGAGGCTGGTTGAACCTCGTATCAAGCCCCGTACGAGCACCGGTGATCGCGACAACAATAGAAAGGCTATTGTGTCTCGTTTTTCCACGATCGAGGTATCGTTCTTCCACGGATATGTTTAATAATAATTTGAACATCTTTTCAGGTACTACTTCTAGTATTTGTCGCATTCTCCTATGGAGCTAAGTTAGACAAGACCTACTTACCACCAGCCACAGCACAATCTGCAGGTGGAACTGGCTTAGAAACCCCAAAGACTGCTCCAGGACTAGTCAATGAAATTACTGGACGGTACAATTCAGGAATTGGATGGAATAATGCAGGAACTGGATGGGACAATGCCGGTACCGGGTGGAACAATGCTGGAAGTGGATGGGACAATGCAGGAACCGGATGGAACAATGCTGGAAGTGGATGGGACAATACAAGAATTGGTTTGAACAATGCAGGAATTGGATGGAGCGACGCAGGAGCCGGCTGGAGCAACGCAGGAATTGGTTTGAGCAATGAAGGAGCCGGATGGAGCAATGCAGGAATCGGACAGTACAATCTTGGAGGAATAAATGGGCAATTCGGAGGATATACCGGAAGTTTCCAGCAACCTATAAGCAATTTTGACAATTACAATAGTCTTGCTGCCAACTTCAGACCTGAGCGCCCGCAGGCTGTCTTCGAGAGAAACGCTGCTATTCTTCAATATGACAATGTCAATAATGGAGACAACTACGCGTACAGATATGAGACTTCGAACGGTATTGCTGCTGAGGAGTCTGGGATTGCCACTAACGGTGTGGTTGCTCAAGGAGGTTTCTCTTATTTGGGTGATGATGGTAGACAGTACACTGTCAGGTAAGACAAAAAAAGTAATAACGGTTTGAAACAAAACAAGATAAACAGAAATGGACTAATATTACAATGTCGAACTGTAAATAATAATACTTGCACTGATTAGTAATCTTATATAGCTAGTAATTATTAAGGGAGAGAATTTGTTTTGCTATGGTGCTGAAGCACTGGACTGAGTTTGATAAAATTTGGTGGTTAAAGAGTAGACCACGATGAAAAACATAGCATATTTTTATGCGGTAAAATACAGTGCGGGGTACAGTTTTTGATGACGCGTGCAACACCCTTTTGTGAATATTTGTTGCTTTTTTTGGAGAATAATATATTATGCAAAACGGATACAAAGGATTTAATTAATACTATCTTCTAGGTACACCGCTGATGAGAATGGGTTCAGACCAGTAGGCGACCACCTCCCCACTCCACCACCAATTCCGGAAGCCATATTGAGGTCTCTGGAAAAGAACGCCCGAGACGAAGCTGCTGGAATTTATGATGATGGTGAGCTTCCAGATCTTTGTAAAACTAATATAAGTCTTCCATATGTGGCAGACCAACTAGCATCGCGCTGTCAAAAAGTGGCAGAAGGAGTAACACCTCGATCGGTCGGAAGGTCTTCTTTTCTTGTACTCTTTGTTCCTACCACTCCTATATTCACAAATTTACCTACTTGTTTCTTTTAATTAAAATAATAAGGGAATATTATATACCTAATAATATAGTCACTTAAATAATTTACACCAAAAATGGCGTGATAAAAAAAAACAAAGTGGTTATCAAAGTAATAACATTTTTATTGCAGGATCCTACAACGAAAACTTATACGGTGAGAAGAGAGGATACAACCGTGGCTACAACTACCCTGCTGCCAATGCTGCCAACTTGCAGACTTTCAAAAACCTGGAACAAGCCAACATTCAGGCTCAGGCCATCAATCTTTTGGAGCAAGCCAAACAAGCACAGGCTATCAACAACGCCGTACAAGCTAACATTCAGGCTCAGGCCATAAGCCAGTTGGAACAAGCCAAGGCACAGGCTGTAAACCACGCAGCTCAGACTCAAGCTGTCAATCATGCAGCTCAGGCTAACATTCAGGCGCAAGCTATCAATCACGCAGCTCAGGCCAACATTCATGCACAAGCTATCAATAATGCAGCAGAGGCCAACATTCAGGCGCAAGCTATCAACCATGCAGCACGGGCCAACATTCAGGCTCAAGCTATCAATCATGCAGCTCAGGCCAACATTCAGGCGCAAGCTATCAACCATGCAGCACGGGCCAACATTCAGGCGCAAGCTATCAATCATGCAGCTCAGGCCAACATTCAGGCGCAAGCTATCAATCATGCAGCTCAGGCCAACATTCAGGCGCAAGCTATCAATCATGCAGCTCAGGCCAACATTCAGGCGCAAGCTATCAATCATGCAGCTCAGGCCAACATTCAGGCGCAAGCTATCAATCATGCAGCTCAGGCCAACATTCAGGCGCAAGCTATCAATCATGCAGCTCAGGCCAACATTCAGGCGCAAGCTATCAATCATGCAGCACAGGCCAACATTCAGGCACAAACTATCAACCACGCAGCGCAGGCCAACATTCAGGCGCAAGCTATCCACCAGTTGGAACAAGCTAAGCAGGCCCAAGCTATCAACCAGATAGAAGCCAAGGCACAGGCCATCAACAGCTTAGGACAAGCCAAATCGACTGCAGGATCAAGAGCATACCTACCACCGAAAGAGCATTAATAACGAACTGAATAGTGTAATAGAAATAAATTTCAATTTTGTGTCATAAATTATTATACTATGATTTTATTTTCATGTCCAATATTAATCTTTCTACACGATTTTGCTAAAAGTTTTCCCGACATTCATATTTACGGCTCTATTCAGAGGCATTCAATGATAACTTAACTTAATTTTAATGATGAGATTAACAGAAAATGTGTAAAGTCTTCGATAAGATGAGTAACCACAACTTTCTGAGTGCAGCCTTGATTGTTTTTATGTTGTTGAGTCAACTTTGTTAGGATAGAATTTAGTGTATTATGTAAAGCAGTTGTAAAGAAAATAATATGTAACCACATGAAATATTACTAAAGACATTAGCTTACTAATTTAGGCAAATATTTATTCACATTGTTACAGCTGCTTGCCGTCTTGCCATTAGAAAAGTCGGACTATAGTTATATTATATGGCAGCGGATTCGAATTATAGTTATACGTTGATTTATTTTTAAGGACATCTTTATTATCGACGATGAGAGAGTATCGTCATTCTCATAAGGGAGCGTTACAATATATACTACGTGACCACATTTTTACCACAAACGGAATGAGAAAGTTACATCAGTTGAAAATTATGCCACTTATAGATGTTATAAAAATAATTGTATCCTTTATTTTTTCTCAGGGTTCATAAGGATAACCGTATCGTAATACATTATCAGTGAAGAGAGATTTAATAATAATTCGCATAATTAATACGAGTAAGTATAATAGAGAATGTAAAAAATCATCAACACGATATATCTTTTTAATTCATGAAGCCCCAAGCGGCCACATCCGGCCGCGATAACAATGAAAAAGCTATTGTGTCTCGTTTTGCCACGACTGATGGGTTAATGATCTACTACTTACATAAAGATATCAGGAAAAGATATTATATTCAAAGTAAACATTTCAAATATATCTAAACAAGTCACGTAATATGGGTACGTTCCCTTAGCACTTACGTCAAGAACAATATTCCCATCAATGTGTATCATTATCGAACCGTCGGCCAAGGTCAGTGAATGCAACCTTCGCGGTGAATGTCAGATGATCTATGAATCAGATCATCAGATCATCTGAACCAAATACCAGCGGAGTTATTACTATAATCCTACCAGTATGGATGAAGGTTCTATGACGAATCCCTATCAGCGGGGCTAAAATGGTCGCATTTTGTAAAGCGTCTCCCAAACAGACGCGGCCTGCGGTGGCGGTGGCGGTCAGTTGGATGACTTGGCCGCGTGTGCTTGTGTCGTTCCTAGAACTATCAAGTAATCCAACTGACCGCCACCGCCACCGCCACCGCAGGCCGCGTCTGTCTGGGAGACGCCTAATTCCTCTAAAATCAATTCAGGAACTGAATCGTCAAGTGAAACTGACGAATGTCAAATTAGCACGAATTACTAGACATTAATTGCAAGCTGAGTGACCATTTTGTGATTAAAAAAAAATGAATAATATCGATCCATAATATTATGATTCTCCAAATATGATTCATAATAATATGATTCTCCATTCCCATCAATCCCCGTAAGGCCCAAGTGGGCCGCGATAACAAAAGATTTCCAAGAATTGGCGATCGAAGGATTAGCCCCGCTGATATTACCTATATTATTTCCCATTTCTCTCCGTAGGACCGCTGAAAATAAATTATGTTAGACTTATGTCTAACATAATTTATTTTCAGCGGTACCTGTTGTTTTGTTTTTCTAGACAGAAAGAAAAAACAACAGGCACTTATCGAACAGGTAAATATATCATTTGTATATGCAACAAATAGTAAATAAAAAAATAACTAAGATAGTTCTTTTTTTTATTTACTATTAAGTTAGTAGATCGGATATGATTGGAATTTAATTTTATATTTGACCTACTAGACCTATTTGTCGTAAAGTAACTTTTTTAAAGTTTTTATATGGACAATTCATGACGCCGGGGGACTTGCCCAATGCCCATACAAATAAAAAGATACTCTATCAACGTTGCCACTTTCACAGTCAACCCTGGATAAAAAGTAAGGTCACTGATCGCACTGGAACTTTCGCAAAAAGCTTAACCGCTTATTGGTTCACAAAGGTTCACAAGCATCAAAAGCTTTTGAGTCGAAGTTCCACTATTCTTGCATAGATGGCGTGACATGTACTATATAGAGCTTTTAAAAACACACTATATTTTCCAACCTTTAAACATTGCTACAGGCTACTATACAAATAATAAATACTACTAAGGATTTATTATGCAAGACTTAATTCGACAATGATCTAAGTCTTAGATCCTTTTAATTCTAAGACTTTAGATTTTAAGGACTTAGGCAACGTGAGGTCATGCGTTCGATTCCTGCGTTTAAAATTGGTTGGAAAAGTGATCGCCTGATGGCTGATTGTCTGGCAAGTAAGATGATCCATGCGTTGGATGGACATTAGTCAGGGAGCCCTAGAATATTTTTTTATTACTAACAAGCTTAATTTTTGTGAGTAGCTTTCAAGATGTTTTGCAGATAAAAAAGTTGTTTGTCTTATCAAAATGAAGCACTACACCACAATTTGTAAAAAGTCGGTCCTAATCTCTCGCCAGTCGTGTTGGTCGTCCGTCCCACTGGGTTATATGAGAGTAAAGAGGAGAGAGTGCTATTGTGTACTGCGCACACACTTGGGCATTATGAAACCAGTTCTGAGTAGCTGGCCAGGTTTCAATTCAAAGGGGCCATCGTTTCCAAAAACACAGTGGAAAACATTATTATTAATGGACTCTATAATAAAATGGCAACTAATATTTAAGGTATTTCTATTTATTTACATTATAATTTAGTCGTTGGTAAGTTGGTAAGTATCGTTTAGTAAGTAGGCGGTAAGTAAGATCTAAGGTTGTTGCCGTTGTTTCTGAAGTTGGGTCTGGTGTTGTATTGTTTAGCGTTGACAACAACAGCGTCTTCGTTGTTGTAATTGTTGTTGTTGTTGTAATTGTTGTTGTTGTTGTAATTATTGTTGTTGTTGTAGTTGTCGTATCCGTTGTTTTGTCCGTTGTTGTATTTGTTTTCGCTGTATGAGCCTGGAATACAAATTAAATGTGGTTATAAACAATTAAATTACAAGTACAGTTCACCAATCGACGCATACACTTACTATCAGAGAATTTGATTTCTACGCATAAGGTTGACCTTCGTAACTACTTGACCTACTTTTTTTCTTCGTGCTAATCGCTTTTTAATCATTCATTTTCACCAAACAAACAAATATTTTAATATTTTAAACGGACAACGGCCTATGAATCAATTTCTTCGATGGTACATGCTTTAATTTATAGTTTCTTTATAAAAAGTAGTGCCTGTGTGCTTGAGAGTTCTCGTAGGATTACTATGTATATTGTATAGTGTAGTCCTCCTGTACTTAATTGTACAGTATACACCTTAGTACTATTGTCTACTTTTACTACGTAGAACAGTTTTATCATTACAGCGAGTGTTAAACGTATTATTACAACGCCTAATATTCGTTCCATTCGATAATTACTCGTAATAGACCACTTCTAACACCCACCCCTCCTACACACACCTACCAACAAAACAATTTGTTTTTATTATGTGTTATTGTAACCTTATGTTTCAAATGATGAAATTTTAAATTTGCCACATATCATATTATGTTTGCCAGTAATTGACAATATTGATACGTTAAAACGAAGCGTTCAAAACATGAGCTACCAGTTGTATATTGAGACAAAAAGTACGGTTACCAGGGAATCCCCTAAACACGCATAATGTACAATAGCTATGTCCACATCATGCAATTTCATCTTCAATTTTCGTCATCTTCTTTTTATTCAACTTTCGTTTGGCATATTCAATAATTAAATGCGTCAAAATCCACCCGCGTTGAAAGAAAAGTGTCATAGCGAGCGCTACGATTTCAACGCGCGTCACGGGCATGCCTCACGTTCGCTGTTGACTGCGCTGTAACGCATGCCCTTGATGAACAAAAAAAGGCCCAGTGTGGACAAAGCTAATGTACCATCGAAGAAATTGATTCATAGGCAGTTAACAGACCTACGTCACTTGGTCGAATATCTCAATTCAATTTGCAACTAATGCAATCTGTCGGCTGGGTTTGGCAAAATACGACCAAATAAAGTAGGTCCATCAACTGCCTATGAACCAACTTCTCTGATAGTACCATCGAAGAAATTGATTCATAGACAGTAGAGAGACCCATGTCATTTGGTTGGATTATATTGTTAATTCAATATCATTCAACCAAATTTCAACCAAATTTTTTGTCAATACTTCTACTGGAAACTTAACTTATCAGCTGCCCCGTCTATACCCATCTAAACGTTGCTGCTGGCTTTAGCCATCAAGTATACTGACCATCATCATAGATGCCGGCGGCCTCGTCCCGCGCGTTCTGCTCCAGCGCCCTGAGGATCTCCTCGGGGATGGGCGGGGGGGTGGGGAGGTGCTCCCCCTGCGGCTGGAACCCATTCTCGTCAGCAGTATAGCTGGAAGAGTACAACAGTTGGTGGTTGAGCAGTACGTTCAGAAGGCAGAATTTAGTATTAATTGAATTAAATCGTGCAAGATTCAGGACATCCGATCCATGCCTTATCTTATTTATTTGACAATGACCCGATAGGTCAGTTCGATAATCGAGCAGCAAAATAATATAATATTTGAGACTCCTGGACGGAGTAAAGCAAGATATCTGGCGCAATACTCTCTTTACATGCCCATCTTACGTTTTAATATCCTGTCAGAAAATCAAGTGATCACTGATCAGCATTGCCCGAACCACTCTTCGAAACCACATTTTCTATTGACACAAACCCACAACCTCTCAGTCAAGAGCCAAGCTCTAAGCCACTGAACTACACACACATATTTTAGAGCTTCTCCTTATTATAAAGTTACATATTTTGGACTCACCTGATGCTGTACTGCTTGCCATCATCACCGACGTATGAGAACCCGCCCTGAGCCCTCACGCCGTCAGCAGCGACGCCGCTCTCCTCAGCCACGATGCCGTTCTCAGTCTCGTACGCGTACGAGTACCTGTCACCGTCGTTCTCATTGTTCAGACGAAGAATACCAGCGTTCCTCTCGAAGGAAGCCTGCGGTCTTTCAGCTCTTTGGCTCTCGAAACCATTGTAGTTGTCATAGTTGGCTTGGTAATTGTTGGCTTGGTAATTGTTGCCTTGGCTTGCTGGTGCGAATCCACCAAAGTTTCTCTGGTTGGAATCAATCCTTGGTGTCTCCAAGAAGTTTCCCGAGCCTCCTGAAGTTTGCGCAAAGGAGGGAGGCAGGTAGTTCCTGTTCAGCTTGGCTGCGTGTGCGCAGGTGGCGACAGCGATGATGATGAACTGCAATGGAAGATTAGTTTAAGTGCCATGCCGAAATGAGATAAGGCGCAGTGTGAAAGTTTATAAATTGCGATTTAAGGACCTTTCATCACTGTACAAGAAGGAGGTTCCGTTGTCAGTTTGGAATTCAGCGAGGTGTCATGTTACGAATTATTATTATTGTTTCAAAAATAATAATTTTGTAAGTTACTGATTATAGTGTTTAAAAAGATTTCAAATAAAAAGCTTTTGATGTTCACAAAATGGTTGACTGTAATAAAATTAATAAAATCATTAAAATAGTTGAAAGTTATTTGTAATTCTGTTTAAATACATTTTATTACTTTTCCACGATAAACAGCCATAAACAATTTAAACTAGATAACATTTTCCTAAATGTAAATTAATTTGCTACGTTTTTTTTAATTAATAAAAAATGTTTACCAATTTCATCTTGTTAGATGTACGATGAATGAATGATAAAAAAACAGTAACGCGATCTATATTTATACTAGCTATAATATCGGTCTAGTTGGGCGCACTTACCGATCACGGCTCTTGCATCATACCATCTCATCTGATTGTTGGGGACGGTTCATAAGAGATGGGTGTATTATGCTCCAGTTTAAAATTAAAGCTTAATAATATTATACACACAATGGCAAAATTAGTGGAATATAGGTAAAAAGGGCCACAACTTGAATTCAAGAGGGTCGGGCTGTGTGAAATCCTTTTTTATAGTTTCTAAGCTCATTTAAGAAATAAAATATTGAACAAAACTGGCAAGTTTATATATTATGCCGTACTAAGTGTTTTTCGATGATTGACGTTGTAAGTGTTTCTGATAAGAATGGCGTTTTTAGCGGGGTGCAAGGTATGCCAGCTCATTTGATTGTTTGGTTTTTGAAAGAACACATTGCTTAGATACAAAATTAGTGATTTTTCAGCATCTACGACGGCTAGAGCTGTAAGCATGATAGAGAAAGGTCACACCTACCGTTCGGTCAGTCAGGCCTTAGGTGTGCCGTCTTCCGTGGTCCATCGTAACTCTCAACGCTACAGAGAGACTGGATCTTACGTTCGGAAACGAAAACAAGGCAGATATCGGGTGGCAATGGTTCAGGATGACCGTTTTGTAAGGGTACAAGCCTTAAGAAATTGACCTCAAACTGCTTTGCAGAGACGAAACCTATCGGAACAGGTCCGAGATGTACGTGTAAGTGATTGTACAGTAAGAAGAAGACTCAAAGAAGTTAAATTAAACACAAAGGCAAGGGTACCAAAACTTTAAATCCAGCTGGCTAAGATTTGCGCGTGAACATCAAAATTTGACAAGTGAGTGAAATCGTGTGCTGTACAGTGATGGGAGAAAATTCTGTGTAAATTTTGTTGACTGGCGATAAAGGATATGGATAAATCGTAATGGACGCTATAGACCATCAAACTTAACGGAAACAGTGGCCTATCATGCAGGCTTCGTAATGGTTTGGGGTGGCATATGATTTGGAGCCCGCACAGAGCTGATGATTGTTAATGATGGTACTTTGACAGTACAGGGCTATAGCACAGACATCTTAGAACTGCATGTTGTGCCTTTTATACAGTTTTAGGCAGTAACTTCAATTTTATGCGCATCCATAGAGTAAAAAAATCGGGTAACCTAAATGATGTTGGCGTAGCCCAGGTGGAGAGGTCAACACGGTCTACGGATGTGGATCCGATTGAAGACGTGTGGCACATCAATGGGTGAACGGTACGAGTTAAAACTCCAGCTCCAAAATGTGTTCAGGAGCTCGAGTTGGCGCTACTGGAGAAGTAGAAGAATATCCCACAAGAAATGATTGACAATCAAAATTCAATCATGGAATGGCATATCCAGACTCTCTTGAGATCCATAGAAGGCATTACACGCTTTTAACGTGGCATTTCTTGAGTAAAAATGAAGAATTTAACTTAAAAACTTACTACTGAAATTTCAAAAAATTTTCTTAATTTTTGATTTTTGCTGATTTTTTCTACTTTACACGTTTTTATGCCCTAAATTTATATAAGTTTTATTTTTTAATGATCAATTATTAAATTAATAAATAAATATATAAAAAACAGCGAATAATTAAAAAAAAAATTGTTATGTTCCTCTAATTTTGCCGGTGTGTTTAGTTATAATTGTTATTATAAGTATGGTTAGTTCGTTTTTGAATAACATTGAAATTATTAAGATAAAGAAAAATGTTGAATTTACCTAAAGCCCATCACAGACTTAGCTATAATATATATTAATACTAGCTGTCCCGGCAAACGTTGCTTTGCCATAATATTAAGTATTTCGCCGCTATTATTTTATTGAAGTGACTAAATAACCATGGCAACATCGATCGCTATCCCGTCGCACAAACAATGGTCGCCGTCAGTCTCAGGTTGTAATAATTTACTATTATTTATTCAACAAATGCACTTATTAATATATAAAGTACCCAGTAGCCGATTCTCAGACCTACTGAATATGCATATAAAATTTGGTAATAATCAGTAAAGCCGTTTCGGAGGAGTTCGCGGACTAACATTGTGACACGAGAATTTTATATATAAGATTTTATAACTAGGCATATTACTATATATTTTCTATACTAATTTTCGCGTGACCGCACACTCAGCTATAATATATTATATTTCTGTGACATGTGGATTTAGTATAGAAAATATATAGAAATATGCCTAGCTATAAAAATATTAATATATATTTTAGCTAAGTCAGTGACGGGCTTAAGTTTTTTTTATTCTAGAGCTTAGGTAGAGAGCAATTTTAAATACTTTATGAGTGATTCTTCAAAAATTATTCTCCGCGTAACTTTCGTGTTATATTATTTCGTGGGCTCACTCATAAATGAGTGAGCCCACGAAATAATATAATAAATAAATAAATAATATAATAATATAATAAATAAATAATAGTAATTTAGTTTTGTAACATTACACTCATTTTATGAGTGAACCCACGAAAGTTAGAAGAGAGAATATGGAAATGACTATATTGTATATACTTGTATATACAATATAGTCATTTCCGTCAGTTATATGAAATGAATATACTTTTATCTAGAAGAGAGAATATGGAAATGACTATATTTTTCATATTTTGTCATGTTTGGTTTCTATGAATAGGTAGTGCCAAACTTAGTGATCGCTTGAGAAAACTGGTGATGTCTATCGACGCATGTCTACCTAGTTACCTACTTTATTTAATAACAATAACGTGTAAAAATTCGATCACTGATCTACTAATTAGAGTCTTACTGCTCTCAAAGAAACATAAATATTAAACATAATAAATATTATTATGTTTAATAATAAGGTTTATTTAGCGAGCAATTGTAATTATACCTATACTTATTTTAAAGTTATTTCTTCTTTTACTTAAAAAAGCATATTATTTAATTGCTCATAAAATTTTATTTTGGGTAAGTAAATCAATTTATTACTTATATTAATTATTATTGACAAATATTTTTCGGCATTAATTTAAAATAATAATAAATTAAGAACTCTTGGCTATCTACCGCATAAACCCGTCCCCGCCCAAATCGCACTCAAACTGACGTGCATTAAATAGACGAAGAGCCATTGGCCTTGAAACTCACAAAAGTTAATTACATTTGATATAGGAGGTATTTGGTAACATTACACATATTATATTGACACCTGATGTGTGAATGCTACCGTGTCATGGTATATGATATGGCGCCCTAATGTAATAGATATGTTATTGTTCTATTAATATAGCTGTCGCAGCCAACTGGTTAAAATAGCCGTTCAATCAAACAGCCTAGCTCTTTGAATGTACAACGCGATTCAATCACACGTCTAGCTTTTTAATTATTGAATACTTCAGTCGCTCGAAACGTTCAACACTACAGCTGATTCAAAAGCAGCCGTTTGATTGAATTAGTTCAGCGCTCACCATCCCGGCGCTAGGTGTGTTTTGTTTACAATATGGCGTCAACTAGCCGGTATTTAATTGTGATTGTATTAATAAGATATTTTTCATACGTTACAAGTGTTATTAAAGTGACAGAAATTATGGGGGCACATACGAGTGATTAAAAATTTAAACAGGCTAGCTGTTTGATTGAACGGCTGTTTTAACCAGTGGACTGCGACATAGCCATAAGATCTTCCTGAAAAAACATCAGTGACATTTCAATTTCTACTATATTTGATATTATTACTAAAAATTATAATTCGTTGTTAATAATTTGTAATTGCAGTAATTGTTGTTGTATCTTCATAATAATGTATTGATTTTGAGATTTATTAATTTACCTAGGTACTACAATATTAAATTTAATGTAACTACTAACCCCACCCATCATTAATATTACAAATTAGAATTTAAGTATTTACTAACCTTGCTTTTTAGGGTTCCGTACCCAAAGGGTAAAAACGGAACCCTATTACTAAGACATCGTTGTCTGTCCGTCTGTCCGTCTGTCTGTCTGTCTGTCTGTCTGTCCGTCGCCAGGCTGTATCTCAAGCTATAGCTAGACTTCTGAAATTTTCACAGATTGTGTATATCTGTTGCCGCTAT
This sequence comes from Polyommatus iphigenia, assembly GCA_963422495.1. NCBI lineage: Eukaryota > Metazoa > Arthropoda > Insecta > Lepidoptera > Lycaenidae > Polyommatus > Polyommatus iphigenia. Next base: position 3,223,092 of record OY730180.1, read on the forward strand.
AAGAACAAATACTAAAAACAAAATAATATTAATATTTAAGGGGGGCTCTCATACAACAAACATGATTTTTTTAGCCTTTTTTGCTCGATATCAATAATGGCAACAGATAGGCACTTGAAATTTTCACAAAAGCCTTAAATATATGTGTTATTTAGTAATTCATAATAATATTTAAATAAAATAAAAATTTAAGGGGGGCTCCCATACCAAAAACACAATTTTTGGCCAATTTTTGCTCTATAACGGTACGGAACCCTTCGTGCGCGAGTCCGACTCGACTTCGTGCGCGAATCGACGTACTTATTTAGTTATTTTCTAATGAATGTGTTATTCGTTGATTATAAGCATTACTACAAACTTATTCAATGTTTCTTTACCTAAAACGATCTGTAGCCTGCATCATTTTTTAAAATTTCTTTTATAACTGTTAATTTCCTTTTATTTGAAGTATTTTTATGATTTAGTAAAACTTTACAAATATTTATTTTATTTCATAACATTGTTAAGCACAAGAAACATATAAATAACTACTAATAATATATTAATTATATTTCAAAGCAAAATTAAATACAGTTCAAGCTTTTGAAATAAAAACAAACCTTCATAACGTATAGAGATTTATTGTATCGTATTTATTACCGCCGAGAGCAAGTATCAAGATTGTTTGTAATGATTTGCTGATGCAATAGGAGTATTTGAGGTTCTAACAGATGAAAACAGAGGGACTAGCAATTAAATGTTTTGAAAAATAATATTCTCTTTTAAGGGCGTTCCTTACGGAGATACCGTAATTTACCGTATTTCAAGCTCTATAAACTCATAATTTGAAAGCTACAAAGTTATAATAAAAATACAGCAATAATCTTCAGTATATCAACATTCCTTTCCCCGTTTTAAATTTTTTATTTTTGTATATACTCATGATATCAGCTTCCAAAGTAAAACCAATTTATTAAAATTCAAGCATACATTCAGCATTCTAATAAATACCTTCCTTCCAATTAATAATATAACTAGATGACGCCCGCAACGCCGTTGCGCCATAATTCGTTTATCGCGCGGGAACCGTACATTTTTCCGGGATAAAAAGTATCCTATGTCCTTTCCCGGGACTCAAAGTATCTCAATGCCAAATTTCAGTCAAATCGGTTCAGCGGTTTGAGCGTGAAGAGGTAACAGACAGACAGACAGACAGACAGACACACTTTCACATTTATAATATTAGTATGGATATATTTTTTTTCAATATATGTCGTCGCAGGTTCCAAAAACAGCTCCTCTGTTTTTGGAAACAGGTTGTCACCCGCATGCGGACCAGACCCGCGCACGGGTGACAACACGTATGACAGGATTATCGCCCTAAAACTTCCCCCTGTTTTCAAGTACACTGTTGACCTACTATGTATATGTATTTGTACTGTAAAACTTGCTTGGGAAAGGTTATCTTAAGATCCAAACCACGCCCCTTTGACGCTTTAGGGTAAAGATACATGGTAAATGAACCGATAACACTAATAAGTACCTAGTTAACCTGTAACCTTACTGATTATGTTACGCCTATAAATATTATCAAATAAAAATACAGTATGTCAGCAGGTTTAAGCCATCCATACTAAACGCGAAGGTGTGTGTGTATATCTGTGTTTGTTGTCTCTTCTTGTTCAAAGCGTTGAAAAGGTTTTGTTGTAGCCTTCTTCCTTATTTAGCTCTGTGAATTTTTAATTATTGTTGAGATTATTCTTCCCTAAAAATTTTTTCTCTGTGGCTCATTTGGTGGCACGTTGGTATAGCGCAGGCGGGGGGTCGCGGGTTCGAATCCCGCTGACGGAACAAAAAGTTTTCAATGTTCCTGGGTCTTGGACATCCAAGACCAAGAACATGTATTAAATATATGTATGATATACTAAAAATCTTAAATATATTATGTATAAAATTATAAAAGTATTAAATATATTTTCGTTTCCGTACCCGTAACACAAGTCCTTCAGGTACTTAGCACGGGGCCAGACTGACGTGATGTGAAACGTCCATAGATAAAAAAAGTGATTTGGCGTTAGGAAAATTGAATATAATAAAGAATATTATAATTATATTCATCTAAAGATGTAGCCGGCAACTAGCGCAAAAAATGTTTTACTGTGTGGGAACTTTACTACTCATTAATGATCAAACTATTCTATATCCCGGGACCTTCATGCCAAATTTCATCCAAACTGGATCAATTATAATAATTTAAAAGTTGATCCGTCTTGATAACTTCAGACTTCATGCAGTAATATAAAAAGTTCCCATACCAATCTAGGTGACCTAGACTAGAAATACAGATTCGAAATTGTGCACTAATCAGTTACATCATCGATGGCCCGTCTTAAGCCCGCCACACACGCAACGATAGAACTGCATAGTTTGTCAACGATATGATACGATCTGATTCTCTCATTTAGCTAAGAATCAAAAATGTTATATTATTTTGTAATCCATATTAATACTTATTATAAATGCGCAAGTCTGTCTGTCTGTCTGTTACCTCTTCACACCCAAACGGCTGAACCGATTTTGATTATTTTTAGCGCAACGGAGTTGCAGGCGTCATCTAGCAAAAATATTTGCACATTAAGTAAAAAATGACATTATTATAAAAGCAGTTTTAACTTTCGGACCAAACACAAAGTGTTTTTTTTATGTAAGTACCTATATAGAGTTATGGTATAAAGAGGAAATGTTTATATTTTTGTATGTTTGTACTCACATTACTTTAAGCCTGCTAGACCAATCTTGGTTTCGTAAAATATGGTTAAGTCAATTTTACGGTTAAAAAGTATGATATGTCCTTACCAGGGACTCAAAGTATATCCATAACAAATTTCAGCAAAATCGGCTAAGTGGTTTGGACATGAAGAGGTAACAGATAAACAAACAGACCACCATTTATATGATTAGAATTGAAGTGTGAATGTGTAACTGCGAACTGTACAGTTCTATCGTTGCTGTGTGTAGCGGGTATAAGTTACGTGTGTTACAGTTAAAATATAGTATTTCTTGTGCGCTAGCGCAAGGCTTCTTACGTTTTCGTAACCTTTATCACGATTTACTCTTAGATCTTTTATTGCAATATTTTTTATATAAAATATGTCACCATAAAATATAATATAATATTATAATAACAAGTTGCTTTCCAGGAGTGCCGACAGAAGTAAAAACTAGGCAGCAGAATTTTACCTACGTATTTTTGATTAGGTCACGTGTCCAAACGCGAATTCAAAATTTACCGATCCCTGAAAAGTGCACGACACTGCTAAAGAAGAAAAATTATGAAGTTGATGATCAATAGTAGCCTAAGTTGCTCATTACAACGTTTTTTAATGAATTTATACATGAATATTGTATACCTAGCATAATATTATCAGTAAATGTAAACGTCTTCGACCTAGTATTACTACAGTATATATAATACACAGTAGAACACCTTCATAGTAAATTAGTTCGCGTTTGATTTCGGCCGAATTCAGAAAACTTTAGACAGCAGTAGTCCAGTATTACGTCGCGAAAAACTTGTCTCGTTGTTCGAAGCATTGCTCCTTTGCTATGCGCCACAAGCGCCAATCCGACATTTTACCACATATTTTAAGAACTGCATAGTAAACACCGTTTCAACGGAACATAATATTATTATTTATTATTGATATAGAGCACAACAAAACGGACCCTAGTTGAGTCTATAGTATATACTATAGTATACATCTGAACACATTTTGTTGACAGCGGCATCTGGTTTCACCGTGGTGTTCCTGAAAAATATAACTCTAAAGGCGCTTTTCCTGTCATGCGTGTTGTCACCCGCGCACTAATCAGGTACGCATGCAGGTGACAATATTATGCTCCTGTTTTTCTTGTCATGTGGGCAACACGCGCACGTGTTGCTCGCATGACAAGAAAAACATCTATGATAGGATGCAGGCCATTTTCATGCATAACAGATCCGCATGGGGGTGACGACATGCAAGACAAGGAAAGTCCCTTACACTAAGATTTCAAGGACACTACCGACTTAAACTACTATATACATCTGTATTGTGGTTCATTTAAGAATTTGCATCGACCTATTTAGCTATTTCGTGCGAGCATCCGCATGACAGATTATAGGTTTGGGTCAGGCATTCACAACGACTACCGCACATGATATTCAACCTTATTTATAGTCCACTAAATTTTAATTTAAGTTAGCACGTCACAGTAGCCCCTGCCTACTGCAACACTGCCTGATTTCACGACTTGTCAAAGAATAACGTGCGCTCCTACGTGAAATTATCTAACAGTTTTTGTAATGGCAAAGCAATTAAGTAAACTAATATTATTAATGCTTGTGTGTCTGTCCGTTTATTTTTCCACTCGTCGAAAAATTTTATTTCAATAGGCTGTGCAATGAGATTTCGGACAGCATCTAGTTTGTTGTAATTTTGTATGTTTGTTAAATATATGATTTAATGTATTTTCAATGTAAATTTTATTTTCATTAGTTTAGCGGTTGAGACGTGTAGTTTTATAAGACAGACATACTGTCACATGTTAGTTTATTACTTGTTTAATTATATATTCAGAGAAATTGATTCCTAGGCAGATGGTGGACCTACATAATTTGGTCGGTTACGTCAAACCTAGCCGTCAGCCTGCCTAGCATACGCCAACGAGATCACTCTCACTCTACATGTTTCTCGATGTTTGATAGTTTGTATCTTCATCTCTATTGACCCTAGCATGACAAACATTTTTTCTCGCGCAGATCTATCATCGAAATAACACATTCTTATAGAGTTTTGTCGAGATAATGTCGAGATTTTGACATTATGAGACGCGTAGTTTTTAATTATCTCGAGAGTGAGATATCTCGTTGGCATGGCATGGCGTAGGCAGATCACGACTAGTATTGAATTGACATAACCCAACCAATTGACGTAGGTCTTTCAACTGCCTAGGAATACATTTTCACGATAGTACAATAAATGTAAAAATAATATAATTTTTACTATGAATATGCAAGAAAAGACGCATATAAATCTAGTATTTGATAATGGCTGAACAAACGGTAACTCACGACCGCACTGCAGTTAATATTGATTTACTTGAGATGCAGATCTCAGATAGTATTTTAGCTTATTTAGATTTTGAACAAAATATTTCAGGTTTTATAGAAAAGTTTTATTGTTTGGTTGATTTTGATAAAATATATCATTTGGAGTGCGTAGAATGGCGCAATTCCTACCACTTGTAATTACTTATACAGCCAGCTGTAATCTTTCACGCCAAAAACACTTAACATATTTTGATGAAAGTTAAAACGAATGCTCACTTAAAACACGACAATCTTTAGACAATATAAACTTATATATAAAATTCTCGTGTCACAATGTTAGTCCACGAACTCCTCCGAAACTTCTTTACTGATTTTTAGGGTTCCGTACCCAAAGGGTAAAAACGGAACCCTATTACTGAGACTTCGATGTCTGACCGTCTGTCTGTCTGTCTGTCTGTCTGTCTCCAGGCTGTAACTCAAGAACGGTAAGAGCTAGAAAGTTGAAATTTTCACAGATTATATATATCTGTTGCCGCTATAACAACAAATACTAAAAACAAAATAAAATTAATATTTAAGGGGGGCTCCCATACAACAAACGTGATTTTTTTGGCCTTTTTGGCTCTATATCAATAATGGCAACAGGTAGGTACTTGAATTTTTCTCAAGATCCTTAGTTTTATGTGCACTTTAATATTTAATAATAATATTAAAATAAAATAAAAAATTAGGGGGGCTCCCATACAAAAACACAATTTTTGGGCTAATTTTGCTCTATAATAGTACGGAACCCTTAGTGCGCGAGTCCGACTCGCACTTGGCCGATTATTACCAAATTTTATATGCATATTCAGTAGGTCTGAGAATCGGCTACTCGGTACTTTATATATTGATAAGTGCATTTGTTGAATAAATAATAGAAAATTATTACAACCTGAGACTGACGGCGACCATTGTTTTTGCGACGAGATAGCGATCGACGTTGCCATGGCGACATACTTATTTAGTCACTTCAATAAAATAATATCCAGGGTGAAATACTTTATATTATGGCAAAGCAACGTTTGCCGGGACAGCTAGTATTCTAATATAAAATACTAGATGATGCCCGCAAGAGATACAGCCTGGAGACAGACAAACAGACAGATAGTTCTGGTAGACCTATTATAGATACCAAAATATGAAGATGTTTCAACAAGTGACCAACAGATGGCGACAAGCGGTTAAAATACAAACTTTCGGTATTTTTATGCCCACTTAATATCAGGGTTAGTCGAATCGTGTTTATTAAACATTTAAACTTAATATAGTAAATTATTTTTGATACACCCTGAAGTTCGGTTCGATCAGGGTGTCCATTGTTATGGTCCAGTGTCCACACTCCACAACTCCACAGTCCGCGCGATATTATATTATCTTATACTAGATGACGCCCGCAGGCCGCAATCGTTTATCGCGCGGGAACCGTACATTTTTTCAGGATAAAAAGTATGCTATGTCCTTTCTCGGGACTCAAAGTATCTCCATGGCAAATTTCAGCAAAATTGGTTCAGCGGTTTGGGCGTGAAGAGATAACAGACAGATAGACAGACACACTTTCGCATTTATAACAATACTAGCTGTTGCCCGCGACTTCGTACGCGTTAACATAGTCTAATAACAAAGATGGATAGCTTTCCCCTTTTTGTGGTTCCTTATACAAAGGGTAAAAACGGGACCCTATTTAAGCAAACGTCAAACGCAAACGTCAAAAAACTTTCATGTTTCTAACTCAAGAAATGATGGACTTTCATTCAAACTTTCAACCCCAATTTCACCCCCTTGGGGGTAGAATTCCCAAAAACGCTTAAATACCTATCCATTCATTTTTAATCAGCAGTCCAAAAATAAACTTTCATGTTCCTAACTTGAGAAATGACGGACTTTCATTTAAACTTTCAACCCCTATTTCACCCCCTTGGAGGTAGAATTTCCAAAAACGCTTAAGCACGTATTCAATCATTTTTAATCAGTAGCCCAAACCTAAAATTTCAAGTTTCTAACTTAAGAAATAACGGAATTTCATTCAAACTTTCAACCCCAATTTCACCCCTTTGGGGGTAGAATTTCCAAAAACGCTTAAATACGTATCCATTCATATTTAATCAGTAACCCAAAAATTAAGTTTCATGTTTCTAACTCAAGAAATGACGGACTTTCATTCAAACTTTCTACCCCTATTTCACCCCCTTCGGGGTAAAATTTTCAAAATTCCTTCCTTAGTGTGTGTCTACTTAATAAAACAACCCTACTCACCAAATTTCGTGGCTGTAACTTTAACAGTTTTTGTTCAGCGATGATGAATCAGTCAGTCAGTCAGTCAGTCAGTCAGTCAGTCAGGACATGTAATTTTATAAGTATAGATAAAAGTATGGATTTGTTTGTGTGTGTGAATTTCCATGCAATTAGTATAGCTCAATGCTGTCTTAAGACTGTCATGACGTCTCAAGACAAAAATGTCTCCGAAAAACAAGAGCTGTTAACCGAATCCATGGTCAAAAGCTAGTAAACTACAAATTTACTTTATATAATTAGCTAGCTATTTGTGGCAAGTTTTCTGTATTACACATTCGGCATTGCAGGTAAAGACTATCATTAGATGAGTTAACACATCAAGATGAACTCTGAACGAGTGAAACAAAATATACACAATCATCGTGATCCACGCAATATTATGTTGAATGAAATTCTTCAAATTGAATGTGTGTTGAATGAAACAGACAGACAGACACACTTTCTCATCTTTAATATAAAAATGTTTTCTATATTATAAAAATGACAATGTCTTGCTAATCTTGAGAACGACCGAGCCGATTTCGCTAATTCCTTTTTTGTTGTGTTTGCAATAGCTAATATCTGAGGATGGTTTTTTCAGCGACAAAAAATTTAAAAAAATATAAAAAGAAGTTCAGATGAGGTAAGCTTACCGCTTTAAAAACTATCTAAGATATGACGCGACAATGTCCATCGGTCCCACAAATTTATTATTATAATATATTAGTAGAATGTGTTTGGCAATTGGCATGATAATAGAATCACTATTTTCGTTTGAAAAAGCACAAAGTTTTCGTGAAATACGTAGCTAGAGACGAGAGCAAATACTATAATAAACAATAGTTAATTCTGCTTTGCATTGGTTATGAAATCGTGATAGATTGCAATGTTGGGAATCAATTTTCGAATCGTTTATCTTAGTTTGTATGATTCATAACTATTTGCATTGAAATCAGAGCAGTAATATTTCATTATGTATTTATAAGTGAGCAATTTTAACTGAATTCCTTTTTTTTTATGAAATAAGGGGACAAACGAGCAAACGGGTCACCTGATGGAAAGCAACTTCCGTCGCCCATGGACACTCGCAGCATCGGAAGAGCTGCAGGTGCGTTGCCGGCCTTTTAAGAGGGAATAGGGTAGGGAATAGGGGAGGGTAGGGAAGGGAATAGGGCAGGGAATTGGGCCTCCGGTAAACTCACTGACTCGGCGAAACACAGCGCAAGCGCTGTTTCACGCCGGTTTTCTGTGAGAACGTGGTATTTCTCTGGTCGAGCCGGCCCATTCGTACCGAAGCGTGGCTCTCCCACGTATTAGGCTTGTTAATATACGATTAATTCGTAATATTTTTTGTTTATACTTTTGCAAATTACTATAATTATTATCTAGATGCCGCCTGCAACTCCGATGCGCAAAAAATCGCTTATCGCGTGGAAACCGTACATTTTTTCGGGATAAAAAGTATTTTGTGTCCTTTTCCGGGACCCAAAGTATCTACATACCAAATTTCAGCTAAATCGGTTCTGCGGTTTGGGCGTGAAGAGGTAATAGACAGACAAATAGACACACTTTCGCAGTTACAATATTAGTATGGACAATATAATCATAATTATATCTATCGTCTTAGATTTGTGTTAAAATTCAGTAAAATACCTGAATAAATAATTTGCACAATGTCAGAAATAGGCTGATCGTAGTTGGTGAATAATATACAAATAAATAAATTAGTTGATGAACAAGAACTTACTTTACGTATAGCTGTTTCTGTTTTCTGTTTAGCGTACTTATTGAATGTTTTCTTGTCTGCAAGTTAAAAATGCTGAGTTGTTTACTGTCTGTTTTATTGTTTCTTTTGGTTATAGTTAATAAAAGTAGTATTTTCCTTTGCATCTTTATTATAATCACACAGTGATTTTAAATACTTCTTATACACATTTGTATAATAATATTTTTTTATATTTTTAATAGTGACTCGAATAAAGCGTTTTAATATGCCATAATAATTTACAATTTGTCTACATAGCGTTATCCTAAAATCCTTTGGTCCTAGTATTTGTAACCCTCCTCTTCGCTGAAGCTTGGTGGTTGCCGTGGTCCTCCGAACTCGGAACCGGGAACCCTGGTTGCTCCTGGAGTGCCACTGCCTTGACCGTTGGAACCTGGTCTCTGGGGCTGGTTTGATTGGCCTGGGCCATACTGGTATCCCTGCGCTAAAGTCTGCTCAGGAGCATTCTGGGCTGATGGGCCAAAAGATGAAGGCCTATTTTGGCTTTGGCTGGGAGCATTTCCAGCAGATGGTCCAAAAGAGGATGGTCTGTTTTGGCTCTGATCGGGAGGATCCTGACTTGATGGTCCAAAGGATGTTGGCCTGTTCTGGCCTGACTGTTGAGGACGGAATGGAGAAGCTGAGCTTAAGCTAGGTTGGAACTTTTCAGTGGGGCGAGACGAGTCATATCCCTGAGGCCCAGGCTGACTAGATCCAAAAGATGGCTTGTTTTCTGGTGAATACTCTTCCCTTTCTGTGTTCGATCCTGGTCTTTGACCGAAAGACGGCTTCATAGAACTAGGCGTAGCTCCTTGGTTGTTAGAATCAAAGTTGGAGGTCGGGCGAGAAGAAATTCCAGACTGATTTAGTGCACCAGTTTGTGGGCGTTGGTCAAACGGACCTTGAGATTGCGTGCTTAGAGGTCGGTTGTAATAATAGCCATTTTCATCTTGATCTTGACCTCTTTGACCCGATGGGAATTTATTTGATGACCCTTGTTGGTTTCCAGAGAATGGGCCTTGTGTAGGACGCTGTGGCTGACCAAACTGGCTGTTAGGTCTAGCCTGAGGGCCAGACGGAGAAGTTATGCCTTGCGAGAATGTCTGGGATTGTCCAGGCTGAGATCCAGAAGATTTTTGTGGCTGATTATAATTATATCCACTTCCACTTTGATCTTGTCCGCTTGGTGCTTGAGAATACTGGTTTGATGGGCCTTGGGGTCTTCCAAAGGCGTTGTTAGAGTTGGATGTTGGTCGTTGCGCCTGGTTGAAATTGCGGGTAGGCTGGCTGGGTTGCTGACCGAACACATTGTTATTGTTTGGCTGATTACCCTGGAATCTTGAACCCTGTGAGCCTTGAGGGCCTTGAACTGGAGCTTGAGGTCGGTTATTCTGGGACTGGTTATACGTGTAACCGTTATCACCTTGGGCTTGACCACTTTGAGATGGTGAGTTTTGTGATTGGCTACCAAACTGGTTTTGGGGGAATTGAGGTCTTGGTTGGTTTACGTTACTAGGCCTTTGCCCTTGTGGTTGACCAGACGGTTGCTGGTTGTTGCCGAAACCAGAGAAGGGTTTTTGGGGCTGACCGCCTTGGTTACCTTGGCTAGGCGATTGCGATCCTGTTTGGGGTCTGTTGTAATTATAACCATTGTCCCCTTGAGCTTGTCCGGTTGGTTGAGCAGAGTATTGGTTGGAGGGTCTTCCTTGGTTAAAACCTTGTGGGCGGCCAGGTTGGATACGTTGTGGCTGATTGAATTGATTTGGTTGGCCAGCTGGTCCAGAGATCTCGTTATCTCCTGTGTTACCGAAAGCTTGGGAAGGTCTCTGGGCTGGTCCTCGCTGATCTTGGCCTTGTGTTGGTCTGTTATAGTTGTATCCATCATCACTAGGTCGTTGGCCACGTGGAGCGTCAATTGCGTTGCCAGAAGGTTGTTGAGAGGGTCTCTGCTGTCCTGAAGTTCCCAGATTATTTCCAGCTCCTTGCGAGTATTGGTTTTGTGGTGCCTGTCTGTCTCCCTGGTCAGGTCTGCGCTGGGTAGATGCGCCCGGGAAAGTTGAACCCTGCTGGGCTCTGTTGCCGTACTGCTGAGGTGAGGATTCCGATTCATACTCTTCAGGTCTGTATGCGCCTGAAAAAAAATATGACAGTTGTTTAAATTTTGTGGCTCTGAAAATACTCGGGAAGTTATTAAATTAAAATTAATCATAATATTACGTGAATCATGACGAAATATTTTAACAAATAGCCAATATTTCGTTCATAGAAAATTATTGGTAATAATATTCTTATATTTTTATTTACTCGTATAGGTAATAGTCTTCCGGGGGAGACTCCGGAACGAAGCGCGTCATGTAGCCGTCAACACGTGACAAAGTGTAGTTTTTAAGTATATCATAATAATATATTATATGTTAGTCCATAAGGTATTTATTATAATATGAATATGTATGTTAGTCTGTAATGTATTTGTATTATGGGCCTAGATGCCTGAAATAAATGGTAAAATAAAATATAAAATAATAAAAAAAAATACTTACATTTTATTATGAGTAAATAAATAAATAATTATGTATGGGAAGGTACCTCGTATGGACAGTTTTGTATACGTGTTTAAATAATGTGTAATATAATATATTTTATTGTTATAAACAGCTGTATTATTATTATTAACTGTTAAATTTAATAAATAGATCACAAGACTTTAACGAATAGTTATGTTTGAAATGTTGTTCACACATTAGTTTAGACAAATCATAATTTTTACAAAATATAATGTAGTTTATATTTTTCGTAAATATTGAGAGGGTTGAATAGAGAGTGCTAAATACTAATACATACCTTCTTGTGTGCCAGCTGCGGCGGCTCTAGCATTCTCTTCAATGGACTTCAAAATCTCTTCAGGGATGGGATGGGGAGTCGGCAAATGCTCTCCCTGAGGCTGGAAGCCATTCTCGTCAGCCGTGTACGTGATGGAGTAGGGCTTGCCATCATCACCGGTGTAGGAGAAACCACCTTGAGCCATGACTCCGTTTGTCGCAACCCCGGATTCCCCAGCGGAAATACCGTTGGAAGTTTCATAGCTGTACTCATAAGAGTCACCATTATTTTCGTTCACGTATTTCAGGATTTCGGCATTCCTATCAGAGGCTGCTTGGGGTCTTTCTGGTCTTGGTTCTTGAGTGAAGTCTTGAGCCTGGCCGAATGGCGTTCTTGATCCTTGGGCATTAAGTTGGCCGGAAGGCAGAGCGTCTTCGCTTCCAATTTCGTTGTCCTTGAAGGAACTGGTTCCTGGGAAACCTCCCTGGTTTGATGCTTGATTACCAGGTTGTCCAAAAGACGGTCGCGATCCTGGGAAACCTCCTTGATTTGATCCTTGACTGCCAGGTTGTCCAAATGGACGTGAACCTGCCTGGCTTGGCCCTTGAGTTTCAGGTGGTCCATAGGAGGGTCGGGGTGCTGAGAAACCTCCCTGGTTTGATCCTTGACTGCCAGGTTGTCCAAAGGATGGTCGCGATCCTGGGAAACTTCCCTGGTTTGATCCTTGACCAGTCGGCACATTAGAAATGGCTCCAGATGGTCCAGACGAAGGTCCGTTGGGTAGATCTTGTCCAAACTCTGCAGCGGGGCCTCGTCCAAATCCCGAATCAGGAGCTGTGATGGCCCCAGGGCTTCCACCAGCGGTCGCAGCACTGGACGGCGGTAGATAAGTCCTATCTAATTTGGCTGCATAGCCAAATGCTATCACCGATAGAACTACGACCTGAAATTTAAAGTAAATGCATCAAATTGGTATTTTTGTGATATCAAAATGTGTGTTTTTTTTAAATAAACCCTATATTTTGTGTCATAAAATTGCTATTTTCTGTGAGTTTTATGAAGTTTTTTTTTTTTTAACAATTTATCAGTCTATTTTACACTTCGCAAATTCACTACCACTTTTTTAATGTCTTATGTAAATTTATGTATGTAAATGTAAATTTAATTTATGTTTTTTTACAAACTGAATTAAATGTTCTAACCAGCTTCATGTTTTCAATGATAGCTGTGGCATACTGAGGATGCTCCCGTCCAACCTTTATATATATCATAATATTCGTTCACCCAGACACGCTCGCTCTTCACCTTTGACTGTTCAGTAAGTCACCTCTTGCTTAATTTTTCGATCGATTTTACGGACAGTAATTATTGTGTGTGCATGACCTTTAATTTGTTTTAAATATATCATCATCGATGTACTTAGGTACGGTCCGCAAATTAGGAGCAGTGTTTCTTTGGGTGTGCATTGATGGATGGAATTACTATCACACAGCCGTGACTAGCGCATTTTGTATTAATAATCTAGTTTAATAATAGCATTTCAGTTTATTCACAACGTCGATGAAAGTTAAAATGCACAAAATAATTGAATGGGCGTTCCTTCCATGCACGTCCATATAGGAAAAATGTACCGTACATTTTTGACATGACATTGACACGTGACATTTCAATAACTTTACTTCTAAGCCTGACACAGTAGTCTAAACTCTTAATATCTTAACGTGACGTAAACAAAGTGCTTTAATTACGTTTTTCCTTTCTAACGGCCAAATTTGGAAGAAAATTTGTCAGAATACTTTATCAAATAACTCTATCAAATAACTGTTTTGTTGTACCGAAGCCAGAGACGTTTTAAATATTTAGAATTAATTTTGAATATGTTAAAAAACTCTAATTGGAAATTCTTACAAAAAGGTCAGCGTATGACTTAAAACAATGTAGTTTCCCAAAATTTTGTAAAAATTGGCCGTAGCACATTAATAATATAAAACTATTCAACATTTATTTTGCTGACCGTACCTATAAACTTAATTTTATTTTAGAATTTTAGAGTAAATACTTACTTAACATGTCATTTTGTTAGCGACTTGTCAGTTTTATGCCTCTACGATTTTAAATAAAATTACAAATTATGTAAAGGGCCAAAGTACCTGTGAACTTTAGAGTATACCTACATAATATTATGGATCATAAAATAAACAGCTGTGAAATCTAAGGTTGGGTTTATATGCGGCGGTTTGGCTGCTACACCGTGACATCACAAGCCAGTAAACATTTATTTAAATAGGGGCGGAGTCGCGCTATCAATTACATACAATGAGGGTTGTTGATATATCATAAGCTTTGTCCACACTTTCGTCTGCAATTTTTGTCATCTTCTTTCATTAAACTTTCGTTTTGGCGCATTCAATAATTGAATGCGTCAACGAACGCAACGCCAACATTGTCATTTTTGTTTTTTGGATACGGTTCAGATGCGTCGCGGGCATGCCTCACGTTCGCTGTTAACTGCGCTATAACGCATGCCCTTGACGAACAGAAAAAGGCACAGTATGGACAAAGCTATTGGGCGGTAGGGTCTTTCGTGTCAAATGTATCAGACACACATGACAGCTATATCGTGGCATGTGGAAGCTATTTCGTAACATATTATGACAGCTGTTTGATACGACAATTGACACGATAGACCTAACGACTACACAGCGCCATACAACCCTCATTACATACGAGTACAATAATTGCTTGTGATCTCGGTGCCGCTAAATTTCTTGGGGTTCATGCAGTTCTCATATTATGTCTATTTTATAATCCGGAACCTGTATCAAAGCTGCATATTGAGTTAGATAAGAATTAAGCTCAGGTGCCCGATTCTCGTACGAACGTCTTTAGCTGGTCGCACATTTGTCAGCACCGTACGCGTCGAACGCACCGCATAATATACGATATGCGGCGCGTACGGTGCGGACAAATGTGCGAGGTTTCTCATCATTTCATACAACGAATTCTAATTGGGGCGCGTTCGGCACGTGCGTTCTGATAAATGAGCGATCACCTTAAGATGTGACGCGTAAAGGTACAAAATGGAAGCAGACGACGTGTCGTCGCGACACTACTGTTTTCTATGTATTCCTATGAAATACCCTCCGCAGCTGCTAGCGACACGAAGCTAGCGACTCGTTTCATAGAAATACACAGAAACCAGTAGTGTCGCGACGGCACGTCGTCTGCTGCTGCTTCATGTAGCCGTCTTCCAACTTGTATCTTTAGCCAGCGATAAAAGCGTTATTCGAGGCCTAAGAATCGGGCACCTAGTCTCTTCTTCTATGACAACATAGACAATCACACACGTTCTTGACACGTACCCATAACAGCTAATAGTACAGTTTATATAATTATAGAGTTTTGGCGCCGCCAACAGATTTACGATTATGAAACCCATGCCTGCCGTAGCCTGCAGCCTTTAGGAGAGATGACACTCAATATCGACAAAGATTCACCTAGGTCAGTTTCAAAACTTTGCGTTTGTGGTCACTACAAATGCAAACTTTGGGAGAGATCATACGAATATGTACCCAATGTCGACAAAGATTCACCTAGACCAGTTTCAAAACTTTGCGTTTGTGGTCGCTACAAAATCTTTATATCAATGAAAAGAGGAAAAGTTTGTTAATTATCGTAAAAATTAAGTCATTCAAATTTAGATAAGCAGCCTGACACTCCAAGCTGCAAGTCTGCCAATTCAATTGAAGACATGAGTGGATGAATTAATGAGTAATTAAGGCCGTCTCCCGAGCAAACGACCTTGACCATACATTTGCCGCGTTGCTGAGATCGCACCAAAATCCTATTTTTGAAGTGAAAACTTCTTTAGCGGCGTTGAGCACTTGTGGGATGGGTAAAAACTGTGAAACTCGCGATAGATTTTCGTGTTGATCGAAAAACCATACAAAACGCGTAAGACGGTTGGAGAGTAGTGTTTTGTGTCGAACTCGAACTCGAACTCAATTTGAAACTTGATCGAAACTTGATCGAAAATTGATCGAAACTTGATCGAAATTTGATCGAAACTTGATCGAAACTTGATCGAAACTTGATCGAAACTTGATCGAAACCTTGATCGAAACCTGATCGAAACTTGATCGAAACTTGATCGAAACCTTGATCGAAACCTTGATCGAAACTTGATCGAAACTTGATCGAAACTTGATCGAAACTTGATCGAAATTTGATCGAAACCTTGATCGAAACTTGATCGAAACTTGATCGAAATTTGATCGAAACTTGATCGAAACTTGATCGAAACCTTGATCGAAACCTTGATCGAAACTTGATCGAAACTTAATCGAAATTTGATCGAAACTTGATCGAAATTTGATCGAAACCTTGATCGAAACTTGATCGAAACTTGATCGAAATTTGATCGAAACTTGATCGAAACCTTGATCGAAACCTTGATCGAAACTTGATCGAAACAACTTGATTGACGATTTTTTAAAAATCGATTTTCATAAAAAATGGGTTAAAAAATGCATAACGTTAATAATCAAGTTTTCACTTCTGCCGGCACTCCCGGAGTGCAACCAGTTTTTTTTTACTTATCTTAGTTTAAAATTGACCTAAAAAAATTTAAAACGGGGAATGATATGTAGTTTATGATATTGTCGATCTATTAGCGTGTGTTTCAAATAAAACTAATTTGTAAATACTAAGGAGATGCTGAATGTATGCTTGAATTTTAATTAATTGGCTTTACTTTGGAAGCTGATATCATGAGTATAATAAACAAAAATAGAAAATTTAAAACGTGGAAAGGAATGTTGAGATACTGAAGATTATTGCTGTATTTTTATTATAACTCTGTAGCTTTCAAAATATGAGTTTATAAGGCTCTAAATACGGTAAATTAAGGATTCTCCGTAGGGAAGGCCATTAACATTTTAGAACAAAAGAGCAATTACTCATTTTTCCATTGGTGGATAAATAAAGAAAATTATCATCATGTCTTGCATTGTATTATACCGACATCGCAAAGTGAGATTATTTCTATTATCAACATTCAAACAATATACTTGGAAACGGCCAAGCTAGAAGCCTGGGGCACTTGAAGTATAATTTGGCACAATCGCCTATAATGGCGTGAGGCATTACGCACAAAAACTCACAAGTTGGCCGTTCATTATTAAACAATCCCACGATACACGAACTTACTCGATTGCGTAAAATATGTGAGTAATGATATAGATCTGTTTGGTACTGTTTGATGTACAAAGTTACAAACATACGCCCATAGATTGCAATTTTCTATTTCAGTTGTCTCTTCCTACCTACTTGCAAAAAACAACATAAATATTCAATGGTATTTAGTGAAGTTGCATTAGACTAACAGTGAAATAAGGTCATAAACCAAAATATTATTTTAAGCAATTTGTTTTTGTCTCAAGTTCGAAACCGAATCGGGTATAGTATTATGATGTTCTACTGTACTATTCTGCCTTTACTCGTAGTATCGTCACTGTCCGTCCGTTTGTCTGCTTAAAGGCCCTCAGATTTTATTTCCTGTCGTTGCAAAAATATATTATACAATATTTTTATTTTCATGTTTTAGGTGTTTCACATTTATTCCATTAAATAATAATAATAATATCTATGGACGCTTCACACCACGTCAGTCTGGCCCCGTGCTAAGTACTTGAAGGACTTGTGTTACAGGTTTTTAAATATATTTCCGTTGTTGGTTACCAGACAACGGAAATATATTTAAAACTTTTATGTTATACATAATATATTTAAGATTTTTATTATATCATACACATATTTAATAGACATCCAGACCCGGGAACATTGAAAACTTTTTATATAAATGATATTGAATATACTGTCTTTTTGTTCCGTCAGCGAGATTCGAACCCGCGACCCCCGGCTTGAGCTGCCACACAGTCAAACAATTGAGCCACAGAGATCGTAAATACAGAATATTATTATGTGTGCATTTTCCAAATCCTCCTTTAATCTTATCCAGAAAAGCTCCTACATCCTCTACAATCATAAACAAAATGTTCATAGACAAAAGAAGATGTAGTACAGTGACGTAACCCGTCATATCAGTGTACTCTGCGGGCCGCGGTGTGCGGGTCGCGGGGGGGCGCGGGCCAGACGCGTCGCGGTCGCGGCCCGCACGAACTCGTGACCGGTAAGGCCGAGCGCACAAAATGTACCAGTAATAATAAAGTAGGGAAAAAGACTTAATGAGTGTGATTGAGTAAGAACTTGTAAAAGTTAAACGAATAATTATAATATTATTATAATGCTATAGTAACAATATAATATCCAAACATTTAAAAAGAACGTAATATTATATTATGCGGTCGAAATGAGAAACCTCCTTTTTGGTTGTCTGGGTGTTTGGTACAAAATTATAAAAACGTGTAAATTAATGAATTAGACCGTACATTTTCTGTTACAATCGTTTGAGCGTAATTCGCACGCGTTGAAGTCTTTTGTCCTTAACATCAGACCTATAACGTTATTAAGCTCTAAAAAATTATTTTGTTTCTAAAGCCGGGTCCAGACGAGTGTAACGTGTAATGTAATTCACCGTGTAATGTAATACGAATTCTACGTGTGGACGGCACTACGAGCATTACATGTAACGCTCGGGGTTTATCCATCGGCTGTCGGTTTTCGCGCGAGCACAAAGGCTCGTTTGGACAATTCGCTTTGAGTTCGTGTGCCGTCCACACCGTTGACGCTAAATTACACGTTATCTTACATAACACGTTACACTCGTCTGGACCCGGCTTTAAGTTTGCAAAAAGTAGCAGTTTTTTATTAAACTATTTTTAAAGTTTATTGAAACCAAATTGTGACTGAATTGTAACCGAATTGGAATCAAATTGCGACTGGTTCCGACCGAAATATCACAGAAACTTTTTCAAAGCTCAGATATGCTATGAAAGTCTGTGCTTGGCCTTAGCTGATGAGCTTCTTGCGCTTCAGTAATGTTTTTAATTACGACTATCGACAAGGTTAATGTAAAATTAACACACAACTCAATTTTAATTTAGCTGGTAATGAGATTTTAATAAAAATATATGGCTAATATACTATGAATATTGTATAGAAGATCTTGAATGTGGATAATGGATAATAATTACCATCAAACATAATATTATTGATTGTGTGTATACTCGATTGGTTAGTATTTAATATAAATAATTTAAAAAAATGTAAGCCTCGCTAAAACTTATGAAGTAAAAAAATATGAATTTAAAAATTTTGTAAGTCTCGCCAAAACTTGAGAAGTCGCGGGAAAGGACATATTTTGATATTTTTAATTCCGAAAATCACAATAGTAATGTTCTTACAGTTTCCGTACGATGCGCGAATGTAGAGGTACAGTTTTCTTGAAGGTTTGCAGGTCCAGAGCGTCCGTGGCGTAATGGGTAGACCTTTGGTTCGCACTCGAGAGGGTGCAGGTTCGATCCCGGGTGGAGGCGTGTACCAATGAGACATTTTCAGATCTCAAGTACACAAGACGGACGCTCGTACGGTGAAGGAAAACATCGTGAGGAAACCCGCACATGGTTGGTCCCAGACGTATTGACTAGTTCTTTCCTCTGGACTAGGCTGACTATATGTTGCGAGAATGCCGTATGCGCTTGGGCAACCATACAGGCATTTAAAATCTTGCCCCAGGCACTACAGTGTTTGAAGAGTGGTTACTTCGCTCTGAAAATGCTGTTTAAATCATCCACAATGGATATAAAGGCCTAGTTTTTTTTTGCAGGTCATATTGGTCCGGAAATACTGCTGCTAATTTTAGTTGAGTAGTGTGGACTGCCGGTTGAGATTGACATATCACATAACCCGACCAAATACCGTAGGGACAGGGCCCCCGCTACCATATTATGTGCAATATGTGCAATGCACACGGGCGCCATCCTCTAGGGGCGCCAAATCGCCATCTTTAGGCGCGCCAAAACCAAGGACCCAAAAAATTTGCCTAAAGGGGCGCCAAAATCCTTTTTTTTGCACACAGGCGCCAGTAGCCCTTACGGGGGCCCTGCATAGGGACACCATCTGCCTATGGATATATTTCTCTTTTCTTGATAACAAACATGATGATGATAATTTTGCTAACTTTGTTTACTATTCAAATACCTTTAGGGAGCTCTAAAATCAACAATGCATATCATTAGTCTGTGACTCATCGAGTGATTGATCTGAAGAGTGTGTCAGTCGACCTCACTTGGAGGTAACATAGGCTACATTTGATGCGCTTAAACATATTGGAATTTGGATACAGGCTTTCAGCACAGAATAACTTCAAAATAAGTTCAAAACTGACTATACCCAAAAACCTCCTAAAGTATTATCACTTAGCTAATTGTTACACCCTGTATATTACGACTATTACCTAATATGTATAACTACAGCTAACTACATTTTGACTAGACACCGCAATTCCGTCCGCAACTCCGTTGCGCCACAATTCGTTTATCGCGCGGGAATTGTTAATTTTTCTGGGATAAAATGTATCCTATGTCCTTACCCGAGACTTAAAGTATATCCATGCCAAATTTCAGTAAAATTGGTTCAGCGGTTTGAGCGTGAACAGGAGAACTGCAGATAGACAGACAGATAGACACACTTTCACATGTATAATATTATTAAGTAAGGTATGGATTTCCTTTCCTGGGACTAAAAGTTTTTTTTTAATTAGTTCAGCGATTTAAGTTTCAGTAAAGAGGCCATCAGAGGGCCTAGACAAGTGGTAAGCGATTATTGTAAACGCTAACGCCACAAAATGTATGGAATTTGACATTAGTATTCGCTAGCGAAGCGATGACATATTATATCAAATCGCATACATTTTGTGGCGTTACAATAATCGCTTACCACTTGTCTTCTAGTGCAGGCCTTCTGTTTGTCTAGACAGAAAGACACTTTTAGCATTTATAACTAGGGATAGTTGATGATGGTATGTGAACCAAGCTCGTTACGACAATCATGAATTATTTATCGAACTGTGATTTAGAATAATTGCGAAAAGTATCAGCGCAAAATAGAACATGCACGACTCGCCGAGATCGCGGATACAATCGTGAGCGTTTTGGCGCATCCTCGTAAGCTCAAAAATAATCATCAAAACGGACATAGCAACTTTGCCGAATTCCTAGTAAAATAATAATAAAGATATGAAGGTCTTTTCAGAGACAATGAGAGGTTTAAAAAATTGTCCCATCGTCCTTTACATAGAGTTCCAGAAAAGGACATTGACTAGTTTTAATACAGGAAAATGTATCATAAATAATACTTATAAAATTACATGTCCTGACTGACTGACTGACTGACTCACTGATTCATCATCGCTGAGCAAAAACTGCTAAAGTTACAGCCACGAAATTTGGTGAGTAGGGTTGTTTTATTAAGTAGACAATCATTAAGGAAGGAATTTTGGAAATTTTAACCCGAAGGGGGTGAAATAGGGGTTGAAAGTTTGTATGAAAGTCCGTCATTTCTTTAGTTAGAAACATGAAACTTTATTTTTGGGCTACTGAATAAAGATAAATGAATACGTATTCAAGCGTTTTTGGAAATTCTACCCCCAAGGGGGTGAAATTGGGGTTGAAAATTTTAATGTAAATCCGTCATTTCTTGAGTTAGAAACATGAAACTTTATTTTTGGGCTACTTATTAAAAATAAATAGATACGTATTTAAGTGTTTTTGGAAATTCTACCCCCAAGGGGGTCAAATTGGGGTTGAAAGTTTGAATGAAAGTCCGTCATTTCTTGAGTTAGAAACATGAAACTTTATTTTTGGGCTACTGATTAAAAATAAATAAATACGTCTTTAAGCGTTTTTGGAAATTCTATCCCTAAAAGGGTGAAATTGGGGTTGAAAGTTTGTATGAAACTTTGTCAATTTTAAACCGATCGGTCTGAAACTTTGCATGCATAAAGCTACTGTAACGTAGGCGTTTCCTATTAAAGGATTTTAAAAATGTTCACCCCTAAGGGGGTAAAATAGGAGATGGAATTTTGCATGAAACTTTGTAAATTTTAAACCGATCGGGCTTAGACTACGTATGCATAAAGTTACTATGACGTAGGCATCCCCTCAGAAAGGAATTTAATAAATTCCATCCCTAAGGGGTAGAAATAGACTTTAGACTGATTGAACTGAAATTATTAAAGATTTGAGCTTCTATGATGAAGAAGTGCGCTTTAATAGAATATTGGTAAATTCCGTCATTTCTTAAGTTACAAACATGAAAGTTTATTTTTGGACTGCTGATTAAAATGAATGGATAGGTATTTAAGCGTTTTTGAAAATTCTACCCCCAAGGGAGTGAAATTGGGGTTGAAAGTTTGAATAAAAGTCCGTCATTTCTTGAGTTAAGAACATGAAAGTTTATTGACGTTTGCTTAAATAGGGTCCCGTTTTTACCCTTTGTAAGGAACCACAAAAAGGGGAAAACTATCCATCTTTGTTATTATACTATGTTAACGCGGACGAAGTCGCGGGCAACAGCTAGTGTTTATATTATATTTATTAATATGACAGCGTATTATGCTGGGATGCTATGTACTTTTCCTGGGATATCACCCAGGAACCGTACATTTTTCTGGAATAAAATTAGGCAATGTCCTTTTTTGGAACTCTAGGTTTACCTTATAACATAAGACATTTTTTTTTATATTATATATTATTACTAGATGACACCCGCAACTCCGTTGCGCCGAAATTCGTTTATCCCGCGGGAACTGTACTTTTTTTGGGGGATAAAAAGTATCCTATGTCCTTTCCCAGGACTCAAAGTAACTCCATATCAAATTTCAGCAAAATTGGCTGAGCGGTTTGAGCGTGAAGAGGTAACAGACAGACAGACAGACGGACAGATAGACACACTTTCGCATTTATAATATTAGTATGGAAGTATGGATAAACAATATAAACTTTTGTTTTACTAACATAACAGCTTCACACGCGTTGAAGTCTTTTGATCTATAAGGAATAGGCGAAAAAAAGGTGCCGCGAAAGTGTCACTTAAACTTGAAATTAATTAAAAAACAATATAATTTCAAGCCAATCTTTTTTATAAAGACTATACTAGAAATTGTTTTTGTATGCAATTATCCATCAAGTAGAATGAGTTGTCAGACGCAAACATCAAACATTTAATTTACTTACAACATAATAATACCCGCCTACCTAAACAAATAAAACACAACCCTGTCAGGCTGCTGTCATCCAAAAATTAATATATCAATTAGGTGCAGTCACTTTAAGATTAGCAGCTTGACAATCTGTAATTATAAACTCCTATGATCACAATAATTTTGCAAGCAACGCGTAAAATATAGAAAAATATTAGCAATCACAACTAAAAAATTGCTAGTTTATTTTATAAAGGCACTTCTTGAAAAATATTACAAGCTCAAATCTTATATCTTTAAACGAGCAATTCTTGTATATTTAAATGTATATGTATAATTGGAATCTCGGAATCGGCTCCAACGATTTTCATGAAACTTAGTACCTATATGGGGAGTTTCGGGGGCGATAAATCGATCTAGCTAGGAATCAGGTTGAGAAAATATGTCATTTTATTCGTGTTTTATCGAATACCGAGCAAAGCTCGGTCAAATAGCTAGTACTAAAAATTCAGGAACTAATGATATTATTAAAAAAGTCCTGAGGTGTAATTAACTTAAACTAGATTAAAATAATTATAACATTATATCAAGACGAACAATTTTAATAAAAGAAAAACGCCCATAGATTACTCAAATTGTATTAAAAATACGATGATTAACATTTTTTACTAAGGGGCTAGGGCCTGTTTCACCACTTCCTGATAAGTGCTGAATAGGCTATACACTACTTATGTGACAGATAGATCATAGATTATAATGGACATCTGTCAGATTTGTAGTGGATAGGCACTTATCAGGAAGTGGTGAAACAGATAAGACTTGCTTGTGACTTTTTAAATGTCCCTTTTACACTTTTATCATGGCGTAACTAGACCCACGAATATAATTACAACATAAACTATGTTGTAATCACCATGGCAACCATAGGCTCTGTCGTGTTCTTTGAAATCTTTTATGATAGTAATGCAACTTTTTTGGGATATGACTACGTAACTTGTCATAATTAAATGTCAAAGAGCGTTTTCCCTAACGTTTAAAGATGGTCGTTATATTCAGTTTATATACCTACTTATGGTATTTGTAAACTTGGAGAGTTTTAAAGTAATAAACTATAAAGCTTATAACAGTTTTGGCCATATTGATTTTATCAAAGTACCTGATATTATCCTAATGGTGGGATACGTTACTTTCTTTATCTATATATATAAAACTCAAAGGTGACTGACTGACATGGTGATCTATCAACGCACAGCCCAAACCACTGGACGGATCGGGCTTAAATTTTGCATGCAGGTAGATGTTATGACGTAGGCATCCGCTAAGAAAGGATTTTAATAAATTCCAACCCCAAGGGGTTAAAATAGGGGATGAAAGTTTGTATATAATAATACTTCTTAACGCGAGCGAAGCCGCGGGTAAAATCTCGTTTTTAACTAATTCTGTATATTATCCATACTTAATATATTCTGTCTGTTACCTCTTCACGCTTAAAACGCAAAACCGATTTTTATTAAACTTGGTATGGTTTGATTTTGAGTCCAACAAAAAGACTGATAGAAATATAGGCTGATATGATGATGATGATGACCTAATCTCCTATTTTACTTTCGAAATTATTCTGAATATTACAATTTCATTTTACAAGTAATTATCTAACTTGAAATCTAGACTAAAAGAAACAACACGTCATAGCCTCAAAGCTTTTAGAAAGCTTAACCCAAAGCGAACCGTTAAATTAACTTCTTCTAAATTGTTCAAAATTCAAATGAAACTGATATGTGACCAAAATTATTATGGTGGCATTTCACATGGCTATTGGTATTTGCTATTGGCTATATTTTGTTCCATTCGGCAAAATTATGACATAATATATACAAACAAGCAAATAAAGGCAAATACGGCCTTCCACACATGGACGTTAAATACCAAACTTTTACTTGATTTTGTTTACTCCATGTGAAGTGCCACCATTACGTACGTATTATTATATCAATGTACTGCTTGGTAAATACGTAAAATAAATTTTTGGCAATAACTATACGAGCAATATTATTCATTTACATTTCGATCAAAATGGATTGAAACTTTGCCATAAGGGTCCTGTCACTTTGTGGCCTTGCAACTTTTGTACTTTTTCTCTACTAAAATGTCATGTGGCTAGTAAAAGATTCCGAAAGGCGTAAGTCATAGACCTTAAGTATTTTGATCTTATAGGAACCTTTTAAAACCAGTTTGTTTGTTACTTTTTAATCGTCCATTCTTTACAATTATAAACGTAGTTTCAATAGTGTATCTGTACGTCTTAATCAACAATAATTCGTAGAAAAAATTACCCACTTTTTGTCAGATTGGCTTTGCGTGATAAGGGCATACTTACGCAAAAAAAACCTTTAAAAAAAGCAATGACTAACATTTTGATTTAGCACGCATTTTAATTTAAAACACCTAATAAGCCTAATGTAATTATTTATCTATCTCTTTTATCCACACTTACATACTAAATATCATAAATGCCAAAGTTCCTCTCAAAACCTCTTCACGCTTAAGCCACTGAACCAATTTTTAATAATATGAGCTATGGCATAGATATACTTTGAGTCCCGGGAATGGACATAAGATACTTTCTATCCCGGAAAAAAATCTTGCGCGATAAACGAATTTTGCCGCAACGGAGTTCCGGACATCGTCTAAAAGGGTCAATTCACTATCCTGCATTGCAGTCCTGTTGTAGTCTGCCGTGCAGGCCTGCAACACCATTCACTATCCTGCATAAGCCGGCAGACTGCACGCAGGATAGTGAATGGTGTTGCAGGCCTGCACGGCGGACTGCAACAGGACTGCAATGCAGGATAGTGAATGGGCCGTTTTATCCATACTTCCATACTAATATTATAAATACGAAAGTGTGTCTGTCTGTCTATCTATCTGTCTGTCTGTTACCTCTTCACGTCCAAACGACTGAACCGATTTTGCTGAAATTTGGCATGGAGATACTTTGAGTCCCGGGAAAGGACATAGGATACTTTTTGTTCCGAAAAATTGTACAGTTCCCACGCGATAAAAGAGTTTTGGCGCAACGGAGTTGCGGGCATCATCTAGTTCCACTAGTTCTCTATAGATTAAATACCTATACAACTGCTATCAACAACCTCACTTAGTAAACTTGTTCGTAAAACCTTAAAAATACTTTCTAAAACATCCGCGTCACCAGTAGGTTCCCAGGAGTTGAAGGTCACCGTCGGAAACGTAGATCCTTGATCTTCCTGTCTATCTTATTCCCGGCTAACGACCGATTAATTGCACTTACCATCACCACGTCCGCCCATTAAACATAATGACCTACGTGGAGTCAGCCTTAATTGCTAAATGCTGATACAATTTGAAAACAAAATAATTAATCATCCATACTTTAATATACATTTGAATGTGTACCTTTCTTCGGCTTGACTGAAGACTGGCTTCCAACAACATAATGACCTATGTGGAGTCAGCAAATTGCTGAATGCTGATACAATTTGTAAACAAAATAATGAATCATCCATGCTCTAATATACATTTGAATGTGTACCTTTCTTCAGTTTGACCGAAGACCGTGGTCTCGTAGAAAACCGGCATCCAACAACGCTTATGTTGGCTAAGCCTAGAGAATGAGAATTATAGTTGCTAAGTTTTAGAGATTTAAAGGATCGGAAACACAATCCTATTATAGGAGTAAGGTCCTGTCACGCCTCTGGTCAGTGAGTGTCCATGGGCAGCGGCTATCACTAACCATCAGGTGATTCGACAGTTCGTTTCCTGGTTCATTTCATAATATAAAAAACTTGTACATAGTTATGTATACAAAGATTTTTTTAATTACTTATTGAATTATATAAAATTAACATTACAAGAATTTTATATGGTTTTTGGCTGTGCAAAAACATAATTCGTAAATTAAACAAAGACATCTCGTTATAAAATAATAATTTATTAAAATTACACTAGTTATTACAATATTCCTATTGAGTACATTATATATCACAAGTAATAATAATAATTAATAAGCAATAGTAAGTTGTAATTTTACAATTCACAACTTTAAAAACAATGCTGCTAATTTTATTTAAAATAAAAAGTAAAAGATTCACTGGCACACTCAGAGAACCTAAAAACATTTATTTAATGAAGAGTTTGTCAGAATTATGTCAAAATACTAATCTTATATCTTTAAACGAGCAATTCTTGCATATATATATAATTGGAATCTCGGAATCGGCTCCAGCGATTTTCATGAAATTTAGTAGTTTCGGGGGCGATAAATCGATCTAGCTAGGAATCATTTTTAGAAAATGTCATTTTATTCGTGTTTCATCGAATACCGAGCGAAGCGCGGTCAAATAGCTAGTTTTATTTAAGTTAAGTAAATAATGAATAAGTATCTCTGAGTTGATATTGGCATTATTTATGCAAGTAAATGCTCTCTATTAAAATAATTTGAATTCATTATTTTTTAAATAATGATTCCAGCTTGAATGCAATTAAATGGTCATTCCTATTTATCACAAATTATAATTAAACCTACAGTTAAATTATATTTAATAATGGTAGCCCGTTTCATCATAGGTTTGTGGACTTTTGGGACCTTCAAACTCCTCTTTACCATTATGGAATGTACTAGTCTTGCTATCAGAATTCACACCAGTACTGTCATTGTTCTGGTTACCGGTATTTTGTGAAGAGAAACAACAACTACTGGAAATGACATTTGGTCTGGATGGAAGTAGTTTTGGCCCCGATTCCGTTTTTGTATTTTGTTCTATTTCGGAAGATATAGTTGGTACAGGATTATTTAGTTGTATTTGACTATTACTATTAACTTTGGAAGCTAAATTATTGTTTGTCTGATCAGAATCTTCTGGAGCTTTAGTTGGGTTAGGTAAATTTTGTTCTGGTTTTGGATATTCGTACACTTCACCCTGATTTTGTGTATTCACTGACGAACCGGTGTTACCAAATCCAAAGCTTAATCCCAAGTTGGCTTGTTGTGAATGGCTCGGTACTAAGTTCACTCCTAAAGAAGATCCAATTGCTTGTGACGACAAACTGCCAGTTTGGGATACAGAATTTGAATTACCTGAATCTTTTGAAAATGGCGCAAGTGAGGGGAATGGTGAAATTGACGCCTGCGTTATACCACTGGTTCCTTGGCTAACTTCAATCGTATCCTTGGGTGTAGATAAAACTCTTGAAGGTGCAGCTGTAAATAATTTGTCTGATCCAGTTACACCAAAAGTTTGTGGTGTTGGATTTGGTTGGTTTAATTGACTAGATGAAAGCAACTGTAGGGGCGAGCCTTGATAAGCATTACTGCCAGAATTATGATTGGAAAATCCAAAGGAAGATTGCGCAGTTGAATACTGGTTGTTATAATTCGAAGATATTACAACTGGCGCATTTGCAGCGTTATTTGATTGAAGAAAGTTTGAAAATCCCTGTTGGTTTAATTCCTGCTGTTTTCTAATGGAATATTTCTTATGCAAGAAGTTTGATCCAAAATCATCATTGCCCGAGTTTGTTGATGAAATAGCTATTAGTCCTATATTATTTTTATAGCCATTGTCATTACTGGTTGGAACATTGAATGTATGCGATGAAGATGTCGGAGGAGATCCAAAGTTTTGTGAGGGTCGTGCAAATGAACTTCCAAAATTGGGACTAGCTGGTACGTTTGAAGAAAATTGACTAAGTGAATCACTTAACTGTACATTAATGTTGTTCTCAGTGGTATCTTGTACATTATATTGTGTAGAAGTAACGCCTTCATTGTTTTGCTGATTTCCACTTTCTTTATTTTGAAATTGATTTGTGATATCTGATATGCTATGTGGTTGTTGGTGCTGAATTCCTCCCTCATTGGCCGTGTCCTCCGTTTTTACTTGATTATTAAAAACGTTAATTTGGCTGTTTGCGGGTCTAGCAAAATTTCCACTTGCACTATTGCTATCTATATTTGTTTGTGGAGAATTATAATTCGGAAATTGGATTGAAGTAACTCCCGAAGCGAAAGTTCCTTGATTTTGTTTATTTGTATTTAGGTTATTTTGAAAATTATTGGCGTTACCCTGGACATAATTGGATGGTTGTTCTTTGGTTACTCCCGTGATTGTTTGTGAATTTGTCCTTTCTGGTGTATGTTTAGAAAATATATTGTTCTGATCATTAAAAGACGGCCTTCCTGTATTTCCGTTGTAAGCACCACTGTTACCTGGTGTAACATGTTGAGAACTAACATCTACAAATGGAGCTGAAGTAACACCTTGATTGTTAGTTATTCCATTTTGTTTGTTATCCTTATTTTCATATTGATTCACATTAGGTAAACGAATAAAAGATTGTTGTTGTTGTTGAATTTCTCCAGTGAAAGATGCGTCATATGAATTTGGTCTCGGTTGAGACGTTGTTGGCTTAGAAATGCTAGGCTTTTGAGTGTTTGCAGTAACCGGTGAAACGCTTGCTAATTTTGTATCAGGCTTGGGATAGTCATAGAGTTCACCTTCGTATTGTCCGTCTAATGACTGTCCGGAATTAGCAAAGTTTGAAAATTGGCTTCCCGGCTTTCTTTGAACTGTGTCTTGTTGCGGTGAGCTGTTATCTATTGTCACTAACTCTTCATTCGAAGTGGTTAAAGTAGGTCCGGGTTGTATCGTGGTTGGTTTCGAAAAGGCATTATTTGTATTAGTTACCTGTTGCTTTTGATAATATGTTCCACTGATTGATGAATCATATGAAGTTGGTCTAGAAAAGAAATTGACAAAATGTCCATTCTGTTGTTGTTGAATTTTACCACTTGAAGGCGCATGTGAATTAGCTTGATTCTGATTTGGGGTAGAAAAGATAGTGCCCGAATTTGCTATGGACTGTTGTTGGTGGATATTTTCTGTATTTGATGCCTCATATGAGGTAGGTCTTGCTTGAGTCTGAGTTGGTCTAGAAAATATATTGCCCGAATTTCCATTCTGTTGTTGTTCAATTGTTTCACTTATAGATTCGTGAGTAGGATTTGGGGTGGAGAAAATATTGCCTGGATTGGCTACGAACTGTTGATCTTTGGCATTTCCGGTGATTGAAGCCTCAAATGAGGTTGGTCTAGCTTGAGCCTGAGCCAGGCTAGATAAGACATTACCGAAATTTCCATTCTGTTGTAGGTTTTGAATAGCTCCACTTGTAGATGCTTGTAAATTTGGTTTTGCTTGAGTCGAAATTGGTGTAGAAAAGAAATTGCCAGAATTGGTTATCGACTGTTGTTTTTGAATATTATTTTCAGTGATTGACTGTTGTTTTTGGATATTATTTCCATTGATTGATGCATCATAAGAGCCTGGTATTGATTGAGCCTGAGTTGGTCTTGGAAAGACATTACCAAAATTACCAATCTGTTGTTGATTTTGAATCACTCCGCTAAAAGACGCTTGTGGTTTAGCCTTAGTTAAAGTTGGGGTAGAAAATATATTGCCAGAATTGGCTACGGACTGTTGATTTTGGATGTTTCCAGTAATTGATGCATCATATGAGGCTGGTCTTGACTGAGACGTTGGGTTTGAAAAAATATTATTTCCCGAGTTCACTATCGATTGTTGCTTTTG
The DNA here is from genome assembly GCA_963422495.1 of Polyommatus iphigenia. Lineage (NCBI taxonomy): Eukaryota > Metazoa > Arthropoda > Insecta > Lepidoptera > Lycaenidae > Polyommatus > Polyommatus iphigenia. Next base: position 3,253,844 of record OY730180.1, read on the forward strand.
AAATGTTGCAATAGTTGGACCATTAGATGAAATCGGTATTTTTTGAGTTGCGATTTGGCCAGAAAATGCATCATTAAAATAGGCAGTCGGTTTTTGATTTTGAATTGCTCCTGTATTTGGTGCATCATACGAGATTGGTCTACTTTGAATTGTGTTTGTAAAAGAATTACCTACATTAGTAACTGGTTTTTGATTTTGATTGATGCTCGCTCTACTTGCGTCATATGAACTGGGTTTTGTTTGAGTTATGGTTTGCTTGGTAAAAGCATTAGCCTGATTATTAAACGTCGGATTCTGTAAATTATTATTTAGCTTATTGGCTTGTTGACTATTTGAATTAAATTGTGTTGAGGTAATACCGGAACTGAAAGATTGCTGATTTTGCTGATTTGCGTTGAAGTTATTCTGGAACTGAGTTTGGAAAATGGATTCCTTTTTATTTAAGTTTTGTTGATCTTGCACTAAGCCTGACGTCTGTATCTGATATGAGTTTGGTCTTGATTGGAAATAATTTGAGCTAACGAAACCGTTTGGTTTATTTAGCCCCTGCTGTTTATTATTTGCCCCATTGATAGATTGAAATGTATTTGGTCTGAATTGAATCTGAGATTGTTTCTGAAAGGCATCCTGATTATTTTGTTGTTGGTTTTGTATCGTGGCGATTGGAGCTTGATAAGAGTTAGGTCTTCCTTTCGAATTTGGAACTATGATTTTATCTTGCAGTTTTTGTTGAGATAGCGGTACATTCTGCGATTGATTTTTACCATCACTCGTGACGTCATCGAGATCTTTGAAATTAGATATGGGTCCGTTGTTATTGAATTTATTGTTAGTTAAAATATCAAACTCGTTTTCGTATTGGTTCCTTATGTTAGTAAAGTTACTTATCAGTTTATCGTTAACTGTATACGGGTTCACGTTAGGGAACTGGTTTTGTCCGTTACTCCGATTATCTTCATCTCGATTCGGTTTGTTTGTTTGACTGTTTTGATTAATGGTGGAGATTACGTTAAAGGTAGGTCTTCTCTCGAACGTATTATGTTTGTCGTTTGGTTTATTGCCTTTTGTGCGATCCGTATTGTACTTCTTGGCGTCGTATGATCCTGCGAACAAAAGGGAAAGTGAGCATTTGTCAACGCCTTAGATCAGCTAATACATCAAACTTAACAATTGTGAGATCGAAAGTGTCTTTCAACAAGAACAAATAATGATCAAGTTTTAACATAAAATCTATATCACTGTCGTAACATAGACATACTAAATAATATTGGCCTAGTATTGCTATCATAATATATAATTATTTAAAATTTAAAGATCTCGTAAAATGTTTGTTGTAAGTCTTATGCCCACTGGACCTATTTAACCCATCAATCCCCAAGCGGCACCCGGCTGCAGGCTGCATAGCAATTGAAAATCTATTGTGTCTGCGATTCCCACGATCGAGGTATTAAATAAATTATAATGACCCAAGAGCCAGCGACAGCCAAACTTTCATCATCTTATATATAAAATTCTCGTGTCACAATGTTCGTTCCCGTACTCCTCCGAAACGGCTTGACCGATTCTCATGAAATTTTGTGAGCATATTGAGTAGGTCTGAGAATCGGCCAACATCTATTTTTCATACCAAAAATTATTTATATGGCAAAACAACGTTTGCCGGGTCAGCTAGTATTTTTATAAAAGTGATGAATTTATAAAAGTTCTCCTATTCAAGACCCTTATAGAGGTAAGAACGACCAGCAACTATGGAGTTTCGACCGAAACTCTGTCAAAACTCCATAGCCGCTGGCTCTTACTGTATAATGCCCAAAATAATGTTAGTGGCAAAACAAAGTTTACCGGTATTTTATAACAACCATTCTAAAAGTAGTATTTCTATACATATTATAAAACAAAGCCGCTTTTTTTCCCTCATGTTTCTTTGTTTCCTTTAATTTTTGAAACTACGCAACGGATTTGGATGATTCTTTCAGTGTTAGATAGCCTATTTATCGAGGAAGGCTATAGGCTATATTTTATCACGCTAAGACTAATAGGAGCGAAGAAATAGATGAAAATGTGGAAAAAACGGGGAAAATTATTTGAAAGGGCTAACTTGAACGCGCTAATCTCAGGAACTACTAGTCCGATTTGAAAAATTATTTCAGTGTTAAATAGCCCCTTTATTGAGGAAGGCTATAGGCTTTATTTTATCACGCTAAGACTAATAGGAGAATATGGAAAAAACGAGGGAAATTATTTGAAAGGGCTTATCTCGCGAACTGCTGGATCAATTTTTATGTTATTTGGCACAGATAAGAAGTAGACCACGTGTAGGATCATAGGCTATCGATTTTAATCATTTTTTTAGTGGCTATATAATATTTTATACCCGTACGACGTCGGGGCGGGTCGCTAGTATTAAATAATCAACAAGCCCATTGAGCAATCCTCAAAAAAGATAATAAACATAAATTTCCCACAAAAAGTAAACGGATATTATGTATTATATTAAAATGATAAAAAACATAATATAATTTATTGCTGATGTCCAACTTATGTCGAAGTTGTAAAAACAATATAGATAATTTTCATTTGTTTAAATCAAATTCATGGTCAAGCACAGATCTATAGATCATCGTTAAAATCTATTATTATTCATCATAATATTAAGTAACCTATGTTATAATGTTCATCAAACAGAAACAATATTAAAATGATGTGATAACGTAGGTTAAAGGTTTGAAGATCTATCTATGCTTTTAATTTCAAAGCTCGGTAATAGTTGTTATTACTTTAGGAATGTGTTGACTTAATGCCAGCCAACTATTAACTAAAATAATTTAAATAACATCAGATATGGCACCCAACAAGGTAAAAATCACAAGTTATCAAACTCTTTCATCATAGAAATACTTTATGAAGGTAAGAACTTTGTCAAAATGAAGGTCAACAGCCTTTAAAAATGCACTCAAATGGACTTGAGTGCCGCTCATCTATTTAAGTTCTTTAACTGTGGAGATTTCACGGATAATTACACTTTTTGGTTTATACTTTATAGGAAAACATGTTGTGCACTGATTTGAAATAAGTGATAGTGTTTTTACCCAGCTAGCGTGAAATGGAAAAAAATGTGATGTCGGTGGTCATACAGGTAAGTTTATATCTTTTACTGTAGCACCTAAACTACTGAACCAACTTTAGTTTTAGTTCTATCTTAATTTTAGTGAACATAATATATTATATTTTTTTACTGTTTGAGATCCATACTTCCATACTAATATTATAAATGCGAAAGTGTGTCTGTCTGAACCGATTTTTATGCAATTGGGTATGGGGATACTTTGAGACCCGAGAAAGGACATAGAATACTTTTCCCAATCCCGGAAAATGTACGGTTCCGCCGCGATATACGAATTTTGGCGCAACGGAGTTGCGGGCGTCATCTAGTATTAAATAATAATATTAAGCTCAAAATAATGTTGATAGATTTTTTAATAATAAAATCCTGGGCGATTTGTTCTGATTTCTATATTTACCTACCTAACTGTAATACCTAATTTATACATTATATTTGTCAATAATAATTAATCCCCTAAATAAAAAATAAAAACAACTTACCATCATCCACGATGCCAGCCGCTTCGTCCTTAGCATTCTGCTCCAGAGCCTTCAGAATCTCTGCAGGTATAGGCGGTGGGGTCGGTATATGCGACCCCTGGGGTCTATATCCGGCTTCATCAGCCGTATACGAGATGGTATACACCTGCCCATCATCACCAGTATAAGAGTAACCACCTTTAGACTTCACCCCATTAAGCGCCATGCCGATTTCCGCAGCAGAAATCCCGTTGTCCGTTTGGAAGGCGTAGTTAAAGTCTGTTATGCCGATGTCATTTTGGTAAGTGATGATGTTGGATGCACGGTCCCTTGATGCGTGGAATCTTTCTGCTTCCAGCACTGGTATTTGATGTCCTGGTTGTAATAGAGGCTGCCTAACTCCAGCTACATTTGGCAATACAAGATGACCATGTTGTTTGTTATTTGCATTATTTGCGTTTACATTTGGTACCACATTATGTACATCTTGTTTCTTATTTGCATTATTTGCGTTTACATTTGGTACCAAATTTTGTCCATCTTGTTTATTTGCACCTTTATTTGCGTTCAAAATGCTTTCCCTGAAAGCCGCTTCTCCAACTTTGGAGTCAGTGGATCCGTATGTCTCCCTAGGGTTACCCAGACCGGAATGTGTCGCTCTGGTGCCAGCTGAGTCTGCGTCGATCACCACACCTTCGAATTCATTGACGTAGCTTCCTACTGGAAGGCGTGCGGGTAGACTCTTGTCTTGGAATGGTTCTTGGGATCTGAATGGTGTTTGGAGGATGTCTCCATTGCCGCCGGCTGTTTTCGCTGACTCCGGTGGTAGGTACCCTCGGTTCAGCTTCGCGCCTTGACAGACCGCGAAGCATGCGGCTATGAGCACCTGAAATGAAACAGTATAAGCATAATAATCAGTTTAAAAATAAGAATCAAACAGTAACGTATTTATTTTTTGACATTCTTGCAAAAAAACATGATGATTTTTAATTTAAATTCTTATAACAACAAAAGATGTTTTCCGCAACTGCGTTGTGCTAATTTTAGTATACCATAATATAACCGAAAGATCAGTGAGCAATACGATTTTCCGAGATAAAAAGGTCCTATAACGCCCTTACGAAACCTGAAGCTGATAAGCGAGTCTTTCTTCTATCTATCTGTTAATTACCTCATGATGACTGTACTTCTAAACCGTAATATACACCTATTTATTTTTCTTATAACTAACTTAAAAAAGTATAGATTGTTTTTTAATATTTAATGTTTAAGTCCTCAATTCCATTTAAATTATTATTGTGCCTAGGAAAGTTAGGACTTTTTAACTTTATCACAATGTCCAAAAATATATTTTCTAATAAGTCATTAAATATTTCGCCGAGCCGGGGTTGTAGTGTACCATAGTTTAACAATTCTAGGGTCCGATCCAATTTGAGGAATCTCTGCCACAAACACAGAACTTCCTAGTATTTAGAACCCCTTGGCATTCACTACACAAAAAGCTTTCACGCCAGGTTTCAGAGAGGCCGCAGTGTCCAGCCAATTCTTATGGAAGCACACGGCAAAAGCACTATTCATACACTTTCACAATTTCCACAGCCACTTCCCAAACTTTCTTACCAAAACTTTTTCACTTTCCAAATTTTCCTACCCAACTTTTGTACCAAATTTTCTACCAAAAACTACCAAAAACAATTACCAAATTCATATTGCCGCTTCCGATGTACGACGCACACTGCAGCTTTTTTAAACGACATTCTGTTTTTATAGCTATGAAAAAGCTCGCAACATACTCATCTCATATGGTGAATATGAGTTCTCTATTTGTATGGCATTAAGGTTGAAAATAGCTATAATTAAATTAGTAAACTGTATAAATTAATAATTGGTTTAGATTAGACGTATAATAATTGTTGATCGAGAGGTCTCATAAAAATCATAAGCTTTGAACTAATAAGTTAAAAGTACTAATAAGTTTGATTCGATTAAAAAATTAAACAAAATACTTACTGTAAATTTTATTTCAATATTATGACTGTAAACTTAATACTTAATATTATAAGTACCTAACTTACTGCCCCAGCGATGAAATTACAAATTGTTAAAATTAACTAGAGAAATACGCAGAATATTATGATTTTTTACAAATACATAGACGCATAATTAATTGTTTATATTCTTAATAATAATTAGATTCTACTTCTGTTGGGAGAAAATAAAGCACCAAATTATGAAATCTAGACCTACTAAAATATAAAAAAAAACCCAAAAAAAAATCGATTAAAGTCATAATAAGTAGTGTTAATATCATGTTCTAAAAATTAAAACGACAAAAAATTGTTATCAATAAAACCATAACTCAATTTAAAAAATACTTAATCTGCTTTAGGCAATTTTCATAACAGTACTTGGATTCAAAAAGTCCCTCTTGTAACCCGTTATAAAAATTAAAATAAACAGCATCGTCAATTTACTATGACATGATGGTCCATAAATAAGGGATGGGATATGGGCGCGCTGGGATTCCCCTCATATTCTCTAGGGGAAATACCATAGGCTCTACTTTTTTACGTCTTGTTGGTATTATGGCTTCTATTCTAGTATGAATACAGATTATATAGTTAATAGAATTAAAGTATCACGTGATTATTACTTCTGAGTTCTAATTCTTCTTAAAGGAAAGTACTACAAATCATATAAACAGATCAGAAGTAAAAATTTGTGCTTAAGGTGGTTCGTTTCCCAAACAAAAAAATAATCGACATTAATTAGCTAATTTCATACTATTACGACATAAATTTATATGCACATCTATTTATTTTGCAATACCATTGGCGCGAAATATATTTAAAATACTTTATTTCACACAGAAGTCACATTTTTGTTGATTTTTTTATAAAAAGTGACATTTGTGGCTTATGTCACTTTTTATAAAAAAATCAACAAAAATGTGACTTCTGTGTGAAATAAAGTATTTTAAATATATTTCGCGCCAATGGTATTGCAAAATAAATAGATGTGCATATGAATTTATGTAGTAATAGTATGAAATTAGCTAATTAATGTCGATTGTTTTTTTGTATGGGAAACGAACCACCTTAAGGGCGTTCCTTATGGATATACCGTAATTTACCGTATTTCAAGCCTTATAAACTCATAATTTGAAAGCTACAAAGTTATAATAAAAATACACCAACAATCTTCAGTACATCAACATTCCTTTCCCCGTTTTAAATTTTCAATTTTTGTTTAATATACTCATGATATCAGCTTCCAAAGTAAAACCAATTTGTTAAAATTCAAGCATACATTCAGCATCTCCTTAGGATTTACAAATTACTTTTATTTGAAACACACGCCAATAGATCGACAATATCATAAACTACATATTCCCCGTTTCAAAATTTTTAGGACAATTTTGAACTAAGATAAGTAAAAAAAATAGGGTTTTGGTGCGATCTCGGCAACGCGGCAAATGTATGGCCAAGGTCGTTTGCTCGGGGGACGGCCTTAAAATAATAGAGTACAACAAACATTTGCCATAATGTTTGTTGTACATTTCTTACATCATTCCGATCCAGTAATCCAATCTAGCGCTGGACAGCTACAGCTGGATTCTGGAGTAATGTAAACGGGCACTGGAATGCACTGTAATTCAATTCAGTCCATTCCAGTGCATTTTAGTACTCGTTTACTTATAATATTGGATTGCTGGATTGGACTAATGTATTTGAAAACCCATTCTTATGACACAAACTGCTAAAATAAAGACAATGATGACAACACCTACTTTAAAATTTAAGTAAGTAAATAAAATACATACATTGTAAATTAATTTAAGAAATAAAAAATCATTATAAAAATCGTTTAATTGATATTAATTGTTTCTTTGTTATATTAACGTGACAAATTGAAACAATTTAATGTTGTAAATAATTTTATTATGTTTGCTTTGGCAGGTCAATCACTTAGTAATTTGATCAACAACGGTACCTACATCCGATTTTAACGATACAAGGATCATGATCCACCATACTAATAAATGCGAAAGTTTGTTTGTCTGTTCTTCTTGCGATTACACCATTATTCATCATCATAATCCATTACTTTACTAATATTATAAATGCAAAAGTGTGCCTGTCTGTCGGTCTGTTACCGCTTCACGCCCAAACCGCTGGCCCGATTTTGCTGAAATTTGGTATGTAGATACTTTGAGTCCCGGGAAAGGACATAGGATACTTTTTATCCCGGAAAAATGTACGGTTCCCGCGTGATAAGCGAATTGTGCCGCAACGGAGTTGCGGGCGTCACCTAGTATCAAAAATTAATCATATCAAAGGGTTTTCGTGGTTAGATACCGCTGTCGATCTTGGCGACACAGGAGATACAGTGGTGGGAATGTGTGGTGGGCCAACGCCCGTTAAAAATGCACCATTTTTCACGTTCTTTTTACACAATGTACCATGGAATGCGAACCCACCCTTTTTTTTTCTTTTTTTTTTTACATGGGGAAATGCATTACGCATCCCCGGCGGATTGGGGACATCGGCCGGGGTATGTGGGACTCTCCGAGGAACTACCCACTAAAACCCCATGGTGCTCCACTCACCGCTTGGGCAAAGTTACGGGCACGATCAATTCACCGCAACAATGCGAACCCACCCTAAGCGTAAACCGTTGCTCTTTAAATTAAAGTTTAAAAAGTTTTGACACACGAAAAACCGGACCTTCCTAAAGGTGTGAAAACATGCAGTTAATCGCTAAATAATCGTCGTCATTTGTATAGCGTTTATCCTCTTATAGGGTTCCGTAGTTTCCTCGAAAATTAGATAAAATAAGAGAAAGATGAAACTTTGCATGAAAATATGAGTTTAGTGCGGATAAAAAATATAATACGTACTTTGTTTTATTTCTTAACTAGATGACTCTCGCAACTCCGTTGCGCCAAATTTCGTTTATCGTATTATATAATACTAGCTATTTGGCCGAGCTTTGTTCGGTATTCGATTAAACACGAATAAAATGTCATTTTCTAAAAACAATTCCTAGCTAGATCGATTTATCGCCCCCGAAACCCCCCAATATACTAAATTTCATGAAAACCGTTGGAGCCGATTCCGAGATTCCAATTATATATAATTACTAGCTGTCCCGGCAAACGTTGCTTTGCCATAATATAAAGTATTTCGCCCATATTATTTTATTGAAGTGACTAAATAAGTATGTCGCCATGGCAACGTCGATCGCTATCTCGTCGCACAAACAATGGTCGCCGTCAGTCTCGAGTTGTAATAATTTACTATTATTTATTCAACAAATGCACTTATCAATATATAAAGTACCCAGTAGCCGATTCTCAGACCTACTGAATATGCATATAAAATTTGGTTAAAATCAGTAAAACCGTTTCGGAGGAGTTCGTGGACTAACATTGTGACACGAGAATTTTATATATAAGACTAGCTGTCCCGGCAAACGTTGCTTTGCCATAATATAAAGTATTTCGCCCATATTTTTTTATTGAAGTGACTAAATAAATATGTCGCCATGGCAACGTCGATCGCTATCTCGTCGCACAAACAATGGTCGCCGTCAGTTTCAGGTTGTAATAATTTACTGTTATTTATTCAACAAATGCACGTATCAATATATAAAGTACCCAGCAGCCGATTCTCAGACCTACTGAATATGCATCTAAAATTTGGTAAAAATCAGTAAAGCCGTTTCGGAGGAGTTCGTGGACTAACATTGTGACACGAGAATTTTATATACATATAAGATATACAAGAATTGCTCGTTTAATATATAAGATTTTTCCGACATAAAACCTACCTTTGTCTATTCCCGGGACTCAAAGTATCTCCATTCCAAATTTCAGCGAAATCGGATTAGCGGTATGATCAACAGACAGACAGATACTTTCCCATTTATAAAAATATTATAGTGTGGTTTGTGCGGTTATAAAATTTGAATTCAGAGCATTATAGCCGCATACGCCTATAAAATTTTGTATAGGTACTTTGCTAATAAACCATCCAAGTTATATTACTGCAACTAAACTAATTTTAGGCCTAGTTTTATTGAAGACTTCCTAATGCCCACAACTCCATTTTGTAGAAATTAGCTTATCACACGAGAACCTTCCATTTTTCCGGGTTCAAATATTATGTCCTTTCCTGGGACTCAAAGGTTACTTATTATATCCGTACCAAATTTCATAAAAACAGTTCATTGGTTGAAGCGTGAAGAGATTCCAGACACTATTTCTCATTTATAATATTAGTATGGTTTTTTCGAAATGTGCGGAAAAAAGGAATGAATGTGGGCTCAAGGCTGGTCCAGTTAGGTGGGTAGGATCTCGTTAAAACCTTCGAAAGACGTGTATTGACTGTATAATATTATTCTTTATCCTTCTTTGTCTTATCCTTAGTCCGTTTTTATCATATCCTTGGGCAAAATAAAGTATTTAGAGATGCCGTCACAGTTTTAAAAATAATTCGTTTTGAAAATGGAACAATGTTTTGTTTTTTACCAAGAATTAAGAGTTATTACAAAAAAAAGACTGGCAGTTGAATAAAAAACAGAAATACCACCTTAATTTTCAGCTTAACATTAAAGTTGAAAAAGGTGGCTACTTATGTGTCAAGAAAAAAGTTTAAGTAGTTTTTTAAGCAAACGACCTTTTCTTGTGTGGGTTTCTTAATCGTTGCAAAGAAAATATGATTTTAACACCCAATAATGCTCTAGTAAAATCTATATAAAAAATGAATTTTTAATTCTGAGTTTTGCTGGTCTAGATAAAACTTGAGAACGGCTGAACCGATTTGGCGTATTTTAATATTATATTCGTAGAAGTCCAGGGTAGAAAAGTGACAAAAGGCTCACCGGGTCATCTAGGTACATAGTTAACAATAATAACATAACCTAAATGGCTAAGTTAGTAATGTGGTTAACCATTTCTATTAGTGGCACCAGAGACCAGTGGCACGACTGCGTTTAAAGATAATTATTAAAAACAATGTTTACTGGCAGTATTTCCTACTATGAATCATCTTAACTAAACAGCTGTTTACTTAATAATAATAATTGTACTCAATCTTTGAATCACACGAGTACATATTTTGTTTTTAACGCATCTTGTGACCATAAAGTTATGACTTATGACTTATGAGTTTTTTTTTAATATATATTAAATAAGGGGGCAAACGAGCAAACGGGTCACCTGATGGTAAGCAACTACCGTCGCCCATGGACACTCGCAACATCAGAAGAGCTGCAGGTGCGTTGCCGGCCTTTTAAGAGGGAATACGCTCTTTTCTTGAAGGTTTGCAGGTCGTATAGGTCCGGAAATACTGCTGGTGACAGTTCGTTCCAGAGTTTTACAGTGCGCGGCAGAAAGTTACGCGAAAAACGCACTGTGGAAGACTGCCACTCATCAAGGTGATGAGGATGGTATGTTTTTCGCGTGGGACGATGGCGAAAAGTTGCAGGTGGTATGATTCCGAACAATTCCTCAGAGCACTCCCCGTGATACAACCGATAGAGGATGCAGAGTGAAGCTACATCTCGGCGTAATTCCAAGGGGTCCAAGCTGTTCGAAACACTATGGCAGTCAACAATTAAATTAGTAATGTGGAGAAAACATTTTTCTTGTAATACTTAGGTATAGACATGTATAGATTCGTATTACATAATAATATGATATACAGGCAACTCGTATCTCAGCTTACATCAATATTCATTTTATCAATTTGTATTATTTGTTTTTTTTTAAACTAACAAGTTTTTTTTCAGGATATAGATACTTACTTTATTTTTACATTGACTTGACATAATATGAGGCACGCTTTCAAAAGCGCCCAATTTTTGACAGTTTTACACCATAATTATCACATAATTATTCTACTATTTTTGACATTTTGACTATACTTTTAGAATTCAATACGAAAAGGACTGGATCAAACAAGTAACGAAATTGCAGTGTTGCATTAAAAAGAATTGGAATCCGCTAAAATCCCTACCCATTGCCACTCTACACGCGTGAATGAAGAATTTCCGTGTGTGTGACCTATACCGCCGTACTCGCAAATGTTTTATACCAACCGTAAAGTGCGATAATCAGTTGATTGTAAATAATTGATTACGTTTACGTGATCGACAAGCCGATTTAAGAATTAAATATCATTCAGTAGTTGTATCCTTGGAATACAACTCGCTTAACATACCTAGACAAGTTTCACGTACTTACGACTAACGCCCTGTCCATATCTCCACGTTACGACGTTGTTAACGTGGAACGGTACTTTGTCGTGACGTGAAAATTTACGTCAAAGTAACGTGAAAATGCACGTCGCGGTGTAGCAACATTGTACGTCATGCCTTGTATAACTGCTACATTCTTCACTAAGTAGATAAGTATCTAGATAGGGACCGCACAATACGTATTCTGCTTCTGCTATTGTTAAGAAGACGGAGAGAGAGATCACGTCACGTCAACGTACCGTGCCACGTTACCGCACCGTTCCACGTTGACGACGTCGTGACGTGAGATGTGGACTGGCGTTATGCATGACGCTGCGTTTAGGACGCTTTTCCTGTCATGCGTGTTGTTACCCGCATGCGGACCAGACCTTGTACTATAAAACTGTTTTGAGGCTCAAATAATCGGACGAGAATGCTGCGTCCTACACTAACAAACGTGAAATGACGTTTTTAGAGCAGGACGCGGCACAGTGTGATAAAAACCTCGATTTTGTTTCACCGCGTTTTTCTTTCAAAATACTATAGTTGATAGCTATATAAACATAAGGTAAAACTCCGAGATCGATATTTTTTGTAGTTATTTTTTTAAAGAGTGTCAAAGTTGGCTTTTTTCCGGGTCAAAAATTTGCATAAAAATTAATTAAAAAAAATTAATCAAGTAACATTAATTTTGTTTATACCAATTGAACAAGCACTTAATACTTTACTTTTTCTCCAAATTTGATTAACCTACTGTGATCAAGTACGGAGATATTTATTTATTTATTTAATAATTTTAGTTTTTCATTTTTAATTTCGCGATTAGATCGAATTGGAAAAAGTTTTAAGTATGAAACCATAGTGTGAGTAATCCTTTATCAATGTTATTAAAAATCACACTATAATAACCTCTGTGTCAGAAGTTATATCCAATTTAAAAAAAAATTAATAAAAAATCGGATTTTTTGTATCTAGGGTTGTCACCAAAGGTCTCTTGTTTGATTTATCCGGTTGATATGCAAATTCGCAATCGATATCCTATACGAAAAATATCAAGATCACGTTTAGATAGGTCTAATAATAAAAAATCTAAAAAGTGAAAAAATATAACGTAAACTAATGATTTTATATGCTCAAATAGTATCTAATCAGTAATCACTTTCTGATGTAGTCGGGGAAAAAAAAATCAACAACCCTAGGTATAAAAAATCCGAATTTTTATTAAAAAAATTGAATTGGATATAACTTCTGACACAGAGGTTATTAGAGTGTGATTTTTAATAACATTGATTAAGGATTACTCACACTATCGTTTCATGCTCAAAACTTTTTCTAACTCGATCTAATCGCGAAATTAAAAATGAAAAACTAAAATTATTAAATAAATAAATATCTCCCTACTTGACCACAGTAGGTTAACCAAATTTGAAGAAAAAGTAAAGTATTAAGTGTTCAATTGGTATAAATAAAATTAACGTTACTTGATAAGTTTTTTTTAAATTAATTTTTATGAAAATTTTTGACCCGAAAAAACGCCAACTTTGACACTCTTTAAAAAATAACTACAAAGAATATCGATCTCGGAGTTTTACTCTAATGTTTATATAGCTATCAACTATAGTATTTTGAAAGAAAAACGCTGTGAAACAAAATCGAGGTTTTTATTCGCGCATTTGCGCGGCATTCTCGTCAGATTGTTTGAGTCTCAAAACAGTTTCGTAGTAGGCCTCCTATCGGAAGATCCGCGTTCTAGTCCCAGATCCCGGAGCGATCAGACATAAACTACTTTCACATGGATGAAACCTTAGGTTCTCAATAGTGCCTCATGTACTTGGAATGCCTGCGTGTTTGTGGAGCTCTCCGTGCAACACTTGGGCAGGTATCAGGTGAGAAAGGTAACTAAAAATTAGAAGAAAAACGCCATTTGCTGCTTTTGTTATCTGAAATTGATTAATTACATTTCAGGTATAGCTTAATGTGTCTCGTGACACATCAAGATTAGCTGATGATAAGATTCGAGATAAGGTGGGGTTGTCATAATATACTTATGTATAAGAACCTCTAAATAAATAAAGATTAAAAAAAAACTTACGCCGTACCAAAAAGTAGAGCCTAAAGCACTATAGTATAATTTTCTGAGTCTCGTTAGATAACGTAACGAATACGTAGCTCTCTGTCAATTGTTTCTGATCACCGTGGTGTCATATCATAGGCGACGCTAATCAACAACCATCAGGTGATCCCCTGCTCGTTTTCTTCATTCAAAAATATTTTTCTCACACAACGATACGACCTCGTACAGCATAAATGTGCTAACTTTTTAAACTATTTACTACAGTTCGTTAGCTAAAACAATTAATTTTCTTTTGTACCCGTGGGTCACAAGTCACAACTCACAGGTTCGATGACATGTCGGTCCTATTAGTCATGACGTTTGACACGAGGTATTTATGCATGATAATTATATTATGTTGCCAATTTTGAAGTCAAAAGTTTTTCGGGATTTTCCGCACTTTTTTTGATGGGTTAAAAATTGCACGCGTCAGAACATAATATTGTGACCTGATCGAAAAGTCGTAAAACGGCGGGACAGTAGACTAGCGTGGTGTAGGAGAGGATAATTATTATTTCATGGGGTATTTATGTAACGAATTTTTGCGTTACGTTAAATTTTACGTGCTTTGCGAATTCCCGGCGGATTGGGGACATCGGCCGAGGAATATGGGACTCCCTGTAGGATCTACCCACTAAAACCCCATGGTGATCCACCGGCCACGATTAGCCCACAGCAACTCTTTACTCTGCCAGCGGTTGTCCGCTTCTCACTGTTCACTGTACCTACGAGATAAAATACTCGACCAAGGGAATATTATGTTAGCGTCTCGCGGCTCACCTATTTAGCTCATACAAAAGTTTGAAAAAAGTTACTCTTTTGGCGCTACCACTTTCATCGTTAACTCTATACAGGATTCTCATACACACCCTAAATTATTGTCAGTTAATTTTGTTACACCCTGTAGAAATTACATAGAGTTTGGAGTAATGTCCCCGGTGACCCATCATACTAGACCGCGTACTCGTATGATCAAATGTCTGTGATAACGAAGAATTTCTGATGATGTAACTGTGACGGTCAAGGCTGTGACCCCACCTTTATTTCCGGCTAGCACCGCAAAACTTTTAATGTTATTGAAATGCTTTAACTTAAATGTATGTATCTACTTATGTATGGTTTTCTTTAACATCAATGCAAAAGTGTGTCTGTCTGTCTGTCTTAACATACAAGACAAGTGAAGAGGTAAGCCAGCTCTACCTAGCCTAAGCCGCTGAACCGATTTTGATGGGTATAGAACTACTTTGAGTGCCGACTCTAAGTCCTTTATATAGAGTACTCTTTATCCTGGAAAAATGCCGCTTTTTCGCAAGTCTGCTTTATCTATCCGGTCAAGTCGTATTTAAAAAGAACTACTTATATTATTGACTTTGATTGACTGAAATTAAATTCTTTCACAGCCTAAGAGCGCAGACGAACGGCACGTGTCGGCGGCACGCGTCGGCGGCACGCGTCGGCGGCAGTAGACGGCAGACGACGGCACGTGTCGGCGGCAGTCGACGGCAGTCGGCGTCACGTGTCGGCGGCAGTCGGCGGCAGTTGACGGCAGCCGTCGACAGTTTATAACGCTTGCAGTTGTGACGTAACGCGTAAAGGTAAGCGTCCACAGGTCGGTATAGTTCGCAACGGACGTTTCGCATCAGACGGATATTTTTTTTACAGTACGTCTCACTGTATCGGCAGCGTACAGATTACCGACTAGCTAGTATGTTTATCTTCAAATTAGTCCAAACATAGTTTCCTAAGTCAAAATTTCTGCTTTCGACTTTTCCATCCATACCCCCCTTTTGAGCATTCATTTATTAGGCTAAGCAGTAATCCGTACACTGCCAATTCAGCGGACGTACTGTGAAAAAAATATCCGT
Source organism: Polyommatus iphigenia (assembly GCA_963422495.1). Taxonomy (NCBI): domain Eukaryota; kingdom Metazoa; phylum Arthropoda; class Insecta; order Lepidoptera; family Lycaenidae; genus Polyommatus; species Polyommatus iphigenia. Next base: position 3,269,645 of record OY730180.1, read on the forward strand.
TTGATGCGAGATGTCCGTTGCGTACGATACCGACCTGTGGACGCTTACCTTGCGGGGCTACGTCACAACGGGGGGCCTACCACCACCTCTACTAACCGACATCGTTTGACAGATAAGAATTTATTACTTTAACGTCAAGCTAGCGATCTTAAAAAAGTTGATATTTCACAGCAGATTTAACATTGTTTTGCATTTTTTACTGTTTTTAGTAAAATTATATTTAAAAAGTGAGTACGGTAATGTTGTTGTAATCTTACAACAAAGTGTTCTGGGAACATTATAGTTTTAGGAAAGGTCGTGGTAGGCCCCCTGCAAGCGTCATAAACTGTCAAAGGCTGCCGTCAGCTGCCGTCGGCTGCCATCGACTGCCGCCGACTGCCGCCGACACGTGCCGCCGGCACGTGCCGTTCGTCTGTAAGAAGCCTTAAGGCTGTTCTTGAAATTCTCGAGTGGGATTAAAAGTCAACATTGCTTCACATCTATGATCTAGACGTGTCTAAATGAGCCGCTACAATACAATATTATAGGTGAAGAACTAAAGACTAAAGACTAAATTAATTTTGATGAAGTCGTGCGCGACATGTCAATTGATTAAATTGATATATCGTTGAGGATTTGATGATTGAATTATGATCGTCTTTGTACTTTTATCAATACCCAGTATTGGTAGATATTTGTTTTGTTATAATAATATTATACATATTGATTATTGGCTATGTTTCAAGAGTTAATTGTGAATCATACCTAGTTGATTAAGAAACTTTTTCCTAATATTGGAATTCGGTTAAAATGTCATTTTAGTAATATCGCGGTTCATATTGAAAACCAATAGAAAACGATGAAATATGACAAGTTTTTATGAAAGGGGGGGTCAATGACCGCTATGGTCAGAATTCGGCAATTTGAGAATAGATAGACAAAATATCTCAGAAACCGTTTATAAGTCTACACGATAGCTGTACTTTATTTCTAGACACGTAGTCAGAACTTTCGCACATTAAAAAAGTCCTTCAGAGATGTTTAATCTGTGGGGACTAATAAGGAGTCACTGGGAGTCACGTTCCAACATCAAAATAGACCATCGCCAAGGTCTACAGAACCCACGTACAGAGTTCAGTTAGATTAATGAGACCAAAAGATTTGGGTCAGCTGTTTCGCAAATTCGCCATTTTGTTTTTGTGTATTTTATGGTACCATCGAGAAAATTGATTCCTAGACAGTTGACAGACCAACGTCATTTGGTGGGAATTTGGATCATGTCAATTCAATGTAATGCTACGAATAATATTTATGTAGGATATTATTCACACCAGAAGTATTTAGTATGCGGTAATTAGTTGCTATGGACGTTGCATTGTAATTAAGTAGGTCAGAGATAGCCGGCGCGGGCGCGCACCTGCGCGAGCTCCCCGCACTATATCGATTCAGGCACTGATGACTGAAGTCCATGAAATAGGTACATGCCTCACTAATCACTATCTGGTTATGTCACGGGCGCGCATGGGTTGTGTGCGCCTGTTCGACTCCCTTGTACAGCAGCAGCTATTGTTACATGTTTTGTATACACTATTACATAGTACATTTTATTATAATATTATATATTATTATTGTATTGTTATCATTAGTTAATGAGTTGTCTGTTGAGTTTGTTGCACGTCATACGTTTACGGAACCACGGAAGACCAGGTACCGTGGTGTTTCTGCGCTGCGGGGATACACCTGAGTGGTATTCCATTTCTGTGTTAAGCAATACACAGTACACTGCCTACTGATGCCGTTCTTGTTTTTTATTTTTAGTTTTTGTATTCGTCGTTTTATTTTATAATTGTTTAGTTATTGTAAAAATGTAAATGTTAAAATTGTGTTAGTTATTACAGTTTATTACATAGTCTTTATCTTTAATCTTTATATATACCTATTTATGATAATTTTTTTCTATATTATGTAGTGGTGTCAAAAATTTTGTGAAATTATTGTTAGTTTTTAATATTGTGTATTGTCTTAAAGCATGAATAAACTATTATTAAATTAAATTAAATAATAAAAAACTAAGGAAGAGTAACTCCGTCAAAAAACATGCTCCAAAATACTTGTCAAAAAAGTGTACCTTAGGTTCACTTTTCATACATTTGCAATATTTAGGTGACCTTGAGCGGTACAAAGGCTGACGTTACATGACAGTTCGAATGGAACCAAATTTAAAACTGTATTAGTATGGGAGTTACGTTTCCTGGTTTTATTATTCGTAGATGTAATGTTAATAATTGTGATCTATCGGCTGGGTTTGACATATGCGACCAAACTACTTAGGTCCGCCATCTGCCTAGGAAATCAACTTCTCTGATAGTACATAATATTATTATAAGTAGGTATAGATATCTACTTTGAATTCTGGAAAAAGATAAAAATCGTTTATCGCGTTTGAACCGTACATTTTTATAGGATAAAAACTAAAAAGTAACATAATATTATGTCCTTTCCCGGAGCTCAAGGTATTTCCATGTCTTTCAGCAAAATTGAATCAGCGGTTTTGGCGTGAAGAGGTAACAGTAAACAGACAGACAGACTTTCGCGTTTATAATATTAATAGTAAGTATAATATTAAGGGATAGAGAATATAATATTTATTACAAGGTCTGCTGGTCCTTGTCTGATACATTGAATAATCGGCCAAGTGCGAGTCGGACTCGCGCACGAAGGGTTCCGTACCACCGTACCGCACCGTACCGTAATTGTGTTTTTTGTATGGGAGCCCCCCTTAATTTTTTATTTTATTTTAAAGTACCCCGCAAACGATCAAATTGTTTGTCAAATTTTACGTGTTTGTCAAACAGTTTGATAGTGTACAGCTTTGTTTGAAGCGTTTGTCAAACAAAGTACAAACTACGTGTTTGACGTGTTTGAAGGAAGTTTTCACTGGCGTAGCGTTTGACAAACGTGTTTGAACGTGTTCCGCTGTATTTGTCAAATAATATCTCATGATCTCAAACCGATTCTAGCTAATTGTTTGACAAACTTGTTTGATGCACATTTGTTCGTCTGCGCTGCTGTTTGATGAAAACGTAAATTACATCAAACATGTTTGTCAAACAAATTTGATCGTTTGCGGGGTACTTAATATTATTATTAAATACTAGCTGTCCCGGCAAACGTTGTTTTGCCATATAAAGTATTTCGATTTTCACCCATATTATTTTATTGAAGTGACTAAATAAGTATGTCACCATGGCAACGTCCATCGCTATCCCGTCGTTTGTTGTATGGGAGCCCCCCATAAATATTAACTTTATTTTGTTGAAGTGAAAAATGGGCGACGGTAGTTGCTTACCATCAGGTGACCCGTTTGCTCGTTTGCCCCCTTATTTAATAAAAAAAAAAGTCTGTCTGACAGCAGATTTTTCTTCGATTGTCGATATTTTTTTATCGATTGTAAGGGTTTCGATTAATTAATTAAAACGATCGTTTTTTTTATTATTTTTTTTTAATCGATTTTCATAAAAAATGGGTTAAAAAAATACTGCATAACGTTAATAATCAAGTTTTCACTTTTGCCGGCACTCCCGGAGTGCAACCCGTCTTTTTTTTATTTTCATAGATATGGTCATGTGGGTCAAGTGTGTGCAGCGTGTAAGTGTGCGCATTGTAAATATCTCGAAAAATATACAACGCTAAGGAACGGCAACCCCCCTCTTCAATAACTCGTGTCCCAACGGCTGCACGCGCGCCATTTTGGATTGACAGATAGGTAAATGAAGATTTTTGCTCAAATATTTACGATATTTTGTAATTTATAATGTGTAATCTTTTGAAGTAATGTTTTTTTTTCTAAATAAGCTTTTTGCTATCGAGTGCAACATAATATCAAGTTTTTTACTTGCCAGTGTTTAGGATATTATCCCCTCTGCAGGTACTGAAAAAATATATTTTATTGCCATCTGGTAGTCTCACTGACAGCTCTAACTTTTTTAAAGTAAATATTTGGTTCTAATTAGATTTCCCAGATTCTAATTGGAATGATGTTAATTGGCACTAAAAATCATAAAGTATATTAAATAGTCTTTATGATGATGCAGGAATTAACGATATTCGTATAACCCTGTTCCTATGCATTGGGTAAGGTGTGCGCAGAAGCCTTGTCCCTTATGTGGCGAACAGTATTCTGAACCACCGACTGAAGATTGGATTGAATGAAGCCTTTGTGGAGTCTGGTGGCAAAAACAGTTCATCAGCTCCGCACACGGCTTTTTTTTATTTTATTAAGTACCTACATGTATGACGAAGTAACAAAATATTTCTAAGTGAAAATTATTGTTCTCATAATATTTTGATATAAGACGATTTTGTTGATTACTTTAAGTAACTATGAGTAGTTACAAATAAAAGATATAAAAGAATATTCTTAATGTTCTAAAATATATATATATTGTTGTTGCGTACACTTACCCAAAGTGCTGCGTACACATACCCCGATACTGGGGTAAAAGTGCGCAAATGGAAGGGTTATGGTTTTCTAAAGTTTCTTAAATTATAGGGAGTGCCTCCGCTGCCGGCGCCGGCTCCCAAAAATATCCGTAATGGGAACCGGCGGTAAGTATACTGCCGGCAGCCGTGATATAAAACAATGGCTGCCGGCGCTGGCACTCAAAATCTGAGCCGGTGATAATGCGTAAAGCACTAGGTTCCAGTGCCGATACACAAATTTTGAAAAGAAATAATTATAATCTGAAATATATTCGACTTTACCGACTTCAAAAGGTGAAGGTTAGGTACCTATTTGTTCGGCTGTGGATACTTATTTTAGTTTTTTGTGATGCTTTTTCTTAGCTTATTTCCTACCTTTTTTCAGCTACCTTTTTTCAGCTACCAAAAAGTAAGATTTTGCACCACAGCTACAGTTATAAACCTCGTGGTATACTTCCGAAGGTACTGAACAGAACTTCAGATTCCTTATACATGTTGTTAGAGAGTTTCAGCGTTGTTTAAAGAAGCAAAGATATTGTATTATGCTACTATGCAGATCACATTTATCAGCATCATCATCACCACCATTAACACATCAAGATTCAAGCCCCATACGAGCACCGGTGATCGCGACAACAATAGAATACAATAGCATTTCCAGGAATCCCCGATCGAAGGATTCAAATATGCATCCTTACAATATGACTATTTATGGCCTTATTATTTGTACTTTTCATAGTCCTTTAGCTCAAGACAGATGTTTTTGATCATAATTCTGTCATTTGACAAATAGGCGCCGGCAGCCTATTTGGCAAACATCGCGTGACTCCGGCAAACTTCGGAGTTCGGAAAACGGCGCCGGCAGTAGGGGTCGCAAACCGGGATCCCGAATTTCGAAAATACCGGGATACCGGGCTTAATTTAGGTCTTCTCAATACCGGTATTCATTTTACGAAAACCGGGATATTCGGTATTTTCGGTTTTAGTAAAATAAATGAAAAACAAATACAAATAGAAAAAGTTACGCCCTTTTTAGTGATAGGTAACCATAATTATTAAATAAGTACCCACTTTATACTTAAGTACGTTTTAAAAATATTCACATTAAGTGGATCTTTTATCAGCCAAGGCTTTATACTACTTCAAACACCATATTTTACGTCCCCAAATGCCGAAATTTTCCCGTGTCTATCTCGAAAGGCTCAAGAGTTATGTTCATGACTTCGGATTTATTAACAACTCTTGAACTCATAAAATTCAAATGCTTGCACATATTATAAGGAGCGCCAAAATTTTTAAACACTTATCTTAAAAGATCCAATTTTTCAAAACGCCTATCGAAAAAGCTATGATATTCTACGAAAAACATAAATTATCCTGTTCCTGAAAACTGATCATGCTGGGAAATCTGTCTGCAACTTTGCCCTTGCGTACGACTTAACACAACTGGTTGCTATGCCTACGCGAATCCCAGTAGAGACGGTCAGAATCCTTCCCTGTTGGACCTTCTGCTGACTTCGAATCCTGATGGCTACCAAGTATCCGTGACCGCACCACTTGGTTTATCGGATCATTGCCTTAGGAGTTCTATGCCACTTACGGTGGTATTGCGACAGCGTACAGCTGTTAATTACCGTCGTGTGTGCAAGTTAGCAGAATGGGATGGGATGCGGTCATTTTTTGCATCCCGATAATCGCGACAACACTGCCAACTATGTTGCCAATGATGATGTAGCTTTTCATTCCGTCGTCTGTAGTGCCAACCGGTGGCATATTTCGTCCATGGTTTGGTTCATCCTCCAAAAAAAAAGCTGGCCGGTACCAGGAGGCTTACCAATTATGGGCCAATGCAGTGTCTGCTCGGGATTTAAATACCAGCACATATAAAATGGATTACAACCTTGCCTCTAGGTCTCTCAAGAGAGAGATCACTGGGGCAAAGAAACAGCACGTCAATAGAATTAGTAAGAGACTCGAATGCCTCCCCTCGGGAACCCATGCATTCTGGTCGTTGGCCAAAGCTATTGAAGGGAATTTCTGCAAGGCATCCCTACCATCCCTACCTACACGTAGGAAATGGATCGTTGGCCCACGACGCAACAGACAAAGCCGATCTTCTGGGTAAGCTCTTTGCGTTAAACTCGACCCTAGATGGACTTGGTTTGGACATTGCGAAGTTCGGGTTTGGCATAAAGCGCTGCTATACGGGCTCCCCGTGACATTATGCAAGTGGGTCAAAAGCTTCTTAGCAGATAGAAGCATAAAGGTCGTAGTTGACGATGAATGCTTGGAAACTCAGTCTGTTGATGCTGATATCTCATATTTCTCCGTCATTGAGAGTTGAAACGAACTTGTGTCTAAAATAGAGAATTCATTGGACAAACAAAAAAGGTAGATGTAACTTAGTCCAATTCAACCTCGCCAAGTCTGCACGTTTACCACTAAAAAAGTCATCAATGGTCGTATATTCTCGTTAACAATCTCCCCTAGCATTGAAGTACTTGGCATAAACATATCGAGCGAAGTCCAGTTCCGATATTATCTAGAGGGCAAGGCCAAGTTAGTAGTAGTAGTAGTAAAAATAGACAGTATTTCGGTCCGGACCAACGCCTACAACTCTACAAAGCGCAGGTTCAGCCTCATATGGAATACCTACTGTTCTCATCGTTGGGCAGGGGCGCCAAAATACCAACTGCTCCCTCTGCATCGTATCCAACGAAGGGCTGCTCGAATTGTTGACTGCCATAGTGTTTCAAACAACTTGGACCCCTTGGAATTACGCCGAGATGTAGCTTCACTCTGCATCCTCTATCGGTTGTATCACGGGGAGTGCTCTGAGGAATTGTTCGGAATCATACCACCTGCAACTTTTCGCCATCGTCCCACGCGAAAAATATACCATCCTCATCACCTTGATGAGTGGCAGTCTTCCACTGTGCGTTTCTCGCGTAACTTTCTGCCGCGCACTGTAAAACTGTGGAACGAACTGTCACCAGCAGTATTTCCGGACCTATACGACTTGCAAACCTTCAAGAAGAGAGCGTATTCTCTCTTAAAAGGCCGGCAACGCACCTGCAGCTCTGCTGATGTTGCGAGTGTCCATGGGCGACGGTAGTTACTTTCCAACAGGTAACCCGTTTGCTCGTTTGCCCCTTTATTTTATATAAAAATAAATAAAAAGGAGAGTCAAATGCATTACAAAAATAACCCTCCTTTTTGCTTCGCCGTAGTCGGGTAATTAAGCCTGGCTGTGGGCTTCGCTGCAAAAAGAATTGAGATCTAAATGAGTGCCAAGTTCTGTACAAAATCGAAATATTATGTATTTGTAGAAATAAAATAACATTATAAGCAAGTATTAAACTCTATTTCTTTGTTTTACATACCTATTGGATACCTATAATAACAGTTCATATTATCTATACATATTATAATAAAACTGTAGAAATGAAGATTCTGTACATTAAAGATATTTAAAAAATAATGAGCGGAGGGTGTCACTACATCGCTATAGAAGCCAAAAATGTGGTCAGTTTTTTTGTCTCTCTGTCTGTCTGTCTGTCTGTCTGTATGTTTGTTCCACTATCACACGAAAACTACTGATCCGATTTGAATGCGGTTTTCGCAGATATATTTGTCTTCTTCCAACTTAATATCTGGTGTATAAATTTTTTCCCCCCACCCCTCTAAAGGGACGAAAGAGGGGGTCAGATTTTGTATAAGACTTTTTCTTTAACACGAAAACTATTGATCCGATTTGCATACGGTATACTATATTTTCGCAGATATTATTTGCCTTCTTCCAACTCAACATCTGGTGTATAAATATCACCCCCTCACCCCTCTAAGGGGACCAAAAAGGGGGTCAGATTTTGTATCAAACTTTTTTCTTTAATGGACTTACTTCATATTATTAACTGTTTTTCCAACTTAACATCTGGTGTATAAAATTTTTCCCCCCACCCCTCTTAGGGGACAAAAGAGGGGGTAAGATTTTGTGTCAACTGATGAAGTAGAAATACTTTAAATGGCAAAACAATGTTTGCCGGGACAGCTAGTTTTAAATATGTGAGATCTTAACAACTTTAGCTTAAATCCCGAAAATATCGAAAATACCGGAATACCGGTATTGGTCTGGAGCCAATACCGAAAATACCGGTTTTGCTTAAATGATCCGGTATTGCGACCCCTAGCCGGCAGCCGTTTCAGCAACCGGCGCCGGCAGCCATTTCGGCAACCGGCGCTGGCAGCGGAGGCACTCCCTAAAATATAAGCTACTGAAAAATACAATTGTTGTGTTTAAGTTGGTCACAAATAAACAGGCTAACAAATTAACACAGTTTTGTTTCATTGTACTAATAATATTTGAGTTTTTCAAAGCATCAAAGTTTAAATGCGCACACTTGACCCGCATAACTCTAATATAAATTTTCCCGCCTTTTCTTGAACTTGACTGTTTCTTTGATACTTATCTATACTGTCATAAAAAAAAGAAACGTCAAACAATGACAAATGACGATCAAATTTGTTATTGACAGCCGCAAACACTATTGATCAAACTGCAGGTAAAGAATTTTATTATAAAACAAAGAAATGGAGAAAGCTTTTGAAATTCAGAGGCAAGCTAGAGATAATGCTAAAACAATACATTCGTATCTCACCGACTTACAGAACTGGGAGACAGAAATGAAACGCAAAGAGGCCGCTATAAACGGTGAATTCGAACAGGTCTCTGCTCAATCCTGAATTCCTTTTTTTTGTATTTACACATTACAAAAGCAGCATTTTCAAGTTCTTGAAAGTATTTTAAAGTATTGGTAGTTTTTGTTTGTTATTATTTTGTATTTTTTTAGGTTAGGCGCTTTGTTGCTATGACTTAGCTATTATGTTGCAGTAGTATTATTAATTTCCAAGTAGTTCATAGATAATATTGTATGTAGGTATGTGTAGATAGTGTAAAAAGGTGTTAGTATACTTTCAGGCAATTTAAAATTAGTAAGTTTTTACAGCAGATAACCAATAACTGATACTGTACTGGTCTGTGCTGATACATAAATTTTGCTGTCATCCAGCAATCAGCAGAACAAATTCACAAAATTAGTTTTATTTATCTTTTGATACACACCCAAACTAACACTAAAATACAATAAAATAACACCACCGATTTGATGCAAAAAACTTCATTTTGAATTTGGAACAAACTCTAAAAACTGTACTTGCATAGATACCAACTTTTAGATCATATTTTTAAAAATAACTGCAATAATTATTAGGTTTTGCCCCCTGTACGAAGTAAACAGAAAAGAGAGAAACAGGCACACAGAAAAAAAAGAGTGGACAGAATCACATCATCAGATTACGGAGCTTGGGAAAGATTTGATGTTGTAAGTTATAAATACTATCTCTGTCTCTTTCATGCTCAGTTTCTGTGGTATTTTGACAGAGTTGGTCTATTCAACAGCATTGCTAAAGCTGGGAACAAATTAATTATCGAACGAAAGTCCGCTGACGTTTTCATTGGATGCGGCTTACTTCTATCTGATTAATACAAAATGCTCTAAACTGTGCACATTGTCTGACATAAGTCGCGGACGTCTGCCATTGACATATAGGTTAGGTCTTTGACGTCCGCGGATGAACCGTGCACATTGCTAAGCCGCATCCATCAGCGACTTATGGATGCGTCCGATAATTTGTTTCTAGCTTAATTGATTGATATTTTGGCTGCAGCCAGTAATCAAATGCACTATAAATAGATAAAACTTAAGTCCAATAATCTCAGAAATCTGAGCATTAGTCTTTTTTTTAAATTAATCCCTCATTGTCGTCCCTTATGCTATAGAAGCTTAAAATATTTTGGAAAATGCTTTATTTCGCGCTTGTTTTAATTTATATTATGTTATAATAATATGTATAAGTACAATCTGAAATTATATTCTTTGTTTTATAGATCAAGATAAGTCCTATGATATAATACTCTACCAAACTTAATTTCTATTGTTCTAACTGCTGCATTCTTTTTTTTCTAATGCATTTTTCTTTTTTATTATTTCAGGAAAAAGCATGCGTAGAAGTTGATATGGCTGATATAGGACCTGTGTCGTTGGACAGTAAAAAGAGCATGGACGCAAAAAAAGAAAAGTTAAGAGAGGAAGCTCAATATGAGAAGAATAGGGTATGTGTATTGGATTATTCACTTACTAGACGTTCCGCCCGCGAAAATTAGATATTTCACAGACAAATAAGTCTACAAAAAATAGCCTATGATCCTTCACGTGGTCTACTTCTTATCTGACCCAAATAACAGAAAAATTACTCTAGTAGTTCATGAGATAAACTCCTTCAAATAATTTTCCCCGTGTTTTCCACACTTTCTTCTATTTCTTCGCTCCTATTAGTCTTAGCGTGATAAAGTATAGCCTATAGCCTTTCCTGATAAATGGGCTATCTAACACTGAAAGAATTTTTAAAATCGGACCAGTAGTTCCTGAGATTAGCGCGATCAAATAAACCCTTTCAAATAATTTCCCCCCGTTTTTTCCACATTTTTCTCTATTTCTTCGCTCCTATTAGTCTTAGCGTGATAAAATATAGCCTATAGCCTTCCTCGATAAATGGACTATCTAACACTGAAACCAGACCAGTAGTTCCTGAGATTAGCGCGTTCAAACAAACAAACAAACTAACAAACTCTTCCGCTTTATAATATTAGTATAGATCTGAGCTATAATTAGAAAGGGTCGACAACACTGGATAGTAGCTGGCAGGCCTCAGGCACACATCCACCCTCGCTGATGGCTCTCGCTGTAGTGACGTGGGCCCAGTGCCGTAAATAGGGCTGTGCCACCGCTGCCCAGGCACAGGGCGTAGACTCTGGGGGGCGCAAGAATGGCCAGACCAGAGAGGCCTATATAGCAATACATAGCAAGCAATGCTATATATAAAGCAATGCTATATATATATAGCATTGCTTTGGGTACCTAATACCTACAATATCTATAAAAAACAAGGGCGCAGTTATAAAAGCTCGCACAGGTCGCAAAAAAGGCTATTTACGGCATTGCGTGGGCCCCTCCACATACCATGACCATGAGACCGTGTTTTATCTACATAATATTATTATGATAGTTATTGTATATGTCGCAGTCATCTGGTTTAATCTGCGGTTCGATTGAATGACTAGCGTTTTCATAGAATGACACCATTCAATTGAATGACTAAAGGACAACTCGTCAAGACGTTGACTGTGACGTTTAACGTTTTGACTTTTGACTAAAAGTCATATTTAGTGAAGTTGTTAAATAGGATGCTATAATTTTTTTAAGTAGCCGTTGACGGGGTAGTAATAGGTTAATCCACGCTGTCATATTATTTTATAGGGAGTGCCTCCGCTGCCGGCGCCGGCTCCCAAAAATATCAGTGATGGGAACCGGCAGTAAGTATACTGCCGGCATCCGAGATATAAAACAACGGCTGCCGGCGCCGGCACTCAAAACGGGAGCCGGTGAAAATACGTAAAACGCTAGGTTTCAGTGCCGGTTATCAAATTTTAATAAGAAATACCTATAACCTCAAATATTCGACTTTTTAACCGATTTCCAAAAGTGAAAGTTATATGTTCGCCTGTGGATATTTTAGTTTTTTGTGATGCATTTTGATCAAATGCTACCTACCAAAAAGTAAGATTTTGCAACACAGTTTATACCACGGTTCCAAAGGTGCTGAACAGAACTTCGTACTCCTCATACAATATGTTTGAGAGTTTCAGCTTTGTTTAAAGAAACATAAGTACCAACTTATATGCCTAATACTACGTCTACTATGCAGATCACATTAATCATCATCATCATCACTACCATTAAAACATGCATCCTCACATTATGACTGTATTATTGGTACTTTTCATAGTCCTTTAGCTCAAGACTGATGTTTTCAATGATTATATATTATATGTTACTAAGTATTTTAGAACCTCATTGGATGTTTCTGATCATTATTCAGTCATTTGACAAGCGATGTTTGCCGTATAGGCGCCGGCAGCCATTTCGGCAACCGGCGCCGGCAGCCGTTTCGGCAACCGGCGCCGACAGCGGAGGCACTCCCTATTTTATAACAAAATAAGCACTTTAAAGTAAATTTTATCGACAAAATATCAACACAGTGCAATCAGCTGTGCGAGCTGTTTGACGCCATATTTGTTTTAGTGACAACTAGCGCCGCAGTGGGAAAAAAGTGAAATACGTTCAATTACCTGACCGATTTCATGTCCGCTATCTTCATAGGGCTGATATTACAAATCGCTAACTAGTTGGACTTTGAGCGAAGATCGTTCAATCGACGTTCGGCCGAGTCATTCAATTGAATGGTGTCATTCTATGAAAACGCTAGTCATTCAATCGAATCGCAGATTGAACTAGATGACTGCGACATACACACTACAGTATGTAATAACTAATAAGCTTCACACTATAAGTTATACAAAAAATTGTTCATGTGCGAGTTGGACTCAGGCAGAAAGGGATCCATACCATTATAGAGCAAAAGTAGGTTCTTGATTTACGGCCTGGAGACAGACAGACATTGAAGTCTTAGTAATAGGGTTCCGTTTTTTACCCTTTTGGTATGATGCCCTAAAAAGGTTGTATTTTGACGATTATTACTTTTCTCTTTTCTTTTCTTTTTAGAGTTCCGTACCCAAAAGGTAAAAACGGGACCCTATTACTGAAACTTCGATGTATGTCTGTCTGTCTGTCTGTCTGTCCGTCTGTTTGTCTCCACAAAATAAAGTTATCATTTGAGGGGGGCTCGCATACGACAAACGTGATTTTTTATCTTATTAATGATTTTTCGGTAATGGCAATATGTAGACCAGCTATCCCCAACCCGCGGCCCGCGTAATTTTTTTTTAAATTCACGCCCACCGGCAAAATTGGGCAAAATAATGTAAAGTCATCGTGAAAGTTTTTCCACTTTTATATCGTTAATTTTGATGATCGTTATTTTTTAAACCTAAAAATTTTGTTGCGACCCGCGACACCAAGATTAAAACATGTTTGTGGCCCACATGACAAAAAGGTTGGGGACCACTGATGTAGACACATGAAATTTGCACAAAATCCTCAATTTTATGTACAAGTACTTTCATATATTTTAATAATAAAATAAATAATTAAGGGGGGGCTGATCCCATACAAAAAACACATTTTTCCCTACTTTCGCTCTATAACGGTACGGAACCCTTCGTGCGCGAGTCCGACCCGCTCTTGGCCGATTTTTTAAGTGTGTCTTTCTGTTGCCTCTTCATCCTTCATCCACTGGACCAATTTTAGTATGATAATATTTTGAGTCCTGGGAAAGGACGTTTTTTTTTGCGTTGGGGTATTGCGTTTACGCATCCCCGGCAGTCTAGGGGAGGTATACCCACTAAAACCCCAACGGTGTTCCAGCTCTTCCGCTTAAGGCTGAGCCACGGGATACGCGGAATACACAACCGCGACCCTGCCAGCGCATGCCCCTAAAGTAGGGTTGCCAACCTCAAATTTAAAAAACAAGGTTTTGAAGTTGGTAAAACCAGGACAATTCAGTATAAAAACAGGACACATTAAGGGGGCGACTAACCCAAAATTGTCGATTTTATAATTCATTTTCATACTTGAAAATAAGCACCAAATTGTTTCATTTTCTGAACATAGATACTACATTATATTTTCAAGAATTTGATTTGAGCGAAAACATGATATCTTAAAATTTTCTCGATAGAAAAAAAGCATAAAGATGCATCTAATTTTCACCAATTTTTCATATATTGCCGTAACCGTGCATTAAACTAAGTTAATATTTTAACACATTGTATAAAAATCTATCATTGAGACACTGACCTGACGGATTTTTAAAATGTTGTATATTTATCGAGTTATTAAGAAAAAACTAACTTGGCGATGATTCCGCGTCGTCCTTTTTCACCTGGCATATAAAAGATGGGCGTGAGTGTAAAGAGAGAAGGACGATGTTTGATTTTTTGCGTAAGTTTTACTGCTTTGATTAGTAAATCAAAGCAGTTTCAAAAATCAATAAATTTCTTCACGCAGTTAGGAGTAAAAAAACTGACATGCTTACGCACTAAATAATGGAGCATTAATAATCTCAAAAATCACGTATGAAATGCCTAAAAAAACATTTACTTTCAAGTAACAACGCAGTACATATACGTAACTTGTATGAAGAAGTTTAATCTCAAGTCGGCACGGGTTATAGTTTAGGAATCGAACTTATACTTATTTCTAGACATTATAGGGTCATTACCTACGAATAATAAAACCAGGAAACGTAACTCCCATACTAATACAGTTTTAAATTTGGTTCCATTCGAACTATCATGTAACGTCAGCCTTTGTACCGCTCAAGGTCACCTAAATATTGCAAATGTATGAAAAGTGAACCTAAGGTACACTTTTTTGACAAGTATTGTGGAGCATGTTTTTTGACGGAGTTATTCTTCCTTAGTTTTTTTATTATTCGTAGGTCATTACGAAACTTTTGAGACGGTATGCGTAAAAATAGATAGAACTTGAAATTTAAGGGACACCCTAATACACAATCTGTGAAAATTTCAGAAGTAGCTAGCTATAGCGGTTTTTGAGATACAGCCTGGTGTCTCCAGGTCTGTATGTCTACAGACAAACGGACAGACAGTATCTCAAAAAAATTATATATATATATATATATTTTTTAGATACTGTCTATCCGTCCGCTATAGCTAGACTTCTGAAATTTTCACATTTCACATATAATATAAATCATAATAACGAGCTGTCCCGGCAACGGGCAAATGTTGCTTTGCCATAATATAAAGTATTTCGCCCATATTATTTTATTGAAGTGACTTAATAAGTATGTCGCCATGGCAACGTCGATCGCTATCCCGTCGCACAAACAATGGTCGCCGTCAGTCTCAGGTTGTAATAATTTACTATTATTTATTCAACAAATGTACTTATCAATATATAAAGTAACCAGGAGCCGATTCTCAGACCTACTGAATATGCATATAAAATTTGGTAAAAATCAGTAAAGCCGTTTCGGAGGAGTTCGTAGACTAACATTGTGACACGAGAATTTTATATAATATAAGATAAATGATCTGGCACACAGACGCACTGGTTTCTATGTATTACTATGAAATACCCTTCGTAACTACGAAGCTAGCGATACTTTTCATAGAAATACATAGAAACCAGTAATGTCGCGACTTCACCTCGTATGCCGCCGCTTCATGTCGCCCGCTGTCAACCGGCACCTTTAGTTGTACTATCAGAGAAGTTGATTTATAGGCAGATGGCGGACGGCGCGGCGGACCTAAGGGCCAACCCACACGTACCACAACCACACGACAACCACAACCACACGACAACCACAACCACACCACGTGGTCGGGCGTACATTTCGTATTGTAAATGAACTGGACCATTCACACCTACCATATTTTGCAGTCGTTGTCGACCACTTGTCAGATACCGACCACATCGCAACCACAACGTTGCGTCGATGTAGCGACAGTGCGCGCACACCGCCCGCGCTCTTCCCCCCTGCGTTTCATTGACTTTCATACGTAACCACATTGCAACCACTGGCGACAACGCAACCACGTCGGCGTTTTGTCGGTGCCACAACGCAACTACAAAAAGCTGTAGCGACACCATTCACACGTAACCACTGCTCGACGACATTTTGTCGTTGCGATGTCGTGTGGTTGTGGTACGTGTGGGTTGGCTTGCTTTGCTTACAATTTACTCGAGTTATGTCAAACCCAGCCGACAGATCATAAACAACATTGAATTGATGTAATCTGACCACCAGTGGCGTAACTATAGACACAGGTTAGACGGTAAAATTTTCATCAATCTGATCCATCAATCCGGTAAAGATTGACGAAAATTTGATCGTCTAACCCACGGATTGATGGATTGATCGTATTTTTAATATTATGAACTTTTTAAACCCATCAATATTCCGTCAATCAGATTGATGGATCAGATTGATGAAAATTTGACCGTGTAACCTGTGACTTAGGGTGGCAGGGCTGGCAAAATGCCACGGGCCCCCGACCCAAAAGTCCGACAGGCCGTGAGGTCAGAAATTTTTTAATACATTGTTTTATTATTAACGTGACGATTTTTACTGATAGGGCCCCATCAATTTGCCACGGGCCCCGGATATTATAGTTACGCCACTGCTGACCACATGGCGGTGCGCCCTCAGAATAGGAAGGTGCGCCAACTGCCTACGAATTTTCCGTTTGATAAGCATATCCGTGGAAACGGGACAGCAAATACATTACATGAGTGTGAAAGAGACAAGGAATATCATGATATCATTTCTCATTCCAGGGTAACATGTTTGTGAAACGGGAGAAATGGGACGAGGCTATAGTGTGCTACAACCGGGCCATAGAGCTCGTGAAGGACGACGCTATTTATTACGCGAACAGAGCACTGTGTCACTTAATGAAAGACAGGTACATTTTTTATCTATACTAATATTATAAATGCGAAAGTATCTCTGTCTGTCTGTCTGTCTGTCTCGCTTTCACGCCAAAAATACTGAACCGATTGTAATGAAATTTTGTACACAGATAGTCTTAAGCCTGAGAAAGGACATAGGCTACTTTTTAACTGGAAAAAGGGGTTGTAAGGGGGTGTTTATGCGTAAATTTGTTCAAATTAAGTTAGTTCCAAAAAATCATAACAGATGGCGCTAAGAGTCGCCTACATCGCGCTATCGCTTGCTCATATGTCTTTCTATAAGAGGTGGTACCATGTGAAATTAATAATTCTATGCAGTGACGTAACCTTAATTTGACCTACCAATGATAAATAGTTTATGGGTAAAGCGCTTATTCCACTTATCCTAGCTAATTTCCTAGCTTTCTAAATGTTATTCCACTTGACTAAATCGGAAACGATTTAGGATCCTAGCTAGGCTAGGAACCTAGCTAGGATAAGTGGAATAAGCGCTTAAAGCTAAAGTTGTGTAATGGGGGGCTAAAATATAAGCTTTAGGTTAGGGATGGGATATACTTGCAAAATTCAATACCAGGGCTTCCAAGTACGAGTACGTAAAAATACCAGGGTCGAAAACCAGATACTAAAATACTTGCAAAAGTATTCGTTACGGAACGGGGAACGTGAGTCGGTCCCGATATACATCTGTGTTTCCGACTCCGGATAACACGTGCTGCAATCGGCCTTCCAGTGTTATCAACTCTCAGAAATATATTTTATCCCTAAAGTTGGTGTCAAAAACCCCTAAAATAGCTTTATTTTTTTTTGTTTTCCACCTTAAAATTGATTAAATATTGAATGATTAAATAGAAATAATATTATACTGTAATATTATGCTTCAAAATATTTTTATTAAAAGTTACATAATTATTATATTATTATTATATTATATACTTATCATATACAAAATATTTAAATACTAAAAAATATTTTTTAGAGTTTAAATATTTTGTAGTAAATTTACTATTTATTTATATATTTTTTTGTGTTTTACTCTATTTTTTAGTGTTTAAATATTTAGTAGTAAATTTACTAAAAAAAGATTTAAAACAAAAAAAAAAATTTTTTTGTTTAAATATTTTGAAGTTAATTTTTGTGTAGGAACCTAGGTAATTACTATCTTAAACTGAAAAATAACTCAAAGATGTTAAATATTTTCGTATGAGAAAATGATTTTGGAATTACGTTTGTATGAGAAATTTCAAGGGTACCCGGCCTCTTAAGTTGGTAACACTTCGACCACCTTCGTCGGAACTAGGAAATACTCGGACATGGCGAGTGGCAAGTGGCAACCCGCTCCTCGGGGGGCGCCGGGCGTAGCAAGTTGCGACTCGCAAACGCAAACGCACCGAGCCCCGCAATGCGCCCTGAAAATACTTGCATAGGAATTCAATCTGTATCTCATGGGGAATAAGGAGAAAAATCGTGTTAATAAATAAAAATACTTTAAAGTATGAAGTATTTTTTCTCGTAAATGCGATTGTGTGTCTTATTCACATTATGATGTAGATTGTTTTCCTATGAAAGTATTTTCATGTTTTGTGTTTCGAGTTCGCGCCTAAGCACGTACTTTTATACTTGCAAGTATTTTGTGCGCGTACCAGGGCGCCGTACTTTGAAGTGAAAACCTGGTATTAAAACCTGGTAACGTAAATACGTCTCATTCCTACTTTAGGTATAAATAAAGTTTAATTAAAAAAATGAAATATTATGTGCACACTGCACACAGCACAGCTGTTTTTGGGTATTTTAAAAAGCTTTTATAGACACCAATTTTGCTGACACCGCGCGCTATAAACTGAAGCCCACGCGGACGAAGTCGCGGGCAACAGCTAGTACTTAAGGGGCCGGGTACCCTCGAAATTCTCATACATACGTAATTCCAAAATCATTTTCTCATACGAAAATATTTAACATGTTTGAGTTGTTTTTCAGTTTAAAATAGTAATTATCTAGGTTCCTGCACAAAAATTTACTTCAAAATATTTAAACATTAAAAAAAAATTTTTTGTTTTTAATTTTTTTTAGTAAATTTAGTACTTAATATTTAAACACTAAAAAATAGAGTAAAACACTAAAAAATATATAAATAAATAGTAAATTTACTACAAAATATTTAAATACTAAAAAATATTTTTTAGAGTTTAAATATTTTGTAGTAAATTAACTATTTATTTATATATTTTTTAAGTCTTTTACTCTATTTTTTAGTGTTTAAATATTGAGTAGTAAATTTACTAAAAAAAAATTTAAAGCAAAAAAAAATTGTGTTTAAATATTTTGAAGTAAATTTTTGTGCAGGAACCTAGGTAATTACTACTTTAAACTGAAAAACAACTCAAACATGTTAAATATTTTCGTATGAGAAAATTATTTTAGAATTACGTATGTATGAGAAATTCCAAGTGTACCCGGCCTCTTAATATATTAGACTAATGGAAACGTAACTCCCATACTTCAACCGTTTTGAATTTGGTTCCTTTTCGCACACAATAGCAACGAAACACTAACACTCTTTACGAAATAAAGCCGTTGACATTAATTGTCACTTCTATATTTACACAAAATTGTGTACTGAATACATGCATCTATATATAATGTCAGTCAGTCACCTTTGAGTTTTATATATTGTATAAAACTTAAATGTGACTGACTGACATGGTGATCTATCAACGCACAGTCCAAACCACTGGACGGATCGGGCTGAAATTTTGCATGCACGTAGATGTTATGACTTATGACGCAGGCATCCGCTAAGAAAGGATTTTGATAAATTCCAACCCCAAGGGGTAAAATAGGGGATGAAAGTTTGTATATAATAATAGTTCTTAACGCGAGCGAAGCCGCGGGCAAAAGCTCGTATAATATATAGGTAATATGCATGCATGTATTAGGGTCACATTTTGTAGACTCGTGGACAAATTTTTTGACACAGCTCTTCCTTAGTTTTTATTAATCGTAGATAAGACTAGTAGTCCCGGCGAACTGCGTATCACTTTACTCCTAATATAAACCTTCCATGGACTTCTATGAATATTTCAAGACTAAAATTAGCAAAATCGGTTCAGCCGTTCCCTAGTTTTAGCTAAATTAACAAAATTGAAAATTCCTCTTTATATACATTAGAGACCAAACGAGCAAACTGGTCACCTGATGGAAAGCAACTACCATCGCCTATTAACATTCGCAACATCATAAGGGAGATCGCACACGTCACACTTTTTGTGTGATCGAGTCTGCGGCTTACATACAATCTGATGGCGCGCGCCATGCAGATTGTATGTAAGCCGCAGACTCGATCACACAAAAAGTGTGACGTGTGCGATCTCCCTAAGTGTTATTAAAAATTTCCAACACCATGTCATTGCATGTCACCTCCTAATGAAGACATTTATCTATTACTAGCTTTTGCCCGCGGCTTCGCTCGCGTTAAGAAGTATTCTTATATTCAATCTTTCATCCCCTATTTTAACCCCTTGGCGGTAGAATTGATCAAAATCCTTTCTTAGCGGATGCCTACGTCATAACATCTACCTGCATGCCAAATTTCAGCCCAATCCCTCCAGTGGTTTGGGCTGTGCGTTGATAGATCACCATGTCAGTCAGTCATTCAGTCACTTTTGACTTATATATATTTAGATCTTTTTTCATATTGCAGCCTCCACCAAGCCATATCAGACTGCAACGAGGCTCTGAAACTTGATCCCAACTACGTTAAAGCATATCAGCGGAGGGCATCAGCTAGTGAGAAGCTTGGGTCACTCCGAGCCGCCTCACAGGACCTACAAGAGGTTATCAGACTGGAACCCCACAATAATACTGCTAGGAAACAGCTGGATGACATAAAGAAACGTATGGGAACTAAGGGAGTGAGTATTCTTGTGGTTTTATCGTAGGCTAGATTTATATGTACGACGACGGCTTGACGCGAGAGAGACCACAAACAGACACAACTGTTAACGTGTAACGATTTATTTTTTTATTTAAATAGGATTGGTGCGCATGTGCTGTCATTTACATACATTAAGGCTATGTTTCCACCAGAGGTATGTTGCGAGGAACATACGGACACACACATCTAGCGTCAAACCTGCGCAACTTATCGAAGAAACACAGACAACATAAATCCCCTACTCGATACTAGATGGCGTTAGGTGCGCGAGTACATGCTCGAACTTTGTAGAAATTCCACACTTGTTTACTTGTTCACGCGAGTCAGATACGAATTTTAAGATCCAATAGCATCGCCGCGCTGAGCGAGGTCACGGTAAGCTCACGTCAACGAAGCGATTCTATTGGTTCTCAAAAACACATTCCTCGCAACACATCTCTGATGGAAACTCAGCCTAAGCCTTTCTTTGTCAAAAATTCAAATAAAATGCCACTTTATGAACTAAGGTTTATAAAGTGGCATTTTATTTGAATTTTTGACAAAGATCAAACAAACGATCGGGATGCTACCTGTGGAGTTAACACTACAACAACATGAAATGTCGATGCTACTGCCACAAAGTTGCAGCACACAAACAGCCTACAATACTGAAGGCCTGTTTCACAACTTCCTGATAAAGTGCCGGATAGGCTATTCACAACTTTTTTGACATATTCTCCATACTTTATCTGTTAAGTTAATTGGTGGATAGCCTATCCGGCACTTATCAGGAAGTGGTGAAACAGGGGCTGAATGTTTTTTCTACTTTAACTCATTTGAAAACTTTTAAACACTTTCAGATGAAATCCAAGTCGTCACCTCAGTCGACACCAATATCGGAGTCCAAATCGTTCATACCACCTAATGATTATAAACCAAAGATCATAGAACTACCCGATGAACCGAGTAAAGAAGAGAGAGAATTGGAAAAGTGGAAAGATGGTGTTGGAGAGGATATAAATGTTATCAAACCTGTGAAGAAACCACCGCATTTGAGGTCCAAGGTAATATGGTTGTTGCCTACAAATATTGTATTTTACAAAAAACTCTACAAGGGAGATACTTAGAGAAATCAATAATTAACATACTTAGAGAAATCAAGAATTAACATAATTAATTATTGTTTTAAACTAAAAATTGTAAACCAACTTCCACCTCACAAAAAAAGTATTAAATAATTATTGTTATTATTTCAATAGTGACTTTTTGAGAACTCTCATTAAATTAAACAATTTCTCTACTTAACCTTCACACTCTTGAAGGTGATGCCAGCCAACTTTAAAGGTGACGCCGCGTTAAAGTAAAAAACCGTGTTGGATATGTTTTAGATTGCTTGTTTTCGATGAGAGGCCGGCCCGGCCTCTCATAAAAAACAAGCAATGGAACAGCAAAAAATGGAGAGGGCGTAAGCGACAAAATGGATTTTGTCGCGTAATTAAAAAAAACCATAAATACATTTCATATAAGCTATGGGCAAATTAAAGTGAATGCTTGAACCAATTTATGTACAAAGTTGCAATATCTTAAATA
This sequence comes from Polyommatus iphigenia, assembly GCA_963422495.1. Taxonomy (NCBI): domain Eukaryota; kingdom Metazoa; phylum Arthropoda; class Insecta; order Lepidoptera; family Lycaenidae; genus Polyommatus; species Polyommatus iphigenia. The sequence goes on from OY730180.1 coordinate 3,292,124, forward strand.
TTTATTTCCAATGGTAAAACTTTGGCAGCTCATATCTTCGAAATGTGACACTTTACTCGGTTTTGTCCAAGATTATTTTTTGTTTGTGTTGATGTTAGCTATACATTTTTCAAAGAATTATTCGTGAACGCGATTAAAAAAAAAACAAAATGGCGAACAGTAGGTCGGCCAGGCTCCATACAAAAATCTTCATACCCCTTTTGGAAGCTTAAATCACTTTCCTCTGTTGGCAAAATAGGAATCCCTTTTTTTACAGAGGTCTTTTTGATTGATTATTCTGTGTTATAAAAGTTGACCAATCGTGTTATGCTATGGGTAATTCAAAGACAAAGACATGATGAATACTGACAACAAACTTTAATTTCTTAGTTTTAGTCATTGCTGAGAAAAATCGATATCGCTGCAGCCAAATTATCAATGCGTCGCCTTAAATGTGAATCAAAAGATTTTAGCAATTTGTAGGGCTGGTAATTGTTCATGTCTATTTCACAAAACGGTTTGGAATGTCACAATATGGTTTTACATTGTTTATTATCATTTAATAGAAAAAAAACAATGTGCTCACAATGTGAAAGATTTGCTGATGAGTCTAGGATTTGTGGCTTTAAATGTTTTGTAAAAACACAGTTTATTTTTATACAATATCACCTGTGTACAGTATGAAATTATTTAAGAAGTGTCTACATGACTCTTTTACTCAATCAATCATTACTTGCTTTAAAATCAATCAATTAATAATTTATTTACGTTCCAGAGAGCGCTAAAAAATGTGCCAATACAAGAGATACCTCTAAGCATAATTGACAAAAATACAACCGAGACTGACAAAACTGTGGAGGAAGTCAACTCAAAACTGACAGAACTTTGCAAACCTGACCCCCCGGAGTCAAACAAACTGCTGTCAGATGTTCTGACCACGGAGAAAGTGGAAAATCTGACTGCCCCCCACAATAGCGTCCAGTTCACGTCAGAATGGAAGTACTTAAAGAATAAAATAGGCGCCAGAGGCGATTATTTAAGCGTAAGTGTCTTAATATCAGAGAAGTTGATTCCTACGCAGATAGCGGACCTAAGTAATTTTGAATTCGCTTCACGTCAAACCCATCCGACCGATCACAGCAGCTAACATTGAATTGACATACGACCAAATGATGTAGGTCCGTCAACTGCCTAGGAATCAATTTCCTCGATGGTACTTTTGTAATATATAATAATATTATATTATTATCCCAAACTGTCACTCCATCCAGACTCTGGATCATTTCATCAGTCTACTCACTGCTGCAAAATATAGTTTCTTATTTTTTTAATTTTTGTAATTTTATTTACAGATAATAGACCCAGAGAAGCTACCGGCGATTTTCGCTAACGCCCTAGAGAGTGACATACTGTCGGAAATACTTCAAACTCTACGCCAAGATGTACAGAAGTTCACTAAAAAGTCCGTGTCAGAATATCTACTAGCTCTCAGTAAAGTGAAGAGGTTTTCAACGCTCACACTGTTCCTAACTAGGGAAGATAAAGAGAGTGAGTTTACTTTGTCATTTTGTAGTAGGACTTATTGTTATGAAAAAGTTGTATCGTGTGGGAAAACGACTTTTGGAACGAAGTTCTCGAGGCTAGACGAAAATAGTACATTACGCACCTAGGGCAGGAAAATAAGAAATGTCTCAGATCACATGTAATTCATCAACAAACATGTGATCTGAGGCTTTCTTATTTACTGCCAGTGGTGCGTATACTATTTTTCTCATCGACGGAGGCGGAAAACGGCAACATCGGTAAGCGCAGCGGGAAGAAAGTTGACGTTTTCCGCCCGGAGGTGAGAAAAAGTTGTAACACATTTTTATTAGTTCCTGCGCTATAGGGGAAAAGGGCGTTGATAGTATTCCTTGGCGTCAACTAGATGGCGTTTTTGAGAATAAACAGCGACATCTACCGGACGCTTAAATAAATTTTATTACAATTCCAGGAAAGTGTCGTTGTTAGTCCTAGGCGTCACTAGATGGCGTTTTTTTATACCTTCGTTCCATCCGGGTGTCCTCCAAGTTTTTTTCGGTATATAAAGTAGCCTGTATTCTAATCCAGAGGCTAAGCATGAAGCATGCTTTTTTATCTCTCGTAGTCTCTCTAATGTACCATCGAGGAAATTGATTCCTAGGCAGTTGACAGACCAATGTCATTTGGTCGGATCATGTCAATGCAATGTTAATTGTGATCTGTTGGCTGGGTAATGGGTTTGACTTAACGCGACCAAACTACTTAGGTCCCCCATCTGCCTAGGAATCACTTCTCTGATAGTACAAACTTCATCCAAATGAATACAGCACGGTTATAATCTTGAAGACAATAGTAATACAGAATAGTGTATTGTTACTGTCTTCATGCCTAATACAACAGTGACAGATAAGCAGACAATTTCTCATCAATACTAATATTATAAAGCGGAAGAGTTTGTTTGTTTGTTTGAACGTGCTTATCTCAGGAACTACTGGTCCGATTTGAAAAATTATTTCAGTGTTACATAGCCCATTTATTGAGGAAGGCTATAAGGCTATATTTTAACACGCTAAGACTAGTAGGAGCGAAGCAATAGAGGAAAATGTGAAAAAAACGGGGGAAATTATTTGAAATTGCTTATTATCTTAAGAACTACTGGAACAATTTTTATGTTATTTGGCACACATGAAGAATAGACCACGTGAAGGGACATAGGCTATTTAATGCGGAAAAATGTACGGTTTCCATGAAATAGGGATGATGACAGGGTCAAAGATTAGCTAATTTTGTTAATAAAATAAAGAAATCACGGTAAAAAATAAGTGGTCCCAAAATTTCAGCTTGATAGCATTTGTATTTTTTTTGTTATGCGCCTTTAAATTTGGATAATCAAGTCGAATTTTTTTTCAATTAAATTTCTTAATATTTTTATACCATTCGATAACTTATGCAATCATAAACGCAATATTTAATATACCTACCGAACAAAGTTCTCTCCTGATGCGTACAAACTACGAAAGATTGACGTCATTCTTTCGTAGCACTTTGTATGGAGCGTTTCGGGCAGGTCTATTTTATGAGATGTTTGAATTATCATATCTTGGTGAATTTTTAAGCTATCAGAGTCATTCTTTCAGCGATGTTTCTATTTTTTAAGGGTCTTTCAATTACCAGTAAGAAAAAAAAAATGTCATCATGCCTATTCCTAAATTACGCGGGCAAAGCCGCGCGGAACATCTAGTTTATAATAATAGTAGATATAGATTTAACTTGTGTCTATAGTATTTACAATTTGCAGATAATATTTTTTTCTTTTTCAGCAATCAGAAAACTATTGGTTCACTGCGAGAAGGAAGAAAAACTGACGACGGGCGAAATAGCGGAACTGATGGAGATGTATGAAGTTTAAATGTAATAGGCCAAGAAATTGTAATATTCTATCAGTCATATTTTGTTTAGCTATTGTCAATGTTCTCTCTGCTATAAGTTACGAATACTAAGAATCAGAGATGTTTAATGATCACTTAAGTTTAGTTTAATGAAGAGTTTGACAGAAAATGTATGAAGTTTATGCCAAAGTCTTCATTAAATTAAAGTTAAGTAATAAATCTCTGATTGCGGATTGTAATAATTGATTGAGCAAAGTATCTTACAGTAATAATATGCCATGGAAAATATGTCCAATAATAGTCGAAAGTTAGGTAGATAACACATTGACCCATTTCTACTTGTCTCTTTCGCTTGCCAGATATTTGCTAAATCCCTTTCTTAATAATAATATTTACACAGCATATGATATTTTGGTCGCTGTTTACCATTTGTGTATTAAACCACAATTTTTTTGTTGAATTGTGAATGTAGTCTTGTTCTAATTCATCTAAAGAACATTACTTCATTCATAACTCAATGCGTAATTTAACAGCGTCCATTTACAAGGTTCACTTGTCTACCGTATTATATATTGTATACCAGGGGTTCCCAATCTTTTTCAGCCTGCGGCGCACTTACAAGTCAATATTTTGTCACGGTGCCCTAATTTACCTTGCTATTACAAAAAGATACATTTAAAATAAAAACCTTTAATGATTATATTTAGGTTAATAGTTGCGTGTGTACGGTGAATTATACGGCTATTAATGAACCAAAGATTTCCTTTGGTAGGATTGGTCCTTATGGTCCAAGGATGGATTTAAGATGTGGAGCCACCGCGATTTTTGATGTTAGTTTTTTTTAATTTTAGCAGCTTCTGCTCTGGAGGAAAATAGAGTCTCAATCTGTATATAGGCTTTAATTATGGAACTATTCCAAGTTCGGTACCATATTCGGATGACTTAAGAATGCTAAATTCATTTTAGGACTCATATTTGCACGATAAAGATGTTAAACAACGTAAAAAGAAGAAGAAGAAGAAGCATTATTTAAACGTGCTTATCTTTGTATGAATCAGTAATTACTGGTCCGATTTGAAAAAATCTTTCAGTGTTAGATAGCCCATTTATTGAGGAAGGCTTTAGGCTAAATTTTATTACGCTAAGACTAATATAAGCGAAGAAATAGAGGAAAATGTGAAAAAACGGAGGAAATTATTTGAAAGGGCTTATTTCACGATTTTTTCAGCAATTTTTCTGTTATTTGGCACAGATAAAAAGAAGGAACGTGAATAATCATAGGCTATTTATTGTGGACTAATTTGTCTGTGAAATATCTAATTTACGCGGGCGAAGCAGCATGGAACGTCTAGTAATATTATAAAGCTGAAGAGTTTGTTTTTTTTTTAACGCGCTAATCTCAGGAGCTACTCGTCCGATTTAAAAGAATCTTTCAGTGTTTGATAGCCTATTTATCGAGGAAGGCTATAGCTTATATTTATCACGCTAAGACCAATAGGAGCAAAGATAAAGAGGAATATGTGAAAATAAAGCTGAAGAGTTTGTTTGTTAGTTTGTTTGTTTGAACGCGCTAATCTCAAGAACTACTGGTCCGATTTGAAAAAATCTTTCAGTGTTTGATAGACTATTTATCGAGGAAGGCTATAAGCTATATTTTATCACGCTAAGACCAATAAGAGCAAAGATACAGAGGAAAATGTATAAAAACGGGGAAAATTATTTGATAGGGCTAATATCTCACAGACTACTGGAGCAATTTTTTTGTTATTTGACACGAATATATAGTAGACTACGTGAGATATGGGTTATTAATTTGTGAAAAATATACGGTTTCCGTGAAATTTCAGATTTACGCGGACGAAGCCGCGTAAATCTGAAATTTTAAAATTGAAATTTTAAAGGTTTATTGCTCCATTCATCACCATGTCTTTGGCATGCAGAATAATGCGGCTATCAGCCTCCTTATATTAATTAAGCCCTGTCAACAGCGTTTTCGTTGGTTGAAAATCATATATTCTAAATTTTTTATTTTATTTTATTTTTACTATATTTTATCTAAATATTATTCAAAAACTGGCATTTAAACATTCGATTCAATCGAAAATGATACCAAACTCGCCTACATACCTAAATCCCACGCAGTTATTGATCTCATACCTTGTTGAAGCTAAACCCCCCCCCCCCCACCTCCCCACCCCTCCCCCACCTGCATGAAATATTCAGGTGGCTCCACATCGTAGACCCATCTTAGGGATATAAAGATCAATCCTACCAAAGGAAATCTTTGGTTCAGCAAAAGCCGTATTCCTCGTTTTTTTTGTCTTGTACGCACACGACTATGAGCAAGTAAATAATAAATAATAATAAACAAATATTTAATCATCTGCCTGCTTTGTATTTCTAATTCATATCATAATTTTGTTTTATAATTATGTCAGATATTTGTGGTTATGGATGATGATGGAGTATCGACTCACGGCGCCCCTCTTGCCTTCCCACGGCGCACACTTTGGGAACCCTTGTTGTATACTGTATATTGGTAAAGGCACATGACAAGGATGGCGAATCTTGAATACATACATAATAAGGCTGTGTAACCAACTTTATCAGTTAAAAAGAGATGCATTTATGTGAAATATGTTTTGAGAGTAAAAGAGACAAGCAGCCATTATGATCCGACCGAAATAAACTTTATAGTATTATTACATAGCTGCTAAATAGTTTACAGATTTTTTTAAAGATTGCATTTTGTTTTTGTGTTCAAACTTGTCTGTTGAATATTTCGATTATTAGTGAAGGTGTAACGGCCGTACTTGGAAATATTTTATGATTATTTTAGTTTTAATGTTAATGTCTTTGAATTACTTATCTTTGTTAAATTAAAGTAATTATTAAAATATTTCTCTGAGTGTAGTATGAGTCTTAATAATACTTTGTTATCACACAAATATTCGTAATTATAGTAGGTTACTTTTGTTGTATAAAAATGTGCAATTTCAAATGACCATGTAGCGCCATCTATGTTAATACTCTTCTTGAACAAAATATTTTAGGCAGGTTAGAAGAATTCTGAATTTGTTTTTATTTTAATCTGATAGTTGATACTAGTATTGTAAAGCTAATTAGATGTAACGTACTATTAGAGAAATTGGTTCATAGGCAGATGGAATGATGGTCAAACATATCAATTGATTTCTCGGGTTGTACTATCAGAGAAGTGGATTCCTAGGCAGATGGGGGACCTACGTATTTTGGTCGCGTTACCTCAAACCCATCCGACAAATTGACATGATCCGACCAAATGACGTTGGTCTGTCAACTGCCTAGGAATCAATTTCCTCGATGGTACAATCTCAATGTCTTTCGACAATCGTATATCCAAAGTCCAAACTATGGAGGGTAGATCTACACTCCATAATCCAAACGTAGCATGTCAATAGGAATATTGCCAAGGATCATGATTCATGAGTATTAATATGTTGACGTGTAATAAGAAAATACGCCAACAAGTTGAAGACTTTTGGAATTCATGTTTTTTTCGACTGCGACGCGGTAAAGAACGGTAATGCTAGTTTTAATTATCAGAAGTTTTTGTGGAATACTGGATTGTTTTGTATACTGTGTTTTTTCTATGAATTGGTGCAAGTTTTAGGTTCTGTGATCTAAGTCGAATATAATGTTATTATAACGTATGTTTTATTTACCCCAATAACTCCTTTGAAGAAACCTGGAATGTACGCTTGCGTAGAGATACAGCAAATGTTGTCAGGGTTGTCACTTGTCGCACACCTTGGGGTAAATTATTCAACTATTTGTAGACGATTATGGAAAAAATATTGTCTTAGCAACTCGGGATTGAACCTACTGCCTGCATTATTTTGCAATCTAATTATACTTATTCTTGTAAAATATGTTTGTGCACTATAAAGAACGTGGATTCTAAATGTAAGGGCCGATTAACACCGGATCGGCAGCGGTCGGCAGAGGCGCGATCGGCAGCGGCCGGCAGCGGCGCGAAGAGCACTTTTTTAAACTTTATTTACATACTTATAACTACTAGTATGGCCCGACGGCCGCCAACGGCCCCCTGCAGCGCCTCGAGCCCTTTTAGAAGTTTTCAAGCGATACTAGTAGTTATAAGTATCTAAATAAAGTTTAAAATTATTTCACACTAAAAGTGCTCTTCGCGCCGCTGCCGGCCGCTGCCGATCCGGTGTGAATCGGCCCTAAGTGTGATCTTGTAGATCGAAATACAAAAAAAAAAACAAAGGATATTGTAATTTATAAAAAAACTCCAGCCTCTGGCTCCAAAGTTTTTCAAAATTGATTTATCATCTTAAATATATTGCGGTTATAATACAATTTAAATACATAATAATTATGTTTTGTTTTGTGATACAATCTTCGTTTATAATACTTCGTTTTAGTTTTAATATATGGCAACAGATGGCGCTATTTGGACACTTACTAAACTTAATATTTTTTAAATTAGAATATTTATTTTAAACATTTTATCACGGCATTCTCACGGTAACGCGAACCACCGTACGCTATAAACTAAAGTCCACGCGGACGTAGTCGCCGGCAAGTGGCAACAGTAAATGGGTGTAAGTATGAGCCAAACCTTCTTGCAAAACTAGAGTACATGTGCGTGGTAAAGGCAACTTCTTACATCTAAATATTGCCGTTATGATTATATTTTGTGATACCTACCACAATGTTCGCTCATAATACAACGCCTGTAATTTTTTCATAGCAATCACGCTTTCTCGCTATTCAAAAATGGTAGGCGCTAACAAAAAACATTTCCTGACTACTTACATTAACAAAATATGCCGTTAAAATTATCTGAGTAGGTGTTAAGAACACGAAATTCAACCCTAAGGGGTTAATTGGGTTGAAAATTAATGCAAATTTAAAGTGGCTGAACCGGATACCGCCTATTAGGGTTAATTTAAGGCGCGATTACATAAGATGGATATAGCTGGTGACAGGTATTAGATGGTACAAGAATGAAAGTATCTAACCAAAGCATAGAATTTTAGAGTTGAAAATATGAAACACAAAATCTCATTGTAATGTTTTAAGGTAAGACCACACTAGAGCAACACGACACGGCGCGACACTTCACTTCCCCGCTAACATATTATGTGCAATGTGTGCAATGCACACGGACGCCATCCTCTAGGGGCGCCAAATCGCCATCTTTAGGGGCACCAAAACCAAGGACCCAAAAAATTTGCCTAAAGGGGCGCCAAAATCCATTTTTTGCACACAGGCGCCACCCAACTAGCAAATTAGTCCTTTAACAAAAAGCCTAAATGACATTTAGTCGTATAGAAATCGTATAGTTGTAATTAAAGTTTCCAACATCGTGTAACAATATATTAAACGAACAATAGGTCATATAAGAGCTTAGTCATTTAATTTAGTCCTGTAATCGTTAACACGACCAAATTATATGACTATCCTATAAATATCGCAGTTGTGACCTTTAAAATACATATTTGATGTTGTATAAAATTAATTTACATAACAATCATAATCTGGTTGTAATCCCGACCATAACACTACTCTTTATCAGTAATAAGATTTCTACATGGCTATCATGTAAAGTCCATATATTTAACTGTTATAAAATACATCGTTATATATACGTTTCTTACATGATTTTCGACTCTCATTATACGACTATTATAAAATATTTATGAGCCTAATATTCATATTTTGAGAACTTAAATAACTGACTTATGTTATGATTTTAAAATACTTTTAAAACTTACTGTTATAAAACATTTTAGTTATTTAATGATATTTTCATGTTTCTCTTTTACGACTTTGGCCAAGAAATAATCGGCCAAGTGCGATTCGGGCTCGCGCACAAATGGTTCTATAATCTATACCGTTATAGAGCAAACGTTGGCCAAAAATTTTTCTTATGGGAGCACACTTAATATATTTTTATTTCATTTTAATTTTATTATTAAAGAAGTGTTAACATAGCGGTTCTTGAGACACAGCTCCTGAAGACAGGCAGATGGACAGACAGAAAGATAAACAGATATCAAAGTCTTAGTAATAGGGTCCCGCTTTTACCTTTTTGGTACGGAACCCTAAAATATAGAACTTTCCAATAACTTCAAATCTTTAATTAGTTAAAAATTTTTTCGACATCAGAAATTATCACCTTCTTGAGAATTCGATAAAATGCATGGGTTTCCACTTTGTTACTGTACCCTTAAAATGGCGGATGATAAAATAAATAAATGGTAACATATGCGACTAATAGTCATGAGACATCATATAAAAGTCATCATCATTACCTAAAATCGTGTAACTGTAAAATCTTAAATTAAATTAAATTTAGAAATATTTTGCAATTATTCGAAGGGGGCGTTAAAAATTTGTTAAAAAACGTATATACAATCGTCGAGAAATTTAATTTCCCTCAGAAAAGTAGATATTGTTACCGACTAACACCAAACACATTATAGTCAATAGCATTAATTCAATAATAAATATGGCAGACAAACTTTTACCAACATGATGGCTACTTTTTCTTTTATCTTACTTCAACAGAACTGTAAAGTAATTAGTATCCGCAAAAGGGTAATGCTGATAACTACTTCCCAATTTTTATACAACATCTACTGGATCACAATACGACGAAACCGTTAAAAAATTAATCACTTTACGACTGCTATACGAATATTTAGCCACTAAAACGACCATGACACGATCGCTATACAAATAAAAGTTATATATTTTGCGCCTATTTCGCGTCATATAAAGGTTAATACGAATGCTTTATAACCAAAAAGGCCTGACCTCAAGTTATAACCAAAACGTTGTCTCGAAAATTATATGACTAAATTTTGCTAGTTGGGCAGTAGCCCTTACGGGGGCCCTGTTCCACAGTGAAGTTTCGAGGCCCTAAACCTCTAAACCACAAGGTATTTTCTGCAGAAAGCCTGTAGTCGACCTTTGTCCTTTCACGTGGATATATCGTATATCTTACGAACAATACAGGGTGTATTGTGTACCGTGACGCGGCGGTTCCATTGTCGGACACCCTGTACACGCGAGCTTTGACGGATTAAAAAGCGATGATAGCTCTAAATTGTACTTGAGTGTAGTTAGTGGCATTTTTCGAAATGATAACATAATAATATTATAACAAAGACGTTTTAAAAACACTGCCTTTGCACGAGGAGACTCAAAAAGAAAAAAAAAACATCCTAATAAATTGGACTAGAATAATAGGGTCACTATATTTAATTAGTAATAGTAACATTATTTAATTATTTATGTAGGTAACACTACGTTTACAAAATCCCAATAAAATATTATACAGTAAGTTCATCAATGCATTCTAATTTCTAAATTACTTTTGAAAGAAAATTGATCATTATTACGATTTCACTATCACAATAATTATTACAAAGCAATACGAAATTCGTTTTTATTTCGTAGGATACGAGTACCTACCTAGTTTATATTCTTAGAGATCAACTACGATAACATGGCGCGCCCCTCCAAATGACTGTTTCAATGTGTGTAGTCACATCCTTATGAAAGAGTTTGTATGTAGTAAGTATTCAACCAATCACAGTATTCGTCTACGAATAATAAAACCTAAGGAAACGTAACTCCCATACTAATACAGTTTTAAATTTGGTTCCATTCGAACTGTCATGTAACGTCAGCCTTTATACCACTCAAGGTCACCTAAATATTGCAAATGTATGAAAAGTGAACCTAAGGTACACTTTTTTGACAAGTATTTTGGAGCATGTTTTTTGACGGAGTTACTCTTCCTTAGTTTTTATTATTCGTAGGTATTCGTAATATTTCACTTAATTTGACAAAGATTTGTTGGTCAACTAATCATAACTAGCCGACCGCGCAAGACAACGCACTTCAAACATGGAATTAATATATACTTCGTATAACTGGAAAGCTCACTGTGCATCTAAGCACGTGCTGAGTGAGAGGTCATAAGCCTTGGTCCATCTCTCTCTAACTAGTGTAACCATTCCTATGACCTATCTGTAGGACATTCAATTATAATGCAAGTGCAAAGCAGTGCCTATAATTGTCCTATCGGTCAATCTCGGCGATAGCGGCTACGAATAATGAAGTTTTTATTATTCGTAGGGTAGCGGTCAATAACCCTCTGTCAATTTTTTTCATATTTCCTAGTTTTCTATACAAACCACGATTGACAATAAAGTGACAAAATATGTTTCTAATTGGGGTTATATCGTGTTTTGTTTAACTCGATGTGAACTGAATATGAAGTTACACTTCGAACTTATAAAAAGTTGGAAATTATCATTTTAAGAGTTACCCATTATAGGCCATAGGTTTTTCTTTCAATCTATAATAGCCTGTGTCTCTTTAAGAGTAAAATTTTTGGTTAAAGTTATCAAAATACAGTGAAGGCATTTTCCACTTAACACCTAGACTAGTAAGGTCAACAACCGCTACCGCCAACTTTTAACGATTTGAAATGAAAATACGACTATTGAAATTAAAACGATATATGATTATAATATATATTGTTTATAATATAACATTAATATGAAGCAGAAATATTATGTTTTATATACTTTGAACTAAACAATTATTAATTTTTAATTTTCTTTGGAAAAAGGGAATTTCATAAATAAAGGTGAAAAATAATAAAACACAGTAAAATGCGTAATATTTAATTTTAAAACATAATACATTTTAATTTTTAAATCTCTTCTTATGATTTTCCGTTTAAGATTTTTTAACTCACGCTTTATTTTTCTTGGGGTTGCAACTTGCAAGCAAAGTACCTAGATGTTTGTGTATTTACGTAAATTTTTATTTATTTTCTTCCTTGGAGAACTTTTAGAAGATCCAGGTTGTGTGTTTTCTAAAGTATTGAAGCGTATAATGCTTAACACTTTAATTTTATTTCCGGAAAAAATCTGTAATGCAATTACATAAAAATAAGTAGGTATTGTTACAAATTGCTGTTCAGTAACTTTTTATTAGGATACAATGTTGCTTATCTATACTAATATTATAAATGCGAAAGTATCTCTGTCTGTCTGTCTGTCTCGCTTTCACGCAAAAACTACTGAACTGATTGTAATGAAATTTTGTACACAGATAGTTTAAAGCCTGAAAAAGGACATAGGCTACTTTTTAACTGGAAAAAGGGGTTGTAAGGGGGTGTTTATGCGTAAATTTGTTCAAATTAAGTTAGTTCCAAAAATTCATAACAGATGGCGCTAAGAGCTGCCTACATCTCGCTATCGCTTGCTCATGCGTCTTTCTATAAGAGGTGGTACCATGTTTAGTTGTGTTTATCGATTCATTCGATTGTTATACATGTTTTTAAATAATTCACTACTCAGTACTTTATCTATGCAGTGACGTAACCTTAAACATGATGGGTAAAGCTAAAGTTGTGAAATGGGGGCTAAATAAGCTTTGAAATTTGTTATAAAGTTTAATTTTAAAAAATGAAATAGTATGTGCACACTGCACAGCTGTTTTGGGTTTTTTTGATTTATGGGGTACCACTGGTACCAGGGTTTTCAAAGCTTTAAATTTGACACCAATTTTATTGACACCGCGCGCTATAAACTGAAGTCCACGCGGACGAAGTCGCGGGCAACAGCTAGTTTCAAATATTTTTAAATTACCTTTGGAAAGATAGCAGGAGTCAAAGGTTTCAATCTTTTCCGATGTTCTGTTCGATAATTTTCAGGTTAGAAATGAAGTGAACAAACTACAGAGTTTTGACGTAAGTTCCCGGGTATCACCTTTAACCACTTTTTCTTTAGCTCTAAATCTGAAGGCAAACTGGAAATATAAAATTTATATATTAAATACCATTTTCTATTATACTAATTAACTATTTGGTTTTGCTTGGCGTAGTAAAGAATACTCATTAAAGCTTCTACATGCTTTTTGATGCAGAGGTACATGCAAATAGTGAATTTCCAAGGTATTTAGTGACACAACAAGTGTAAATTTAGTACATAATTAGGTAATAACAATAACAAAACAAAAACGTAAAGTTCAAAATACGTGGTCACCCTAGTTCATACTGAATGTCAAACTTACCTGTGAAAAGATAATCCAGTCAGGGTACGATTCTTTCACACAGCCATCACAGCACATACATTTTTAACAATTTTACAATCCAATACACTATTTTTAAGCTTGGAAAGCATTACTAATAACTCCATACGAAAACAAAGAAAACGCCATATTGCTTTTGTCGTTTGACGTTTGTGGTGCTTTATACCATTTTCAAAGTGTTGCCTAGTGTAAATGTAATAAAACTAACTACCTACCATAATTTTTAAATGTCGTGAAACATAACATTTGGATATATCTGGACCTACAAACTTTTGCATTCAATATTTTTATTAGTATACAAGTACAAACATACAGCACGTGATATTCATAAACAAAATGTTTGTCTTTGCTGTGAAAGAACTGTTCTTGAATTTACTACCGATAAACTTAAAATATTTTACATGGCAATTGTGCGAAAGAGACACACCAAGAAAAAGTTTGTCTCACGTGGGCACACTTCCCAGAGTAAATATTAGTTATTAAAAAAAATACTTTAATGACTTGATAATAAGGTTCATTTTGACACTCAAGAAGACAGCAAGTGAGCATTCCAGTTATGCGTAGTATATATTAATTCCATGACTTCAAACGTTTTGAATTTTGGAGGGGCGCGCCATGTTATAGTAGTTGATCTCTACGTAGCTTAACTATTTATTTAGTAATCTGCGGTATAACTTACGTAGTAACTTTTTTTAATCTGTGGTAAAACGTTGAGCGGATAAGTTTTCCACCTACCCTCACCTTTTATTACTGCTTAGTAGTTAGGTACGTAACTTGCGGCGATTCCGCGCGCGTTTATTCGCCGTTTGTTTTAATTGTTTAATTTATTTGTTATTCGTGTAATTATATTGTGTTCTTGTGTGTGTGTTGAAAATATTGTGTGTGAACTGTGAACTAGCAAAGAAGATTCGTGTAATTATGTGTTCTTGTGTGTGTGTTGAAAATATTGTGTGTGAACTAGGAACTAGCAAAGAAGATTCGTGTAATTTTATGTGTTCTTGTGGGTGTGTGTTGAAAATATTGTGTGTGAACTAGCAGGGTCTCCAGAAGGCGCCTTTGCAAGTGATCTGTGAGTGATCTGTCACGTGTTTGATATTATTCGTCTCTTGTACAACCGCCAACGTTCGATCTATAATCTTATAATATCTTTAAGCGAGCAATTCTTGTATATTATATATTATAATTGGAATCTCGGAATCGACTCCAACGATTTTCATGAGTATATAATATATATACTATACATATATAGGGGGTTTCGGGGGCGATAAATCGATCCAGCTAGGAATCATTTTTAGAAAATGTCATTTTATTCGTGTTCAATCGAATTCCGAGCAAAGCTCGGTCAAATAGCTAGTTATAATTTAAATATGAACAGCAGAATATTATGTTGCTCATCTCAAAAACAACCGATTTCGCTAAGTATTTTTTTTGCATTTGATGATATCGGAGGAAGGTTATTATGAAATTTTTATTAACTATTCGCAGAGACTATTCGTAAATCGTAGTTAATAATACGAAAGAAAAATTTTATGTCATTTAAAATTTTTAAAATACCTACTAGCTTAATAGAAAAAAAAACAAATCTACAGGAGTATTTCCGAGCAACCAAAGATCTTAGAGCTAGCGACATTGCTTCGTGTCGTGTCACGATAATCGTATCCGATCATGTCGGAGCAACTAAAACGGATCGCTAATGCAATTTTAATGATAGCGTACTCGTAGTACAAAGACATTGTAGTACAATCATCAATAACGGGGTAATCTTGGTTAATTTAGCGAATGGTGCAGCAAAAACTTAACATAATTAATTGCCACTCATACCTGTCACCTGATGTTGTCTAAGCCAGGGGTTCTCAAACTTATTTTGTCTACTGCTCACTTTGTGAAAAAATTATGTGTTAGCGCCCCAATAATATGCATCCAGATGAAACAAATCACCCCCAAGCTTCTATACAACGCCCTTTTATTTTTTCTGGGTCCCACACTGCCCCCTTTAGACCTTCAGCGCCCACAAGGGGTCGTTATCACCCACTTTGGTAAAGACTGGTCTAAACTGAGGATATTATGGAACGATGTTCAGGAAAATTCATAGGCAGATGGCGGACCTACGTTATTTTGTCCGGTTATGCAGCCCCGGATTTATAAATAGGTAGGCCGTTAATCTTTATAGGCCACGGCTTAGGGACGGCAGTAATCAGCATCCTAAAGTGCTCCAAGGCTTTAAATAAATGTGGACAGGGTGCTTCTGGTAAAGGAGAACTGTCAAACACATGCCAAAAATGACGTTTTTGTACGATAGAAGCGTTAGTTCCTTTTCTTGCCACGTTCATTTACTGTGTTACTTATAAACCGAGTATAAAAGTAATACTCAGTATAAACTTGGAATAAGCAAAATCGCGACTCATAAACCAGGTATAACTTATACCTAGTATAAGGTTGGTGTAACTCCCATACAAACGTTATACCAACGTTATTCCAACCCCCGCCCTAGTTTAACCTCGATATAACTTGGGTTGACAGTTCACATTTCGTAACATAGCCTTACAGAGTATTTCATAAATAAAACTTTTATAATAATTTGTGATTCCAAAAGATTTCGTTTAAAGTATCGCTTTTCTAAACATGGTGTCCTGTTTTTAAATCGACTATTTGATGGCGCAATATCAATGTACTTACAAGTTACAACGTATTTGAAAAAGTTATGAAAACACTTCCAAAATATTATGTTGATTTTTTTTTCTTATCCTTCGATCGCGGATTCTTGTAAATCTATTGTTATTCTATTGTTGTCGCGATCACCGGTGCTGTTATGTGGCTTGATTGGTTAAGGCACTAGGTATGGCTAATAAAATAAGGCCAGTGTCGAGTAAATAGCGGGAAAACTATATTCTTGTTACTTGTGCATGATTATGATTTATGATTATCTAATAATATTTAATAATTACTTCACCAACATTACACATTAACAGAATTCACAGTCAAAAACCGACTTTCTACCTTTTTTTATTCAATACTATTGTCTATTTGCGGCGTTGCCGTCTTGTGCTTCGGGAATAGCGGTGGTATAGTTATGACAACCTTTTACCGAGTTTATGAGTTAGAAAGTAATCTAAGGTTATTCCAAATTTATACCGAGTATAACTATTCCTAGTATAAGCTTGGAATATCCTAAGGATAGTCAATTTTTATAAGTAACACCGTTAGAGTTTAGACTTAGAGCCTTGTCGAACTGTAGTGTGGCGACTGGCGGCAACGTCCATAGAGGCCCAACAGATTTCGTACATGGAGCGGCGGAAATAAAGTAGGCGGAATAATATTTTTTAATCATTTTGTAAGTAGTAAGAGTAGATAGCAAATGAAAATAATTTGACTCATATTTGTGTTTATTAAGTTATTTATTACAAAAGACTCTTTGCATGTTTATAATAATTATTACTACTTAATTAAATATGGGAATAAAAATAACGATCACCAAAAAATACTTTGATACCCAATAGTTTGCTAAAAATAAATACTTGACACCAATATTTTAGATAGGCATGTATTTAACGCGGCGACAAATTGATACCATTCCGGGTCTTAAAAAAACTGAAAATGGATAGTAATTAAACTACTTTGGCGACTAATTTGAGGTAGCATTTTAACTAGGAAGCGGCGGCTTTTTAATGAGTTTTGAGGTTTTATTTAAATTTTATCTGGCAGTGATTTTCTTTTGTGGCTATTGAATTTCTTCTACTCGTAAGGCGACAAATTATTGGCGGATAAAATAGTTAAAATAGGCTTTCATAAATTCTAAATTGGGGTTGTCTATAAACTTGACCAAGGTCTGAAATAAATATAAACAAGATCTCATAAAAAATTCTTTTGGCTACATTTTTAGGGATCTAAATAAAACAAATTGTGACATGCAAAAAACTATTTTTGGTCTATTTAATTTTTTCTTGACTATAATAAGTGTAACAAAAGGGAGTGAAAAAATTATGTATCGAACGGAAAACTAATCTAAGTCAATCAAAATCGATTAATTTAATTAGTTTTGATTTAATCATGGGCGCCTGCAGGGGGGTACACTTGCACCCCTTGGGAATCTCAAGATTAAAATAACCTATTTACTTTGAGTAACTTACTTTTTAACGCCTTTAACCCAACCTACAACGTGTTTTGTGACGGTCGCCGGCTGCTGCCGCAGCACAGTCACAGTTCTAACCTACGCCCCCCGAGCCCCCCTTTTGCTTTGTAACGATCGCCGGCTGCTGCCGCAGCACGCTCGCTGCGCTCGCTCGGCTCCATCTGTGTTGTGGTCTAAGTTCTAACCTAACCTACTTTTGGACTTTCTGAATTGTTTTTTTTTGTTTTGGGCTGCGCCCCTCCCCCCCCCCCCCCGTCCCCCCACTTCGGTATCCGTGGTTAAGTAGGCCTTCTGTGAAGTCTTTTCATTAATAATGAATGCTCCGCAGCCCTCAACCTGCTCAGACACACGAGCTTATTTGCCGCCTTTTTCAAGAATTTACGAATCTGCAAACAATATTCTAATATCCAATTACATTATTATAATACCCATTTTCAGTTTTAAAGCCAATAGTTGCCAGTGAAGAATGTTTGATATCCCCTCGGAAAAATGAATAATTAATTAGTCGCCACATTAGGTTTTATAATATACCTTAACCAGTTTTACACTGATCCCGCTTGATATATTTGATACCTTACAGTAGCAGCCGTTTTTTAGTTTTTTTGATCCTAGCCTTTTGTTGCTTGTATAGTTTAATAGTTGCTAAGATATTTAATCACTGCAAAGTTAGTTTTTTGTGACTTAATAGAAACGCCTAAAAAAGATATCAGTTGCCGTGTTATTTATTTGCCTTTAAGATATACTATATAAGGTGTAACAAAACTAAGTGATAATACTTTAGGATGTGTACGTGTTCCTTATAGTGAGTTTACTGTGAAAGTAGCAGCGCTGAATGAGCAAAATTTTTTCACTTTTGTATGGGCAAGCGCCCCAGTGTAACGAGTTTCTCCATACAAAAGTGAAAAAAAATTTGGTTTCTTCACCAAACTTCAAAATGCCTGACAAGTGACAACAGTGCCTGTTTTTTTTAATGGCTGTTGGCTATAAATAAGTAATAACCATAATAAATGCCAGTGTCAAGTATTAAATAGCGAGAAGAAAAAATCGTATGACGTTTCTCTCGGCGAGTTTGACTACGTGACAAAACTCTAGACCCCTTCCCCCCCTCTTGTGACCAAGCGTAGTATTTTGAAGACCCCCCTCCTCCCCCTAAATGGGTCACGTAGTATCGGTATGTTCCCTAAGTACTAAGTACTTTCATAAAAAATAAAAATTCGGCACTGTAGCAGACCTACGTTATTTGGTCGTACTAAGTGCACCACCTACGTAATTTAGTCCGATTATGTCAAACATAGACTGATTGATTTGACATAGCCCGACCAAATTAATCCTTCAAGCCCCATAAGAGCACCGTTGATCGCGACAACAATAGAATACAATAGCATTTCCAAGAATCCGCGATCGAAGGATTAATATATTATATTATCTATCTATATTTATAAAATTACATCTCCTGACTGACTTATTGACTGATTCATCATCGCTGAGCAAAAACTGTTAAAGTTACAGCCAAGAAATTTGGTGAGTAGGGTTGTTTTATTAAGTATACACCCACTAAGGAAGGAATTTTTAAAATTTTACCCCGAAGGGGTTGAAGTAGGGGTTGAAAGTTTGAATGAAAGCCCGTCATTTCTTGAGTTAGAAACATGAAAGATTATTGACGTTTGCGTTTGACCTTTGCTTAAATAGGGTACGGGACCCTATTTTACCCTTTGTATAAGGAACCACAAAAAGGGGAAAACTATCCATCTTTGTTATTATACTATGTTAACGCGGACGAAGTCGCGGGCAACAGCTAGTATAACCATATAAGTTATAACGTAGAGTGTAGACTATGCGCCATATGCCTCAATCAATTATTTCTGTAATACAATCGAAAAATCTTTGCTTCGTTTCTACGTCAATTTCACTTGTTAAAATTTAAAATTGCCCCAAACACATAATACAATAGTCGTGTGTGTACAAGACAAAAAAACGAGGAATACGGCTTTTGCTGAACCAAAGATTTCCTTTGGTAGGATTGATCTTTATATCCCTAAGATGGGTTTACGATGTGGAGCCACCTGAATATTTCATGCAGGTGGGGGAGGGGGGGTTTTTTAGTTAAACAAGGTAAGAGGTCAATAATTGAATGGGATTTAGGTATATAGTCGAGTTTGGTATCATTTTCGATTGAATCGAATGTTTAAATGCCAGTTTTGGAATAATATTTAGATAAAAGATAGTAAAAATAAAAATAAAAAATAAAAATAGAATATATGATTTTCAACCAACGAAAACGCTGTTGATAGGGCTTAATTAATATAAAGAGGCTGACAGCCGCATTATTCTGCATGCCAGAGACATGGTGATGAATGGAGCAATAAATATATTAATATTACTAGACGTTCCGCGCGGCTTCGTCCGCGTAAATCTGAAATTTCACGGAAACCGTATATTTTTCACATATTAATAACCCATGTCTCACGTAGTCTACTATATATTCGTGTCAAATAACATAAAAATTGCTCCAGTAGTCTGTGAGATATTAGCCCTTTCAAATAATTTCCCCCGTTTTTTCCACATTTTCCTCTATTTCTTCGTTTATATTCTTCTCTTAGCGTAATAAAATATAGCCTATAGCCTTCCTCGATAAATGGGCTATCTAACACTGAAAGAATTTTTCAAATCGGACCAGTAATTACAGACTCGTACTAAGATTAGCGCGTTTAAATAATGCTTCTTCTTCTTCTTCTTTTTACATTGTTTAACATCTTTATCGTGCAAATATGAGTCCTAAAATGAATTTAGCATTCTTAAGTCATCCGAATATGGTACCGAACTTGGAATAGTACCAAAATTAATGCCTCTATACAGATTGAGACTCTATTTTCCTCCAGAGCAGAAGCTGCTAAAATTAAAAAAAACTAACATCAAAAATCGCGGTGGCTCCACGTCTTAAATCCATCCTTGGGCCATAAGGACCAATCCTACCAAAGGAAATCTTTGGTTCAGCAAAAGCCATTTAATTTACCGTACACACGCAACTACAACGCATAGAACACAATATCTTGCCACGCTTTTTACCCGACTGCCAGGAAGGGTTGTTTTTGTATCGACTTGCTGTGTATACTCACGTATAATTATTGAGTATACTATCTATCTGAATCCATACTAATATTATAAATGTGAAAATGTGTCTTGTCTGTTACCTCTGCACGCCTAAACCACTGAACCGATTTTGCTGTTTGTTAACTTTAAGTGAATACTTTGAGTCCCGGGGAAGGACATAGGATACTTTATCCCAGAATATTGTACGGTTTCCGTGCGATAAACAAATTTTTAGAATTTATAAAAATCCTTCATTGATTGAAAAAATACAACCATAAAAAATAAATTACGGAATCCAGTTAAAATATACATAAAAAGTAGTAAATACTCGAAGCTAACATAGTAAATAGATTAAAATCCGTGTTTGGTGTAAAACCTAACTTTTTAGTTTTTTCAACTTTATGTAAAAACAAAAATTCAATTAATCGCTTTAAATGTAATTTAAATACTCGCAAAGCTCTGCGTTCCTAATATTTTTATTATTGTTCAATAAAGCTACGGATTTGTTATTCAACGCACTCGTTCATCAGATTTGATAATTACTTTTTTTTAGTACAAGTTCCTTTTTTTTTTCGGGAAAAATTACTAAATTCTTAGTCTAAGATGGTTTTGTAAAAAGAGGCGAGGCTAAGAAAGTTGCGTAAGAATAAACGCAAATATTGCTATCTCTAGGCGCATGGGATCCGGGGGCACATAAGCTTTTTAGAGGAATATCTAAGAAGCTTGTTGAAGCCACCCGAGACCCCAGGGCTGGGAGCTACCTGGCACAGCGGATAGCAATTGCCATCCAACGTGGCAATGCTGTCAGCTTGCTGGGCACTCTGCCAGATGGGGACGACTTGGGCAAGTTTTTCTTTTTATAGTTTTATATTTAAAATTTGTATATATATCTGTATATTTTAGATTGTATTTTAGTGCTTAGATTTTTATCCTATTATTCATAACATTTATTATTATATTTCTAATTAAATAAATTAAAATAAAATCATTATTCAATCTACTTCATAATCTCAAATATTCTGTAAGTAAATACTAAATATTGTTTAATTCGAAATATTATATTGTATAAGTATTTCTGACTGTCTGTTACCACTAACCAAGTGGTAACAGACAGTCAGAAATACTCTTACGGCATTTTAAATTTACACTACATGGCACGTTGAAATTCTCGAACCGATGGAATTTTGTGATATTAAGAATGAATGAAGATAATATTATTATCACAATATAGGATAGTTTTTCTTCCGGAAGAAGAAAGATATTACGAATTAACGAATTATGCTGCGACCAAGTTTCAATGCATTTAATAAGAAATAAACTAAATCATCAAATTCCTCTTTTTGATAACGTCATTACAAAACCGTTCGTTAGGTCAGTTAATTTATTTGTAGATTGTTTGATGCAATCTACATTGACATGTAAATGGATCGAAAAAAGCTAGCCAAATGTATTAAAAGATTACCGCAAAGATAATTCTTAAGTAATGAATGTCGGTCGTTTAACTATTCATTTTGCTGCAATGCATTTGAGTCACCTAACAGTTCAAATCATGGATACGTTTTCAACGATGAGCCGCCTCAATGCGATCTTAAGATTCGTTAGTCTCTCTTGTATTGTTCATGATAGGACCACCTTGAGACATTCTTGGTCCTTATATAAGGCCTCTTTTCATGTAATCTCCCTCACCACCTTTACTATTTTGAGCCTGTACGTCAAATTTTATTTTAACAACGGGATCTCTTCCTTTAGTTTCAAAGATGTCATTCAATTTGTCTACTTGCTCGGCTACGTTCAGTACCTCAGTGATTTGTACTTCGTCTATAAGTATAGACAGCTGTATTTGGACTATATCAACATGTATGACCACATCGATAGTATCCTTGGCATCAACTACATTAGCACCATCAAATCTAGAGTCACAAAAATCTGCTTAGTCTTTCTTATCTTCGATTTGTGCTGCAGTATTTTTGACTACGCCTCCTGGATATTCTTCTACGGTTGGGTCATCCCTACACTTTACTCTATCGAATACGTTTTTTACCTTCTTAAAAATTTGAGTCTCGCTGATATGATTGCAAATATGTATCAACTTGAGTATCGACTTCGCGCGATTGGAGATTTATTAGAAAACGATAAAACAAGTTCTATTATTGTGAAATCTGTTCATGAAGATATTAAATTGACGGTTGATGCTTTTGATCATAAGGCTTATAAGTTGGATCTGGCGGCTCTCCATCATGATCGACCAGAGGTGATATTGTGGATCTCAAGATGTTACCTTCTACTTTTAGATCAAGCTGACTGTATTAATGCGATGTATGGTTTAAGAGTAAGTACTAAGTACCTGATTGGCCACATTATACAAGTTCTTCAGGTGAACATCTTGTATAAAATCATAATGGTATTATTGAAAAAATAACTTGATAATAATTGTTGATTTCTAACATGGATAATTATTTCAGATATTGGTGACCAGCATTATAATTTTAATAACATTAATAATGTCACTTAACACTATTATCCGTTTGGTTCTGGGCTCTATGGTAAGTGTTTGTTAATATATCTATGTATACCTACATATTTTAATTATTATTAACGAAGAAGAAGTTAACCTAAAAACAATTTGATAAATCCTAATCCTTTTTTAATATCTACAATAGTTAAGTAGTTATAATAATAATAATTTTATCTATACTCATCTTAAGCTAAAATATCAGTATAGTCGGTAGTATTATTTTGACATTTACGCCAATACTTGTAACTCATCGAGGCTAGACGTGATTAGTGTTTTCGTAACTTTTTTTAGAGAGTGGACAGTCAAATCGTTGAGTGCATCCTCATCGTTTCGACAATTTTTCGAGTTTTTAGCAGCTGTTTTGTCGTCAATTGCGGCATCCATCGCTTCGAGAGGTGCTACAGAGAGTCAGAGAGGATTATTCGAATCATTGATCACAATCTTATCAACAGAAATATTTGTAAGTATAAGAGTTCTTATATTTACTTCTAGACAGGTTTGTACTATCTGATTCCCTTTCGTATATTCGAGTTTTTTAATACTTGCAGTCATTCCACAATTTTTAGCTTATATTATTATCATCGGTTGCATTAAAACTATTATAGTCTCTAGTATCACCGAGTAATTAATTTTATTTTCCAAGAAATTTGTCATTTTCATTTACACTTATTAACACATCGTCTTTATGTTTTTTTATTTCATTTTTATCACTCTTTTCTACGTCATTTCCATCTAAACTTCTCTACTGATCATAGTCTTTGTGTTTCATTTCATTTTTCTCATATTTTCTTCACTCTTTTCTTCTACATTTCGCTATTGATTATCGTCTTTATGTTTTATACAATATGTTTTATATCATTCTTTCTCATATCTTCTTCGTTTTTTTCTACTATATTCTCATGTTTTCAGCCCCCTCCACCCACCGGGCTCTCCGTGATCTCAGAGACCTCATCCTCTCCAGGCCTCTGAACTTCCACGCGCACAACTTCTACTGCCTCGACTACACTTTCCTCGTGTCAGTCAGCTCCGCCACCGTCACATACACCATCATACTGTAGCAGAATATGCAGTGAAATGCAAACAAGATAAAAAAGATAATACTTTAAGGTTTCTGTCATCTTTAATCATAATATTACATACGAGTATTACGAGTATTATTATACTTTCCTATTTTAGTACTTTTGCTCTGAATTACCTAGTTAGTGATAAAAAGATTATAGTGAGGGAGCCCTAGAACGATTTTTTTTTTGTGATTACTAACAAGCTAATTTTTTGTGAGACAAACAACTTTTTTTATTTTCAAAAAATCTCGAAAGTGGTAGCTAACAGAGATAGAAAGGATTTCATACTTTGACTTGATGGTCCTAAAATATGGATTGTTTTATTTGTAGGACATGGTTACTCTTATATATAACTATGAACCTACCAATATACAAAAAATCAGCTGGTTAGGGTTCCGTTTTACGGTTCTGTAAGTATCAACATTCTGAAAGCATTTTTTTTTAATCTATTCAGAAATAAAACTATTTTTATTTTATTTTATTTAAAAAAAAACAAAACTTGATTGACTACTGTACCCTAAAATGGAACCCCAACCAGCTGATTTTTTGTATAGCGGTAACTGGTAGGTTAATAGTTAAGTTAGTTATAATTTTAAGAGCAATCTTGTCCTACAAATAAAACAATCCATATTTTAGGACCATCAAGTCAAAGTATGAAATCCTTTCTATCTCTGTTAGCTACACTTTCGAGATTTTTCGAAAATAAAATGTTGTTCGTCTTATCAAAATGCAGAGCCTACTCACAAAAAATTTGCTTGTTAGTAACAACGATTATAGTAATCACTAATCACAAAAAAAAATGTTCTCATTATTATCAAATTGTTTATATTAAAATAGTCAAGAAAAGCAAAGCAGCTGTCACGTAAAATGACACCAGACACCAGCTATAATTACACGGATTGTTAAAGTTATAAGGCACAAAATTGTAACTGTCCTGCTGTTTTGATTTTTGTAATTTATCTACTAACTAGACATACATAGAATTCACATTTTTTTATTTCGAATCATTGGTCCTAAAGCTACAATTCTAAAATTATATTAATTATGCACTTCATCCGCTTACGTCTTCAATTTGAGTATTTATCAAAATAATTGTACATCTGTGTAAAAAGAAGTGTGCCGTGAAACAATCAACTAGTTTTATATGTTTTTATCCTGTAATACAAAGAAAAAAAAAACATAACTGTAAAGGAAAACTATTCTTCTTCGAAAATTAAAATAAATATAATCGTATTATTTTATAATTTATGTATTAGACATTTTTTTGTAAAACTATATTTTTACACTCCATATAAAAAATATTTGCCGCCTTACACATAATACATAAAATGTTATAATTCCCATTAAAATTATTGTTCATTTGTGGGTAATATTTAATATGATTACATGTTGTTTTTATTATAAACATCTTTATGTGGGGTTCTCTTATAAAAAACCTACTTAAAAGCAAAAAACAGAGTGAGTCGGATACATAAACTTTTTCGTTATTACTCTTTAGTTACGTTTTATATTAAATTCTATTAAAGTACTGGACGCATTCGTAACATTTTATTAATGGCATTACTAACTTTAAGCTTATTGAATGTTTGTCTGACGCCTCCGCCATTTCTTTTTATGTGAAAATCAATGTGGACGTGTTTTGATAGTGGAACTACTTTTTCGAGACAGAGATTCTATCAGGCTTTTTTGGCAAAACTGTAAGCTAAAATGTATTTTTCTTCTTGTAATGCATTTGCAAAGAATGTATGAAATGCGTATTTATTCTCTGTTCTTGTATATAATAAGCTATTAACAATTGAGAACTTCGCTTAGTTTATTTTACATTACTATTTCGTTACGTTTTTACAAAATTTCGTGACGTTACGAAAAAGTAGGTCATAAAGCTGAGTTTACAATGAGTTGAAACAATAATTCAAATATTCATAGGAATGGATTTTTTCATGAAATTTGCATTGCGTTACAAAAATATTTGGTCGTGTGGGAAAACTACTGCACGAATTTTCATGTAGTTTTCACCCATGCATAGAGTGGTTAGTGGGGAAGCATATAACATACCCCGGGCGCAGCCAAAGCCAAAGTTTGTCTGGTACACTTTCATGGCTATATCACTGAACGTTGGTTAGTATGGTTATAGACGAATACATATAAAGTAAAACTGTTTTTGTGAGTTCTCTGCAAATAAACCTTAAGCTTTAGCTTAAATCTCAGTTATGTGTCGTAAAATATTTACAGAATATGAGTGTTGCCAGCGATATAATATATTAAATAAAATTTTCAAAACTCCGTCATAGTAAAATTCCGTTTTATTGAGATCGACACGCGTCTTGGGCTTAGGGTTGCCAGTATTTTAAAACGCCCCAAGAAAAACATGGAAAAATTACTGCTTAACGAAAATTAGATTTTGTTCTGAATAATTCCAGAACAAGATGAGTATATAATATTTTATTTCGTAATAGACTAGACTACAAAATTACTTCAAATAGGCAAGAATAATATTAGTTCCCAGTATGTATGTACCTCTTATTTAACTTTTTCATCATCATAACATTAATTATATTTCTTCGCTTCATTCTTCGATATATAATTAACCAAAAGCCTTCGATATATAATTAACCAAAACCTTTGCTTATCTGTTAGGCAATCGCGTTTTTTTTAAAGACGTATGTGGGTACTTCAAATGTTACCCGCTCGTGACGGTCACTCGACGTTCCGGCGTGCTTCATTCTTTGTTGACGCGAGGCAACGCGAGCACGTATACTAGTAACCATGCCAAAGCGCAGCTGGTTATAATTATTAAGATGATTGAGTCAGTGTTGTAAGTAACTAAAGACAGTGTTATTTTATTGTGTAACAAGAAAATACATGTAAGTACTATTAAATACTTAAATAAACGGCAGGCACTACCGAGGCCAAGACGAGCCAATTATATTAAATGATCAAACGAACTTACCAAGTGAAGTTCGATCATTATTATATGAGTCACTTCATTCAAAGATATATTAATTAACCAGGTAGTCCTTTGTTTATTTGCTAGGCAATCGCGTTTTTTTTTAAAGACGTATGTGGGTACAAAAAAACATCGTTAGTATAGGTACTCTGTCATCAGCGCGCTTCATTATGTTTAGAGAGAGGTAATGCAAAAAATCTTTCTTTATTTCTTTGGGTACTGCAGCAAACAAAGTTTAGTGCAGACTGGGTGGGAGGGAGATTATATCTTTGAATGAAGCGACTCATATAATAATGATCGAACTTCACTTGGTAAGTTCGTTTGATCATTTATTATATTTCTTCACTTCATTCTTCGATATATTAATTAACCAGGTAGATTTTCAGAGTAACGAAAGAAAGATTTTTTACAAAATACAATATAATATAATATAAATATACATTATGAATAGTAATCATTATATTCGAGAAAGAATTTAACATTATGCTCATAAATAATAATAATAGTCAGTAGAAACAAAACTTAAGAGACCTCTATGGTTTGTGATTCAAATGATAACGTACTGGGATCATGGTGATTATATAACTGATTCAGCGAAACTTTGTTCGTCGATAAAATTATTATGGCTAAGCAAAATAGCGAAAGTATTGGAGTCGCTAGTCCCGCATGTCGACTGTCGTCTTACTAATCGTGTCCAGATTCAGTCCCCGTGTCGACGTTTGTGTCGACGCCGCGCCGCTCTCGCACAGCACTTGCTTTATCCAGCGGCTAACCGACTGGGAGGTGGCTGTTCTGTGCAGAGCGTTAACGTTAGCAATAATACATGTACTGTAGCGTTATCCTATTTGATATAATCTTGAATAACCATAGCACGGCGTAATAACTTAAATATAACTTCTTATTTTTTAATAAAAAAGAATTACATAATTTAATAACATCACCGATCCAATCACGCCCGGGAGTTGATGTCTTTGTAATATAAATTTCGATACCGCTATTTAAAACCGTAATTTTTTATTTTGTCGAATTTTAATAGGCAGAAAGTTTTAAGTCAATGACCAGTATTCAGTAGATACAGAGTGCAAGAAAAAACAAATAATTTATAAGTGGATCCCAGGTCCTATACTACTCAGGTATGGGCTAGGATTTTTACCGGAAAGCTTCTTTCGAAAGACGCTTCACACATAACACATTCATCTGAGCTAATGTCACCAACCAAAAATGTCAACATTGTTCATAAACAATGACAGTGCACAGTGATGGCTGTAGAAGATATCGTATTACAGACATTGTCAAATTGTTTGGCTAAGGTTCCGATGGAGCGGACGTAGATCTCTGATGGATCTCTGTAATAAGACTATTAACTAATAAGATTGAAGAGAGTATTTATCTAAAATCTAAGTCGAAGTAAAGTATTTTAGAATAAATTTTAAGGAGTCTACTGCTTTAACTGGGTCCGGCTCTGTGGTCGTCGATAATGTGATTATTGCATATAAATATGATTGAAAGTCGAGAATATTGTGTTCTCGATCCACCAGGCTGAATATTTTAACAATTATTATTCAAGAATAAGTATGATTCTGTTATCGTATTTATCATTGCATATTTTATTTAGTATTAAAAATTTTAATCGCTGAAAACCAGTTGCATTTCGTGGCGGGAGTAAGGAATCATGATGTGAAGGTGTCAAAACACCTCTCCGTTGAGCTAGTTCTCTTCTCTAATAATTAATATCGAGATAAGTCAGATACTGTTGATAAGTCTGATAATATCGAGACTTTGTTAGGTGAAATCTATAATGATAATAATCGATGGAAATGGAATCGATCTGCTACACTTATTATCAGGAATGTTTTATAAGCAGTAGCTTATCATAATCGTTTTTGGAATCATTTGAAACCATTATCTGGCGAATCCAACGAGGGTTCACCTAAATAAATAAAATACTTTACTTCGACTTAGATTTTAGTTATAATAATTACTCTCTTCAATCTTATTAGTAGACTTATTACAGAGATCTTCGTCCGCTCCATCGAAACCTTAGCCAAACAATTTGACAATGGCTGTAATACGATATCTTATACAGCCATCACTGTGCACTGTCATTGTTTATGAACAATGTTGACATTATTGGTTGGTGACATTGGCTCAGATGAATGTGTGAAGCGTCTTTCGAAAGAAGCTTTCCGGTAAAAATCCTAGCCCATGCCTGAGTAGTATAGTACCCGGGATCCACTTACAAATTAGTTGTTTTTCTCTTGCACTCTGTAACTACAGCTGAATACATCAGTATCACATTGACTTAAAACTTTCTGCCTGAGTAAAACTCGGCAAAATAAAAAATTACGGTTTTAAATAGCGGTATCGAAATTTATATTACAAAAACATAAAATCCCGGGCGTGATCGGATGTTATTAAATTATTTAACAATTTATTTGGAAAAAAAAAGAAGAAGAAGATATAATATTTAAGTTATTACGCCCTGCGATGGTTATTCAAGATTATATTCAATAGGGCAATGCTACAGTACGGGTTATTATTGCTAACGCTTAACGCTCTGCACAGAACAGCCACCTCCCAGTCGGCTAGCCACTGGATAAAGCAGGTGCTGTGCGAGAGCGGCGTGGCGTCGACACGAGCGTCGACACGGGGATTGATACTGGACACTATTATTAAGACGACAGTCGACAGGCAGGAGTCGGGACTAGCGACTCCAATACTTTCGCTATTTTCCTTAACCATAATTTTATCGACGAACAAAGTTTCGCTGAATCAGTTAAATAATCACCATGATCCCAGTATGTTATCATTTAAATCACAAACCAACCATAGAGGTCTCTTACGTTTTGTTTCTACTGACTATTATTATTATTTATTGTTAAATTCTTTCTCGAATATAATGGTAACTATTCATAATGAATATTGTATTTCATAAAAAAAAAAAAAAAAAACTTTCTTTCGTTACTCTGAAAATCTACTTTTGGTTAATTATATATCGAAGAATGAAGCGAAGAAATATAATAAATGATCAAACGAACTTACCAAGTGAAGTTCGATCATTATTATATGAGTCGCTTCATTCGAACTCCCACCCAGTCTGCACGAAACTATGTTTGCTGCAGTACCCAAAGAAAGAAAGAAAGATTTTTTGCATAACCTCTCTCTAAACAAAATGAAGCACGCCGGAACGTCGAGTGACCGTCACGAGCGGGTAACATTTGAAGTACCCACATACGTCTTTAAAAAAACGCGATTGCCTAGCAGATAAGCAAAGGTACTACTTTTGGTTAGTTATATAATATCTTCGAATGAAGCGACTCATACACGGGCGTATATATAGCTTCGATAAGGGGGGTGTCCCTGACGTAAAAAATCGGCCAAGTGCGAGTTGGACTCGCCCATGAAGGGTTCTGCAGCAGTAAATAGGTAACGTGTTTAGGAAATCAAAAGTATTTTTAGGGTTCGTACCCGAAGGGTAAAAACGGGACCCTTTAGCCTTTCTCGATAAACAGGCTATCTAGCACTAAAAGAATTTTTAAATCGGTCCAGTAGTTCCTGAGATTAGCTCGTTCAAATAAGCCCTTTCAAATATTTTCCCCCGTTTTTCTCTTAATAAAAAATTTGAACCATTTGTACCAGGCTAATTTTTGCATAGCTAATCATCCTCGAGTAGCCATTCACGAAAATTACCTTGCCATACTTTTCCGACAGCTCCCAATGGCCGCCATACCACTGCAAAGGTGTAAGTTTTTTTTTTTCGCCAAACGATTTGTACCACCCTGAAACTTTTTTTAACAGTTCCCTGTATGATCATAAATAGGAGTCTGATAATGCCATACCTGTGGGAGGCAGCGAATGTGAATAATATTTTTTTCAAAATCCTAAGATTTCATGCGTAATTCAAACGGTTTTTCAAGTATGGCGCCACTTTTTCCGTCTACTACAAGTATGGCAAATATAATAATGGTCACATTGCATCGTATAATTTCCAAAAATCCAAATGCCATACTGGTACAAATCGTCCAATTTTTATCACTTTTTTGCTCAAGTCCGATAGTCATCCCGCCCCATGGTTACAATCTGTAATATTATTTTTTTGGTACAATTGCCAAATGACGAGACTACAATGATGCCATGATTTAAAAAATGATTTGTGTATTTTTTAGTCGTATTTTTAAAACGTGTCAAATAAATAAGTATTTCAAGTATGGCAGCACTTTTTCCCCCTGCTAGAAGTATGGGAAAAATAATAACGGTCATATTTTGTCAAATACTTTCCAAAAATTTAAATGCCATACTGGTACAAATCGTTTGGCGAAAAAAAAACTTACACCTTTGCAGTGGTATGGCCTAGGAGGATAGACTATAGGAGAGAGCCTTAAATCGGTGTATAAGCGTGAAAAGCGCGTCATGTTGCGTCCGACCTACTCGGTCATAACAAAGGAATCGGTCTGCATATTTCATGTAATAAAAGTGTTAATAAAGGTTTTTAGTGAACATTTTATGCTAGGTATCGTTGAGTTTTGTGGTTCCGCTAAATAAAAAACCATAAGATCGGCCAAAGAATGCCTCAAACACGTAGATTTAACGTTAAATACGTAAGTTTTGAGCAACGTTTTTTGGGCTTTTTAACCGGTATTTTTGTAAGCTGAAAAGATAATTTACAAGTTTAAAAATCCCTTAACCCATCAGTCGTGGCAAAACGAGACACAATAGCTTTTTCATTGTTATCGCGGCCGGATGTGGCCGCTTGGGGCTTCATGAATTAATCGTGCTATATAAGGCGTTAGTGGTAAAAATGTCACATCAAGTAATATTTTTTTGTCTACAAAAATTGCAAAGCTTTTTACGTGTGTTTAGGAATGCACATTACTTGAACTATAGTTTATCGATATCATAAACTAAATGACTTTCTTTTCAGGGTTATAATATGCTTCGAAATTATCGACACATAGAAATATTCAAGAAAATACACGCACACTACTTGTATGAAAACAAGCACAAAATGGCCACGCGATCGCGGCCTAAGACGGTATCTATATTATAATACTTAATCTGTGGGTATGGCGGCCATTGGGAGCTGTCGGAAAAGTATGGCAAGGTGATTTTCGTGAATGGCTACTCGACGATGATTAACTATGCAAAAATTAGCCTGGTACAAATGGTTCAATTTTTTTATTAAAATTAACATACTCGCGTCGGTATGGCGGGCTGTAAGCCGCACCCGACAAGTATGGCATTACGCTTTCGCCTACTTATTTTTTTTCGACTATCTGAAAATACAAGCATTTTTGTGGACCAAATCATTCGACCACGTTCGATTAACACCCACGCGTTTGAACTTCCAGTGCGAGCGCTATGACCATCATTTTCCTTTTTGCCTTTACGTAATTATACCCCTGTAAAACCGCCATACTGGCACAAATCACCAAGAAGTTTGTGTCAGTATATCCAGGCCTATAATAATTTCTTCGGAATCAGCTGCGCCGCCAGATCTCGGTGTACGCTCATTAAAGCTAGTCCACTGAGTCTTTCATGCAAGTTTAGAATGGTTCAGAATTTAGATGTACCACTGCACATTTCCCCGCGCCCCTGCGACGAACTACAAAGTACAAACGCATCGCGGTACCTACTCTGCCTGCCCTAACTAAGGACACGCTCCATAGTATAATAATAATATTAATATACTGTGAATAGAAAAAAAAAAAACACATGCACCTCGCCGATTAAAATCGGTGCGGTACATAATATTATATTGTCGATTGGACAAGTAAGATGGGTAGTAATAGGGGGGGGGGGGGGGGTCCGGACCCCCAGGACCCCCCCCCTTATATACGCCCATGGACTCATATAATGATGATCGAACTTCACTTGGTAAGTTCGTTTGATCATTTATTATTGTGTCGTTCAATGGTTATACATAACGTATTTTTATCTTATTCCTGGTAAAATTTTATTGACAACTTTTAGTCCGTTGTACAATTCAATACTGACATGGATTTTTGTGGTTTCCCGAAATACCCAGAATGCCAAAATACCACAACAAATCTAAAAGGCGAAT
Source organism: Polyommatus iphigenia (assembly GCA_963422495.1). NCBI lineage: Eukaryota > Metazoa > Arthropoda > Insecta > Lepidoptera > Lycaenidae > Polyommatus > Polyommatus iphigenia. Next base: position 3,325,441 of record OY730180.1, read on the forward strand.
TTCCTGGCAACTCTTACTGAGTTTCAAAATGCCCATAAAATCCGTAGTTTTCCGAAAAAATCGGCAGCCCTGACCGTTCTCGGCGATATTTACACTCAATCCTCATAAAGTCTATTCGAATACCAAATTTCTGGAATACCTAGGCTTTATTGTGCCTCGACGTAGAGATTTTTCCCATTTCCCGGGATTTTCTAGAGGAATTCTCGTAAGGATAATGTTTGTCTAATGGTAGGCAAGATTAAGTTAGAGACCTAAAAGAGCACAAAGAAAAAAGTACCCACGCATTTAGACCTAAGTACGTTATTCTTGAACTACTTTCTTACTAAAAATATTATATTTTATAAATATATTCAGCCATCTTTGTATGTCATGTGATTTTTGAGACAAAGAAAATAAGATCTTGTTAAATTTTGTATAGTAAGGAGCTGTCCACTTCCTGATAAGTGCCGGATAGGTTAACCGCTGCATCTTATCTAACAGATGGAGTATATTATGTCAGATAAGTTGTCGATAGCCTATCCGGCACTTATCAGGAAGTGGTGAAACAGGCCCTAAATAATTTTATTAGTAAGGAGGTTAACACACCAATATAACAAAAAGAATAACGACCAATTTATAATTAAAACTCGCGCGTTCATCTGATTGATTTATTGAATTTGTTGATATCCATAATTTTATTACTAAAATATAACCCCTGCAACTCTGTTGCACCACAATTTATTTATAGCGCGGGAACCGTACATTTTTCCGGGATAAAAAATATCCTTTGTCCTTTCCCGGGACTCAAAGTATCCCCAATTTCAGCACAATCCCAATAAGGTAATACCAAATTTTAGCACAATCAGGTAGCGCTTTGGGTGTGAAGAGGTAACAGATAGACAAACTCACATACATATTTTGAAGACCTGAGTTGAAGAACACGATTACTTTTAAAAACGGCAATTTTCAGTTACTTAACGTGTTCTTCCACTCAAGTCTTCATTTAAAAAATATAGGTCTACCAGAATCTGATGGCAAAAAGTGAGAAAGTAAATTGACTCTAGCAATACCGGGGTAGTTGGAATAAGACATTTTTAATCCTTTTTATCCTTATAGCGGCTGATTATGTGTGTGAAACATGCAAATGTAAAAATTTATCCAATGATCAAGGATATTTTTTGAAAATCTGCCATAAAATTTGCCATCAGATTCTGGTAAACCTATAGTAATGTGGGAACATCTACACTACACTCTGTGACATTTGAACGCGGGTGACCGGTCTCGACTCTCGGGGGATTGATTTTCTAAAATAAGGTTGGCAATTATCCGAGCAAACATGGGACATGTTGTTTCCCCATCACAGCCACACCACGATCCACTTTCTATTTGAGTTGCTTGGTTATTTATATTGTTATAATCATCCTTACTAGAACTTCCATTTTCATGACCAATGTCATCATTTTTGGCTTCATCATCAGCATTATTATTTTAGAAATGATGTTCCCCCATCCCAGCCACACCACGATCCACTTTCTATTTGAGTTGTTTAACCCATCAATCCCTAAGACAGAACATAATCCGTCTGCTAGTATTATAAAGTGATAATCCGAAATCTCAAAAGTGCAATTAAATTGTTGTTTTTACAATAAATTATTGCTATAAATAAGATAATTATAATCCATTATGGCAGTTACGAATTGCGATATAGTCGAATCGAACATGGCTATCGTGACTATATTAATATTTTAATCATGCATCAATAATTCTGATCAAGGCCAGCCCTACCATAGGGCCTACCGTAGCAGCCACTCAAGGAAACTCTTTGACGTGGACTCATCTCATCAATAATAATAGTTGTAAATTAATTATAGTCCCTTATAAAATGATAATAATATTATTATCTTCCACTTTCAATTCCTATGCGGCATTGATTAGAATTCTGGAAGTCCAATCTGAAATATAGAAATAAATGACATTCTGAGGAAATAAAAGACTGACCCATAGAGAGCAGAAATGTAAGATGGTATTACATCAATCCAATTTGGAGAACGATTCTCCTTACGTACGTCAGACCTCTAGGAATTAGGGGATGGTGCAAGTTATGGGCGACAATTAATACAATCACTGTTAATCCTTCAAGCCCCATTAAAGAGCACCGGTGATCACGACAACAATAGAATACAATAGAATTTCCAAGAATCCGCGATCGAAGAATTAAAATGCATAGAGAACAATCCGATATAGCTCATATAGGCAACATGCCTAATTAACTATCTTAGATCTTAGATATATAAAAATGGATTTTCAAATATGTTAGTCGCGCTAAAACTCAAAAACTGCTGAACGGATTGGGCTGATTTTAGTCTTAAAACATTCGTAGAAGTCCAAGGAAGGTTTTAAAGTCACACAAAGTACACCGGGACAGCTAGTCTTCTTCTCTTCTTATATATAAAAATGGATTTTCAAATGTGTTAGTCGCGCTAAAACTCGAAAACGGCTAAACGGATTGGGCTGATCTTAGTCTTGAAATATTCGTAGAAGTCCAGGGAAGGTTTGACAGTGACACGAAGTTCACCGGGACAGCTAGTAATAGAATGAAAGTACTCAATTAAAAATTTTCATTTTATGATGTAGACGTACATAATTAATTATGAGCTTCTATTTTTCAAAGATGCAACTAAGTACTTAATTATTTAATGCAATTTTGGTAATTATTAATACAATGTAGTTTACTTAGTAATTTATTAAAATAATAATATGACGGCAATATTATACCAGCTCTAACCGCCGTACTCAGAGACATTTAATTACGATTAAACTTCAATTTAATGAAGAGTTTGACAGATAATGTAAGGGGCTTATGTCAAAATTTTGAATTAATAACAATTAAGTAATAAATATTTCACACTGAGTACAGCAGTAAGCTACTGTTACCTATTTAGATTTGAGTGCCCGAGATCAAATTTTATTAGAAATAATATATTTAGTACCTATTTTGATCATTAAGTTCGTCGCAGAATTACTTTGGTTTTCTTATATCTATGTTATTTTGTCTGTCAGTCAATAGTTAACACCACTATCGCCTATAGTTAACACCACAACACAATAAGCCTACAAAATAAAAATGTGGAGGGGGAGCGAGTTCGGGATTTAACGCGGCGGCTGACAGGACCTAATATCTTTTTATTTCATGACGTCTCCATTCGGCTGCGCGCGCATCATTACCATTAGCAATAACGTTCTTCCGGGTATTTAGCCAATTGTGAGCGATGGTTTAGAAAGCTAGGAATATATAAGTTTTTTTATGAAATAAGGGGCCAAACGAACAAACGGGTCACCTGATGGTAAGCAACTACCGTCGCCCATGGACACTCGCAACATCAGAAGAGCTGCAGGTGCGTTGCCGGCCTTTTAAGAGGGAATACGCTCTTTTCTTGAAGGTTATATGTCCGGCTTATAGGTCCGGAAATACTGCTGGTGACAGTTCGTTCCAGAGTTTAACAGTGCGCGGCAGAAAGTCACGCGAAAAACGCACTGTGGAAGACTGCCACTCATCAAGGTGATGAGGATGATATGTTTTTCGCGTGGGACGATGGCAAAACAATTCCTCAGAGCACTCCCCGTGATACAACCGATAGAGGATGCAGAGTGAAGCTACATCTCGGCGTAATTCCAAGGGTCCAAGCTGTTTGAAACACTATGGCAGTCAACAATTCGAGCGGCCCTTCGTTGGATACGATCCAGAGGGAGCAGTTGGTATTTAGGCGCCCCTGCCCAGAGATGAGAACAATATTCCATATGAGGCCGAACCTGCGCCTTGTAGAGTTGTAAGCGTTGGTCCGGACTGAAGTACTGTCTCGCTCTGTTAAGAATACCAAGTTTCTTCGAGGCTAATTTGGCCTTACCCTCTAGATGATATCGGAACTGGACTTCGCTCGATATGTTGACGCCAAGTATCTCAATGCTAGGGGAGATGGTTAAAGATGTGCCCTCGAAACGAGGATATACGACCATTGGTGACTTTTTAGTGGTGAACGCGCAGACTTGTGTATTGGCGGGGTTGAATTGGACCAAATTACGTCTACCCCATTCGGAGACCTTCTCCAATGAATTCTCCACCTTAGACACAAGTTCGTTTCGACTCTCGGTGACATTTTTCCGAGAAATATTGGGGGAGCCGGTATATACAGCATCACCTGTACTATCATCCGCATAGCAATGAATGCCGTTGGTCTGTAACATGTCATTGATATGCACTATGAATAGAGTCGGCGATAGCACACAGCCCTGAGGGACACCAGCATCAACAGACTGAGTTTCCGAGCTTGCGCCTACGAATAATAAAATCGGGGTACAAATGTTTCATTTTATGAAACATAATGTCCGTTGGGTTTTCAATCCAGATAGATTGTAGAAACTAGCGTCACAGAAAACTACTACGGGAAATGTGATAATTTTAGTATTTTCTCTTATTTCACATTACTTTGTAATATTTGTAAATATTACTAATTATTATAAAAATATGTTGATCGCAATTTCGTTCTGCCAAAACTCGTTTATAAACCAGGGCCGACCGACCGACCATGCTTTTTTACTTTCCCAGGAACTCAAATAATGCCCGTATCAATTTTCACCAAGATCCGTTCAGCGGTGTAAGCTGTAACAGACAAGAGGTTTCAGAGGCTAATATCTTGAGTGTGGTCAAACCTTAAATTATGCGCTACACGTTTTTGTTATTAAACTAATCTAAACTAATATTATAAACCGAAGTTTGTTTGTTTGTTTGAACGCGTTAATCTCAGGAAGTATTGGTCCAATTTGAATGAATATTTCAGTGTTTGATAGCTTATTTATCTCGAGAAAGGCAGGCTATATATTATTACTATCACGCCTAAGACTACTAGGAGCGAAGAAACAGAGGAAATCTATACTAATATTATAAATGCGAAAGTATCTCTGTCTGTCTGTCTGTCTGTCTGTCTTACTTTCACGCCAAAACTACTGAATCGATTGTAATGAAATTTTGTACACAGATAATCTAAAGCCTGAGAAAGGACATAGGCTACTTTTTAACTGGAAAAAGGGGTTTAAGGGGGTGAAAATGCGTAAATTTGTTCAAATTAAGTTAGTTCCAAAAATTCATAAAAGATGGCGCTAAGAGTCGCCTACATCTCGCTATCGCTTACTCATATGTCTTTCTATAAGAGGTGGCACCATATTGAGTAAGATTTTTTTTGATTCTTTCGATTGTTATACACGTTATTAAATAACTCACTACTCAGTACTTTATCTATGCAGTGACGTAACCTTAAACCTACCAATGTTATATAGTTTATGGGTAAAGCTAAAGTTGTGTAATGGAGGGCTAAATAAGCTTTAAATTTGGTATAAATAAAGTTTACTTAATTAAAAAAATGAAATATTATTTACACCAGGTTACCAGGTACCAGGGTTTTAAAAAGCTTTTGAATTTGACACCAATTTTGTTGACACCGCGCGCTAAAAACTGAAGTCCACGCGGACGAAGTCGCGGGGAACAGCTAGTTTATTATACTTATAATAAATTATAACATCTTGATGCTAAGAGCGTTGATTTGGTATTGAGTTGGAGTATCAAAGTTCCAACAACTAGTTGCTATTATTTTTATCTTATGTCCCAACAATACTTCAGTAAAAGATGAGCATATTTCTTCGTAGTCACGTACTCCAGAGTTAATTTATCTCGAAGACTCTAAAGTCTAAAGTCAACCTTATGTAGTCGACACAAATGTTCTGTAAGAGGTAAAATACTATTGAATGAGGAATATGTGCATTCTGAATATTAATGTGTCGTCTATAACTTGTTATTGTTGTTTGTTGATTTTGATGTTTTATTACAGAGTAAATATTACAGAATGCAAAGGCATGTTTCTGTTGCAAATGTATTTGGAAAACTGGTAGATTTTATAATACGTTCACACTTAAGGCCTCTACAAACCACCACAGACACAAGCGTGTAAACGGGCTGTTTGGATTGGCTTGTGTGAGTTTGTACTAGCTTGTAGCCGACTCCCGGTGTCAGTTTTTGGACACAGATCAAATGAAGCCGCGCTCTGCTTCTCGCATTAACGTTGCAAACGTGTGAATGGCATTCAAGCGTTTGTGAAGTTTCGGAGTTTGTTGGCGACTGCCAAATCTTCGCAGGCGTGTAACGTAGGCACTTCACATGGTTATTTTTATTTGCTATAGGCTATTTGTTGCAAAATTATTGACGTATGTACACCAACAAGCAAATAAAGGCAAATACGGCCTTCCACACATGGACGTCAAATATCAAACTTTTACTTGATTTTGTTTACTTGCCTATTTGACTCTTTTGATGTGCATCAAAAACCGACAAAGGTACAGGTACCTGGACCTTTGTCGGTTTTTGACGCACATCAAAGTAGTCAAATAGGCAAGTAAACAAAATCAAGTAAAAGTGTATTTATGGTATTGGTCATATTTGTCAAATAGGCAAATAAGGCCAATACTTTTCCAAACATACCATCTACACATGGTTTTTTTGTATGTCACAGAGGCCCTAAAATCAATTCTTATCATGGATTGCTCTAACCATATTGGCAGACAATCAGGTGCTTAGCCGTATTCTAACCAAAGAAAATTAAAATTTGGTGGTCTCTGTTAAGTCCGCTGTGCACATTGGGCCAGCGCATTAGGCAAAAGTGTAGAACCATAGACTGAGGAAAATATTATACTCTATAATGGTAGAACGGAACGTCGCAACCAACTTATGCCCAGTAGGCAGTAAGCCTCTATAAGTTGGCCCATTTCACTGTCTCAATATTGGCCAATGTGTACAGCAGGCTTTACAAATTATTATACTACGCCAAAATTAGTTTCTTTTTAAGGATAAAAGTATCCTATGTCCTTTCCCGGGACTCAAAGCATCTCCATATCAAATTTCAAAAAAGTCGGTTAATGGTTGGGACGCGAAGAGGTAACAGACTGACAGACACACTTTGCATTAATAATATTATACATTTATTCATTATTAAGTATGGATAATATTGTGTACATTATATGCGTAGCTCTCGACTACACAGTTCATAAAGTTACCAAAATAACCTCGTTGATTCCATTCATACTGAAGTGGCTTTTAATTTGTCTGAATACGGAACGTATGAAGATCAAAGTTGCTTACCCGAAGCGCACTCGAAACAACGACGAACTTCCAAGTTGGGAATTCCCAAACTCGAATCTTTCGAGTGGGAAATTTCCCGTAATTCCGAACCGGGAGTAAAATTAAATATCTTTGGTTTTAAGCAATGACAATGTTTGCAATGTAGCTTCCGAAACTATCTCGGATTAAGCGTCTTAAAGATTTTGTGGAATAAGCACAAGTTTCGAACTACTTCTAGGGATTTTAAATTTGTATCTAGCAGATTGCAGTTTGCTAGATAAAAAGTTTTCGTAAAACAAATCTATCTTTATAAATTAAATGAATCTGTTAGCCTCGCTAAAACTCAAAAATCGATTTGACAAATTTTAGTCTTGAAATATTCGCCGAAGTCCAGGATTTTTTTTTATTAAAGTCCCTCCTAAACACCGATCATCTAGAAGATTAAATAACAGATTATAACATAGAAACAAATAGATGTAGTTGATCAAAATATTTACGGCTGAACATCCTTCTATTTCGAAGTCGGTTATAAAGTAACAATCATATTTTACCTGTTTGTTCTGCTGCGGGTAGACTTAATACAAGACTATTTTGGCACGTGGCAAAAATCGGAATCAACTCTCAAGTAAAATTCTCAAGAGAGAGACTCCTGTTTCCATTTTCATACACTTAATGCCACCTGCAGGTGCAGCGTGGTCACCATGGTAGAAACGGTTTCTTTCTACGGAAGAATAGACAAAGTGACAGTTAGACACGACAAAGTGACAGTAAGACAATGAAAATCCGCCATATTTTTGTCGATAAAATCTGTCAGCATGTCGATTCTTTCCCATGTCTTCTGTTGTTATGCTAGCCCTACAGGCGAAGCCAGTAGCAGAGGCGTGCAGAGGTTTTTGAGATAGGGTAAGCAGCGGTATCGGTTTAGTAGTTTTGGCGTGAAAGCAAAACAGACAGACAAACGGACAAAAAGAGATATTTTCGCATAAATTGTAATATTAGTGTGGATATAAATTAAAAACTATGTTTTCTAAACTATTATAATATATGAGTACGTTCTGTTATGAAGAAACAAAAAAACGCCATCTGTTGTCACGTGTTGGAACTACAATTAAAGTTCATTTGCGTTCACATGTGTGCTAAGCTAAAATAAATAAAAACGCCATAGATGGCGTATGGCGTATGGCGTAATATAGATTGTTATATATTAGAAATGCAATGTGAATTCATTTTCATCGATATTTCCATGGAAATTAGATACATAGTATATTTTTGTCTTATAAAAATGTAGCCTATGTCCTTTCTCAGGCTCTAGACTAACTGTGTACAAAATTTTATTACAATCGGTTCATTAGTTTTGGCGTGAAAGCGAGACAGACAGACAGAGATAATTTCGCATTTAATATAAAGTATATAATATTATAAAATGATAAAATAAATTAGTACATGAATATGAATAACATGAAACTTTCGAGTTACTTACATTTCATTTTTGTTGCTGGTTTAATTGTTGTAACTCAGGTACACGTACCTACCTTTCGGCACAAATCACAATTAGAATCTTTTCACTGAATGACAATTGTGAAAACTTGTTTTTTTTAATTTTTAATAAACACACATTTTCAACACAAACCTCACAGTCAAATAACATTTTTAAGAAATCAAAAAACGCACTTAATATAGAAATTAGAAACTCAGTAATAACTAATATCTAATAAACTGTTAAATGTACAAACTTTTAAATGTTAAAATAATAAAAATCTTCTAAGAAAACTATAAATATACTGGCGCAAACAAAAATAATATGTTACAGTGCTCATCACATGAAAAAATGGCCTCCCAAAATACAAAACACTTCTGTAATGTAAACAAATATAAACCGTACTAAACAAAAATGCATTATGTGCATATGTGATTAATTAGATTTCCGTCTATTATTTTTACTCGGATTATAGGCAACGAACATATCCGATTACTTCCGAAGCGCTCGGCTAAGCTCGGAAACCATGCGGCAGGACCTGGCCAAGTAAATCGCACACGCACACACGTTTGCGAACAGTGTACGAATACGAAAATCTTAACTCACACATATAGGCGGGGTCTGCGAGACATCGAGTGCCTGTAACCACAGATATGTAGTATAATATTGGTGCGTACCTTCGTGCGGCGCGCCTAGTTACCACTTACCGACTTATGTTTATGTAGTTTTGCAAATCAATTGTTGCTATTTTATAAATGTAGGCGTTAATGTGTATTCATATTTTTACTATTAATAATAATTAAAGTCATCTAAAACGTACGAAAGTCAAATTAAAATATGTGTATAGCAAGTATTTATCATTAGGTAAGCAGTGCTTTTATGCCTTTATGGTACGCACGTCCATGGCCAGTAGCAATGGGGTTTTTGGTGTCAAAAGGGGAATATTACGCAAAGGCAGGAGTAGAGGGCACATAGTGTCAAAAACTCTAATCACACCATGCCGAAGTTCTGCGGCGGAAGTTCGGCATGATTCCACCTGCAATGTATTTAAAATTACCGACGACACACCATGCCGAAATTCCGTCGCGTACCTATTGTGCGTTTGACATATTTTGAACTTCGGCCGCGGAACTTCAGCATGGTGTGTTTAGAGTATTAGACACATACGTCATACGTCATACAGTAAATAATCCGACAAAAATCCGACATGTTGCACACGTTTATCAGAATATTGACAGAAATATTGTCAAACGCCGAAAAAAAACTTTTTGTTTACTGTATACAGTCCTAGTGAGTGGTACGGCCTCTAACTTCAAAATTGAATTTTTTTCCGGAACAAAAAGTATCCTATGTGATACTGATATGTCATTTCCTGGGACGCAAATTATCTCCATATCAAATTTTAGCAAAATCGGTACAGCGGTTTGGACGTGAAGAGGTAACAGTTTTTTTTTTTTTTTTTTTTTATCTATGGACGCTTCACACCACGTCAGTCTGGCCCCGTGCTAAGTACCTGAAGGACTTGTGTTACAGGTACCAGACAACGGAAATATATTTAATACTTTTATGCTATACATATATTTAAGATTTTTATTATATCATACATGGACGTGCGTACCATAAAGGCATAAAAGCACTGCTTACCTAATGATAAATACTTGCTATACACATATTTTAATTTGACTTTCGTACGTTTTAGATGACTTTAATTATTATTAATAGTAAAAATATGAATACACATTAACGCCTACATTTATAAAATAGCAACAATTGATTTGCAAAACTACATAAACATAAGTCGGTAAGTGGTAACTAGGCGCGCCGCGCGAAGGTACGCACCAATATTATACTACATATCTGTGGTTACAGGCACTCGATGTCTCGCAGACCCCGCCTATATGTGTGAGTTAAGATTTTCGTATTCGTACACTGTTCGCAAACGTGTGTGCGTGTGCGATTTACTTGGCCAGGTCCTGCCGCATGGTTTCCGAGCTTAGCCGAGCGCTTCGGAAGTAATCGGATATGTTCGTTGCCTATAATCCGAGTAAAAATAATAGACGGAAATCTAATTAATCACATATGCACATAATGCATTTTTGTTTAGTACGGTTTATATTTGTTTACATTACAGAAGTGTTTTGTATTTTGGGAGGCCATTTTTTCATGTGATGAGCACTGTAACATATTATTTTTGTTTGCGCCAGTATATTTATAGTTTTCTTAGAAGATTTTTATTATTTTAACATTTAAAAGTTTGTACATTTAACAGTTTATTAGATATTAGTTATTACTGAGTTTCTAATTTCTATATTAAGTGCGTTTTTTGATTTCTTAAAAATGTTATTTGACTGTGAGGTTTGTGTTGAAAATGTGTGTTTATTAAAAATTAAAAAAAACAAGTTTTCACAATTGTCATTCAGTGAAAAGATTCTAATTGTGATTTGTGCCGAAAGGTAGGTACGTGTACCTGAGTTACAACAATTAAACCAGCAACAAAAATGAAATGTAAGTAACTCGAAAGTTTCATGTTATTCATATTCATGTACTAATTTATTTTATCATTTTATAATATTATATACTTTATATTAAATGCGAAATTATCTCTGTCTGTCTGTCTCGCTTTCACGCCAAAACTAATGAACCGATTGTAATAAAATTTTGTACACAGTTAGTCTAGAGCCTGAGAAAGGACATAGGCTACATTTTTATAAGACAAAAATATACTATGTATCTAATTTCCATGGAAATATCGATGAAAATGAATTCACATTGCATTTCTAATATATAACAATCTATATTACGCCATACGCCATACGCCATCTATGGCGTTTTTATTTATTTTAGCTTAGCACACATGTGAACGCAAATGAACTTTCATTGTAGTTCCAACACGTGACAACAGATGGCGTTTTTTTGTTTCTTCATAACAGAACGTACTCATATATTATAATAGTTTAGAAAACATAGTTTTTAATTTATATCCACACTAATATTACAATTTATGCGAAAATATCTCTTTTTGTCCGTTTGTCTGTCTGTTTTGCTTTCACGCCAAAACTACTAAACCGATACCGCTGCTTACCCTATCTCAAAAACCTCTGCACGCCTCTGATATCATACACATATTTAATACACATCCATGACCCAGGAACATTGAAAAACTTTTTGTTCCGTCGGCGGGATTCGAACCCGCGACCCCCGGCTTGAGTTGCCACACACTCTAACCATTGAGCCATGGAGGTCGTCGTCGAGGAGGAGTTACATACAGACAGACAGAGAGATGCACAGACAGACACACTTTCGCATTTATAATATTAGTATGGATTGTCGTGTCAAACAGATGTAATAATTAATATTATGTCATTAATAACTTAAAAATCCTAAGTATATCCACGAGCCGAAACAAGTTCCGTTCAAGTTTAAAAACATGTTGTTATTATTTGCCGGGAACAAGCCTGGTTGTTACTTTATTTTCAATAATATTTGAAAAAAAATTTATTTACATAAAGGCCGAACAATATTTTATTGAAAAACTGTAAAACTATAAAATTCTCGGAAACAGAAACATTTTTGAACATCACAAATGCATATTTTGTACCATCTATAAATAAACTAATAAAAGTTCGTAATATTTACTTTGAAAAAAAAAACACTGTTTTAAACATTTTTATACAGCGTGTGTTTGCAGGGTTCCGTACCCAAAGGGTAAAAACGGGACCCTATTAATAAGACTTCGATGTCTGTCCGTCTGTCCGTCTGTCTGTCTGTCTGTGTGTCTCCAGGCTCAAGAACCGCTATAGCTAGACTTCTGAAATTTTTAGATTGTGTAGCTATATCTGTTGCCGCTATAACAAAAAAAATAAATAAAAACAAAATAAATTAAATATTTAAAGGGGGCTCCCATACAACAAACATGATTTTTTGCTTTTTTTTTGCTCGATATCAATAACGGCAATACATAGGCACTTAAAATATTCAGGAAATACTCAGTTGTATTTGTACTTTAATAATTTTTATGTAATAAAATTAAAAAATATATATTTATGGGTCCATATTTAAGACTCCCATACAAAAAACATAATTTTCAGCCTATTTTTGCTCTATTGTGGTATGGAACCCTTCGTGCGCGAGTCCAACTCGCACTTGGCCGATTTTTAAATGAACAACTTTATATTTCCGACTACCTTTACTTCGATTTTTAACCGACCTCAAAAAAAGGAGGTTATCAATTCGACGCGTATGTATGTAATATTTCCAGAACCGCCCAGTTTTTGTATATATTAATCTATGACAGCTTCTGAACAAATGTGCCAAATATCAAAAGTGTATGTATGTATGTATGTATGTATGTATGTATGTATGTATCATGTATGTATATATTTTTATGTTTGTGCACGCATATCTCCGGAACCACAAGTCCGATTTTAGTGATTCTTTTTTTATTGTACTAGGTATTGTTCAACTTAGATATTACTGTAAGTTTCATCAAAATCGGTTCAGTAGTTTTTGAGATAGGGAATTTTAATTCTTAATTACGTACAAAAATTTGAAGTCGGTTTTATCTTTTTAAAATACTATTGTTTGTTTTAAAAAATGTTATTTATGAGATAATTGCAATTACTGTCAAAATGTATGAGCGGGACAGGGCGTCCGAATTTTTCTGATCATAAATTCGGTTAATGTCCGGCCGGGCTTACTCTACGCGATCGAGTAAAACCGTATGTAAGTACTTAGCATTAGACCGACATCCTTTCGCATTTATAATTATTACTAGCGACCCGCCCCGGCGTCGCACGGGTATAAAATATATAGACACTGAAAAAAATTATTAAAATCGATAGCCTATGATCTTTCACGTGGTATATTTCTTATCTGTGCCAAATAACATAAAAATTGCTCCAGTAGTTCGCGAGATAAGCCCTTTCAAATAATTTCTCCCGTTTTATCCCACATTCTTCTATGAGTCTTAGCTAGATAAAATATAGCCTGTAGCCTTTCTCAATAAATGGGCTATCTAACACTGAAAGAATTTTTCAAATCGGACCAGTAGTTCCTGAGATTAGCGCGTTCAAGTTAGCCCTTTCAAATAATTTTCCCCGTTTTTTCAACATTTTCCTCTATTTCTTCGCTCCTTTTAGTCTTATCGTGATAAAATGTAGCCTATAACCTTCCTCGATAAATGGGATATCTAACACTGAAAGAATCATCAAAATCCGTTGCGTAGTTTTAAAGATTGAAGGGAACAAAGGGACATGAGGGAAAAAAAGCGACTTTGTTTTATAATAAGTATAGATATCCACATAATATTATGATGCAAGGATATTTCAAGTATCAACAGCTCTTCCCATTTGTATCTGCAACATTTTGTATTCAACATAGGCTCTTTTTGTGAGCAATTTAAAAACACACCCTGTATAAAGTACACAGAGCATCTACATTAGTAGACGAAGTGTTTATTCTCGCCGGTTCCACGGCCCTGTGTAATGGATTGTAAAGGCTCGCCTGGGCGAATCTGCCTCCGGTGTGCCCTAAGCCACAAGCGATAGCGGGATAGCAATAGCGATATGGGTGTTTTTAAATAAAATTAGGGGGCAAACGAACTTGCCGACGCCCATGGACACTTGTAACATACGCGAGATAGAATCCGAGAGAAGGTAAGGTTTCGTGTTTTTTAATATTTTATCTAGAAGAATCGGCAGCTATGTACTAGGTGTGTCAATTTAATACGTCAACATACATGGACACTATATCAAACCGAAACAATACATTTCAATCCACAAATTATATCAATATTCAATTCACATAGATGCCTTTAAATGCTTTACACACTTTGAAGAGTCGTTAGTAAAATACTTTAGGGCTCTACAAACAATAATATTTTTTAAGTTATATTTTACTATTATATTAATTAAATAATAATACTTAAATAACAGTCGTATAGTGAAACATTAACGTATTCTATAGCATTGTGCTACGAAATCGTAGTAGGTAATACGCGACGTAGCGCTCTAAAAACACGTAGATCAAAGTAAATTGACTCATTACGGGTGAAGCCAAACGAGCGTAATTTGTGAGTTGTGAGTCGCAGAATTTCGGTCGCGTAAATATCTTTTCATACAAATCATGACTTACAAAATTATGCACGTGTGAATTAAACAGGACTTTTGTATGAAACTGAATGCAGCAGAATTTCTGCCAGCGAAATTCTGCGACTCACAACTCACAAATTACGCTCGGTTGTCTTCACCCTTAATATTGCCAGCCCATTTCCACAGATCCGGAAGAACTGTGATAGCCACAAGACATTATTAATCCGCTTCAGCCTGTGCCGTATACCAAAATCACACTATTTGTTCTAAGCGCTGAGTCGCCGAAATTTTTCTTTCAAATATATTTTTGTTGGTGATATATTTTGTCGTTTTCGGCAATTTATTGTATCATTTAAGGCCTTTAAACTCACATGATACTGAATTACGTCTAACTTTATTCCCTGGGACGATAACGTCAGGGTCGTACGTAACGTAAAATATAGCAGTGTTCCTGTTAAAGGCTTTATATTTCGGTCCGTGATCCGACTAAGGTTATAAACTAATATATTACATGCAAAAGTGTGTCTGTCCTCTTCACGCCCAAATCGCTGAACCGATTTCGTTGAAATTTTATATGAAGATATATTAAGTGTCGGTAAAGGACAAAGTATAGTTTTTATCCCGGAAAAATATACGGTTCCCACGTGTCAGTAGTTGCGGGCGTAATAATATTATAGTTGTTTATTATTATGAACTTAATATTTTATACATTAATTATCATAAACTAGATATTATTATGCTAATTTTTTTGAAAACTATTTTTCTGGTGACTTCGTTTATAACGCGAGAAACATACGTAAAAAACGTGTTTTCGAGTGTTAAAAAAACTAGGCCTTAGCATCCGTGTACTTTCAGAGCGAAGTAACCACTCCTCAAATACTGTACTAGCCTGGGACAAGATTTTTAAATGACCGTATGGTTGCCCAAGCCCATACGGCATTCTTACAACATAGTCGGACTAGTCCAGAGGAAAGAACTAGTCAATACGTTTGGGACCAACTATGTGCGGGTTTCCTCACGATGTTTTCCTTCACCGTATGAGCGTCCGTATTATGTAATTATGTACTTGAGAACAGAAAATGTCTCATTGGTACACGCCTCCACCCGGGATCGAACCTGCACCCTTTAGGAGTGTGAACCAAAGGTCTACGGTCTACCCACTAGGCCACGGACGCTCTAAGCTCCTGTTAATAATATAAATAATAATTGAAAACCGCTTAGGTGTTAAACACTTAATAATCTGATATGAAAATTAGTTAATCGAAGAGCTGTTTAACGCATTCAGTTAAAATTCCAACGCGATGCCTCTCCGGTGCGCTCCACTTGGGTCTATTGAGTTTTTACCATATCAGATTTTCTCAATAATTTTATATTTTCATTAAAAGTATTACGACCTTAAAAGTTTTATATTAATTTATCCTCTCCGGGACTCAAAGTATCTTCATACTAATCGGTTTAGATATTTGATCGTGAAGAGATAAGACATAAATTTACGCATTTTGTAATATTAACCAGACTGATAGAGTAATAAAATATAGTGTATGGCTGGTCTCTGACAGACTACCTATTATAAAATATTTTTTTACAAAAAATCTCGTTTGAACAAATTAAAGAAGTTAAAACATTGTTTTTTACACCCTCCTCATCTCTATATATTGTATCTTGCAAAAGCTATTTGTAAATACTTATAGCAAATAACTCGTAAGTACTTTTCTAAACTAGCTTTAAGATAAATTAAAATATTGAGGAAAATCAGGAATAATAAAATTTTCTTACGACTTTTTTCTTTTTCAGTCTAAAAGGACAAAAAAAGACAAAAGGCACCAAGTAGAACCAATCAGTTATTAATTAATTTCGCCCGTGCAGTCCTCCCAGTAATTGCTTTTCAGCCGTGCTCGCTCATTGTATATGTATAGTGTATATACAATTGTACAATTATACACTGGTCAGTTTTATTTGATCTATGATAGGATTTTTATGTAAGTACCTACATAAGGATGGTTCTGGATTCACACAGAAACTAAAAAATACACCAACATTTTGTAGAGAATTTCAGCGACGTGTTCGCATACTTAGCTCTGTCTGTAACGTTTTCTTGTGCTCCCTGCGTTTAAAAAAATCATCTCTAATATACAGGATAGATATTTTTCAAGCTCGTCATCTTAAAATCCACTTATTAGAAAAATGTACCATCGAGGAAACTGATTCCTAGGCAGTTGACGGACCTACTTCATGTGGTCGGCTTTTGTTGTGGATTAGTTATAGGTCTGCCATGTGCCTAGGAATTAATTTCTCTGATAGTACAATTCTCGTGCTATGTACGAATTTCAGGGTAATGTGTAGTATTTTTATAAAGCTACATTCAAACCATACTATGCTAAATGCTAATTATTATAATTTTCAACAATATTTTGACATCGTCGTTCTGCTGTCTAAACTACAGAGGGCTTAAGCTTGGATCATGGAAATTTATATAAATTAAACTGTAAAATTTTACCATACATACTTACATTGTTTTTATTCTCCTAGCTTAAAAATCAACAAAAATATTATATAACTTTGAAGAAAAGTTGTCTCCGGACACTATTTTTCAAATTAAATTAAGTTCAATAAACAGTTAATATCTACTGGATGAACTACTTTTAGTACCTTCTACAGGTTACGAAATAGGTTCCTATTGAGGGCAGTTTGCCTGTGGGAGGATGGCTAAAAACTTTCTTCAATCGTACAATGCGACGTCCTTGCATGGTACGTCGACGTTATTCTTCGTAGTCGTTTGACGTCGTTTATTTAACAATTGCCACATTCCCATGTCACGCGGAGAAACATTTTTATTTGTTTTTCTGGGAAGTATGTAAGCTTATTCTTACTTACGTACTGTTGTATTCATTTTTCAGAGCCTTATTGGTCCCAAAAAACTCTTGGTTTTCGTCATTGCGTCACAACTTACAGCTGATGGATGTCTAGTTTGGCATGTGAGATTAACCAACCCAAAAAAGTGCACTTTACACTCCTTGAAAAATTCGTAGACCTACGAATTTTTCAAGAAATGTAAAGTTTTAGGACCAATAAGGCTATGAAAACGCCAATAACGTTCATAGTTTTAAGCACGTGTGCTTAAAACTATGAACGTTATTGGCGTTAACATAAGAAATTTTATGAATTGTAATTGATTGTACTGTGTGTTCTTGGTGATGATCTTCAACATTAATCAAACACACTTTTTTTGCACTATTTCCACTCTATTTTCTTACACTTACATATACACCTATCATGACTTTGCCGAAACCGGTCGTGTATTTTGCTTAAAATTGCTATAAATTATAGTAGATATAGTGCAATAAAATGTGTGTTTCATTAACATTGAAGAAGAAATCATCGTCTCCATTAAATTTTCAAGGTCACGGCTTGAAAATTTAACGGAGAGGAATTGTACTGTATTATAGCATTTAGTGCCTGCGTGTCCCATTTAACTATATCTCTGTGCATTTAACCCACCTTTAGTGTCACATCGAAATCATCGCTATCAATATCTTGACAATTGCGGCGAACGGAGCACGTTCTGAATATTTATTTACCATTCCCATTAAATGCGCAGATAAAATTTTATAAGATGTCATGTTGGGAATAGGAATGACACGTAATTCCCAGGTAATCCGGGGCAACGATGTCAATACTTGGATATGGCATACGCCATCAAAACTGTAGCAATGTTTTTGCATGCAAAATGTGAATCGAGAAAATATTGTCAATTTTTGTCTTACAATAATAGCATTATATACTACTTCCTGTTTCACTCATTTTACGCTTTCAATGCATATTTTACGTAATCAATGCATTAAACACGTCCGACTGTCACCGCGTCCTATGGCACACTGCTCTCAGATGAGTGAGCTCACTCATTTCGAGGGTGACACATTTTCGCGCTGACGATTATATTATTATGGAATGCCTTTTCTAAAGGTTATAATTCTATGATCCGGGGCGTTTGTCATGTGGAGTGGGAATTCTGGACGGAATGGGAATATTATGCGAGTGTAGTGCTATTGATAATAAAATACAATGCCTCCTTTACAGGTAACAGTGGCAGGTTTCATTGAAATCATGCCAGTTACGCAGGAGTTATTTTACACTGCCCAAGTATGTACGCAGTACACGAGCACTCTCTATTCAGAGGAATAGAGACTAGAGTAGAGACAGTCATAGCCCAATGAGGCGGACGACCGGCACGACTTGCGAGAGTTCAGGCGCAGGACCGACTTTCAACATACCCATCCGACTCATGGATCATAATATTTCTTGTCAGACAATCAGGTGATCAGCATGCATTGTCCTAACCAAACTTGGGAATAATATGTTGTTACGTGCTAGGGTTCGAGGATTCGGAGAGAAAGACCTGGTGACTCTCTGGAAGACTTTATTCACTGACACTAGCTCACACAAATCACTAAGTCCAAACACTAAGCACTAGATCCAAATCACTGAGCACTATCACTGTCCTAGGTCCTAGCCGAGTCGTAGGTTCACTATCACAATCACTCACTATTGATCACTTGTTTTCACTTCGAAGTCGCCTCGAAGATCGCTCAGATAAAACTGAATTCCGGGCCGTCCACCTGCTCCTATTTATATGGGCGACTCGAATTCCAGAAAGTTCCCCACTCGATTCACGCAAACAAGTAAACACGTAAACAAGTAAACAACGGTCGGAACTTTCTAGGAGATTCGAGCATGTACCAACTAGCGCCATCTAGTTTCGAGTAGGGGATTTATGTGTAGTGTGTCCCCTAGTTTTGCCGGTTCGACGCTAGATGGCTCTGTGTGTCCGTACCCGTAACACTACTCCCCTCTTAGAGATGCTCGTCCCGAGCATCATTATTACTGCCATGGTAATGCGCCAGACGGTCTATGTGTACCATTTTGAATGTCCTTCTTGGTTGCTTTTGAATCCTGTAAGTTACATCATTCAATCGGGTAACCACTTTGTATGGGCCGTCCCACTTGGTCTGCAACTTTGGAGATTTCCCTTTTCGCCGAGTTGGGTTATGCAACCACACCAGTGACCCTTCTTCGAAGCCGCTCGTGTTCGATTTCCGGTCGTATCTGGTCTTCATGTTCTCACTTGACTGCAACCCATTTTCCCGAACCATGGCGTGTATATAGCGCATCTTTTCCCTTAAATCGCAGACATAGTCTTGTACGGTCTTCGGTTCCTCCGGTGACCCTCCTGTCAAGAGGTCTACTGGTACTCGCAGTTCTCTACCGTAATTGACATAGGCCGGGGTAGCTTTTATGCTCTCATGCTCGGCGGTACGGTACGACAGAAGGAAGAGCGGTATATACCTGTCCCAATCCTTTTGTTTGTCATCTACCAGTTTCGCCAAATGCCTCTCAAGGGTCTGGTTAAATCTCTCAACCATTCCATCAGACTGTGGATGGTACGCAGTGGTCCTCGTTTTATGCATTCCCGAAATTCTGCACACTTCCTGGAAGACCTGCGATTCGAAATTCCTGCCCTGATCGGAATGGATTTCTAGAGGCACACCAAAGCGTGATATCACTTCTTCGACTAGCTTAGAAGCAACTGTTGTAGCTTCCTGGTTTGGTATGGCGAACACTTCGGGCCATTTGGTGAAGTAATCCATGACCACCATAAAATACTTGTTTCCCGATTCCGTTACAGGGAATGGCCCAGCTACGTCAACTGCAATTCGTTCCCACGGTGCGCCAACGTTATACAAGCGCAGGTTCCCACGGCTCCTTGTTTGTGGTCCCTTCACTGCAGCGCAAGTAGTACATTTGCGGCACCAATCCTGCACATCAGCTCGACAATGCAACCAGTAGAATCGTTCTCGCACTTTTGTTAACGTCCTCTTGACACCTAGATGACCTCCTGATACGCCATCGTGTATTTCACGGAGAACATCTGGTACTCTCGTCCTTACTCTCGTCCTTGGGACAACTATCTGAAGATGGAACTCTCTGCCGTTAGTCTTCTCCCATTTCCGGTAAAGTATTCCATTTTGAAGTATCAGACTGTCCCATTGCGCCCAGTATGCCTTAGTGACAGCGCCAGTGGGTGCAACTTCACTCCAGATTGGTTTTACGTCACCGCGTTTCTTCCATGTGATGATATGCCGAAGGTCGTCATCTCTTTCTTGAGCCTCTCTCATAGCATCATTCTCCCAGAGACCCAAGGGACTTGTTCTGGTTAACTTTAATGTTATTTCATTAGATTCCTGCTTAACACAGTGTTTGCAGTCCTCTGAACACGGCCTTCGTGAAAGTGCGTCGGCATTCCCATGCGCCTTTCCGCTGCGGTGTTCCGTCTTGAAGTCATACTCCTGTAGTTGTTCAATCCATCGAGCTACTTGGCCTTCTGGGTTCTTGAATTGCAGTAGCCACTTCAAGGCTGCGTGATCAGTTCGCAGTAAAAACTGTCTGCCGATGAGATATTTGCTGAAATGTTGTAGCGTCTTTACAACAGCCAAGAGTTCTCTTCTTGTCACACAGTAGTTTCTCTCTGGCTTAGATAAAGATTTGCTGAAATATGCAATTACAACTTCTCTTTCACCCTGTTTTTGAGATAACACCCCTCCAATGGCCGTGTTGCTTGCGTCCGTGTCGACTATAAACTGACTTGCAGGTTGTGGATACCCCAGGATTGGTGTTTCACACAGATGTTTCTTCAGTTTCTGAAAAGAATCTTCAGAAGTCTCGTCCCAAATAAACTGTCGTTTATCCTCTGTCAGCCGATGTAATAGCTTGGCTATCTCTGAGAATCCCTTAACAAAACGCCTGTAGTAGGAGCATAGGCCGAGAAATGCCCGCACTTCGGTTTTGTTCTTAGGGGTTGGCCAATTTTGAACTGCTTCCAGTTTCTCCGGGTCCGTCTGGATTCCATCACTGGAGATGACATGGCCGAGATAATTGACCTTACTCCTGAATAAACGACATTTTTTCGGATTCAACTTTAACTTGGCCCCCTCTATTTTGGCGAAAACACGTTCTAAGTTTCGCAAATGGTCCTCGAAGTCGCGGCCAACAATGATGACGTCGTCCAAGTAGACTAAGCAAGCCTCTCCAACTAAGCCTGCCAGTACACACTCCATGAGTCGCTCAAATGTGGCAGGTGCGTTGCACAATCCAAAGGGCATGACGTTAAACTGCCATAAACCTTTACCGGTGGAGAAAGCTGTCTTCTCCTTGTCTTTTGGGTGAATTTCCACCTGCCAGTATCCAGATTTCAGGTCCAGGGTCGAGAACCATTTCATGCCACTCAAGGTATCCAGAGTGTCGTCAATTCGAGGTAATGGATAGCTGTCCTTCTTAGTGACATCATTGAGACGCCTGTAGTCCACACAAAATCTTGTGCTGCCATCTTTCTTCTTCACTAACACAACAGGTGAGCACCACGGACTTGCAGACGGTTCAATAATCTTATGCCTTCTCATGTCCTCCAAAAGGCTTTCAACTTCTTTTTCCTTTGCAATGGGTATCCGTCTTGCTCGTTGACGAATTGGGTTCTCGCTTCCGGTATCTATCCTGTGCTGAACCATCGAAGTTCTTCCAAGGTCGCCTTCCTGACTGGAGAAGATATTCGCGTGGCGTTGTAAAAACTTCTTAGCTTTCATGCTCTGCGAATAAGTCAGATTACTCTTGCAGTCATCGAGTAGCTCAGTCACTATTCCATAGTTGCTGCTGTTGGCTGAGTCTGAGCCTGTGATCGAACTACACTTTCTCATCCAGACAACTTCCTCGCACTTTCCAATGACGTCACCTTTGTTCAAGCAGATCTCGCGATCACCAAGATTCAAAACCTTGACCACAGCGTTACTGCTTCCACTAACAAGGGTTCTCGCCGTCATCAGTTTTTGCGCTGATGTCTTGCTAGGTGTGTCTTCGATCAACACACATCTGTTTGACTTCTTCTTTCCAGCTGGCGGTAGTTTCACCAGCACTCTAGCTTCCGCTCGTCCAGGTATAATGACTTCCTTTACACATGCGACTTTCCCGCAGGCGCCTCCGAGGATGAAAATTTCTTCTTCGCCACACTTGAAAACTCCGTCAGCGACATTAATTCCGCAGTTGTGCTTCTTCATGAAATCCAAACCCAAGATGCAATCATCCATAATCTCAGCCACGATAACGTCATGAGGGTATGAGGACCCCCCTACATTAATCGTAACTGACATTTCTCCCAGGACGGGTATTGGCTGACCGGAGGCAGTAAGAAGCCGACAGTTAATTCTCCTCTTATGTCTACTTGCGGCTTTTACTAGATTTGGGTTCACTATCGTTCTAGAGGCTCCTGTGTCTAGAGTCACTTTGCAATCCGTCCTGTTAATAGTCCCCTGAATCACAAGACTATTCCCGCTGCATGCTTGGGAGATAACAGTTATCGGGGCTTCCTCCGCGTCAGCCAGTACTCGCCCCTTAGTCCTGGCTTTTATTCGTTTCCCTGATCCCGGGCAGGGGACGAAGCTCCTTGCTTCTTCAGCTCCTCTACTTGTTCCTCGAGCCTTTTCATCCTTGCCATCTGGGTCTCCTTCTGCGGGCAGTTGAGCTGAAGATGGCCCCTCTCACCGCACTTGTAGCACATGGCTCCAAAACTTCTCTTCGTGGGAGCCTTGACCTCCTTAACATCCTCAGAGACCTCATGGATCTTATGGGTCTGTCGTATGTCACGGCGAACAGCCTCGACCTCCAAAGCATGCGTCAATGCTTCCTTTAGCGAGGTGTGGTGACGTAGCCTCACTGCAGCTCTGACCTCGAGGTCCCTGATTCCGTCGACAAATGCTTGCACAATATTCGTGTCGATCATCTTGGAATCGGCTCCTGGGTGTGCCTTCTTGACAAGTTTTTCAATTTCCAACGCCCATTGCTGTAGTCCCTCTCCTGAGCGTTGGACTCTGTCACGAAGTTGAGCACGGAACACGTGCTCCAGGTGTCGCTCCCCGTATCTGGATTCAAGGGCCTCCATCAGGTCTTGGAACCCCTTCCCTGTATGAGCTTCTAGGACCGACAAAGTTTGCCCTCTGAGCGCAACAGTGAGAGCGGTCAGGCATTGTTCGTCAGTCCATCCGTTGGCAGAAGCAACCGTCTGGAATTGCTGACGATAAGCGTTCCAAGAAGTAGTACCGTCGTATGGTGGCACTTTAACTCTTGGTCCTTGTACCACTTGCACCACTCCGGTAGTTCCACTAGACACCGCCACTCCTGTGGTTTCCAGGCGCACTACTTTCTTCTGAAGTTCAGTAAGGCCGGTTTTCACATTTTCCACATCCAATCCTAACTCGGTAACTCGTTCGTCCATTACGTCGACATCTTTACGAAGCTTTGTCACCGTGTCACTGACATCCTTTATAGCCAGAAGCGCCTTTTCTTGAAGGTCCTTTTGTTGCTCTTGTGACTCTTGCAAAGCGCCGAGCTTACGGTCTTGTGCCCTTTGAGAATCTTGCAATGCCCCGAGCTTGCGGTCTTGTGACTCCTGCAAAGCCTGAATTAACCCAATTATGCTTTCCAATTGAGGAGCCATTTGAGGGGCCGTAGAAACTATGGGCGTCGCAGGATGGATGGAGCTAGTCGACGGGGCCTGAGCAGGCGGGGCCCAGTGGGCGGGGCCACTGGGCGTGGCCTGAGTGGGAGTGGCCTGGTGGGCGGAGCCAGTGGGCGTGGCCATGTCCAGAGTGGGCGTGGTTAGTGGGCGGGTCCCGGTGGGCGGAGCCAGTGGGCGTGGCTTCAACCGAAGTGGGTGGAGCCAGGGGGCGTGGTCAGTGGGCGGAGCCTGGTGGGCGGGGCCAGCGGGTGGGGCCTGCCCCGCAGTGGGCGGAGCTTGGTCCCCAGTGGGTGTGGCCTCCGCAGCCCCACCTCCAACTCCTCTCTCGAAGCCAATGGCAGCAGCTCGCTGAGCCCTTGTCCTGACACTCCCCTTGAAGTCCTCTCTCGGAGTCAATGGCATCTCCAAATCGCACTTCTGACACCAGTTGTTACGTGCTAGGGTTCGAGGATTCGGAGAGAAAGACCTGGTGACTCTCTGGAAGACTTTATTCACTGACACTAGCTCACACAAATCACTAAGTCCAAACACTAAGCACTAGATCCAAATCACTGAGCACTATCACTGTCCTAGGTCCTAGCCGAGTCGTAGGTTCACTATCACAATCACTCACTATTGATCACTTGTTTTCACTTCGAAGTCGCCTCGAAGATCGCTCAGATAAAACTGAATTCCGGGCCGTCCACCTGCTCCTATTTATATGGGCGACTCGAATTCCAGAAAGTTCCCCACTCGATTCACGCAAACAAGTAAACACGTAAACAAGTAAACAACGGTCGGAACTTTCTAGGAGATTCGAGCATGTACCAACTAGCGCCATCTAGTTTCGAGTAGGGGATTTATGTGTAGTGTGTCCCCTAGTTTTGCCGGTTCGACGCTAGATGGCTCTGTGTGTCCGTACCCGTAACAATATTATATTATTGTTTCCAACGCGGGAAGATCCCAGTTATGAGTTATGACTTATGAGACAAGTTTTATTTCCTACTCCTTCTATCTTCTTCTAATTAAATTCGTTGCCCAAGACAGTCCCTCGGGCTCCCTGAGATCATATCAAAGGGTTTTCGTGGTTGGATACCGCTGTCGATCCTGGCGACACAGGAGATACAGCGGTGGAAATGTGTGGTAGGCCAAAGCCCGATTATGAGACAAGTGGTTTTCCGTTTTAGTTTATTCAGTGATTCAGAACTCAGAAGTATTCTCTTTTGTCATTCCACAAGATCACTCTGTGCTGCTTTGTAATGCGCTTTTTGATTCGGCATTAACATATTCTAGTGTCGGAGTGCTCTGTTACATATTCAAAGTACTTCCTCGGACACTCAGATCCATCATCATCACTGTCATTATGATCATCTTCTTCATGATAATATGTTGGTTTTTCATCTTCACTACATAGTAGGTAAATTATAATTTATAACAAAGTTGGTTACGTCTGTCCTTATCCATACATAATAATTATTAATTACTTAATATACATAAGTAATATTATTTTAAATCTGAAAGTGTGTCTATATCAACACGACTGTTTATCCTAATTTTTATAAAGATTCAATCACCCGTTACAAAATTATGCAAAAAATTAACTTCAAATCGCTCTCCTGTAGAGTAGCGTTTTTTCAGTTTCGATACCTTACCTTGGGACCATCGAAGTATTCTGTAGATCTGGGCCACCACAGTAAATATAGAAAGTACTCTTTTGTATTGCTTCCACACCTACGCACTACAACTCCTCTATGACTCTATCAAGGTTACCGAAATTCATATCCCACCAAAAACATAAAATATGTAAAAATGGAAAGCCAAGTTCCATACAAACATTATTCTTGTCTATGGACTTCGCCGTAAAAAGGATGGAGATCTAAATGAGTGCCAAGTTCCATGGAAATTGAAATCTGTACGTATAGGAACCAAATAACATTATGAACAAATAATAGAGTCTATTTCTTTGCTTTATTGAATATCTATAACAATTAATGTTATTAAATAATGTGAGATCTTAAACTAGATTAGATCTAACTTGGCCAGTTTTCATTACATCAGTCATTTCATAAAGTTATTGAACATTTTAATTCTGATGAAAACTAGCCAAGTAGAATCTAATCTAAATATTTTGAAGTAAATTTTTGTGCAGGAACCTAGATAATTACTATTTTAAACTGAAAAACAACTCAAACATGTTAAATATTTTCGTATGAGAAAATGATTTTGGAATTACTTAATTTAGAAATTAATTAATTTAGAATTTCGAGGATACGCGGCCCCTTAACTTTAGGGTACAGCTTACTATTATTATAGCTGTCTAACAAACAGATAGACAGACGGACGGACGGACGGACAGACGGACAGACAGACGGACAGACGTATTAAAAGAATTCTATGTCTATTCCCGGGACTCAAACTATATCTCCATACCAAATTTAAGAACAATCGGTACAAGCAATTTGGGCGTGAAGAGGTAACAGACAGACAGACATACTTCATAAAGTCACCTTTTATAAGTTTTTTCACTTCACAAATAAATATATTTTACGGGGAGCTCCCATACAATAAATGTGATTTTTTGGCCTTTTTTGGTCAAAATCAATAATGGCAGCCGGTATATACTTGAAAATTTCACGAAATCTTTAATTATATTCTTATTTTCATAATCTATAATAAAAGTAAAATAAAATAAATATTTAAGGGGGGTCTCCACACAAAAAACACAATTTTTGCCTAGTTTCGCTCTGTCCGACTCGCACTTGACCGATTTTTTTGTTTTCTGATTTTTCCCTACGCTTTCACACAATTACCTAGCTGGATTCCAAATTTCAGCCTTCTAGGTCATCTGGAAGTGGGTTAAAATTTTGATCTATAGGTCAGTCAGTCAGTCAGTGATAAAAATGTAGATTTTCGGACGTTAATATCTTAATAACCGTTTGAGCTGTGCTTACGAAATTTAGAGCATGTAGTTATCTTGCAAGTCTCATTATATGAGCCAAATTTGAAACGTTAATGTGAAATAGTTTCTGAATTATGAGAGGGTCAAAAGTACCTGCAAATGGTTCGTGTAATATTGCACACGGTGCTGCTCGCCATTCTGTTATGCTGGAACTTGGCTTGACACGCTACCGCGTGTCTAGAATATATTTAGTAAGAATATTCTTTAAAAAATTTTAGCGATAAATATAATTTCATCGTTTCAAATACGCTTCCCTAGCTAAGTGATATTTTGACAGGCGTACTCTCTAGCGCCAACATTTATCACCCGCACCTACGGGTGCAACTGTCATTCGTTAAAGTGATGTGACGTAAACATATCGATACTTTTAAATTGTCATAACTTGACAGTTGACATGAGAGCGGTGACATGATACATGTTTTGTTTACGTGTGAATTATGTATTTAGATACTGATCTTTAAGGCTCTTTTCGTACGTCAAACTAAAACTAAAGCCGCCATCTTGCGAACGTCACTTGAGAGTTATTTTCTATTACCTTTCAATTTCATCCAAGTGTAATAAAAAAACAATATTGCTGTGCCATTTTGAGTGACAGCGAATTTTTACGCTACCTGCTGCAATATTTTTACGATAAGCGGCAGTACCAGCACAATCAGTAAACAAATAGTTTTGTTCGACGTTTGACAACTTTTCTGTCAATATCTGATATTACGTGTGCTTAGAAATGTCAGATTTTGGTCGGATTATTGACTGTTATTGTATGTGCTCTAGTGGCGCCCTCTCCATACTTGCGTAATACTTACACTCTATTTGCATTTACATGAAAATGTCATCAAAAATTCTTATAGTTCATATCTAAATTCGCACTAATTTGACATTCGTGAGTTTGACAGTTTTGACAATTCATTTTGTGAATTGATTGAGAGGAATTGCTTAATGTAACCATTTAGCCCCGCTGTTAAATTGATTCATAGTTCGTGTGAAGACATTTTTTATAAATGCCCCCCAAATAACTAGTTACAACTCTAAAATACATATACGATATGATTTTACACTGTAATTACTTATGATTGGACAGCTGTTGATCTACCTACTTTATTATTTTCAAATCTTATAATTTCCTTACAGAAAAGGAACCTTGAAAAACTTCATTTTTCATTCTTTTCAAACAGGAACACTTAATTTTTCGGCCTCGAGTTTTTTTGAGCCTTTGAGGTTTGGCCCTTTGAGAGACACATGAAAGTTTTTGTCCCGAAAATGTACGTTCCCGATCGATAAACTCGAATTATGTATCGTATTTTTACGTGGGAGAGCCATGCCTCGGCACGAATGGGCCGGCTCGACCAGACAAATACCACGGGCTCACAGAAAAGCGGCTTGAAACAGCGCTTGCGCTGTGTTTCGCCGAGTGAGTGAGTTTACCGGAGGCCCATTGATTCTCTTCCCTACCCTTCCCTTTTTCCCTTCCTTACCCTATTACCCTATTCCCTTTAAAAAAACTGGCAACGCACCTGCAGCTCTTCTGCTGTTGCGAGTGTCCATGGGCGATGGAAGTTGATTTCCATCAGGTGACCCGTTTGCTCGTTTGCCCTTATTTCATAAACAAGTAGAAATATTTTACTTTAGGTACCTATACTGCACTGTGCACAGCAATTACTGTTGCTGTGCAGTATAGGTACCTGTTACAGCCTTCAGATAAACAATTTAAGATTGATATTCTGAGTTTAATCACAAAATCCGTGCTGACTTAATCCAACCATATTTCGATGACAATGTTCAATATCCAAAACGTATTAGTTTCAAAATTGTCTGCGGAAATATACGCTAGAACTTGCCACAAATCCAGAATACAAGATCCCTTGTCAGACGTACAACTAGAGATGTGACTAAACGTTTGAAATTGTCGATAAAAATTTGTGTCGATTAAAAATTCTTTTTTTTTAATTCGTAAGAATAGTAATTGATTTTTTTACTAATGAAAATCATTTGTGGATTGAGTATCCGACGTTTCATCTTTATTTAAAAAAAAGAGGTTCTACGTTCAGCTACGGCTTTTGTCAATGTTGCCCCCGCATTACAGCATTTCATCAGACAAATCAACTATTTCAATCAAACAGGTCAAGTGTTTATGATATTTTTATGTAAATACAGGGGGAGAGAGAAAGGTAGAGGGGGTAAAAAGGAGGAGTGGGAGGTAGATTTACATTCGAAGCGGGGAGTGCTCTATTTTTATTGTCTGATAAGTGATAAGATACCGCCTCTTGTCGTAGTTAGCAAGTGGTGCTCGTATTTGGGACGATGTATTAGATATCAGATGGTTTCAAGCAGAGGTCTTTTTGTAGGCCAAGGTGTTGGTGGCATTTTTTTGTTGTTGTTTAACGCAGTCGAATCAGGGATAATGTAGTACCAAGGTGCATGCGCATTTTTTTTATAATAGAATCTTTTCTCTATAACGCAGTAGGATCAGGTATTTTTCCCTATAACGCAGTGGAATGACGAGACACAGACGCCGAGATGTAGCTTCACTCTGCATCCTCTATCGGTTGTATCACGGGGAGTGCTCTGAGGAATTGTTCGGAATCATACCACCGGCAACTTTTCGCCATCGTCCCACGCGAAAAACATACCATCCTCATCACCTTGATGAATGGCAGTCTTCCACAGTGCGTTTTTCGCGTAACTTTCTGCCGCGCACTGTAAAACTCTGGAACGAACTGTCACCAGCAGTATTTCCGGACCTATACGATCTGCAAACCTTCAAGAAAAGAGCGTATTTCCTCTTAAAAGGCCGGCAACGCACCTGCAGCTCTTCCGATGTTGCGAGTGTCCATGGGCGACGGTAGTTGCTTACCATCAGGTGGCCCGTTTGCTCGTTTGCCCCCTTATTTAATAAAATAAAATAAAAAATATCTACCTGCATGCCAAATTTCAGCATGATCCGTCCAGTGGTTTGTGCTGTGCGTTGATAGATCACTATGTCAGTCAGTCACTTTTGAGTTTTACATAATATTTAGATATAGCTTGTTACCATCTGAACGCTTACCTATCTACCATCACATCTTCGAATACCCCCTACTGTATAAATTTATAATGTGCACTTGCTCTGTTACGAGTCATAACTTAGATATATGACCAATTTTCAAGGAAATAAAATGATACTACAAAAATATTACACACGCGTGGTTAAGAGTTAAGACAACAATCCTTACAAGTAATATACTTAACTGCTCAGTAACGGTTTTTTCTGTATATTGCATTTTACGATTCTAAAGGTCCACATAAACGGGGATTGATTCTGATCGCACTGATGCAGGCCGAAATGATAGGATCAGGGGGCCTTAACAATAGAATTATTTGTTAACTCCGTAGCATGTTTCCTTTGGTTAGCTTTTATGTAGTCAAGTAATGCAGGTTCCTGGGAATGAACATAATAAAATTATAATGCTAATGAATAAACAAAATAAGCACCGATATATTGAACCTAAGGAGGTCCTTTGATTTTTTGTAACATAAAATAAGGGGACAAACGAGCAAACGAGTCACCTGATAGAAAGCAACTACCGTCGCCAATGGACACTCGCAACATTAGAAGAGTTGCAGGTGTGCTGCCGGCTTTTAGGAGGGAATACGCTCTCTTCTTGAAGGTTTGCAGGTCGTATTGGTCCGGAAATACTGCTGGTGACAGTCATTCCAGAGTTTTACAGTCTGTTTTGTTTTTTGCGGAAACGGTTGCGCGGCAGTGACTAGATAGCGGGTTTGATCGCGGCGAACAAGCGTTTAGCTCGCGGTCCAAGCACCTAATCCTAAATGAAAAAACGTGATGGCTTTTACTTGAATAACTGTCATGTCAAAACGCATTATACCAAACCACCCCGTGACGTGTTCTTCGACTTGTAAGGTTGTAACTTCAATGCCAAAAAAGTAAAGTATTTATCTGAAACAGCACTTAAAAGTTACTAAGAATTTCTGAATCCCGCGATGCAGAACAGATTTGAAGACAAGAATGAAGTGGGTAACTGACGATTTGAAAATTGACATTTTTTTGCATTAACAAACAGACTTCAATTGCGTGAGACGTCATGCAAGTCTGTCAATTCAATACTTTAGAAATGCACCTACGCCTCGCGTTGCGGTCTGAATTATTGATCCTAATGGAGGCTTTAGGGTCGGGAAAATGATTTGAAATCAAAAAATATAGATTCTATCTGTAGCTAGATATATTAGTAGCGATGATGAAATCTGTAAGTAACAAGGTTTGTTCAAATTATAAGGGAAATAATCGGCCAAGTGCGAGTCGGACTCGCACACGTAGAGTTTCGTACCATTATAGAGCAAAATTAGGCCAAAAATTGTGTTTCTTGTATAAGAGCCCCCCTTAATTTTTTATTTTATTTTGATTTTAGTATTTGTTGTTATAGCGGCAAGAGATATATCTCTTGCCGCTATAACAACAAGTTGAAATTTCCACAGATTATGTATACATAATCTGTGGAAATTTCACCTCTCTAGCTATTATCGTTCTTGAGTAACAGCCTGGAGACAGACAGACGGACAGACAGACGGACAGACAGATGGACAGACAGACGGCAGACAGACGGACAGACAGACATCGAAGTCTTACGAATAGGGATTACTGTTTTTACCCTTTGGGTACGGAACCATAAAAATGAGTAATTGTTATGTTGTAAACTGTTAGTTATCCAGTTCATCCGCTCATGTCATCTCAGCAAACTCGCCATGACAGTCCGACTGGTTTCTGTCAACTGAAAACTTCGTTTTTAAATCAATTAGCAGAAATGATATTTTAAATACTTTAGAAATTTAAGTTTGTAAGCGCGGAAAAGATATTTTAAAAGTTTGTAAGTTGCCATGTCTTAAAAATTTGTTGGGACTTAAAATTCTTTGTTCGATTCTAAAGTTTATTTTAAAGTGAACAGCACATTAATTTTAATCTATCGAGAATGTTATTGTGTGGAAAATAGGGTTGCAATATACATATTTTATTTCAAATTCAAATTCAAATTCAAATTAATTTATTTTGCGTATGTGTGTTACAACAATAGGTCTTATATAATATTTGATATTAGGTTCAGCACATAGGCCTCTATGGGCATGCAAAATTAACAATAAAAAATAATTACAGTCTACATTCTACAACAATTAATAAAAATGATGTCATGCGATTGCCAGTAAGTCATAAAAGTATTAGAGTCAACAATAATTCAAGACGTGAGTGGATGATTAAGGTAAGTAACATGAAAAAACTTCCCGTTCTTTCGCTTAAATGGAGGCTTTGGGGCCGGAAAAATTATTTGAAATAGACAAACTATGGATCAAATGTGTAGCCAGATATATTAGCTAGGTTATGAAGTAGATAAATTACAAGTTTTATTAAAATAAATAGGGAAAAAATTAGTTACTGTCCGTATGTTACGAAATGTTACTTGTTCGATTCTTCCACTCACGTCTTCAATTATTATAATATAGTAAAAATAATTTTTGATGACGGTTTCTATGTATTGAAGTAAAGTTGAAAGCTAGTCTCTTTAATAAAATAAGATTTAGTGACTATGATAACAATTAATAGGTAACTAATTTCCATACTCATTCTAATACTATAACAAAGAGTATAATGTTTACATGCTTATATTTTAATTGTGGAAAAGTGTTTTTCCGCTAGTCATTTGGTAGGGTGTGCAAAATATCGCTTATTTGGTACAACAATGGCGTAATTACACTTTTACAAATTTTACAGGAGACACAATCAAAGATTTGAATCCAATATATGACTTTTTGGGAAAACTTATTATATACCGACTCAATTTAAAAGTAAGGTTTATTTGTGTTGTTTCTATTAGAGTTCAAGACTTTTCGATACATCATATATTACCTAAATTATAGGCATTCTTATAATGATGTGTATGTAAATACGTCATTGTTTCTTCAGAATTAAATTTAAGAAATAATGCATACGATAGGCGGTTTTGCATTTGTGACAAAATAAAACTAAGTAGATTAATAAATCAGCTTCACCATTTAATTATGTAAGTTTTAAACCAGTTCAAAACCAGGAGGTTATTTCTATTTTACCAGTTACTTAATTAAATATTTAAAAAAGAGACATTTTAGTAACAGAAACTAAATTCTAAATAACTAGACGTTCAGCGCGGCTTCGCCCGCGTAAATTAGATATTTTACAGATAAATTAGTTCACAGAAAATAGCCTATAATCCTTCGCGTGATCTACTTCTTAACAGTGCCAAATAACAGAAAAATTGTTCCAGTAGTTCGTGAGATAAGCCCTTTCAAATAATTTCCCCTGTTTTTTTCACAATTTCCTCTATTTCTACGCTCCTAATAGACTTAGCGTCATAAAATATAACCTATGGCCTTCCTCGATAAATGAGCTATCTAACACTGAAAGAATTTTTCAAATCAGACCAGTAGTTCCTGAGATCAGCACGTTCAAATAATAGCCAAATAATCTGTGATTTTTGTTCCAATAAGTCCTAAACATTGTGATTTTAATTAGGTATTCTGTTACTTTATTTCAGCTTCAATTTTGTCATCGTCATACTTAAGTTTATACTTGTATACTGCATCATTATCTTTTCTTAATTCAATAGTCTTTACATCTGAAGTTTTGATCGAATTCCCTTCAACATCTTTGCCAGTGTTAAGTTCAACTTAAATACATACAGATCTGGTACTCGTACATAAATTGCAGATCAGATTTTTTAGTTTTTTGTTGCCTTTTCAATTAGATCATCTCTTTCGTTTTGAGTTTGACCTCTTATTAAAAATTTATGTGTACTTAAGTAATTTTATTGATCTCAAAAGTTTTGACTGCATACAAATTACAAATAAGTACATAAAAATTAAAAATCTGAAAAAAAAGCTAAATACAGGAACAATTTCCATTGCTCCTCCACCTCCCGTAGCTTCATGCCAAAAGTAACAATAAGTTTGGTCTTCTTTTATACCTGTAACCTATAAGAAAAGTCATTTATAAAATCAATTAATATTAAATTTGGAGCTACAATGACATAATTTACACAATTATGTCGTAGTTTCACCAAAAATTATCGAATTGAATGTCATATTTACCTTTACGTCGTTGTAGCGATCCTAAATATAACCACAATCAGCGGGGCGCCCGGCGCAACTGGCTGTCCGGACGTTGTATCATCAGAAATGTCGCCATTTCAGTCAATTCCACAATGACAATCACGCTCCATCGCGGAAAATACACACAAAAACATTACGGTCGATGTTTCCCCGGGTGTAAATATACTTTTGGAACATAATGACATAAATAACTCATTTTTGAAAAAATAGGTAATAACGACTTTGTTGTACCAAATGAGCGATATGTATAGGTAGGTATGGCAAGATATTATCTAAATGCAAATGTGTATGTCTGTTACGTCTTCTCGTCTAAACCACTGAACTAATTTTGCTGAAATTTTGTATGGAGGTATTTTGAGTCCCAAGAAAGGACATCTAGAATACTTTTTATCGTGAAAAAATGTGGTTACAGAGTGATATAACGAATATTGTCGCAACGGAGTTGCGGGCGTCATCTACTAGTTTATGCGAATGGATACGGAGCTTCTATACCACAAAGAGACAGACAGATACACTTTCAAATTTAATAATAATTATCATAGGTCTACCAGAATCTGATGGCAAAAAGTAAGAAAATAAATTGACTCTAGCAATACCGGGGTAGTTGGAATAAGACATTTTGATCCTTTTTTTCCTTATAGCGGCTGATTCTGAGTGTGAAACATGCATATAAAAATTTATCCAATGGTCAAGGAGATTTTTTGAAAATTTGCCGTCAAAATTTGCCATCAGATTCTGGTAGACCTATAGTATGAATGAATGAATGCTATAATCTTCACAATCATTTCCTTTACAATGAGGTTACCAATAATGATGATAAATTATTACAGAATAATACATCTCATTTAGTTTACGAGTATAATAAATATTTGTAATTAATGTTCTCCGAATCGCCGCCCTAAACGTTTGTCTTAACGACTCATCCTCACGATTTATTCCTAAAGTATTTTTCTAATTGCGTCTTCATGCTGACTGCGTATTTGCGTAATAAAACATGACATTGAAATTTCGTAGTCATAAAATAGGTGTGGAAAAGGTGAGAAATGATCTTTTATTTGAAGCTATAATGACATGCACAGTTTTCAGGTCGGTAATACATAAAGAAATTGAATTTATCTATACATAGGTAGCCTCCATAGCAATCAATCCAGAATCTTATCACATACAGATGATGTGATGATGAGTGATAACAGATGTTGAGATTTGTGATGTAAGACATTAATCGACAATTGTGGAAAACCAGTCAGCGTGTTACAATGAAACCTATGAAGTATTTTTTTATCTGTAATGTACTTATTATCTCTTCTTTCGTATTCGGCAGGGTGAGACCACGTATCTTGATTCTTGCGACAGAGTTTGGCGTTGTTTGTGTATGTTTAAATATTACATGTTTTTACATCATGTAATATTTTCTGTCAAATACCTAGTACGCCTGTTACTGAGTGACCGTCCAGCTGTTCTTGAAACCGCAGTGAGTATGAAGGACCCCTTAATTTGCTGGCGTTATCAACATTTTCTGGTTAGCTTGTTCCGGGACAATCGCTGGTTTTCATAATTCCCCCGCTTACCTGGACGGTCGACTTACTGATTACACTTTCAGCGAATTGTTTAATGTATCGGGTATTATGAACCTAGATTCTGTATGATACTCGATACTTTTGTAAATGTAAATATTTTACTTAAAAAGAATATACTAGATAGAGCCCGCAACGGAGTTGCGCCAAAATTCGTTTATCTGGAAGCTTACAATTTTGCGGCATTTGCATCCTATGTCGTTTTTCAAGTTTCGCTGTCTTTACCATGTGACTTTTTCAGACAAAGACAAGATCTTGTATATAGTTATTGGCTGTGATAATATTTTAAGCTACTAGCTTTTATCTCGGGATTTGGGCGCGGCGACCGAATCAAGAAATTCCGTAACGAAAAAAACCTAACACCCCCAATCCGACGTCGGTGCGGCGTTGCCAGACTTCAGCACGGTGTTTGTGTGCGTGCGACTAGACGTATGCGAATTATAATTGCATAAGTTGATAAAAAATACTATGAAATAGCTTTACCGCGGCAGTCCCCGAGTGCCACACGTATTTTTTATTAACCCCGGACCAAAAAGAGGGGTGTTATAAGTTTGACGTGTCTGTCTGTCGGTCTGTCTGTCTGTGGCATCGTGGCATCCAAACGGGTGGACCGATTTTAATGTAGTTTCCTTGTTTGAAAGCTGACATGATCAAGAGTGTTCTTAGCTATAGTTCATCATCATCAGCCTGCTCGTTGCTGGAAAATCACGGTTTATCTGGTTCGTGATAGGCCGCGATTAGCTACTTGCTTTTATTGGGTTTTGTATTTTACTCTGATTCGTGACACTTATGAATAGATACACATTAATGGAAAGTTGACCTGGTGCTGCAGCATCACCTGGTAATCAATAGGATACCCAACTCCTCGCCAACTTTGAGCAGGGGTTTCGTGCTTAGGCTCATTTTAATTGCGACTTTAACTTTTTTGTAGTTCGGTTTATTTGGCACTTGGCAGTTAAAATACAGCTTGAATTAATAATTTTTGGATATCACATTCAGTCGATTGCTTTCATCACATCACTGCGCTATCACGCCGTACCTATCACCGCTATCATGCTCCATCACATGCAGTTTAACAATGCTCTTTTGAATTCATTGTGTGTCAAAATGTTTTTGTATTCATTCTTAGTAAATAATATACCATGAAACTTCCTGAAAATAAGAATTTGAGGTATAATTTAATACTCCTCACACCGGTTTCGGTGACGGTGGCCCGTTTCATTGAAAGCAGGCCTGTTACGCAGGAGTAATTTTATAGTGCACAAGTGTGTGCGCAGTACACAAGAGCACTCTCTATTCCTTTCACTCTCATAACCCAGTGAGACGGATGACCGACACGACTGGCGAGAGATCAGGCGCAGGACCGACTTTTTACATGCCCATCCGACGCATGGATCATCTTACTTATCAGACGATCAGGTGAATACAGGCTGAGCATTGTCCTAACCAAACTTGGAAATAACAATATGACGTTTCCAACGCGAGATTCGAACCCACGACCTCCAGAGTCGAGAGCCACGCTCTAACCACTAGACCACGGAGGCGTTTTGAGGTGGTCTGACAGTGAAAAGCAACAACAAAAATGACTGCTGGCAGTAGAAGACGAGATTCTTATATTTACCCGAAAGAAAATAAGATAAAAAATGAGTTTTACTCTTTATCGATAGTCGGGAAGACCTTCAGAACTGGAGCTCCTAAAGTAACAGCGACCGTAACTCAATCGATGGTCATTCTTACCTACCTCTATAATAGGGGTAATATACTCTTATAACTTTCAGGTTTATAAAATGGCTGTCGATACTACAAATTATTGCCATCAGATTAAAGTCCAAAGGTGCCTCTTCACAATGGTCCATGCTGGCCTACTAAAGGCCATCGCCATTGTAATGTACAGTGTACACTGTACACACTATATTGACATGACCATTGTCCGCCATCTTACACCACTACCCCGTCTATACAATGGCGATGGCTTGACCATTGCGAAGAGGCACCGATTCTAACGAAAATAAGAAGTAATTTTCGACAGTAACGAATTTTATGAAGTGTCTGTAAAGTTCGTATCGTGTTTTAATTCGTTACAGGTCTTTCCTAACTTTTATTTCCAAGTTTTCGAAACTCTTCGATACTTGAAAATACGTAATTGTCAAAAGGCTAACTAACTTGAACTATTAGCTGTTAGTTGTTATTTAGAAAGTTACGTACTTATTCAAGTGAGCAATTATTCAATCAATCAATAACAATTTAACGAACTAGGCTTGAAACTTAAAGCGTAACAAAATGAAGAAATCCATAATAATTAATATTACTGTAAGTGCAAGAGTGTGTATGTACGCCGGTCTATTACCTCTTCACGCCTAAACCGTTGAACCGATTTAGGTGAAATTTGGTATGGAGATACTTGGAGTCCCGGAAAAATTTACGGCTCTCACACGATAAACAAAATTTCAAATAGTTAATGGAATCAGGCGTTACTTTGCGGAAATCCATAGCTTAAAATTTAGTTTGTTATTATTTTTAGCAATATTCCGCGAAATAAACTTCCACCTTTAAGTAAATGAGTGAGTGTACGCATAGGCATGCGTACAGCACCTCCCTCCTCCCACACTGCCTATGCGTACACTCGCATGCAAGAACTTGCAAACACCACCACCACACAAGCAATAACGTTGGCAAATCCGTGCAAGGCCCCTCA
The DNA here is from genome assembly GCA_963422495.1 of Polyommatus iphigenia. NCBI lineage: Eukaryota > Metazoa > Arthropoda > Insecta > Lepidoptera > Lycaenidae > Polyommatus > Polyommatus iphigenia. Next base: position 3,364,042 of record OY730180.1, read on the forward strand.
CCACCATGCAGGTTGAAAACCTCGACGCGCGTTTCGCTCCAACACCGGAGCATCCTCAGGATGTGGACTCTACGAACAACGTCCGTCAAGTGCCACCACCGGCCAAAACACCGCCTTTTTATACCCTATCGAGCCCCTCTACTACCCCCACTACCCTCACCAGTACCCCCGAACATATTAATAAGCGGTGACGTAGTCAAGCAAGTTTGGTCATTCAACAATGCAAATCTGTTATTTTTCTTTTCTTTTATGATCTCTAATTGTTCCAACACGCTCAGCCGAAAGCCTTTATCGCATTTATGTAAAACTTTATAGGAATGGTCATCGGGCACGGTATGATTACTATCTAAAAGATGTTTAGCAAAATGTGACTTATCAGGATGACCATTCCTATAAGCCGCGATATGTTCTTTATACCGAGTCTCAAAGCTGCGTCCAGTCTGACCCACATATACACTATCGCATTCAGGACAATCGATCTTATAGACACCGGACTGATATTTTTCATCAATCCGGTCTTTGTTATGACATAAATGATGTTTTAAAGTATTATTTGTCCTGAATGCGACATGCATATCGTTGTTTTTCATTATTTTGGATAAGCGTGCAGATACCTCTCCCATGTAGGTCAAACTGGACTTATATCTAACTACCTCCTTATCAATAGGACCTGCGTACAAAAACTTAACCAGTTCTTTCTTGTTTTTATTTTTCAAAATATTATTAATAATTTTTGGACTATATCCGTTGGATATCGCAATTTGGAAAATGATATTAAGCCCATTTTGATAATTATCTTTACTAAGAGGGATCGATAATAATCTATGAATGTAACTATGAAAGGCCGCGAGTTTGTGTTGCCAAGGATGACATGACGATGCATGAATAGTAGTATTAGTATATGTCGGCTTGCGAAAGATTCCAAAACTGTGTTTATTATTAACGATAAAATTTAGGGTGTTATTATCTTCACATTCTAATTTGAATTTAATTGTAATATGTTTTTTATTTAGTTGTTTAACAAATACGTCCAGTTGTCTCTGTGTACCCGTCCAACAAAGAAAACAATCATCTACGTATCTAAAGTAATATAAAATACTTTTATTAACGACGATATTTCTTTGTTCAAAATCGTCCATAAATATTTCAGCCATCAAAGGACTTAAAGGTGAACCCATAGCTAGACCGTCGTCTTGAACAAAGAATTCGCCGTTAAATCGAAAGTAGTTTTGTTCCATGCAGGTTTTAGTAAGAGTAAGCAATTCATTACTTTCACCAGGAGGTAAACGTTTTTCTAATGCATTCCTTAAAATACCCAATGTTTCCTTACGTGGAACATTAGTGAATAAACTATCGACATCAAGTGAAACTAATTTGCAACGAGGTGGCAAAGTCACATCTTTAATTTTGTTGACCAATTGTAGACTATTTTTTATGGCATAAGGTGGCCGAAATGAGAGCTTTTCTTTTATTATGAAATTAAGTGACTTTGCCAGCTCGTATGCTGGTGCACCTATGTATGAGACAACTGGACGCATGGGAATATCAGTTTTGTGAATCTTTGGCAAGCCGTACAGTGATGGTGCGCGAGGATTCATTGGGATGAGTTTTTTCTTTGATGATTCAGTTTGAAAGAAATATTGATTATTATTAATTGTTAATTTAAGCTTAGCTAAAAACTTGTTTGTTGGGTCAGAAGGAACCCTTAGAAATTGTTCACCCTGAATCACGTCATTAACTCTGTCCAAATAATCGTCGCGCTCCATCACTACTACTGTGTTACCCTTATCCGCTTTCGATATTACTAAGTTATTATTATCTATTGTTTGTTTTAATGACCTCAAAGCCACTCTTTCGGGGTTAAAAGAGGAACCGGAAGGAGTACCTTTGATTTCGTTGGCTAGTAGGCCCTTAACCATGTTATCTTTCTTATTAACTACGGCAGTTATTTCCGAATCCACCGCAAGCATTTCCAAAGCATTCTGATGAATATTAGGAGTAATATTATATTTAAGACCCTTTTCCAAAAGTGTCATCTCATCCTTGGAAAATTGTACGCTGGTTAAGTTTTTGACGCGAGGGTGGAAGGAAAAAGGTTCAGACCTGGATTCTGTATGTGATTGGACAATCCTGTTTTTATTTACCAAAGTCTGAAGCTTTTTCTTTTGACTTAAATATTTAGCGTGCACTTCGATTGCTGCGAAATGGCGTGCCTTTTCATCTAAGCGATCGAATTCGATATTATGTAATTTAAAAGAGAGCTCGGTATAAAGAACTTTGAGATGTAATTTTAAATTATCCCTAACGGTAAACCAATGACGTGTCTCTTCGTTAAGCCAGATAGTCTCGGCTTTTTTGATAGCAATATTGGAGGCTCGGCTGTGCGTGTTGGTTCTTACATTAATATAATTAGGAACGACATTTAGACGTTTGCATTGTTGATTGAACCAAACATTTTGGGCGGCTATACGATGTAATTTTGTTAACTTAATGTAGAGTCGTGCCTGATCGGTCATGCTCACCGATTTTAAATAGTTAATGGAATCAGGCGTTACTTTGCGGAAATCCATAGCTTAAAATTTAGTCTGTTATTATTTTTAGCAATATTCCGCGAAATAAACTTCCACCTTTAAGTAAATTTTCTCGATTTATCTATTACTAGAGTTAATAATAAACACAGTTTTGGAATCTTTCGCAAGCCGACATATACTAATACTACTATTCATGCATCGTCATGTCATCCTTGGCAACACAAACTCGCGGCCTTTCATAGTTACATTCATAGATTATTATCGATCCCTCTTAGTAAAGATAATTATCAAAATGAGCTTAATATCATTTTCCAAATTGCGATATCCAACGGATATAGTCCAAAAATTATTAATAATATTTTGAAAAATAAAAACAAGAAAGAACTGGTTAAGTTTTTGTACGCAGGTCCTATTGATAAGGAGGTAGTTAGATATAAGTCCAGTTTGACCTACATGGGAGAGGTATCTGCACGCTTATCCAAAATAATGAAAAACAACGATATGCATGTCGCATTCAGGACAAATAATACTTTAAAACATCATTTATGTCATAACAAAGACCGGATTGATGAAAAATATCAGTCCGGTGTCTATAAGATCGATTGTCCTGAATGCGATAGTGTATATGTGGGTCAGACTGGACGCAGCTTTGAGACTCGGTATAAAGAACATATCGCGGCTTATAGGAATGGTCATCCTGATAAGTCACATTTTGCTAAGCATCTTTTAGATAGTAATCATACCGTGCCCGATGACCATTCCTATAAAGTTTTACATAAATGCGATAAAGGCTTTCGGCTGAGCGTGTTGGAACAATTAGAGATCATAAAAGAAAAGAAAAATAACAGATTTGCATTGTTGAATGACCAAACTTGCTTGACTACGTCACCGCTTATTAATATGTTCGGGGGTACTGGTGAGGGTAGTGGGGGTAGTAGAGGGGCTCGATAGGGTATAAAAAGGCGGTGTTTTGGCCGGTGGTGGCACTTGACGGACGTTGTTCGTAGAGTCCACATCCTGAGGATGCTCCGGTGTTGGAGCGAAACGCGCGTCGAGGTTTTCAACCTGCATGGTGGTGAGGGGCCTTGCACGGATTTGCCAACATTATTGCTTGTGTGGTGGTGGTGCTTGCAAGTTCTTGCATGCGAGTGTACGCATAGGCAGTGTGGGAGGAGGGAGGTGCTGTACGCATGCCTATGCGTACACTCACTCATTTACTTAAAGGTGGAAGTTTATTTCGCGGAATATTGCTAAAAATAATAACAAACTAAATTTTAAACAAAATTTCGTTGCAGACGTCATATTATACCAAAAGAGTTCGAAACTTTTTGTATGGAACGTGGCATACCTGAAGTTATTTTCGTGTACACCTATGAAACATACATCAATCGACAGAGAAAATAATTACAAAAAACAAATACTCTTTGACAAAATGTCGTAAATGATATACTTTTTGAAATATTTCAGACTAGATGATGCCCGCAACTTCGTTGCGCCAAAATTCGTTTATCGCGCGGGAACCGTACATTTTTCCGGGATAAAAACAATCCTATGTCCTTACTCGGGACTCAAATAATCTGCATGTCAAATTTCAGCAAAATCGGTTCAGCGGTTCGAGCGTGAAGAGGTAACAGACAGACAGACAGACAGACAGACACACTTTCGCATTTATGATATTAGTAAATTAGTATGGATTGTATTATCTGAATGTTATTTATTTTACATTTTCAAACTGAAATAACTCAGAAAGCATAATATAATTTACTACATTTTGTCAAAGAATATTTATTGTTTATAAACATACGCCAATCGATATAAAGAAGATTCTTTATATCGATTGGCGTATGTTTCAAAAAACCTACGACATTTTATATGTACTTGTAAGTTTAGGTATGCCAGTAAGGTTCGTTGTTCTTCAGCAAAACCCGTGCTGCGGTTTAAGTGTTAAGAGGTGACAGACAGAAAAATGACAATATTATTGCAATATTAAAAGACAGATTCGTTAAAGCTCTCCAACTATAAAATATTATAGTCTTGGAGCTGTATATCCAATAAGATCGATAGCTCGTAACTTCGTCAAAGTCGTTAAGTTTACGCTCGTCATAACCAACCAGGTGTTTCAACAACTGATAATGGTAATTTATGTGACCATCTGATGTTTAGCGCTATGTTTGCTGTTATGGTTCCCCTAAAACGGTGCAAGAGGTAAATGTGACATTTTACATAAATACGGTAGCTCTGATTTAAGCAACAAATAAGGTAAAGTACACCGGATCTTTGTCCAATTTACTACAAATCTATGAATCTTCTGTTGTCTTTCTTAAATTTAATACTTAAACCTTAAGTTGGCCTATAGAACAATATCTAGAATAAAGTTTTCAAAACTAGATGTTAACTACAAATTCGTAGGCCCTAGAAGTTTGCTATAATAATATATACAAATAATAATACCAATAGTCAATACGCATATAGGATCGTCCGTGGCCTAATGGGTAGACCTTTGGTTCGCACTCGTAGAGGGTGCAGGTTCGATCCCGGGTGGAGGCGTGTACCAATGAGACATTTTCTGATCTCAAGTACATAATACGGACGCTCTTACGGTGAAGGAAAACATCGTGAGGAAACCCGCACATGGTTGGTCCCAGACGTATTGACTAATTCTTTCCTCTGGACTAGGCCGACCATGTTGCGAGAATGCCGTATGTGCTTGGCCAGCCATACGGACATTTAAAAATCTTGTCCCAGGCACTACAGTATTTTAGGAGTGGTTACTTCGCTCTAAAAAATACTGTATAAATAATCCACATTGGATGTATCTAAGGCCTAGTTTTTTTATTTTTATACGATAGTTTTTACAATGCAGTATCAAAATCGGTTCAGTGATTTAGACGTCACAGAACTCTTTTTGGAAGACAGACAGACAGACAGACAAACAGACATACAAACAGATACAAGCATAGATATTTTTAAACGTGTATATTCTTCCTTAGCACTCTCTCGATTCGAATGGTTTTACGTTGGCCGTAACTGCTTATTTACGGGATTTACGGGATCTAAGGGACTAACTGTCACTCAAACGTTTTTATTTACTTATCTTTTATTACTGAGTGCCGGATTTTCGTAATTGGATCTTTAACTATACAAGGAAGTATTTGTGTTGACTAGTTATTTCATTAATTAGTTGTTAGTTTATTTCTTTAATTAAATTCCGAACCACAGTTTGTATGGTGTAACAATATTTTTGTGATTTGTATCGGCGAGCACCCTAGTGTTATGAATTTACATATACTGAAGCATAAAAAAAGTTACTCCTTCAGCGCTGCACTTTCACAGTTAACTCTATACAGGGAACTCATTCACAACATGAACTATTATTACTAATTTTTGTTACACTCTGTATAACGAAGGACGCCGTCCTGTTTTATATATTATTGTCAAGTTTGAATTGCCAAAAGCGATAAGGAATTAGGTAAGTACATCATTTAAAACATCATTTAAAATAAAACTGCTACTTCCTACTTACAATTATTACATAATATTATTATTCCCTCAAGCCCTAAGCGGTCTCATGCGACAGCGATAACAATAGATTTCCAAGAATCCGCGATTGAGGTATTAAAGAGTAGACACCCTAAAGTATTATATTAGCTACTTGGTTTTGTTACATGACGCGTTACATACTAAACTAGATGACGCTTACAACTCCAGTGCGTCAAAATTCGTTTATCGCGCGGGAACCATACATTTTTCAGGGATATAAAGTATCCTAAAGTATGTCCTTTCCCGGCACTTAAAGTATCTCCATACCCAGTAAAATCAGTTCAGCGGTTTGGGCGTGAAAAGGTAACAGACAGACAGACAGACACACTTTCAGATTTAAAATATTAGTATGGATATCTAAGAGGGTTTACAAAGTACACCTTTACAAAATTCGCAATCCAGTTTCGGATTCCGCAAGTTCATATTAGCATAATTCATGTAGTTCAAAGATTGCAGCCCCTAACGAGCGTAAGTGACTACGCCCCTGGGACTGCACTCGACGAGAGCTGGAATAATCGAGGGGCAACTGACTTCACCTTACTGCACTGTAATAGTACGAAGTATGCTTAATTGAAGACGTTAGTGGATGTAGCAAGTACATCAAACGTGATCGAACGTGAAAAATTGACTTTTTTGCATAGATGGAGGCTTTAGATCAGTGGTCCCCAACCTTTTTTCATGCGGGCCACAAACATGTTTCATGGTCTTGGTGTTGCGGGCCGCAACAAACATTTTTTAGGGTTAATTCATGAAGCCCCAAGCGGCCACATCCGGCCGCGATAACAATGAAAAAGCTATTGTGTCTCGTTTTGCCACGACTGATGGGTTAAAAAATAACATTCGTCAAAATTAACGATTTAAAAGTGGAAAAAATTTAACGACTATGACGTAGACTTCACGTTATTTTGCCGGTGGGCGTGAATTTTAAAATTGTTTAACCTCTCGCGGGTCATAAATAAAGTCCCGGCGGACCGCATGCGCCCCCGCGGGCCGCGGATTGGGGATAGCGGCTTTAGATGGAGGCGTTGAAATTCATTTAACTTCATTCTGTCTTCATATCTTTTTAAATATTTTCATTGTTAGCGGTTTTAAGACGCGAGTATAAACTGAGGATGACTGGATAATTATCTTTTCGGTCTAAATTTAATTTCACCTTTAAGGTACAAATTATTATGTTCATAAGGTATAACAATTTTACTTACTGGTTAATTTTTCTTACCTGGTCTTGGACATCTAGGACCTAGCCGTTTCAATTGAAAATCTATTAAGTTCAATTAAAGGACGTCTAGAAATTGCTAACTTCACGTTTCAAAGGAACAGGAAAAACTGTTCCGTGGCACTTTACAACGCAGCCTTAGGAAATCTTTGAGAGCGAAGCCTTTAAAATTTTGTAATTTAAAGTTGTTCATTGGTTGGAATCAGAGACTTAGGCAGCACTCAGGGATATTTAAGAACTACTTAACTTTAATTTAAGTTTGGTATAAGCTCCATATATTTTTTGTCAAACAATAAATAAAAGTTATCATTATAATCCATCAAGCCTAGATTCGCACTTTTCGCAGTTCGAGCTTTGAATTTAATAATGACACTATTGGGTTGAGTATGCAAAATATGTGTGACCCATCCATACTTCCATACTAATATTATAAATGTGAAAGTGTCTGTCTGTCTGTATGTTACCTCTTCACGCTTAAACCACCGAACAAATTTTGCTAAAATTTGGCATGGAGATACTTTAAGTCCTGGGAAAGGACATAGGACACTTTTTGTCCCGGAAAATGTACGGTTCCCGCGTGATATATGAGTTTTGGCGCAACGGAGTTGCGGGCGTCATCTAGTTCTATAAATAGGATTAAACTTAGAAAAGCATACCGATTATGTTTCTGAATCTTACTAGGAGTCATATTGGTTCGTTTTTTTCACTGGATTGAGATGGGGAATAAAAATTATTATCCATGTGACTTTTTTTTAAACTTGCAATTGGCCCATCACACATTGCCACCACTGCAACTCCTGTGTCGCCAGGATCAACAGGTGGTAACCAACCATGAACACCCTTTGACATGATCTCAGGGGTGCCTGAAGGGCAAGCTAAATCATATATTAGCAACAAATTATATTAGCTAAATGATGATTGATGATATCAGGTAAGTTACAAAGTTTGTTAAAATTTAAGAGGGGTGATTGTCCTTATATCCATAGATATAATTTACATTTCTTAGAACTCCAACAGAGCTTGTTAAATGACATTTCTATTTATCCTTCACTAAAACTACAAAAGAACGTTCCTGAACAAAGTGCCGAAAACAGAGTCCTTGAGATCTCATATTATATTATACTGGTATTATTAACCGAATGTCTGTCTTTCGGTTTCATTTTCATGCTTAGGTACACTAAACCGACTTTGATGTGCAGACTACAGAGATAAATACTCTGATAATATATCGTAAGTGATATTTTAATTTCAGAAAAATGTATGGTTCCCGCACATACAAACATAATATTATGATACACATATTTAATACACATCCATGACCCAGGAACTTTGAAAACTTTTTATTCCGTCGGCGGGATTCGAACGTGCTACCCCCGGCTTGAGCTACCAACGCGCTCATCCACTGAACCACAGAGGTCGTGAAACTATTTCATTATTCGTAGATTGTAGCCATTATGCTTAAAGTGCTGAAACTCTTGCACATTAAAAGCATAATCACGAAACTCAAAAGTGCATAAAAGATATTAAAGTTAGCAAATATGTGAAAATTCAAGCTATATATCAGGCTTAAGCAACGTGTTGCCAGGCGAGCGTATATCACATGTAATGTTATTAAAATACTGTGTACGTTAACTGGCTTAAAAATGTAGAATAATCGCGCGTTCGTGCTTTTAAAGTTTTCCATACAGTTTACATCGAGAGGCGACACGGCGCAGGCATAAAAGCTAGAAACGTGAGGGTAGAGATCGAGGAGGGTAGAGTCTAACGGTGCTCGAATTGACCAATCGTGCTATTCCAGCGGAATGACAGCGAAGATTTCGAGCATGGTGATAGGTCAATTCGGCACCGCTAAGCTCCGCTCCGCTTCAGTGGAAACACAGCCTAAAAGCTAGAAACGTGAGGGGATGAGTAGAGAGTAGAGACTGGAGATGTAATAAGGCTGGATTTATAAGCGCCCGCGTGCGGTTTGTCCGCTACACCGCGAGATCAAAAAAAATTTACTTAAGGGGCCGGGTCCCATCGAATCGAAATTCATTCTCATATATAAATAATACCAAAATCATTTTCTGATACGAAAATATTATTTAACATTTATTTTTCAGCTTAAAATAGTAATTACCTAGGTCCCTGCACAAAAATTTACTACAAAATATTTAAACACTCAAAAATATAGTAAACCACTAAAAATATATATAAATAAATAGTAAATATACTAAAAAATATTTAAACTTTAAAAAATATTTTTAGTGTTTAAATATTTTGTAGAAAATATTTGTGCAGGAACCTAGGTAATTACTATTTTAAGCTGAAAAATAACTCAAACATGTTAAATATTTTCGTATGAGAAAATGATTTTGGTATTACGTATGTCAGGCCTGTCCCACTCGCGCGAATAGGCATCGAACTGGAAGTAGCACCCGCGGGTGGCAAATCAGTAGGGACTCACAAGCGAGCGGTAACGCACGCGCACGAGTTGTTCGTTGCATACCTGCGTATTGCGTAACTTATAAGTCACCCGGGCTTCAGCGACCCACGCCGACTTTCTCGATAGTTATAATAATTTTGTGTAATTTTAATCAGTGTGCCTAAATATTAAATTTAATTGTAAAGTTTAATTCATGAAGCCCCAAGTGGCCACATCCGGCCGCGATAATAATGAAAAAGCTATTGTGTCTCGTTTTGCCAAGACTGATGGGTTAGTCGAATGGTGAAGTCGACGACTTTATAGTGGCGCGCGCGATGCGTACTATTCGAAACCTTATTTGTTTACAAAAATAACTAAGTTATACAAACACTTTAATTAGGTAATATAAGACCGGTTTCAATAATTAAGATATAGTATCTATCGAATCTAAGTACGCGTAACTAGTTACACGCGAATTTATGATAATTAAATCTACATAGTACTAAGACAATATCTTAGAATTTAGATTATTTCGAGTTAAATAAAACGTAGTTAATTAAATATAAAGATTATAATATTATTTTTAAAAAGAGAAAACCCTGATTTCCTCAGAAAAGGTACGAGTTATGCAATAGAAAGAGAGCGGAGATGTAGGCAAATATAATTGTAGGCACCTAGCACTGCGCGGTCGGAATTTGAACTTTATAGTATCGTAGCATGAGTCGTTAATTCTTTAAACGGGTTTCGTTAGTAGGAATTCTGTTGGTACAACTAATATATATTCTGTGCGTATGTTTGAGAATTTCGATGCGACCCGGCCTCTTAACGATTTATTTAAATAGCGAGATGGTCGCATCTTAATTTACATACAAAATATAACAATTGCTTGTGATCTCGCGGTGTATCCGCCAAACCGCACGTTCGGGCGGACGCATATTAATCGAGTCTATTGGCGTTTTTGTCATCTAGAACTGATCCGGGGCAGGGCAGGCAGGGCGGGCCTTGCCCTGCCCTGCCTGAAGGATACGAAAATAGCTGAAGTTTAAATAAAGTCCATAAACTACGTATTTCACTAGTAGTAAGTCTAAGGGCTTCGTGGATCACCGGTTTGGCTCGGCTATTTCCGTGTCCATTCGTCCTGCCCTGCTGTCCCTGCCCCGGGGCAGTTCTAGATACCGAAAACGCTATAAGTCTGTCGGTATGGATTGGCTCTTAATTATTTGGAAACTCTTTTGCTCAGTTTCTGAAGTTCCTTGACAATAGTTCCTTTCTTAACAAGCGCTTTTCATTGGCTGAAATCAAACAGTTGACCAATCACAACGTTCCTCCGGTCTCAATAGATTGGTCCATGATAGATCTATACAAGCGATTACGAATATAGAGATAGTCGACGTCAATTGTACATGCTATACAGATTCTCACAGTTATCTATCATCCTATCTTAAAGCTAATAAACTGCAAATGGGTTGCAGCAAACTCATATCCAACCTAGAGTGGCATTTGGTTCAGGTTTTGCTACCTCTAGTGGTATTTTCAGCCATAAAGAGTAACGGATGCATTAGTAGAACTTAAAACTGCTTCCAGAATACCTAAAGCTCCATAGTACAGCTTAGAGATGCAAAGTTGATTGTTTTTATCACTAATGTGCTAGTTGGGATGTCCTCGACGTGTAGAGAGGCCTTCATGTATAACAAAAATCCATGCAAAATTATTCTTCTAAAAAAAAAACTTCACGTTCTGCACAAAATATTATGTTGTTGACGTGATAACGTATTATAATTCGACATGTGGTGCGCGCCCGAAAAACATGACAGTTCATGTGGCGTTACCTCGCTGACAGCTCTGAGGCGTTCCATTTACACTCTCAAGTCTCTCAACAACCGTCAGGCCCACCTGGGCCGCGCTCTTTATTTCGATTATATTACGTATTTCGATGACTTAGAGAATACTTTTGTATGAAGAAGTTTGGTTAGTTATGACCTTTGATATATTGACCACACTCTGAAAGAAAAATAAATAAACAATCTGTGAGCTATTAGTATTATTTCGGCTATTCAAAATTGTGCTCTATTTCCTACGTGTCTAGGTATGACTTAATATATGAAGAATTATAAGAATATTTGTTTATTTCTTCTGAACAAGTCACTAATTATAGTTTCGAAAGTTTATAATTGAGAAACTAATATCACATCGGACTAAATACTATATTATGATGGCTTGATAGATATAAAATTTAACATAATATATTATAATGTAGTTCACACAAACATAAAATATGGATTGTATGTAAGGAAATTACATTAATTTTACAAAGAGGGTAGGCCGGGCGCCATTTTTTTGCACATTGACGTGCCAACTTTTTTGCATAGATTTTTCCCGGAACCGAGGGGTTAAGGCTATGACGTTGTCACGTTCAACTATCGTCAGTAAACCGACTTTTCAGACAACCGATTTTTTTTTAATTTGTAATATCTAGAGATATACAGAACGTTCATAAAATAATCGGCCAAGTGGAATCAGTTGGACTCGCGCACGAAGGGTTCCGTACCGTTATAGAGCAAAAATAGGCCAACAATTCTGTTTTTTTGTATCGGAGCCCCCATCAAATTTTTATTTTATTTAAAATATTATTATTTATTGTTAAAGTACACATTCAATCAAGGATTTTGTGAAAGTTTTAAGTGGCCTTTTTTGCTCGATTTCAATAGTGGTTACAAGTTAACCACTATTGAAATCGAGCAAAAAAGGCCAAAAAATCACGTTTGTTGTATGAGAGGCCCCCTTAAATATTTAAATTATTTTGTTTTTAGTATTTTTTGTTATGGCGGCAACAGGAATACACAATCTGTGAAAATTTCAGAAGTCTAGCTATAGCGGTTCTTGAGATAAAGCCTGCTGACAGACAGATGGACAGGCAGACTTCGAAGTCTTAGTAATAGGTTCCTGTTTCTACCCGTTGGGTACGAAACCCTAAAAATATCAATTTATAATATTTTAAGCCCGATACAAATTCATAAAGAAAACCTTTCTGGTTTTCCCGGATTTAGGTGCACGAAAAACGTGACACACACGGGATTTTTTACTGCGATCCATTTCAATCAAATAGACACGCATCTCTTTGACAAACAGACGGCTGTGCAATATTTCGATATATCTATCCTCTAGAATAACTCCAGCTGTATAATATGTTTTGGATTAAAAGATTAGAAAAAGTATAGTGCGTCATTATAGACCAGGACCAATAATTTTTAAAACAAAAAAAAAAATTACAGTAGGATAAAACCCATTACAAAAGGAGGAAAATATTATAAAAATTAAGGGAAAAATAATTTACGGGCGATCTGAGTTAGGGAAAAGTGTGGGGGGAGGTTTTAAGGGGGAAAATCGGTTTATCTCGATTTCTGGCAAAACTAATATTCCTATGAAGAAAAGTCAAATGGCAAAGTTGTAGGTAAAAAAAAGATCTAAAACTTTTCTATTCAAACATTTTCTCCATAACCTCAAAATTTATGTGAAAAATTAAAAAAAACATGTTTTTGGTTTTTTATTTATATCTTTTACAAAAATTATTTTTTTTTCACGAAATTTGGTGATAACTTACATTTTTAAGTCTTAAATACGCTGTCATTTATTTAATTAGAATTATTAATTTGTTCACCTTATTTTAAATTACATTGATAAAATACCCTAATTTTCAATCGAAAATTCGACCGTCAAAATATCAGCTTTTTTCAAAAAGTTGGTATGCTTTCTGTTCGTTGTAATCTTTACTTTCCGATGGTGAAAGAAAATATATATTTTACTCTAGTAAATCTTCTCAGAAAATGCAAAAAATCGAAAAAAAATCGATTTTGAAAAATTTTTTTTAATCATTATGACTAAATTCACCTAAAAAATGTGATTGCTGCAATTTGTTTCAGTTAAAAAGTTGATTTATTTAATTCTTATTACATTTCTTTTATATGAAATCTTATTATATATATAAATATAAATGTAGATCTATACTTATAAAATAACGTGTCCTGACTGACTGAATGATTCATCATCACTGAGCAAAAACTGTTAAAATTACAGCCACAAAATTTGATGAGTAGGGTTGTTTTATTAAGTAGAAACCCATTAAGGAAGGAATTTTGGAAATTTAACCCCAAAAGGGGTGAAATAGATTTTGAAAGTTTAAATGAAATTCCGTCATTTCTTAAGTTAGAAACGTGAAAGTTTATTTTTGGGCTACTGATTAAAAGTGAATGGATACGTATTTAAGCGTTTTTGGAAATTTTACCCCCTAGGGGATGAAATAGGGGTTGAAAGTTATTACGAAAAATCTATTGATTGAAAATAAATAAATACGTTAAAAAGAATTAAATTGTTATTATTAATACATTTTATATTGGGTAAAATTATTCATCTTTGTTATTATACTATGCTGAGACGGATGAAGTCGCGGGCAACAGCTAGTCGTACTATTAAATGTAGATTTAATAGTACTTAAATTATTTATTTATTAAGATTATTTAGACTAAGTAGACTTTATTGTAGATACGTTATTCATTACAATATAATATTTAAACACATTTATCTTATCATTCATAAATACCTTATAATAATTAGATAAAATCAAAATATTATATCTTATAAAGTGCCCCGCAAACGATCAAACATCAAACACGTCAAACACGTCAAACACCATATAAACTACGTGTTTGACGTGTTTGACGCGTTTGAAGAAAATTTGGATTTACTACGTGTTTTGACGTGTTTGACGGTTTGATGTTTGATCGTTTGCGGGAGACTTTAGACATAAAAAACATTACAAATTTACAACACTCAAAAGATATAAAAAAAATATATTCTGAATATATCTGAAATATTTTTGAAATTTATAAAATATAAATATGTATATATAATACTAGCAGTTGCCCACGACTTCGTCCGCGCTAGCATAGTATAATAACGGAGCTGGATAATTTTCTCCTTTTTAAGGTCCCTTACTCAAAGGGTAAAAACGGGACCCGATCACAAAGATAAAATATCAGCCTGTCCGTCTGTCCATATCCAGGCTGTACCTCAAGAACCGCGCTTGACAGTTAACATTTTCACAAATTATGTATTTCTGTTGCCGCTATAGGGTATATACTCGTATATATAACAAATAGTAAAAACAAAATAAAGTTAATAAAGGGTCATACAACAAGGATGGGTCGATGTTAAAATTGAATAAAACAAGATGTGTGTGAGATATTAACGATATTTATGTTTGATTTGAAAGGTTCATTTATGCAATTATGGATGGAATGGATTTCATAATCCTTCAAATGTCCGCCATGGCTTCGTATGGTGGCACGAATCCGAGAGGTCCAATTTTTAATGCCTCTACTGTATAGATCCGGCTGAATCTGAGCGATGGCCTGCGTTATGTTGGCTTTCAGGATAACAGTCGATTGTGGCTTATTGGTATAGACCTGCGACTTCAGAAAACCCCACAAAAAAAGTCAAGCGTAGTCAAATCACATCGCTAAAGATTATTTTTCGTTCAAAATCGGGGTCCACTTCCGAGCGTAGTCCATTCAGCGAACACACGGCGTTGTCTATGGTCATTAGCTTTGATCTCTTGAGTCAGTTGGATCTTGTACGTATCCAGGCCCAAGTTCCAACGTAAAATTCTCCAATTTGAAGTCTGCGAAAGGCTCAGTTCTTGTGCACGGCGAGAAATTGACTGCCTCGGAGTCTTCTGAACACTCTCACGTATAGCGGCGATGTTCTCGGCTGTTGCCGTTGTTCTTTCTTTCTGTTCTCGGCGTTCCTTTGACGTAAATGTGTTGGTTGGTTGTTTACCGAACTGTCATCTCAAATTTGGTTACCAATCGTTGGAGAGTAGACTTTTAAGAGCCACCGCGTCAGCCGTAAAATGAGCGCATTGCGCGCAACGTTAGCACTAACGAACACTCATTTTGATAATAAAGTTTTTTCATATTTTGCACATGCTGCTTTACCGTGTAACTTGCCATAATGATTTGGTATCAGTAACTGAATAAGAAAAAATAGATTTGACAAATGCCGCCAAAACAAAATGGCCGCCACAGATTATTAACATCGACCCGCTCTATTTGAAAGACCGTTTATAATATGAAGGAGGCTCGAAGGAGCCAGATTCATTCATTTTTAATCAGTAACCCAAAAAGAAAGTTTCATGTTCCTAACTTAAGAAATGACGGACTTTCATTCAAACTTTCAACCCCTATTTCACCCCCTTCGGGGTAAAATTTTCAAAATTCCTTCCGTAGTGAGTATCTACATGATAAAACAACCCTACTTACCAAATTTCGTGGCTGCAACTTTAACAGTTTTTGCTCAGCGATGACGAATCAGTCAGTCAGTCAGAACTTGTAATTTTATAAGTACTTATAGATGAAAATCGGCCAAATATTATATTTAGGATATAATATATCTTGTAATAATTTATATATATTTTATAAATTTTTAATATATTTTTTATGTATTTTGACTTAAGAAATGACGGACTTTCATTTAAACTTTCAACCCCTATTTCACCCCCTTGGGGGTAAAATTTCCAAAAACGCTTAAATACGTATCCATTCACTTTTAACCAGTAGCCCAAAAATAAACTTTCACGTTTCTAACTTAAAAAATTGACGGACTTTCATTTAAACTTTCAACCCCTATTTTACCCCTTCTGGGGTAAAATTTTCAAAATTCCTTCCTTAGTGGGTTTCTACTTAATAAAACAAATCTACTCACCAAATTTTGTGGCTGTAATTTTAACAGTTTTGCTCAGTAACAATGAATCATTCAGTCAGTCAGGCCATGTTATTTTTAATTTTATAAGTATAGATCTACATTTATATTTATATATAATGAGATTTTCTATAAAAGAAATGTAATAAGAATTAAATAAATCAACTTTTTAACTGTAACAAATTGCAGCAATTACATTTTTTAGATGAATTTATTCTTAATGATTTAATTTTTTTTTTTCAAAATCGATTTTTTTTCGATTTTTTGCATTTTCTGAGAAGATTTACTAGAGTAAAATATATATTTTCTTTCACCACCGGAAAGTAGAGATTACGACGAACAGAAAACATACCAACTTTTTAAAAAAAGCTGATATTTTGACGGTCAAATTTTCGATTGAAAATTAGGGTATTTTTTCAATATAAATCAAAAATAAGGTGAAAACCTAAATATTTCTAATCAAATAAATGAAAGCGTATTTAGGACTTAAAAATGTAAGTTATCACCAAATTTCGTGAAAAAAAAATTTTTTTTTTTCAAAAACATTTTTCCAAAAACATGTTTTTTTGAATTTTTCACATAAATTTTGCGGTTATGGAGAAAAAGTGTGAATAGAAAAGTTTTAGATCATTTTCTTACCTACAACTTTGCCATTTGACTTTTCTTCATAGGAATATTAGTTTTGCCAGAAATCGAGATAAACCGATTTTCCCCCTTAAAACCTCCCCCCACACTTTCCCCTAACTCAGATCGCCCGTAAATTATTTTTCCCTTAATTTTTATAATATTCTCCTCCTTTTGTAATGGGTTTCATCCTACTGTAATTTTTTTTCACTTTTCATTATTTTTGAAGGTATTAATCTTGGTCTATCAAGAAAGTCAAGAAATTAAAAAGTGGGAACATCGTAGTGTCATCCCTTTCAAATCAATAAAAAAAAAAGGGATGACACTACGATGTTGCCACTTTTTAATTTCTTCACTTTCTTGACGCACTATATTATGACGTTTTATAATAAAAAAAAAAGAATTAGCGAATTGCGACCCGGAAGCGCCAGGCAGAAATAAAAATTAGCTTGATTTCTTTTGTACAGACTATAATCAGCCTTAGCCTACATTTCCATCATATTTCATCGTATTTAGCAGCTTCGATCAGGTCGCATGTCATGGCCTCACCCAGTGTACCTACATACAGTAAATAATCCGACATTTTGCACATGCACTTTGAACACACACAAAAGTTCTGTTCGACGTTTGCCAACGTTTCTGTCCATATTCAGAATTATGACGTGTGCACGTCGGATTTTGGTCAGATTATTTACAGTATTTGCTAGTAGCGCCCTCTACTCCGACCCTTGCGTTGTATTGCAAAGACGTTGACAGTTGATATGTCAAAAATCGATGGATGTTAAAAATACACTCACACTTCTTTATTTTTCAAGTAAAGTCGAGCAAAACTTTCAGTATAATGTAATGTTTACCTTTACTCACAAAATACGAGATTTTTACTTAAATTCATTGTCTGAATCGTAGAGACGTGACAGAGCAGACGACAAACTCCGGAGATAAGAAAAAAGATATCTCAATAAATCTAACCCTCTACCATAGAGTAAGACATAAAGAGATACGCCTTTTTGTAGGGAAAGTCGTTAAATATGGAATGGTGTCTCATTATGAATTCCTTAAATTAAGATTAAGTAATTCCTTATTATTAAACCCATCAATCATCAAGCGGCACCCGGCTGTCGCAAAACAATTGAAAATCTATTGTGTCTGCGATTCCCACGATCGAGGTATTACTGATTTAAATTTATTAATTATTATTGTAATAGTTTACTATCTGTACCGAAATAATCTGAAGCTTCGAAAATGAATAATATGTAGAAAATTAACCATAATTCGAAACAAGACCTTCCTTTAATATATGAACACGCTTGCGTTAAATTTAAAGTATAGCTGCACTACTTAACAATTATTTTTCTGCCTAAACGGCATTATGTGAGCTGTAGATCTTTTCTATATTTCTATACTTCTATATCTATACTATTAATATTATAAATGCGAAAGTGTGTCTGTCTGTCTGTCTGTCCGTCTGTCTGTCTGTCTGTCTGTTACCTCTTCACACTTAAACCGCTGAACCGATTTTGCTGAAATTTGGCATGGAGATACCTTGAGTCCCGGGAAAGGACAAAGGGTAGTTTTTATCCCGGAAAAATGTACCGTTCCGGCGCGATGAACAAATTTTTGCGCAACGGAGTTGCGGGCGTCCTCTAGTAATAATATAAGTATGTAACACAAAATGTACTCGTATTATGTAATTTATTTTTTTACAGGATAAACAAAAGAAGCCTCCTAGCTTAGCTGTCTATTCTTCTTAGGTCTACAGTTTGAACTATTGTAAACTCCGCATAAAACCCGAACTCAGACAAATGAAACATATCGAAGCGCCCAGACCCCGCACATACTAGATAAGGACTAGACACCTTTAAAACCTTGGGTATTTACCCCTTTATGACATACGGTATCTAGTTTATATTGTCTGGATAAAGTTGAATAATGACTATATCGACCTAAACAAACTACAAGGTGTGACAAAATTTAATAGAAATGTTGATATCCATACTTTCCTATAATCCATATCAATACTAATATTATAAATGCGGAAGTGTGTCTGTCTGTCTGTCAGTTTCTGTTACCTTTTCACGCCCAAACTGTTGAACGGATTTTGCTGAAATTTGGTATGGAGATACTTTGAGTCCTGCAAAAGGACATAGGATAGTTTTTATCCCGGAAAAATGTACGGTTTCCGCGAGATAAACGAGTTTTGGCGCAACGGAGATGCGGGCGTCATCTAGTAATATTATAAATGCAAAAGTGTGTCTGTCTGTTGCCTCTTTACGGCCAAACCGCTGAATCGATTTTGCTGTTTGGTATGAAGATACTTTGAGTCCCGGAAAAGGACATAGGATACTTTTTATCCCGGAAAAATGAACGGTTCCTGCGCCATAAGTGAATGCCATTTGCGCAAATAATTTGCGGGCGTCACCCTGTTGTGTTATAAAGCTTTTAAAGTGAAAACTTTATCTTAGAAGGAGGAATTAATGTCCCCCTCTCCTTCTACTGCGGCGTAAATGTATACCTGTACCTGCTGTTTCGTATACACTGCTAGTACTTCCGAAATACAATTCTTTGTTATTCTACAACGGTTTTCGCAGTGTTACTCTTTACAATAATTAAGAGGCCAGGCTCTTCTTACACTTGAAAAACATAACCCTCCTTTTAAACCACGATTGAATAATTTCACCAATAAGCTCTTAAGCTTGTCTGGAGTTAAGTGTCTATTAGGCTATCTGCCTGCTCGTTTGCCATTAAAAGTGTCAGAAAATGGAATATCGAACGGCTGCAGTGATAAAAGAGGTTTATTATTAATTTAAGATGGAAAACTCCGCGTTTACGGTCGAATGGTCTTGCTTAGAGTGTCCGATACGATGTCTGATAATATTTACCAATTCAACGCGTATGTATGTAATATTTCCATAACTGCCCAGTTTTTGTATAAGTATGTTTGTCTATTTCAGTGTCTGAACAAATGTGCCAAATTTCAAAAGTATATGTATGTATGTTTTTATGTGTGTGTTCGCATATCTCCGAAACTGTAAGTCCGATTTAAGTAATTCTTTTTTAGTTGTACTAGGTAAGTTTTGTTCAACTTAGGGAACACCTTAATTTTCATCAAAATAGGTTCAGTAGTTTTTGAGATAGGGCAATTTTAATTCTCAATTATTACGTACAATTTCGAAGTCGGCTTTATCTTTTTATTATTGTGTACTCAAATACCCTCATAAAAAAAACTACTTAAATAAGTAGTTTTTTTTATGAGGGTTTAAGGTATAATTTAAAAGTTTGAAAATGTTGCTATTTTAATAAAACCTTTAAGACATGGAACCAGAAAAATACGGCTTATGGAAAAGATTCAGTTGTCATCTTTTTTATTAAATAATAATATTATGTTTTATGATTGTTACAAGGTACAGCTGTAGGTACTCTCAATATCCTCTTGTACACAGCTAATATTTTTGCAAAATATAAACTTAGTGTCAGAGAAATCTTAGTTATAATTTATATTATAAAATTAGTTTTGATGGTTAAACTTTTGACTATCAAACTTGATAAAATATCGTAAGTTTTAAATAGATAATGTTTGATGGCCGTAAACGATGTGTCGTAAATAAGATAACTAACGTGTTTATGTGATATCGTGCCGTATAATGTTATCATCATCATCATTTATCAAAAACATGGTCACTTTAATAAGACAGCAAATATAGAAACAAATGTTATAGTATTTTTATGGCACTATCCAATATCCATATCGATAGTCCATACTAATATTAAAAATTCGAAATTGTGTCTGTCTGTCTGACTGTTACCCTTTTAAGCCCAAACCGCTGAACCAATTTTGCTGTGCAGAAACTTTGAATCCCGGGTAACGACGTATGACACTTTTTATCAAGGAAATATTTATCATTCCCGCGCGATAAACAAATTTGGTGCAACTCCGTTGCAAGTGTCATCTAGATTCTAGTCATGTAATATAGATTATAAAAATTCAGCCCAAATCGCTAGACCCCGTTATATTGTACGCGTATCTTAACGAAACAATGTTGTTTCCTTATATTACGGGAGGTCACGACATTTTTGGTAACGATATCCAAAATGACTTATTTTAGATCGACAAGATAAAGAGCAACTCTCTGATGCCAAATATGTCGGTCTGCCTGCGTAAAGTAGTTGCGTTCTCTGTTTAGGGCGCCTGAAAACCCAGTTATCATGACCAAAAAAAAATGATAAGGTAAATGGCTGAGTAAGTTATATTAGGTAAGTACTTGTTGTTTTCATATCAGTAGCGTAAAAACTGACCAAATATTCGGTTGCGTTATGAAGCAACGAGCGTTCAAACGTGACTTATTGTGACCAAAAAAAAAATGATCAGGTAAATGGCTGAAAATTACAAATCGTAAACTGTCAGTACGTACTAGCTTATTGGCACCAAAACCGACCAAATATTTGGTTGCAATTCATAGTTATCGGCGACCTATGTCTGAACGTACCTTTATTCTTTAAATATTTTACTAGTAAAGTGCTTGGTTTGAAAACGAAAAACACACGCTTTTATGACCGGTGAGGAAACTTTTCATCGATGATTAAAATATCTAATCGCTAAAAAATCTGAAATCTCACCCTGCTCCGTCATCAGACTCTCACCACCAACCAAGTGTAGCGAATTAGGTCATCAGTAGAAAACAAATGAGCCCAAGCTCAAGGGGTTTCGCAACAGCCATGGAAGAGTTATATTGCCCACCACCAACACCAATTGCAATTATCAACGGACTCTTATAAACTTCATCATCATCATCATCGTCAGCCACTAAGAGTCCATTCCTGGACATAGGCCTCTTTCATTTCCATCCTTTACGTCGATCTTGTGCCCTCTTCATCCAGTCGTGACATGTGTATTGTGTTATAAACTTACAAAGTTTCAAATCGATACGATAATTAGAAGTAGGCTGAAATTGAATTCCAAGATTTTCTTACATTGTGACTCAGTTACAGGTGAAGCTAATAAAAAAGCGTGTCGAGATACCCACACAGGTGAGATTCTTCGATTTACATATGTACTTATCATGATCCCAATAATCGTGATCGTAGGGTCGTGGGTTCGAATTCCAACCCGGACCTTGTACCAATAAGTTTTTCAGAAGTTATATTCATTCTTGACATAGTAACCGACGCTCTTACGGTGGAGGAAAGCACCGTGACGAAAACCTGCATGTATCAACTTTATTAGAGTAGGTCATCCCAGCATTAAGACGTATAAAGGCTGAACCGTAAATTTTGATATAGCTAGTTACCTATCTATACCTACTAAAATAGGCACCAGTACGCGCAACTTTGCAGCTTCCCCTCTGACGCCATTAGATTCTTTACAATGACACGTAATCTTGTCTGCGTTTTCAAACTTAGCTTGTTCTTATTTGTTAGACTTCGAAACGGTGATAGAAAAAGAAAACTCTGGTAAGTAATTCGAAGTAATTCATTTTGCAACGATTTTAAATGGGATAAAATATGTTATTAAAATAAAAATAACACCCAATTTTTTTTGGTTAAATGGACTCTCCTAACGATACCTAAACCCTGGAAAAAATTTGGCTGGAAGGTTTAATTGCACCCTGTATAGGTCACGATAAATCACGTTTAAACGCTCGTTTCTTCATAACGCAACTAAATATTTGGTCAGTTTTTGCGCTACTGATATGAGAACAACTAGTACTTACCTAACATAACTTACTCAGCCATTTACCTTATCATTTTTTTTTTGGTCATGATAACTGGGTTTTCAGGCGCCCTATACAGAGAACGCAACTACTTCACGCAGGCAGACCGACATATTTGGCATCAGAGAGTTGCTCTTTATCTTGTCAATCTAAAATAAGTCATTTTGGATATCGTTACCAAAAATGTCGTGACCTCCTAATCTATTATTAGGGTCAATTCACATTGCAGCCTGACATTTCCCATTTAAAACAGAACTTTATCTACTACACAAGAACAATGAACATACACATTATATTGACAGACTTGCCGCCCGCGGCATGTCTATCAATTTAATGATTGAAATTTTGAATGACTCTGGAACGAACTGTCGCCAAGAGTATTTCCGGACCAATACGACCTGCAAACGTTCAAGAAGAGAGCATATGCAACTCTTCTGATATTGAGAGTGTCCATGGGCGACGGTACTTTCCATCATGTGACCCGTTTGCTCTTTTGCCCCCTAATTAAAAAAAAAAACAATTGAAAATGCATCGCATCGCTCCCATGTAAACTAACCCTATACTAAACGATACTTGTCCCGCGTTTGATGTATGAACATGTGTGGTCGCGGCTGACACCGTATTAACAGAATATATTCCAACGGAGGACCCAACACCTAATCCACGATAAATTTTACACAAAATGGCGACGAAAATTCACTACAAAGGTTGTTTACTTGGCGAATGTTAAGAGGCCTTATTTATCTTGTGTGGTTTTGGGCTTCCGTGGTGAAAATGTCGTGTCCATCCATAATATAAATATTATAAATGCGAAAGTGTGTCTGTCTCTCAGTCTGTCTTTCTGTCTGTCCGCTAAACCGATTTTGCTGTGGTATAGAGACACTTTGAGTCCCGGGCAAGGCCATAGGATATTTTTTTATCCCGAAAAAATGTACGTTTCCCGCGCTATAAACGAATTTATGAAAACCGGAATTGCGGGCGTCATCTGCAGGCTTGGCATGCCCACCATAGAAACGGTTTATTTCTACGGCGTGGCCTACGAAATAGACAAAGTGACAGATTGACAAAGGAAATCCGTCAGTTTATCCACAAAAACTGTCAGCGTTTCTATTATCTCGTACTTCCATTGTGGCCATGCGAAGCCTGCTAGTATCTTAAAGTTATCTCAAACGACTCGCATCCATACTAATATTATACAGGCGAAAGTATGTGTCTCTCTGTCTGTCCGTCTGTCTGTATGTCTGTCTATTACCTCTTCACGCCCAAACTGCTAAATTGATTTTGCTGGAAGAAGAAAGGTTAAAGGCTTTTCGTGCCGGAAAAATGTATGGTTCCAGCGCGATAAAAAAATTTGCGACTTTGCTGCTCCTCTACAATCTACATGTTCATAATAATTACTTGTACTCGTATAGGGCCATCACATAACAAGCTAATACTTTGGACTGCTCAAAGATTGTCCTATGAGAGAATCGCCTAAGCTAGTTTTCTAACTGTTGTACGCACTTATTCAGACACAGCGGGAATTACCACGCGGTGGACTTGCGTGGTTAAACCACTCGCAGGCCGCAGCTTATTAGAAAGGCATTGTATTACAGCGTTCACACTAAGAGCGCGTTCAGACGTGCGCGTTTTCTGCACACGTGGATTCAGCTCGCAATGTTTTCCTAAGCACCACAGCAGAAAAAACGCAGAAAACGCGCACGTCTGAACGCGCCGCAACCGCTTGGTTTCTACACGGGAAACGCACGACCTTCCCTTTGTGTCTGAACAAGTACGAGTACTTCTAGTGCATTGAAATTAACTAATTTGAACGAAAATTGTGACTACGGCTTTGACCTTAACTATCGATATCGACAAAAATATATTCTACAACAGACAGTGAAGCGGGAATCAAATCGGCGAACATTACGCGTCTCTCACTGACGGCGCTCATGCACCCATAACTCACTAGTGATGTGGCCTACCTAGCAATAGATATCGATTAAGTAATTTTTGGACTGGCTCTTAAGAGTTAGATAGTAAAATTTTTCTTATAGTAAAGTGAAGCGACGTAAATGGGTGTTTAAAAATTATTAGTTAAAGCTATAATTATGTTACAGTTATATTATCCCTTTGGGAATTTTGTGAGTGTATCATATTTTGATACATTAAATAGTTAGCCAAAAAATTTGAGAGAGATCCATTATTAAAATATCATAATTATATTAATATTTTAGAATAACCCTATGTGAATATTTAACAATGTTTATATTCTTTTTACCAAATGAAAACAAAGATTTTTCCGAATATCCATTGTGTAATAATAATATACAATGCAAAATCGTTTATCGATTTTTCTATAATATTCTGTCTGCCTGTTAGCTCTTTATGCTTAAACAGCTAACTGCTAAACCCATTGCCATGTTGGTGTTGAAACACGACCGAACAGGAGAGCACAAAAGATAGTTGTTATTACGAAAACTGTTCTATTTATGATTTATCATCTAAGTTCGTATACATTATTATTGTACCTCAATATCTTTTACATTAAATCCATACTTTTCCCGACTATGAACATACAAACATCCATGCGACTCAAAAATCGATGTTGAAATTATCGATATCGATATTTTTATTTCACATCACTACTCGGGCGTTAGGGCGACCGCAGACGCGGTGAATGTTGTGGCCTGAGTTATGTTCTGCAATTCGACCTAACCCGTGGCGCAACACTATAATTATTTAGGTGTCGCGATGCAAGTACTAATAATGATTTATCTTGTAGCCTAACGATCTATTTGAGAAATGATCTAGGCTCGAACTAAGGGCCGATTCACACCGGATCGGCAGCGGCCGGCAGCGGCGCGAAGAGCACTTTTAGTGTGAAATAATTTTAAACTTTATTTACATACTTATAACTACTGGTATCGCTTGAAAACGCTGGCGCTGCCGCTGGCGGCCGTCGGCGGCCGTCGGCGGCCGTCGGCGGCCGTCGAGCCCTTTTAGAAGTTTTCAAGCGATACTAGTAGTTATAAGTATGTAAATAAAGTTTAAAATTATTTCACACTAAAAGTGCTCTTCGTGCCGCTGCCGGCCGCTGCCGATCGCACCTCTGCCGACCGCTGCCGGCCGCTACCGATCCCGCGTGAATCGGCCCTAAATTGCTTGTCTCGTGTGTAATGTCGATAAATTGAGATGCACAAATCAAGTGATTTGTCGGCTCGTTTACAATATTCGTTTTAAATTGTGCAGGTTAGTCATGATAGGCTCGGAAATTAAAAGGACATGTTTTGATAACATTAAAAATATAGTCTACAATAATAATTATTAAAATATGAATACTTAATAATAATAAATAATTATAATATTAATTCATTATTATGTTCCTTTCACTCTAGTAGATCACGGGGAAAATATGTCCCCCGTGCTCAAATACCTTAATAAAAATCCCGGAAAATACATTATTTTTCTGTGGCGGGAAAATGTACAGTTACTAAAGGGGTTTTTTGACAAGACATTAGACATCAGATAAGTTACAAGTTACAACTTACAAGTTACAGCACATTGTTAACTATTTTCTCAAGTCTGTTAGTACTTACTAAGTACAGTAAAGTGTTTTTAAAAACCAATACAGACATGCGTACGGCATTATCGCAGTGTAATTTTGTTTGCGACAGATATGCAACAGGAGTTTGACAGCAGACATACACGCCTTTTGCATTGCTGTCGCAAGATATAGATGCCGGAGTCACTAGTGTGAACAACCCATCATTGAGTTATCTAGACAGATCGATTGGTATTATTAGTTATCAGTCAAGATGGACTGATTGCAAGATCCATCAGCAGGGCTAACATAACAACAGGTAGACGTGAAAAATAATCGACATACTGACAGATTTTATCGGCCCAATGGCGGATTTCCATTGTCTAACTGTCACTTTGTCGTGTCTAACTGTCACTTTGTCTATTCTTCCATAGAAAGAAACCGTTTAGCTTTGTCCACATTGTGCCTTTTTCTGTTCATCAAGGGCATGCCTTATAGCGCAGTCAACAGCGAACGTGAGGCATGCCCGTAACGCGCGTTGAAATCGTAGCGCGCGCAATGACACTTTTCTTTCAACGCAGGTGGATTTTGACGCGCGTCACGGGCATGCCACACCTTCGCTGTTGACTGCGCTATATCGCGTGCCCTTGTTGCACAAGAAAAGGCACAATGTGGACAAAGATTTTCTACCATGGTGACCATACTACGCCTGCAGATGTAATACAGAACAAACAACCCTAGGAAAGGATGAATGGTATACTATGTCAAATAAAAAATAATATGGCACTTGGGGTACCGCGGTAAAGGTTTATCAGCTTATGCAATTATAATTAGCATAAGTCTAGTCGCATGCACACAAACACCGTGCCGAAGTCTGGCAACGCCGCACCAACTGGCACAGCGGTGTCAGTGGGGGGTGTTAGGTTTTTTTGTTACGGAATTTCTTGATTCGGTCGCCGCAATCAAAGCCCTCGATAAAAGCTTTGCAAGTATGTTATGGCCCTTCCCGGGACTAAGAGAAAAAGTTTCTTCATACCCAGCAAAATCTTATGTGCTTGGTGTTCTTAACAGAGCGAGACAGTACTTCAGTCCGGACCAACGCCTACAACTCTACAAGGCGCAGGTTCGGCCTCATATGGAATATTGTTCTCATCTCTGGGCAGGGGCGCCAAAATACCAACTGCTCCCTCTGGATCGTATCCAACGAAGTGCCGCTCGAATTGTTGACTGCCATAGTGTTTCAAACAGCTTGGACCCCTTGGTATTACGCCGAGATGTAGCTTTACTCTGCATCCTCTATCGGTTGTATCACGGGGAGTGCTCTGAGGAATTGTTCGGAATCATCCCAACTAGCAAAAAGTGCTCTTATAAAACACCAAATCCTATCTCCAAGACCGCAAAAGGGCCCTTTTTATTAGACTATTTGCTCTTATACCATGCTAATAGAATACTTGGTCAATCCGATTTACACTTGTAATGACGGACTGTAACAAACTTAGGCAAGCGAGTGATAAAACTAAATGAGAATATTTTGCACTTGTCAAGTGGAACGAGATTAAAATTTAGATACATTTCAAAGGTTACATGTATTATTAATTAATAATATTTTTGGTTTCTTTTGTATTGTCGATAGTTGCTTTCCAATAAGTGTGTTCGTAGGGGAACGGGAATTTATTGTAAAGTATATTAGGGTATAGCCCAAATTTTTAATGCACCTCGCTAATTCAAAATATTTACAATAAATATTTATTCCATTATTCAGAAGCAATTGCATTATCAGCCGTATTGTTTTTACTATCATTTTGAAGAGTGTAATAAGTATATTATCAGAAAAACTAGTTCTATAGGGACTTACTCAAGTGTCTTACAAAACTGTCTCCCGCCATGTTGCGAATTAGCGATTGATTAGGGTTCTGCAGTAAATATCTACCAAACAACCCATGTCTCTATATTGTAATTAAAATATGCAAATCAAGTAATAAAATATCTATACCTATTATAAAACAGTCGCTTTTTTTCCCTCATGTTCCTTTGTTCCCTTGAACCTTTAAAACTACGCAACGGATTTTGATGATTCTTTTAGTGTTAGATAGCCCATTTATATAGGAAGGCTATAAGCTATATTTTATTACGCTAAGACTAATAGGAGCGAAGAATAGAGGAAAACGTGGGAAAAAAGGGGAAAATTATTTGAAAGGGCTAACTTGAACGCGCTAATCTCAGAAGTACTGGTCCGATTTGAAAATTTCTTTCAGTGTTAGATAGCCCATTTATTGAAAAAAACTACAGGCTATATTTTATCACGCTAAGACTAATAGGAGAATGTTGAAAAAACAGGGGAAATTATAAGAAAGGGCTTATCTCGCGAACTACTGGAGATATTTTTATGTTATTTGGCACAGATGAGAAGTAAACAATGTAAAAGATCATAGGCTATCGATAATAATAATTTGTTCAGCGGCTATATATTTAATACCCGTGCGACGCCGGGGCGGGTCGCTAGTAAGTAATAAAATATAAGTATATAAGTAAATATAAGTATTGTTTATAGTTCTTTCACAATTGACACTTATATTATAATTTTGTATAGAACCCTCATCACTTCGAACGATATTGTGCTTGCCAGATCCACTTGTCAGATGAGAACTCCTGATTTGACAAGTGGATCTAGCAAGCACAATTGAAGATTAAATAACCTTATAAGAGTTTTGGTGGACCCGATTAAAGATAAATTATACTAATAATACTCTCGCATAATGCTCATACCAATACAGCTGATGGAACTTATAAAGGCCAAAACATGTTGTCTTATAATAGCTTACAAGCACAAATAACTAGAGTAAGTACTCTTAAGTCTAGTAACTCTTTTTCGACATGTATAACTGTCATCTTATAAGCTACTACAAGAGCTTATTATAGGAGTAACTGTACTTCAGTATGTTTACTAATAAGGGTTAGAATTTTCATACTCATAAAGGCTTATAAGTGTAATTGTAAGAATAAACTGACTTGAGCATAAAATGCATTTTTCAAAACTATAAATAGTGCAAGCAGCATATGTCAAAACTACTATTAGTAATCTATAAGTGCAGTACTCTTATAACGTACGTAGGTTGAGAGAAATTTGCTAGTTGGGATACCACCTGCAACTTTTCGCCATCGTCCCACGCGAAAAACATACCATCCTCATCACCTTGATGAGTGGCAGTTTTCCACAGTGCGTTTTTCGCGTAACTTTCTGCCGCGCACTGTAAAACTCTGGAACGAACTGTCACCAGCAGTATTTCTGGACCTATACGACCTGCAAACCTTCAAGAAAAGAGCGTATTCCCTCTTAAAAGGTCGGCAACGCACCTGCAGCTCTTCTGATGTTGCGAGTGTCCATGGGCGACGGTAGTTGCTTACCATCAGGTGACCCGTTTGCTCGTTTGCCCCCTTATTTAATAAAAAAAAAACGGTTCTCCGCTTTAAGATAGACAGAAAGACAGAACTCACAGACAGACAGGCAGACACACTTTCACATTTATGTTATTATTAGTATGGATTAGTATACGTCTTATAGAAGACAGATTTCCACTCACCGACTACACTTCGGTCGGCACACCCATGTATTAAATTAATATCGAATCGGGCTTTGATTCCACAATACAGTTTGATTACAAATTGGCGGCATACGTGCTTACCATTTATTATGACTGCGAAAATTGTTAGTATTTTATACCCTTAGCACAGTATAAATCATATACAGTAAGACCGTCCTTATCCTTTTTTTTTTGTGCGCAGGGGAAACCCTTTATGGGTGCCCCGGGTTGAGGATGTGCCTCAGTTAAGCTGAAGCACCCCGGGGGTATGTGGGACTCACGACGTCCGGCTTACCCACTAAAACCACCTGCGGTATGCCTTCAGCCGTATACAGAGAGATATCCTGGATCTGTTTAACACAGGACTCCCTCCACAAGACCGTCCTTATCCTAGATTACCCGAATCCATACTAATGTTATAAGTGTGAACGTATCTGTCTGTCTGTCTGTTGCCTCTTCACGCTTAAACCGCTAAACCGATTTTGATGAAGATTGGTACATAATAATAACTCCCACACCGGTTTCAGTGACGGTGGCAGGTTTCATTGAAACCAGGCCAGTTACGCAGGAGTAATTTTATAGAGCCCAAGTGTATGCGCAGTACACAAGAGCACTCTCTATTCCTTTACTCTCATAACCCAGTGGGACGGAAGACCGACACGACTGGCGAGAGATCAGGCGCAGTACCGACTTTTTACATGCTTATCGGACGCATGGATCATCTTACTTGTCAGACAATCAGGTGATCAGCCTGCATTGTCCTAGTCTAACTTGGAAATAGCATGTTTCCAACGCGGGAATCGAACCTACGACCTCTGAGTCAAGAGCCACGCTCTAACCACTGGACCACGGAGGCGTTAAAGATTGGTATGCAGGTACTTTGAGTCCTGAGAAAAGAGACTGTTCTTTAAATTAAGTCAACTCTGTGTTGACTCAATTTAAAGAACATGGCAAAGTTACACTACCGTATTTAAATTGTGCTTAGGGTTGCGACCTTTTTGTACCTGGCGCAAAATAAAGCCACTTTTTGACCTTTCCCTTTTCAGTGTTAGCCTATCAAAGCAAATCTTTAGGTAATTTAAAGGAAAAATAGTATTCAATTTTGATTGCTATAGTACTTAATATAAAGCTGTGTATATTAGTTAGCGAATTAATATTATGTGAATTTCAAAGTTTTGCAAAATTAGTCAAAAACAAAATATGTTGGTATTGTGGAGAGCTAAATTATTTTTCTTTCTCTTTCTTTTCTATCTTCTTTAGGAGAATCATTTCTTAAATTTTTCTTTTTTTATATTTAATCGAGAATTTTGGGAATATCTACGACAGAAGCTTAAATAATAATCTTTACTGTACAATAAATATTTTACTGAAATAAAAAGAAATAATTATATTATGATATAATATTATTATAGTCTAAAAGTAAGGTTTAGTCACTCAACGCATCTTGAAAAAAAGTAATTTTCTGCGCCCTCTTTAATAAACCCATTCTATTTTGCAAAGTTGTAACTCTAAAAATAGGACTAATTTCAGTAATTTCCTTAAAAATGCTTAAATCAGAGACATACTCCCGAACTGAGTCCAACTCATTACCTTATCAAATTAAAACTTTTTATTTGTACGATAAGGTTTGGACTTTTGCCAATTTTTTGTGCGGAATCCTAAACGAATTGGCCAAATGGACAATCGAAACTGAAAAATAAAGAAAATCGTTAAATCTAAAAGAAATTCACAGTGCATACAACTTTTAGTTAGGCAATAATCGTCATGATGTTACCACTACGAGCCTTCGAAGTTTCTTGACAGAAGTTTATATTCTATTTGAGAGCCAGTCCACATGGCGCGTTGTGTTACGTTGCGTCGTCGCAACGCAAATATTTTGATGCATAGCCGGTCAAACGGGCGATGCGCCATCGCAGCGTTATAACGAAACATTCTTATCGTCAACACCCCCTCTCGCTGCGTTTTGGGGGCTGCTGTCCGTCATGTGTGCGTTGCGACGACGCAGCGCTCCATGTGAACACCTTGGTTATTTGTGTGTAAAACAACGCAACGGCAGCGCTGCGTCAACGCAACGCTGACGCAACGCGCCGTGTGGACTGGCTCTAAAGTAGCCCGCAAACGATCAAATTGTTTGTCAAATTTTACGTGTTTGTCAAACAGTTTGATAGTGTACAGCTTTGTTTGAAGCTTTTGTCAAACAAACTACGTGTTTGACCTGTTTGAAGAAAATTTGGATTTGCGTAGCGTTTGACAAACGTGTTTGAACGTGTTCCGCTGTATTTATCAAACAAGATGTCATGATCTCATACCAATTCTAGCTAATTGTTTGACAAACTGTTTGATGCACGTTTGTTCGTCTGCACTGCTGTTTGATGAAAACGTAAATTACATCAAACATGTTTGTCAAACAAATTTGATCTTTTGCGGGGTACTTAACAGCCGCTAGTCGCTACGTTGTTGATTTTGACGTGAGCCAATCAAAAGCGCTAGTGAACAGATAAACGTCGATCAAACATTCTTGAAAACCGGGCATGAGATAAACATTGTTTTGGTGTTGCTAGTGTTCTCGTAGTGTCTGAATTCAGAATGGCTTAGCATTATTTGATGGATTTATTTAGTTTCTTTTAAAATTGATTGAATTTAATTCTCAATCAATTTTTTACCCATTAATTTGCAGTGCATCTACTTTTGTATGGGGACTTCCCGCGGAAATATTATGCTTAGGGGAACCCCCTTTCCTTTTTTTTTTTCAGCCGTATAAGGAGGGATATCCCGGATCTAACAAACACGGGACTCCCTCCACGACCTACGGTCTACCTGGGACCGGACTTCCAGGAACCCCCTTTCCTGCTTGAATGCACTTCAAAATATTCGGAAGTATTGAGTTACGCTGCCACCTAGGTGTAGCCAAATTACATTGACATTATTATTTTCTATTTTAAGCAATACACTAACTAACGTAAATCTGTTACAGCGCAGGGTCGAGTAGAGTTTACACACTTAATTTGAAGGATGTCTTTATACCATTCTTCTGTTTTGTCAATGCTTAAAAATAAATTTTGGGATAACTTAAAACTTATAGGAAAATCTTCTTTGCGTACGTTCATAAATAATACAGAATTCTTATAAAACCATTTACTAAACAATTTCTTGCAACAGGAACAGGTTTTTCAGATTCTGTTGACACACTGCTATGAAGTGTCTTTTTGTGATCCTCATCATCATCTAGATCTTCCTTTTGAACTTTGTCTTCTTTCTTTGTATTACCAAGTGTCCCTTCTTTGTCAACATGAACCTGATCTTGCGACGTTATACCTTGTTCATGTGATGGTGGTGATAATATGACTACCTTTTCTTTCTCTTTTGCTATGGGCGATGTTGAAGTTATCAATTCAGAATTAGCCAAATCGTCATCACTTTTAATATCATTATCTTCTTGTGTCTCTTTATTGTCAACATGAAGCTGTTCTTGTGACGTTACATCTTGTTCATGTAATGGTGGAGATTTGTCTATCACCTCTTTCTCTTTTGTTATAGCTAATGTTGAAGATAACAAATCAGATTTAGCTATAACATCATCACTTTTAATACCATGACTTTTTTGTGTTTCTTCACTGTCAACATGATGTTCTTCTTGTGACGTTACATCTTGTTCATATGATGGTGGTGAATTGTCCATCACCTCTTTCTCTTTTGTTATAGGTAATGTCGAAGATAACAATTCAAATTTAGCTATTCCATTATCACTTTTAATACCATCACTTTTTTGTGTTTCTTCACTGTCAATATGATGCTCTTTTTGTGACGTTACATCTTGTTCATGTGATGGTGGTGATTTATCTATAACTTCTTTCTCCTTTGTTACTCTCGACGTTGAAGATAACAATTCAGATTTAGCTATAACATCATCCTTTTTAATACCATCACTTTTTTGTGTTTCTTCACTGTCAACATGAAGCTCGTTTTGTGGCGTTTTATCTTGCTCAAGAGATGGTGGCGATTTGTCTAACTCTTCTTTCTTTTTTGTTGCAGGTAATGTTGAATCATCATAACTATCGCTATCGGCAGATGAACCTGGTGGTGATATTTTAGTATCTTTATGAGTAAGTGATGTTATATATATTTCGGGCGAAAATGTTGAAAGCAATATTTTGCTTGTTGTGATTTTTGTGATGGGACTATTTTTTACTTCTTTTTCAAAAACGTTAGTTACTACAGGGCGTTTTATTTCATCTGGAGTATTTTCTTCATCACTTATAATGAATTCATGATTATCTATGTCATCGTATCCCATAACTACTGGTGGTAATAATACAAGTTTGGCAACTTGTTTGATACATTGTATCTGAAATAGACAGATCATTATATTTAAGAAGCAGTTGCTAACCCTGCCAGATATTGGCTGTTTAGTTTAGTTGTGGTAAGAAAATTAAAAATTGGGGATAGATCTCCTGATCTTTGACACGAGGTTAAATTTGTTACCCTCCGTGTAAAAATATAATATTTACCTCAAATATAAAGCACATAAACAATGCACAAGGAAAAATTGTACTTCTAAAAATATATTTTCTTATCGGCTCTAGCTTGCTTTAATGTCGTTTGCATAAATTTTACTGTTGATATTGTTTTCCACGAAAGTGGAAAAGTCAAGATAAAACATTATAATATTATAAACATTAAAATTATAACGTCTTTACTCTGTGTGCGTTTAAATAATCTTAGTGTGATAAATAATATTAATAATATTAGTAATATTTTCTCAATCTACAAGACCTAAAATGATGGACTATTTACTGAACCTGTTGATATTTCTACCTAACTGATGTCATAATTACCTTTTCAAGAATTTTCGATACTTATTTAACTTCTGAGTTCTGTTATTTGACAAAGACATAAAATAATGGAATGGCTTATAAAAAATGTTTCCAAGTGAACAGATTTATATCGGTGCGTCGTAAAAAATAATGCCTTAATCGGAAGAAAACGTTGAAACATACTTTATATGTTCAGCCAATTATAGCACACATCGCTGTGTTGCAAGGAAATTGCTACTTGTAAAATATTGTTATACTTGTATTTAGCAGAAAATTGAAGCTATGTTTTATGTTTTTAAGGAAAGCTAGTAGAATTGTGTTTTTTGTACTCGTTTTGTTCATCGCTTTTTATAGTGATGTCAAGTATGTACAATTTGTAATAGGTTACCAATCCAGTAATGTTAACTATTACTGGAATGCACTGAAATACATTGGAATGCATTGGAATTTATATACACTAGAATGCACTGAATTGCATACCCGTTAACATTATTCCATTACATTGGATTGCTGGATTGAAAGATTTAATGAGAATTTTTAATGAGATTACAATATTATCACTGTTATCCAACTTTTGTATGTAATTTGTAAGAAAACATAGTTTCTTGGCATCGGGAAACTCATTTTTTCGTCCAATTTCCTCACACACGTTTTCGTTGGGCTGCCGAAATGGCTTCGTACACACCATTGCATTCCCCATCTGTGGTGGAAGAAAAAATATATTTTCAAATAACTACCTGTAACATCCATACTAACAAGGGCTCCATTCCACCGCGGCGCACGGAGAGGCTACGCACGTGCGTCAAGCTTCGCTTTGTAAGAAAATATATGTGACTGTGTCCACTGCAACCCACGGACACGCTACGCACGAATTGACTCAAGTCAAAGAAATAAATCCGTGCACGTCCACGCGTGCGCCGCGGTGGAATGGAGCCTTAATATTATAAATGCGAAAGTGTGTCTGTATGTTACCTGTTTACGCCCAAACCGCTGGACTGATTTGGCTGAAATTTGGTATAGAAATACTTTGACTCCCGGGAAAGGACACATACTTTTTATCCCGGAAAAATGTACGGATCCCATGCGATAAACGGCAACGGAGTTGCGGGCGTCATCTAGTATAAAATTAGTTATAGCCGTCTTTTTTTTAAGTTAAAAACATACGAAACACAATCACACGTTCTCATTAATCATAATAACTCAGGTGTTCTCGGCAAAGCAGGTGTTATTAAAGTTTTTCTTTGTGAAACAAGAGAGTTTGAACCTTTGTTTTCTAATATTTTTCTTTACAACCGTTTCGTTTGTAATTTGTGTATATTTTTTAAATTAAGCGCAGCTAACCCGGCTTAGGGTTTGCATTTAATATTTCTAAAAGCTGACTTTTGACCTTGTCTCTAACACGTTGAAAATATTACATACTACCAATTTTAAATTAAATGTTGCAATGTAAATAAGTGGTATATACATGTAGTATAAGGACTTATACTATTTACCACTTATTAGTTAAATCATTATAAAAACAGCTGCCTGTGCTTTGATAATTCTTTATGATTTTTTTCTATCGAGAAAATTTTAAGATATCGTGTTTGCTCAGATTTAATTCTTGGAAATATAATGTAGTATATCTAATTTTAGAAAATGAAACAATTCGGGGCTTATTTTCAAGTAAGTATAAAAATGAATTATAAAATCGAAAATTTTGGGTTAGTCGCCCCCTTAACGCAAGCGTACTATGGTAATAATATAAAAAAAATCTACTTCAAAATTCCCTATCTCAAAAACTAATGATATTACTATACTTAATGGATTTTGATAAAACTTGCAGTATTTCTCTTACCTGAGTCCTGAACAATACCTAGTGCAACAAAAAAAGAATTGTAGTTGCGGAGATAAGCGAACACAAACATAAAAATAATTATACAATATACATTATACATTATAACATCCATACATACATACACTTTTGAAATTTGCCATATATTTTGTTTTTTACGCTGATATTATAGGCTAACGTATACTAAAACTGGGCAGTTCTAGAAATATAACACACATACAGGTCGAATTTATAACTTCCTTTTTTGAAGTCGGTTTAAAAAATATCGTATTATTTGTAAGCAAACGAAGTTTATTGTTTGCGACAAATATTTTTCAACAAAACACAGCAAACATGAAAAATATACATTTGGGGATAAACTCGGGCGATCCATCACGACCAAACTGTGTGGACATTGATGAATTATATTACCTGCTTACAAAACTAATTAACACACGAAATTGGTCCCTATTTATGAGTTGTTGCGTGTAATTTTAGACGAAAATGCCCTGCACTTGTAAAATGCTTGTAATAATGTTTCTTGTTGAAAAATCACGTTATGAAAACAACGTGGTGAAAGTGACAATCGGAAGCGAATCCATACTAATATTATAAATGCGAAAGTGTGTCTGTCTGTATGTCTGTTAGGTACCTCCTTACGCCCAAACCGCTGAACTGATTTTGCTGAAATTTGGCATGGAGATACATTTGAGTCCCGGGAAAGGATATAGGATACTTTTTATCCCGGAAAAATATACGGTTCCTGCGCGATAAACGATTTTTGGCGCAACGAAGTTGCGGGCGTCATCTAGTTAAAAATGTATTTGAAATTAAACTTTTAGGAGCTTTTCCTTTCATATTATGTATTTTCACTCGCGCGTAGATCTGGCCCGCAAGCAGATGACAAGATCCTCTGGTCACACGCGTGTTGCCCGCATTCTATCACTTCATAGATGCACGTGGACCAGATCCGCACGCGGGCGATGACACGCATGACAGGAAACGCGCGTACTTTTTTGGGATGGACCTAAAAACTGTTAAACTCACTTTAGGCGTCAGGACCTTGACCTGACTGAAAATCCGTAAGACAGCTGAGGGAGAAAGACTGCAGCGAGAACCGACAGCTGCAAGTAAAAACATAGGGTAACATTAACAAACGCAAATGCTTTTATTTTTCACGATAAATTATTGCGAGAGTCTTGAATAGGTATCTCAAAGAATATAATTTTCAAAATTACCATAAAAATATTTTGCGTAAAAATCCATTGAATTTTCAACTCCAATATTGATTATTCACGTTTGGTGCTGAATTGTGATTTGTGTGAAAGGTTAACGTTTTATCAAGATTGAGTTGACTGACCTTGGATTGCTTTGCATTAAGTTGACTGTTTCAAATATTGACTGCGACAAAATATATTATAATGGCACGTTGCCAAAACTACCGCCATCTTATAAAGTTTGATAATGTCATCCAAGTTTCATTTTAGCGTGTGCAAATTAAAAAACCTACTCAAGTGTTATTTTAAGTTGACAACCTATGTTCAGTTGTTATTATCGCTCATCTCGGGGAGCGCGGGTTCAAATCCCACCGAGGAGACAAAAAATATTTGGTTTGCCTGGGTCATGGATGTGTATTAAAATATGGATAGTATAACAAAAATCTTAATAGTATAAATAATATTTACGAACAGTATAAATATCAAAACGTGCCATTAACTTCTGTAATTTATTACTCTATGTCCTCACTTAATCAAAGAGACAAAAATACGTTTAGATCATGGTAATCGTTGGCTAGCGGCCCCGTATAGACCTTAGCCGAAATCCTCCAACGCAATTTAAACCGTGCACAGCGCTAATAAAGTAGTATTTTCACTGCACACTTCATTATTAGCTTAGCTCGTAAATGTCAAATGAAATTTCATTGGCTTTTTCGCAGGTTGAATGCGAAAATTTAGTAACGCTCAGGTTGTCGGAAAATGCGCAATTTTCAGTTCTTTATTGCAAGGCATGGCGAAACAGAACAATATGTACAAAGAACTAAGGACAAAATACGCAAGTTCGCTGAAAGCATAATCCAAATATTTAAATTAAAAGGCTTTTATGGCCTATGGGTTATCTCACGCCGAAACGAAACGCGTGATGATACGACTCATTTTAAAGATGCCCAAATATTTCACATCCATATTTTGTCAATTTGATAAAATTAATATTTTTTGTCATGGCCTTTCGTCTCGTCACGTTTTTCCCGTTTCACTGCAAACTGACCTTTAATAAATGGGCTTTCCTAAATTAGTTTTAATACAGTTTTTACAAGCGTTACTATATTAATCAAAATGGACTAAGGCACAGCGCCGTTTGCCCTTGGACTTTTCGGTTCCATTTAGCAGTTAACAATAATCCTTCAGACTTCAGTATCGAATTAGACAGGAGTTCAGAATTAATTAATACATGTACTATATTGGGAACAATGGACTTGTCTGTCCGTCTGTCGGCGCTAATTAATTTTAGACATGCTCACGCGCATGTACAACAGTCGAGACAAATGAATTCCAGAGAAAGTTAAAAATATTTAACAAGAGGTAGCAGATGGCTTTTGAATCCCTTGGTGAAATCGTGAAATTCTATTATCTATTATAGCTACTAATCAAAGCGCACGGAGTGCGCGGCCAAGTTCCAGCAGGCCGCGCGCATGCCGTGCACTATTTACACGAACCGTTTCGACGCACTTTTGACCCCCTCGTAGCTCAGTCCCTATTGCGAGTTCAAATATAAAATTTTACCTACGTAATTATGTGCTAGTATTTAAGCAGTGTACCCATTTTCATAGATATAGCTTCGGTAGATCCTGAAATATGTCCCTGTAAAAATAGCAAATTTTGGCACTGACTCACTCACTCACTCACTGACCGGTAATTAAAACCTCTAGGCCACTTCCAATTGCCCTAGCGTTATGAAATTTGGCACACAGGTCGTTTGTTATATGTAGATTAACAAAAAAGTGAAAAATTCAAGAAATCGGTCAAGCGTGAGTCGGTTTGTCTACGAACTTCCGAGGCCACTTTTGGACGTCACGCTTGACTGATTTCTTAAATTTCTTAATTTTTTGTTAATCTACATATAACATACGACCTGTGTGCCAAATTTCATAACGCTAGGACAATTATTGGTAATTGTCCTAGCGTTATGAAATTTGGCAATTATTGGTAATTGTCCTAGCGTTATGAAATTTGGCACACAGGTCGTATGTTATATGTAGATTAACAAAAAATTAAGAAATTTAAGAAATCAGTCAAGCGTGAGTCGGTTCATCTACGAACTTTAGATACCACTTCCAATTTTCCTAACGTAATGATATTTGACACTCAGGTCGTGTGTTATATGTAGATTAAATAAAAGTTTTGAAATTTAAGAAATCGGTCAAGCGTGAATCGGCTCCTCTACGAACTATAGGTAAAAATTCTTATACGCCAGTGATACAATGAGAATACAATGAAGAGGGTGGGAGGATGGGGGGGGGGGAGGATTGGTTTTAAATTTGTCATCATATTTGCATACTGTATAGCTTATTAATCCTTCGATCGCGGATTCTTGGAAATCTATTGTTTACGCGGTCGAATTAGACCGCTTGGGAATTGATATAGGTTAAATAAATACTGTTTACTTGAAAATTTCGCTTCTATTGATAGTTTAATAAATACAACTAGCGCCATATTATATCGAAGGTATTGTTTACGTCGGGTGTGGCGCAAAAAGAAAAAAATACCTAAGTATAATTTCTTGAAAAAAAGTATTGAAATCCCACCAAAAACATACCTGTTAAAATGGGGCCAAGTTCCTGTCGGCAAAGTTTTGGTCCAAAAAAGAGTTGAAATCCAATCCAATGCCAAGTTTAGATGCACTTCATCGATCGTTATCATTTTCATCAACAGTCTGATCCATAATACTTCTAAATTTGAACTTGGCAGGTTTTCGTGCAATGCGTAACTCTTGATTAATTGTATAATTAGATAATAATATAATT
This sequence comes from Polyommatus iphigenia, assembly GCA_963422495.1. Taxonomy (NCBI): domain Eukaryota; kingdom Metazoa; phylum Arthropoda; class Insecta; order Lepidoptera; family Lycaenidae; genus Polyommatus; species Polyommatus iphigenia. The sequence continues at coordinate 3,404,573 of OY730180.1, forward strand.
AAATTAACCTACCACGTTCAAATTAGAAGTATTATGGATCAGACTGTTGATGAAAATGATAACGATCGATGAAGTGCATCTAAACTTGGCATTGGATTGGATTTCAACTCTTTTTTGGACCAAAACTTTGCCGATAGGAACTTGGCCCCATTTTAACAGGTATGTTTTTGGTGGGATATTATAAATGCGGTCTGTTTGTTTGTAACCTCTTCACGCACAAACGGCTAAATCGATTTTGCTGGTCGTGAAGATACTGTGAGGTCGGTGAGTCGCGGGAAAGGACATAGGATACTTTTTATACCGTAAAAATATATGGTGACAGACAGACAGACACACTTACACATTACTTATTACTTAAGTATGGATGAGTTTGAAATGTTTAACCAATTTCCGAAAAGAAGGAGGTCATATTCATAAGTTCGTCGGTATAATATATTTTTATATGTTTTTAGGTGTTATCTAATACACCTTACCCGATTCGTTGCCACCTTCATTTTCACAAATTCTTACCACAGGCCAAGCAGTTTGTTGGATGACGCGCCATAGGCGTCATCGGCCCTGCTAAATGATGACGCCTTACGTGCGGCATCGGCCACTGGTTATGTTTTATTCACATTTTATTGTAAATAGGCGTAAATCAGAGAGGGAAATGATAAATTATGTGTGCAATGTTTGTATTAGTTGTAATTCAAAGCTGATATGGCGTATAAAAGTAGTAATTCATACTTTTAACAAAATGTATAAGTAGTCGTCAACCTTTGGCACAAATTTTGCTCATATGTAGGTATTAATAATTTTAATTAGTGCTAGTTACTAAAAGCCGAGATTTGTGAGGGCTCGTGTCGTCACACCTTTACTGACTGAGGATAACACACATTATAACACGGACTCGCGCACGAAGGGTTCCGTACCATTATAGAGCAAAATTATGCTGAAAACTGTTTTTGTATGGGAGCCCCCCTTAATTTTTCATTTTATTTTAATATTATTTTTAAATATTAAAGTACACATATAACTAAAGACTGAGAAAAATTCAAAATTCAAACCTACCTGTTGTCATTATTGATGTAAAGCAAAAAAGGCAAAAAATCACGTTTGTTTTATGGAAGCCCCCCTTAATTATTTTTTTTATTTTTTTTAGTATTTGTTGTTATAGCGCCAACAGATATTCATAATCTGTAAAAATTTCAAGTATCTAACTATTACCGTTCTTGAGTTACGGCCTGGAGACAGACAGACAGACAAACGGACAGACAACGAAGTCAGGCCGGCCTCACAGTGTATGGTATTCCGGTCTTTCTAAATTAATAATATGAAACAGCCGGAATGTCTTTCTGAATTCATATTATTAATTCAGAAAGACCGGAATACTATACAATATCAATATCACGTGCACATTCAGATTTTTTTCAGATTATGAATTTCTCAGATCGATCTGTAAGGCCAGCCTCACACAGCCGGAATTTCATAATCGGAAATTCATATTCTTACAGATCGATCTATGAAATTCATAATCTGAAAAAATCTGAATGTGTGTGGAGCGTACTGATATTGTATGGTATTCCGGTCTTTCTGAATTAATAATATGAATTCAGAAAGACTTATGGCTGGCCTCACACAGCCGGAATTTCATAATCGGAAATTCATATTATTAATTCAGAAAGACCGTAATACCATACAATATCAGTACGCTCCACACACATTCTGATTTTTTCAGATTATGAATTTCATATCGATCTGTAAGAATATGAATTTCCGATTATGAAATTCCGGCTGTGTGAGGCCAGCCTAAGAATGATACTAACGAGCGTTCTGAATTCTGGATCAATATATTTAAGATTATGATTTCATAACGCGCGTATTAAGGTACATTTTAATAGAGCGGCACACACATTCTGGAATCAGATTATGAATTATTTCAGTTGACACTGCAAGCAGCTAAACTCTGGAGTCTGGACGTGTTGCGACCTGCTGGCGTGATGTCTGACACGGAAAATTTAATCTTAAGCATTGAAATATGGGACACATCCATTGAGGATTACCATGACAGGGAAAAAACACATAGCGTGGTTGGAATTTTTTAAAATTTTAATTTTTAAATTGGAAAACATTAAGTGAAGACGAAAGAAAAAGAAAAATAATATTTATTAGTATTAATTCTTCTTCCATAAAGACGTTTAAATATGTACCGGGAATCATGAGACTACTGATGTCTTGTCTAGTCTACTTGTCCGTGAGGCAAGGTGCCGAAATTTAGATTATGAATTTCCGATTATGAATTCAGAGAGACGTTCCGGCTGTGTGAGGCCAGCCTTAGAAATAGGGTCCCGTTTTTACCTTTTGGGTACGTAAGTCGGAACCCTAATTACATGTTAAAGCACAAATCAATAGGCATGATAGTTTTTCCGTAAATGTAAAGGTTGTGGGATTAATTAGGGCTCGCTTCGCTCGCCCTGACTAGCAACTTCATCTATTTTAGTTGAAGAATAAAAAACTTAGCGTAGTTGTGTAGCTATAACAATCTAAATTTGTATTAAAATTTAAGAGCTCTTAGAAAATTGTTTATTTGAATAAATTAAATACATTTGTTTTGGATAATCAGCAGGAATATAATTAATTTCTTAAATATAGCCAACCACGATTTACAAACATACTTATATGAAAGTTGCCCGGAAAACGACAATAAGGAGAATGAAAGTTTTCCAGAATATAGTCAGTCAATATTGCATAATAGTAATTTAAAAAGATAAAGCTGACTTCAAATTTTTGTACGTAATTAAGAATTAAAATTCCCTATCTCAAAAACTACTGAACCGATTTTGGTGACACTTGCAGTATTCCCTAAGTTAAGCAATACCTAGTACAATAAAAAAAGAATCACTAAAATCGGACCTGCGGTTCCGGAGATATGCGTGCACAAACATAAAAACATAGTACATACATACATAGTACATACATACATACAAACACTTTTGAAATTTTGCACATTTGTTCAGAAGCTGTCATAGATTAACATATACAAAAACTGGGCGGTTCTGGAAATATTACATACATACGCGTCGAATTGATGACCTCCTTTTTTTGAAGTCGGTTAAAAACTTTACATTGAAAAGGACATTATGTAATTGAAAGTTCTCGTACTTGTCATGACGCAAAAAATAACTCAACACACGGTAGCATCGAAGCTAAATTACTGACGCTGATAAATATGAGTGTTAATAAGAAAAAAAAAGTTTCATAAAAAGGCCAATCGCAGAAATATAAGGATTCTTCGAGTGAACCAATGATTGGCGATCTCTGACTAGTAGCCTTTAATTCTAAAATAAACGGCCACGCATAATATTGAGTTCAACATGTATATTTAGACTAGGGAATTGTAATTACAGTATAATAAATTAGTTTTAACGTGTTTTTTAACAATTCTTATATGCCGCGACTGGCGCGTCATCGGCCTCACTAAAACTTTTTGAATGACGCGCCGGGCGCGGCATTGGCCACGAATCGGTTAACCTATCAACCCCCATAAGGACACCGGCGACCGCGACAACAATAGGATAACAATAGATTTCCAAGAATTCGCGATCGAAGGATTAATGAAGAAAAAATAATGAAATATGAATTATTTGATACTGTATCAAGAAGAATAAAAGATTATTTTATGATCTTTAACCCTCCGTGTACTAGGTGACTAATCTCACCATGCTGGTCTAGGTGGGGTGTGACATACCCCAACAATAAAATGTCAGTTAAATCCGAAAAAATGTTCCTTGTGATTGAAAAATTATAAGTAATATATTTAAATATCTAAGGGTTGGACCTCATCTGGCAGCACGGAATCGCCTTTTTCCGTCGCCCTTTCTCTTTCTGTCGCTTAGAACTGCCATTTGCTAGACCGAGACAGAAAGCATAATGCGATAGCCTCGAGGATTCCGCCGCGTGCTATCGCATTATGCTTTCTGTCTCGGTCTAGCAAATGGCAGTTCTAAGCGATATAAAGAGAAAGGGCGACGGAAAAAGGCGATTCCGTGCTGCCAGATGAGGTCCAACCCTTATAATGAATTGGTTTAAGTGAAATAAATTCAATTTCACATTATAAAATACATTTTATAAGCAAAAGTACAAAAACTTGACTTTTTCTTCACACTATAAACTATGAAATCTTTTCTTCAGTACAAAAATCAAATGGCACTTATTACAATCAAATTCTTCTCAATTTCTAAGACTATAGTATATCTAGTTTTAACCTGTTTATAATATCAATTTAAAATAAGCAATATGAAATAGATCTTAGTCACACAAGTTTCCGTAATATTGACAGTTATTTAGACCCAAAAATTAGTATGGAAAATACTTAATATGGACATACTATATTTTTTGCAAATTTTCCCAGTAATATTCCTATATATAAGTATAGGACATATCCGGTATCACTGATTTGATCTTCATTACCAGCCGATTCTTGTTCGGAATTCATTAGCTCAGCGTCACAATCATCATCTTCTTCAGTCAGTGCTCGTAATTTTTTTTTCAAAAACCGAGACATTTTTAGAAAAACTTATACCAAAAAATAATATTTCATCAAGTTAAACACCAAATTAAAATAAATAAAAACAAAAGAAGTTACGCTTACTTTTTTAGCTACGTGCTGTACTAATATTGTGTACTGTATATCACTGTATATATACTAACACTATGTACTGTATATTTGGTAGGAATTAATGCAGCAACGTCTTATTTGCAGCTATTGAGGAAACCAACTCGCATACTTTTTTCGTTTAAAAATGCTATAAATTTTTTAGCGCTGGGGTATGTCATAACTAGGGAATGCAATACCGGGATACCGGGATCCTGAAATACCGGGATCCCGCATGCATTATGCGGGACTAATCCCGGTCGAAAATTTTGCGGGATCCCGCGGGACTGGCGGGATTACAAAGAAATGTGATTCATATGCGTAACTTTGCGAGCGGGGGTGCGTGAACTGGCAATTTAGCTTCAATTCACCTATAATTTACTTTAAATGACAATTGAACTAACTAACTAACTGAGCGTGCATTTCCAGCTGCTAGCTACCTTGTGTCGAATATCAGGAACCGTTTCGGAATCTTTGGGCACAATTTTTACCTATATTTCGAAAAAAAAAAATCGATAAAAGATGGACATAAATAAGCGATTTTTTTTTTGTTTTTTTTTTAACTTTTATTATTACGAAGCCATTTCCAAAAAAAAATTATTAGTTTTTCTTTCATTTTTTTATAAAGTCTGAAGTATGGAGGTGTTAATAATTAAACCCTTGAAAACAGTGTCCGACAAAGTTTGTTTTATTTGAGATTCTAAGAATAAGGCTGCGTTTCCACTTAAGCGGAGCGGAGCTTAGCGGTGCCGAATTGACCAATCACCATGCTCAAAATCTTCGCTCCGCTTCGCTGTCATTCCGACGATCGGTCAATTCGGGCACCGCTAAGCACCGCTCCGCTTCAGTGGAAACACAGCCTAAAACGGGGTCTATCAAGTAAAGTCATTATAACGATTTATTTTAAAAGCTTAAATCCACCCAGCGGGATCCCGCAAATACCGGGATCCAGCGGGATTGTGATGGTTCAATCCCGCAAATACCGGGATTGAAATTCTCTTGCGGGATTGCATTCCCTAGTCATAACCCACCTCGTACACGGAGGGTTAAAAATTAATAATATTTAAATGTTAAACTTTTCGGCGTTCAAATAAAAATGATAATCTTTTTGCCGGTCATACATTTAGTAAGTAGGTATACTAACAAAACTTCTTTTCTTAGATAACTTTTGTAGTACCTACATTTACAGGTACCTACTATTGTAGGTAATGATTGATGTATTTAAATAATAATGAGTTCGGCCATCAGTATTTTGTGTTTAATTACTAATTAAGAGCTTATTATAATTACTGGCTATTTGAGGGCTATCATCCAAATAGCTAGATATATAGCCGGTATTTATACTTAAATAAATAATGCGATAGTCCTTTAATTACTAAAAGGCATAATACATCATATTATTGTCACTAAAAGTAAATAGACCTGGATCTCAAAAGGATAAGACATAACTTACTCTCTGATGGATGAAACCATAGGTTCTTAGTAGTGCCTCGTGTACTTAGAATACCTGCGAATTTGTGTAGCTCTAAGTGTGACACCTGGTCAGGTACCAGGTACCAAAGCGGACAAAAAATTAGTCCAACTTTACTTATTTTCTTATGGCTAATATTTATATATAATTTGTAGATTATTGTTCTGAACTAGTATCATGTAGTGTAAGACACTGTTCAATGACCAAAACTATTATCAGACGTTTTAAAAAATAACTTTGTTGCTATATTTTTTTCAAAGGCGATATTTTTATTTTATAAATTAATATAACACCTTAGAAAACAATACGATATAGCTGTTGCCCGCGACTTTGTCCGTGTCAGCATACTGCATAGTATAATAACAAAGATGGGATAATTTTCCCCTCTTTTCTTACCCAAAGGGTAAAAACGGGACCCGATAACAAAGATATTTCAGCCTGTCCGTCTGTCTGTCTGTCCATATCCAGACTGTACCTCCCCTTTCTAACATGTAGTGAATATTATTAAAGTATGAATGTTTTTGAGTATTTTTTGGTTATATACCTAGTCAAGTGCCTACCTGTTTACCCAGATCCCAGAGCGATAAGACAACTTACTATCACATTATGGATGAAACCTTAGGTTCTCAGTAGTTCCTTATGTACTTAGAATACCTTCGGATTTGTGAAGCTCACTCACTCACTCACTCATAATGTGTAAAAATGTCTGTCTGTCTGTCTGTAACCTCTTCGTGCCCAAACTGCTTAACCAATTTTGCTGAAATTTGGTACGGATATACTTTACTTTTTACTACGGACACGGAGCCCCGGGAAAGGAAATATTATGATACTTTTTAGTTTTTATCCCGGATCTTTTTTTGCGAAACGAAGTTGAGGGTGTTATCTCGTAATTAATAAATATTGAAGTAAAATTTATTGCATGCATTTGGATTTTCTAGGAGCTATTTGGAGCTATTTCGTTTTATAAGGATTTTTATTTTATTTTATTTTTTGTAGAAAATATATCAGATAAAAGAATATATTATAATATGATTATAACAATTAACTGCAAGTATTTGTCTGTTATTTATTTATTGTAATCATCAACAAAATCATTATAATTTTCATCGTTCATCCAATCATGACTCTGCCTGTTTCAGTCATCATCCTTGTCGTCATCAGTTAAGGTGACACCGCGTTAAAGTAAAAAACCGTGTTGGATACGTTTTTTAAAGTGTATGCTTGAACCAATCTATGTACAAATTTTGGAAGCTTAAATCACTCTCCTCTGTAGGCAAAATAGGAATCCCTTTTTTACAAAGGTCTTTTTGATTGATTATTCTGTACTATAAACGTTGACCAATTGTGTTATGCTATGGGTAATTCAAAGACAAAGACATGATGAATACTGACAATGAACTTTAATTTCTTAGCTTTAGTCATTGCTGAGAAAAATTTATATCGCTACAGCTTACAGCCAAATTATCAAGGCGTCGTCGCCTTAACGCGCGGCTGACGGATGCGGCTTAACAACATTGTTAAGCCGCATCCATCAGCCGGACGTTCGCGGATGCAAAAACATCCAGTCAGATTCTGTTCGGAAGTCTGACAGACAGACAGACAGACAGACATTTTTACACATTATAAGTGACTGAGAGTGAGTATAGCTCCATGTAGAGCTTCACAAATTCGCAGGTATTCTAAGTGCATAAGGAACTACTGAGAACCCAAGGTTTCATCCATATTGTGATAGTAAGTTGTCTTATCGCTCTGAGATCTGGGTATAACAGGTAGGCACTTGACTAGGTATATGACCAAAAAATACTCAAAAACATTCATACTTTAATAATATTCACTACATGTTAGAAAGGGGAGGTACAGTCTGGATATGGACAGACAGACAGACGGACAGGCTGAAAGGTCTTTGTTATCGGATCCCGTTTTTACAATTTGGGTAAGGAAAGAGGGAAAAATTATCCATCTTTGTTATTATACTATGCAGTATGCTGACACGGACAAAGTCGCGGGCAACAGTTAGTAGAAAATAAATTCTTGCAATATCGTATTGTTTTCTAAGGTGTTATATTAATTTATAAAATAAAAATATTGCCTTTGAAAAGAATATAGCAACAAAGTTATTTTTTAAAACGTCTGATAATAGTTTTGGTCATTGAACAGCGTCTTACACTACATGATACTAGTTCAAAACAATAATCTACAAATTATACATAAATATTAGCCATAAGAAAATAAGTAAAGTTAGACTAATTTTTTGTCCACTTTGGTACCTGGTACCTGACCAGGTGTCACACTTAGAGCTACACAAATTCGTAGGTATTCTAAGTACACGAGGCACAACTAGGAACCTATGGTTTCATCCATCAGAAAGTAAGTTATGTCTTATCCTTTTGGGATCCAGGTCTAAAAGTGCCTGTGATATGTTTCATGGAAGTCATCACTGCGAATGTCCAAATGAGATATCTCGGTTCAGTTTTAACATTTCATGAATAAAATCATTCATTCTTAATAATCAAGATATATATATATATATATATATATATATATATATATATATATATATATATATATATATATATATAGCTATCACGCTCCATTACATTATTTAAGGCAGGGATCAATCTCAATCCAAAACGATAACCTTGCACACAACCAAATACCAAGCGTATACGCATTTTAGCTTAGCATAAAACTGTAGTTACTAGGGGCGGATCTTCTCTATTTTTCATGTTTTTTTAAAATATCTTTGGAAATAAACATTAAGAAACAAAATTGTTCGGTTAAGGATATTTTAATATAGATTTACTAACAATTTATTCAAATAAAATGTATAATTATCCTAGTTAATACTTATATTTCGATGAATTAGATTTTTTTCGGAGGTGAGTTTGTAAATTAATTACAGCCAAAGTATTACGTTTTATAAAAATGTTTATGGTTTAAAGTCTTTTCAATATTGTGCTTTATATCTCATATTTTTTTACATTTCGTTATTATATTGGAACTAGGTAAACCGGGAGTCACGGAATAACAAATTGGGGTTTATGCCCGCCTTAAGGCGTTTCAAAATTAATAAAGACTAGCTATTGCCCGCGGCTTCGCTCGCGCTAAGAAATATGATCATTAATTAGGTATCAAATTCTCAGCCCGATCGACGTAAAATTATTGACAAAGTTTCATACAAACTCCTATCCCCTATTTTATCCCCTTGGGGTAGTATTAATCAAAATCCTTTCTTAGCCGATGCCTACGTCACAACATCTACCTGCATGCCAAATTTCAGCCCGATCCGTCCAGTGGTTTGGGCTGTGCGTGGATAGATCACTTACACTATGTCAGCCAGTCAACCTCCTTTGAGTTAACTAATATATTATATTTATTTTTTTATATTTAGATTTTACGGTTTTTCACATGGCGCTATGTCACATGACACATCCCTTGTCCCATACATTGATTCTAACTTCACTGTCGAAACTATTACAGCAAGCTAAAACGCGATGTATTCGTGCACTGCATCCGTACTCTACGTATCTAATTCCTAACCAGGAATCCCTAAACAAATATGAGGATTTACATACAAATTACATGCAAGAATCCTGGACTTAACATTATTTACCTTAGCCGTTAATTCTCCAAAAATAGCCAGGAATTCCCCCGATGTGCCGTGGAATTTAAATTGTTGCTTTATATATGGAGTACATTTGTCTGTCTGTCCGGTTTATTAAGGCGAGTCGGATTTACGAGCGTGTTAAGGCGCATTTTTGGGGCGATTTTATTGTAGTGTTAAGCTAATGAAGCTTAAAATAGCTCTGTGCTGCAATGTTTTGGAAAGCCGCAGTGAGTAGTGAGTTAGTGACTCAGCTGAAACTTGTAGGTTGCAATAGTTTTTGGTCGTAAATAATAATCGGCCAAGTGCGAGTTGGACTCGCGCACGAAGGGTTCCGTACCGTTTTAGAGCAAAAATAGGCAAAAATTTAGTTTTTTGTATGGGAGCCCCCCTTAAATATTTTTTTTTTCATATTAATTATTAAAGTATAAATACAATTAAGAATATTGTGAGTATTTCAAGTGCCTAGCTTCTACCATTACGAGCAAAAAAATCACGTTTGTTGTATGGAAGCCCCCCTTAAATAAATATTAATTTAATTTTATTTTTAGTATTTGATTTTATAGGGGCAACAGATATACACAATCTGTGAAAATTTTAACACTCTAGCTATTACCGTTCTTGAGTTACAGTCTTTTCAAAGGACTTTTCAAAGTTCCACCGAAGAGTAATTTAATATGTCAGCTATTTCATACTGGTGAAGTCGCGGGCAAAAGCTAGTGGCTGTTACTACTTAGTACTTATAATTAATATTATACTGTTGTAGTTATGCAGTGCAGTTCAAAGTACAAGAAGGGCACAAAGAGAAGTATTCCTGGAAGTCTATAATTACTGCGTAGTGATACAAGAATGTACTATCTGTCTGTCGGTACGAATAAAATTAACATTGTTGTATACTGCTACTTTGAATAGCATACTTTAAGCGCAAATATTATTAAACTAGATATCTCTTGCGACTTTGTGCGTGTTTTAGAGTAACGTACCCCAAAAGTAAAAGAACCTCATAATATTTTATTGTCCATCTGTATGTCAAAGTTTTTCTAAGCCTGAAAAAATCAACGTTGAAACTGTTTAAAGTAACGAAAAAAGAGGTACTTACCTAGTAAGTGTTTGGGAGTAAAAATTCAATAATTTCAAATATATTTTTTTCCATTTATTTAAGGTCGCTTAGAATAACAAGCTTATATTTTATGATATACTTACCTATTTTAATTAAAATTTTAAGGTAGTTCAACCTAAGCGCCATGTTATTGAGCGAAATATAAGGTACTTACTTAACTTTAATTTTACTAACTTACTTAATTGTAATAACATATATAATTAAATGCCAACCATAATTATTATAGCATCCCATATAAATTACTAGATGATGCCCGCAACTGCGTTGCGCCAAAACTTGTTTATCGCGCGGGGACCGTACATTTTTCGAAACAAAAAGTATCCTATGTCCTTTCCTGGGACTCAAAGTATCTCCATGCCAAATTTCAGCTAAATCGGTTAGCGGTTTGGGCGTGAAGAGGTAACAGACAGACAGACACACTTTCGCATTTATAATATTAGTATGGATGTATAAAAGCATGGGTGTATGGCATATTATACCCATAATAATCATTAATCCAGTGTTTCCCAAACGTTACACCCGTGTGTATCTTGGCGCCGTCTTCATCTTAGGATAATCTAATTAAATAACGCATATGTTGCAAAGTAAATAGGCCCTTCTGATTCATTGCCCTGATAAAACGAATGCGACTAATAGCACTCATTCGTTACAGGAATATTTAGACATAATATTGTAGGACCGAATATCTTGACAACGGTACCCGGATTGTATTATTTAATGCATTATGCAGCATTACCACAGGTCCTTATTAATCCTTCGATCGTGGATTCTTGGAAATCTATTGTTATTCTATTGTTACATCGCGATCACCGGTGATCTTATGGGGCTTGATAGGTTAATCCTTCGACCGGGGATTCTTGAAAATGCTATTGTATTATTCTATTGTTGTCGCGGTCACCGGTGTCCTTAGGGGCTTGATGGTATTAGTACACATTTTGATCGGCGATTCTATAAAGAAGCGATAAAGAAGACGTCCTGGCTTGGGGCTCTGCTCGTATTCAAACATCAAGTAGCAAAATAAAGGCAATTCTAGGTAAATATAAAATGTAGATGAAGTTAAAAAACTTGTTACAAAGTTTCTTATATTTGGGGTTTCCGAGAACATAAAAATATTATTACGGTTACATCTTATAAATAAAAGTATGGCATAGACGAGCGACTGCGACGGGTGCGAAGTAAAAGAAGTCATCTGCAATTTTGAGTTTTTTTGTTTTATTGTAGAAACTAGCTTAAAATATCATGTTCTACAACATGTCAAAGACAAAAATTCAAATATCACCTTATTTTTGGGACTTTTGTCACGTAAAAGAAGACATCTACTCCTGTTTTGTGAGATTGCACGATGTATTTAGATGCGGATAACTACCGCTGGTCGTCTATACGACCGCGGACGCGGACGCGCGGGGGTCATGTTATGCGGCATAAGCGGCTATCTGCTATATAGCTTTTTCTACGTTGCGATTGTGATTTAGATGTCTCAATTTACTTTTGTAAATTAGTATTGTTTGTTATGTTTATGAGTACCTATCTATGTTAATTCTTATTGCTAGCTATATTAATTGACTTCTAATTTCTTACTGTTATTTTTTACTGTTGTTTCATGTTCAGAATTAAGTCTAAAACGACTTTTAAAGAAGTTGAAAGTTTCCAGAACCAGACATAAGCGATAGATTTATCGAGCAAAATACTGTGTTGACCGATGAAGTTATTGAACATCTTATGGAAAACCTTGATGTGTCAGCGATGAAGACAAATGAGTATAAGTTAACTTCGTAAGATCCCATGATCTGAGTACTCTAGGTCAGTCACACCAGTTCACTCTCAGTCTGAAATACAAAATGATTCTGAAAATTTGGATGTCGACAATAGAGATTCTCAGCAAATTAACGAATACGCCAACACCCTCAGATATCTTTTTTATTAAACAAATATTTTGATCTCATATAATCTATGACCTGCTTGAGTTTATTAACTCATACAGGCCATCGAGTATATTGTCCCTTTCAAACTGTAAATCTTCTATAGACAACATCATTGATACTTCTTCGGCAGTGGAGGCATCAAGTGAATGTTCTAGGTCCTCGTTAAACGGTAGAAAAAGACGTCAGTTCAGTATTGTTCCAAAAAAAAGGTGATTGATAAATAAGGACACGTGTATTGATACGAGACGTAAAATACAACAAAATTAGGTAAACAATTACTTCTTTACATCTATCATCATTACATCTAATTTTAAATTCCCACGTAGAAACGACCAAGTGGTAGTTAACTCAGTTGTCATATTTTTAAGCGCAATGTAGATGCAGACAACTACAATATCTCGTAAATTAAATATAATTAGAAGAAATTAAATATACATGTGTTGTGCAGTCGCCAGAGAACCTCCGAAAGTTGTAATAGTGAATGGATTTTTGTTTTTGAGGTGTCATTTTCTTTTTTACACTATAACTTGCAAAGTTTACCAAAAATTTTTGTGCTTTTAATTTTTTTGTTACTTAATTAAAAATTAATATTTCTCCACATAAAACCGGTCCAGAAAGAAATTTTTTTTCTTGTTCCTGTTATTTGATGACTCTTATCCGATTGTTTACGTTGAAAATTAACCAAATACATAATTTTTAAAAAAGAAAGTTTGCTTTGCTAAGCTAAATAAAACTATAAGGTTTTTGCAAAGTTTTAAGAGTTTAACGCTCGTCGTAACCAAGATAAAAGGGTTTGGGTGGATTTAAGGGTTATAACGACAAGTGTGTTAAACTTACTTGTTGTGCGTATTTAATTTTTAGAGAAATGATAACTTTTAAGTACTTAAAAACGTTTAAATATCTCCAAAAATGTGTAAAATAGACCGAAAATATTTTTCTATATTTGTTGAGAATTTATTTAAGTGAGAGCTAAAACATTAAATGCATCGACAAATGAAAGACTTTTTCTAGTCTTTGAAATATATTTACTATTTTATTATTATTATATTATTAACTTCCTACTTAAAGCCAGAAAAAAAATTAGGTGCTACAAATCTCACGTACATACTAAAGACGCATGCTGCGACCTATGTTTGAAAAATGCTTACCTGAATACAAAAAATATCAGTTCTTAACCTAATTTGCATTTTTCTCCTTTAAGTATGTTTTAGCAAATGTAATTAATGAAAAAAAAAAAAAAACTCTAGCCAAATTTGTTTTCTGGGTGTTTGAGCACAGCGGAAAATCTGGCAATTTTTTTGGGTTTTTGAACGTTTTAATCTTTTTTAATAATTAAATTATGATAAGAATAGAAAACATCGGCACATGCTTATTATAGTAGCCATTATATTTTCGATTGAATATTCAGGAAAAAAATATAACTCAAGCGGCATTATCCAGGGAGGAAACAGGGGACAACGTTTGTAATATGGAAAAACGGCCCTAGTGCCTCCTCTTAAGAGGCAAAACCATCTAAGCGACAAACATTTTGTGTTGACTGCTGCTGGTAGACCATGTTTAAAATTTTGTCGCGAGAATCAGGAACAAGATACTTACCGTTAGCGATTTTTGCTCGCTCGTTTGCGCTTTAAGTATTAGCTGCTTACTAGAAATAACACTTTTGTCCATAAAGTTTAGACTTCAATTAAGTCTTATTTAAGATTTTCCCGGGATCGACTCATAGCTTAAAGGCACATAAAAATGACTAACGTGTATTTCTAGTTCAAGCTAATTATTCTGGACATCTTAATAATCATCTGGATCTACATTATTTTGTTGTATACATTTTAATCGCATTATATTACTTCTAGTCTAAATTGAACGCACGATTTAGTAACAGTAATTAGTTAAAGTTACAGTTTGTAAATGTAAGTGCAACTTCGTATGCAAACATAATTTAATGACCCTAATTCCACAAACTGTCCTCTACTATTACAATAGTACAGAGTACTAGCTATTTCCCGCGGCTTCGCTAGCGTAAGAAGTATGATTATTTATTTTTAATAATTCGGTATCAAAGTTAAAATTGACAAAGTTTAATACAAAATTTCATCCCCTATTTTATCCCCTTGGGACCTGGGGGTAGAATTATTGATCAAAATGATTTCTTAGCGAATGCCTACGTCATAAGTTCATAACATCTACCTGCATGCTAAATTTCAGCCCGATCGACGACCCGTCAAGTGGTTTGGGCTGTGCGTTGATAGATCACTATGTCAGTTAGTCACCAGCCAAGTCAATAAATAACGTTTCTCACTCAAATCCATAAAAGGCATAAAAGTACTGTAACCGCCATCCATACATTTTTCATTTATAATGAAGTAGCTAATACAGTTTCAGACTCATCGATCACAGGCTTAAAATAAATCAGTGGCAAATAAAGAAGTGATTTACAGTGTAATAACGGTAGGGAAAGGGCGCTTTATATAGATAATCCGCACAATATGGTTTATGTAAATCAAATAGGCCCTACCCTTACCCCACAAAAATATATTATGTGAAATTGATAAAATTTTCTTCTAGAGTTTGTAACAAATCAAAGTGATAATACTTTAGGGTGTGTATATTGTGTCCCCCGTGTTGTTCTGTGTTGTTTCCTGTGATGATCACAAAGTGGCAGTGCTGAAAGAGTAACTAAAAGGGGTGACAGACGTGCGAGTAAGTACGCCTTAGAAAAAGAAACCCAGTAGAATCATTCTCAGCGTGCCACTGAAAGGGACAACAAGAAAAGTAGTTAGTGTTACCAGTAATAAGAGATATGAAAAAATTACCCACGGATCTAATATTATATTAATGCCAAGTTAAAAACTTTCAGTAAATATAAATGTAAATAGTCTTTTACATTTATATTAATATGTACTTACTGAAATTTTTATATTATTATTCGACACCAAAAATATTATAATATTATTGTGACATTTTTTCGGTCGTAACTCGTAAACTACATTACTTCCAAGTTCAAACTATTTATTTAGATATAATCTATATACATAAAAATGAATTTCCAATTGTGTTAGTAACGCTATAACTCGATAACGGCTGAACCGATTCTGCTAATTTTAGCCTTCAAATAATCCTTGAAGTCCAGGGAAGGTTTTTGAGTGACACGAAGTTCACCGGGACAGCTAGTATATTGTATTAATCATGATTTATTACATTAAATACCAGCAATCTATAGAATTATACGCGGGCGAATCCGCGGGTAAAATCTGGCATTAGCCATTAGTGTTTTAAGAAAACACAATTCAATCATCAACATATTTATTTCACATAGTACATTAATTGATATGCTCTAAGCTCCATAAAATATCTGTCAAACTCTTCATTAATTTGAAGTTTAATAATCATTAAATATTTCTGAGTACGGCAGTAATTATTTAAATTTTAAAGAAGTTTTTTTATCGGGCTTTGGCCCACCACACTTTCCCACCACTGTGTCTCCTGTGTCACCAGAATCGACAGCGGTATCCAACCACAAAAACCCTTTGATATGATCTCAAGGAGCCCGAGAGACATGCTAAAGCTGTCTTGGGACCCGCATCGAAATTAATCAAAAGAAGATAGGAGGAGCAGGAAATATTCCCTTTTACCCTCCCCATACAAAGCGGGAGGTCTCACACGATGGGTTAGGTACCTGATGCTTCGCTCTTAGAATCTAGAAGCTGTAATAAAAAATATTAATTTAATTTCTGTACACATTACACAGATAAGAAGTACCTAATTAATTATAAATAAATTACCTTGACAGGCACAGAAAAAGAAGTGTTTTCTTTCCAACATTTAAGTAATACATCTTCTTTATTAAAATGTCTACTGTATATTCTTGAACCACGTGGTGGGTCCCAATAATTCAGTCTATTTGTTGCAGTTCTCCATAATTTACGGATTTCAGGGTCATTAGGAAATCTGAAAAAAAAATTGGATATATAATAATTGTATTGAAATAGTACTTTTATCCATCAAGCCCCATAAGAGCACCGGTAATCGCGACAAAAATTATAGAATACAATAGCATTTCCAAGAATCCGCGATCGAAGGATTAAAAATATAAAACCGACTTCAAAATAATTGTACTTAATTGAGAATTAAAATTACGTTATCTCAAAACTACTAGACCGATTTTGATGAAACTTGCAGTATTCCTTAAGTTGAACAATTATACCAAACTGTACAACAAAAAAAGAATAACTCAAATCAGACTTATAGTTCCGGAGATATGTAAACACAAACATAAAAACATACATACATACATACATACATAAATACATACACTTTTGAAATTTGTTTCATTTGTTCAGACACTGATCTAGACTAACATATTATACAAAAACTGGGCAGTTCTAGAAATATTACATACATACCTACGCTTCGAATTGATAACCTCCTTTTTTGAAGTCGGTTAAAAAACAACAAAATGTTGAAAAAAACATATTTACTTAAATTTCCCCATTAGCAGGGTAATTAATGTAAGCAACATCTGGCAACACTGGCATTTGAGGTTATAAAACAAAATACATAAAATACAATTTAATAGATGCTAATTTTAGTAAAATATATGTTTATTGTGAACAATATTAATAATTAAAGAAAGATAATTTATAAAACTGTGATGCTAATAAAATAAAACGAAATTTTTGATAACTTACGTGTGAAAAGATATTCCCTCAATTTTCCTTAAAGTATTGCTTTTACAGCCCATAACACTACATCCCAACATTATTTCAATATAGTGCACATACACATCTTATAAGAAAAACACAAACCACTACTTCTACGTTACAATAATTAGTTAAATCAAACAAAATTTGTAAATGCCAGCTGTTTGTTTACGAAACGTCAAACTTTGGTTTGCTCCTACAGGAGTATCACATTGGAAAAAATGGCCACGCGGTGAGGGACAGAAAATAATTATTTTATCTCTTTTCTCCACAAGCAATATGTAATTAACTATCTCTTTCTTTGTGTGAGTGAAAAGGAAATATCCAGCTGTCTATACTTTTACTCTGTCTACGAAGTACGCGGACTTATGGCTTGACGATCTTAATCGCCTGTGTGTCAGCAAAGAGCCGCGAGCCGCGAACCGCGCGCCGCGAGCCGCGAGCCTGGGGGCATGGTAATCCAGTTTGAGCGATTCTCGTGTGTCACCGACGCGAGCCGAGTAAGTTCGGGAACTTAAAACCCGCGTGCTTTAAGTTCGTACGACTATCAGGCCTTTTAAAGACGTGCGAGTAAGTACGCCGACTTATGGCTTGACGATCTTAATCGCCTGTGTGTCGCCTAAAAGCCGCGTACTTAAAGATTGCCGCGCAAGTTCGCCGTCTTGGAATTCTACTCGTAGCTCGTCTCGGCTCGTACGTCTGGCAAGACTGCAAGCCGCGAGCCGTGTGCCGTGGGACGCGAGCCGCGAGCCAGGGGACATGGTAATCCAGTGTGAGGTCTGTGAGCCATTCTCGTGTGTCACCGACGTCGAGCCGAGTAATTTGGCGATCGAAAAAACCCGCGTGCTTAAAGTTCGTACGTCTATCACCGACGTCGAGCCGAGTAAGTTCGCTAACTTAAAACCCGCGTGCTTTAAGTTCGTACGTCAGCCCTTTAACTCTTTTTCAATTTGTATGGACAAATTCATGACGCTATAATATGGCCTTGGCCCATAAAAATCACAAAAAAAAACTTTTCAGCGCTGCTTCTTTCACAATAAACTCTATACAGGGACACAACACACCCTATAGTATAATCACTTTGTTTTGTTACACCCTGTACATCTCTTCGTTGTGCCGTAATTCCAAAACCGTACGTTTTAGGACTCCCGCACACGGGCCACCGGCCACAACCACAAAACACCGCTACCGGCATATTTCCTGTAGTTTTCATACATTTTTTGACGCCGGTGGCCGCCACACGCTACAACGATTCACTTTACGACCAATAGACTAGCTTAAAACGACGTTTGTGGCTGTCGCGTGTGGCCCGTGTGCAGCGACACAAGTACAGGTTAAAAACTATTCTCTGTCCTTTCTTCCTTTTTGACTCAAAAGTATCTCTATGAGTAAATTTCATCAAAATTTGTTCTATGGTTTAAGCATGAAAAGATACGTCATGTTTTTTCAATAAAATTAGCAGGAAAACAAGCAAACCGGCGCCCTGGTGGAAAGTAACCACCGTCGTCCATGGGCACTCACATATTCTGAAGAGTTGCTGTAGTTTATTAATTTAATGTAACATACACAAGGGGCATACAATTAGCATGCTACACATTCTATATTACATCAAGTATATGCATCACTTTGGCCTGAATGTAATTATGTTATGCCAGTGGCTTCCAAACTGGTTATTTATTTATACTTTTTTTAATATAATAATTATTAATATTGATTTTTCTTAATAAGATCAACTCATCACTCAAAAAGGCTGATTGCACAGACTTGGAATCTCAAGCTTCCTTAAAAATGTTATTTAACCCATCAATATTATCCAATCCCCAAGCGGCAGCCGGCTGCCGCATAACAATAATTGAATATATATTGTGTCTGCGATACCCACGATGGAGGTGCTACGAAAATTACAAAACATATTATACAGGGTGTAACAAATGACTACAAAACTAAGTGATAATGCTTTAGAGTGTGTACGTGTTCCTTGTAAAGAGATCACTGTGAAAGTAGCAGCGCTGAAAGACCAATTTGTTTATGCTGATGCTGATGATGCTGACCAATTTTAGCGCTGAAAGACCAATTATATTTCGTAATTTTCGTAGCACCTCCATCGTGGGTATCGCAGACACAATCGATTTTTAATAAAATTGTTATGCTTTACTAATTAC
The DNA here is from genome assembly GCA_963422495.1 of Polyommatus iphigenia. NCBI lineage: Eukaryota > Metazoa > Arthropoda > Insecta > Lepidoptera > Lycaenidae > Polyommatus > Polyommatus iphigenia. Next base: position 3,424,182 of record OY730180.1, read on the forward strand.
AAAAATCTCATACTTACCTACTTAAATATTTCTTCGACTTTGCTTACCTTCCCTACGACTCTGAAGAGAGTGACTCAATTTATCTCTTTTTAACCGACTTCCAAAAAACGAGGAGGTTATACGTTCGGCTGTGGATATATTTTTTTTATGTATGTTCAACGATTACTCCGCCGTTTGTGAACCGATTTTCAAAATTTTTGTTTTGTTGTATTAGGTTTCACTCCAATTTCGTCCCATGTTCACAAAAGTGGTGACCTGATGATGGAATCCATGAGTAATCGAGGGAACTCCTCAAAATTCAAATGGAAACATATGTTTTTTTTGTTTCATATGAAGTATTCCAGGCATATGTTACCAAAAAGTAAGATTTTGCACCAGTATATTACCATGGTTCGAAGGTGGTGAACAGAACTCCTTACTCCTTATAGATACATGTTTGGGGGTTTCGGCGTTGTTTTAAGAACTGAAAGCATATACTACTAAGCTTATTACATTAATCATCATCATCATCATCACCACCATTCCACCATACACCTTCACATTATGACCCTATTATAATTGGTTAAGCTATTTTTAAAATTATTTTATTATTTCGACCTGATGATAATATCCATGAGTGATCGAGGGAACTCCTCAAAATTTATATGGAAACATATTATGGTGATTTCGATTTTATGAGAAGTATCCTAAGCATATGCTACCAAAAAGCAAAATTTTGCACTAAGATATACCATGGTTCCGAAGGTGCTAAGAGAACTCCGGATTCCTTATAGATGCAAGTTTGAGGGTTTCGGCTTTGGTTTAAGAACTCAAAGCATATGCTACTATGCAAGTTACATTCATCATCATCATCACCAATACCACCAGTCACCACACCATGAATCAATTAATCATAACTCTTAATTTGTCGAACGATTTCAAAAATTATATTGTTATATCAAAGTAAATGATTCAAACTTGGTGATCAGGTTACCAAGTTAGCAATTTGATCTTGAAATCTTTGAATTATGAGGTATGTCCGTATGTAGGAAACTCCTTATTATTGGGACAAAATAAATAGTTATATTAACGTAGTTCTAAGTAGTTTAAGCATAATATTATATGAACATTATAGTGAGCTAATGACTTTCCAGGAGTGTTGTGATAGAAAGAAAGTCACTGAACAGAACTTTAGAGCCTTTAGAGATAGGCGCATGAACATTAATTTTATCATTGCTTGATTAACGCCAAGCTTATATTATTAATTATACAGTGATACGAGTATATTCTTGGAGTTGCTAATATACAATTCTCTATTCCGAGAGGGCGCTAGGTATATTAACTTTATGGTTCTCATATCATAAATGTGTATCCTCGCTCCAAAGTCACTTAGTAGAACACATTAGTATTTACAGAAAACCTTATAAATTACTTAAATTACTAAAAAGAGTGAAATTATTATTTTTAACAAAAAATTAAAAAAGACTTCCAGAGTAAAAAACAATAATAATTATTATATAATGAACAAAAAAGTATGAAATATTTCTTACTCTTATTAGTGCCTTATGCAGAATACTCCTAAATCTCTATTATTTCTGTACACAATCTTCATAATTTTGAAGTCGGTACCAGTCTTTAAAATTAAAAATATTTTGTCTAAGAACTCACCATTCTTAGCTGGTATAGACTTCAAAATAATGAAGATTGTATACAGAAATAGTAGAGGTTTAGGAGTATTCTGCATAAGGCACTATTAAGAGTAAGAATTATTTCATACTTTTTTGTTCATTATATAATAATTATAATTGTTTTTTACTCTGGAAGTCGGTTTTAATTTTTTGTTAAAAATAATGATAAACAATATTAACAATTTCAACGAACCTTGTAACTTATCTTCTTCATCATCTGGCTAGTATGTATTTAAATGTATATCTGGCAAGACATTAAATTTTAAATAAGTAATAATTTTTCTGGTCCTCTGCTTATGCAAGAAGCGAAAATTTTCAAATTCTTCTTCTTGTTCTTTTTATTATGGCGGCCTCAGTGAGTTGCCAGTGTCAGAGTAATTTTGGGAAGACTGCTCTATATTGCAGGTCTGGTGAAGAAACAAGGTAATTTTCAAATTGTTATACTGTACTCGGCGAAACATGGCGGTAGCGGTCATTCAACTGTCAAAAACTTGCCAGTATAAACTGCGATTGACAATGAAGTGTCAGATGTTGTCAATCGCGGCTTTGTATAGAAATAAACCGCGACTGACAATGAAGTGTCAGATGTTGTCAATCGCGGCTTTATATAGAAAATGACAAGTTTTTGACAGGGAGTCAATGACCGCTACCGCCATGTTTCGCCGAGTGCAGTATAGTTACATCATCCACTTTCATCTTCAAATATTTTTTTAATTCGTAAGTTACAATACCAGTAAATGCTGAACAAAATCGAACTTCGTGAAACCCATTTTGCCGCTGAAATGTCGTTTTTGTTCGCGAATTACACGGAATGCATTCAAATCCAACTGGGCGGTATTTGAGAACCACTGGAACGCACTAATTGCGATCGAAGCACGCGGTATCGGTATGTAATATGGCGAATGTCATCTAGTGAATTATCTGCTTTCTCGGTATTTTCACAAAATTTAATGGTAAAAAAAAATCAATTTTTAAAATTATTTTAGCATGATAAAATCAATTACTATCTGCAGCTGTGTTGATAGTATGGTTGAGTGCTTATAATATAATATTATGATCACATATTATGCTTACTGCATTGCAGCATCGACTTGAAATTACGTAGGATTTAAACAATACATATTAATTATATTTTAATAATATTAGCTTTTGCCTGTGACTCCATCCGCGTGCAATTAAGTTTTTTCATTAACAAAAAAATACAAGATTTGATACTTTCTTAGTTTTACTGAGCACGTTTAGATTACATTAATGTTTTAACAATTCTAAAACAGAAAAAGGCAAAACAACGTATCCACATTCATATTAATAAATTAACAATTCAAATCAAACAATCGCGTGACCACATTTTGATTACCACAGTCAAAACAATGGTCAGAAACTTCAAAGGGTAATGGTTGGTTTCCTGCGAACAAAACCGTGCTTTCTTTGTTATATTCGAAGGCGTTTTTGTTTATAACTCGGGCCGGGGTCGAAATTTTTAAGTAAATACATAAATTATCTAGGTAAAAAGTTTGGGAGCCACTGAGTTTTCTGAAAGGATAGAACAAAACGAGGATATCCCGTTGATTCTTTTGTTCGGTTATATCGTGAATTATTATTAAATACTTTCGTGAACGTTCTATTTTCGTGAAAATAATTATATCTGTGATTATATTTGGATGTGAGTAGCAGGAGATCGGTCGTCTTGGCGTTCATTAAGATTTGAGAGAGGCCTATGTACATCAGTGAACGAATATAGGCTAACTTGATTGATTGAGTTATATCTCAGTCTAGCTCATCGCACATTTAAAAGTTAATAGCAATATCTTCTATTTAGCCATCAAATCTTAAAGTGAATTATATACAGAATTATTTCATTTCAAATCACTGAAATTCTAAGCTTCATTCTGTATCTGTTCGCTCTGGGTTTTTTTTAGCATATTATCCTTTATTAAGTGTACGTTTTCACGGTAAAGATAAGAATTATTAGAACAGACTTTCTGGTAAAACAAAAAAAAATTGATAAACCGTGAGTAACAAAGTTACGAAAATAAAGTACGGGTTTAACATTCCTCCATTAACGTTACATACGTTAAGTTTGGTAACATGTATGTTACGGGGCGCTTGCCAGTTCATATAAAATGATAAAAACCCGCTCGGCCAGCAAAGCTGTGGGCTGCGAACACGGGCCTAAGCGGAGAGAGTCCTTCTTTTAACGTTTCAAGTTAAAGTATTTCAGATTGAATTTTATTAAATTTAGGGGACCTCCTTGGTAAAGAGTCTATGAAATCTAAACAAAGTGCTTGTGAAGACATGGAATTCCAGGCCAAAGTTGTAGAGAATACAAATACACGTTGTTTTGGTAGTTCTTTTCCTATGTGACATTATTAGAAAGACTAATAGACCTATATTATTTATATTCCGAAAAGCAGGTTTTCCGAATTCTCCAGATCGTTATTCTAAAAATCACCGTGATTCTAGCTAAAGCGCGTCCGCTTTAAGCGCGACTCTCATAGCATACATTTTGTATGCTACGAGTATGCTACGAGAGTCGCGCTTAAAGCGGTCGCGCTTTAGTAGATCTATTGTAACTAATATTTTATCACTGTTATGTTAATTACGAGCAAAATATTTTTTATTTTATTATAACGGCTTTATTGCCTTCCAATTTATAGAGAGTAGAGTAAAATCACAATCATCAAGACCAGTCTAATTCCAACTGGGCTATTCATGATTCTTGTTCAATACGGACTCGAAAACTTGCAAATTATACTGCGTGGTTATTGATTAACACTAGATGCGTATTTTTATTTTAATTTTCTAATCGCTCGCTTCTCCAATGTGTGCACACCCTAATGTCACAAGGCTTGCATACGTGATACGTAATCAGTGGAAATCGGATTCTTATGCTGGAAAAGAATTGTCTCTACAGTTTTAGACTTTAACTGTTTTAGATGTGAATGCTGTATCTGCACTCGATGGTTCGGTAGAAATACATGGTGTAATAAAACGAAGTGATAACACTTTAGGGTAAAAATTGGTCTTTCAGCGCTGCTTTCACAGAGGCCTCTCTACGAGGAACTCGTACACACCCTAAAGTATTATCACTTAGTTTTGTTACACCCTGTATATGTTCTTTCTTTTATTTCAACTGAAATTATGTTAGAGATGATTTTGAAAATTAGTACTGAATTCTAAATATGTAGGTTACAGTTTTAAATATTAGAAGAGAAAATTCCATAATGTGCTCTGCATACATGCATTATAGAATTTTCTTGAAACACTGACTAGGAGACAGCATTGCTATTATAAAAAATGCATTTAACAATAATAATTAATCATCAGAAAAATTCGAAGACAAAATGTTTGGGATTTGACTAAAGTTCTAACTTGTGTCAATTTTCTTACGTTTCTGAATATTTTGATTTGCGTTAAAGTTATCAAATGGATTTCGATGAAAGAACTAGGTATATCTTTTATCTTCTAATTCTAGAAATATCGTCAATGTAGCTAGATTTATCTACGAAAAGCGACATACGTCTACGAGCTTATTGTTCCTGGATAGTTTTCATAAAATCCGTTAAGCCATGTATATTTCGCTATTAATTTTTATTTAAAAAAGCCTCGTTTTTCGCAGTTTCGCATAAATTCGTACCGTCACAGGAGATCGGGCGGAAGAAGTTGCATGATCGATTGCACACACTGAATATTTTAAAAGTAATTTTGTCGAATTTTAACAATATCCTGGTGATGTCACACAGTGTTGCTAGATTCAGAACTAATTTTGTATCAATCGAACTGCACGATTTGGTCACAAAAGAAGATCAATATTGAAAGACAAGTGATTTTTGTACCAAAATCCTAATGTAGCAAACCCTTTTAATATTTTTCACCTATTTCCTATGGTTTCAGTTTTTAGAGTCATTCTGTCATTCATCTGCATCGTCTTAGATGGAATATGACTGTACGCCTATTTCAAAGTCACCGTAAAGGGTACTTTAAATTCTGAGGAGGCTGTAATCTCTACTGTATAGTGAACTATATTAAAAAATTATATGATAAAAAAGTTTTCATACTTAATTCATGAGTGCACCCTCCGTCTGCATGGCCACGACCGCGGAGGATCTCGGGAAAAAAGAATGACATATTTTAATAAAATCAGATAAAGTGCAAATGAATCGAATATAACCGCGCCAATCACGATAGACGCGAAGTTTTAAACAAATCAATTGAAAAGTTTCAACTTCGGAAATGTGGTTTTAAACAAAAGAACCGGCTGGCGTAGTCGATTGCAATCGTGTGTGGAAACATCAGTGCATTGGGATAAATTTGTCGTTTTCTGGATCATCATCGTCATCACGTTGACCTTTATTATCATCCTTACTATCACCAAATGAGTCATTTACTGGATCATCATGATCCAGTAAATGACTCATTTGGTGATCGTCATCGCCTTGATCATATTTATTATCATTACTATTACCATAAGGATTATTTCCTGGATCATCATCGTCATCACCCTGATCATCATTATTTTCCTTACTTTCATGACCAAATGGGTCATATTTTCCTGGATCATCGTCATTATCATCACCTTGATCATCATTATTATTCTTACTTTCAGCATCGTCACCGTGACTGTCACCGCGATCATGTTATACCTAGTTATCGACATCGTGATCGTGATCAAAACCTTAATCATTGTCATCATTTAAAAAATGTAATCAGATTGGACCAGCTTCAGCAGTCCTGTCCAGCTGCTAGGTACAGCTGCTATTTTGTGGTAGGATATATCGTACCCTGCAACTGTCAAAGAGTGGAGCGCCGTGATGTTTTAGTGGGTAGACTGACGCCAAGGGAGTTCCACATACCCCAGCCAATATCCCCAATCCGCTGGGGATGCGTAAAACATTTCCCCATGAAAAAAATACGTGTAGACTGCCGCGGTAAAGCTGCATAGCATAGCAATTGTATCAACTTATGCAATTATAATACGCATACATTTATTCGCATGCACACAAACACCGTGCCGAAGTCTGGCAACGTCACACTGATCGGCACATCGCTGCAGCAACGAGCGGGCCGTGCCACACCGAGCCGAAGTTTGCCGAACTAAAACGACGTAAGCCGAATGTTGTCGTCGTTACGCAATTTCTGAAAGCTATGCAATAGTTTTAAAAAGGCACATTTGTTATTGACTGGATTGACGATGATGTTACTTTCAAGCGACACATTGTCCAGGGCGTGGAAGGGATAATGTGTGTGATTTGTTGTAGTATTACATTAGGGATGACCTTATCGTTGAGGGAAAGTTCTTCCTCTTCCGGCCACTGGGCTGTAATAAACTTTGACGGACCCTTTATTATATTTATTTTTATATCACTCAATGTCATAATATCGCGTATATTCTTTATACGGTCTAATAGTTTAGAGATCCATACTAACATTACAAATACGAAAGTGTGTCTGTCTGTTACCGCTTCAATCCCAAACGGCTATACACATTTTCCTGTTTCGCGTGGAGATACTTTGCGTCCCGGGAAAAGACATAGGATTCTTTTTATCCCGGAAAAAATGTACGGTGCCCGTGTGATAAACGAATTTCGGCACAAGAGAGCTGCGGGCGTCATCCAGTAGGGTCGCTTAGTCGGAAGATCTTTCATTGTTACCAAGCATAGTATTTCTATAATAAGCATTAATCTTTCGATCGCGGATTCTTGGAAATGCTATTGTATTCTATTGTTGTCGCGATCACCGGTGCTCTTATGGGGCTTGAAGGATTAATTAAATTGAGTAATGATACTAATGCTATCAGCTCGAAAATTTAATAGAAATAAAGTTCCCAATATCTACAATCTTCAAAAACAATTTACTATCGAACAAAATTTGCTACACCCGAACTGAATTTGTAAGAAAAATAATTGAATGATATTTAATTTTGTCTCTCTCGAAAGAACTTATTTGATAAAGAACTTTAACGGGGATTTCCCGTTCCCTAATCCCAGGGCTTTTGTTTGTCTCTTTGCATAAATCTTTTATTTCGAAAGTACCACTTTATGAGTTTTTGAGGATAAAACAATATAGTCATGTCTTTACGAAGACATTTTTTTACGTTTAATTCCTCTATAATCAACACAATAATAATTATATACTTAACCTCTGACGCAAAAATGGAGGTGTTATATTGATTGAGTTAACTTATTTAATAATATTCTATAATTCATTTGAACGCCTCTGTGATGCCATCGAATCAGCGAGAGATCAGGCGCAGGACCGACTCTTTACATGCCCATCCGACGCATGGATCATCTTACTTGTCAGACAATCAGGTGATCAACCTACATTGTCCAAACCAAACCCGGATATATATACTTTTTGTTCATCACTAGATTACGCCATGCGGAATAAAATTTTCCGTGATAAATAGTATCCTGTGTTCTTTTCCGGGACTCAAAGTATCTCCATGCCAAATTTTAGCAAAATCGGTTCATCGGTTTGGGCGTGAAGAAGTAACAGACAGACACACTTTCGCATTGATAATATTAGTATAGATGATTGATAGAGTTGTGGGAGTCGTCTAGTAAAAAATAAAAATATAAATTATTACGAGTATTGTAACTAATAGACACCTCTCTGGGAATTGGCGATATGTTTTGAATAATTTTCAATAAAGTGGTGGAATTATTGCATGAATTCAGTTAAGAGAGCCCTAACGAGGCGGTTATAGGTGCTTTTACATGGAAAGTAAGCGGGAAATTTTAAGATGATATTTTATTTATATTAGTCGAATACTTGAACAGCAGTTTTCAAGTTCCGCCTCGATTTTTTTAGTTTCGTCAAGTACCTACGGCTTGATAAGTAATTTTTTAAATATTAAAAACCCCATCGTGGGTATCGCAGACACAATATATTTTCAATTGTTATGCGGCAGCCGGCTGCCGCTTGGGGATTGATGGGCTAAAAATGCGAGTGTGTCTGTCTGTCTGTTACCTCTTCACGGTCAAACCACTGAACCGATTTTACTGAAATTTAGTAATAAGTAAAGATTATAATAATTAATATCTTTTTTTATAAAATAAGGGGGCAAACGAGCAAATGGGTCACCTGATGGAAAGTAACTACCGTCGCCCATGGACACTCGCAACATCAGAAGAGCTGCAGGTACGTTGCCGTCCTTTTAAGAGGAAATACGCTCTCTTCTTGGAGGTTTGCAGGTCGTATAGGTCCGGAAATACTGCTGGTGATAGTTCGTTCCAGAGTTTTACAGTGCGCGGCAGAAAGTTACGCGAGAAACGCATGGTGGAAGACTGCCACTCATCAAGTTCTTCCGCGTGAAGCGATGGCAAAAAGTTTCAGGAGGTATGATTCTGAACAAATTATTTATTTAAATATCAACCGTCCTCGTTGAATCAAAAGTTATTATATTTAAAAGGCTTTGTATTGTAAAATTAGATTTAGTTTTATTTTTATATCTGCCGGTTAACTTTGTATCTGACAATTTAGGTACAGCGTATACGGGCGACTTTTTGCCTGCAATCTTAAAGCTCGTCCACATTTGTATCATTTGCGCGATCAGATCTCAGATCAGATCTCCGATCAGATATCCGTTGCGATCATCGCGCCGTATCAAGTATGCGTATCATAGTGTGGACGCCTATTAGATCATTCTGCCGATCATGCGCGTATTTGATACGACACGTATGGGTGCGTCCACGTTTGTATCATTTGCGCGATCAGATTCCCGATCAGATCTCCGTCGCGTATCATCGAAGCGTGTCAAAATGATACGCGTATCATAATACGCCCCGATCGCTATTAACCGCGTATCTAATACATGCCGTATCAAATACTCGCATGATCGGCAGAATGATCTAATAGGCGTCCACACTATGACACGCATACTTGATACGGCGCGATGATCGCGACGGAGATCTGATTGGAGATCTGATCGCGCAAATGATACAAATGTGGACGCACCGTATCAGATACGCGGTTAATAGCGATCGGGGCGTATCACGATACGCGTATCATTTTGATACGCTTCGATGATACGCGACGGAGATCTGATCGGAGATCTGAATGATACAAATGTAGACGAAGCCTTAGACAAGTACTACTATAAGTACTAAACAGTAGACAAGGTACTATTTTTCATCTACAGACTATACTACAGTATACCCACTGAATCGTGAATTCTGTACAGTAAATCTTAGTGTCTAAACACAGTACACACTATGCCGAAGTTACGCGGCGGGAATTCCGCATGATTACGTCAGCATTCAGCAATGTCAAACGCATACATTATAACGCGACGTAATTTCGGCATAGTGTGTCATCGGTAATTTAAAATACAATGCAGGCGGAATCATGCGGAAATTCCGCCGTGGAACTTCTGCATAGTGTGTTTAGACACTCACATTACTAAAATATATATTAGCTCTCCTCAGAAAAATTTAGAATTTGTGACATCTAGATCGAATAAGAAACAAAATCGATATCAGATCAAAGTTGTCATTCAAAATATTATGACTTTACGTCATAATATTTTGATTGACAACGTCAAAGTATTTTAATACTTTGGGGGTAAGGCCCTCGATTATTCTTTGTAACTACTTCCATACTTACATACTACTATTATGTAGATCTATACACCTTATTACACCTTGTGTGTAACAAAACTAAGTGATAATACTTTAGAGTGTGTGTGCTCTTATATAGAGTTCACTGTGAAAGTATCAGCACTGAACGAGGAACATTTTTTGTGATTTGTATTGACAATCGCCCCCGCGTCATGAATTTTTCCATACAAAGGTGAAAAAAGTTACTCTTTCAGCGCTGCTACTTTCACAGCGAGCTCTACATTTTTTTTTATTAAAGAAGGCAGGTCGCTGTAGCCCTGACGTCACTGTGACCCATGAGGATCTTTTGTGACTCCTTCGCACTAGAGTATCATCCCCAACTCAATTCTGCTCATAAATTGAACGATATGGTTGGGGTTGGTGCCACGAATTTTCTCTGTGGATTAGTATTCGTGGCGACCAAGGTGCCAGTTCCTGCTCTGTAGTAGAGCAGGACAGTCGAGGAGAAGGTGAATAGGTGTTTCATCCTCCTCCAGACAGAATCTGCAAATCGTTATGCTACAAATACCCATTCTGTTTAGGGGTTTGTTGAGCTTGCAGTGCCCAGTTAGGCTTCTGGTAAGGATTCCTAATTGGTTCCTACCCAAGGTGAGCACTAATTCTGATAGTTTCTTGTTGAAGCCAGGAATTAGTGCCTTGGAGTGTTTAAGGCCTGGGGTCTCAGCCCATTACTTCCTACATAGTCTACTAGCTACACGGGGGACCCTTGAGTTTTGTTACATCCTGTATACAATTCGTAAGACAGTGAGTTGCCGCTAGCCCATCGCGATTTAATGTGGCTCGTCTGCACCAAACTTTCCATATAACCGACAATTTTGCTGTTCTGTTTTATGTTATTTTACGAGCTGCAATTGTTTGCTTGGAAATTTTAACATTGTATGCTGCACAGAGGTAATATGTTTAAGTAGCTGTGTGTAGTCTTTTAAAATTTATTTCACCGGCGGTAAAATTTGGTAAAGAGTTCTCACAACATTATAAAATTATGTTATGGGAGCTGGGATATTTTGTTTCTTAGTAGCCGTTTCATTTCTATTTCCTACGACTTAACTTTAGATAATAGGTAAAGGATTAAAAATAAGGGACGATTGGCGCTATGTAGTCGTAGGCTCTATCGAGTCAATTTTCGTGTCAATTAGCTGTCATATGTCACGATATAGCTGTCATATTATGTCTGTCTGACATGACGTTTGACACGAAATACCCTACCGCCCCTCTGGTGGCAAATGATCATATATATCGACAACCCTCATTAAATACAAATAATTAAGAGAGAGATTAAGAGAGCAGAACATTATATTATTAGCTAGGTACTCCTAAGTTGCTAGCTGACTCGGCAAACGGTATACATACTTTCAACCAAAGACTTCTATTTAAAAAATAGAAGTCTTTGCTATCAACGCCATAATATCTCTAATATATAAAATTCTCGTGTCACAGTGTGTGTGCGTGAACTCAACTCACCGATTTAAATGAAATTTTGTATGTACATTCATTAGGAGAATAGGTTTTTATCTACTTTTTATATTGATACTAGAAATAACGTTGTTTTTCCATGTAAATACTTTACATGGAAAAACAACGTCTGCCGGGTCAGCTAGTAAAAACTATAATTAGCATAAGATGTTATCCGATTTCGACCTTCCCGATAATACTCAGACAAAATTTAATTAAAATTGCTAAAGACGTTCCGGAATTTTTTTTAGAAACAAACTCCGCAACGCTAGTATTTTTTATGTACCTCTCTTGCCACTCAACACGAACATGATATTATGCGACTTATTTTTCTCAATTGTGGCCGGTCTGCGCCGACCCTGTGTTATAATAATATTAATAATATACTTTAATACAAACTCGGCGATAGCCTAATACGTATTGTTTTATTCAAATACGCTACCCCAAAATGCGTCGTAAACAAAAATATTTTATGGAGACTATGGGAACATAAATTGCAATAAATTTATAACCTCATTCGCCGTATTGTACAGTCTATATTGAGTTTCCTTTTAACCGACTTCTAGAAAGGAGGTTCTGTGTTAAACTGCATACTATTTTCAGATTTGGATAGAGCATGGACAGGCTGAAGTCCAAAAATAGTACATTACGCACCTAGGGCAGGAAAATAAGAAATCGCCGCCCTAGTGCTTGAATGGCCAATCGACCAGTGAGCAAATTTTTCAGGAGACGTTTTTTTTTTAAATTACTTATGGATATTATTAGAAGTTTATTAAACTTTTGCTGGGTTAGAAAAATGTAGTATTTCTTTATATGTATAGAATTAGTAATTGAAAATAATAACTATAATAGCACTCATTATATTTCAGTTTCAGTTAATTATTGGGGATTGGCCAAAATTCTTCCGACATAATTATGTATATGGAGACTGAGCACAACGACATGGAGATAGTTCTCTAAAATAACGTGCCAGTTTAGTGCTTATTTGTCCAAAATACCACCATGTTCACTATACAGTATGTTTAATTTTTTTATAAAATTATTAAAAAATGTATATGGCCGTGTATGTATACTATGATGTTTGTTTGTCCGCAATTATCGCTCGTTTGGCTGAACCGATTCTGATGCGGTTTTCAGAACAATATTTGTCACATTTAGGGTCAATTTATATTGGCGCAGAATCAAAGCGCATCGAAGCGAATTACCAAAACTGAACATAGCATTTTCAACCTTAACTCCAGAGCATAATGCACACATTACTTCTGCGAGGCAAATCAGCGTTGGTCGGGCGCATTCACGCGAATTTGCGCAAATGCGCGCGCCTTTTTAAATTCTCAGAAGTAATGTGTGCGTTAACGCTTTGGAGTTAAGGTTGAATTTGCTATGTTCAGTTTAGGTAATTTGCTTCAATTCTGTGCTAGTCTAAATTGACCCTAAATGTGACAAATATTGTTCTGAAAACCGCACCAGAATCGGTTCAGCCAAACGAGCGATAATTGCGGACAAACATACATCATACATACATAGACACATACATAGAGGTCAACCTGAGAATCTACTTTTTTAAAGTCGGGGATTCTTGGAAATGCTATTATAGACTACTCAAGCACTTAAAACAGTTTTTCATATGGGAGATGGGATATTTTAAAAAAGCAAGTTATATGCAAGCAAAATAAAAAATATTTATATTGTAAAGTGCGTAATCAGGGCTACTATTAGTTTGAAATAAAAAGTCTATTTTGGTAAAATTGGTCGATTGGCCATTCAAGCACTAGGGCGGCGAAATGTCTCAGACCACATGTAATTGTTGGCCGAGGCGAAGCCGAAGACTATAGCCGCGTACTGACCAAGCGAGCCGCCTCGCCGCGGCTTATGATGTACTATATTTCAGCAAAATGTACGGGTACCACGTAAAAAACGAATCGTTGAACATGTTACATACTTTACTATTATAAATGCGTAAGTGTGTCTGTCTGTCTGCTGTCTGTTACCTCTAATTCACGTCCAAACCGCTGATTTTCCTGGGTATAGACTATAGATATACTTTGAGTCCCAAGAGAGGACACAATATGATACTTTTAATCCCAGAAAAATGTACGGTTCTCGCGCGATAAACGAATTTTGGCGCAACAGAATTGCGAGCGTCATCTAGTAATTTATATGGCAAAACAACATTTGCCGGGCCAGTTAGTACTTTTATAACTTCTTATGTTATTCAAACTTCCACACCGGATAATACATCAGCGTGTCACAATATGACAATGGTGTAGTGTGACACTGGCGGGACACGACGGACGTGTCATGGTGTGACACTGGCGCAGCGGGGCACACATCTGTTCCTGAGATCTGCGTATTGTAGCATGTTGCTCTTTATAAATAGGCCAGTTATTGCATGAAATAAATACTCGGAAAACTTATTTAGCGGCGTTAACTTATGTACCTGACCTTAACAATGTTAAGGTCAGGTACAGGCCACGAGATCGCAAATTCGTAAGACGGAGAGAAATTAGACCACCGAGGCAGCGCATCAGAGGAAGCACCTTATTAATTATTATCATGCGGTGAAAATATACCTGCTTGTGTTCCGTTTCCTCTTCTGCCGTGACTTCCGAAGTGCAAACCATTTTGCCAGTAATTTTGATATGCGTCCACCATTTGTCCAATAATGGGCATGTGAACAGTTGTATGGATCTCCATAATTGGGCGTTTGCACACTGCACGATAACGACACGACACGATACCACAGAATAGAGGGCCACCGCACATATTATACAATTTCAAGTTGGCCGACTATCGTACAAGCTAAATTGCGTAGTGTCACAATTTAATTGGACAACTTCATCGTGGCGGCCCCGAATCACATAATAATAAAAAAAATATTAGTATGGAAATATGGATTATTATCACCTTTTTATCTGGATTTTTTCATTAAAATTTATCTGGATAATATCGAAGTTTAAAATGCAAGGTATGATCAATGATTTTGTTTAATTAAATTGTGACACTACGCAATTTAGTTTGTACGATAGTCGGCCAACTTGAAATTGTATAATATGTGCTGTGGCCCTTATCTATTCTGTGGTATCGTGTCGTGTCGTTACCGTCGCAGTGTGAAAACGCCCATTATTGTCTGTCCCACTGGGCAATATGAGTGTAGAAAGTGTCCTTATATAGGGTGTAAAAAACTAAGTGATAATACTTTAGGGTGTGTATGACGTGTTCCTTGTAGAGAGTTCACTGTGAAAGTATCAGCGCTGAAAGATTACCTTTTTTTCTATTGGAAAATGCATGACGCATGCCCATACAAATCAGAAATTTGCTGTTTCAGCGCTGCTACTTTCACAGTGAAAACTGTAAACATAATAGATATAAGAGACACATACACACCCTTAAGTATTAACACTTTGTTATCTTATACTCTATCTATATCTGTATATATAAAAATGGATTTTCGAATGTGTTAGTCGCGCTAAAACTCGAAAACGGCTGAACGGATTGGGCTGATTATAGTCTTAAAATATTCGTAGAAGTCCAGGGAAGGTTTTAAAGTGACCTGTGATACGAATTTCACCGGGGCAGCTAGTCTATACTTATAAAATTACATGTTCTGACTGACTGACTGCACCACTGACTCACTGATTCATCATCGCTGAGCAAAAACTGTTAAAGTTACAGCCACGAAATTTGGTGAGTAGGGTTTTTTTATTAACCCATCAGTCGTGGCAAAACGAGACACAATAGCTTTTTCATTGTTATCGCGGCCGGATGTGGCCGCTTGGGGCTTCATGAATTAAGTAGACACTCACTTAGGAAGGAATTTAGAAAATTTTACCCCGAAGGGGGTGAAATAGGGGTTGAAAGTCTGAATGAAAGTCCGTCATTTCTTGAGTTAGAAACATGAAACTTTATTTTTGGGTTACTGATAAAAAATGAATGGATACGTATTTAAGCGTTTTTGGAAATTCTACCCCCACGGGGGTGAAATTGGGGTTGAAAGTTTGAATGAAAGTCCGTTATTTCTTAAGTTAGAAACTTGAAATTTTATGTTTGGGCTACTGATTAAAAATGATTGGATACGTATTTAAACGTTTCTGGTAATTCTACCCCCAAGGGCGTGAAATTGGGGTAGAAAGTTTCAATGAAAGTCCGTCATTTCTTGAGTTAGGAATATTAAAGTTTATTGACGTTTGCGTTTGACGTTTGCTTAAATAGAGTCCCGTATTTACCCTTTGTATAAGGAACCACAAAAAGGGGAAGACTATCCAGCTTTGTTATTATACTATGTTATTGCGGATGAAGTCGCGGGCAACAGCTAGTATTATATAAAACTCAAATGTGATTGACTGACATGGTGATCTATCAACACACAGCCCAAACCACTGGACGGATGGGGCTGAAATTTGGCATACAGGTAGATATTATGACGTAGGCATCCGCTAAGAAAGGGTTTTGATAAATTTCAACCCCAAGGAGTTAAAATAGGGGATGAAAGTTTGTATTTAATACTACTTCTTAACGCGAGCGAAGCCGCGGGCAAAAGCTCGTGTTATGTAAAATATCACTCACACACAAATATGAAACACCATCTTTTACTTTGGAACAGTGGCTAGCATATTAATTCAGAACTGAATCACTTGTTTATTTTGTATAGAAGATGAAATTGTCAAATAAAATACAGGACATAGGTTTAGAAGCGCAGAACGGGCAGACTATAATATCTTTATAAACATTCAATCTCTCTAAACTTATCAAAGAGTTCAGAATCAGATTTCCCGAAGATAAGAAAGGCCTTTGAAAACTAATTCTATTACCAAGTCTTATCGGTTTATGGGAAATTGCTTGTAATCCGAGAGATGATAGATTTTCTAAATCTACATTGTAAACAAAATGGCCGTCAGACCCGACATGGTAGTCAGAAATATATTTTGGGAATTACAGCATTAGCATAATGCCAAAAGATGCAATATCTATGATCTGAAACTTAGTTTTAAAAGTATAATTTAATTAAATTATAATCTTCTTATATATAAAAATGGATTTCCAAATGTGTTAGTCGCGTTAAAACTCGAAAACGGCTGAAAGGATTGGGCTGATTTTAGTCTTAAAATATTCGTAGAAGTCCAGGGAAGGTTTCAGAGTGACACGAAGTTCACCGGGACAGCTAGTAAGTTATAAACTTAAAATTACATACTATAAAATATATTCTCATATTATAAAAAGTAGATATGATATAATATCTATTGTCTGTCTGTTACCTCTATGCGTAATGCGCTAATGAGCCGCTGTATTTGTGTTTGAATTATCGAAATCATTTTATATTATATAGAACTAGCGGTCGCCCGCGGCTCCGCTTGCGTGAAAAATGATTTTCCCTGTTTTCCTGCTTTTCTCTTGAAGTTTTTTCAGATTTTTTTTTTCTATAAACCTCACGGAGCCCAAGACCTTTCCAACAAATTTAATGCAAAACCGTGGAAATCGGTTCGTTGGTTCTGAAGTTATAACGTCTGGAAGGAAAAACCGACTTATTTTTATATATTAGATTATCGAAAAGTATAGATAGGATATTTGTTATCGATATGAATATGTATTTGAGTAGATAATTTAAAAAAAAACTATTAAAACATGATTAAAACATTATTATGTTGACAAACGACGTCATGTTTACCTATGTTTTTATTATAAATACTAATAATTTCTAATTTATTTGCTGCTGTTTATTTGCCAAGCGTTTATAATAAAAAAACAAAAACATCTAAAAACTTTTGACCTTCATAAAATACAGAGACGTTGATGCTGCATTTTATCATAATTTTAATATGACCATGGTTATTCACAGAATACGTGTCAAAGCGAGTGTAGGCATAATACATACGAAGCCTCCTACTGTGAAAACTGAATTTTCTTTTGCGCGAAATCCATTGCTGGTTCCATACGGATGATATTTAAAGTTTTAGTTGTCAATCTTCGATGTATCATTGTAAGGTTTTAGTTTTCGTTATCGTTGTAACCGTAACATAGTTTTAGGAAAGTGTCGAGTTTTCTGAATCGTGACTGGAATAATAATGTATTATTTGAGGCCTCTGGTCCCAGGTTCGAACTTGAGTCAGCGCGATCTTGTCAAAAGTTGACCTTTATAAAGAACTATTATTTTGTGGACTCAACGGATGAATATTTCGTAAGCATTTGACTCGTACAAAAATAAACAGATGTGCTTTGGCACAAATTATTCTAAGTATTGTCTGGAACCGTGTTCATCATGAACAACAGGAATCGTACATTTTGTGATACGAAAATCATCCGATTACTATTACTGAAATTCAGTCTCATTTGACTCATATAAACAGAAACAGCTTTGGCACAAATTATTTTCAAATATAATATTGCCTGCGTCTGTGTTTATCACATACAACAGGACCGTACATTTTGTGGTATGAAAATAAAAACCGGGTAATTAACATTTTACAAAATAAGAGCAATTACTCATTTTTCCCTTATCATTTAAACAAACCTTGTGACTTATCTACTTCATCATCTGACTAGCTTATCTAGCTATATACATATACATAATCCACATTTTTTATTTCAAATAGTTTTCCCGATCCTAAAGTCTCAATTAATGCAAAAAAGACAATTTTAAATTGTTACTTACCCGCTTCATCCGCTTATGTCTTCAATTATAAGTGCTAAAAGCTCTTTTTCTTGCACCGGGTACAACACCATTAGTGTCATTAATAACTTGTGACGCTAAGTGACTTCTCACAAAATGCAAACGCCTAAACGTCGCTTCTCTTGAAAGTTTCAAAAAATATCCTTTTTGTAGCACTTCAGAGTTAATCTAAGATATCTTTCCTGTATTTGAGTTTCAACAGTATCAGGAATGTTGCCCTCTGTTTCTCGCAATTTCGTGGCTCATTGCCATTTGTTTATTGCGCAGTAACCGTACATTTTTCCGGGTTGAAACTATACTATTTCTTTTATCAGGTCTAAAAAATGTACCTACCTAATTTCATCAGTATTGGTTCAGTGGTTTGATTGAAGGAGTAACAGACAGAAATAAACATTTTCGCGTTTATAATAATGTCAAGTCAGTGAAGTAGATTTTATTATTCATTTCAATCATACGTTATAATAATATTAGTACGGGAGCCCTAGAACAATTTTTTTTGTGATTGTTAACAAGCTAATTTTTTGTGAGTAGCTACATTTTGTTAAGACAAACGACTTTTTTATTTTCGAAAAATCTCGAAAGTGGTAGCTAACAGAGACAGAAAGGATTTCATACCTTGACTCGATGGATTGTTTAATATAATAATTTTATAATAATTTGTTGATAAAATATGGATTGTTTTATTTGTAGGACAAGGTTACTCTTAAATTATATAACTATTAACCTACAAATATACAAAAAATCAGCTGGTTAGGGTTCCGTTTTAGGGTTCGTAGACGTCTTGCGAATCTGTCAAATCCATAGAAATGCATCTACGCGTCGCGTTGCGGTCTGAATCAACCCTTATGCGAAATTTCCAAGTTTTTTTATCGATTTCAGGACTGTTTTAGCTGGTTTTAGCTTCAACGTTATCGGTTCCGTGTCGCGTTACGTACGCGCGACCAGCCGCGGTAATCAGAGCGTGCTTTACACAAATAGATGGGACGGAATAAAAATATTATAAAGCGCTAATTTTAATAAAATCGATGGATGTAATAAAGATTTAAAGAGATGAGTTAGGCCTTTTAGCGAAGTCCGTTCTTTTATAACTTTTTATAGAATTGCCGATCAACATGTACCTATGCAATGGGCATGACACGAGTCGAATGTCGACTATATGAAGTCGAATCAAACTCGTAAATTCCATACATTTTTGGTCGGTTATTCTACTAAAGCAAGTGACTCGTACTTGACCGATTTTTTTTGAGGTGTGATAATCGACGGCATATTTTGACGGCACTTTGATTTAAGATATCTACGCCAATTATTTTCAATCTTTTGGGACTGTATGACTAATTCACTTTCCAATTATGCTAGACGAAGATAAGCAGACATTAATTTATTAAGTGTGATTAATTATTTTAGAAAGGGGATTGTGTTTAGCGTATGAAATCATTTTTGTTACACTTCTTGTTAAAAAATTATTAAAGACGAGCTTTTGCCCGCGGCTTCGCTCCCGTTAAGAAGTATTATTATATATTATATAAACTTTCATCCCCTATTTTAACCCCTTGGGGTTGGAATTTATCAAAATCCTTTCTTAGCGGATGCCTACGTCATAACATCTACCTGCATGCCAAATTTCAGCCCGATCGGTCCAATGCATTTGGGCCGGGCTGTGCGTTGATAGATCACCATGTCAGTCAGTCACCTTTGAGTTTTATATATATTTTATATATCTTATACAGAAACTTGAAAGCTAGAAAAAGCCAACACCTAAAAGTCTCGAAATAACACGAGGAAAGCATCAAAATATTTATCCTCCTGGTCGCTTCCAACTTGGAATATTAAAAATGAAATTTACCGTAAACTTTTTAATTCCGCAAAGTACTGGTCTTCATTATAGCACCAGTGTTGCCAGGAACCCTTGACCCATCGCTTTTTTAACCAATGAGATTTTAGACTTTGTATTTTGTATGGCATTTATACAGGTTGTAATAAAACTAAGTGATTAATACTTTATGATTTGTATGTGTCCCTTTATAGCCTACTGTCATACCTAGTTAAGAATGTCTGTCTAACTTCTATCTTAACTTAAGATAGAAGTTAGATAGACATATACCATCGCGAAGTTTTCTTTAGACCTTTTCACTTAGTACATTATGCGTTTGCAATGTAAGCGGAAAAAATGAAAATATTTGCGACATCACATTAGAAACCCCAAAAATAACAGTATTTCTCCACTATTTAATGAATGTCATTATACTTATAAACCTTTCTCTTTAATCGCTCTATCTATTAAAGAAAACCGCATCAAAATCCGTTGCGTAGTTTTAAAGATTAAAGGGAACAAAGGGACATGAGGGAAAAAAGCGACTTTGTTTTGTAATATGTAGTGATCATTTTATTAAAATTTTATACTTTGCGTCGATAAATTTTCATCAACAGCCAATGACATAAATGCGGTATAAATAATAATTTATAGTGTTTAGTACTTTAATGTGTACTAATTATTATAAAATTAATTATTGGTAAATCAAATTATCATTTGAACTCCAAATTTTATTGCATTTGTTATGCAGTCATTTGACATAAATTAATTAACAATTAGGTTTTTAAAATACTGATAACGATTATTTTTATATTACTAGATGACTCCCGCAACTCCATTGCGCCAAAATTCGTTAATTACGCGGGAATCGTACAAAATGGGATGAAAATTTGAGAGGTGTCAAGGGACACTGGAACGAAGTTATTTCTTATGTTCATAAACCTGTGTATATACTTCCCAACTAGCAAAATTTGGTCATATAATTTTTGAGACAACGTTTTGGTTATAACTTGAGGTCAGGCCTTTTTGGTTATATAGCATTCGTATTAACCTTTATATGACGCGAATTAGGCGCAAAATATATAACTTTTACTTGTATAGCGATCGTGTCATGGTCGTTATAGTGGCTAAATATTCGTATAGCAGTCGTAAAGTGATTAATTTTATAACCGTTTTGACGTATTGTGATCCAGTAGACGTTGTACAAACATTGGGAATTAGTCATCAGCATTACCTTTTTGCGGATACTAATTATTTTACAGTTCTGTTGAAGTAAGATAAAAGAAAAAGTAGCCATCATGTTGGTAAAAGTTTGTCTGCCATATTTATTATTGAATTAATGCTATTGACTATAATGTGTTTGGTGTTAGTCGGTAACAATATCTACTTTTCTGAGGGAAATTAAATTTCTCGACGATTGTATATACGTTTTTTAACAAATATTTAACGCCCCCTTCGAATAATTGCAAAATAATATTTATGAATTTAATTTAATTTAAGATTTCCTGTACTTTTACAATTACACGATTTTAGGTAATGATGATGACTTTTATATGATGTCTCATGACTACAAGTCGCATTTCTTACCATTTATTTATTTTATCATCCGCCATTTTTAGGGTACCGTAACAAAGTGGAAACCCATGCATTTTATCGAATTCTCAATAATATGGTGATAATTATTTCTGATGTCGAAAATTTTTTAACTAATTAACGATTTGAAGTTATTGGAAAGTTCTATATTTTAGGGTTCCGTACCAAAAAGGTATAAACGGGGCCCTATTACTAAGACTTCGATGTCTGTCTATCCTTCTGTCTGTCCATCTGCCTGTTTTCAGGAACTGTATCTCAAGAACAACTATGTTAACCGTTCTTTAATAATTATTTAATTATTAAAATAAAATAAATATTTAAGAAAAACAATTTTTGGCCAACTTTTGCTCTATAACGGTATAGAACCATTCGTGCGCGAGTCCGAATCGCACTTGGCCGATTATTTCTTGGCTGAAGTCGTAAAAGAGGAACATGAAAATATCATTAGATAACTAAAATGTTTTATAACAGTAAGTTTTAAAAGTACATATTTTAAAATCATAACTTAAGTTATTTAAGTTCTCAAAATATGAATATTAGACTTATAAACATTTTATAATAGTCGCATAAAGAGAGTCGAAAATCATGTAAGAAACGTATATTAAAAGATGTATTTTATAACAGTTAAATATATGGACTTTACATGATAGCCATGTAAAAATCTTATTACTGATAAAGAGTAGTGTTATGGTCGGCATTACTACCAGATTATGGTTGTTATATAAATTAATTTTATACAACATCAAATAGGTATGTATTTTAAAGGTCACAACTGCGATATTTATAGGATAGTCATATAATTTGGTCGTGTTAACGATTGCAGGACTAAATTAAATGACTTAGCTCTTATACGACATATTGTTCGTTTAATATATTGTTACACGATGTTGGAAACTTTAATTACAACTATACGATTTCTGTACAACTAAATGTCATTTAGGCTTTTTGTTAAAGGACTAATTTGCTAGTTGGGTTAAACACTCAAAAAAATTATTTAAAAAAACGCCATCTATAATAGACACCCCGGAATACTAACAACGCGGCGCTGTTTATTCTCAAAAAACGCCATCTAGTTGACGCACATGAATACTATCAATGCCCTCTGCCCCTGCCATGCAGGTACTAACTAATAAATAAATGTCGAGGTTAAAATATATCGTTCTGTCTAGCCCCCTTTACGCCGAACGCGTAATAAGCAACTTCGTTCCAAAAAGTATTCTTTATCCTGTCAAGCGTGTGCGCCATGTATTTTCTACTGATTCCACGCTTTCGGATGTCCGAAAACGAATTTGAAAATCGAATACCGAAAACTTGTGTATGTCGCCAGCCTTAGGGCCGATTCACACCGGAATGGCAGCGGCGAGGCGAGCATTTTCAGTGTCATATGATTTTAAACTTTATCTTCATTAGTGTAATACGTAGTATCGTTTGAGAAACTTGGAAAGTCTCGGGGGCCGCGATTATTTTCAGTGTAATATGTTTAAAATCGTATGACACTGAAAATGCTCGCCGCTGCGCTGCCACTCCGGTGTGAATCAGGCCTTAGGGTCAGGCCTTCTAAATAAAATTAAATTTTGAATGGTTCATTTACAAAAGGATCACTTTTCCTAGTCACCTTGCAATGTAAAGACTGACACTTTAACACCTCCATTGTGGGTATCGCAGACACAATAGATTTTAAATTGTTATGCGGCAGCCGGTTGCCGCTTGGGGATTGATGGGTTAAAAAGCATTGAAAGAGCTGCAAGATCCATGTAGACATGAATCTGAAAAGTCTGCCAATTTCATTACGATTTGACAAAACAGGAAACTAGCTTTTAGCTTCTAAAATAATTTCAGTATTCTGTTTAGGAGTAAGGTATTTTCTATTTCGTTGGAAAACTTCTTGGGAACACATACGGCAAAATATAATTACTATATCTCGGAGCGAAGTTACAGAAAATACTGGAAATGTTGAAACATGACGTTATTTGCAGTAACTCAATGCGGGCAATCCTATTAGTGGCTATGTCTACGTATAATGGCCGCTTGAGACGATCAAATATTTTGATCGAATCTTAGATCAAAATATGTTGCTAGTACGAACGTTATGTGTGGAAAATAACTAAGTATGACATAATCTGATAACTACAAAATAACTAAAATACAAGGCTCGATATACAGAGTGTAACAAAACTAAGTGATAATACTTTAGGAAGAGTACATGTTCTAAGGAACTATGGGCAAGCGCCCCGGCGTCACGAATTTCCCCATACAAAAGTGAAAAAAAATATTGTTTTCTAGCGCTGCTACGTTCACAGTGAACTCTATATGGAGTCATAGTCATTCACACCCAAAATTATTATCACTTAGGCTTGTTACACCTTGTATAAAGCAGTCTAAAGCAAAACAGCTTATCTGTCCCTAAAATTTTAATTATATCTTCAAAATTATCGGCCCAGTCGTGCCGAAGTCTATTTGAACAGACTTTATTACGCAAAAAATATTTAGAATTTTTTTTATTTTTTATCTTTAAATTAAGTAGATATTTGCTACCTTTTATATAAAATTATTGAAATATAAACACAATAATTATTCCAATGTTATATTTTTTGCTTTCATTAGCTCAAGACCGTTATGAAACGCTGAGAAAAATATTTATAGGCTCTAAATTTGTTATTGTAACATATAATCTTCAGGTTTCTCAGAAAGTAAATATTATAAGCTTGTTAGCTAACAGAGAGAAACATCATCATCATCATCATAATTCAGCCTATATTCGTCCTCTGCTGGAAATAGGCCTTTCTCAATGAACGCCAAGATGACCGAGAACAGATAGAATGTAGTAAATCTTATTATAGCCACATTAGCATGGCCACAGTAGAAGTGCGAAAGTATGGAAACACTGTGGAGACAAACTGAAGGTGTGTGGAAAATAGGGACGGTAGTTCCTATTTACCGCAGCTAACTGGTAAAATGGTCTAAAAATTCAAGTAAAATCCTACTTTATGACATAGACTATATAATAATAGCCTTTGTCATAAAGTGCCATTTTATTTGAATTTTTGTCGGTCGCGATTAGCCGCGGTAAATATCAGAACGGCACCTTAAGTTTATCTCCACAGTTTGTCTAGGTATACTTTCGCATTTCTACTGTGGCCATGCTAAAGGGTAGGTACTTAGTTTATTCTACCTGTTTTCGGTGACAGAGCCCGTGTAATGTTGGACGCCCTGTTGGACGCTGGACGCATGACCGACACGACTGGCGAGAGATCAGGCGCAGGAATGACTTTTTACATCCGACGCATCTTCCTTGTCGGACAATCGGATGATAATACCTTGAAATAATATTTTTCCAACGTGGGAATCGAATCCATGACCTTCCAATCACTAGACTAACTTAAAAACCGGCCAAGTGCGTGTCGGGCCACGCGCAATATAGGGTTCCGTAGTACCGTTAGTATTTTAAAATGTTTGTATGGTCAATGAATGTTCATTTAGAACGTGTTTTACACTACTAACAACATCATCTCAGTTATTTTCAAAGGAATTTGAACGAAAAGTTCCTTTACACTTCGCCGAATACATTTTTTTAGTTGATCGACTATTACTTTTAACTTATGAAGTCTTCTTAGCCGTGATAGTCTTCCTTTTAAATTCAGCATAATATTTTCTACTCCCGTGATTTTTTTTACATTTTCAGAAGCTTAACCATTAACGGGGGGACACTGGACTCTAACGATTTTTTCTACCTTAAAACTTAATATTTCACAAACAGAATAGGAAAATGATCTACGAATACTCATAATATTTTTAAAAAACCTATCCAACGACACCCCACACGATGGGGTGGACGCGAAAAAAAAATTCGCTTGATGTGTAGGAAAGGTACATACCATATATATTTTTTTTTATTTCATATGCCATTTTGTCAGCATCATTAATATTTGCATTCATGCCAAATTACAGCTTTTTAGGTCCTATAGTCTCTGAGTACAACCGCGGACAGAAAGACGGACGGACAGACCGAAACTATAAGGGTTCCTTGTTGACTACGGAACCCTAAAAATTGGTATAGCGTTCAGCGGCGCAAAAAGTTAACAGACAGACGGACACAATTTTACATTTTTATGGTATGGGCGTAAAGAGGTAACAGACATACATTCGTATTAATATTATGATAACAACGTATTATATACTAACGTCCTACATGTATAAATTACTGTACACAATTTACAAGAAGCCGTAACAGTAATCGATATTGAAATGTATGCAAAATACTCGTTTAAGCATCATCTCCATATTCCATAAAAACCTCCGTATATTGTATTTTAATAAGACAAGCAATTGGTAGGATAATTTTTGAGAGGAGCCGTTGTAAATTGAAGACGTGTGTGAAGTGGATAACTGACATTTTATTACTCATTTTTTCCTTTATAATTTGTACATAACTTTTAACTTTCTCACTTCATCATCAGGCTAATATATCGGGCGATACATAATATAATATTGTATATGTATATTTTTTTAATTTCACATATTTTTTCCAGTCCTGAAGCCTCCATATTTTATGAAAAAAAAATCCAAATTGTAAGTTACTCACTCCATCCGCTTACACCTTCAATTATCAAACACGTAACTACAATGTCCGAAATCGTTAAATTTTCATTGGATTTTTCGCAAACATAATTATTGTCAAAATTTAAAATAACGTGGCTACTATAATTATGGTACGGGAGCCCTAGAACAAATTTTGTTATGATAACTATCCAGCAATTTTTTTGCGAGTAGCTTCATTTTGATAAGACGAACAACATTTTTATTTGCGAAAAATCTCGAAAGTGGTAGCTGACAGAGATAGAAAGGATTTCATACTTTTAATTGATGGTCCTAAAATATGGACTGTTTTATTTATAGGACAATATTGTTACTCTTAAATTATATAAAGTATGACTATCTATCAATATACAAAATTCAGCTTGTAATATTTTAAGAGTAACATTGTCCTACAAATAGAACAATCCATATATTTTTTGGTACATCAAACCGAAATGTTAAATCCTTTCTATCTCTGTTAGCACTTAGCTACCACTTTCGAGAGAACCTGTACTAATATTTTTTTCCAGTCCTGAAACCTCCATATTTTATGAAAAGCAAAGAAAAAATCCACTTTCTTAGTTACTCACTCCATCCGCTTACATCTTCAATTATATCAAACACGTGTAATGTCCAAAATATTTAAATTATCATTGAATTTTTCGCAAATATACTATTATTAATTGTCTTAAGTAACGTGGCTAATATTATGTGGTTAAAAATAAACTAGATTACGCCCGCGACTCCGTTGCACCAAAAGTAATTTGCACGGGAACTGTAAATTTTTACGGGATAAACATTTTATTTGAGTCCCGGGAAAGGGCATAGGATAGTATCCTAAAGTATTTTCATACCAAATTTTAGCAAAATCGGTTCAGGGGTTTGGTACATACTTATGTAGGTATGTAATATATTTTTTAATATTCACTTTAAATACAGAAATTCCAATTCAGTTTTATTTGGTAAACACATTTCTCAGTAATGTTAACATTGCGCTGCTCAGAAACTTTGAGCGCAAACAAAATAAGCAATAAGCAAACCTAACTTTATTGTAATGATGTATTTTTGTTCTTTATAACAATTACTGTGCAGTTTTGTATTGGTGTGGGGTTGTGCTTTTGTTTCATTTTGTTAGAGTCCTTATAAGGGCATTGGCCTGTTGGATTCATTTTATCTAAATAATATAAAATGGCCGTATTGACAAAGTATTCTGATACTCGTACTCCATACCAGCCTCAGCTGAAACTCACTCAGCGTGTTAACCTATCAAGCCCCATAAGAGCACTGATGATCGCGACAACAATAGAATAACAATAGATTTCCAAGAATCCGCGATCGAAGGACTTACATTTTAAGTTTTGTAGCGATATTTATCGAGTTCATAGTGCGGGAGCCGCACATTTTTTGGGATAAACAGTATCATAATATTATGTACTTTCCCGGGACTGGAAGTATCTTCCTACCAAATTTCAGTTAAGGTGACGCCGCGTTAAAGTAAAGAACCGTGTTGGATTTGTTTTAGATTGCTTGTTTTCTATGAGATATGGAACAGCAAAAAATGGAAAGGGCGTAGCGACAAAATGGTTTTTGTCGCGTCATTTAAAAACCATAAATACATTTCATATAAGCTATGGACAAATTAAAGTGTATGCTTGAACCAATCTATGTACAAATTTGTCTCTGTTGGCAAAATAGGAATCCCTTTTTTTACAGAGGTCTTTTTGATTGATTATTCTGTGTTATAAAAGTTGACCAATCGTGTTTTGCTATGGGTGATTCAAAGACAAAGACATAATGAATACTGACAATTAACTTTAATTTCTTAGCTTTAGTCATTGCTGTGAAAAATCGATATCGCTACAGCCAAATTATCAAGGCGTCGCCTTAAATCGGTTTGGCGGTTTGGGCATGAAGAGGTAACATAACAGACACACAAACACACTTTTGGAGTTATAATATTATTATAGATATTTCAATTTTTTAACTGATGTTAAAATCTCTTTAGGAATTCCTTACTCGAAGAAGCTTGGTGTTCTGAACAGAGCGAGACAATAATGGGGATTGTCCATTTTTTTTTAATTTTGCTCATTACAAAAACATTTCGAGGAATAAGGTCAGTGATCGTTTTTCTGTATATAAACGAAAAAAATACCCATTAGTTACTTATATTTTTGAACAAATATGTTTAACCTTAGTTTGACCTTCAATGGCGTTAAATTAGCAATAAATTCGACCAACATTACGTTTCGAACTTTTGGTAAGCTTCTCGTATCAGATTTCACATAATGAGAACTGGCATTGGACGAACCAGCCATTATAAATAAGATTGAAAGGAAATTTAAAACATACTGCAGAGGTCAATTGGCCGCCGATGATGACGTCAGAGCGAAACTTTAAAAATTATTGAGAAAAAACTAGCCAAGGAATTTCAAAATTATTTTATTTATATTCTTAAAATACCCTATTTTAACGAAAAATAATATAAAAAGTACATGTGATTTTTTTTGGACAGTGCCCATTCTTCAGTCCGGACCAGCGCCTACAACTCTACAAGGCGCAGGTTCGGACTTCGGCCTCATATGGAATATTGTTCTCATCTCTGGGCAGGGGCGTCAAAATACCAACTGCTCCCTCTGGATCGTATCCAACGAAGGGCCGCTCGAATGGGCATTGTCCAAAAAAAATCACATGTACTTTTTATATTTTTTTTCGTTGAAATAGGGTATTTTAAGAATATAAATTAAATATTTTTTTAATTCATTGGCTAGTTTTTTAAAATATTTTTTAAAAGTTTTCGGATCTATGACGTCATCATCGGCGGCCGGCAGCATTGAATACATAAAAATTAAAAAAAGAGCATTGTCAAGTATCAACAAGGTGTTGAATGAATGCAAGTTCTCTTATTTATATGAAAACTGATTCGAGAAGCATACCAAAAGTTCAAAACGTAATGTTAGTCGAGTTAATTGCTAATTTAACGTATGGCTTCCAGTGATGATGTCATTGAAGGTGAAACTAAGGTTAAATAATAATAATGTTTGTTTAAAAATATAAGTAACTAATGGATATTTTTTGAATTTATATACAGACGATCACTGACCTTATTCCTCGAAATGTTTTTGTAATGGGCACAATTAAAAAAATGGACAATCTCCATTGTTGACTGCCATAGTGTTTCAAACAGCTTGAACCCCTTGGAATTACGCCAAGATGTAGCTTCACTCTGCATCCTCTATCGGTTGTATCACGGGGAGTGCTCTGAGGAATTGTTCGGAATCATACCATCTGCAACTTTTCGCCATCGTCCCACGCGAAAGATATGCCATCCTCATCACCTTGATGAGTGGCAGTCTTCCACCGTGCGTTTCTCGCGTAACTTTCTGCCGCGCACTGTAAAACTCTGGAACACACTGTCACCAGCAGTATTTCCGGACCTATACGACCTACAAACCTTCAAGAAAAGAGCGTATTCCCTCTTAAAAGGCCGGCAACGCACCTGCAGCTCTTCCGATGTTGCGAGTGTTCATAGGCGACGATAGTTGCTTTCCATCAGGCGACCCGTTTGCTCGTTTGCCCCCTTATTTCATTAAAAAAAAATCCTTACTTTTTAAGTTAACATTGCGTATTGAATGCTTTAACATAGCGTAGCGAAATGTTTACTTAGCGTTGAGCGCTGTAGTAACGATAGCTCTAACACGATTGCTCTTTTTCTACTGCAATTACATTTTTGTAGCTGTTACGGATTAAAATAATCAAGAAGCTGAAAAGTTCTTGTTTCTTTCTTAATACTAGATTTACTTTAGGGCCCGCTAGATAAATGCATGATATTAATGAAATTCAAATCGGTAATTCCAAAGTTTTTACGTGACAGAACACAAGTGTCTAAACACACTAGGACTATTACTGCGAACATAATCATACGGAATTTACGCCGCGTAACTTCGGCCTAGTGTGTTTAGACACAAGACCTTACTCCATCAGAGACAGTGCGGTTTTTTCATTTGAATTTCAATGTTCCACGATCTTTATTCCAACCGAATGTTAGGCATTCAAAACTTGCATTTCTGACCTTCTTACACCAAAGCTTGTCACCAGATATATAAAATACAATTTCATAGGAAGCATATTTTTCTCCGGGATAGGATGTGAATAAAAATGAGCGCAAGATCTGAATTCGTTGTCACAGAATGTCAAGAAAATGCGAACGGAAAATATGGTGGATGGAAACGTGATATTGGAATATATACTGACTACTATTGTGGTCACTAGCAACCATTTTAGTAGTGAAATATTATGTAAAGTATTTTAAAGACATTTATTTTCACCTAACTCTTCCTATTTTCTGATTTCTTTGCGGCTCCCAAGACAGCTTTAGCATGTCCCTCGGACTCCCTGAGATCATATCAAAGGGTTTTCGTGGTTATATACCGCTGTCGATCCTGGCAACACAGGAGATACCGTGGTGGAAAATATGTTTGGTGTACCAAAGGCCGTTTCAAAAAAAAAATCCATACGGAGTCGTTTTAAAATTAATTTTATTGCAAGGAAAATATCGAAAATTAGTATACTCTATGCTGTAACTACATTACGCCCGCAACTCTGTTGCGTCAAAACTCGTTTATTACGTGGGAACCGTACATTTTTCCGGGATAAAAAGTATCCTATATCCTTTGTCTACATTTTATTATACAAAATTTAAGAAAATCTACAGACATAAATGTCGGATTTAGGACGAATTATTTACTGTACGTGCTAGTAGCGGCCTTTACACTGACCTTTGCGTAATCCGTACTAATATAATAAATGCGAAAGTGTGTCTGTCTATCTGTTACCTCTTTGCGCCCAAACCGCTGAACCGATTTTACTGAAATTTAGCATGAAGATACTTTGAGACCCGGTAAAGGACATAGGATACTTTTTGTTCCGAAAAAATGTACGGTCCCCGCGCCATAAACGAGTTTTGGCGCAACGGGGTTGCGGGCATCATCTAGTATTCCCGTTAATTGATTTGGCACCCTGTTCGCTTTATATTGGTTTGAAAATGCTTCTCCTAATTTTGTGGTATTTAAACCCCTTACTTCATACAAAACTAATTTGAATTACTACTTTTTATGTCGAAGGGCAGCAAAATAAATAGAATTTAAATAAATTTAACCCTTTGTCTAAACGTGACTGTGAATATCGGGGGTAATTTAAATACATTACATTTTGAGGACACTCAGTTTTTACAAAGGTTAGACAAGTGAGGGTTAAACATTAATGTTATTTATGTAGGCGAAAGTAGTGGGTAGTTGTGATATTTAAATCATATTGCTAGGTTTTGAAAATATTTTATGGCAGTGACTGAAGTTTTTGTTCCATCGACGGTATTCGAACGTGACCCCCGGCTTGAGCTACCCAACCACCCACGCCCTCAACTACTGAGCCACAGAGGTCTCTAGTGTGTGCACGAGTCTGTAGGCCTACTACGAAACCGTTTTGAGACTCAAACAATCGAAAGAGAATGCTGCGTCCTGCTCTAACAACGTCATTTCACGTTTGATAGAGTAGGACGCGGCATTTTCGTTCGATTGTTCGAGTCTCAAAACAGTTTCGTGGTACGGCCCCTGAATAGGTCGGCTCGCGATCAGTCTGACTGGAGACGATCAACCCAGCTCAATGTGGAGGCCTATATAGAGAAATGTTTTCTCGCGCAAAAACATTCTGCGTGAAGTTGCTGCCAAGCTCTAGTTCTTACTAATCAATATATACATAAATAAAAAAGGATTTCCAATTGTGTTAGTAACGCTATATAACTCGATAAGTAACGCTGAACCGATTCTGCAAATTTTAGTCTTAATTAATAATCCTTGAAGTCCAGGGAAGGTTTTAAAGTGACACGAAGTTCACCGAGACAGCAAGTAATATACAAAAATGGATTTTCAATTGTGTTAGTAACGCTATAACTCAATAACGGCTGAACCGATTTTGCTAACTTTAGTCTTAAAATGATCGTGGAATTCCGGGGAAGGTTTATAAGTGACACGAAGTTCACCGGGACATCGAGACATTATAAATGTGAAAGTGTGTCTCTCTGTTTCTTACAGTTTTTAACGCTTAAATAGCTCAACCAATTTAGACAAATTAATTAGGTAAACTTACAGATACAGGAAAGGACACCTAAAGATAGTTTTTTTGCGATAAAATGCTTTCGCGCTCGTTGATAAACGAATTTCTACGCATATTAATTGTGGGCTACATCTAGTTTAATACACGATTCGTATACATTATCTCAACATAATTTTAAACCGTAATCTGTGTACCCTGTCACGATAGCAGAAACTTCATAAACATGAAGATAAGAGAGTTAACATCAAAATTACGGTACACACAGCGTCTCTTGCTTGGGGTTGAATACACTGTTACGTTTATAAACGGCGTATATCCATACTCATAATATTATGAACTAGATGACGCTCGCAAAAATTCGTTAATCGCGCGGGAACCGTACATTTTTCCGGGATAAAAAGTATCCCATGTCCTTTCCAGGGACTCAAAGTATCTCCATACCAAATTTCAACAAAATCGGTTCAGGGACTTAGGCGTGAAGAGGTTACAGACAGACAGACAGATAAACAGACAGACACACGCATTTATAATATTAGTAATATGTATGTGAAAGTGTGCTTGTCCGTCCGTCTGTTACCTCTTCCCGCCTAACCGCTGAACCGATTTTGCTGGATGTGGCGGTAACTTAAGTCCCGGAAAAGGATATAAGACACTTTGTATCTCAGAAAAATGTACGGTTCCCGCGCGATAAACGAATCATCTACGCAAAGGTTAGAGCAGAGGGCGTTACTAGCACATATTACACATAAAGTTAACATACCTAGCGGAATAGAGCAACAATCTCGAGCTGTCAAACCCGAAATTGATTTGTACATCTGTGTGTAAAATATGTGAACGTGTACGTATACACAAGCATCTTTCTATGAGAATATTGTCAACGTGCCGATAAGTGCCGACTGGACGTCAAAAAGAGTTCTGATGTCATGTTTCACACGTCTCTTTTTACCGCGCAGTGTTACTGATAGTGACATCTCGCTTGCTCTGGCCTTCGTTTCTCTATTCCGCTAGTAGGAATACGGTCGGGCTTTATTGGGTCCATCTGCGGCCACTTACTATGTTTACACTTCTTTGGCCGTAGCAAGTCCCACATACCCCGGTGGTCCTTCCCCAACGCTGCCGGGGATGCGTTTAATAGCATTTTCCGACCCAAAAAAAAAAGTATATTAACTTTATGATAATATTACAGTAAATAATCCCACAAATCCTAATGTTGCACACTTCATATCAGAATATTGACAGAAACGTTGTCAAACGTCGAACAATACTTTTGACGTGATAACGTCTTATAATTCGATATGGGCTGCGCGCCCGAAAAACATGACAGTTCATGCGGCGTTACCTCGCTGACAGCTCTGAGGCGTTCCATTTACACTTTCAAGTCCCTCAACAACCGTGAGGCCCACCTGGGCCGCGCTCTTTGTTTCGATTATATTTCGTATTTCGATGACTTAGAGAATACTTTTGTATGAAGAAGTTTGGTTAGTTATGACCTTTGATACATTGACTACACTCTGAATGAAAAATAAATAAACAATCTGTGAGCTATTAGTATTATTTCGGCTATTCAAAATTGTGCTCTATTTCCTATGTGTCAAGGTATGACTTAATATATGAAGAATAAAGTATTCGTTTATTTCTTCTGAACAAGTCACTAATTATAGTTTCGAAAGTTTATAATTGAGAAACTAATATCACATCGGACTAAATACTATATTATGATGGCTTGATAGATAGAAAATTTAACATACTTATTATATTATAATGTAGTTCACACAAACATAAAATATGGATTATATGTTAGGATATTTCATATTACATTAATTTTCCAAAGAGGGTAGGCCGTTCGCCATTTTTTTTTGCACATTGACCTGCCAACTTTTTTGCATAGATTTTTCCCGGAACTGAGGGGTTAAGGCTATGACGTTGTCACGTTCAACTATCGTCAGTAAACCGACTTTACAGACAACCAATTTTTTTGTTTACTGTGTGTGTTGGTGCTGCCTTTTGCGTGAAAACATTGCAGTGATATCCTATAGCTATGTCTACACTGTGCCTTTTTTAGTTCATCAAGGGCATGCGTTATAGCGCAGTTAACATCGCACGTGAGGCATGCCCGCGACGCTATGACACTTTTATTTCCAACCCGGGTGGATTTCGACGCATTCAATTATTGAATAATATGCCAAACGAAAGTTGAATAAAAAGAAGATGACGAAAATTGAAGATGAAATTGCATAGTGTGGACATAGCCTATCGTTTGTTTTCCTCAATAAAGCTAAATGACAGAAACAAAGGACAAAGATTTCATAATAATTGGGTCTTGGGGTAAGTTTTATTACATACGACCGTTTTTATGACGAGCGAACGAGCAAATGGATTGCCTGATAGTACGAGATTATTGCACATTGTAGTTTGAGAACAATCTTGAATTTAGTTCACTTTTGGTTTACTTTCAGTCGTGTTGCAGTAAATTCAAAATCTGTACATATCTTGCTTAATGCCAGGTAGTCCCTAAAATTAGTAGGTCGATGTCTGTCAGTACGAATATCGACGTTAAGGACATTAAAATAACATTCATATCAGCGCGCCTTGTACAGTGTCGGTTACGACGCTCGCCGCGTTCTTGATAGGTCGAAAATGTATGAAGGAGAGCGTTTCTTATTTTTCTCATAAATGGAAATGTTATTTATTTTTATATAAAATATTTAGCTATTCGTACAGGGGACTAATTCAGCAACAATTTTTTTGTATATTTATTTTCCTTAGTTCAGTGTATTTAGCTATACTGGTACCTAATCAAACCCCATTTTTTTAATCTTTTGCGATTATTGTGATGGTTAAAACGTATTTATGTGAAAATTTTGTATGACTATGCGGCTATGTTTGTATGGTGTAGACGTGGAGATGAAAGTATTATCTTTCATTTGAAACCAAAATATCCTCGCAGTGTGACTCCTAATTTAAAATGGTACCTGAAAATCGCTGATATTTGTGAAAAAAATGTGATAGCGTCCTTAATGTGACTTTCTAATCTTCACCGTAAGCGACCGCGACCGACAAAAATTCAAATAAAAGCCACTTTTTAACATAGGTTTCATTTTCTACTGACATTGGTCTGCCATGACGCCGCTGCTTTGTAGTGGCGTAGAGCAAAATGAAACCTAAAGCAAATGTCATAAGGTGGCATTTTATTTGAATTTTCCTCAGTCGCGCTCCCTTGCTCGTTGATCGGAACGGTGCCTTTGGTGTGCCTTTTCAGAAGCCCATAAGGGTTTCTCTTTAAACCCGTGACCCGGGGTGAAAAGTTCATTTATTCATAGACACGAGGGTGGGCATTCAGCCGGGTTGTGAATGCCGGAGTAATTACCGTGATAGTCTACCGTATATGTGTGTTACATGTGTATCGACTAAAAAAATCTTATCTTTATATCCATACTAATATTATAAATGCGAAAGTACGTCTGTTACCTCTTCACAAAAAACTTGCGGTGTTTGTAACCAAAATCCTCCGAAACTTCTGGACTGATTTTCACAAAATTGTACATAGGTACAATTTCATAAGTTATAGTAAAACGTACCTATATGGAAGAACGTCGGATCACCTAGTATATTACAAATGGGAAAAACATCTTTCTGTCTGTTTGTCACCCTTAAATCGCTTAACAGCACAGCTTTTGACGTTCAGTATAGAATAATAACCGTGGTTCAGGATAAGGATCAAGGATTTGCTTAATATTAAGTGCAACTACAACCAATCACTGCGTCTGCAGTTATTGCGGTTAAACACTCTATTCCCCCGAAACGTATCAAAATATTATTATGTATCCATTTCAATACATTAAACGGCGTATAATGTACAACGAGGGGCACGATAAAATTACAATATGAATGGCGGAAAATAAATCATTTCAGTACTTTTATGAGAAATTAACGAACCAAAACTCATGCTTAGGGATAATTTTTAACTCCGTTTATTATGTGATTCAGCTTTTTTAAAGAGGATGTCAAGTTTTTGATTATAAAACTTTATGGATTACCTTTTTAATGCCACAACATTAAAGTAGTGTAAAAAAGAAAAAAAAATGCCATATTTTAAAAATATAACAATTTTCTGAAAATAAATTATTATTTAATTCTTAGTTACTACTACCGAATGCAATACTTATTATTATTTTTTAACAAAAAAATGAACCCGACTTCCAATGTAAAAACAATATTCTTAAAATGACCTAAAAAGGATGAAATAACTTTTATTCTTCATGAGTGCCTTTTTCAAAATTCGACTAAATCTCAACGAGTTCAGTACTCAATTTTCATTCGTTTGAAGTCGGTACCAGCCCAGAACTGAGATACTTGACATAGAACTTAGCCAGTACCTCAGATCACCACTTTTGTGAACTGCATGGTACCAAATTCGGATTCAACCTTGTACAACAACAAAAGAATCATGAAAATCGGTCCACAAACGGCGAAGTTATGGTTGAAAATACAAAAAAAAAATATACAGACGAACATATAACCTCCTACTTTTTGGAAGTCAGTTAAAAAGTAAGGAAAGTATTGAAACTAAAAAGTATGTTTTTTTTATCAAATAAGGGGGCAAACGAGCAAACATGTCACCTGATGGTCAGCAACTACCGTCACCCATGGACACTCGCAACATCAGAAGAGCTGCAGGCGCATTGCCGGCCTTTTAAGAAGGAATACGTTTTCTTCTTGTAGGTTTGCAGGTCGTATAGGTCCGGAAATACTGCTGGTGACAGTTCGTTCCAAAATTTTACAGTGCGCGGCAGAAAGTTACGCGAAAAACGCACGGTGGAAGACTGCCACTCATCAAGGTGATGAGGATGGTATGTTTTTCGCATGGGACGATGGCGAAAAGTTGCAGGTGGTATGATTCCGAACAATTCCTCGGAGCACTCCCCGTGATACAACCGATAGAGGATGCAGAGTGAAGCTACATCTCGGCGTAATTCCAAGGGGTCCAAGCTGTTTAAAACACTATGGCAGTCAACAATTCGAGCGGCCCTTCGTTGGATACGATCCAGAGGGAGCAGTTGGTATTTTGGCGCTCTTGTCCAGAGATGAGAACAATATTCCATAAGAGGCCGAACCTGCGCCTTGCAGAGTTGCAGGCGTTGGTCCGGACTGAATTACTGTCTCGCTCTGTTAAGAACACCAAGCTTCTTAGAGGCTAACTTGGCCTTTCTTACCCTCTAGATAAGTGGTCCCCAACCTTTCTTTCATGCGGGCCACAAACATGTTTTGGTCTTGGTGTCGCGGTCTTGTGACGCCTCAATGCTAGGGGAGATGGTTAAAGATGTGCCCTCAAAACGAGGATATACGACCATTGGTGACTTTTTAGTGGTGAACGCGCAGACTTGTGTCTTGGTGGGGTTGAATTGGACTAAGTTACATCTACCCCAGTCAGAGACTTTGGTACTGAAAAGTTGAATAATGCTACCGCAGCCATCAGGCTGCGACTTAGATTACAAACACCGCAAGTTTTATTTTTTATTTTAAGGACCAATCAGGGCGCGAAGAGGTAACCTAAGTAAACCTATCAAGGTTTACTTTTCAGTTTACAGTATTAGAATATAAGCGTCTATTGCAGTACAAAATATTTGTTTGTGTGTGTGAATCTTCATTTTTGTATAGCATTAATAATTATCAATTTCTGTCTCAAGTGAGAGCCCTAAATAGTAGACTACTTGTGTATGTAAGTGTAAATTATGCTAAAAGAGTACACACAATAAAACAACGATAAACGCAACAGACCAAGCATTGAGTTGTCACAAACCACAGTCCGTTTTCTCCATGGCAGTCACGCAAAATGAATATTAATATCAATTTGTGCGACATACCCGCGATTTGTTTGAATTGGCCGACTTTTGCTCAGAATTATTTGGCCTTGTATGTTGTATTACAATGTTTACTGTAAGATGCTTACACATGAAATAGATAAACACATTTTTTCTAGCACTGAGCGGGCTGATGATGAACTATTGCTAAGAACATTCTTGATCATGTCGGCTTTCTAACAAAAACTACTATCACAGAACATGGCGGTAGCGGTCATTGACTCCCTGTCAAAAACTTGTCATAATTTATCAGGTGTTATCAATCGCGGTTTATATAGAAAATGACAAGTTTTTGACAGGGAGTCAATGACCGCTACCACCATGTTTCGCCGAGTACAGTAAGTATAGTTACATCATCCACTTACATCTTCAAATATTTTTTAAATTCGTAAGTTACAATATCAGTAAATGCCGAACGAAATCAAACTTCGTGAAACCCATTTTACCGCTGATATAGGTAGCTGCCGTATAGGCCATGGCCTATGGGCGGCAGCATCCTACGGCGTCCTAGGGGGGGCGGCGGAGTTCGTACATAGGGGTAGCGAAATTAAAAAGGCCCATACTCATAAAAAATATAAATCCGGCCCTACATCCAGTACATAATAATAATTATGTTTGAAAGTATTAGTATAAGGGCGCGCTACCTTCTAGCGGTTACTTTGAGCCAAGAATCAATATCAAAACAACGATTACTGTCGAGTTTAATTAAAACGGCGGTTAAGGCTTCCACCTTTGATTTATGGAGCAATCTACCGAGATGTATTGTCATAGCTAATATTAGTGTATCTCCATGTATAAGTCGCTGAATCGATAATTTTTTGATATTGTGTAGATACTTTGAGTTCCGAGAATGGACATAGAATAATCCTTATAAGGTCAATTATATCAGAAAATTTTCGACGCGACGCGATTTTTTTTACAAAAAAAAAAAACACAATACACTAAATTCAAAAATACGCACCTATTTTTCTTACAAAATCAACAGATCACGATTAACATTCACTTAACAATAATATTATAACTTGGTCAAATTGCGTAGGCTCGCCATCTGCCTATTAATCAATACGAGTATCTGCTATTGTAAATTCAAAACTTTAAACAGATAATATTATTTTAAAGCTTCTTATGTTTATGTTTGACGAATAAAACAACTTTTTTCACCCCGGGTTTTTTATTTCACGATAATATTATCAGTTCTCACTAGCCTTAAATATATTTTGTTGCCCCGTGTAAGTTGTTATGTTTGAAAATATTTTCGGTAATTCCCCGAGTGAGTTTGTCGAGGCGCCGCGGTAAGGCGCTCACTCTATTGACCATACGGATTTTGGTACCCCTACAACTAGTTCTCGTTTTCTTTTTCGTCTCTTGTTTGAAAAAAAAAAACAATATTTTGTTCTTTTGTAATTTTTTAATAAATGTTGAATTGCCCAAAGCAAAATTACCAGTGGTATGCATTTTTTTTATTGAATAAGGGGGCAAACGAGCAAACGGGTCACCTGATGGTAAGCAATAACCGTCGCCCATGGACACTCGCAACATCAGAAGAGCTGCAGGTGCGTTGCCGGCCTTTTAAGAGGGAATACGCTCTTTTCTTGCAGGTTTGCAGGGCGTATAGGTCCGGAAATACTGCTGGTGAAAATAGATGTCGAATGTAGATTAAGATATTAATGAAACAAATTATTTGTTACAGATCGAGCTGCGTACAGTCTGAGCTGTGCAGAAGTAAGTGGGTAAGTACTACTTGCATAATACTACTTACAGAATTTAAAAACGTTTCTTTGATTATATCGTACCTACCTACATTTTTAAAACTTACTTCTAAGTTTCTAAGTCTTAAAATCTCAGAAAAACACTCTATCAACTTAGAATCTAAGATGATACTAGAATGTTGATCAAGTTATTCTCATGTTTGAAAGAAACAGAGACAAGCAGCTTAGGGCCTTATCACACTGGCGATTAGCGAGCGATTTGAAAGCGACGCGACTGCGCAGCGCACACGGCGCGACAGCGCAGCGTCGTCGCGGCGTGGCGTGGACGCCATTTTGTTCACTCGTATTTTGTAACTCCTTAGACGAGTGTACAAAATGGCGTCCACGCCACGCCGCGACGACGTCGCGCAATCGCGGCGTGTGCGCTGCGCAGTCGCGTCGCTTTCAAATCGCTCGCTAATCGCCAGTGTGATAAGGCCCTTACGGACGCGACGGTGCGTCGTAGGGAAGTAATATCCCCCTCTCTTTTTACCGCACAGCGAAAATGGTGGCCTAGTTTTCGTGCCTCATTTTTACTTATGTGTATGTTCAGTCGAACTCGAACGTAACTCGATCTCTCCATGGTAATTCCCAGGTGAGTTAAGCTGTAACGTCAACACGCGCATCTGCTCCTGAACTCACTCGAATGTTTGTTTTGGTTCGAGAGCCCTCGATCTTATTTTGATTTATACTTAACCTTACATTTCGTAATTTACTTGTTATTTCCCCACTTGAACTGCGTAAGCCTAGCTTTTGCTCGCGATTTCCCCGCATGAAAATTCTAAAAGTAATTGGATAAAATGTAGCATATATTGTAATATATGTGTTTGATCAGCGCCTAAACTATTACGTATTTAAATCACACTCCACACTGTGCACTTTCGTCTTCAATTTTCGTCATCTTCTTTCATTCAACTTTCGTATTGGCGCATTCAATAATTGAATGCGTCAACTAACGCAACGCCAACATTGTCACTATAGAACAAAGCGAAAGTTTTGGATACGGTCAGAGGGCATGCGTCACGGGCATGTCTCACGTTCGCTGTTGACTGCGCTATAACGCATGCCCTTGGTGAACAAAAAAGGCACAGTGTGCACAGCGATAAAGATTAATCAAAAATATCACAAAATTTCTGAAATTGTAGCACACTATAAACTTCAAATTTGGGGCCCGAAAATTCCTTTGTAGATAAGAACGAATTTTAAAAAAATCCACCCCTAAGGGTGTGAAATAGGGGTTAAATTTCGTATAAAAGTCCTATGTAGCTAGAGACTTTGACTATGATGAAATTTTTGAAGTGAAAACTTCTTTAGCGGCGTTGAGCACTTTTGTGGGATGGGTAAAAACTGTGAAACTCGCGTCAGATTTTCGTGTTGATCGAAAAACCATACAAAACGCGTAAGACGGTTGGAGAGTAGTGTTTTGTGTCGAACTCGAACTCGAACCAGGCCTGTCCCACTCGCGCGTATAGTCATCGAACTGTAAGTACCACCCGCGGGTAGCAAATCATAAGGGACTCACAAGCGAGCGGTGACGCACGCGCAAGATTTTTCGTCGCGTATCTACTGTATACTGAACATAGAGGAATTTAATACAATATGATACTGATTTAACCGCTGTGACAAAATCGTTATAAATCTTATAAAAATGAACAATTAAAAAAGCCAATAAAATATGTACCTATTATATTTGAATAAGGTATTTAAATACAAGTAGTAGATAGTCTGTTAACTGTCACTGAGTAAACACCGCGATCCAAGCCTCCGACTTTTTTATAAGTTTCCGCGCGTAATAAGTGCACAGTTTAAAGTGAAAAGCTTTGTG
The DNA here is from genome assembly GCA_963422495.1 of Polyommatus iphigenia. Classification (NCBI taxonomy): domain Eukaryota; kingdom Metazoa; phylum Arthropoda; class Insecta; order Lepidoptera; family Lycaenidae; genus Polyommatus; species Polyommatus iphigenia. The sequence goes on from OY730180.1 coordinate 3,466,109, forward strand.
ATTTAAATAACTCTGCTCACATCTTAGCAAGAACTTTTCTAAAAAGAAATCTTAGCAAAATTTCGGCCTAAATCAGAGGTTTTATATGTGCATTTGACACTTGATCTTATTAATTCTTCTATCTACCGACATTATTTTTTAAAGATTGTAACGGAAGTTCCTGATCATAGTGAATACAGTGTTACTATTTAAAAACTCCAGTTGCCATATTTAACTTGGTATTGCCACATATAATTTTGTGTTGCTGTGCTAAAACCTGGGATACCACATAAACGTTCGGGATACCATACTAAAATTTGAGTTGCCATAAAAATAATAATAATAATTGAAGATGAAGTGCGACTTATGTGATTCCAACTATACCGATGGGGTTTTCTATAATGGCTGTATACGCAATATGGACTTCGCCTGTGCCTCTATTTCCGAATCTGGCTATCGTAAGCTGGGGGCTGACAGAAGGTCGATGTGGAGATGCCCGCAGTGTAAGCTGGCTTCGAGTCCGCGCCCTAGAACACCAACATACCCTGAACCTGTGACGTTGGAAATGATTATGTCAGAGATACGTGAAATGAAATTACAGCTCAATAAACTCCCAGAACTCATTGATGACATTAAGTTAATAAAAAATGAAATCTCGCAACTGAAAGCGACGTGTGATTTCAACAGTTCCAGGATTGATGTTATGGAGACAAAGGTTGCAACCATCGGGAAGCGAGCATTCGAATCTCAAAACACTGAAACACTTATCTCCCAGGAACTGGCGCTTCTGAAAAAAGACAATGCCAAACGTGAGCAGTGGTCTTCCAACTAAGCCCAATGAAAACCTATAAGACATCGTAAATTCCATATGCGCAGTTGTGGGTTACACCTTCCCAAAAACCCAAATTAATTATATCGCTCGTGTCCCTTCGTATGGTTCTAAATCGAAGTCGATCATTGTTAATTTCATTAACCGCTACATTAAAGAGGAATTCATTGCAGCTTCACGGGCATGTAAACAATTGAGATTGAAGGACATTGGGTTTGAAAACGAAGATGGAACTTTCTACATTAATGACCATCTTATCCCTGATCAAAAAAAGTTACTAACAAAAGTTAAGGAGTTTTCAAGGCTCAAAGGATATCGATACGTTTGGGTGAAATTTTGCAAAATACATACCCGCAAAAACGATAAGTCGCCAGTTCACATGATCTCAAATGAGTCAGATTTAAACAAAATATAATAATCGCTGTTCATATTCCGTAGTTATTTTTGTACTTAAATATTATGTGATCTGTCTTATTATCACTTGCTTAATCTATTGCTTACATCCAGCTTATAATTGCTATGTTTCATTTGCTTATTGCTTTAGTAATTCATTTGATGCCTCCCATACAATTATTGCCTCATGCTTAAACATAAATCATAATGTAAACCACCGCAAAAGCCTGCAAATCATTTACTTTGCTTTTAAAAATTGTTTATTAATGCTCTTAACATTCTACCTGCATGCTCTTACCTATTTAAATGATCTGATTTATGCTTATTTAACCATCTTCATCTTATTATATATATTTTTGTTTATTAATATATATATAAGGGTTTATTTATTTATTATTATACTATAAATTTAATTGTGATCGTAAAAATTATAATTTGCTTACTCAGCTATTATCGAATTGTTATTTTTATAATTAAAAATGGATACTAAATTGATCGTTTATTACCAAAACGCTCGAGGACTACGTACTAAGACCGATATTTTTAAGAGAAATGTGTACCTAAGCTCGTATGATGTAATATCTATTACCGAAACCTGGCTAATTGACGGTATTAACGATCAGGAGCTATTTGATAATAGATATATCGTTTGGCGGCGTGACAGAGACTACAGCTTAACAAACCAATCACTTGGAGGTGGCGTTCTTTTGGCAGTTCGACGTGATTTAATAGCAACAGGTCGTCCCGAGTGGCACACGTCTGCAGAGGATGTCTGGGTAACTGTTACTTCAAAGGATGTATCATCCAACAAAATACACTTCTGCACGCTGTATCTTTGTGATCAAAATCGTGGAAACAGTTCAAGTACACAACTTGACATATTTTCTAATAATTTATTTAACGTGATTAACGCGCATCTTAATGATGAATTTATAATCATGGGCGATTTTAATTTACCGTTCATTGATTGGCATCCCCAAGGTAATCACTATACATCTGATAGCGTATCCCTCTCAAGGGCTCAAATCGGCTTTATCGACACTCTGGCTCAGTGCAATCTCACTCAACGTAGTCAAGTTCGTAACTACAACAATCGATTTCTGGACCTAATATTTTCTAATAATGAATTAATAGTCAATGCTTATGACGATCCTCTGGTACCAGAAGATATTCCACACCATCGGTCTCTACGTTTTGATCTGATACGCGATTCCTGTGACACATTGAGGACAGATAAAAGGTTAAAGTATATTTATAAACTAGGAGATTTTGAAGCGATTTGTAATTATGTCGACACGGTTAATTGGCAGGAACACCTATACAATAAACCTTTAGATGAAGCTCTAAAATATTTCTACGACACAATCTATGACCTCCGAAAATCACATATACCTCAAAAAATAATATCATCAGACTTTTATCCGCCCTGGTATGACTGTGCTCTTAAAAAAGTTTTAAAAGAGAAATATAAATTCCATTGCAAATATAAGCTCTATGGGAATTACAGCGACTACGCATCCTTTTCCCTCCTTAGAAAAAGAGCCAAATCTCCATAATGTATGATCCATAACAGTCATGTTATGAATCATACATTAACAAAACGGAAAACTCTTTAATTAATAATCCAAAAGTTTTTTGGTCTTATGTCAAAAGTAACAGCAAAGCTGCTTCTACTTTTCCTGCCTCTATGCGTTATGACGGAGAACTCGCAACCTCCGGTGACAAAATTTGTGATTTATTTGGCGCTTATTTTAAAACTAATTTTCTAGACCCCAATCCAAAATCTAGTAATTTTTATTCCGAAAGTAAAAATGTAAATCAAAACACTATTGGAGACATCGAGGTCAATCCTGACGAGGTTTTAAACTTGTTAAAGTCTGTTAGTCTGAATAAAGGTGCAGGTCCAGATGATATACCGATGTAGTGTACATATCTAAATTTCTTTTATAAAAACCTTTTTTATATTATTTTGTACTCTTTAGTTTATGGTATTTTGACTTGTTTACTTTTTGATAGATTTTGTCATGAGATTATAATAATTCATCTTGAACATCGAGTGCGTTATTTTACAAGATTCTCCTTTGCACCTTCTAAACTGAAAGTCGGGCAAGCGATTCACCTCGCAACGACGCGAGGACCGTGCTCACTTCATTGGTGACCCCGGAAGGAACACAGGATGGAGAATCTGAAGGAGAATGTAACCAGCGAACAAGGAGACGGCGCAAGACATCGGTGACCATACACGCCATCTTCATCACCATCACTCCCCGCCCCTTCGCACCGCGTCAGCCAGCATCGCCTCATCGGGTATCTCGTCCACTAGCCGCAATGTACCGCGTCCTGGGCGACTCCTCATCGGCATCATCGGGCTTTCTCACTACACCGACCGGTCAGCAAGCAGAGCATATCTCTCCTGGTCAGCACGTAGCATCGGCCCCGCACGGCAGCTATCCGACTCACTGGATCCCGTGCAGCAGCTTACAGTTCCGACTCACTGGGACTCACTGCAACAGTTCCGACTCACAGGAACTCTGGCGACTTAAGCGACAAGACTTAAAGATTCTACCTTCGGTCATGTTTACTGACTATAATATCGGACCTGTCTATCGCCCTTGACGGTCTCTGGAGGGGGGTGATGTAGTGTACATATCTAAATTTCTTTTATAAAAACCTTTTTTATATTATTTTGTACTCTTTAGTTTATGGTATTTTGACTTGTTTACTTTTTGATAGATTTTGTCATGAGATTATAATAATTCATCTTGAACATCGAGTGCGTTATTTTACAAGATTCTCCTTTGCACCTTCTAAACTGAAAGTCGGGCAAGCGATTCACCTCGCAACGACGCGAGGACTTCGGGACTACACTTTACTCGTAGTAAAATGTGCTAAGTACTTGGTCACTCCTTTGTGCATGCTCTTTAGTAGGTCACTGAAAGAAGGATACGTCCCAAGTATTTGGAAATCCGCATTTATTACTCCCTTACACAAAGGAGGTGATAAGGTTAATATAAAAAACTATAGACCCATATCAAAACTTTGCATTTTTGCCAAAATTTTTGAAAATATCGTATACAAACAAGTCTACTCAACACTTAAATGCTGGTTCACTCCAGATCAACACGGTTTTTTAAAAGGTCGATCTACTACTTCAAATCTTCTTGTTGCATACGATTATGTTAGTGCATATATGGATACGGGTTCTTCTTATGCATTTGCATGCATGCATTCTCTGCCGGCACTCCCGGAGTGCAACCCGTCTTTTTTTTTTGTAATACATTATACAATACAAACTTTTTATTAGTATCTTCTCTATATCACTTACGCCTCCGTGGTCCAGTGGTCTAGAGCGTTGCTCTTGACTCGGAGGTCATGGGTTCGAATCCCGCGTTGGAAACATGTTATTTCCAAGTTTGGTTAGGACAATACAGGCTGATCACCTGATTGTAGGACAAGTAAGATGATCCATGCGTCGGATGGGCAATGGGCATGTAAAAAGTCGGTCCTGCGCCTGATCTCTCGCCAGTCGTGTCGGTCGTCCGTCCCACTGGGTTATGAGAGTACTGAGATAGAGAGTGCTCTTGTGTACTGCGCACATACCTGGGCACTATAAAACTACTCCTGCGTAACAGGCCTGGTTTTAATGAAACCGGCCACCGTTACCGAAACCGGTGTGGGGTGTATTATTATATCACTGACGCATGAACGCTGCACGTGTAACCCTAATGTCCAAAGTTTAGAATGATTGTTACATTATGTTAAGTTATGAAGAAGAATTCTTGGAAAAAGTTCTGATCCTCAAAGAATCAAAGGATTCGTTTTCATCCAATAATAACCCTTTTTTCGCAAATTATTGACCCATCACTAAAGACTTCTCTTTAAACTGAAATCCTCAGTTTAAATAGAAGTCTATGCATATCACACGTTGCATGAAAATAATAAGGTTAATTTTAAACTACCAATCATTTCCCTGTAGCCCTTGACTAGCCAGGAGTCGGACCCTTTATAAAAAAAAGTGTGGCACTGGGGGATTGCCGCAGATAAGCTATTGCATAGAATAATTTTTTATCAACTTTTGCAATGAAAATTCACATACGTCTATTTACATGCACACAAACACCGTGCCGAAGTCTGCCGAACTGAAACGACGTTAGATGCACGGCTATCAACGCCGCACCGCTATCGGTGTGGGCGATGTTAGGTTTATTTTCGTTACGGAATTTCTTTATTCGGTCGCCGCGCTTAAAGCCCGCGATATAATGTAAACTATGCATTAGACTTGTACTAATATGTATTCCGTGGCAATAGCTTAAAAAATCCGCCAACAACCAACACGCACACTCAATTAAATAAATTATTATCGTTTCGTAACAATACAATAGTTTAGACCAGCAGCAAGATGTTAATACTAATAATATAATACTTACCGGTCACAATTTCTTGCAATTAGCCAGCTCGGATACAATATTCCAAGTCGTTTATCATCTTTTAGCTGCTTATAAAAACTGGAAGGAAAATTAGCTGTTATATAAAACTTTGCATTTTTCTTGTCTGGCGACTTAGATAAAGGGTGATTTTTTCTTTTAATTCGCTCCGTCCTGTGACTTTGAAGTTTTTGCTGTATTCTTTCAAATTGGGTAAATTATGAGTAAAATCTCCTGTTTCAACTTCCAATTTGTAATATTTGGGTGGACCAATGGTAGAAAAATAATTTCACGTGTTGTTCTCATCTTGAAAAGAAAATATGCAAAATGATTTGTTCCATATTGATGATGCTTATACTTTTGGAAAGTATGCATATTATATTATACATTTTGTTTTTATTGGAAAAAAAATAATGTTTTTTAAAACCAGATCCTTTCACGGCACGCTGCTAATATGTAGCTCTTATATTCTAAGTAGGTAGTGCCAAATTTTCCATTCAACTACCTAAAGAGGTTATTTGTTCGGCTGTAGATATATTAACTTACTTACAAGGTTACATAACAAGGCCAATGAGGGACCAATAGGTACAAGCGATTACGATCATAAAGGTGTCCATGTCCCGGACGCCATGTTGCAGTTACCGGTCGCACTCGGTCCAGCGTGTCGAGGGAACATCGCAGTGTTTTAGTGGGTAGGGCCACGGCACCTACCATCTTCGCCGCGGCGAGCCCCACATATCCGCAGCGGAAGCCCCCATCCCCTGCGTCGAATGTGTCACAGCATTTCACTGCGTCAAAAAAAAAAAGGTGTCCACATAATATTATTCCGTACATTGCGATGCTGTCTCTAGCATACACTAGAGTGACTCGACATTGGTTACTACTGTGTCATTGGCTATAGTAGATATGACTGTGAATGCTATAAGGCGGCAATCATCCATCATGGCCCAACATAGAGGGAATTTATGTGTAGACGAGCTTTTGCCCGGGGCTTCGTTCGCGTTAAGAAGTATTTTTATATACAAACCTTCATCCCCTATTTTACCCCTTGGGGTTGGAATTTATCAAAATCCTTTCTTAGCGGATGCCTACGCCAATTTCAGCCCGATCCGTCCAGTGGTTTGGGCTGTGCGTTGATAATAAATACATTTTTCTTTACATATATATATATATATATATATATATATATATATATATATATATATATATATATATATATATATATATATATATATATATATATATATATATATATATATATATATATATATATATATATATATATTTTTTTTTTTTGCCGCCATTTAGATGATTATTTGACATATCCTTCTGCTCTACGACTTCTATGTAATCTATGAAAAGAAAAAAGATGGCCGAATGGACTAAAAACTAGAAAGTATTATCATTGATTTCGGCGATTGTTAATTTAATAACACTAAATGTCGTTTCTTTGTTTTTTACCAGGTAAGATTTTGTTATAATTTAAATGTAATAATTAAAGCTTCGTGTTATGTGGATCCACATATTTTGATTAAAATAAAAACTTTGTTTTTTCCAGAAACCCAATTGTGTTATTATTTACTACGTAATCGTCGAAAATCAAGAAATAACCTTATAAAACGACATTTATTGTCAAGAAAAGAAAATATGGAAACGTTGAAATTCGCATTCCAAGTAAAACCAACATCAGACGGAAAGTCGAACCACATTGCCATAACCTCAATCAGTACACAAGATGACAAGATTTTTCTAATTCCTGAAGAATATCAAGCAGTGTCACTCCACAAACATATACAAGCCAGTAAAACCTTTAGTACAGTGAAAAATACACTGAAAAAAAGACACCAATCCAGAAATGTCTGGATAAAAACTACGGAGGACATTTTAAATACTTATGTGGATGAGGATAAAAATATGATTTTCCAGGACCACTTTCTCGAGGAGATAGGTCAAGGACAATTTGCTAAAACCAATACAAAAGTAACAGAAGTCGACCCAATTGTAAAGATTTTGGAAAAATTGATTGAAAGTCAGCAAAGAAAAGAAAAACAAAGTATGAAAAAACTGGTTGACAAATTCGTTATTGAAAAGTTTAATGGACGAAATACAATTAGTGCATCATATTGGATGGAGACATTTGAAAAGGAATGTGAAAGGTTTGGAATAGTAAACGAAGATGAAAAAATTGAAATTTTCAGATTATTTCTTGAAAAATCTTGCACAGATTGGTATGCCGCCATGATGATTAAACATAGCTTACAATCAGAGTGGTCCGAATGAAAATCAAGTTTTTACAAACCTATGCCATTAAAGGTTGGTCAACAAGCAAGTATGCATTGTCTTTTAAGTATCAATCAGGCTCTTTGTTGGACTATGCTGTAAGAAAAGAAAAACTATTGCTAGAAGTAAGAAAAACAATTGATGAAGGGACATTAATTGATATAATAGCTGCGGGCTTGCCAGACTTTATAACAGACAGAATTAACAAGGAGGAGGTTGTGTATGTAAAAGATTTATTCAATGAAATGAGAAAGTTAGAGCATCTAGTTTTAAAAAGAAGAATTTTTAAAAAGAGAGAAGATACTTAATTAAATATAATAAAAGAAAAGTAGCATTTGTGAAAAATAAAAAAAAGGTGTACGTTACCACTTGGAAGATTTATGTTGGTTTAATCCTAAGATAAATAATGAAAATGATAAAAAGCAAATAAAACTCATCAATGATTCAGAGCTAGAATGTGAACTACAGTGCGAAGATCAAAAAAACTAACTGTGCTGCCATTAATTAAAGTAAAATTAGTTCTTAATAACAATATCGAGATATTTGGAATCTACGACTCTGGTTCTAATGTATCATTGATCAATTCAAAGTTATTAAAGATAAATAATAAAGATCCTAACTTTAGTAACAATGCTAATTTGAAAAAAAATTAATGGCGTTAAAAAAGCGAACGGCGTAATCAAAGTTAATATAAACATTTTTGATATGGAAAAGGAAATGAATGTTTTTGTGATAGACAGAAAGAATTTTGACTATGACTTTTTAATAGGACTAGACTTCATAAAAGAATTTTACTTGTGTCAAGATGAACATTTGCAAGTACATCAGAAACTGCCTGGTTCTAAAATTCAACGGCTTTTTGAAGAAAAAAATTATTCAAATATAATAAACTTTAATGAACACTTATGGGAAGAAAACTTTCAAATTTACATAAATCATCTAGATTTCAAGGATAAAGCACAGATTGAGGAGTTGATATCAAAATATAAATCTGTTTTTGCAAAAGATAATAATAATAATAATAATAATAATAATTTATTGACTCATCAAAATTAATTACATATTATATAGCACATAGAAAACACTTACAAGTAAAAGATAAAAATGACATAGGGAGAGTAACGGGTTATGAGGCACACATCGATTTACAAGTGGAAAAATATTGCAGTAAAAGACCATATCGTTGCACTATTCAAGATAAGAAGGAAATAGAAAAACAGGTTGCAAAGTTATTGGAAAAAAATATAATCGACGAATCATATAGCCCTTTTTCAGCACCTGTTACACTCGCTTACAAAAGAGATGAAAATAAAAAGTCCAGATTATGCATAGATTTCCGAGAACTTAATAAGATAGTTGTTCCGCAATCGCAACCATTCCCTCTTATTGAAGACCTTATAGTGAAAACAAGAGACTGCAAATTTTTCTCTACGCTAGATTTGAACTCCGCTTTCTGGTCCATACCATTGCGTGTTACTGACAGATACAAAACTGCATTTGTCACACAGGAGGGCCACTACCAATGGACCTGTTTGCCGTTCAGTCTAAAGACAGCACCGGCCATTTTTCAAAGAATAATGTGTAACATTATACGAAAAAATAAGCTAGGAGAATTTGCAGTAAGTTTTATAGACGACTTATTAGTATTTTCAAAAACATTTTTAGACCATATAAGACACCTAAAACAATTATTTGAAGCCATCAAAAATGAAGGCCTGAAACTCAAATTTTCTAAATGTATGTTTGCAGCACAATCAGTCAAATACTTGGGTCATATAATACAGAATAACTCAGTCAGACCGCTGAAGGATATTTTAATATCAATACAAAATTTCCCAATTCCAAAAACACAGAAACAGGTAAGGCAATTTTTAGGGAAAATAAACTTTTACCATAAGTATGTGCCAAATATAGCAATAAAACTAGAGCCTTTGCATAATCTTTTAAGAAAAGGACGAATATTTAACTGGTCTTAAAAATGTCAACAGTCATTCGATGAAATGAAACAAATTTTATGTTCTCAACCAATATTAACAATCTTTGATCCAAATCTCCCTATTCACATATATACAGATGCCAGTATACAGGGACTGGGAGCAGTCTTGAAGCAGCCACAAGACAATAATGAAGAAAAACCTGTTGCATACTTCTCTAAAAAGCTAAATGAAGTTCACAAAAGGAAGAAAGCAATATATCTGTAATGCCTAGCGATTAAGGAATGTGTTAAGTATTGGCAGCATTTATTGATAGGTAGAAAATTTACTGTATTTACTGACCACAAACCGTTAGAAACTATGAACATTAAATCAAGGACAGATGAGGAATTGGGTGAACTTACATTCTATCTGTCACAATATGATTTCCAAATTGAGTACTCGCCCGGCAGATATAACATTGAAGCTGATTGTCTGAGTAGAAACCCTGTCCTTGGACCAAATGAAAATCAAGATGAACAATTAAAAATAGTTAACAATAAAACTACAAGAAATCTTAGAAGATCAAGAAAAACAATGAAGATATACAGTTCAAGAAAGATAAATTAATATCAAAAGACAACATATATTACTCGTATAAGAGAGTAAAGAACAAAGACAAAATAATTTTATCTGAAAAATTTAGCATACAATTCATAAAGACATGGGTCACTTAGGAATTAGGCAGATGCAAAGTATGATTAGTTCATTGTATACAGCGGAGAACATCACAAAGAACATAAAAAGAATTTGTGAAAATTGCTTAGTGTGTATAAAAAACAAATCCAGAGGACAGAACAAATATGGATTAATGTCACATTTGGGACCTGCCACAAAACCGTTTCAAATATGTTCTATTGATACAATTGGAGGCTTTGGAGGTACACGGTCGACGAAGAAGTATTTACATCTGCTAGTGGACCATTTTACTAGGTATGTACATATTTTAACTTCAAGTACACAAAACTCAAATGACTTCATCAAACTCATAAAAAACTGTGGAGAAATTCATAATATTGAATTGATTCTATCGGATCAGTATCCAGGTATTAATTCTAAAGTATTCAAAGGATTTTTGGACCAGGAAAATATCTGTATAATCTTTACAGCAGTTAACTCGCCTTACTCAAATGGTCTAAATGAAAGACTTAATCAGACATTAGTCAACAAAATCCGATGCAAAGCAAATGAAAATGTTAAAAAAGTTGCATGGACAACCATGGCTAAAAACTGTGTAAAAAACTATAATGAGACGAAACACTCGGTTACTGGATATGCTCCAAAGTACCTACTATATGGCACAGATGTATTTCTTTTGCCGAATGAGATGAAGCTGAAAAAGACTGAGAATGATTTAATAAAAGACAGGCAAAAATCTTTAGAAAACACAATGAAATCACATAATTACAACAAAGAAATCTATGATAAGAATCGAATATGCATAGACTTTAAAGTTGGTGATATTGTCTTTGTGGAGAATGGTAACAGACTTAATAGAAAAAAACTGGATGAATTGAAACTCGGACCTTATCAAATTAAAGAAAAAATATCAAATACAATCTACAAGATAAATACTGATCATAGGAAGTCGGAGTCAAATTTTTTTCACATCTCAAAACTAACCCCAGCTCTTGATGGCATCAAGTCTGAGAGTTTGCGTGACTAAGCACCTGATTATATTTTATTTTGGGGGGGAGATGTAAAGAAAAAATTATTTTTCTATAATTGCATTTTGCCGCCATTTAGATGATTATTTGACATATCCTTCTGCTCTACGACTTCTATGTAATCTATGAAAAGAAAAGATGGCCGAATGGACTTAAAACTAGAAAGTATTATCATTGATTTCGGCGATTGTTAATTTAATAACACTTAATGTCGTTTCTTTGTTTTTTCCAGGTAAGATTTTGTTATAATTTAAACGTAATAATTAAAGCTTTGTGTTATGTGGATCCACATATTTTGATTAAAATAAAAACTTTGTCTTTTCCAGAAACCCAATTGTGTTATTTTTTACTACGTAATCGTCGAAAATCAAGAAATAACCTTATACGAGTATATATAAATATATATATACATATATATAGGTGTGTAAAACGCCGTGAGTCGTGACCTTTCTTTCAGAACTACGCGATATTCATCTGTAACGAACCGTCAACTGTTTTGATACACAAATCTGGATAAAAGCACGATTTGAGCTATTAATTATCGCGTTCCGTCCGGCGTATCGGAGATAAATGGACGCGGACCAGCGACGTACCATTCACAGGGAACTCGCGCGGAAATTTACTAATGATCTTCTAAATAAAGTTGAATTAAAAATTAAAAATGTAATTAGATCAAACCCAAATTTTTCTGCACTGACCGGTCTGATAATGATGAGCCAGAGCTAGGAACACTCTCGATAATGTCAGCTTTTAAACAAAAAGAAAACTAGATCAAAATCGGTCCACCCGTTTGGATACTGAGACTTATACTAATAAGAAACTTATAACACCCCCATTTTTTGTCGGGGATTAAAAAAATATACCGTGGTTTTGTAAGGCCAATTTAATAGTCCACAGGGACAGTGACTGAAACGTCACTGAACGTAAAAACATGCCTAAAAAAACGGTTGTCTGTAAAGTCGGTTTACTGACGATAGTTGAACATGACAACGTGCCTCTTTGTCGCTCGTTCCGCGCTCTCGCTTGCACTTCAAGCCTTAAATGGAACGCCTCAGAGTGAGGTAACGCCGCATGAGTCATGTTTTTTCGTGCGTGCAGCCGGCTCCATCGAATTATAAGACGTTGTCACGTCAAAACTCATTTACCCGACTGTACATTTCTGCTTAGCACAATTTTCCCCGACTGTACATTTCTGCTTAGCACAATTTTCCCCGACTGTACATTTCTGCTAAACAACTCATTTCCCCGACTGTACATTTCTGCTTAACAACTAATTTCCCCAACTGTACATTTCTGCTTAGCACAATTTTCCCCGACTGTACATTTCTGCTAAACAACTCATTTCCCCGACTGTACATTTCTGCTAAACATCTCATTTCCCCGACTGTACATTTCTGCTTAGCACAATTTTCCCCGACTGTACATTTCTGCTTAGCACAATTTTCCCCGATTGTACGGTGCTCTGTGCGGTGTACTGACGATAGTTGAACGTGACAACGTCATAGCCTTAAATGAAACGCCTTAGAGCGTGGTAACGCCGCATATTGCGTCATGTTTTTTCATGCGCGCAGTCGGCCATCGAATTATAAGACGTTCTCACGTCAAAAATCGGTTGTCTGTAAAGTCGGCTTACTGACGATAGTTGAACGTGACAACCTCATAGCCTTAACCCCTCAGTTCCGGGAAAAATCTATGCAAAAAAGTTGGCAGGTCAATGTGTAAAAAAAATGGCGCCCGGCCTACCCTCTTTGTAAAATTAATGTAATATGAAATATCCTTACATACAATCCATATTTTATGTTTGTGTGAACTACATTATAATATATGTTAAATTTTCTATCTATCAAGCCATCATAATATAGTATTTAGTCCGATGTAATATTAGTTTCTCAATTATAAACTTTCGAAACTATAATTAGTGACTTGTTTAGAAGAAATAAACGAATACTTTATTCTTATCTCAATGATAAACTCCTATACTAACTATTTTTGTAAACAAATCGACGAATGATGTTGAGATGTATAAAAACAAACTACTTGAAATAGGGCACTCCTCTGCAAAGAAAAAATAGTCCGCAAGCAAACATCGACCTTAGTGCTTTACAAATAAATTTCAAAATGGCCGCGGCCGGCAGAAGGCCCTTAAACATATTGTGTCAAATGTTTATCGGTTCCCTGCCCGTCTGTGTGCTTAATAGGGCAATAAATCATTTCGTACAATAGTGACTTGTTATAGTTCTACAAGCTTTTAACGTAATTTATTTACAAACATAATAAGCAAATCGCTTCCGAATCTCTATAAATAGAAACAAACTTTTTCGAGTGTAACCTAAAGTTATTTCGATGTATTTCTTTCAAATGATTGTCTAAAAATATTTATAATGAGTAAAATAAACTATTCGCAATACAAAACGCTACATACATACGTGAAATCCAGTAAAATCTTCGAACAAAGCACAAGTCATACCTTGACACGTAGGAAATAGAGCACAATTTTGAATAGCCGAAATAATACTAATAGCTCACAGATTGTTTATTTATTTTTCATTCAGAGTGTGGTCAATGTATCAAAGGTCATAACTAACCAAACTTCTTCATACAAAAGTATTCTCTAAGTCATCGAAATACGTAATATAATCGAAACAAAGAGCGCGGCCCAGGTGGGCCTTACTGTTATTGAGAGACTTGAGAGGATAAATGGAACGCCTCAGAGCGATCAGCGAGGTAACGCCGCATATTGCATCAGTTTTTTTCGTGCGCGCAGCCCATATCGAATTATAAGACGTTATCACGTCAAAAAACTAGATAACGCCGATTTATTTATTGCTGTATTTTTTACTGTAAAGGTCTGTCTGGATGGAACTGGTTCTGCAAACATTTTAAGCTATTGCGTAGCTTTTATCGCGGGCAAGAAATCGCTTTACCGTGGCAATCCTCGAGTGCCACACGTATTTTTTGTCAAAACTAATAAACTCAATATTCCGTCGTTAATCGCTAGCCGGATAGTGATAATTTATTTCTTCTCAAAGTATTTGCGCTAAGCAATAAATAATAAATATACTGTATTCAATCTGCCATTTTTATATGCCACATCCTGCAAAATATGGGACATCAACGACGTTGACTGAACATTGTTTTGACGCGCTCATTATTCAATGTTTTGACAAATCACTCGCTCGGAACGAAAGAATCATTCAAAGGTTTTTCCTGGTTAGCATGGGGCCGCTTTTTCCTCGGATGTTCAGTCAAATGAAAAAATGTTCAGGCCTTCAAGGATCTTTGGCACCTAAAACCACTAAGGCTAGCCGCATACACACGTTTTCCGAAATAATTTTCCGTATTCGGAAACCCGAATGCATGGAATCAGTAGAAAGTACTTAGTACACGTCTAGCTAGCGCACACGTTCGCTTATTCCTAAGGGTTGATTCAGACCGCAACGCGACGCGTAGATATGCATTTCTTAATTTATTTGGATTTGGCAGATTCGCAAGACGTCTCACGCAATTGAAATCTGTCAAATCTATACAAATTTATGCCGCGCCGTGTCTCGCCTCGCCTCGTCGCGTTGCGGTCTGAATTGACCCTAATGGAATTCGTTCCATTAGTATTTAGTACTATCCGCAAGTACGTTTCAAGCGCAAGCTGACGTGTGCGAGCGTAAAAAAAAACGAGCGTTTGCGCTAGTCTCACGAAATCCCGACTCGAATTTCCACATTAGAAAATCGAATACGGAAAACGTGTGTATGCGGCCAGCCTGATAGATGTATGGATAAGAAAGATCTATCACTCAAAAGCCACTAGTCATGCACGATGCAACATAATTTTAAGATGATAACATAAAGAGCTGGAACACCTCCGATGCTTCATCCATTTATATGTCCATCCATCCATCCATTATAAATGCGAAAATGTATGTGTCTCTCTGTCTGTTCGTCTGTCAATCTGTCTGTTACCTCTTCACGCCCAAACTGCTTAACCGATTTTGCTGTGTATGGAGATACTTTTAGTCCCGGGAAAGGACATAGGATACTTTTTAACGCGGAAAATGTGCGGAATTTTTTGACCTAACGGAGTTGCGGACGTCATCTAGTAAAACAACAACTGTCTCTCAATTAGTGACACTTTACAAAATGGTGACATAGTTGTACTTTCGGCTACATGCTATAGCATCCTTATAGCACTGTGTATAGCAATCCATCAATTAACTTTACACATTGCAATCTAGATAGAATCATTGATTACGATTTAGATTAACTGTGATGATTAGATGTAGAGTTAGGAAAAGAATTGAAAAACGCCTTTAAACTCGTGAAAAGGCAAAAAACCAACAAGAGTGAAAGAGAAAGATTAATTCCTTTTTTCCAGGTCATCCCTGTTTTGGAGTCCAAAATGGTTATTGCTACCAATTTGAAAGGTAACTTATCTATAATGCCATAAAATCGTAATTAAAGGTAGGACTTGGAGTCCAATTTCATGACTTTGTATAATTTGTAATTATATAATATAATTTGTAATTATACAAAGTCATGAAATTGGACTCCAAGTCCTACCTGATGTGTATTATGGTCTTTTAGCTTTTTACCTTGCCAAAATATGTCCCTATTGGCATTCTCCGTAAACAGTTTTGGCCAGTAATTTCAAACTAATAAAAAAGCTCCTAAAAGAAACTTCCCGAGTCTTTGTGAATAAATAAAGAGTTAATACCCCTGTACGGGAAAAGCGTGAATTTTCCTACAAATTTAAATAGAATAAGCAGAATCAAATTCTTAATAAAGAAGTTGGCAACTCGATCGGCTCTTTCATAAAAACTTCTTTTTTAATTTAACTTTTATGGGTCAATTTGAATGATCAAAACTTTGTTTTCGCATCTGTAATCTTTACCTTGAAATCAGAATTATCTGTGTAGTGCTTTTAGTTATACTGTACTCGGCGAAACATGGCGGTAGCGGTCATTGACTCCCAGTCAAAAACTTGTCATTTGATTTTTTGAAAATAAGGTGTCAGATGTTGTCAATCGCGGCTTTTGACAGGGAGTCAATGACCGCTACCGCCATGTTTCGCAGAGTACAGAGTACGATAAAACATAGCAGTGCTGTGTATATCACCAGACCCAAGGTAGAAGCATTTTAAAAGCTACTTCCAATCCTCAACCAATCACCTCTTTTCAATAACCTGGCTATCGAATCAGTAAGCCTTTGAATACCTTAATCAGGTCTATTCACAAACAAATTGCGGGTGAAGATACGCCGCGCTAACGGGCTTTTTATATTGACAGAAAAACTTGGAAGATATCTCATTTTATTTACGTTTGTATGCTCGGTATGTGCGAGTCATTAATGGCTTGGGGCCATTAAAATGGCGTCTTTATTTTATTGTTGGACTGAAAAATCTCTAAATTCAAAACAGTCATCAGTCATCACTGACGACAGCCCACGATGGATAAAATTATAGGTGCACCAATCATCATTGTTTTGACATATATTTAACTGATCGGTTTTGATGAATTTTGGTATGGAGATACTTTGAATCTCGAGAAAGGACAAGGGATACTATTTGTCCCAGAAAATGTACGGTTCCCGCACAATTAACTTTTATGATTTGCGCGTAAGTTATTTATTCGATGTACGGGAACAACTATAAATTGCTAAAGTCCACGCGGACGAAGTCGCGGGCAACAGGAAGTTAAAGATAATAACTGTATTTTAAAAAGATTTTTACCGACTTCAAAATGGTACGTAATTGAGAATAAAAACTCCCTATCTCCAAAACTACTGAACCGATTTTGGTTAAATTTGCACTATTCCCTAAGTTGAACAATACCTAGTATAACAAAAAAAGAATTGCTGAAATCGGAATGGTAGTTCCAGAGATATGCGAACACAAACATAAAAACATACATACATACATACACTTTTGAAATTTGGCACATTTGTTCAGACGCTGATACAGAATAACATATACGAAAATTGGGCAGTTCTGGAAATATTACATACATACGCGTCGAATTGATAACCTCCTTTTTTGAAGTCGGTTAAAAATAAAGTCACTTTGTGCGGCATCTAAAAGAAAACGTCAGAATAATAATATGATCAGACTGATCAGAGTAGCCTTTTTGGGATACAGCATAAGGTAAACCTAACGTCGTTAAGGTTCTAATGTCACCTATTGGAAAGCGTTTTCACCCTTCGCGATAACAATTCACACATCTAATGGCCCCAAACCTTATTCCCTTATCGCTGGCTTAAGTTAATCGTTGATTTATGTTTCAGACACATCCTCCTTTTCAATTTGAGAAGAAACTTTCATAATTCTCATATTATGACTTCTCATAAACCTTCACAACAGCTTAAGAATTTCTCAAGTAGATAATATTGGGATATTGTTCGATTGCTTTCAATCCTCGTGTACGATAAATTGTTTGTTTACGTTTGAAACCGTCATGATCATCAATAGCAATGTCCACACTGTGCAGTGTGCACTTTCGTCTTCAATTTTTGTTGTCTTCTTTCATTCAACTGTCGTATTGGCGTATTCAATAATTGAATGCGTCAACGAACGCAACGCCAACATTGTCATTAAAGAACAAAGCGAAAGTTTTGGATACGGTAAGAGGGTATGCGTCGCGGGCATGCCTCACGTTCGCTGTTGACTGCGCTATAACGCATACCTTTGATGAACAAAAAAAGGCACAGTGTGGACATAGCTATTCATCAATCATCACTTTTCACCTGTGCGTCTAGCATGCGCGTACAACTGGATATCTGAATCTCGTATAGTTAATAAAGTTATATTTGTCGATATCGACTTGTCAAAATCATTTTTTAATATTATGTCGATAGATTTTGACGACAGATCTACACGAGAAAAAAATGTATGTCATGTTAGGGTCAATAGAGATGAAGAGACAAACAATCAAACATCGAGAAAACAATATGTAGACAAAATTTTCTCGTTTGCGCATCTTAGGCCAGCTTTAAGATTCGACTACAGCTTACCTGGAATGGAAGGATGTCTGCCAGAAACTGCTGTTAGCAGTGAGACCGCCCGTTTGTACAAATCCATACTAATATTATAAATGCGAAAGTGTGGCAGTCTGTTTGTCTGTGTCTGTCTGTCTTTGAGTTTGTTTTTTCATATTTTTATTTTTTACCTCTTCGTGCCTGAACTAACCCAATTTAGGTGAAATTTGGCAAGGATGAGTATACTTTAAGGCTCCTGACATATTATATTTTTCTACAACAAAATAAATGTATGTATGTCCTTTATCTACAAAAAAAAAGTATAGTTACGGCGCGATAAGCCAATTTCGGCGCAATAGAATTTGAGGGCGTCATTTACTTTTCCTTAAGGCCTGTATTCACTTTGATTAGTGATAAGTGCAGGCGAGTAGTGCAGGTGATTAGTAATCAGGAGAAAGTAAGTGTTCACAGCGACTGATTAGTGCAAGTCCTTTATTTTCTCCTAATCACTAATCACTCGTACTAATCACCTGCGATGACACTAATTAAAGTGAATACAGGCTCTAATATTTTAACTAGATGTGGCCTAGCGGTTTGGGCGTAAAGAGTTAATAGACATGCAGACAGACCAATTTATACCGACAAAAGTTGTATTTTAGGTTTGGTTTAAAGTTGTTTAATTAACAAAGCATTAATTCTAATCTATTCTATACATTCTAGTGTAGTGTGATTAGTGATTGCACATATTAATGTAACTGTGTTTACGTAGTATTATCCATCAATTTTTTATGTTTCAAATGTAATCGTCATGAATGTAAATCTCATGAACATGAGGTAATAAAGCTAAAATAATGGAGGCAAAACCTTTCAGACAAAAGCCTCCGATGGCAACCATGGAAACGAGGCAACCTTCCAAAAGTCGAGTATACAATGATAACCGTCCTGGCAACCAGCCATATAATATCCTGCGACTTATTTTACTTAGTGCATAAAAGCGTTGTACTTCATTTAGGAAGCGTATTGTGAATGTATTTTGTCGTGTAAATAGTGCAATTGAAAATATCCTTTTTGTAGTGTGTTCTTATTCATATCTATGTACAGTTCGACAAGCCTTTAAATGAACGTGGAGAGAGAAGGAACTAACGCTTCTATCATACAAAAACGTCATTTTTGACATGTGTTTGACAGTTCTCCTTTACCAGCAGCGCCCTGTTCACATTCATTTAGAGCCTTGGAGCACTATAAATACAGATTTGGCCCTTTAGCTTATGGCGCTTTTTCTGTCATGCGTAGTGCGCGGATTTGGTCCGCATGCGGGTCCATCCAACATGCTCCTGGCCTGGCCCACGTGACAGAAAAACATCTATGTGATGATAGGATGCAGGCCAGATCGGCGCGTCACGCAGATTGTCACGCATGCAAGGCAATTAACCCTGGAGTGGTCGCGCACCTGAATGGGACGGGAGTGGTCGCGCGGACTACATACGTAGTCCAATTTAAAATAAAGATAAAAACATGTTAAATAATAGTTTATTTATTTTACTTATTAAAATATAATAAGTATATACATCCTAAATAGGAAAAAACAACAAAAATTAATTACGACCTCTGTATTAAAAGTAATTAAAATAACAAAAATAAAGAGCTTGACTGCGCTTGATACTCTTCGCTATCGCCATCGACTTCATTCAACCACGCCTCAATGTATGCAGCTTGTCGTTCGGCTATTTTTTATCTAAAAATATAAAGGAATGTTATTTTAAAACAAATCAAAATTATAAAACAGAGTTTATTTTACTAGTATATATTAATATAATATTAAAATACTTATACGGAAATTTAAAAAAAATTACCAAAAAGATTACTTACGTGATGGGTCGCGCGGACTACACCTGTAGTCCACGATATTTGAGGGGCTATTGCGTCATGAAAATACGCGACAGGGGCTTGCGCTGCACTGAATGTGTAGCTAGATAGGTCATTTGAAAGTACCTTGAGGCGCAAGAGACGCACGCTTATAGTTTTTGAGAAATTTTTGATTTTGTTTACGTGGACTACATAATATGTAGTCCACGCGACCACTCCAGGGTTAAACACCATAAGATCAGCGGGGCTAAAATGGTCGCTTTGGAGAATCATAATAATATGATTCATTTATTTTTAATTGCAAAATGGTCACCCTGGGGCCTGCTTGCAATTCATATCTAGTAATTGGTGCTAATTTGGCATTCGTCAGTTTGACAGTTTTGACAATTCATTTGCTGAATTGATTGAGAGTAATTGCTAAAATATGTAACCATATTTTAGCCCCGCAGTTAAGGGCCTTATCACACTGGCGATTAGCGAGCGGTTTCAAAGCGACGCGATTGCGCAGCGCACACGCCGCGACAGCGCAACGGCGTCGCGGCGTGGTGTGGACGCCATTTTGTACACTCGTCTAGGGAATTCCCTAGACAAGTGTACAAAATGGAGTCCACTCGTCTAGGGAATTCCCTAGACGAGTGTACAAAGTGGCGTCCACGCCACGCCGCGACGACGCTGCGCTGCGCAATCGCGTCGCTTTGAAATCGCTCGCTAATCGCCAGTGTGATAAGACCCTAATACCCTGTTGCATTGCGAAACCTGACGGTATACACATTACTATAAGTACATTGACTTCTTTAAAGTCAAAGTACTGGTAGTTATTTCTGTTGTGATAAAATTCTGTCGATAAAAAAGCGAAGTTAGAAATAGATTGAGATTGTTATAAGCTCTGTAATTTTCAGGCACGTAACCCCAAAAAATCCAATTTCCACACGCTTAAAAAGTCAAAAACCTTTAAGCACGTGTTCCCTGCATTTGCCTCTCCGTTTAAAGTAATTGCGATCAAATGAACCGAAATCCACGAAATAACTTCGAATCCAACTCGCTCGGGTTCGACATCCTTTATTACAGACTGGAATAATGGTTTGGAGTTATCATTATCTTGTTTAAATCATTTTCTTTTCTTCTTTTCTCTGTTTAAGCTATTGCATAGCTTTTATCGCGGGCTTTGAGCGACCGAATTAAGAAATTCCGGAACGAAAAAAACCTAACACCCTCACTCATTGTGGCGAAGTGCGTAATTGCCAGACTTCGACGGTGTTTGTGTGCTTGTGACTAGACATAATAATATACGAATTAAAATTGCATAAGTTGATAAAAATGCTATGCAATAGCTTTACCGCAGCAGTCCGCGAGTTTAAGGCATTTTTTTTTTGGCGTTATGAATTCAGAATATTATGCGAAGAAAAATTTTGCAGAAACAAAACATTTCAAACACTAGAGTGGTGTTACTACATTTCACTTGGAGTGATGGGCTTAAGAAATTGTTTTGTGGGGTAGAAATTGTTCGCGATGCAAGTTAATTCTTCATCGGACTTACCTAAACCCTTTGATATTTTGTGGAAGAAAACACGCAAATTAACTCCTTATTACGTTCAAATAAGAGTGCGACGAAACCTTAAGTAAAATTGTTTGAAAATGGAGCAGGTGTGCACTTTTATATTTTTAAAGTGCGCTTGCTACGCGATAATGTAGCTTATTATTGCGTTATAAAGGCGATGCTGCCCGCGCGTACAAAATTGTTAAGATAAGGCGATTGCAAGACGGCCAGACCAAAATAGGCTTTTTTACGATCGTGGTAAGGATCGTCTTCAGCTGCTGATTTGTTTTATTCGATGCACCCTTGCGGACAAGCCCTGCCATAGAATTAGAGAATACCGAAGTGAATGCGCTAGTTTACAGAATTTGAATTCAAAGAAACTTTACTGTAATATTGAGGACAGAATCGAACTTGGAAATATTCAAAATCAGTAGGATTTCCTAAAATTGACTTAGGTATTCCATGTACTTACTTATCCTAATTTTTGCACATATTTTTTATGAACAACTCATAATATCCTATCGAAAATACTGGCGAGAGAATCTGCATCCCACTGGGTACTTATGAGAGAGAAAGGAATATAGAGTGGTCTAGTGTACTGCGCACACACTTGGGCACTATAAAATTACTCCTGCGTAACTGGCCTAGTTTCAATAAAACTGGCCACCGTCACCGAAACCGGTGTGGGAGTTATTATTATTAATATCGTATCGTGCAGTATAATTCTTATAACTAAAGCTCCTTATTTTTAAATAAAAAACACACAAATGCATAAAAACTGATTTTAAATGTTGTTGTTCTTAGAATTTAATTTATACTTACTTTTTCATTTAATCTCAGCATGTAAAATTTATTATTTTTGTTATCTAGGATTCACCTTTAGGTGTTAGGTAAGTTATCTTTATTTGCATTTTAAATACAAGTCATATATTTTGAGGTAGCAAAATTATATTATAAGCAAAATCGTTGTTATAATGCAAATAGCAATATTGCACTTGTACTTGTGTAGTGCCAAGTTGGCTAGAAATTCGTTGTTCAGCTTATCACGTAATTTAAAAACTATGTTTATACTCAAGCTCCGTTACTAATAAAATCATCTAATAACTATACAAGGTTTACTTGTCTTTGCCTAGAATATTGGAAACGTCACATGACAGATAAAGAGTATTTAAATGCATTTATTTTTTTAAATACGTATAGAATAAGGTTATATAGGGTTTGGTACTAGTTACTACTTAAACTCTTATAAAGGCCTTAAAAGCCATACTTACTATATATTTATAAAAGGATTGTCTGTCAGCAGCAGCTGTAGCGATTTGAATAAAATTTGATGAGGTGGAACCAGTATGAGCTATTGTTATCCCGAAAAACAGCGGGAACCTACATTTTTGCAAGAGGCGTTGCAAACACATAATTATTGTATACTAATTATGTAATAACTAATAAGTAAAATATAATATAGCTTATTACAAATTCAAGATCCGTCAAACGTAATTAAAGATACGTTCATAATAAGCTATTGACGTATCATACCTGAACACTAAGGACGTCGCTTACTAAGAACTGCATACATAAATGTACAACATTGTAAACTGAAGTTACCCAATAAGGTAGGACCGAACGAGACGTCATTAAATTGCAGTGGAGCATTGCGAAACTTCACTTCTAGTCTATATCTCGACATTGCGACACAGTCACATAGTTCTGCTGCAGTGTAGTGTGATTTGTTTTATACCATTTCACATCAAGGATCGATTCAGACCGCAACGCGACGAGACGAGGCGAGGCGCGGCGCGGCATAAATTTGTACGGATTTGACAGATGTCAATTGCGTGAGACGTCTTGCGAATCTGTCAAATTCATATTTTAGAAATGCATCTACGCGTAGCTGCACTGCATCGTAGAACAGTTTTACCTATAGCGCACTACTGTTAGTTTTGCATTACAATAAATTTTGTCAAAACGCCTAATCAAGAATTAATTACTAGTACTGGAGTACATTCTTTTCTAGCTCCGCTGCCGCTTAATAGGTGTCCACCCTGTGCCTTTTTCTGTTCATCAAGGGCATGCGTTATAGCGCAGTTAACAGCGAACGTGAGGCATGCCCGCGACGCAGGACGCACGCCCTCTGACCGTTTCCAAAACTTCAAAAATGACAATGTTGGCGTTGCGTTCGTTGACGCATTCAGGTTGAATGAAAGAAAATGACGAAAATTTAAGACGAAAGCGCATAATGTGGACATAGCTAATGGGGTTTGGTTCATAATTATTATGATTACATACAATTTAAATTTACCTCAATCCGACGCAGAGGACCTTTAGTGCGGTCTTACCGTAAATCTGTCAGCAATTTTTTGCAGTTTTCATTTGCGCCAATATTAGAGCGCGATATCTCTACTCTCTAGTATGGTACGTCAATGTAAGCTTTGTTCACCTGTCGACAGTCGCAGCAGGGCGGGGCTTTCTAATGTAAATTGGTATGTATACGTTTATGCTAATTGGCCTCAAATATATAAGGAAGCATTAGGTTAACGTATTCCTGAAAGCCTAAATTAACATAAATATTAAAGTAATTTCGTTGAACGTGCGTGCGAGAGGGATAGCCTTACAATTGAAATTGGAGGCACGAGGATCCAGGATTCAATCTTATTATTTTTTTAATTTTAAATTTGAAAATCCTGCAGATACCTTACATTTTATTGTAAAACCTAACTATGTCAATGTAAATTTTCATAAATTCAGTAGAATCAGACTTTTATGACTAAAACGTATAAACAATGTGGATATACGGGTAATTTTTTACCGGAATACCAATACCAAAATACACCAACTAAATTAATTATACTGCTCTATAATAGAGAGATACTTACCTACCTGCTGAGTGCTAATGTCACTACTTTGGTTGCGCTCTATCTATATTACGCCGCATCGAAATTCATTTATTGCGCTGTAAGGGTTGATTCAGACCGCAACGCGACGCGTAGATGCATTTCTAAATTTGTATGGATTTGACAGATTTGCAAGACGTCTCACGCAATTGAAATCTGTCAAATCCATACAAATTTAGAAATGCATATCTACGCGTCGCGTTGCGGTCTGAATTTACCCTAACTGTAAATTTTGCCGCGACAAAATATGTCCAAAATATTTCCTATGTCCTTTCCCGGATCTTAAAAGTATCTCATGCCAAATTTCATATTAATCGGTTTAGTCGTTTAATCGCGAAGAGGTAACAAACAGACAGACATAGTGTGATAGACAGACATACTTAATATTAAGACTTAAGTTCCAAAAATGTATTTATTGTATTAGTAATTTAATTAAACATCTGTAAGGATAACATTTGCACTATTTCTTCCACTTCTCAGAAACTGGAGTATCGTTTCCAGGGAAGTGTGATCGGCGACAGGATAAAATGGGTCAGCACTATTAATACCAATCGATACCGACTTAGTTGTAAATATTTACACAGGTCGACAAATCCATAAAATTAGCTAGGCTTGAATCGTAGAGTTCTGCGATTGTAGGATTGAGCTAAAAGGACTGATCAGTTTTTGTAAAGAATTGCTCAGTATATAGGAGAGACCTGTACAGTATTCGTAGCGAACTGCACAGTTTTTTTCACAGAACTGTACAGTTTTTCGAAGAGAGCTGTACAGTTTTCATGGAGAACTACAGTTTTTTTTACAGAACTGAATTTTTTTTTGAAGAGAACTGTACGGTTTTCGTAGAGAACTACAAAGTAGAGAGCTGCACAGTTTTTTTGTACATTTTTATCAGCTGTACAGTCCTCTAAAGCACTTTAACTTAAAAAATGTCATCAAAACTAGTCCAGCCGTTTAGGAGTTTCATTAACCCTCAAACAAAATATGTATGTTTTTAAAGAAGAGGATTATATAAAATTAGATATTCTATTTTAGGCAAGTGACTTTCTTTTACTCTAAAATAACATGATATCATTTCCAATACACCACATTTTCGCAACATCAAGTTGTATGAAAAACATCCAAACTGACAAATTATGTTACTTACACGTTCGGTTACTAATATAAAACACCGAAAATAGATTCCGTGTGTCTGAGCGAAGAGTTTTTTGTTATAAAATAAAGGTATTCCATCTTACTTTTGTTAAGAATCCTCCCACAATATAGATTTTATTAGTAAAGATGAGCCACTCAACACATTTTTTGTATCCGACTACAGAAAAGTCAAAATTTGTTCGTAGCTATTGCGTATATTATAGCGTGTATTTGCCGTAGCTTTTTAACTACTTATCCCATTTTAATGAGGCTTGGTGAACACAAATATTTCAATACTAAGATTTGGCAAATTGTTTCAAAGGTTCTCGAGTTATAACTAGAGTTACAATGTCGAAAATTCATTTTTATTTCTGTAGAAGATTATTATATTTGCTGAGGTAATTTATTACCAAGTAAAAAATATAAATTCTTGTGGTCTGGAGTGTCGGGTTATGGTAAGCTGACATATTTTGTCGTCCGTCGGCGTGTCTTCCAGAGTCCAGGGGACTTTTAAACTGAATGTAGCCTACCACACATTCCTATCACTGCAACTCCTTGCAGCTAAAATTTTCCTTAGCTATTGACTATTAAGTACCTAGTGCCCCAGTACGAAGACATTGTGTGAACAAGCAGAACCTGTCTTTAGTGCTAATGTGAATTCTTTCACTGACGTCTAGTCAAAGATCGATACTAATCTTATTAGTGTTATAAATGGGAAAAAGTGATTGGAATTTTGTTACTTGAAATGGTTAGAAAAGTAATAAGTAGACTCAAAGATGGATTTCCGTTTAGATTCTCACATTACCTCTTTGTAATTTGCGCACATATTTTTCACAATTGAAGACATGAATGAAGTGGGTAACTAACATTTTATATTAAACATAAGTAAAATATCTCATTTTCATTTTTATTCTTTGAAAAAATATTGTAACTTACCTACTTCATAATCTGGATTATTATAATATCTGGTTGTACACAAAATTCAAGTCTTTTTTTTCAATTCATTTTCTTGTTCCTAAAACCTCCATTTATGCAATAGTTTTCAAATTTCTAATTACCGAATTCATCCACTTAATAATATTAAGTGGAAGTGAAGAGAGTGAAGTGGAAGTGGAATCTTACGTTTTATGAGATTGAAGACATATTACGTCTTCAATCTCATAAAACGTAAGAATAGTATGTCCTCGAACTTCTAATCTGTATCTGTGTCCAATTCCATGAGTCGTACAAACTTCGCCGGATTTCTACGATGGTACTGTATGATTTTAGATTACGAGTAACACAGGCATAGATCAAGATAGATACTGCATTTCCCTCCATTTGTATGAAAACGAGCGTGCCATTATTCTATTCGAATTTCTACAGCTCAATACAGCACAATTAGGATTTTTTCAATCCGATTAGCTATGTCTACATTAGGCGCTTTCGTCTTCAATTTTCGTCATCTTCTTTCATTCAACTTTCGTTTTGACGCATTCAATTATTGAACGCAACGCCAACATTGTCATTTTTGAAGTTTTGGATACTGTCAGAGGGCATGCCTCGCGGGCATGCCTCACGTTCTTGTCGAACAGAAAAAGGCACAGTGTGGACAAAGCCAATTGACGTCCGATTTCGATAACGGTGGAGCGCAGACTAAAGAACAGGCTTTCGAAAGACGAGTATTGCTCGTCGTTTCGGAACGCGATATGGCATGCGAAGTACATACACATGCCGGATATTTATCTTGATCTGTCTGTGACGAGTACCTAATTATATAGTTCGTTAGCACGGTCGCACCGAGAAATTGGACTTTTAACCTATCAAATTTCATTTATTTATTTATTGTAAAGGCACCCATAACCTACTTGTGAGATTGAGATAGCATGTGCGTGAAAGAGACAAGAATAGTTAAACAGTGCAATATGCAGTTTATACACTTTAAGGTACATTTAGAGTTTACAACATATTTTAAACAACAGTGTTGTTTATCTACAAAGTGTCACAATGTAAATTAATTATTATCTTCACTATACGAATAATAATAGTTTTTTATTATTTGACGACCTCTGTGGCTCAATTGGTTGAGTGTGTGGCAGCTCAAGCCAGGGTACGTGGATTCGAAACCCGCCGACGGAACAAAGTTTTCAATGTTCCGTTTCAATATGTATTAAATAATATGCGTATGCGGCATGATATTATATTAAAAATCTTAAATATAATATATTGTAAGGTATAAAAGTATTAAATATATTTCCGTTGTCTGGTACCTGTAACACAAGTTCTTCATGTACTTAGCACGGGGCCAGGCTGACGTGGTCTGAAGCGTCCATAGATATTATATTAGCATTTTTATATTCGTAGTCTTCGCTATATTATCTTTGACACAGCTTAACTATTAAAAACAACGGCACTCCCAAAGTGCAGGCCGCAAGTGAAAACGAAAATAAGACAATCTTGTGACGTTTTGGCCAATCAAAATTCACAACGTTTTTGACTGGTTTGGTTGGTTTGGTTTAGCTGGTCTAAGCCATTGGATCGGTCTATAGCAAAATGATTTTTTGAACTATGTTTTATTAAGAAAACATTCAACTTGCGTTTCTCTGGTATGAAAGTTTTAATTAAATACTAAAACCCACTAAAACCACAACGAAGTCACATTACGAGGTGTTTCTGGTGGTATTTAGTCACTTATCGATTTCCAGATTTATATCTGGCCTTAGTATCTTTCCGGATCAGCCCATTTTACTTCATCTCTCCGTAAGCATTTGATTAAATTAAGTAAACGGCTAAATTAGAGAGACGCCATTAAAATTAGATTGAGTTTATGACTTACGTAAAAGACTCAACGTCCTATAAAAAGTTAAGGCGACGCCTTGATAATTTGGCTGTACTAGCGATATCGATTTTTCTCAGCAATGACTAAAGCTAAGAAATAAAAGTTCATTGTCAGTATTCATCATGTCTTTGTCTTTGAATTACCCATAGCATAACACGATTGGTCAACTTTTATAACACAGAATAATCAATCAAAAATAGCTCTGTAAAAAAAGGGATTCCTATTTTGCCAATAGAGGAGCGTGATTTAAGGTTCCAAAATTTGTAAATAAATTCGTTCAAGCATACACTTTAATTTGCCCATAGCATAAATGAAATGTATTTATGGTTTTTAAATTACGCGACAAAAGCCATTTTGTCGCTACGCCCTTTCCATTTTTTGCTGTTCCATTGCTTGTTTTCTATGAGAGGCCGGCCCGGCAAAAACAAGCAATCTAAAACATATCCAACACGGTTTTTTACTTTAACGCGGCGTCACCTTAAAGTACGCGGGTTTTAAGTCCGCGAACTTACTCGGCTCGCGTCGGTGTCACACGAGAATCGCTCATACTGGATTACCATGCCCCCAGGCTCGCGGCTCGCGGCTCTTTGCTGACACACAGGCGATTAAAATCGTCGAGCCATAAGTCCGCGTACTTACTCGTACGTCTGTCACCCCTTTAAGGGCATTTTCTTCTCTAACTGAATTCTTATCTTAGCTCAGTGCGACTCGGCATAATGTGTAATGCATGTGTACGTATTGTGTAAATGGCTGCAGGTTTACATTTTTCTGGTCTGAATTACTACTAGAATAATGTACTGGAATGGACATTGAAATGCTTTGGATTGCATTGCATTCCACATTAACGTAATCTTTACTTCATTCATCAGCTTGCTTACAAAAGTAATTAAACAACTTGTTTCGAAAACTACATATTTTAATGAATCGGTCATATTTTAATAAAAGTCGGTCGTCCGTCCCACTGGGTTATAAGAGTAAAGGAATAGAGAGTGCTCTGGTGTACTGCGCACACACTTGGGCACTATAAAATCACTCCTGCGTAACTGGCCGTTTCAATAAAGCCGGCCACCGTCACCTAAACCGGTGTGAGAGTTATTATATTTAATTGAAAAAGTATAAATGTATTTTAATGCAAACATATCGTATGTTTAAAACAAACACTATTTTCATTAATTTATATAGCGAAAATGTTTATTTTATAGCAATTTGCGCCACAATACAGAAGTTCGAAACAGTTTGGAAGTTGGGCTATCAATTCGGCCGATAATCAGCAATTCTGAAGTTAGATTGTGTTGAAACGGCGGTATGCGTTTACCTCCATTTAAAATAACTTTTATTATTATTAGTCTAAACGGCCGGTAGCCGATTTTGGCTATTGCCGGCTATAACCGACTATAACTGACTATAACTAGCTATAACTGTCTGTAACTGGTTATAACGGGCGTTGTGGGCTTCAATTAGCCATTTACAAAGTACATTTGAGGTTTATTATGTAACGTTCTTATTTCAAAAATACGTTGCTTTTAATAATTATTTATTATTTTTATGTATGCGGTCTACTACGAGTACGAAAACAGTTTTTTTTATTAAAGAGTTATAACTTTATAACTAGCCAGAGCTGAAACTATTAATGTGTTGCTCTAATAAATGACCTCACAATCCATTACGTGTTTTTGCGATAGGTTTATATAAACAAACTTACATAATATTATGATATTCGCGCGGTGTAGCCGCCAAACCGCGCGTTTAGGCGGACGCATATTATAAATCCAGTCAGTTTCAGAAAACGGCGATGATAATGATGAAAAACAATACAAACTTCCCCCGTCGTATTTATGTCAAAGTAATTTAGCCAATAACAAAATATTCGTAATAGTATTTCTGTACGGGAAATATCGAGGGTACATTCCGTTGGATAATAATTTAATAATAACGATCTTGTACAGTATTTGATGTATTTTTATAACTTCGTAACATACTTATTGTATTAATATGCCTTTGTGGCTCAGTAGTTTAGAGCGTGGCTCTTGACTTGGAGGTCGTAGGTTCGATTCCCACGTTGGTCCTGCGCCTGATCTCTCGCCAGTCGTGTCGGTCGTCCGTCCCACTTTGTTATGAGAGTAAAAAGGAATAGAGAGGGCTCTTGTATACTGCGCACACGGAGTTATTATTCTTGCATTGCTTCTGTGGTTCAGTAGTTTAGAGTGTGGCTCTTGACAGGCCATGAGATTACCGCATCGAATGAGCATGTAAGTCGGTCTTGTGCCCGATCTGTCGCTAACCAGCATGGTTATCCATTAAGGTCCAACGTAAAGAGTGCCTTTACACGCGAGTAGAAAAAAACACGCGCACTTGCTCTGAACGCAATTTACGATTGAAAGAGTTACTTAATTAATTGGGAACCGGCAAGCTACACCGCAAATCTGTCAATTCTATGTGTATCTTCTTGTGTGGTAAAGAAAGTTAATGTTAGTAATTAATATGTCAAAAAATGCATCCAATGAGGGTTGTTGAAATTCTATTTGCCACCAGGTGCTGCTATGTAGCCTTAGGGTATGTCGTGTCAAACTGCTGTCATATGTCACGATATAGCTGTCATGTGTCACAATAATACATGTGAATAGTGCTATCATTCAAAGCTGAAAAGCGTAACTGCTTTAATTATAACAACTTGTAGATAGGCCTGGACGCTCTTGAAACACAAAATTAAAGGGATATATTCATTTTAATTAAATTTCTGTTGAAAGGTTGATGATAGAAATTCAGATGGTGTGTAGAAATGTACAAGATATTATTAGCTTTTTCTCGTGGCTCTACGCGAATCATCAATTATTATTATTATGTCAAAACTACTTTAGTGGCCTTGAATGTGCACTTTTGTTATGGTAAACACCTTAGTCACGTGACCTGATCAAAACTTCCTAAGAAGCAGGATGACCGCCATGTGGGTGCGACGTAAAAGAGAAGCTAATATCTCCCTCTTCATCTATCGTGAGACCAAAAATGTATGCCTCATTAAATAGCAAGAAAATTAGTTTCTGGCTTGTTTAATGCATTGCATTGCGGCACCATGATTCAACTGACCTTAAAAAGTCAGCGTCCACGCACTGTAACGTAGCGATGTGACTTTACCCTAAAACTGTAAATGCTTTAACGTACTCCTGCGTGAGTCATTAATCACACACTCCACGGAAAAGGGCTTCTTATGAAAATGTCGCGAAATATTAACTCTTCCACAGGTTTTTTATAATTTCTAGAAAAATGAGTAGAAAAAACGCTGGATGTATTAAGGACTCAATTCTCGTTACTCAAATATAGCTTCACTAGCTGACAATCACACACACATCCACACACACACACACACAGGCGGAAACCAAAAAAGGCATATAGCCTGTTTTGGTTTAACTGCTCGCACTCCCGGAGAGCAACCTTGCTTTTGAAATGACTAATGCAACGCACCTACAATACCCCAATCTTACCTTTTCTTTCAATCAAGCTATGTCTATCTTTCCATCAAGAAAGAAATAAATAATTAGAGAACAGATAAGAAAAAAGAAATAAATAGAAAGCCAAATGAGTTACCTCTTATAAAATACCTGCATCTAGTTCTTATACTTTAGACCAAACAAAAATCTAACACTTAACTTTGTCGGCATCCTCAATAGACTAAGTCATTACTTAGAACTTTACCGGTCTAGAGCGATGTTAGGTCTAAGTTATTTACTAAGTGAAGTCCTGTTTATTTTGCTCTTCGGGTTAAGAGGTTAAGGAACTTGCAATGGTCTAGGTTTTAAGTACTTTGCATGTTTGAACCTAGGTTTTCAATATGCTGACCTTAGCTTTGTTTAATTCTGAGACAAAGATATCAAGATTAATAAGCTATTCAGACAATGGCTTGTCGTTGAATCTTAATAACTCATTCATAAATAAATATAATTGAATGTATTCTAAACATAAGTTGACGACGTGTAAATAAAAGCATATTAATATATTTTAAGGTTTAATTAAAAATATGAATAAAGCGAAAATATCTATCATATAAATGCAAAGATATCAAGTTTTGAAAATACAATAATAATAATAATATTTATGGACGCTTTACACAACGTCAGTCTGGCCCCTTGCTAAGTCCAAGGACTTGTGTTACGGGGACCAGACAACAGAAATATATTTATATAATATATTTAGAAATATTTTTATACTATACATATTATATTTAAGATTTTTATTACATGATACACATAATATTTTAATACACATCCATGATTCAGGAACCTTGAAAACTTTTTGTTCTGTCCGTCGGCGGGATTCGAACCCGCGACCCCCGGCTTGAACTACCAACAGCCCACCAACTGAGCCACAGAGGTCGTCAAACTCTGTGGCTCAGTTGCTGGTTACGTCAGCAATGCGCTACGCATACAATATATCGCGACGTAATTTCGGCATGGTGTGTCATCGGTTATTTAAAATACGTTGCAGGTCATGCATCATGCCAAACTTCGGCCGCGTATTTTCGGTCTAGTGTAAATACACTAGGCCGAAAATACGCGGCCTCGAACTCGAACTCGAACTCGAACTCGAACTCGAACTCGAACTGGAACTCGAACTCGAACTCGAATTGATTGTAAGGGTTTCGATTAATAAAAAAAATCGATTTTCATAAAAAATGGGTTAAAATTTTAATCGATTGTAAGGGTTTCGATTAATTAAAAAAATTGATTTTTTAATAATCGGTTTTCATAAAAAATAGTCAATAATCAAGTTTTCACTTCTGCCGGCACTCCCGGAGTGCAACCCGTCTTTTTAGGGTTCCGCACCCAAAGGGTAAAAACGGGACCCTATTACTGAGAGTTAGATGTCTGTCCGTCTGTCTCCAGGCTGTAACTCAAGAACGGTAATAGCTAGAGAGTTGAAATTTTCACAGATTATGTATTTCTGTTGCCGCTATAACAACAAATACTAAAAACAAAAAAATTAAATATTTAAGGGGGGGCTCCCATACAACAAACATAATTTTTCAAACTTCAACTTTCAAACAAATTTTTTGCTCGGCATCAACGATGACAACAAGTTGGCACTTGAAATTTTCACAAAAGCCTTAATTATATGTGTACTTTAATAATTAAAAATAATATTTAAATAAAATATTAATTTAAGGGGGGCTCCCATACAAAAAACGCAATTTTTGGCCTATTTTTGCTCTATAACGGTACGGAACCCTTCGTGCGCGAGTCCGACTCGCACTTGGCCGATTTTTTTTATTTAACTGACATCAAAACAAACTTTCCTTTAACAAAACAAACAAAACCAGAGTCATGATAAGACATTAAAACTTTTGGCACTTGCAGCATGATAGCACAATATGATGATGATGATTACAATATGCGATTGCTGCCGCGAGCTATCCCCAAGGTGTTCGATAAATTCCCTTATTCTTTAATAGCTTTCCGCAAACATTCACGTACTTTATATCGAGTGCGATTCCGCAAACCAATTATAGATTTTTTATTTATTTAAACGTATATTCCTTTGTCATACGTGGAAGGAAAATATGTAGATTTAAAAAATGTAATTATAAATTTAAATATTGGTATGTTGTGCTTTAATTGTGTTTTTGTTAGTAAGCTATAAGAATATCATGATAGTGTCTAAAGTGATTTTTTTGTTAAGTTTTTAATACGGTATCATGCTACGAAGTGTAGAGCCTCTACGTGTATGCTACGAAGTGTAGAGCATCTACGAATATTCTACGAAGTGTTGAACTTCTACGTATATGCTACGAGCAGGCTACGAAGTATAGAGCCTCTACATACATATTATTATATGCAACGAAGTGTAGAGCATCTACGAATATGCTACGAAGCGTAGAATCTCTACGTATAAGCTACGAAGTGTAGAGCCTCCATGTATATGCTACGAAGTGTAGAGCCTCTACGTATATGCTACGAAGTGTAGAGCCTCTACGAATATTCTACGAAGTGTTGAACTTCTACGTATATGCTACGAGCAGGCTACGAAGTATAGAGCCTCTACGTACATATTATTATATGCAACGAAGTGTATAGCATCTACGAATATGCTACGAAGCGTAGAATCTCTACGTATAAGCTACGAAGTGTAGAGCCTCCATGTATATGCTACGAAGTGTAGAGCCTCTACGTATATGCTACGAAATGTAGAGCATCTACGTATATGCTACGAAGTGTAGAGCATCTACGTATATGCTACGAACAGGCTACGAAGTGTAGAGCCTCTACGTATATGCTACGAAATGTAGAGCATCTACGTATATGCTACGAAGTGTAGAGCATCTACGTATATGCTACGAACAGGCTACGAAGTGTAGAGCCTCTACGTATATGCTACGAAGTGTAGAGCCTCTACGTATATGCTACGAAGTGTAGAGCATCTACGTATATGCTACGAAGTAGCTTATTCGTAGCTTAACTAGCAATGCTTCCGTGCTCCTATACTAAAAATTGCTTCCACACAGACTTGACTATGTCAGTCAGAATTTATTTTATGCTTATTAATCATGGGGAACAGATATTGTTATTATAAAAAAAGAAACACTAGAAGTTTAATACGTATACACTCGTATGTATTAAACTTCTATCATAGAAGTACGAAAGCATTGATTGTACGTCATTTTCATTCATACATTTTCATACTTATAGCGAATATGACTGAATCCACCATAATGACTTACTAATATATTTTATATTAAGAACGCACAGTGTATGCTCGCTGTAATCTGTGTACACAATGTTTTATATACCATTGCCTAGCTTTTATCACGGGCTTTGAGCGCGGCGAACGAATCAAGAAATTCCGTAATGAAAAAAACCTAACACACCCTACTCCGGCCGGCACAGCAGTGCGGAGCGGTGCGGCAATGTCGTACATCACCTATCGGCGACTAGACGTATGCGAATCATTATTGCATTAGTTGATAAAAATGCAAAAGTTTTACTGCGGCATTCCCCGAGTGCCACGCGCTTTTTTTTACTTTATTAGTCGCAGTTGAAAGTTTTCTGTTTATTCTTTGTCATTACAACAGGAACAGCATTAGCAGCTAAATTACAGATAGCGCTCTGTCGGCGTTAATATTTATCACCCCTCGTATTTCACTACTTCAAAATTACTTTCATAAAAACTAAACATTTATTACAAAAGACGTTTAAAGTACGCTTCTTTAATTTACATCTACTAAGCATATATATATTTAGTTTATGTAAATTAAAATTGTGTATGGAGTCTAAGGTTTTATGTAATATTATATGTCGTGTAAAATTCAAAAGAATAATATAGGATTTTTTTTCGTGATCTCAAAATATCACATTTGTGTTATTAAATTTCAAATATTAACACTAATTATTAAAAACACGTTATTTATTTAAAGTATCTAATTGATGTACAATCATTATAATTTGAATGAAAATTACATTTAAAAAATTCACTGTGTGGCAAGAATAAACACAAAAAATCGGCCAAGTACGAGTTGTACTCGCGCACGAAGGGTTCCGTACCACTTCAGAGCAAAAATGGGCAAAAAATTGTATTTTTTGTATGGGAGACCCCCTTAATTATATAATTTAATTTAATTTTATTATTAATTATTAAAGTACAAATACAATTAAGTATTTTGTGAACATTTCAATTGCCTATGTGTTGCCGTTATTGATTAAGAGCAAAAATAGCAAAAAAAACACGTAGGTTGTATGGGAGCCCCCTTATAGCCCCCTAAATTTATTTTGTTATTAGTATTTGTTGCTATAGCGGCAACAGATATACACAATCTGTGAAAATTTCAGAAGTCTAGCTATAGCGGTTTTTGAGTTACAGCCTGGTGACAGACAGACGGACAGACGGACAGACGGACAGACGGACAGACGGACAGACGGACAGACGGACAGACATTGAAGTCTTAGTAATAGGGTCCCGTTTTTACCCATTGGGTACGGAACCCCTAAAATACAGTATTCACTATATCATCAAGATATTAAAATCTGTTCGATCTAATTAAAATCAAAATATTACCTATGTTGATAAGATTAAGCCAAACAAGATTTATGTTTGGCTTAATTCTAAAAAAATCATGTCATTTTTACACTACTATAAAAATCGAAATGTAATGTAAAATACTTGTAAGAGGTATCCGATATGAATTCCAAAAAGTCGAAAATGTGCATTGAAATTACTTTACCCAAAAAGTCGGAAAATTCCGGAATTCCGCTGGTTCCGGGTGCGCGGCGCGCCGCAGTCTCGCGCCGGCCCCGACCTCGAGCGCTCGTGCTGTGTGTGTGTTGTGTTGTGCATTTGAATTTGGAATACTCTAATGTAAGTCGATTTTGCCGAATTTTCGGGATCTCGGGTATGAATTTTTCCGTAATTTTGGTTTTTTTTTTATTGTGAATTAAATTTTGTGTATTTTAAAATTTAAGTTGGTCTAAGAATAAAAGTGTGTAAATTCGATGGAATTAAAAGTTTTAGACGTTTCACATATATTATGACATGTATTTAAATTGAAAATCAGATAATTTTCTAAAGATTTACAGAATTTAATGACGTGAAATGATACATGCAGATTACTTAATTTACGTTAACGATACGTCTTTACGTTATCGAGTAAATCTTAATTTATTTACGTTTTATACTAATTTAATAACAATACAGGTAAACTATTGATTATTACAATTTATAAACAAGTTTTTCATTAAAAAATTATTTTTCTTCGCAAAAAAAAAAAACTCGCCCATCGTCTTCAAAAGATTTAAATCTACGTCACATTTATTTACGTGTGATCAGTCAGGATTGACAGACAAATAATGAGTACTCTCTGGAGATGTGTGAGCTTTTCCTTAGCTTTTACACGCGTGTAAGCTTCCCGGAGCTTTTACAATATCTTTACCAATATTATAAAAACAAAATAATATCTGCTACCTCCTTACGATTAAGCCGCTTTACCGATTTTGACAATTTTGTGTAGTTATTATGTCCCGGGAAATAACATAGGATAGTTTTACTTTAAATTGTATATTTGTCGTGTTAAATTATGTGCAAAGAAGTTACAGGCAATGTTGAGATAAATTAAATTTATCTTTATGTAATAACTAATAAGTAATAACTTGCTGACTTTGCTAATGTTGTCTTGCCATAATATACGTTATTTTGGGGGTGAATAATAGATATTAATTTCTGATTACTAGGCCTACCATACCTGCAAAATTTTCCATCAAAATGGTACCGTCAGTACACAACCAAAGATGGACTATACTGTACTCGGCTAAACATGGCGGTAGCGGTCATTGACTCCCTGTCAAAACTTGTCATTTTCTATACAAAGCCGCGATTGACAACATCTGACACTTCACTGTCAATCGCGGCTTTGTATAGAAAATGACAAGTTTTAGACAGGGAGTCAATGACCGCTTCTGCCATGTTTCGCCGAGAACAGTATAGATGTATTAAGTATACAAGGGGCAGAGAAGGTTACATGTGATTTGCAAATGATTTTGGACTTGAAATACCAATTTCTCCGCCCAATATCTCATCTTAGTTCGACTGTATAGCTTCTATGATTGCTTCTATTGATAGTTTGTATACAACTATACACTATACAGTCTCAGAGGATTCAGCGGCTGAAAATCCTGTAAAGGCTTATACTTAGACATTAATACTGATTTAATATAGCCTAAATTATAATGTCGGTGCAAGGTTTCATAGAAACCAAGCTACCGAGGAGTGATTTTATAGTGCCTAAGTGTGTACGCAAAAAACTTATTACTTAATTTAGCAAGAAAAGTTTCTAAGGTGCCGAATAAAAATATTCACTAAAAGGTAAGAAAAAGTGTGTGCGCTGTATACAAGAGCACTCTTTCTTTACCCTCTTAATTCATGATGGATGATCAACACGACTGGTGAGAGATCAGGCGCAAAACCGACTTTTACATGCCCATCCGACGCACGTGTCATATTACATGTCAGACAATCAGGTTACTAGCGAGAAATGTTTTAAACTAGCTAAAAGCCGAGCTTTGTGAGGGCTCGCGTCGTCACACCTAGACTGACTGATGATAACACATCTACATACAAATAAAAAATACTATGTTAAAGCACAAATCAATAGGCGTGATAGTTTTTCCGTTACGAGTACCACTAAATGTTCAGATTATAGGATATACTATAGGGCTTGCTTCGCTCGCCCTGATAAGCTTTCTTAGAACACAACTATTAGGGTCAGATCAGACCGAAACGAAACGAGCTGAGCCCTTGGCGATGCATAAAATAGTAATGCGAAATGCAATTATTTATATCACTCTAGATGACCCGATAACTTAGTATCACTTGGCTCCTAAATTTTTTCACCGTACAACCCTCTGAACTTCCACAAATATTTCAAGACTATTACTTATCAAAATCGGATCAGCCTTTCTTGAGTTTTAGTTACATAGGTATCGTAACACTGCTTGTTATTTTAATCTTATTTTTTTTTAACATTTATTTTACACAAGACACTTATTCTAAAACAATTGACATGGAAAGACCACACAAAGGAACTGCTTATTTCCAAAGAAATTTCTTACAGCTTAATCCTGTATCAATATTAGTTTATATTACATTATTATCAGTAAGATCCTCAGGGATAAATGTTTGAAATAGGTTTTCTTAGAATACAACTACCAATCTTAATCTCATATGTAATTATAAGGACCAAAGTTGCAAATTCGTGTTTTGCGGAAAAACTTAAGAGTACCTTCTGTTGTGGGTACACTTACACTTGATTTATAAAATCTTAAGTAAGCCTAAAGTTTGATTAACCAGAAATTGACTTCGTGTGTGTGTGTGTAATATCCTGACTTTTGAAAATTCTATACTTAGTACATTTTTGTCGATGCGAGCTCGCTGCTTAGCTGTGGCTTAATATAAATTCCTCGGCTCGAATAACAGAGACAAATATTCTTGAGGAATGAAGCATTACACATCACATACAAGATTTTCGTACTGTTTTGTCTGGATTTTTACCTGTATTCAGCCAAAATCTTATGGCAAATGTTTCGCTATGTGGTTCTTATCAAATTTGATATTAAAATTGTATGGAATTTAAAGATTTTCGACCTCTTATTAAAACTTAAACAATTTTTATTTCTAATTTGCCTGTCAAAGATATCAAATATCTCGAAAAAGACTCGATTAAATGTTTTTAAAATTATTTATTTTACACTAAAATACTTTAATTAATCTTGATGCTATAATAATAATAATCAATTTAGTTTTAATTTATACTAAGAACTTCTCGATCTTCAAAGTATTTACAAGCAACATATTTTTAAAGACAATTTCATAAGTCTGAAAATAAATTACACAGAAACATAAAAATAACATTTTCGGAATAGGGATGATGACAAGGTCAAAGATTAGCGAATTTTGTTATTAAAATAAAGAAAGCACGGTAAAAAAAAAGCGTTACCAATATTTCAGCTCGATAGCATTTGTATTTTTTTTTGTTAGGCGCCTTCAAAGTTGGATAATCAAGTCGATTTTTTTTCAATTAAATTTCTTAATATTTGTATACCATTCGATAACTTATGCAATTAAAAGCAACTTTTGGTATATAACCACTTTCATAAACGCAATATTTAATATACCTATCGAACAAAGTTCTCTCCCGATCCGTACAAACTACGAAAGACTGACGTCAGTCTTTCGTAGCACTTTGTATGGAGCGTTTCGGGCAGGTCTATTTTATGAGATGTGTGAATTGTTAAAACAAGAACGGTTTCTTTTTAATTTCTCGTGAAGAAGACTTAATTAGTTGGGCTCCATTTTCTCCATTTCAGAGGTGTTTGAGAATTTGAAATGTTTTTATACAAATATTAAAAATTCTTATTACAAATTGGTCGTTAAAACAAAAGTAGCCACGTAATTTTTCAGCATGAAAGTAACTTATTAATAGAATATTTTTAGTAAATTATTAAAGAAAGAGGGAGATCAATAATTTTGGAAAATTATTTTTGTTGTAGATATTTAGATAATTAATATTTAATTTTAGATATTTAATAGGTGTCCGATTTCATTTTGTTTCAATAAATATTTTATGTAAATGTAAGCGCAATTTACAATAATTAATAGGAAAATTAAAATGGATATTTATTAAAGTTCTAGTTTTAATTTAATTTAAAGTTTTGTGCTCTATTTATTCTTGAGATAAGTATTAATTTCTAGTATTTTGTTTCTCGCTTATAAATTATGATTTTCCTTTATTATAAAATATTATATTATTATCATAAAATATAATGAAAATGTATTATTTCGTGTAAATATTAACTAGCTATTTGACCAAACTTTGCTCGGTATTCGATAAAACACGAATAAAATGACGTTTTCTAAAAATGATTCCTAGCTAGATCGATTTATCGCTCCCGAAACCCCCTATATACTAAATTTCATGAAAATCTTTGGAGTCGATTCCGAGATTCCAATTATATATATACAAGAATTGCTCGTTTAAAGATATAAGATAGGATCTTTTGTAAACACACCTACAATTTGATTACAAAGATATAGGAGGGCTTATATCTCTTTCTCTATTCTCTCGCACTCTTAATCATCATCATCATAATATCTACTGGGTGACAAATCACCATTAATTTGTCACCCAGTAGACAGATAATGAGGTATGATGATGACCCAATCACCGTGTATGCAGTAATCACACCTACAATTTGCTCTCCTATGCATTATTTCTTTATTCTCTCACTCTCACTAATCACCATCATAATGTCCACTGCGCAGCAAATTACCACTAATTTGCCACCCAGTAGACAGATATAATGAGGGGTGATGATGACCCAATCAGCGTGTATGCAGTAATCACACCTACAATTTGCCCTCCAATTTGCGGTTCTACATCGGACCCCGATCAAAGCGATATCTATTCAAAGCATTTCCAGTCTCATATGCCCTACTATAGGTGCGAGTGAGTGAGTTCGAGTCGAGCTCGAGACATAATATTGTAGGAATATAGTTTGTATGGTAGTCATTAAATGTTTGAGTGAATCCGCTATTTTAAGGTAAAAGCTACTTTTGCGGCGTTGTGCACTTTTTTTGGGATAGTTAAACATTTT
Source organism: Polyommatus iphigenia (assembly GCA_963422495.1). Classification (NCBI taxonomy): domain Eukaryota; kingdom Metazoa; phylum Arthropoda; class Insecta; order Lepidoptera; family Lycaenidae; genus Polyommatus; species Polyommatus iphigenia. Next base: position 3,507,981 of record OY730180.1, read on the forward strand.
TAAACTCGTGTCATGAGAGTATAGGTACTTATAAAATATACAAAAGAATAAGAATTAGTATGGTTTTTGCCGCGTGCATATATAATATTTGCACTCCGTGAGTGTCAGTAAAAATTAAAAAGGGCAGACCCTTTTTTAATTTTTGCTGACACTCACGGAGTGCAAATATATTTTTGAGGGCTGTAAGAGTGTGGAAGTCATGCGAACTACACTAGGGGGTTTCTAGTGATATATTTATGAGTGACTCATAGCTTATAAGTTATAACCCAAGAAGGCAATATTATTTTAGATTTATATGACAATACATAAAAAATATACTACAAAAGTGATGCTTTAGGTTTGTGTCTCGAATTTTTTGGCATAAGATAATAATTATAACAAAATATAGAACTTGTCACTCGAGAATTAAGTGCTATTTAATAAAATCTCGAAAGAATCGAGTTCTATGTATAGAGAACTCGAATCTATACATAGTAATGTTAGATGGACTATTGATTGGTTCTGAATAGAAAGAGCTCTCAACATCAATGGACACTAAGATTGTATTGAATTTGCATTTTTATTGTTCCTGTTTATATTAAGATAGATTTTATTTACTATTAACCCATAAGTCGTGGCAAAACGAGACACAATAGCTTTTTCATTGTTATCGCGGCCAGATGTGGCCGCTTGGGGCTTCATGAATTAAATATATTATATTACGTTATTATTAAGATTTATTTGTATCATTCGAAAGCCAAACACGAAGGCAAATAGTTAATCTTCATAATATCTATCTTGTTAAGTACAGCTTTGCTCTCAGATTTTTTAAGGTTTGGTAAAGATATCCAGGAGATCAGCGGTTTTAAAAGTATCAGATGAGGACAAAACTTTCTCCATTGAAACTTAAAAAAATCGCAAGAACAAAACATTGCTATACAAAAACGCCCATAGGCATAAACAAAGTATACATTCTATTAGTTAAAGGGTCACTGATTTATTTTCGTATAGAGTTAATTAAACAATGGTTGTAAGTCAAGTTGTTGTAAAATCTGAACTTGATAAAATCCAAACAAAATCAGCGAATATCAAGAAATTCAAACAATACGATTGAAGTATTCCAAGCCATACAATTACTGGTTTAAGCGGAATAGTCGAAGAGCCCTCGTACGCGGAGCGACGACAATTAAAAGTTGAGCGCTCCATATTGAACATTCCACGTTTTGTAAACGTTTAAAATATAATATTCGACATATTTTTATTTGCCGATCGCAGCAGGGTGCGTATAATTTTTTTTTATTTTGGTATGTAAAAATTGTTTACATTTATAGCGGATAAAATATGGATTCGATATTTTCAAATTTATGTTTCCAAATCAAATTGACTATTCTAAATCACCTTTCAATGAAAAAAAAAATGTTTTATCTATTAAGAAGCTGTGACAATAGGCACATACATTTATTGTACTTAAATACATTTGAATGTTTTACAAACGTATTTCTTTTTAGAACTATGTGTGTCGAATATAAAATTAAACTAAATGAAATTATATTTTATGAAATAAAAAGTTAAGTTTCAAACGTTTCAAAGAACATTAAATGTTACAAGAATACTTTTATGAAGCTATTACAATTAAGTATTAAAAACTTTTTAAATAAGAACCCCTATTAATTTGGAATTATTGTCGTCCCACGCTTCGGACCCTCGGGTCTAAAATTCGTGGTACCCAGATTTTTATTAATTATAAAAGTGGGTGTCGGATCCTGTCCTATAATTTGTTTAATAAGATTTTGAATAAAAAAGTATGTGCATTTTACAGCAAAGAACATGTTAATTACGGTATAAAACTATGCCCAGTTTTGGCCGTAACTAATTTCAGATACTCTAATAAAGGTAGTCGTAAGTACTAAGTATTAATGTTGGTATATATAAAGTAAATTGCAAATATTAATATGATTACATTTAAAAAATCACTAGTTTTTCCGCAGTGGCTATAAACTCTTTCTACGCAATGAATTAGTGTATACGTAGGATAGAGAAATTGACCCGCTGGGTCCTGTAAAGCCATGATTTTTTTAAGTTATTTGATAAGTTATTTTCTTTGGACGAGAGATAGATTTAGCTGAGAAGCTAAATCTATCTCTTGGGTTGATCATATTGATTTCACTATATTTGTTACCATAACAAACATATCAATGTACTGTTACTGTACTAGTAAGTAATATAAAACACTAGGTGACGCCCGTTTCCTAAGCCGCACATATTTTATCTGGGACAAAAGTATCCTATATCCTTTCCTGGGACACAAAGTATCTCCATACGAAATTTCAGAAAATTTCTGGTTTAAGTGTGAAGAAAAAACAGACAGACCTATAACTAGGTGACGTCTGCAACTCTTTTGCGCCAAATTTCGTTTATTGCGTGGGAACCGAACATTTTTCTGTAATAAAATGCGCCCTATGTTCTTTATTAACCCAAAGTATCTCCATATCTAGAAATATTGGTTCAGTGGTTGGGTTGCGAAGAGGTAACACATAGTCTCACAATTTCACATTTTTAATCCCTACTAATATTATAAATGCGAAAGTGTGTCTGTCTGTCTGTTACTTCTTCACGCCTAAACAGCTGAACCGATGTTGCTTAAATTTGGTAGGGAGATACTTTGAGTCCTGCGAAAGGACATACATTAATTTTTATCCCGGAAAAATGTACGGTTGCCACGCGATAAATTAATTATTGCGCAACGGAGTTGCGGGCGGCGTTGGCCCACCACACATTCCAACCACTATATCTCCTGTGTCGCCAGGATCGACAGCGGTATCCAACCACGAAAACCCTTTGATATGATCTCAGGGAGCCCGAGGAACATGCTAAAGCTGTCTTGGGACCCGCAACGAAATTAATCAGAAGAAAATAGGAGGAGTAGGAAGAATTACATTGTCATCTAGTGTTAGTATAAATAGTAGCAGGAACTCCACCTGTTCATGGATAATCGTTATAATATTATTAATAAGTTAATTTCGATTTCGTCTTCCGAGTGCTTGGGAACTATTTAATATGGTAGGCGCGCCTCGACTTAATTAAAAGAGAAAAGTTATTTGCGCTCGTGATGACAATATCAAAACGGATAATTGCCAAAAACATCTTTCATAAAATAATTCACAAAGCTATTGATTATTTTCAAGACGTTTTTTTTTTTCTGGAAATTTTCTTGAGTAAAGTTTAAAATATTTTTAAATTTTATGTGACTTTGCAGATTAAAATGGTTATATTCTTCTTAATATGTACATTGTACTTACTAAACAGATGACAGGTATTTTGATTGAAAACTTGTAAAACGTATTTAAAAAATGTAAAATATTTAAACTTTCATGAGAACATACAATGCATGATAATTAAAGTTTGAACCCGCGACAGCTTACAGGCAAATGTATCCTACATAATATTGTATTGCATAGTGCATACACTTCAAAAATTTAATTTGAATAATAATATTATGAAAGTTGAATACCTATCAATTTCACTAATTCCTCTTTGTTTTATTTCACTGAATCATAACTTGCCTGTCACGGGTTCAAACTCATGCATTGTGTGTTTTCAGGCAATTGTAAATATTTCTACCTCCAGTTCGGCTACTAACCTGACAAAAAAACCGCTCTTTTAGCAAAATATTAATATGTGTTCACTGTTTACACCAAACCGACTGTGAGCCGCCGAATGTGAGCAGGCTCACTGTGAGCCCCAGTGTGAACGTGAAAATAAACGGTATCGATTGTCCGCGCCTACGCCTAGCGTAATAACGTATTGTCGGTTAGGTGTAAACGAAAAAGTGAATATGTATGGAAAAACAATAAACTGCGTAACGTTCGCTCATATTAGGCGGCTCACAGTCGGTTTGGTGTGAGCACGGCCTTATAGATAATTAATTATTGGTCTATCGCGATTGAAACGAGTTACCATTATTATAACGTAATATAAAATACAAAACAGTGGGTGTATTCAATTATAGAAGCCTATTTTATATTATTATTTAGACCATTAATAGCATTTCAAAAGAGATAGATAGCCGTGAGATCTTTGTAAGTTTGTTATCTTCTTTGAGAAGTTTCGAGAAAGTGAAATACTTGAAACAGATCTTTTCACTACAATGAAACTTTGCAACGAGGACTACAATTTAAGGATTAAGCGCTTAAGAAAACGCTGCTTCCTTTTATTTGATGTGAAATGGTGTTAATGTAACTTTGCTGTTTTTGAGCCGACATCATCAGTTCAACATTTCGTGGTCTAGTGGTTAAATGATAGATCTTTTGAGAGGGATGCTGATTCGATCTCTGCACGTCTTACCATCTATAAGCACTATTATTTAGGAGGTGCACTAATTTTCCCATACAAGAGTTAAAAAGAAGTTACTCTTGTATGGGAAAGTTAGTTAAGGGACAAAAAATACACACCCTAAAGTTTTTACACCTTGTAGTTGCGAACCTGTGTGTATTATGTTTCGATTTATCGAACACCAGGTGCCTAACGGCCCGGGGAGATCGGTTCTAATTACATTTTAATTGTTGATACCATTAGAACCTTTGGATATTTCACACAAATATCGAATTAATAGATGAAATCTAAAAATAAATTGTATTTTATAAAATCGAAAAATCGTACGAAAGAATATAAGATCCCATTTTATAGAATACATTTTCCCAATATAAAAATAGCTTCATTTCTTGAGTTCTTCTGTTGATATATTTTCTGTATCTTCTACTAGCAGTCTATTCTTCCTACTTTGTATGAATTTTCGATTAGATCACGTGTCCAGATACCTTGAATGTAATTTTTTTTTAACAATGAAACGATAATATTTCATTGGTCCATCATAGACTAATGTGAAGATACCGCATTACATTCCCATCTAAAGAAACCCACTGTGACATACTGGCTACTGCAGCAAAAACTTATATATACCTACGTCACAAAAACTTGTGTTGTAGTCACTAAATAATTCTGCAACTTTAAACTCGTAACTAAGAAATATTTTCTGAAATAAACAAAGTCTTTGAAGAAGGTATTAAATGAAATGAAAAATCTCTTGGAAAAGGTGTTCAAATGATGTTTCGCAGAAGAACGTGCGCATTTTCTGAATTTGCAGATTATTATTTTGCTTAAAATGTGCCACCTACAGTTCCTGTGTGATCTTTGTAAAGCAGCTTCCTTACCTCTAAAACTGATATTATTTTGATTTACGAGTTCTGATTAATTCCAAATTGAGCCGCAGCACGATCGTGCGCTAGTATAGCCGGAGTGGGAAAAGCCGTTGAGATCGAATTAGTTCCAAATTGAGCCGCAGCACGGTCGTGCGCTAGTATAGCTGTCAGGAGTGGGAAAAGCCGTTGAGATCGAATTAGTTCCAAATTGAGCCGCAGCACGATCGTGCGCTAGTATAGCCGGAGTGGGAAAAGCCGTTGAGATCGAATTAGTTCCAAATTGAGCCGCAGCACGGTCGTGCGCTAGTATAGCCGGAGTGGGAAAAGCCGTTGAGATCGAATTAGTTCCAAATTGAGCCGCAGTACGGTCGTGCGCTAGTATAGCCGGAGTGGGAAAAGCCGTTGAGATCGAATTAGTTCCAAATTGAGCCGCAGCACGGTCGTGCGCTAGTATAACCGGAGTGGGAAAAGCCGTTGAGATCGAATTAGTTCCAAATTGAGCCGCAGCACGGTCGTGCGCTAGTATATAATATTATGTCAGGAGTAGCAAAAGCTGTTAAGATCGACTGATTCAATTCTGATTCTGTCGAGAGTAGATAAGCAGGTCCTGTTAAATTTTAGGAGGCGTCCACCGCTGCCGTAAGCACGCCGTCACTACAATGTTGTGAATAATCGGCCAAGTGCGAGTCGGACTCGCGCACGTAGGGTTCCGTACCATTATAGAGCAAAATTAGACCAAAAATTGTGTTTTTTGTATGGGAGTCCCCCTTAATTTTTTATTTAATTTTAATATTATTATTAAATATTAAAGTACACATATAATTAAGGACTTTGAGAAAAATTCAAGTACCTACCTGTTGCAATTGATATAGAGCAAAAAAGGCCAAAAAAATCACGTTTGTTGTATGGGAGTATTTGTTGTTAAAGCGGCAATAGATATACACAATCTGTGAAAAATTCAGAATTCTAGCTATAGCGGTTCTTGAGTTATAGCCTGGAGACAGACGGACAGACGGACAGACGGACAGACATCGAAGTCTCAGTAGGGTCCCGTTTTTACCCTTTGGGTACGGAACCCTAAAAAATGAAACCTAAAAGTTAAAACCTAGGTCATACAGTGGCATTTTATCGGCCCAAAATAATGTCGTTCTCGGTGGACGCAACAGTGAACAAACGGCACAAAAACTGTCTACTACACAAAATAGGCGGTTGAAATTAAATGCCGAATTCAATATTAGCTATTTCAATTGAATATCCCATGAAATTGGATAAAATCTAACCACTGCATTAGTGGTCGCGGCCAAAATTACAACCAGATGTGTCGAATATTCCCATTTGAGTACGCTTTAACCATTGTTAAGTTAATCACCGATTAGATCCTAAGCGGCGGTTAAATCAAATGCTATTGATTTAGTAATTTCTACGTGAAGCGCGCAAAGCCTAGCGGCTATTTGTTGACGGTTTGTAAAATTTCTAAATCTATTAGAAATACACAAAAGGTTAATAAATGGGTAAGCCAATAACTTTGTTCTATCGATTACAACTTACGAGACTATGCAGCAAAAACACAAGACGTTCATATTAAATCCCTTTTAACCCTATTATAGACTAAAAGCGAGTGTTCGGCAGACTTACAGTAAAGTAGCAAACTATATATTTAATGCTAGGTATACTGTTTCATCTGCCGTTGATGCTATGGGCATTCACTAATCCTAACGATTTATTTTTTGAGCGTGGCTTAAATGTTGACTTTTAAAACGTGATAGCAGCATGTATGCCGTTTGAATTTTTTTTTTGTGTATAAAAATTATAAGGCAGATATTTATTCCGGTTCCTACTATCTACACTTATATACGAGTATTATAAAGTGGAACAGTTTTTCAGTTTGAACGCGCTAATATAACGAAATACTGTGCCGATTTTTATGTAGTTTAACACAGGTATAGACAGATCACGGGAAAAGATAAAGGCTTCTTTTTTGTGGGAAATAGTACGAGAAATTCTTTTTTTACGCGAGTGGAGTCACGCAGGGTAAAGTGAATGCCTTTTGCACCAACGGCAGTTAAAATAGTACACTTGGCATTAATATGGAGTTTACTACTATACTGTTAGTCTGCCGAAAACTCGCTCTCAGACTAAGAGTGAAATAGTAGATTACGCACCTAGGGCAGGAAAATAAGAAATGTCTCAGATCACATGTATTGCAAAACAAACATGTGATCTGAGGCTTTCTTATTTACTGCCCATGATGCGTATACTATTTTTCTCATCGACAGAGGCGGAAAGCGGCAACATCGGTAAGCGCAGCGGGAAGAAAGTTAACGTTTTCCGCCCGGAGGTGAGAAAAAATCTTTTCTTACGGCCGCACTCAAAAAACAATTTATGAAAGATTTTCACATAATCTCCATAAATAGCTGGCAAACTCATAAAATTAAGTTACGTAATCACTAAATGTATCTGTGTGCTGCAGCAGACTACAGTTATGAACAAAACCGCATTGCGTAAGATCGCTGAAAAACGCGATAGGATATAGGTAATATCGTAAAATACCCCAAACCTTAGCCTTTCAGCACATTAGGAAATACATCATATAGGGGAGATAACGCCGCCATAAACCGCTGCCCCAGAGGGGAGATTAGGGCGCTGATTAATGTAGCTCAGATAAGCTCGGGAAATGCAGGTACTTTTGCTATAAGAAATAGAGAAGGTTAAAACTGCACAGTTTGGTCAAAGCAGATATAATTAACCTAGGTTTTCATAATAAATCTAAATAACACTTACAATAAACCTAAGATAACGTAACCTAAGTCGTTGGACCACGAATGCGTTCTGTGAACAGAAAAACTTCTTGGTCAATTGGTTGGCGTGGCTCTGAATTCTGAGACCGTGGGTTCGATTCCCGCGTTTAAATGATGTGGTTTCCAATTTTAACTAAGAGAATGCACAAACTTGGATCATATTTCTTGTCAGACAATGCAGTTCACCTGATGTATCGAATGGGCATGTTAAAAGTTAATCCTGCGCTTGATCTCTCGCCAGTCGTCATCCGTCTTATCTTAGGGTCTTTCCACACGACGCGTTTCTGATGCGCTCGTCTTCTGCGCGTTTTCATCGCGTTTTAGAAGGTTTAAAACGTGTCGGTTTCCTTCCGTTTGCTGAGCGTTAAACTTGCGTATGTATCGATACAAACGAGCGTAAAAAACGTCGTGTGGAAGGTCCCTTACTGGGTTATGAAAAAAATGGAAAAGACTGCTTGCTCTTGTATATTGCACATGACACTTTAATTCCTACTCCTTCTTTTTTCTTCTGATTAATTTCGTTGCGGGTTCCAAGACAGCTTTAGCATGTCCCTCGGGCTCCCTGAGATTATATCAAAGGGTTTTCGTGGTTGGATACCGCTGTCGATCCTGGCGACACAGGAGATATAGTGGTGGGAATGTGTGGACCAAAGCCAGTTGTTTAAACAATTGAAACTATGAATATCTCCTGCATTGACCTGGTATTCATGAAACTAGTAACCGTCACCGAAGCCACATCTGTCGCATAATTTTCGAGGTTAGTTTAAAGTTTTTAACTTCAAATTATTACATTTCCAATTCCGAACGGAGATAATGAAACTGTCCTCAAACTTGGTGGTGGAATCCGTTCCATTGAATCCAGATCCTTTGTTACATAACTTATGTCTGCAACTTGACATCCCTTCGCCAAGAAATGTTTTCAGCAACGGCGCATGTGTTCAAAAAAGAAGATTCTAAAAGTGTATGAACCTGTAAAGTGTACTCGTATATGTAGCCTATCCGAGTTATAGTAAAAGATACATTAAGAAATAAAAAAACCCTCTCCCGTAGTAAGCAAGTTGATGATAATAAATTATGGCTAAAAACGCTTTCGAAAACAATCAAAATCGGCCTACCAGTTTGGATGCGACCATACCTCGAACAGATACACACAGACATACATACAACTCAAATTTATAACACTCCTCTTTTTCATTGGCAGAATATAATAAAGGAAGAATTATTCTCTTCATTTAAAAAAAAAAAAAACAATTAACGGTTGCAATTTGGGAGTGCTGGCCGACGAGAAAAGAAACAGCAAGTACCATCAAAGAAATAGATTCAGGCAGATGATGGACCTACGTCATTCAGTTAAGATGTTAAGTAGGCAGTAAGCAATGGCCCACGATGGCCCACTGCAGGCCACGCCATTGCGCGCCACGCCTGGAAATCTTCCGCCATCTTAAGAGGGTACCCTTGGAATTTCTCATACAAACGTAATTCCAAAATCATTGTCTCATACGAAAATATTTAACATATTTGAGTTATTTTTCAGTTTAAGATAGTAATTACCTAGGTTCCTACACAAAAATTTACTTCAAAATATTTAAACAAAATTTTTTTTTTGTTTTAAATTTTTTTAGTAAATTTACTACAAAATATTTAAACTCTAAAAAATATTTTTTAGTTTTTAAATATTTTGTAGTAAATTTACTATTTATTTATATATATTTTTAGTGTTTTACTCTATTTTTTAGTGTTTAAATATTTAGTAGTAAATTTACTAAAAAAAAATTAAAACAAAAAAAAAAAAATTGTTTAAATATTTTGAAGTAAATTTTTGTGTAGGAACTTAGGTAATTACTATCTTAAACTGAAAAATAACTCAAACATGCTAAATATTTTCGTATAAGAAAATGATTTTGGAATTACGTTTGTATGAGAAATTCCAAGGGTACCCGGCCCCTTAACACCATTACCCCGTCTACGAAATGATGATGGCTTGTAGTTGACCAGCATGGCCCATTGTGAAGAGACACCTTTAGTCGTGATTTGCCGGCTGGGTTTGACATGAGACCAATAACGTAGGTCCGCCATCTACTTATGAATAAACTTCTCTGATAGTACATTTTCGCCGCTCGCTATAGAAAGGGCATTTATTATACATATATTACCAGAAATCTTCAGCTTTAATAATATGATCTTATTTTTGAACATCTTACTTCAAAGGTTGCGTATGAATATTTCATGCACTAAGTTTCGGTCGATGACCCCAAGGGTTCAAGATATTAACATGCATTAAAAAACTTTTCAGACGTTTGTAAAATTGTACGAAGTCAAATTATTTTTTATTTCATTAGCTTGCTCCTGTAAATGAAATTTGATATGGATTTTATTTGAATACATTTCAATTATGTTTTAGCTCTTTGTGTGGAAATAAAATTGTATTTTTAAAACTATTTTAAAAAGCTATTGAAATGGTACTAAAGATAATATGAAATGTATTTGATAGTATAAGTTACATTTTGTTTCATTGTAATATTATGATTCCATGACTTAGAAATACTAAGACTTTTACGTGCTTCATTTTATAAAAAGCTGCGCTGCGGTCTGTGTATCTAGAAACAAAGTAGTGAATAAAGTTAAATTTTATTCAAAATCTAAGTGTCTAAGCCAAAAGTCTAAACACACTATGCCAAAGTTACGCGGCGGAAATTCCGCATGATTACGTCAGCAATATGTCAAACGCTAGAATATGACGCGACGGAATTTCGGCATAGTGTGTCATCGGTAATTTAAAATATATTTCAGGCGGAATCATGCAGAAATTCCTCCGCGGAACTTCGGCATAGTGTGTTTAGACCAGCCTTTCCCAAAGTGGGTGATAAGGCCCCTTGTGGGCGCTGAAGGTCTAAAGGGGGGCGGTGTGGGACCCAGAAAAGAAAATGGGGGCGTTTGTGTAGAGGCTTGAGGGGTGATTTGTAAATTCATTTCATCTGGATGAATTTTAAATTGAAACAATGGGGGGCAAAACATATTTTGTTCTGAAAGTGGGCAGTTGACAAAATAAGTTTGGGAACCCATGGTTTAGAAACGTAGATTTGTGGCCAAATCAGAATCAATAGTCATAATGTAAAATAAGTAGAGACTAGAGAGGCTACAAATGTTGTTTCGTACAAATGCGTTAGATCTGACCTACGTGTAATTTTGCTGTGGTCTGAAATAATTGCTAGTATCTTTTTGAGTATCAGCTATATTATCACACCTCTGGTTAAGGCCGGTAACGCACCTACAATTCTTCTGATGTTGCGACTCTCCATAGGTGATGGTAGTTGGTTTTCCATCAGGAGACCCGTTTGCTTGTTTGCCCCCTTTTTAAAAAACCCATGACAATATGCTATGCGCCACTCTTGATTCTTATAGATTTATATGGCTGACTTAATTCTTACATCGATCGTTTGCTGATAATCGGCGCTGACGACCTCTGTGGCTCAGTCGGTGGGCGAGTTGGTAGCTCAAGCCGGGTTCGAATCCCGCCGACGGAACAAAAATCTCGCGGTGTAGCGGCCAAACCACGCGGTCGTGCGGACGCATAATAATCTAGCCTTTGCGGGCCCCTAGACGGTCAATTTTATTGCGCAATATCACGTATTTTGCAAGATTATTAACCATCTAGGGTTAAAATTGTTCGCGCCCGGTATAATATTCAATCTTATTGTCATGTAAGATTGAAAGGCGGGCTCTTAATCTTATTGCACAGTAAAATTGATCGTGTAGGGGCCCGCTTAGTATCTATAAAGGTTCTACTCAATACACTTATTTGTTCTAGAACATTCTGTCAAACAATTGCAACAGCGAGAACCCCTGACTCGTGTCAAAGCAAATAAAAACGGTATCGATATTTTTCTCAACTCCCATTGATACCAAATGAATCGGAAAGCGCTCCCCGATTGTTCTAAGAACAATTGAAATTATTTTTGAATTCATTTGTAAAATGTTTTTACAAATGGTTTTAAGGTATTGTAAATGATATCTTCTGATTGTAATGATATCCGTACAAATATCATGAATGCCAAAGTGTGTCTGTCTGTCTGTTCAAGCTCAAACCGCTGAACTGATTTTTCTGAAATTTTGTACGGATACACTTTGAGTCCCGGAAAAGCACATAGGATACTTTTTATTACGACAAATGTATGGTTCTCACGCGATGAACGCATTTTGGCGCAACGTACTCCCCGGCGTTATCTAGTCCTCTACAAATCTAAGGCTGATTTAAGGGTGAAGCCAAACGAGAGTAATTTTGTGAGTCGTAAGTCGCAGAATTTCGGTCGCGTAAATATCTTTTCATACAAATCATGACTCACAAAATTACGCTCGTGTGAATCAAACAGGACTTTTGTATGGAACTGAATGCAGTAGAATTTCTGCCAGCCAAAATTCTGCGACTCACAACTCACAAATTACGCTCGTTTGGCAGTTGGCTTCACCCTAGTGTTGTAACCACTGACCGCTTGTTGATTGTTGGCGCGAATGGCCAGAGATGTACAAAACTCTAGGAAACGTTTTTGAACAACGCGTAGCGCTTATATTTCACACATATTTTTAGTATTGGTAACACTTAAATCAGCCTAAAGTTTTCAAGATAACATCCACTTAAAAAACTATAAAAAACTTAATTATGTCTTAATCGCCATTTTGAAATGTCATTAGGCAAATTACCAACTTCCGATAAGAAGTAGCACTTCATTAACCAACTTCGTAGTTCACATGATTTATACACCAACTTCGAAGTCTGGAAGTCTAGAAAAAAGTAATTTTAAATGCATTAAAATAGAGTTAGGAGTTAAAGTGATATATTTTTATAACGGTGGCAAAACGACCTAATAAATTGCTTCTTGATGGCTTTTAAAGATACCCTAAAAATCGAACATTGTCTTCCGTTTTTACCTAGTGATCCTCAGGTTTAGCGTTATTCAGTGTAACAAAATAAGGGGATAATACTTTAGAGTTAAAGGTATGTCCAGTCCCCCTATAAGGTTCACTGCGTAAGTAGCAGCGTTGAAAAAGTAAGTAAGTTTTTTAAATAATAATAATACTATCTATGGACGCTTCACACCACGTCAGTCTAGCCCCGTGGCGCGTAATGTATCTGAAGGACTCGTGTTACAGGTACCAGACAACGGAAATATATTTAATAATTTTATACTATACATAATATTATGTATATTTAAGATTTTTAATGATACCTACACAATATATTTAATACACATCCGTGACCTACAAACTTTGAAAACTTTCTGTTCCGTCGGCAGGATTCGAACCCGCGACCCCCGGCTTGAGCTATCAACAACCCACCAACTGAGCCACAGAGGTCGTCAAAATTTTTACTTTTATATGTGCAAACTCACGACGCTGGGGCTTTACCCACAAAAAAATTTGCTCTTTCAGCGCTGCTACTACAGTAAACTGTATACAGAGGACTCATACAAAAGTATTATCACTTAGTAAATTTATTTCAACTCTTTGGCATCCTTTAGACTTAAAATTACAGGCCTCCGTCCAATGGGGCAAGTGCAACTAATTAGAACCCTTTGCTGTAAATTAAGGTTGGTGATGTAAATAAGGCATGATACAATCTTTTGTTGATTATACAGAACGGACTTGTATCTTCGACCTTAATTAGTAGCAATAGGGTTAAAGTGGTAAATTTAAGGGCTGGTTATAAAATAGATCGTGCGATAAAAAATATTTGAACGAAGTCAAATAATAACAAAGCCAAATATAAGCTAGTTTTCAGCATTTGTTGGTATAGCGGCAGTAGAAATACATAATTTGTGTAAATTTCAACAGTATAGCTATCGTGGTTCTTGAGATGCAGTCTGGTGACAGGCAACCGGACAGACAGACTGATAGAACCCCCTTTACCCTTTGGGTAATCCTACATAAAACTAAGGGCCTGTTTCACCACTTCCTGATAAGTGCTGGATCGGCTATCCACAACTTAACTTGACAGATAGAGTATTGGAGAATCTATAAAAAAAGTAGTGGATATAGGATAGTATATGTAATTGATTGTACTGTCGGTTCTTGGTGGAAATTCATTTTATATACAAATGAAACACAATATTACTTGCACTTTTTTCACTATATTCATAATTTAAAATTAAACACGACCGGTTTCGAACTAAGTCATCATCAGGTGACCTGAAGATACAAGTCAGGTGACCTGATGATGATTTAGTTCGAAACCGGTCGTGTTTAAAGTCTTTAAATTGTAATTTATGAATATAGTGGAAAAAGTGCAAGTAATATTGTGTTTCATTTGTGGATATAGGATAGACTATACGGCACTTATCAGGAAGTGGTGAAACAAGTCCTAAGTCTTATACCTACTTATTGTTTTCAGCTACGACTCGGAAAATGTGGGTAAAGCCTATAGTTATCATCCCATGGAAACCCTAGTGTATATATTATGTATACTTGTTTTACGGGATTAAAATTAGCCTATGCCTAAGCTAGCCCGATCAAAACCACAATAATTTTTGTTTCAGTAGTTTCAATAGTTTTTGCGTGAATAATATTAGTGTTAAACTGTTATGCTGCTATTAAATATTTAAATACAAGAAAAGAGTATTGAATAAAATTGAATACGGTTTTCAAGAGCAGAGTTCTAAGTAGAAACTTGGCATCGGTTGTATCAGATAGCTACAAACACGGTAATTAATAAAGTGGCGAGTCTTCCGATAAAACGAACGGAATTGCGGGTAAATACAACCATTTTGGTTTCACAAAATTATTTGAATAAGATTTTAGAAGTTTTATTAGCAAAATATTAATTGTACCATCGAGGAAATTGATTCCTAGGCAGTTGACAGACCAACGTCATTTGGTCGAATCATGTCAATTCAATGTTAATTATTGTGATCTGTCGGCTGGGTTTGACGTAATGCCACCAAACTACGTAGGTCCACCATCTGTCTAGGAATCAACTTCTCTGATTGTAACATAAAAAAATCCATGATTCATACGCATGTTGAACCAATGTATTTATATTTTTGAACATCAAACATTGCTGTACAATGAACATCCATACTTCCAGAGTTTTTATTTCTGTTTGTCTGTCTGTTTGTTAACCCTTCACCCCCAAACTGCTGAACCGATTATGCTGATATTTGATATGGATATTCTATGAGTCTCAGGAAAGGAAATCATATATTTTTCTAAGACAATAAGTATCCTTATTGTCCCAGAAAAATGTATAGTTCCCACGCAATAATTGAATTTTGGCGCAACCGAGTTGCGGGCATCATCAACATTCTCAGTTAAAGTTACAGGCTGATGATACTAATGCGACCTCTTACACAATTTAAAATACCAGCGTATATAGCTAAGTCGTTAAGAAATATTACACGTACCGCGTTAGGTAACGTTCTAACTCCATTACCGACTCAACTAGTCAGATAATTGACTCACACCACCTCATTAAGTATTTAGGACACTTTGACATCAAATTGAAATAAAAAGTAGTCGAATTATTAAGGTTTTGTTGGCGAAATTTAGAAATGATAACGATGAAATCCATCAGTGACGACATAATTGAATAATTGATACCAAATTGAAGTTGGGTTATTGCTTTAAATAATATTTCCTTATCATATGACAACTGTTAAAATTTCGCCCTTCCAATCAGAAAATAATTATCAAAATCGGTTCATAAACGCCAAAGTTATATACACATACGGTCGAATAGAGAAATCTCCTTATTTAAAACGACGTCTTAAAAAAATTAAACAATTTATCATATTTTATATTGTCTAGTTTCATGTTACAAATGTCCTCAAAACCTCACCTAAACAGTCGGACAGAAAACACTTTACTGTCTCAAACAGCCATTACATTAAATGGCTACAGCCGTTCCAAAAAATCGCCGAACGATAACAAAGGTCTGTTTACATGGGCCGCGTAATTGAAATAACATTTGGTCTTCACTTAAATCCATGCAAATACGGCCCTAGCACGTTTCTCTAAATCTTTGGATACAATGAAATATGGGACGAATACGCGTTGAAAAAAACAGTCAAGTGCGATACGGAAAATGGTAAAATAACGTTACCACCTGCAACTTTTCGCGATCGTCCCACGCGAAAAATATAGTATCATCATCACCTTGTTGAGTGGCAGTCTTCCACTGTGCGTTTTTAGCGTAACTTTCTGCCGCGCACTGTAAAACTCTGGAACGAACTGTCACCAGCAGTATTTCCGGACCTATACGACCTGCAAATCTTCAAGAAGAGAGCGTATTCCCTCCCCGCCAAGGCACCTGCAGCTCTGATGTGGCGAGTGTCCATGGGCGACGGTAGTTGATTTCTATCAGGTGACCCATTTGCTCGTTTGCCCCCTTATTTTATAAAAGAAACGTATATTGTATGGGACGGAAAATTGGTAAAAAGTATATTGTTAGTTGTCTAACACGGAAAATCGGAAAAAACAGCTGTCCTACGAGTATATTTTAGCTCGTGTCATAAATCAGAAATTCCGCCATCTTGTTGAGTGTCACTGAAATGACAGTGTCACTGGAATGACAGCTTCATACCCACGTCCTCCTTAATGTCATCCAATTAATTATCATTTTGCATATGGTGCAGCTGTTGCATCCACTCACATGACAATATCATCCAAGTGCCACCAGATCTTTGTCGACGTTTCATTGAAACCTAGGCCAGTTACGCAGGACGAATTTTATAGTGCCTAAGTGTGTGCACAGTACACAAGAGCACTCTCTATTCCTTTTACTCTCATAACCCAGTGGGACGGAAGACCGACACGACTGGCGAGAGATCAGACGCAGGACCGACTTTTTACATGATTGTAGGCGTTTAAAGCATATTCGACTTATTCGAACCTAATCTATACTTTATTGTCGTAGTTCTTTATCTTGCGCTTGGCATATCTGCCTTCAAATCTATGGCCCCTGACATGTCTATATATTGACGGCCTGTGCCCCAATACTTGGCGAGGTGCCCAATGAGACGCTGTCACTGCATTTTCGAGGGCATAAAGAAATCTGAACGAATGCGATAAGATTAAATTATGCTTTTTCCTCCTGGGACCGCTTTTCGTTTACAATTAAACGGCAAAATTAGAGTATTGTCATTTTATTTATTTTGGCTGGCCCACTACTGCAACTTCTGTGTTGCCAGAAACAATTACGAAATTTATTGTGATTTAATCCTTCGATCGCGGATTCTTGGAAATCTATTGTTATTCTATTGTTGTCACGGTCACCGGTGTCCTTATGGGGCTTGATGGGTTAAGAGTCCGTATACGAAATTTGCCGATTTCGCTGATTTTACAGACGTGATTTAACAGTTAAAATACAGTATTTCTATAAGTTTTAATGCACAACATGTACGATCATTTTAATTATAATCTAATGTTGGAGCTAGATTTTTTATTTTTTTAAGTATTCTTAAATAATCCAACTCAAACCCGCGACAGTTTTGTGATTTTTGCTGTAAAAGGTTTAGAATATCACCTGTTTATGGATTGTATTGACGTCTTAACGGTATGAAAAAATACAATGTAATGTTGAGAAAGTCGTGTATAAAATGTTGGAATTACTTTTTACCACTTTAATATGAAATAATTCCAAAAACATTCCAAAAATTGACTATCATGTAATAGTTAAAATTCGAAAATGATGATAAAATTGTAGTTTCAAGTTCCAACTTCTAAATTATGTCTTTATTTTTTTTTCATTTATTTATTTACATATTTATTTATTTATTTATTTTAATCACCTTTTAATTTAATATTATAATGTATGTATGTATCTGTGTATGTATTATAATAAATATTAAATCCTTATCTAAGTAATATTGCACATTCATCAAAATATCAATAACATACTGTCCTTTGCCTGTGGTTGCCTGGAAGAAATTACTTATTAGTAATAAGGCCGCCATTGTGGTACACTATAAGTTTATAATTGTTATATTTGTTTTTTTCTTCTTCTTTGTGTGCACAATAAAGAATATTATTATTATTATTATTAAATAGTTGAGTAAAAAAATATGTAACTCGGCAAAATTTTAGAGAAAATGGGCAAAGAATTGCTGTTAATTTCGGCAACTTGGAGCTGTAATTCATAAAAAGAAAATGACAGAAATAATCTAAAGATAAAATTCTATCTAATTCGAGAAAAAAGAAAAGAAAAAAAAAACAAATTGTGCCAAAAAAACACGATTCAAAACAACCTAAATCTCACATTATATTACTCGCCGTAAGTTCGAGTCGGCTTTCCGCGCTTAAATATATTTTAAATCTAATAATTAATATATTTTTTTTAAGTCTAATAAGGGGAAAAAACCTAATAATATTTCTGTAGCGAACCTTTGCAATTTCGGCAAAATCGGCAAAAAATCGTATACGGACTCTTAATAAAGATTTCAGACATAATTCATAAAAGCCATAAAGAATTAATGTTGCCTGCGATTACGTGCGCAGTCATGGTCTCCCGTGGTTTTTCGCAAAAATGTAGCCTATGATCTTTCTTTTAATTTTAACTATGTATCCACTCGACAGTGGCGAAACCCCCTAAGGGTCGCATGTCAAAATGTCTGTGGCGCAGCCCTTTCCGGGCCGCTGTGTACGCGCACACGTTTAATGTGCAAACACAGCGATAAAACTACTTTTGTCTTTGTCTAACATATTAAAACGCGTCTAAGTAGAACAAGACAGCTAGCAAGCGTCGCACATAGAGGTATTTGTCCGATTTAGGCGGCCAAAAGTCCGGTTTTCCAAATTCCAATAACAGCCATAAAACCGGTTTCCCCGAATAGTTTAGCTACCTGGCCACAATATCCCGTACCCCAAACACCGATATCGGTAATCCCGGACCCGTACCGACAGTCGGAATTGTGACGTTGCATCAAGTGTACGCATCTGTTCTCGGCGCTTTTCAAAACCTTAAAACTTTTTAGTATTTTTCAAAGTGTTTATAGTTATTTTATAATTTGAAAGTGATGGATTCTGTTAGTGCAGGTAAGAAACTTACAAATTACATTAATAAAGTTATAGTAAACTAATAAACTTGAAATATATTTGTATAATAGCAGAACTCCTTTTTCTAACATAAATTTTCCTAATTTTTGACTTTAAAGGACTTTATGTTTATGAATCCGGCTAGATCCGGCTATGATTTTTACTACGTTTGATAGTTTAAGTATTTGTCTGCTAATTGCAATTAAAAATGGTTTCACTTTTTTCCACTTTAGATAATTATTGGAATTCAAAAATAAAATAGAAAAAATGCAATTTTTTGTTTGTGACTTTTTACTCAATTTACGCTTATTTTAGGTTCACCGGGTACGTCAGGAGTACGAATTGTGACCCGCAAATACTTGTACGACTATATGAAACAAGAAAATTTGCTTAATTTTGAAGAAAATTTGAACTCTTTGGGAGATGAACTTTTATCATGTGAAGGGTATGATGAAGACCAAATGACTAAGTTAAAACATGATTTTGCGCGTTTCAAATCAGAATTCAAACAAAAGTGGATCAAAGCTCATTACAAAGAGGACGATTTTCTCAAAAACAACCTGACATGGCTAGATGGTACATTTGAAATCCTTAGTGTTGCTACCTTACAAAAACGAACAGGGCGACCGTCTAAATTGTTCAAAGAAGCAAGTGTAAGGAGTAAAAGACGAAAGACCGAAGAACTTCGTTCTGGTTTCGACAAGGAGTTTATAATACATGCTGCGCAGTTGGAACTGGGGAAATCTGGTAAAAGGGTTGCATCTAATGTTCTCAAAGATATAACGAGTACTCAAACACGAGCCAGTAAATACAAGAAGGCATTTTGTCGAACAAAATCCTCTAAAGAGCACCATGCCTTGACACCAATGCAAGCTTTGCAAATGTTTATAGATGCTGATTTGACACAAGGTCAATATGAAATAATAAGAAAAACAAACAAGAAGTTTTTCCCCTGTTATAGTGTCTTACAAAAAGCTAAAAAGCAATGCTATCCACCGCCAGAAACTTGTACAATAACAAGTACCAGTGCTGAAGCTCAGTTGCAACCTTTAATGGATATTACCGTTAAGCGATTATCAGAGTTCCTAGAAGAGGTTTTATTAACAACAAAGGAGGAAGAGCGGGAAACCATTACCTTAATAAGTAAATGGGGTTGCGATGGATCCCAACAATCAAAATTTAAGCAGAGACATTAAAGTGATGCAAATTCACTGCATGCAATGGAAAAATCCCACGCCTTCTTCACCGAGATTTTGTCGACCAATAAGGTTTCGGTTTATAAAGGAAAGTAATAACGTCACCACAGAAGAAATATGTCACATTGAAAGCTCTATTAGCTCTTTAACTCCAACTGAAGTTGACATAGCCGGGAATAAGTTTTTTGTTAAGCACACATTTATAATGACAATGGTAGACGGAAAGGTTTGCAATGCAGCCACAGCTACGATGTCTACAAGTAAGTTGCCACATTTGTGGGGCAACTACAAAGGATTTTAATGACTTAAGTTACGACATGGCAGATATAAATTTTACGGCTTTACAATTCGGGATTTCGGTTCTTCATGCCAGAATTCGTATATATGAAAGCATTTTACACTTAGCATACAAGCTTGAAGTAAAAAAATATAAAGAACGGAAAACACAAGAAGAAAAAGACAAAGAAGAACGAAAAAAGAAATATATACAAGATAGGTTTAGGACAGAAACGGGTCTTTTGGTAGATATGCCTAAGTATTATTTCGGTAACACCAATGATGGTAATTGAAGTAGAAGGTTTTTTGAGAATCCAAGATTGGCCTCAGAAATAACGGGAATTGACTATGAATTATTATATAGGCTTAAAGTCATATTAGAAGCAATTTCAAGCGGGTTTCAAATTGATCCTATTAAATATAAAAAATATGCATTGGAAACGGCTCATCTTTATGTAAAGTTATACAATTGGCATCCTATGACACCAACAATGCATAAAGTCTTGATCCACGGTGATGTCTTAATAGAAAAAGCACTCTTGCGTATCGAACAGCTTTCTGAGGAAGCAGCTGAAGCTCGCAACAAACATTTTAGAAGTTACCGCCAAGATTTTGCAAGGAAATTTTCCAGGGAGAATTGCAATGAAGACATATTTAACCGTCTTCTACTTAGTTCTGATCCATTGCTAAGTAGCATGCGTGAAGTGAAAAAAAGAAAAGCAAACACATTGGAACAAGAAAAGCAAGCCCGAAACGTTGGACATATTTGTGTCTGCAGAACCTTATATAATAGAAAATTCTTCAGAAAGCGAACACGATTAAACTTTTTGTCAATTTTGATTTTTTTTTTTTAATTTTTTATTATTATTATTTTTTTGTGAAAATACATTTAATTTTTTTAAAACTTATATGATTTCCTTATTTATGTCGATTAGATGACAAAAAAGCAAAAAAATAATTTTGGCCGCCTAAATCGATCAAATACCTCTATGTGCGTCGTTTGAGTTCTCGGTAGACAAGGAAGAAATGCGAAATCTCACTTCAAAAAACGGCCGCGTCGAGGTGAGGACAGCGCAGTGTATACTATAAAAAAAAGTGATAAAATACAGATATTTACTTGGGAAGTGCCTAATACGAGTATGTAAGTAATCTTTCAGTTTTTATTAGAATTAAGTGTGTGTTTAACAAATAGAAGTAAAAAAAAAGAGTTAAAACGGCAATCTAACCCGTGCCTGGCCCTTACTCGCACAATGATTTTGGCTTTTCGAACATTAAATTACATATTTATACAGTTCATATTACTTTACTGTAATGATAATTTAACGTAGTTTCGTTTAACTAAACTCTACCACTAATAGAACGTTCTATATTTTATAAATAATGACGAAAACTAGTACCGTCCGATTAGAGCCCCGAAAGGGTTTCGTCACAGACAGGTGACAACCCGTATCGGGCGGCCCCACAGACGCCTCCTCTGAGTTTTAATGGCCGATATTAGAATGTTCGCATAACATGAAATAGTACGGAATACGGATATAACAAACTACGTATTGCACTATAGTACGGGAGCCCTAGAACAATTTTTTTTTTGTGATTACTATATAACAAGCTAATTTTTTGTGAGTGATGATTAGAAACTCCATATTTGTAATATCTATATGTACCTATACTTACAAACATTAATTAAACTTAATATATGATTTTTGTACAATCATTGCTTTGCATCAACCAACATTGACATTATACATTAATTACTCGTAAGATAAAAATCCTTGTGTATTACTTACTCTCTTGAGACTTAGGGTTGGACCTCATCTGGCAGCACGGAATCGCCTTTTTCCGTCGCCCTTTCTCTTTCTGTCGCTTAGAACTGCCATTTGCTAGACCGAGACAGAAAGCATAATGCGATCGCCTCGAGGATTCCGCCGCGTGCCGCCGCTCTTAACATAAACTTATCGCCGCCCTAGTGCTTGAATGGCCAATCGACCAATTTTACGAAAATAGACTTTTTATTTCAAACTAATAGTAACCCTAATGATTTCTTAAGTTTTCGCGAGTATCACTCATGATATTATAAGTTTAAGCACTTACGGATTTTGTCGCGGAGCACTTTTATTAATCCCGACGTTTCGGCTACTTTACAGCGGCCGTGGTCACGGGCGGACTGAGGTGACAGGTGTCCAATTTCACAGGTGTCCCGTGACCACGGCCGCTGTAAAGTAGCCGAAACGTCGGGATTAATAAAAGTGCTCCGCGACAAAATCCGTAAGTGTTTAAACTTATAATATAATAATTGTAAACCCTGATTACGCACTTTACCATATGATAATGCATATGAGTATATATACTTTATTTTTGCCTTTATATATATATATATATATATATATATACCTTTATATATATATATATATATATATATATATATATATATATATATATATATATATATATATATATATATATATATATATATATATATATATATATATATATATTCGCCGTTCCAGCGAATTCACCGTTCGAGCGAATTTGAGCGAATCTGGCGTTCGAGCGAATTCGCCGTTCGAGCGAATTCGAGCGAATTCGCCGTTCGAGCGAATTCGCCGTTCGAGCGAATTCGAGCGAATTCGCCGTTCGAGCGAATTCGAGCGAATTCGCCGTTCGAGCGAATTTGAGCGAATTCGCCGTTCGAGCGAATTTGAGCGAATTCGCTGTTCGAGCGAATTCGCCGTTCTAGCGAAATTGAGCGAATTCGCCGTTCGAGCGAATTCGCCGTTCTAGCGAATTCACGCAATGGAACGTTTAATTATTGTATTAAAACGGCTATTGTAATCTATGGATATTACTTGCTATTCCGCGAGTCCTTTTTCCTCAGTTTCTGTACAGCACCTTCGGAACCAGCTTTTTGGTATAATATAATATTATGTTTGAAATCCTTCAGAAAACTGGCCACGCATAATATAGGGTTCCGTTGTAACGCTAGTTTTTTATCATTTTTGTACGGTCAACGAATTTACATTTATAAAACGTATTTTACACTACTAACAAGTAACATCATCATATTAGTAGCATTCAAAGGAATCTTATCGAAAAATTCCTTTATATAGTTACTTTTCCGAATACATTTTGTTTGGGTGACCGACTATTACTAAAAAAATAACTTATTAAGTCTTCTTAGCCGTGATAGTTTTCCTTTTAAATTCAGCATATTTCCTACTCCCGTAAATTTTTTCACATTAACAGAAACAAATCCTTTTAAATTCAGCATATTTCCTACTCCCGTGAATTTTTTCACATTTACAGAAGCAACCGTTTAGCTGGTAGAATGGGATGGACTCGTTGTTCAACTCGTTGTTCTAAGTAGAACAACAAAAAGAGTTAAAACGGCAATCTAACCCGTGCCTGGCCCTTACTCGCACAATGATTTTGGCTTTTCGAACATTAAATAACATATTTATGCAGTTCATATTACTTTACTGTAATGATAATTTAACGTAGTTTCGTTTAACTAAACTCTACCACTAATAGAACGTTCTATATTTTATAAATAATGACGAAAACTAGTACCGTCCGATTAGAGCCCCGAAAGGGTTTCGTCACAGACAGGTGACAACCCGTATCGGGCGGCCCCACAGATGCCTCCTCTGAGTTTTAATGGCCGATATTAGAATGTTCGCATAACATGGAATAGCCGAAATCATTTTGTTGTTGGATTACAAGAAAGGAGGCATTGAGACAAAAAGACTTAAAAATAAACGGACAAGTGCGAGTCGAAATTTATTTATTACTTTTTGATTAAAAAAATATATATATGGAATATTACGAAGAATTAATAAATATTTATTTATGAAATATACAGGTTTTTTTTATTTTTGGTTGGGCCTCCAGTAAACTCACTCACTCGACGAAACACAGCGCAAGCGCTGTTTCACGCCGGTTTTCTGTGAGAACGTGGTATTTCTCCGGTCGAGCCGGCCCATTCATGCCGAAGCATGGCTCTCCCGCGTGCGTGATATTTGTGACTGAAATAGAAGTAGTTGGCGGTGCAATAAAAGAGGCATTGATTTTGGGTTACATTTTGGGTTACAAACGCTTGCACAATGCATCCAAGTACTAGATGAAAAAGGTCTTATCCATACTAATCTTACACTCACTTAAGAAAATTTTCGCATTTTTGCAAGTTTTCTTTTCATGTTTCTACTCAGTTTTCCTTTAATTCATGTAATTTGGAGGATTTTATTTTGTACTTTGTTTATTATAATTATAAGAAAATCAAATTTCTGTGGATAAAAGTTACTACTTATTTCGTAAATTACATTAGTATCAAGGTAGGATTTTTCATGAACAAAAGAGATATCTTTTTGTGTAAAGTCCTACATATCATTTACTGAACCTACAATATTGATACTCTTGTACCACCCAGATAATAACCTTAATTTATTGTTTATATAATATTGTAATGCCTAGAGTATGAAATGACTTTAAGATATCATGTAATACACAGCCTACTTGAAGCTGTTTGAGAGGCAGCCTCCATTTTTGTCCTGTACTTAAATCGTTGATTTTATAAAATATTTGTATGAGAGTCATGACTTGAGTGATATTATTTTGAAAATAGTACTATAAAGTTATAAATAAATACTCTAGCTCGCTAAATAGTGGTTTATTATTAAAATATGACCCAAAATCTACTGAACATTTTGGTATCCAGTAATTATACCAGCTGTATAACATTATTACTGACAAATATATTATAAAAGTACTATTTTCAGGGTAGACAATTTAATTTAAAAATGATTTAGATCCTTTTATGGGCTCCTGCTAGACCAAGGAACAAGAAATTGCAGTTTTAGTGTATGCTGGTCGTGTAGAAACGTCGGTATGTGGCGAAACCCCCTCAGGGCGCCACAGACATGACAAATCTGCCATTTTGCATGCCACTGTCGAGTAAATCATTATGCAATAATAAACACATTTTCTGATCTTAAATAAAAATGAATTTAAATTTTGCTGTCTCGCTAAACCTCGAGAACGCCTAGACCGATTTGGCTGATTTTGGTCTTAAAATATTTGTGGAAGTCCAGGGAAAAGTTTATATTGGGAGGAAAGTGATACGATGTGATCTAGTTATTAGTAGAGTCTATATTATACTACACAGTATAGAGACTATTATTATAGACCTTCAAATTATGACATAAAATTTAGTAGAGAATATACTTCGGGGTTCGGATACGGACAAAAGACATTTTTGTCCCGGAAAAGCAGTCTTTTTTATAAAATAAAGGGGCATACGAGCAAACGGGTCACCTGATTGAAAGCAACTACCGTCGACCATGGACACTAGCAACATCAGAAGAGCTGAAGGTGCGTTGCTACGAGATATACGAATTTTGGCGCTGGTTGCGGGTTACTCCTAGTTATTAAATTGTTAACTACTATTTACGATAATTACATTATTAAGGTGGTAATTGTAATAATTATCTTCCAATAATTATGATTGGTTAAGCCTCTGATTTACTTCGCATTAAGCGCCTGTTTAAAATTAGTTCATTATTATTATTAACTTTAATTCGTATAATTTTAAACTCGTGGTTATTCTGAAAGGATTATTATGTCCACACAAAATGATTTCGTTGAAATAGTTATGGTTTATGCCACATCGTCATACAAAATATGAAATGTCAAAATTTACTATATAGTGTGTTTTTTTGTACTTTTCATGCAAAAACTCCTGAAAAGATTTTGATGTTTGACATGCTACCATATTATTATACCATTGAAGAAATTGATTCTTAGGCAGTTGATGGATCTACGTCATTTGGTCGGATTATGTCAGTTCAATGTAAGATCCTGTTGGACCATAGACGCACATCTCAATGTGTTGGACAGGCTCTACGCGCAATCTATCGACTGGTTTTGACATAACCCGACCGAACTACGTAGGTCCGCCATCTGCCTATGAATAAATTTCTCTGATAGTGTACTACATAATTATTACATTTTAGGATCTGGCATATCAGCCTTTTTTTCTTAAAAAAGTACAATGTTTCAACTTTCAGTTAGATACTGTAATAGTAATGTTAAAAACTGGAAAATACGGTTCGCAAAACAAAATTTTATCAAAATTAAATATTCTAGTACTATCAAATTGTGATTTTATCGAGTCTTAATTATATTGTAGTTTGCAAAATCGTATTTCCATCCAAATGCCATACAAATATTGGCAAATAAAATTCAACCGTCCATCAGCAAAAATCCGTGACCTAAAAACTTAAATTGTTAGATATTGAAATCGCTTTTCTTTTATAGGACTTTATAAAAAACATTACGCAGAAATTCATTTATCGCGCTGAACCGTACTTTTTTCCGGTCGAGAAAGGATCCTAAGTCCTTTCCCGGGACTCAAAGTATCTTCATACAAGATTTCATCAAAATTGGTCCAGCAGTTTAACCCATTTGCCGCCGCTGTACTCAATTGGGTACACCTACAAAATTAAGGATAGTTCAAAATTTTGTGGTATCACATTTCAGTTTTTTATTTTATATATTTAATTAAAGATAAAGCTTTAACTTTTTTTAGCAAACTTATACTGGAAACCAATATTTTTAGTCATAAGGTAGGTTTGAAACTAACAGTTTTGCGACCTGCAGGAGTAAGCTCATAAATTCTCTCTTTATTTTAATCGCATAATATTCAACCACTTTATGTGTTTGTTTTTTTATTCAATATATTGTTATCTATATAATAAATAACAAGTAAGTGGTAGATTACTGAAATAGACGGAAAAATTGTGATTCAAACACATGTTACCTAGTTGGGTACAATGGCCGAATCCACTAGCAAAATTTTCCTTTTTTCAGAATTTTTAAATATTGAGTTTGATTAATTTTAACATCTTATATCGTTATGAATACTAAGGAAAAGCTATTTTGTGCTCTTTTTGTAAATAAAAATTATCATATAAATTCAGAAAACTCATAACATAGTGAAAATGTCCGCTCTCTTATACATTTCTGTGTCCTGAAATTACAGACGTTGTAGACAGAAAAACGCAGGTAAAATAGCAGCTAAAAGATTTGACAGTAGCTAAACCTTGTAAGAGGAATCTATCTTGTCAGTAAAAATGAAGCTAGTATCAACTAGAATAGATATTATAATGTCTGCTAAATTGTCATTTGCAAAGTGTTATGGTAACACTAGCTGTTGCCCGCAACTTCGTCCGCGTGAATGTATGTTATTGTAATGTGGATGTGTGTGTGGATAAGGATTAATATTATATTTCACACGAAATTTTTAACTAACATCAAAGACCCAGGAACATTGAAAGCTCTTAAACTGTAACTGTCGTCGGCGGGGCTTGAACCACAGATTCCGTTTTGAAAAATCCTGTCTTCGAAGACCACTTGGCGTGGACAAGGGATAGAGACCACAGGACAGGGGACGATAGACGACAGAAGACAGGATATTGAATGTAGGCATCTATACCTCTTTAACCTACCTCTTACTCTCAGATTCCTGAGTAACAATTAAAACAGAATAAAATAACGCTTGAAGTTGTTTTATTGTGGTTTACTTGTTGGTTAGGAATCGTGATGCTTCCCTAAAATTCATCATATATATCTATACGTAAGTCTAATAAATAATTAACTACTTCTTATATGAATAGCTATCTATCCCAAGTAACAAATTTCTCCTATAGTGCACAGTTTATAGGCTTGCAGTACTAGTAACTCTCTCTTAGTGGTTCCAGGTTTTACTACCAAGCTCATAACAGGTTACACGGAGTTCGTTTGGGTTTGTAGTAGACCCGTTCTTATAAGTTGACTTAAAGTCGTGTATAGAACGATATTACAGGCGCAGTAAAGGCTAAGATGGCCTATACAAGTGTTTTAAAGGTGTAAATATACTTGAGAAAATTTGCTCCAGTAAGTTACACTTGTAATAGACTACAAGAAGTAATTATAAATCCGCTATAAGGTCATACGCCAGTAATAGTAATTTATAGAACGAAATGCACTTGGAAACATTTGACCTTGTTACTTGACCTTATAGTGGTGTATAAGTCAACTTTATGTGCCAATTATAAGTGAATTTGTTCTACAGTGGTTTCTTATCAGAGTAAGTGTACTTGGTATTATTGTGGGCTCTCGAATTCTGTTATAGTCTTAATTTTTTTATAAAGGTTTGTTGAAAACTATTAGTGTCCAAAATATTCTTCGTGAAGTCCATCTAAGCTTTTAAAAATTTATCGCACCTTCACAGCCATTTTGAATGCTGTTAGGACTAATATTATTTTTAAACACAACTTAGTAAATACGCCGTGTTCAATGGGCGAACAAAAATTGAGATGTAAAACACAATATACTTCACTGGAAATACTTACGCGTTTGCCGTTCAAACATGTTTGCACGTATAATATTACGTGCGAAATACTAACTTGTTAATACATTTCATTTAGTATAGATTAAATTACCTTTTATTTCTATTTTCTTTCATCATACCAACCTCACAACACAATTTACAAAATATGTTTGAAGTAGCTAGTAATAGAAGCGCGGAGTACGTAACAGGCATGCCTGGTTCTATCAAATGCTCATAGTGAGCTTCGCGGGAGCAAATAGTTCCGCGTAGTCCAGCAATAAGTGTATTATTGGTCTAAGTAGTCTAGGCAAGTCTACTATGAGTGTTTTATTAGCAAAAGTACGCGTATAAAATGGGCCCTTTTCCGTGGTTATAAACGTTTACTAGCCTGTTATAGTCCTGGCCCCGGAACCACTACAAGACCAGATTTTGTTACTTGGGATAAAATGACAATTTGAAATTTATTAGGATAGGATTACCCTACACCTGAAACTTATCATCTCGACATTACATACGCTACTTAAAACTACATTATAGTGATTGTAGATGGTGTAATGATGGTGGTGACCATGATGATTAATATAATAATTGTCATAGTGACATGTGCTTACAGTATTTTAAGCAACGCTGAAACTCCTACTTGTTATTATATTATTTACTAGCTGTCCCGGCAAACGTTGTTTTGCCATTTAAAATATTTCTACTTCATCAGTTGATACAAATTCTTACTTCTTTCTTTTGTCCCCTAAGAGGGGTGGGGCGAAAAATTGTATACACCAGATGTTAAGTTGAAAAAACAGTTAATAATAATATGTCAAAATAAGTCCATTAAAGAAAAAAGTTTGATACAAAATCTGACCCCCTCTTTGGTTCCCTTAGAGGGGTGGGGTGGGGGGATTTATAGTCACCAAATGTTGAGTCGGAAGAAGACAAATATATCTGTGAAAACCGTATGCAAATCGGATCAGTAGCTTTCGTGTTAAAGCAAAAGCCTTATACAAAATCTGACCACCTCTTTCGTCCCTTTAGAGGTGTAGGGGGAAATTTTTTTATACAACAGATGTTAAGTTGGAAGAAGGCAAATATATCTGCGAAAACCGCATTCAAATCGGATCAGTAGTTTTTGTGTGATAGTGGAACAGACAGACAGACAAAAAACTAACTACATTTTTGGCTTCTAGAGCGATGAGTGACACCCCCGCTTATTATTTTTTGAATATCTTTAATGTACAGAATTTTCATTTCTACAGTTTTATTATAATGTATAAATAGCGGTCGCCCGCGGCTATGCCTGCGTGGATGTCGGTTACCGCTGCAAAAAGCCTACCCAGGAAAGACACGGTCAGCAAAATGATTCCCAGGTCAATTCACAGAAACATCGACGACGCAGTCATTTTCCGCAGGCTGCACAGATTGTCTTTCTGTGGATGTTAAAGTTGTTAATGATGAGAATATTTAAATGTAATTAATAATAAGTTTTCACCTCTGACGGTAGTCCCGGAGTGCAACCCGTTGTTTTAGGATAGATAACTAAAGCGATTATTGTAGAGCTTTTCTATAAACAACATTAATTGACGTTAAGTTATTTTCAGGTAACAAAATAAACTGATGGTCGGGATTCCCGACTCGTGATAGAGCAAAACATTATTTTCATAAATCTATTCCTACTAATTTGAATGTTTGGCCCTGGGATTTACATAATATTTATCGTTAGTGCAAAATAATTTTTTTACAGGAAATTGGAGCCTTTTGCAGGGTATAGGCAAATCAATAGGGATCATTGGTATTCTTGGTATATGAGCCAATTCACCAGCTGCAGGGCCGGTCATAATCTTCGCTACTGTGCACCGCCTTGGTAGCGCCCACTTCGAAACGGGCGTAAATCGCAATTTTTAATTTCGCCATAACTTCTAAACCAAACGTCCAATTTTAATCATTCAAAAACCAAATATTATCTACATAAACTGTACGAGTACTTAGTGATGAAATAATTCATTTTGATAAAGATTAATAGCATGAGTAAAATAAATGCGTTTAAATGTAGTCCAAAAAAAATCAAGATTTTAAAATAAAATAATGGTTGTTGTACCTCACTTGACATAGATAGGTATAGTGTGTCGCGGACTTTTTTGTAAAAATTTGAAAGATCTACATTTACTTAGAACATTGTATGGTTCTATCTTTTATAGTTTAGGCAGCGTACGCAAAATAAGTAAATTTTCTGGTTGATTTTTTTCACCTTGTGTCAGAAAAACCCAAATATCTTACGGAACCCTACATTTTCTGAAATAAAATGTAGCCTATGTTACTCGTAAATAATGTAGCTTTCGAATGGTGAAATAATTTTTTAAATCGGTCCAGTAGTTTTTGAGCCTATTCATTACAATTAAACAAACAAACAAACAAAGTTTACCTCTTTATATGATTCCTTATCTATACTAATATTAGTATAGATAAGGAATCAGGAATTCCGTTCAGCAACGGAACCTTCGGAAGCCCTATGCCCTGGGATATGCCTTGGTGCAAAACTTACTTTTTGTTAAGGTTCCATACCCAAAGGGTAAAAACGGGACCCTATTACTGAGACTTCGATGTCTGTCCGTCTGTCCGTCTGTCTGTACGTCTCCAGGCTGTAACCAAAAACTTATATTTAAACTTCTATTTAAATAGAAATTTTTGGTTATAACTCACGAACCGCTATAGCTGGACTTCTGAAATTTTCACAGATTATGTATTTCTGTTGCGGCTATAACGACAAATACTAAAAACGAAATAAAATAAATATTTGAGGGGGGTTCCCATACAACAAACGTATTTTATTGGCCTTTTTTGCTCGTAATCAATATTGACAACAGCTTGGCACTTGAAATATTCACAAAATTCTTAATTATATTTGTTCTTTTATAATTATTTAAAAAAATTAAAATAAAATAAATATTTAATGGGGGTTCCGATACAAAAAACATTTTTTTGCCAACTTTCGCTCAATAACGGTACGGAACCCTTCGTGCGCGAGTCTGAGTCGCACTTGGCCGATTTTTCAGCATATTCTGTTAATCTTACTTAAAAAAGGGAAAATTACTGTAATGTTTTTGCTGTAAAGGAATTCCGTCGATACCTCGAGGATGCCGAGAAACTCAATATCAAGTCACCGTTTTTGTGAACATGGTATCAAATTCGGGTTAACAACCTATACAACAAAAAAAGAATTTTGAAAATCTGACCACAAACAGCTAAGTAAACGTTAACTCCTCCTTTTTTTAAAGTCGGTTAAAAAAAGTATCTAAGATGTTGACCAGGGATGTAATGTATCACCATACCAAATTTCATTGAAATCGGTCCAGCGGATTCAGAGATTAGCCTGTACAAACAGACAAACAGACAAACAGACAGAGAAACAAAAATTTCAAAAACAGTTAAGATGTGTTCTGTTACTCTTCTAACATGCCCCTGACTCGTTTTTTCAAGTTTATTTTCAATGTACAAATTTTACCTCTACGATTTTATTATATGTTTAAGCTAATATAGACACTCCTTCGTAAGTAAGAAATATGACTCCTGAAATCACACTGTATACTTTTTACTTCTTATACCTATTAGTGGATATCAAGAACGAAAGTTTACTAGCTTCAGCTACAGATACCACTACTAATTATGAGAAAAGACGGAACGTAAATCACCTCTTTGGGTAAAGATGATGGATTTTATTTACTTACTAGCTGTCCCGGCAAACGTTGTTTTGCCATTTAAAGTATTTCTACTTCATCAGTTGACACAAAATCTTACCCCCTCTTTGGTCCCCTAAGAGGGGTGGGGGGAAAAATTTTATACACCAGATGTTAAGTTGGAAAAACAGTTAATAATATGAAGTAAGTCCATTAAAGAAAAAAGTTTGATACAAAATCTGACCCCCTCTTTGGTCCCCTTAGAGGTGGGGGGGGGGTAATTTTTATACACCAGATGTTGAGTTGGAAAGAGGCAAATATATCTGCGAAAACCGTATGCAAATCGGATCAGTAGTTTTCGTGTGATGCTGGAACAAACATACAGACAGACAGACAGATATTGTGACACCCTCCGCTTATTATTTTTTGAATATCTTTAATGTACAGAATTGACATTTCTACAGATTTATTATATTATGAATAGATTTGAATTATGTTTTTTCTTTTGTGATTGTTAATGATTAGCGTTTGCATTGACCACTTACGACTCTTGATGATAGCATGGTTTATATTCTCTTTCGACGAAACATCGTAACATTTTACTTGTGTCAGAAAATATAATGAAAAACGAGGTCATCCTCCTCGTCAGTCTCTAGTTTGCTTCAAAATAGTATCGATCACTACCCCAAAAATGTTTCTAAATAGTTTCAAAATGTTAAACATCATGCAGGAGTTCATTGTCAGTGCAAAAAATGTAATAAAAAAGTATGTATCAAAAAAGTTAGTTCTAAACCTTATCACACCTAAGTACCAGATAACACGCCGTTGTACCTATCTGGGGACACCCCCCTAAAGGGGAGGATTTTAATTTTTTTTAAAATTTTTCTTTAATTTTTCATTTATTTAACATAAAGTGCAGATAAATTCAAATTTTGTTAAAAAAATACTATTGGTTTCATTTTGGCCGTTAATGGGTTAAGCGTAAACAGACAGACAAACACTATTTCGCATTTTTATTAATATGGACTAGATCACAGAAATAAATCAAGATAGAACGGCTAAGCGGGTGGAGTACGCGTGTTTCACAAGTGGGCAATATTTCGACGGGTGCAAAGTAAAAAGAGTCATCTACAAAACAGCTACTTTTCAGGAGAGCGCATAATAGGAAAAAATGCTCCCATTTTGTCAATTTCCAACCAAATTTATTGAAATTTTCATCATTGCTTCATTATTTATTAATAAATCGATATGTATATTTAATTTATTCTAATTATGTTTAATTTACGAGATATTGTAGTTGTCTGCATCTACATTGTGCTTAAAAATATGACAACTGAGTTAACTACCACTTGGTCGTTTCTACGTGGGAATTAAAAATTAGATTAATTAAAGTATTTTTACCGACTACGGGTACGATTATCAGTAAATACATAAAGTGTAACACTTTATATTATTAAAATATGTAGTTAATGACCGTTTTACATCTTAAACACACGAAGTTCAGAACATAATTGTGTAGATATCTTTTTCTACGTTGTCGATTCGGTGCAAGGTGCACGATTTAGAAGGAAGTTAAAATATGAAATACAAGCTTTTTCCCGCGGCTTAGCTCGCGTGGAATTTGAAAATCGTGTAAAATGCAAATATTGCTGTAAGCTCCTTTAGAAACATGATGTTTTTCCAAGACCAAAAATAGCCTTTGTTACTCTTCATCCTTTCAACTAAGTCTATGCCAAAAACAATACGATTAGTTACTTCGTTAGAGCGTGAAGGAAGGACAAACAAATAAATAAACAAACACTTTCCCAATTTTAATATTAGTATGGATTTACTTAGGAATCATTCATTTACTTTCCTAAAAATCGTAATTTCTCACAAGGAAAATGAAATTCTGTGTCAATACTTTAATTTCTTTAAAACTTATTCAAAAAGTATTCAGTATCATTATCAGTACATGAACTATGTTGTAATTATTATAATTTAGGCAGAGGCTTATTAAGTCTTTGTACTTGGCACTTTTATAGTTCATTATAACATCATAAGCATCGCCGGACGTTTTACACCATCGGAGGAGTGTATACGATTCTTCAGAACAAAAAATGAATTTTAATTTCAACGATTTCTCAATTGCTTTTCGTGATCACAGAGATCCCAAAACCGGTCAAAGATAAGTTAATAGGAAAACTACAAATGCCGGAATATGATGTTTCGCAGGTTGCAATTTCCCATTTCTGGACTGATAATATAATTGTTTACCTAAATTATGTCGTAATTTACGTCTCGTATAATACGTGTAATATACGTAACACGTGTAATAGATGGAGCAGACAAGTGTTAGAGTGGAGACCACGCTTAGGCAAACGTAGTGTAGGACGTCCCGCAACACGGTGGACCGACGATTTAAAGAAAGTGGCTGGCAGCGGATGGATGAGGGCTGCCCAAGATCGGGATGGTTGGCGCTCATTGGGGGAGGCCTACGTTCAGCAGTGGACGGCAATAGACTGATGATGATGATGATGATGATGATGATAATACGTGTCACACGTGTCTTTATTTCTCAATCGCCTTTTCTTTAGATCAATACTGAACTGACGACTTTTTCTACCGTTTAAAGAGGAAGGCGTAGAACATTCACTTGATGCCTCCACTGCCAAAGAAGTATCAATGGCAGTGGAGCTTTGTTTTGAACTGTAAATCTATAGAAGGTTTACAGTTCAAAAGGGACAATAATATACTCGATGACTTGTATGAGTTAATAAACTCAAGCAGGTCATAGATTATATTATGAGATCAAAATATATGTTCAATAAAAAAGATATTATAATATTTTTATCTAATACTGATAATAGTCTTGAAGTGATGAATTGTATTCTGAGGGTGTTAGCGTATTTAATTTGCTAAGAATCCCTAATATCGACATCCAAATTTTCAGAATCATTTTGTATTTCAGACTGAGAGTGAACTGGTGTGACTGACCTAGAGTATTCAAATCATGGGGACTTATCTTACGAAGTTAACTTATACTCATTTGTCTTCATCGCTGACACATCAAGGTCTTCTATAAGTTAATGTTCAATAACTTCATCGGGCAACACAGTATTTTGCTCGATAAATCTATCGCTTATGTTCTGGAAACTTTCAACTTCTTTAAAAAGTCGTTTTGGACTTTCTGAACATGACACAACAGTAAAAAATAACAGTAAGAAATAAGAAGTCGATTAAAATAGCTAAAAATAAGAATTAACATAGATAGTCATAAACATAACAAACAATACTAATTTACAAAAGTAAATTGAGACATCTAAATCACAATCGCAACGTAGAAAAAGCTATATGGCAAATAGCCGCTTATGTCGTATAACATGACCCCCGCGCGTCCCGCGTATAGACGACCAGCGGTAGTTATCCGCATCTACATCGTGCAATTTCACAAAATAGGAGTAGATGTCTTCTTTTACGTGACAAAAGTACCAAAAATAAGGTGATATTTGAATTTTTGTTTTTGATATGTTGTAGAACATGATATTTTAAGCTAGTTTCTGCAAAAAAACAAAAAACTCAAAATTGCAGATGACTTTTTTTACTTTGCACCCGTCGATTTGTTGAACGTTCATTCAGTCACCGCGCACGTCTCGACTAAATTACACCGGAGTGGTTGTGCAAAAATGCCTCATTGTGCAGTGTCTAATAGTAAAAACAGAAGTACGAAAGTGAATCGGTCTAAAGGAGGTATTTCTTTCCACGTGTAAGTTATTTGTTCTAACTAAAAGCTAAGCAAAAATTGATTCACGCGATTCCTTAGCAACGCACGCGCATCGCCGTTCTATCTTGATTTATTTCTGTGGACTAGATAATGGCCAAAATTGTAAATTTCATCACATTCATTTTATCTCGCCTTTTTTTTATTTATTTCGCATAGATATGGGATCCGTATATTTTTTGCAACAAGAATTATTCTACGTCCTTACTCGTCTCTCAAAGTATCTCCAAATTTCATTGAAATCGGTTCAACCTTTTACACGTGAAGAGGTAACAGACATACAAACTTTCGCATTTATAATATCTAATATATAAAAATAAGTCGGGTTTTCCTTCCTGACGCTATAACTCCAGAACGCACGAACCGATTTCCACGGTTTTGCATTCGTTGGAAAGGTCTCGGGCTCCATGAGGTTTATAGAAAAAAAAATCAGAAAAAACTTCAAGAGAAAAGCAGGAAAACAGGGAAAAACATTTTTCACGCGGGCGGAGCCGCGGGCGACCGCTAGTTTACTAATATTGTGAATGCGACAGTGTGTCTGTAGAGTATGGACTATGGATAGAGAGACTTTTCTAGATCATTATAAAACGAAAACTCGCGGAGGCCCCAATTCTGCTCCAGTTTCCATTCGGCTTGCTGTTTACTTCGATTGATTTATGGGTGACCGGGTCTTTCTAGTTTTGGTACGATTTAGGGTTCCGTCAGCTAGAAAATCTATTTTCGTACCTCGGGCCTATTTCGGCTTGAATTCGCTGAAAGCTGCGTGGTTGGGTGATCTAGTTAGACTATTTCATTATGAGTGGTACCATCCATATGGTTTCCAACAGCTAGAAAATCTATTTTCGTACCTCGGGCTTGTTTCGGCTTGAATTTGCTTGGTTCACAGCTTGGTTGGTTAATCCCTGACTATTTTACTTTTAGTGGTAAATCGTATCCGTATTTACCCATCAGTCGTGGCAAAACGAGACACAATAGCTTTTTCATTGTTACCGCGGCCGGATGTAGACGCTTGGGGCTTCATGAATTAATATGAAATACGAAAGGGTGTTAGGAACATCTTCACGCGTAAGCCAGCCTATTTTCATGTAATTTGGTATTGAGATATTCTACGAATAATAAAATTGGATAGTTAGCTTAGGAAAAATGTAAGGCTCCTTGGCGATTAATGAATTTCGTTACTATAAAGGTCAATTCAGACCGCAACGCTACGAGGCGAGAGGAGGCGCGGCGCGGCATAAATTTGTATGGATTTGACAGATTTCAAATGCGTGAGACGTCTTGCGAATCTGTCAAATCCATATAAATTTTGAAATGCATCTACGCGTCGCGTCGCGGTCTGAATCAACCCTAAAGGATAAAGCAACACTCCGTACATTCTTCCGAGATAAAAATTATCGCGGAACTCAAGTAACTCCAAACCAATTTTCATCCAAATCGATTGAGCAGTTTTAGGCGGAAGAATTATTGTTATCATACATACACAGTACACACCTCACCTGTTTAATGCCGAAGCATTCATAACATAATATGCACGCTATTTATAAATGCAAATAAATAAATGAAAAATAAATGAACGTTGTCGATAGTATATTCTATATTTGTTTGAAATATTAAGTGCCTAAGCAATAACACTTCATCACAAAAGCAATAATGACTTCACGGCAATATAACAAATGTTTCGACAAACAAAGCAATTTATAATAATTTTCATTTCGTCCAGTCGGAACTGAGAACGGAGTGCGAGAAAAACTTAACGAGAGGGTTCTTCTGTACACTTTTTATATTTCATTTGTCACCTAAATCCATACTAATATCATAAATGCAAAATTGTGTCTGTCTGCTACCTCTTAAAGCCTAAATCTCTCAGCCGATTTTCCTGAAAGGTATGGAAATACTTTTAGTCCCGGGAAAGGACATAGCATACTTTTTATCCCGGAAAATGTACGATTACCACGCGATAACGAATTTTAGTGCAACGGAGTCGCGGGCATCATCTAGTTAATAATTTTCATTTCGACTAGTCGCTCAGAAAAAAAAATGTAAACAAATAAGGGTCAATTCAGACCGCAACGTGACCTATAGATGCATTCCTTTTGTACTGATTTGACAGATCTCAATTGCGTGAGACGTCTTGCAAATCTGTCAGATCCATGCTTTAGAAATGCATCCACGCGTCGCGTTGCGGTCTGCATTTAACCCTCAGATGTGAGTTACGAGAACGAAGTGCGAGAAAAAGTTAACGACAGGGTTCTATAGATTTTTTACACCCTATCACCTAAATCTACGCTATAAAGTGCTGAGTGTGAATTTTTGTCCTAGGGTCAGAGGGACATTTACATAAAACAATATTTACTTCACCGGTTTCGGTGACGGCAACTGGTTTCATTGAAACGGTTGAGGAGCTTTATTAAGTGCTCAAGATATTATATTCTCTAAATATGTAAAACATACGACAAACGTATTCTAATAGGTCATAATTCACAACTACAGAAAACCGTTATGTGTGTAAACCTGTGAAATAAGCTTAACATCATACAGATTTGTTTAGGCATGTAATAAAATATGCTTATTTACCATCTCAGTCATGTAATAGTAATCCTATTTCCTTTTTCCTTCTACTGTGGACCCCTAATACGGCTTTTTACGTTACTAAAGACACGAGTCAACTGAGTGAAAATCTTTTTCCTCTACATAGAAAAATTTCCTACATTCTTTACGGATTGACGTATTTTTTTAACATTTCTTTTCGTAATTTCATTATTTTATACATTTTAGTAACATTATAATCACAAGTCACAATATAATTTAAATTATTATACGGCCTACAAGTCCTACAACAAGTGTATACAGGGTGTAACAAAAACAAGTGATAATACTTTAGGGTGTGTACGTGTTCCTTGTAGAGAGTTCACTGTGAAAGTAGCAGCGCTGAAAGACCAATTTTTTTTTTCACTTTTGTTTGGGGAAACTCGTGACGCTCGGGCCCTTGCCCATACAAAAGTGAAAAAAAAATTTCGTCTTTCAGAGCTGCTACTTTCACAGTGAACTCTCTACAAGGAACACGTACACACCCTAAAGTATTATCACTTATTTTTGTTACACACTGTATATAGCAGGGAGACATGGATGCGAGTTGCGACAGCTATCACGTAAAATGATATCAGAAGTAGTCAATAATAAATAATTTGCCAAAATGTACTTGGATGACATGGGAGTGAAACAACTGTTATCACTATCAGTATGAGTGACACTCAACATCCCATTGCATGAGGCTGACGCTGAAGGTATGAGCAGAGTAGATAGAACTAAGTGTTTAAACACTCTATGCCGAATTTCCGCGGCGGAAGCTCGGCTTGATTCCGCCTGCAATGTATTTTAAATTACCGATGGCACACCATGCCGAAATTCCGTCGCGTTATATTGTATGCGTTTGACATTGCTGACGTAATCATGCGGAATCTCCGCCGCGGAACTTCAGCATAGTGTGTTTAGACACTATGAGTTAGTTCTGTTTACTCTGGTATGAGTTATGGGCCATAGCTGGTGTGACAAGTGACGTCTGTTTTTTTCGCGCCTACAACTGAAATCTGAAACTGAGGATTACTGAAAATCGTCAAATCAGTGACACAAGTACCACAAGATCCTTGTAGGTATGTAGCCCTTCAATAACTACCTAAATACGTGAACTTTCGCTAATGAGTAATGACTCACTTGAAACGCGAGAGCTTAAAAATTTCCAGAACAATGTAACACCAAGTTGAACCAAGTAAACTATAAACTTGGTATTTTCAAACTTTGTAAGTCCGTAGTAAAAACTGCGTGATCTATAAGTTTGTGAATTTATTAACCGGCTGACTGAGCTCGAATATGATTTATAACTTTGTAAGGGTCGGAGCACACTAAGACAAGACGAGACGCCGTAAAATTGAATTAAAACGGTTTATTGACTACATTCTTGTCAAACTGTTTACTATCTTGGGTATTTTTGACCAAATTGTGAGCAACACTGTCACCAGCAGTATTTCCGGACCAATACGACCCTTCAAGAAACCTTCAAGAAGAGAGCGTATTCCCTCTTAAAAGGCAATGAAGCTCTTCTGATGTACCGAGTGTCCATGGGCGACCGTAGTTGCTTTCCATCAGGTGACCCATATGCTCATTTGTGGGGACAATTTTTATATAAAAAAAGAACAAAGCTGGTCAAGTCGGCCTGCGTCAGTTCAACCGGATCCGACCGACCTCTTATGTGAGGGCCTTTAATCCATACTAATATTATAAAGGTGAAAGTGTGTCTGTCTGTCTGTCTGTTACCTCTACACGCTCAAACCGCTAAACCAATTTTGCTGAAATTTGGCATGGATATACTTTGATTGATTCCCGGGAAAGGACTTAGGATACTTTTTGTTCCGAAAAAATGTACGGTCCCCGCGCGATAAACTAGTTTGGCACAACGGAGTTGCGGGCATCATCTAGTCAAATATAAGTCCTGTAGTCCAGTAGGCCAGCCATCAGCCCAACTGGAACGATCAACCTCCCCATACACCTAAAAGTTGAAGTGAGTCATGAGAAGAGGTATTTTTCATGGCAACTGCGCAATAACCGTACTATATACGAAATTCTGCGTGAATAAAGTAAATTCTCTCCAAGAATAAAGTGTAGCTCATACCAGGAGGTACTCAGGCAAATTGAGTCTTCGTCTGATTACATCCCAGACTTGAGCCACAGTATAATACAGTAGAGTAACTCAGTTTCAAGTTAAGCTCGAAACAGTGCAAGATAGAATTGTTCTAAGAAACCAAAATTTCGATAATTTCTTATTTCGGGATACTAAGGGATCTTTGTAGTTACTACGGAACTCTAAAATATATAGGAATTTGATATAATATGTAATATGTAAAATATCGTCAACTAGCAATGTCATAGCAACTGCGTTGCTATAAAATTATATGAAATCGAATGGGGATTTCTAAATTATCGAATACAAATACTTCACCCATTGAATTCTAGTTATCTGAAATCACTCTTACTTATAACGTTATTATGTGCGTGGCCCGATTTAATGATATAAAGATCTACCCTCTTATTTAAATAAAAATATTAACACAGCAAATACTTATAAAATATCTTCTTGTCATTGAAAGCCATGAACCGAGCGACACGCGACAACTGCAGACGATGTGTCGTCGCGACACTACTGGTGTCTATGTATTTCTATGAAATACTCTCTGTAGCTAGTGACACGAATCTAGCGACACTTATTCATAGAAATACATAGAAACCAGTAGTGTCGCGACGTCACGTCGTCTGCTGCCGCTTCATGTAGCTTCCAACTTGTACCTTTAGTTAGAGAGCT
Source organism: Polyommatus iphigenia (assembly GCA_963422495.1). NCBI lineage: Eukaryota > Metazoa > Arthropoda > Insecta > Lepidoptera > Lycaenidae > Polyommatus > Polyommatus iphigenia. The sequence goes on from OY730180.1 coordinate 3,549,590, forward strand.
ACTGTATATTATTTATACTGTGCCCGAGCGTGCCATCCATCCATCTAAATAACACAAATAAAACAATGTTGGGTGATTTGCAAAAATACACACTTTTATTTTACTTTGACGTTCAGATTTTTGTACGTAATTGGACCAACAAGCAAATGAAATACATGTAGATTATAATATTGAAAGTAACGCATAAGTATTTCATTCTCACATAATATTGTGTCTTTTAAGTGACACTTTACAAATAAAAGCTTTTAATCCTTCGATTGGGGATTCTTGGAAATGCTATTGTATTCTATTGTTGTCGCGTTCACCGGTGCTCTTAATATGGGGTAATTTTGATAACTCTCCTATGTAGTATGTAGCCTTGTAAGACTATCATGCGTTGACATTTGAATCCCAACGTTAATCGTGACAGGGGTAAGGATGAATGGCGAGCCTTAAGGCCGTCCCCCGAGCAAACGACCTTGACCATACATTTGCCGCGTTGCCGAGATCGCACCAAAACCATATTTTTTGACGTGATAACGTCTTATAATTCGATATGGGGGCGCCCGAAAAACATGACAGTTCATGCGGCGTTGCCTCGCTGACAGCTGCTCTGAGGCGTTCCATTTATCCTCTCAGCAACCGTACTGAACCCACCTGGGCCGCGCTCTTTGTTTCGATTATATTACGTATTTCGATGACTTAGAGAATACTTTTGTATGAAGAAGTTTGGTTAGTTATGACCTTTGATACATTGACCACACTCTGAATGAAAAATAAATAAACAATCTGTGAGCTATTAGTATTATTTCGGCTATTTAAAATTGTGCTCTATTTCCTACGTGTCAAGGTATGACTTGTGCTTTGTTCGAAGATTTTACTGGATTTCGTCTTTGTTCGAATGTATGTAGCATTTTGTATTGCGAATAGTTTATTTTACTCATTATAAATATATATTTTTAGACAATCATTTGAAAGAAATACATCGAAATAACTTTAGGTTACAGTCGAAAAAGTTTGTTTCTATTTATAGAGATTCGGAAGCGAGGGTTAAGGTTACGTGACAACGTCATACGTTGTCACGTTCAACTATCGTCAGTAAACCGACTTTACAGACAACCGATTTTTTTTACTTATCTTAGTTCAAAATTGACCTAAAAAAATTAAAACGGGGAATGTGTAGTTTATGATATTGTCGATCTATTGGCGTGTGTTTCAAACAAAAATAATTTGTAAATACTAAGGAGATGCTGAATGTATGCTTGAATTTTAATAAATTGGCTTTACTTTGGAAGCTGATATCATGAGTATAATAATCAAAAATAGAAAAGTTAAAACGTGGAAAGGAATGTTGAGATACTGAAGATTATTCCTGTCTTTTTATTATAACTCTGTAGCTTTCAAATTATGAGTATTTGAGTTTATAAGGCTCTAAATACGGCAAATTACGGATTCTCCGTAGGGAAGGCCCTTAAGGCTTTAGCCTCAAAATCAGCGGCCAGTGAGACGGGAGCGGCGGTGACGGTTAGATGAGGCGATAACAATAAAATCCGATCTGTGTGCGTTGTAGTAAGGGCCCAAGTATACGATGAATTTTTGTAGCGATGCGATCGCGCGTCGAAAATGAAACTTAAAAGCATTAGTAGTAATGATTGTTAGTTTCATTTTCAACGCGTGACCGCAGCGATGTAAACGGGCGACCGTGTCAGGTGACAACGGGGAGTAAAATGAAGGGAGGGTTTGTGCCATTACTGAATTGCGTTTGCATCGCGACGAATGAGCGCACTGTATGCTAGGGCAACTAGCGACCACTTCGCAATGTACCAAATGCAAACGTGCGATAGTATCGCGATTGCATCGCTACAAAAATTCATCCTGTGCTAGGGCCCCATTACATAGGCTTCCATACAAATAATTCTAAACGGCTTAAGGCCTTACAATTATTACGAACAATTTCCCAGTTGATGTGTGTGCTGTAATCCATCACATTCAGTAGCCTTGTATTTCAAAATAGTTTTCAAACATCTATCCAAGTCAGCAAGACTTTTTTTATCACGATAACTGGGCTCTAGCATCTTTTCCGATAAAGATCTAATAACGGAACGGCTTCTATCTCCGCAAAAACGAATGAAAATACGTGTTCGTTTTTGCAGCCAGTTGATGGCGATTAAGTGAGAAGTTTTTGTTTAAAAGATAATATTATAATGGCTTTTAATATTATCCTGATAGAATAACTAATAAAGTTTATAATACTTAGTAAATAACTAATAAACTTTAATGGCTTTTTGATGTGAAAATTTATTTAGCGGCATACACTTATTTTAAGATGGCTAGTTTAAATTTAAATTATTAAATCGAACGATATTTAAAAATTTAATTGCAACATAAAACCAAACTCAGCTGAAAAATCCACAAAACCTTTACTACACTCGGCGAAACATGGCGGTAGCGATCATTGACTCCCTTCAAAAACTTGTCATCTATACTTAATATTATAAAGCGGAAGAGTTTGTTTGTTTGAACGCGCTAATCTCAGGTACTACTGGTCCGATTTGAGAAATTCTTTCAGTGTTAGATATCCCATTTATCGAGGAAGGCTATAAGCATAGGCTATATTTTATCACGAAAAAATTAATAGGAGCGAATAAGGAAAATGTGGAAAAGCGGGGAAAATTTTTGAAAGGGCTTATCTCACGAACTACTGGAGCAATTTTTATGTTATTCGGCACAGATAATAAATTAAATTAAGAAATTAAAAAAAAACCCCGCCAATAAACTTTAAAAGTACGGAATAAAATATTTTACTGACTTTAAGTTTAATTATAATTCCTAAGAGTAAATAAATATTTTAGTCCATAAATGTTGTCACGGTGTGTCGGGGGACCGCCAAGTAAACTACCACAACAGCGATTTTTGCATTTTGTATCGCCATAATAGTCGCTGATTCTCTCGATTCGGGTCGCTGTGAACTGATCCTTATACTATAATGTATTATGTGAATTTATGTGAAATCAAACATCTACATTAGCGGTCCCCTGATACACCTTGACAACATTTATGGACTAAAATATTACTTTACTCTTAGGAATTTTAATTAAACTTAAAGTCAGTAAAATATATTATTTCATTACTTTTTAAAGTTTTTTGACGGGTTTTTTTTTTTAATTTCTTAATTTAATTTAATTTAATTTTATGCTTTTTAAATTTGTGCAGAATAATTCCTATCAACTGGATCATATCCCAATGAATACCATCTATAAAATCCTCTTGGATGAGGCCGTCAATATGAGCCCAAACATGAAGCCTCCACTTTGGGTTCATACGGAGCTCGGCTCTTATAGAATCCAGGTTATGCTGCAGAAGCAGCATGCAAATATTTACTGTTTATCTACGTCTAAAGCGCATCACAGACGGTGAAGATAATATAAAATATATTATCTTAGAGCATATTTTAGAATATCGCTCACCATAGAAATCCTATGAACCATCACACACGACGAAGTTAATTTATATTTTATATTTTGTATCTTAAGATACCGAGCGATATGGAAATATATATTTCGTATCTTAATATGTTATCTTAAGATACGAAATATATATTTCGTATAGTAATATGTTATCTTAAGATGCGAAATATATACATCTTTATGAATACAGGGTGTTTTTGTGACGGGCAGCGGGCTCATCGGTGATCGGACGCTGCACTAGTGGATGCAGTGTTGCCAGTGCTGTATGTTAGAAAGTTACATACTCTCATTCGAAAAGTAACATTTTGAGGGAAAAAGTAACATTTAAATAAAATTGACTTATAATTTATTGCTAGCTTAAAAAGCTCATGAATCGAAATGAATGTTTCTCTTGAATTTCTAAAATACTCCTGAAACTTCTTCGTTGACAGATATTGATAAAGGTTTAATTCGCCGCAGGTTTTTCTCTTTTTTATGTGAGGCTCTATCCAAATGTTTCTCCTTTTGGAATTTGCTACTGCATCAGTTATCACTCATAGTCAATCACCCTGTATATAGAACTCTAACAAGGAATACGTGTGGCACCAACGCAGACGCGTAAGGAAATGAACAGATTTTTAATATTATCGTATCTTAGCCGTGTGTGCTTAAGATACTATAATATTTTATATTTGGGCATCTTAAGATAAAATATTATATTATCTTCACCGTGTGTGATGCGCTTTACTGGTTGTCGCATTAAAATGAGCACAAACACGAAACCTCTGCTCTAAGTTAGTGAGGAGTTGGGTATCCTATTGATTACCAGGTGATGCTGCAGCACCAGGTCAACTTTACAATAATATGTATATATTCATAACTCATAAGTGTCATGAACTAGAATACAAAATATAAAATCCATCAAACGACTGCAAGTTGCTAAGCGTCCTATCACGAACCAGATAAGCCGTGATATTTCAGCAATGAGCAGGCTGATGATGATGAATTATAGCTAAGAACACTCTCGGTTATGTCAGCTTTCAAACAAAAAAAAACTAGATCAAAATCGGTCCACCCGTTTGGATGCTACGATGCCACAGACAGACAGACAGACAGACAGATAGACAGACAGACAGACCGACAGACAGACACGTCAAACTTATAACACCCCTCTTTTTGGTCGGGGGTTAAAAAGTAGACCACATGAAGGATCCTAGGCTATTTTTTTGTGGACTGATTTGTCTGTGAAATATCTATTTTACGCGGGCGAAGCCGCGCGGAACGTCTAGTAGAAGATAAAATTATAATGGCTTTTAATATTATACTGATAGAATAACAAAACTCGTCTAAAAAACCCACTAAACCTACCAAAAAGTATTTGTTCTCCACAGTCCCTTAGCCATTTTGCTTGTTTATTTAAGGGTTACACACTTACTTGCAGTTTATAAGGGTATCTGCACACACCATGTTAATTACATGACACGGAATTTCGTAAACATAAAAAGGTGCGGGTTTTTTACGGGTGTTCCAAACATTTTTGCATGTCATCGGAAAACTGCGGTGTCATGACCCCGAGTAATAGCCCCGAACGTTATGGTGTTTGCATTTTTTAATAAATAAAGTAAATAGAGTGGGAAGGAATAAAATATGGAGTAAAGGAGATGGAGTATGTTTTTTTTGTTTTCAAGAGAGGCTTAACCTAAATTAATGTACTAAATCTATAGAGCAGTGAGCTTTTAATTAATTTACCACACTGTAACCGTACATATTTCGTGAAAACTATCCTTTATCGTTTCCTAGGCCAAAAGTATCTCCATTCTCCATACTTAGATAGGTACAAAAACATTTTATAGGTATAGACTATAATAGCTAAATCAATTTAGATACGGTAGTTTGCTAAGCGATTTAAGCGTCGAGTAACAAAAGACAGACGCACTTTTTTATTTATAATGGACAAACGAGCAAACGGGTCGCCCGATGGAAAGCAACTACTGTCGCCCATGCACACTCGCAACATTAGCACACTGGCAGGTGCGTTGCCGGCCTTTAAAGAGGTTTGACATTATCTGGCGTCGCGATTCAGCAATGGTATTAGTACTAGAAGGCTACAAAGTTTTCAATAGTCTACACAAAGAAACCTTAGAACCGCAGAAAAAGTACAAGTCTCGTTTTTGCTTAGCCTTAACTAATAGTTCACACAAACACTAACTGCCGTCTGTAATATTTTGTATTTTCAAGTCACATACACACTTGAAAGTTATAACCGCGTGTAGAACTAACTGCTTCAAAGCAAACCATCTTAAAGAAAGTTCTTAGAGTTACAAATGAAAGCTAATAAATAATATAGCTTTAGATTTGCGGGTTACTCTTTCTTGCGAAGTCTTATTTTTTTTATTAATACTAACAAAACATAATGTTAACTGAATAATAACGCATTTTGTCGCGGAATCTTTTTAAATATTATTATATTTACTACTTTATAAGATTTTTTTTTTCTATTTGAGAACAGCTACATGAAACAACGTCAGTTTTGAGACAGACTAATATTGCTTTACAAATTACATTAATCCTTCGATCGCGGATTCTTGGAAATCTATTGTTATTCTATTGCTGTCGAGATCACCGGTGCTCTTATGGGGCTTGATAGGTTAATGCGTAAATGTAATAATAATATTTTGTATTGCACTAGTATAATCATTTAATCCATAGCCAAATACAGGACCTCCTCATTTTGAAAGTTGACTAAAAATTATAATTACTAGTGAATTTAGATTGCCAGCTGAGGTCTTGTATTATAATGCAAGTCATGTAATGCCGTTTTTACACCATCTCCAATCTAGGGAAACATAATGCATAATAGCTAACACCATAAAAACGAACTGTAAGAGAATTTGCCAAAATTACATTTACTCCCTCGCGTATAATATTGTAAATTGCGTAAGCTGCAGCAGCCTTTTTATAGGAGTGAAACACATAACAGAAAATAATATTTTTATTGTGTTTGGAGGCAAAGATACAAAAAAATCTTTTTTTGTTTCTTTTTAATAATTTTGTCCATTATATTCTGAAATAATACTACTTACTACTACTCACTAGGTTATTCCCAATCTTTATAACCCCCCGAAGGGTGTAAGCGGAACTTATGATTAAAAAATGTATTTTTTTTTATTCCCTAAAAAAGAGGTTAAATTAAATCACACGCGCTTTTAACACATTTAAGAATTATTGATACAAATATGGTAGGCGTAAACATACGACATTTTTCACCCCCAAAGGGCTGAAGGTTTTTAAAATTAACCAAGCGCGTGCTAAACACCTTTGAACAGTCGTGATGAAGTAGTAGGGCGTAGGCCTGGCGAAGGGACGATTTGCTGGCTCATTGCCCTTTAGGCTCCACTGAGCCTATCGCTTATTAAACAGCCAGCTTTCCCCGCGACTGTGTAGCTACGTTTATTTTAAGTTAGGAATTATATTTTCAGTATTTACATGTTTCATGTGAGGTTGTACATTATTATTAATATTTCGCTGTAAAAAGTATCCTGTGTAAGACTTCGTGGTCTGCTCTAGAACGGTGCCAAATATTATATAGGTCTACCAGAAACTGATGGAAAAAGTGAGAAAGTAAATTGACTCTACCAATACCGGGGTAATTGGAATAAAACATTTTGATCCTTTTTTTTCTTAAAGCGACCGATTCTGTGTGTGAAACATGCAAATATAAAAATTTATCTAATGATCAAGGATATTTTTAGAAAATCTGCTGTCAAAATTTGCCTTCAGATCCTGGTAGACCTATAAAAATCAGCACTGAAGTTCTGGAGCCTATTAGATGAATGAACATAATATTTTTCTTACACGTTTTTATGGCCCAAGTAATATGAAAAGGTAAAAGGGCACGTTTTAACTTACCTTGTTTAATAATTGAAAGGCACACCATAATATCAGGATTTAAACCGAAATTTAAAGTAATCTTTCACAAACGGTCACAATTTTTATTTATTAGTAGAGATCAAGCTTTATACAGTTTTAGCTTCGTTCAATTTTTATACGGGCTAAGATTTTAATGTCATTATAGAATGACTGAGCATTGCAACTTTTGTAATTAAGATTCGAGTCAATTAAAATTAATTTATGTCTGGCTGAGTTTCTGCCTGTTGGGTTTCAAAAAGAAGGAAAAAAACATGATAGTGATAGAAAAGAAAAGGGTACTTGTCTCTTCGCTTTTCTCTGAAGTTTTCCTAAAATTGTAGTCAAAACTTTTTATTGCTACCAAGTAATTTGAAACTTACCTAAATACATAATACATGGCATAACTAATACTATAAATGTGAAAGTGTGTCTGTCTGCTCTTCAGGCTCAAACCGCTGAACTGATTTTGTTAAAATTTTGTGAATAATTATCCTATATTAATATAATTAATAAATATCCTATATCCTTTCCCCAGATACTTTGTGTCTGGGGAAAGGATATAGGATATTTATTCAACTAGTATAATGTAGTAAATTGTTATTAAATCATACTTTTTTGTTACAGATAACAGCCGTGCGAGTATCACAAGACCTAGGGAATAATACTCGTAGATAAACACAAGGTAAGAGATCTTTTAATACATTCTATAGAAAAAATTGGGTCTGCTGTGTTTAAGCCAAACTTTGGTAAAAAAATAGTTTAGTTGTAATAAAAAATCTATTTCAAACGATTATACTTAATATTATTATGCTTTAATAGTGGTTCGGCTCTTGAAGTTCTATGTATTTTATAAACATTTTACAACATTAGAGTTATCTCCAATAAAATTAAATAACGCGAACATTTGCTACAATTTATGAAAAATAGTTTTGAAGTCTACGTGTATCTATTTTTAAAAACGTGATGATAATAATTATAGACCTCTGGGAAACTCGTCCTACTGGGACGAGATCTTATGGAATAATTAACCATCTTTGTCCAATTATTATAATATATTTTTATGTATTTATATATAATATTATCTCAGTTCACTTAATATATAACTTTATTATGTGGCTTTTGTATTGTGGGTTATATACCGACTACAAGACCAAAAACATCAACAAAATGTTTGCAATTTAAATGCGGTTGATACCCTGATCGGTTTGGATCGAAAACACCCAAAGTATTTAAATTTTAAACTCCACAGTTGATAAATAGAAAATGAGGGTATTACGTACATGTAATACTGGATACTGGAATTACATCGCGTTTCGCGATATTGAACTCTATGCGGTCATGTTACAGTTGGAATTCCCGGGCGCTCGGATGGAAAATTTAATATTGTGGAATTGTAAAAAGAACAATGCAAATTCGCCTGATGTATTCCGTAATATTTAAAATGGCCAAGATGAAATCGTACGTTGTTTAAGAATAATGTAAAAATGTTTATATCCGATGTACAACATGTAAAAGCTTTTTGTTTTTATGGAATGGCAAACATCAGAAAATTTCGTTAGAGATTCAAATTCAAAAGTATTTATTGCCAGAATGTTGTACATAATATTATACAGGTCTTATATTAACAACTTATTCCTTTGATCGCGGATTCTTGGAAATCAATTTCTATTGTTGTCACTTGTCGCGGTCACCGGTGTCCTTATTAGTCGTGTGCGTACAAAAAACGAGGAATACGGCTTTTGCTGAACCAAAGATTTCCTTTGGTAGGATTGATCTGTATATCCCTAAGATGGGTTTACGACGTGGAGCCACCTGAATATTCCATGCAGGTGGGGGAGGGGGGGTTTTTAGCTTTAACAAGGTATGAGGTCAATAACTGCATGGGATTTAGGTATATAGTCGAGTTTCGTATCATTTTCGATTGAATCGAATGTTTAAATGCCAGTTTTGAATAATATTTAGATAAAAGATAGTAAAAATAAAATAAAATAAAATAAAAAAAATAGAATATATGATTTTCAACCAACGAAAACGCTGTTGATAGGGCTTAATTAATATAAGGAGGCTGGTAGCCGCATTATTCTGCATGCCAGAGATATGGTGATGAATGTGGAGCAATAAATATATTAATATTACTAGACGTTCCGCGCAGCTTCGTCCGCGTAAATCTGAAATTTCACGGAAACCGTATATTTTTCACATATTAATAACCCATGTCTCACGTAGTCTACTATAATATATTCGTGTCAAATAACATAAAAATTGCTCCAGTTGTCTGTGAGATATTAGTCCTTTAAAAATTTTCCCCGTTTTTTTACATTTTCCTCTGTATCTTTGCTCATATTGGTCTTAGCGTGATAAAATATAGCTTAGAGCCTTCCTCGATAAATAGGCTATCAAACACTACAAAACAAAACGGACCAGTAGTTCTTGAGATTAGCGCGTTCAAAGAAACAAACTCACTAACAAACTCTTCAGCTTTATTTTCACATTTTCCTCTGTATCTTTGCACCTATTGGTCTTAGCGTGATAGAATATAGGCTATAGCCTTCCTCGATAAATAGGCTATCAAACACTGAAAGATTCTTTCAAATCGGAAGTAGCTCCTGAGATTAGCGCGTTCAAACAAACAAACTCTTCAGCTTTATAATATTACTAGACGTTTCGCGCGGCTTCGCTCGCGTAAATTAGGTATTTCACAGACAAATTAGTCCACAATAAATAGCCTATGATCCTTCACGTTCCTACTTTTTATCTGTGCCCAATAACAGAAAAATTACTCCAGTAGTTCGTGAAATAAGCCCTTTCAAATAATTTCCCCCGTTTTTTCCACATTTTCCTTTATTTCTTCGCTTATATTCTTCTCTTAGCGTAATAAAATATAGCCTATAGCCTTCCTCGATAAATGGGCTATCTAACACTGAAAGAATTTTTCAAATCGGACCAGTAATTACTGACTCATGCTAAGATTAGCGCGTTTAAATAATGCTTCTTCTTCTTCTTCTTTTTACATTGTTTAACATATTTATCGTGCAAATATGAGTCCTTAAATGAATTTAGCATTCTTAAGTCATCCGAATATGGTACCGAACTTGGAATAGTACCATAATGAATGCCTCTATACAGATTGAGACTCTATTTTCCTCCAGAAAAGAAGCTGCTAAAATTAAAAAAACTAACATCAAAAATCGCAGTGGCTCCACATCTTAAATCCATCCTTGGGCCATAAGGACCAATCCTACCAAAGGAAATCTTTGGTTCAGCAGCAGCCGTATAATTTACCGTACACACGCAACTATATGGGGCTTGATGGGTTAAAGTTCTAACATTCTGCCATAAAAATGGCGTGCAATTAAATTTTTGTAGCCAAGATATTTTATTATTCATTTCACTGTTGAAGCTAAACAATAAAATTTAACGTAAGTCATCGCAAATCTCGATATTTCTTTTAGTGATTCCGAATTGGGATGATAAAATTACCAGTGTAGCTTTGCTAGGTGCCAACTTCTTTTACCTACACTGTTCTTTATATGATTGAAGTTTTAAAATCTTTCCTTACAAAAAATAAACCATATTTGACGTTATTCTTACCAATGTCACAGCTCAAAATTATCCTTAATTCGTTCTAGTTCAAGCAGTGAACCATAATTTTAGATATCGAAATGGCTAATTTAAATTAACTATGACATAAGCAGCATTAATATTTGCACTTACAACTCACTTCGAACATGTTTTTAAACAAGCATATGCAGCAAAATACTAAAAGGCGAAGCGATCTGTGAAGTGCACGTCGAAAATCAATTTTGTAACATCAGGCGACGCGACGTCATCGGAAAAATAACAGCTGTAATAATCCCACGCCACCGAGAAATAGAACTCCTGTAGTGGCATGTTTGCCTGTTACTTTCTAGGACAGTGTTTTCCAACCTGTGGGTCGTGACTTTGTGAGCTCCGTGGTGGATCGCGAAGCTTCTGTAGGGAGCCAGAAGTCGAGAGAATTTTCAGTAATAAAAATAATAAAGATTAAAATGATTCATCTATACTTCCATACTAATATTATAAATGCGACAGTGTGTCTGTCTGTCTGTCTGTAACCTCTTCACGCCCAAACCACTCAACTGATTTTGCTGTAATTTGGCATGGATATATCCATGCCAAATTACCGCTTTTATTAAATATTTAAATTAATTAAGGTATACATTGAGTCCCGGGAAAGGACGTAGGATACTTTTGATTCTATAAAAATGAGCGGTTCCCGCGCGATGAACTAATTTTGGCGCCACGGAGTGGCGGGCATCATCTAGTATTATAATATGTACGAAAATTTAAAGAAAAGGAATATAATATATTCATAAACATTAAACATACATAAAAAAGCAAAGGGTAGAGGTGTCGCGAATTATTTTTTTCACATCATGGGAGGTTGCATCGCAAAAAAAGGTTGAAAAACTCTGCTCTAGCTCGCGTGCGATTGCACGCGTCATTTTCCTGCTCATTCTTAGGCTTGGTTCACACGGCACAATCCTGCACGTTCGTGCACGTTTTTTACAGTATACTTCTTAACGAATAAATAGTGGCGAATACAATGTATATAGAACCATTCACACGTCGATTGTACTGCAACAAATCGTGTACCATGTTACTAACTAATCCACTACAAGCCATCGCCAAACGAATTTTGACCTAATAATATTATATTAATTACAGAGATGTTGACCTTTATCATCAGGGGAAAGTGCAAAAAGTACTCTAGCGCTCTGCAGTGTTAAGCATAATGTATCCGCATTTTTATAAAATAAACTCTTTTTCAGTTTTTCCAAACTGTTTGTAAATCCACTCACGTCTATCACAAATCTGCAGTAAATAAAAACTTGTCCATGCATGAAAAATTCAAATTTTATTTAGATTCAACAATAAAATATATCCCGTTGACTTTATCACTAAGGGCCCTTCCACACGACGTTTTTTTACGCTCGTTTGTATCGATACAAACGCAAGTTGAACGCTTAGCAAACTTTTTAACTTTATATGTGCCAAAACGCGACGAAAACGCGCAGAAGACGCGCGCATCAGAACGGTTATACCACAAAATACGCTCAAAAAATTCACTTTAAACTTAACATAACACATACTTAGGTAATTCTTTCTGAGACAAAAAGGAGCGTCTAGGATTTTAAGTGATTTCTCGCTTGTCGTCTTTATCTCAAAAATAATATTGTTTACAATTTTGTTGCACCAAAACTCGTTTGTCACAGTGAAATGTATGGTTCACTTTATCGTAATAAACATTTCTTTAACCTAACTCAGAACTCGATACATAAATATTGGTTAATTTTGCATTTAAACATTAATACGTTATATAGATTTTAGAATATTCTGTTGGCTTCAACTGGTCCCACTAGGACGAGATCCGTTTAGCCGAGCTACCAACTTACCCAAAATATAGCGGCCTCTGTCCCGGTCATAACCGTACATGGAACTGGGACATAAATGGGAATTCCCGGATAAATGGGAATAAAATCGGATGAGCGGGACATTCATGAAGATATATGCCAGATGGGCCGTTAAAAATACATTCCAATTGTTTCTGACGGGCAGTTCATGTTACTTAATTTAACTCGTTCCGGCTTAACTTCCGATCGTCCGGTTTTTTGTAAACCGGTGTTGAACTGGGCACTTTCGGCGATATCGGTAATTAGTGTATTACCGTGACACAAACGTAAAAATTTTAAGCCTAGTTTTTTAAGTTCGGTACTAGGCTGGTTTAATCGTTAAGCGTTTCGGCAGCGCCGTCGCGTTGGAGCGTCGCGTGTTCGAAAATGTAGTTGGAAGTAGTTGCGTTTTAGGGTCGGTCGCGCGCTTGAGCAGCGCCGTTCGTCCGTACGTTTTAGGGTCGGTCGCGCGCTTGAGCAGCGCCGTTCGTCCGTACGTTTTAGAGTCGGTCGCGCGCTTGAGCAGCGCCGTTCGTCCGTACGTTTTAGGGTCGGTCGCGCGCTTGAGCAGCGCCGTTCGTCCGTACGTTTTCTTCGTCTTGGAACGCGCGCGCTCCAACGGCGCTGCCAAACGCTTAACGATTTAACCAGCCTTAATATCTACGACGCGACGGCGCTCAGAGAGCTTTCATAATTACTTAATAACTTCAATTTATTAAAGATTTTGACATAATTTCCATACATTTATTAACGCTTCAACTCCCGTAAGGCCCAAGTGGGCCGCGATAACAATTAAAGACTATATTGTGTCTCGTTTTGCCGCGATCGAAGGATTTGACATTTGAGTGCGGCCGCTGATAACCCTTTTGATTCCTTAGTCCAGTGGCTTAGAGCGGGACTCGAGAGGTCGATTTCCACGTTTTGTTTCCAAGTTTGGTAGAGACTATCCATCTGATCACGATGACAAAAAAGATGAATCCATGCATCGGATAGGCATATAGACTCTGCCGTGCCACTGAGTTATGAGAGATATGGAAAACTATTCTCGGGTATTCGTCCACACTTGGGCACTATAAAAATTGCACCTGTATGACCTTATGTTATGGGACCGGCCAACGTCATTAAAACTCGTTTCCCACAAATTATTGATTTAATATTTTCTATTTATTCCAAATCTATTTTCAGCTCCGCCATATTTAAGAAACTCATAATATCCAATTGAAGCATACAAAAAGTCCGATACGTATTGGAAATTACACAAACTATTTTCTATATTCAATCTGAGGTAAATTTGTGAGAGTCCACAAAGAATCTAAAAATAGCCTCAACAAAGAACTTTAAAAGGTCCAAAGAGCGCAAGTTTCTTACAACAAAACATTAGGAAGAAAGACATTTTATTTAATTTAAAAAGGTTTTGTTGCAATGGGAAGGAACTTTGTATGAACCTCTGTGACTCTATCATTTGTCATCATCATTTTTGGATTAGTCTGAATCTAGAAGAGAGTCCATGGCCTGATAAGTAATGGATAGTCTTTGAGTGCAGGTATGATTCCAGATGGTACCAAAGACACATTCTTCTAAACCACTGAGGCTTCAAGCGTTCAAGTCTTCAAGGATCTAAAATCATCAAATCTTAATTCATTTGTGTATAAACATTTTCTGTCTTAACTTTATAATATTATGACTAGATGAAACCCGCAACTCCATTGCAAAGAAATTTGTTTCACGCGTAGGAACCCTACATTTTTCCGGCATAAAAAGTATCCTATGTCCTTTCCCGGTACTCAAATTATCTCCATACTAAATTTCAGAAAAATCGGTTCGGCGGCTTAGGCGGAAAAGGGTAACAGACAGACACACTTTAGCATTTATAATACTACTAGTATGGATTATAAGATTAGTATGTTTATCATATAATATTTAATTCTGTACAATCGTCATTCAATTTCACATGTAATTTTAATCAAAATCGGCTTATGATTTAGACATTCAAGTGTATTACCGAATCTGCATAACAATACAATGTTATTATGGAATGGTAAAATGTTGTTTCGATTTCATTTTTAGCTAAGCGAAGGATTATATTGGATAACTGAATAAAATAACCGTCTTTATTAAATTGACAAATCGATGGTCCCTAGGTAAGTAATCGTATCTGAAAATTTTCAATTTTTTTTTATTGCTGTTTTGGGCTCCTTTTAAGGGAGGGAGATAGTCGACAGCGGGGATTGTCCTCTGATCGACTTTATGATAAATAAGACTAAATCTCTTTTTAGAATTGAATACTAACATAGCAATAAGTTCCTCTACTAACAATTTTATGGATCTGAGTTATCTGAAATAAACATATTTTATTTTATTTTATTTTATTTTATTTTATTTTATTTTATTTATTATTTTTTAAGGAATATTTTTTAATACAGCTTCAAAAATTTTGAAAACTCTTTAGGTTTCTGATATTTATAGACGTATATTATCGAAACGTAATAGTCTATCCGTCTTATACCAAAGAAAGTTAAATTTCGCGAGTTTACGATGTATCGGTGAGCGTCAAAACAGGACGAAACTACCACTATCGCGACTGTACGTGCCCTCATCAATAAATAACACTTTATTTGATTTTAAACTATAGGTTATGTAAATTTGATTTTACTTTATCTTTATACAGTTTTAGTAGCATTAAAAATGTTTACCGCGCAAATTATCGAAACGGGCAGATTCCATTGTTTAGGCCGTTTTTTCGTCTCTCAATAGTATCGTACGTACCATTTTTGATTATGTACGTTGTTTTTTCGCACATCATTTTTATCGAAAATGACCATTTCGATTCTATACGTCGTGTTTCAAATAAAAATCTTTGTCAATTTCGATTTTTTTAACCGAAAGAATACTTATACTTTTGGAAAAAATCGACAGTTCTTCAATAAAAATGAATTACCAACTCGTTTTTTTTTTATTATTTAGTTTCTATCCATACTTAACATAATAAATGCAAAAGTGTGTCTGTTTGTCTATCTGTTTGTCTGTTACCACTTCACGCCCAAACTGCTGAACCGATTTTGCTGAAATTTGGCACGGAGATACTTTTAGTCCCGGGAAACGACATAGAATACTTTTTCTCGAAAAAAAAAGTATGGTTCCTGCGTGATAAACGAATTTTTAAGCAAAAAAAGTAGCGGTAGTCATCTAGTGATTAATGAGCCTGGTTTTTAAATGAAATATAATTTTTTTTTTCTGAAATTTCATATATTTTTAAAGATATATTATCCATGAACTAATATTAGAAATGCGAAAGTTGTTTGTCTATTTGTTTGTCCTTTCTTCACACCCAACGAAGCAACCAATCGACTTGATTTTTGTCATAGGCTTAGTTAAAAGGATGAAGAGGAAAAAAGGCTACTTTTGGTCTCGGAAAACATCATTTTCCAAAGGAAAGCGCTATATCAGGATTTATTTTTACATCATGAAATATGCGCTCGATTTCCACAGTTTGAAATCTGGTCAGATTCTTTGTATAGAGAAAAAACCCCAATCGTCAAAAAATTGTAGATACTGCAATGGTTAAGAGTGTTTTCGATCATGAAGCTTGCTTCCAACCAGTATAATCACAGTATACACGTAAAGATATCACTAAATTGTACTCAGATAACAATTTGAATATGGACAGGATGTTTTCTCGACACAAAGAATGGGGCCAGCTTTCTAACTATGGCAAACCCTTCGTCAGTACAGAGACATCAGTAATGCTGGCATAAACACTGGGTTTATTATTCCTAAGTAGGATATATTCTGTGATAAGTGTCATAGTTATTCTGAAAATATTATGTTTCCGACAGAAGAGCAAATACTGGCTCGTAATAAGCAACTAGAGAATGGGACGCTAGCTAGGGAGATAAAGAATAATGTGCATTATAATAATGAATAAACTACATTATTCTATTACGCCACGAATACTCATCCACAAATGAAGAAGTAAGATAGCTGTTTGATGTATTTTGAAAACGTAAAGATATCATTTGAAGATGCCGAGAAATTCTCATTTTGGTCCGATATTTGTGCTGGCCAAAATAGAAATACAGTCGTATTTTTGTTATATAATATTACAGATGTTTTATTTATATTCTGCTGTTGTTGATACTATTACAAAATAATGGCAAGTACAAGTAATGTACGCCAAAATAAATCGAAAGTGACACTTTTAATAAAATATTCCTAACATAATCCAAAGTAGCATATCGAAATAGGCAGATACGATAAATTTTTGTATTTATAGTTCCCTGTAAATAATCGAAACTGCCACTTTCGACACATAAAGATAGTTCAATTACGAAGTAGACTATTGTTAGTTAATTTTTCAGAAGATTCAATCACCCGTTACAAAATTATGCAAAAAATAAACTTTAAATCGCTCTCCTGTAAAGTAGCGTTTTTCAGGTTTGATTACTTACCTAGGGACCATCGAAATATGGATACGATGTATCCTGGATTATACATTATAATATTATACATATTATGTTGTATCCCTAAGGATATAACTTTACATAATATTGTACTAGGGGAATTATTAACAGGGAATAAAAAATCCGGAACGGTAGAATACAGCAAAAGATGCTAAAAGGATTTGCAACCTCGTTTTGTTATCTTGACTAACATCTGTACTAATATTATTAGTTCGAATGTGTCTGTCTGTCTGTTACCTCTTCACGCTTAAGACATTGAATCGATTTTGCTGAAATTCGGTACAGACATACTTTCATTCCTGGGATATATAGGACACTTTTCATACTAGAAAAATGAACGGTTCCTCGTGTTAAGCTAATTATGGCGCAACGGAGTTGCGAGCGTCATTTAGTAATATATAAAGGATTCAAACTACATTGCATCCCTAAGGGTAAGTATTTAAGTTCCCTAAGGGATGAAAATTCAAAAAACCTTTCCTAATACACCCTAAGGGTACTTACCCCTGTCTCCGAGGTGTAGGCTTTCAGGCTATCGATTTTAGATGTATATACTATACAGCCTTATTTTTTGTGACGTTTCCCTAGCATTAGAGAGTTTCACGTTTCAGAGAGGCCACACTTTGTTGTCGCAGCTGAACACATTTCCACACCTACGTTGAAAGTTGCAACATCGCGCGATAATAACAAATATCACATCTTAGTAAGGCCAATCTGCTCTAGCGCGTTGCGTTGTAACGTCAACACAATACAAGACGCTACACCAACGTTAACTTTCCCGTCTATTTTTTTTGTCCATCCTTACGTCCAAACAACGATCTTATAACGCAACCTATCAATGTGGCTTAACCCTGCCATTCATATTTTTTTTTATGAAATAAGGGGGCAAACGAGTAAACGGGTCACCTAATGGAAAGCAACTACCGTCGCCCATGGACACTCGCAGCATCAGAAGAGCTGCAGGTGCGTTGCCGGCCTTTTAAGAGGGAATAGGGTGATGGGGAGGGTAGGGATGGGAAGGAAAGGGAATAGGGGAGGGTAGGGAAGGGAATAGGGTAGGGGATTGGGCCTCCGGTAAACTCACTCACTCGGCGAAACACAGCGCAAGCGCTGTTTCACGCCGGTTTTCTGTGAGAACGTGGTATTTCTCCGGTCGAGTCGGCCCATTCGTGCCGAAGCATGGCTCTCCCACGTATAAATTTATATATTTTCAATCATCTGGCGCATTCGATGATTTAAGAAGAAAAATTAATAGTATTATTATCATTTTGAAAAATAAAACAGTGTCTGGACCACGGCTACTACAATATGTAAAGGCATCTGATCGTTGTCGCTACGACTCATCGCAACGCAACGGAGAAATGTGGCTTCGCTCTTAGAGTTGTTAGCATGCCAAGTGTTACTTCAGCCTATGATGGATGTCCTTACGATAGGAGAAAAGCCTCGAAAAATTGCCTGAAATGTATACAAATATCCTTTTCTTTTCAATCTAAAAATATTTTTTAAATGAATATTAATTTGGAGTTTACAATATTAAGAAATAAAACTAGATTTAACAACTTTGCTCGATAATCACGCGGGAACCGTACTTTTTTTATAATAAAAGCTATCGCATTTTCTGGTATTAAAAAGTATCTCCATTCCACACACACTTTCGTATTTATAGAATTAAAGTATAATATGTAGATATTAGATTACACTTAAGGTTCTTATATATTATAATACTCGTATTATGTGACTAAAATATAATATAATCTGCCTTACAAATGAATATTTGTATAACTAATATTGATAATTCGGAACGTATTAAGTAAATAATCGGAAAATAGTGACCCAATACCACATAATATAGTTGCCGCAAGAAAAAGTTTAAATGAAAGCTTCAAAGTTCGTCACGCGTGCTTTCGCAGAACTTTCTATCGAGCTTACCTGTTAATATTCGACACGAGTCGAAGAGCTTTAAGGCTTCGGCTTAATTTATGCAGGATATCATTTCCTTTAATTAACATTCTAGACCTCATATTTTAGTCGGAGCACAATATAAATACATATAGTAATTTTATTTAGATCAGACCTTCAAATCAAAGTTTTTTAACTTAGACCCTATTTTAAAGAGTTGCAGGCTATAATTTCCTTTACTTAACATTCCAGACCTCATAATATTATTTTAGTCAGGGCACAATATAAATACATACAGTAATTTAGTTTAGCTAAGTACTTCAAATCATAGTTTTAATAGAGCATAGACTCGGTGTCAAAGAGTTAAGGCGATAATGAAGAGTCAGGCAGAATAGTATGAAGATGGCCTACTGTATCTATTTAAATTGTGTTCAGGGTTTGTAGATCCTTCAATATTTATAGACTTTTAAGCAGAAAGGTTATAAAATTAATACTTTCTCAGACGCTAATTTTACCTAAAAAGCTTCTTATAACCATGAAGCTATACAGGTTGTAACAAAACTTAGTGGTAATACTTTAGGGTGTGTATGGGTCCCCTATACAGAATTCGCTATATTTTATAAGGAACACATACACACGCTAATTTCTAATCCCTTAGTTTCGTTACACCCTGTATAACCTAACGGTTAAGTATGAGACGAATGTCTATCCTTGTCGTTGCCAATTTAACAACGTTGTGTGGATACAACGCTCTTAGCCATTTTTGATCAGGTCACGTGTTAAATTAAAATTTTGCCCATCCTACAAAGTGCACTACCTACTAAGGAAGTTTCGAAAAATCCTACTAAAGAGAGTACGTTAAGGCCGCATATAACGAGAACTAGTGAAATTTCATGTTTTTATTTTCACTAGAACTTTGACCAGAAGTAATTATAAGCATTTAAACATTTTTTGTAGGTTTGTTACATTCCTTACCAAGGCCCCAGTCAGCTTAGAATTTTGATTTAAATCCATTTACCACTAAAAAAAGAGTAATAAAGAATGCTCCTTTCAAAATTTTATTTCGACTAGAATTCAGCGAAAATAAACGCAGGAAAAAATATTTTTATACAAAAATGTTTAAATTATGATTTCGAAGGTTAGGGTCAGCTTCGTTTTTGATATATAATAACAATAATAAAGATAAATCGTTTTGATAACAAATTCGAACGATTTATTGATTTTCGAATGCAACGCCTGCTTTCAATATTTGCCACAACAATTCCACAGGCGTTTTGATGGATAATAATTGAATGACATCAGTGAAATCTGTCTTTCAGTGACTGATTGTCTATTACAGAAAAACTAGAGTATGTTCACAAATATATCCCAGTATACTGGCCAGAGCTCCTTAGGCCTAGAATCGCCGTGATCCCATACTATTGATTCGTTTCGAAATATTTGCCAGTGCATTGTCGTACTGAAACGTGTTTATTGTGATGTGATTATAATACGTTACACTTGTCTTACTAGTGGAATACCAGTACAATACAGTGCGGCGTCGTAAGATGACGTCTTGATCACTGGTAAGTAAACTGGGTTTTATTTCAGAACATAGGCAATATGTTTGGTTTACAAATATTACAATATTGTTTTGTAACCTAATATTTGGTGAGAGACTACCTTATTAGGTATCTTATTGATATATATTTGATAATTTACATTCGCCAAACGATCATTTATACGTTTTTGGTAGGTTTGAAAGTCATAAGTGCAAATATCACAGCTAAGTCGGATAATAATGAACAGAGCATGAACAGAGTGCCTCAACACAGATACACACTTTGAGGGATGTGTTAAAACATTGTAAAATGATAATGATATTATTATGTTAAACAACAATTTTATCGAACATGTCCAATCCATAGCAATAGAAAGATATAACATCTTATAGTCAAGGAGCCCTAGAACATTTTTTTTATTACTAACAAGCAAATTTTTGACGTGATAACGTCTTATAATTCGATATGGGCTGCTCGCTCGAAAAACATGACAGTTTATGCGGCGTTACCTCGCTGACAGCTCTGAGGCGTTCCATTTACACTTTCAAGTCTCTCAACAACCGTAAGGCCCACCTGGGCCGCGCTCTTTGTTTCGATTATATTACGTATTTTGATGACTTAGAGAATACTTTTGTATGAAGAAGTTTGGTTAGTTATGACCTTTGATACATTGACCACACTCTGAATGAAAAAAAAATAAACAATCTGTGAGATATTAGTATTATTTCGGCTATTCAAAATTGTGCTCTATTTCTTACGTGTCAAGGTATGACTTAATATATGAAGAATGAAGTATTCGTTTATTTCTTCTGAACAAGTCAATAATCATAGTTTCGAAAGTTTATAATTGAGAAAATAATATCACATCGGACTAAATACTATATTATGATGGCTTGATAGATAGAAAATTTAACATATATTATAATGTAGTTCACACAAACATAAAATATGGATTGTATTATATTAATTTACAAAGGCCCGGCCTACCCTCTTTGTAATATTATATTAATTTTACAAAGAGGGTAGGCCGGGCGCCATTTTTTTTGCACATTGACTTGCCAACTTTTTTGCGTAGATTTTTCCCGGAACTGGGGGGTTAAGGCTATGACGTTGTCACGTTCAACTATCGTCAGTAAACCGACTTTACAGACAACCGATTTCTTGTGAGTAGCTTTATTTTGATAAGACAAACAACTTTTTTATCTGCGAAAAAATCTTGAAAGTGGTAGCTAACAGAGATAGAAAGGATTTCATAATTTGATTTGATGGTCCTAAATTATGGATTGTTCAATTTATAGAACAATCTTACTCTTAAATTATATAACTATTAACCTACCAATATACAAAAAATCAGCTGGTTAGGGTTCCGTTTTAGGGTTCTGAAATCAACAAAACTTGGTTGACTACGGTACCCTAAAACGGAAGATTTTTCGCAGATAAAAAGTTGTTTGTCTTATCAAAATGTAGCTACTCACAAGAATTAGCTTGTTAGTAGTAAAAAAAAATATTCTAGGGCTGCCTGACTATTAGCACTGGAGTAAAATCGTAAAAATAATATTATCAAGCGGATAGATCCAAATTCATAGATACACCATGATTTTGATACGATATTATGTTAAACACATGTGAATTCCATCCTTTACACAAAAAATAATATTAATCGAAATGAAAAACCTTTAAACCTTATTTGATTTTATCAAAAGCAAGATATTTTATGAATTAAAATCACGACGACACTTAAAAGTAGAGAGCAAAGAAATTTTACATTTTATGCAATTATTAATTTTTTACTCACGACAATCTGGTGTAATGTACTGGTTTATTGGAAAGTTGGCATAATATAAGTCTTGTTCACTACTATTTTTCATTCTAATTTTGTTGGGACCCATAGCAAATATAAACATGAAAAAAATAATATTGTAACTGCCGTACACAGAGATGAATATTTATAACTTCAATGTATCATAAATGAAGATTTTGACATAAACCCCATATATTTTATCTTTCAAATTCTTTATTAAATGTTTGACGCTATGTAGTCGCAGAGACTTTCGTGTCAAACAGCTACTAGAACAAATTGATAGCCACTATCTCGATGCAAATTCTTCAAAAAATCGTTCATGGCGTGGGAACCGTTAATTTTTTCAGGATAAAAAGTATCCTTTGTCCTTTCTTCACCAAATTTTATAAAAAATGGTTCACTAGTTTAAGCATGAAATGAAAACCGACTTCAAAATAATGAAGACTGTAGTAGGTATGTACAGAAATAGTTGAGATTTAGACGAATTCTGAAAAAGGCACTATTAAAGAGTAAGGGTTATTTAATACTTTTTAGTTCATATTACTATTGTTATCACCTTGGAAATCGGTTTTAATTTTTTGTTAAAAATAATAATTGAACTTGTGGAGGGTGTTATAATACAGATTCCAGAGGATGCTGCAGCGTCAGGTACAAGTAATCGTCATGGGTCTACATCCTATTTATTAAAGGTATTGCAATAAACCCAAGCACAAAAATATTTGAACCATATTATAAAGTCATAAAATAACCTCAGCAGTGAGCGAGCTGACGATGATGAATTATTGTACCTAAGATAGCTATATTTTTCCATGCTTAAGTATATGCAATGCATATGAGTAATACTTTATTTTGTTATACATTGTATAATCAATTATATCATGTATTATTGAGGAAATACTTTTTTTCATGTTCGTGAGTAGAGAACAAACATATTAAAATAATACATAATTTTATTATAATACAAAATTCATTAAAGATTTCGTTTATTAAGTTGTGAACATGGCCTCTCTGTTAATCATTAGTCTGTATGTCGAGTTTACCACGTGATCACATTATTTCTGAAAATTATTGAAATCAACGACGGCTTGAAAACTAAATATGTACCTATCGAGCGCCATCTATTGAGCTTGTTTTCCGCAAATTCTAAAATGTCAGTTGCCTATAATCCCGCCTTAAAGATCAGAATTGCAGAATTACGCTGGTTTTTTCGCCTAAAATATCGCTTTGATCGGATATTCGGGAACGCGTATCATCCTTGGATGATTTATTTTGACTCGCCACCTGAGCCAGGTTGTTCCGATAATACTCGCCTCTTAACCCAGAAAGCCTTTTCAGCATGATTTTTATTTGTTTTTTTACATAACATATTTTTATGTTAAAACAAATAATAGGAATAATGATTTGGGAATAAAGGTGCGATTACATTCTTATCACTTTTTTATTTTGCTTCATGCGGGCAAACGAGCACAACATGTCACCTGATGGTAACTACCGTCGCCCATGGACACACGCAACATAAGAACCACAATTAAGAAGGTAGGTATACGCTCTCTTAATGATGGTTTGCAGGTCGTATTGGTCTGGACAATGGACATGCTGGCGACAGTTCGTTCTAGAGTTTAACGATCAATCGGCCTTCCATTGGTAAGGGTCTTTACACATTAACATGGATTTATTTACCTTACGGAAAATTAGAAGCATAACTTGCAACTCCTAAGGTATCTTTAGATTACGAAATGGCCCATATGGATTAGCATTTTAAATCCAAACAAAATGCCTTGTATAAACAGCTTAAGTAGATGATTAACTCAATAGCGTTTTGTTAAATATTTTTAAAGTGTTGCTTAAATAATAATATATTCAGAATGTTGTTTGGCCTGCCGCGTTACTGTAGCGCCTCAACCATGTTTGCCGAAAAGTCACGTCCTTGTAAAAAATTGAGTGTGATCTGATTTGCGTATTGAATTACACTTAATGAAAACATAGCATTTAAACTGGATATCAACTGGATATATATATATATATATATATATATATATATATATATATATATATATATATATATATATATATATATATATATATATATATATATATATATATATATAAACTTATGTCATTTGCCGGTAACAACTCCCACATAAACTCCTACGTAAAGTATCATTATCACACACAAAACATAATATCACACCGAATTCAAGTAATTATATTGTTTAGCATTATACTACGTATCATTACTCGTAATGATTCCATTTGTTACATCAACGCCTGAATATTATTCAAAATTTATCGTTTACATAACAACAACTTCTAAACCATATCCATACTAATATTATGAATGCGAAAATGAGTCTGTCTGTCTGTTACCTCTTCATGCAATCGCTGAACCTAATTTGAACTGAAAGTAAACTATGTCCTTTGCCGGGCTCAAAGTATCTCCATACCTAGCAAAATCGGTTCAACGGTTCAGGCGTGATTAAGAGGTAACAGACAGACAGACACACTTTCGCATTTATTAAGGATATTATATAATTATATATAATATCCTTAATAAATATATTAGTAAGGATTTTAAAGTTATATAGCATATTAGTAAGGATTTTAAAGTTAGCGTTCGTCATGGTTTGCTTTAAATAATATGGTATGCTGTATTGTGATTCAGCAGAGCGAAATTATGAGAAACTTTTATGAATTTTATGAAACTAACCAGTCTCGTGAGTCCCAACTTCCCGATTGTCAGCACTTTTATGAATAACTTAAAAAAACTTTCCCGCCAAATTGCCATTTAAAGTTTATACGTAAGATGGCGCAACTTCGCACAATATTTTGTACTTACGTTAATTGCCTTGACGAGAATTTACTACATACTACGTCGTTCTTACTACGTTAAATGTTTTGCAGTGCAAACTTTTTTATCGTATTGCACTATATTATGTTAAACTCTTACAACCATCACAAATTCGGACGGAGGGAGAATAGACTGGACATAGCTTTCGTAGGGAAAGCTAATCAAGTGAGATGCAAAATAAAAACAAGGCACGATAGCGTGCCGATAGTTTTATGAATAAACTAGATGACGCCCGCAACTCTGTTGCGCCAAAATTCGTTTTTCGCGCGGTTTAAGAGGGCGACTAACGCAAAAAATCAAACATCGTCCTCTCAATCAATCAAATCAATCAAACTCTTCACACTCACGCCCGATTTTCATATGCCAGGTGAAAAAGAACGACGCGGATTCATCGCCAAATTAGTTTTTTTCTCAATAACTCGATAAATATACAACATTTTAAAAATCCGAGTTTCCCAATGATAGAATTTTATACAATGTGTTAAAATATTAACTTAGTTTATGGCAATATATGAAAAATTCGTGAAAATTAGATGCATCTTTGTGACTTTTTTCTATCGAGAAAATTTTAAGATATCGTGTTTTCTCTAGGTCGGATCCTCGGAAATGTAATGTAGTATCTATGTTTGGAAAATGAAACAATTCGGGGCTTATTTTCAAGTATAAAAATGAATTATAAAATCGACAATTTAGCCCCCTTAAGCGTGAAGAGATAACAGATAAACACTTTTACATTTAAAATAATAGTATGGATAAATAAAATAGAGGCATTGCTCAAAGCTAAATCCAATCTCTACGTCCATGGATTGTTTCTACTTAAAAATGTCTGCGGCAATAAGCAATATTGACTTCAATTTCCGCATAATGGTTAGTCCTTTATTGCTTCAAGATTACATTTTGCATAATCACTACTAAACGCTTTGTCGTTTATCAAGACTTTTTCGATATTTCACTCGTCAACTTAAAATGATAATTTTAAGTAAGTAAGTAAATGTTATTATATTTTGATGTCTTTAAAATGTTTGTATAGATATGGACTTTATTTGTAATGATATCATTTTGACCCCGACAGCTTTTACAGGGTGTAACAAAACTAAGTGATAATACTTTAGGGTGCGTAGTTGTTCTTTGTAGAGAGTTAACTGTGAAAGTAGCAGCGTTGAAAGACCAATTTTTTTTTCACTTTTGTATGGGCAAGCGTCCCAGCGTTACGAGTTTCCCCATACAAAAGTGCAAAAAAATTTTGGTCTTTCAGCGCTGCTACTTTCACAGTGAACTCTTTACAAGGAACACGTCATACACATAACACACCGTAAAGTATTATCACTTAGTTTTGTTACACCTTGTCATAGTTAACACACATACACTACTTAGCAGACACAGTCAAGCGTGAAGTCAACATTGGTCATTTGGTCCACGAAATCATTATGTACTCACTTTAAACTTAACACAATTATACTAGCCACGTCACAGTTTGCATACACATTTTGTATACTTATACTGCACAATCTCATATTATTTACATGTACTAATTGGTTAAGGATAAGGTAAAAATAAATAATATGAAATCTTTTACTCGAGAAAATATTTCTTTAAGGAAAAGTATAATGCTTGCTACACAAAGAATATATTTTCTTTTATCTCCGAGAGTATAATAAATTGAAAAACCTGTCGAGGAATTTAGCAATAGTTCGAAGAAAAATAGAAAATCTATTACCTACTCGTCTTGAAGCAAATCCGATTATTGAGAAAAAACATGAAGGTGCCTACACTGAGGAATTGTTCGGAATCATACCACCTGCAACTTTTCGCCATCCTCCCACGCTAAAAATATACCATCCTCATCACTCTGGAACGAACCAGCAGTATTTCCGGACCTATACGACCTGCAAACCTTCAAGAAGCGTATTCCCTCTTAAAAGGCCGGCAGCGCACCTGCAGCTCTTCTGGTATTGCCAGTGTCCATGGGCGACGGTAGTTGCTTTCCATCAGGTGACCCGTTTGCTCGTTTGCCCCCTTCTTTTATAAAAAAAGGTATTAATTTTTCAGTTGGTAGATATATTGTGACTGACTTAAAAAGACGCCTCGTTAAGTTATCCAATAGGATATATTATCACTGCAATGCTTTCACGCTAGATGGCAACACCAGCATAGACAGTAAACAAATAGTTTGTTCGACGTTTGTAAACGTCTCTGTCAATATTCTGATGTGACGTGTTGCACAAATCACAATAGCTTTGTCGACACTGTGCATTTTTTGTTCGTCAAGGGCATGCGTTATAGCGCAGTCAACAGCGAACGTGAGGCATGCCCGCGACGCATGCCCTCTGCCCGTATACAAAACTTTCGCTTTGTTGCGTTCATTGACGCATTCAATTGTTGAATGCGCCAATATGAAAGTTGAATGAAAGAAGATGACGATAATTGAAGACGAAAGTGCACAGTGTGGACATAGCTAATGCAACATGTCGGATTTTGTTCGGATTTTTCACTGTATCGTGTGCTAATATGATACCCTCTGCTCAGGCCTTTGCGTGATATTTTCTTGCTTGCTTATACGGGCAACTAAAATTGCTCGACTCCAGTCAATTCTCATCAACTTTGACGTCCCGACTACATCAAGCAATTTTCGGCAACAAGCAGCAACAAGCAGCGATATTGCGCAATACATCGTAATACAATTGAGCGATATGGCGCAACTTCATCAACTAGTTACTAGGCAATACTGTCTTACACGAGCCCATCGGATATTCGTCAATTCATATCGGCGACATTGAGCGATATGAAATATCTGGAGCAATATCGCCGAAATAATTGCCGCAATTTATTGAAATTGCTCCACATTGCTCCACTAATTGCTCCAGATCGGTACATTCGTCTCGCCGGGCAATTATTGCAGAAATGTTGCCCGTGTAAGCGCTTCTTCAGGATATTAAGGTTCTTGACATTGACATCTGTTTGCCAAAAAATTGTCATAAAAGACCCTTTGGCTACATAGCTCCGCCTAGTGGCAGGTGGTAGAAGAATTTTCTGAAACTTTCGTAATAAATTTCAGAAAATTCGTATTGACAGTTTTCGAAAATACGGGTCCACCAGGCTTATTTCACTCTTTTCTACCGCGCGTTGAAAATGTATACCTGTTGATCGTGTGTAACCTGTTTATAGATAAACCGCTGAATCGATTTTGATAAAAATTTGTATAAAGATATCTGCAATAATTTCCGCACAAGGATATTGAATTGTTTTTGATCCAGAAAGAAATTGTGTTGGCCACATCCAGGGTTTAAATAATAATAATAATTGTACAGAGACAATAACATGATTAATTTCAAGATATTCAATTATCTCTTATCTTAGTTCGATCGCGGATTCTTGGAAATTCTATTGTTTTCTTTTGTTGTCGCGATCACCGGTGCTCTTAAGGGGTTTAAAGGATTAATATGCCTCTAGCGACTAACAAATGTATGAAATCCTAATTACAAAACCACAAAATTATTTAAAGCTGTTGATGAAAATACAGAAAATTACTCTGAGGAAATGATATTATATTATCATATTATTATAATCTGGGTTTAGATTATACTCCAATATATTCAATATGTCGCATTTATAATATTAGTATAGACTAATAATCCATAGTAATATTATAAATGCAAAAGTGTCTGTCTGTCTGTTACCTCTTCACGCTCAAACCGCTGAACCGATGTTACTTAAATTTGGTATGGAAATACTTTGAGTCTCGGGAAAGGACATAGGATACTTTTTATCCCGGTAAAATGTACGATTCCCGCGCGATAAACGAATTTGGCGCAACGGAGTTGCGGGCGTCATCTAGCAAACATCAAAAATCGTGCGGGAGCCATTAATTTTTCCGCGATAAAAAGTATCCTTTCCAGGGGACTCGAAGTATCCCCGTACCAAATTTAAGCAAATTCGTTTTGGGCGTGAAGAGGTAACAGACAGACAGACTCACTTTCGTATTTTTAGTATTTAAAAACGTACTTATATTATGAATCTAAATAACGTATACTTACCTAAATAAGTGTTACAATAAAACTAGGGCGCGACAAACTTTATCAAATATAAAATTAGTTTGAGAAACAAAACTAATTCTGACAAACTTGTAAATAGGTGTCGTATTATTATTTTTTAACAAAAAATTAAAACCGACTTCCAAGGTAAAAACAAAAGTAATACTTATTCATAATCTAAAAAGAATCAAATAATTCTTATTCCTTATTATAGTGGCGTCTTCAGACTTCGCCTAAACCTCAACTATATTTTCTGTACTCCATCTTCGTACTTTTGAAGTCGGTACCAGCCCGGAAAAGTTCTGAGATCCTTGACATAGCAAATTTTACGCTAAGGTAAGCTGGTACCGACTTATACCGAAAATATAGTTGAGGTTTAGGCGAAGTCTGAAGACGCCACTATAATAAGGAATAAGAATTATTTGATTCTTTTTAGATTATGAATAAGTATTACTTTTGTTTTTACCTTGGAAGTCGGTTTTAATTTTTTGTTAAAAAATAATAATTTTACCCTTTTTAGTTACATAATAATTATGAGACGACAAGGCTATGTTACTATAGCTTGTTGTCAGTTGTACAATGTACATATTACTAGCGGTCGCCCGCGGCTCCGCCCGCGTGGACATGCAATACGGCTGCAAAAAGCCTACACAGGAAAGACTCGGTCAGCAAAATGATTCCCAGGTCAATTCACAGACTCCGACACTGACATCGACGACGCGGACGCAGTCATTATCCGAAGGGTGCACAGTGCACACTGCACAGATTGTCTTCCTTCCCGCACGCGCATCCCCGCTTGGTGACGCCCACTATCTTAATATTTTAATTTCGCCATAATTTCAAAACCAAACGTCCAATTTTAATAATTAAAAGACCAAATTTTATCTACATAAGCTGTACTTAGTGATGAAATAATTTATTTTGATAAGGATTAATAGCATGAGTAAAATAAACGCGTTTAAATGTAGTCCAAATAAAATTCAAGATCTATACATATAATAAAACTGTAGAAATGACGATTCTGTACATTAAAGATATTCAAAAAATAATAAGCGGAGGGTGTCACTACATCGCTATAGAAGCCAAAAATGTGGTCAGTTTTTTTGTCTGTCTCTCTGTCTGTCTGTCTGTCTGTCTGTCTGTATGTTTGTTCCACTATCACACGAAAACTACTGATCCTATTTGAATGCGGTTTTCGCAGATATATTTGTCTTCTTCCAACTTAACATCTGATGTATAAAATTTTTTCCCCCAACCCTCTAAAGGGAGAAAAGAGGGGTCAGATTTTGTATAAGACTTTTGCTTTAACACGAAAACTACTGATCCGATTTGAATGCGGTTTTCGCAGATATATTTGTCTTCTTCCAACTTAACATCTGGTGTATAAAAAATTTTCCCCCCACCCCTCTAAATGGACGAAAGAGGGGGTCAGATTTTGTATAAGACTTTTGCTTTAACACGAAAACTACTGATCTGATTTGCATACGGTTTTCGCAGATATATTTGCCTTCTTCCAACTTAACATCTGGTGTATAAAAATCACCCCCCCCCCCCCCCCACCAAAGAGAGGGTCAGATTTTGTATTAAGTTAACTTTTTTCTTTAATGGACTTACCTACTTTATATTATTAACTGTTCTTCCAACTTAACATCTGGTGCTACATAACATTTTTCCCCCCACCCCTCTTAGGGGACAAAAGAGGGGGTAAGATTTTGTATGCTGATGAAGTAGAAATACTTTAAATGGCAAAACAATGTTTGCCGGGACAGCTAGTTTTTAAATAAAAAAATGGTTATTGTGCCTCACTCGACATAGATAAGTACAGTGTGTCGCGGACTTTTTTGTAGATATTTATAAGATCTATAATTACTTAGAACATTTATGGTTCTATCTTTTATAGTTTCGGCAGCGTACGCAAAATAAGTAACTTTTCTGGTTGATTTTTTCACCTGGCGTCCGAAAAACCCAAATATCTTACGAAAACCTATTTTTTCCAAAATAATATTTAGCCTATGTTCAGCAGAAATAATGTAGTTTTTGCTTGGAGCAGTTTAAATAAAGCCAAAATCCTCAAACTTGTATTTATAAGGATTCAAAAGTTCTGTTGGGTACCTTCATAACCAGGGTACATCCTGGTGCAAAATCTTACTTTTTGGTAGTATATGCCTAAAATACTTCAGGAAAAATCAAAATCACCATATGTTCTCATATAAATTTTAAGGAGTCCCCTCGATTCCTCATGGATCCCATCATCAGATCACCATTTTTATGAACATGGTACCAACCTCGGATTCAACCCTGTACAACGACAAAAGAATCATGACAATCGGTCCATAAACGGCGAAGTTATGGTTGAACATACAAAATATATATATATATATATATATATATATATATATATATATATATATATATATATATATATATATATATATATATATATATATATATATATATATATATATATATATATATATATATATATATATATATATATATATATATATATATATATATATATATATATATATATATATATATATATATATATATATATATATATATATATATATATATATATATATATATATATATATATTAACAGACGAACATATAACCTCCTCCTTTTTGGAAGTCGGTTAATAATAGCAGGATGTGTGAGACTGGCCAACTTAAAGGGTTCCTTAATATGATTTTTATTTGAGTATTTTTAGACTGTTTTACTGCAAGTATGTATTGGTTTTACTTGTTTTTTTCTACGCTTCCAAGTGAAATTAAACAGTGAGACCGAATATAACTAATAATTGCCTTATCAAGAATTAATCAATTATTATTGGTATTTTCGATGAGAAATCTTATTCTAAATCCTGAATTCATGTCAGGGTTTTCACATAAAAAGTTAACAAAATCCACAAAACCTACGTTAAAAGACTTTTGTAACAATTATTTAGTAACAGCTTTTATGTTTACTGTTCAATTGTAAATTCAGTTCACGTATAAGGAACTTCTGTCTTGAATAACACAATAGAAAAGTCGATTTTTCAACACTATTGAGTGTTGCCTTGCATTTGCTGCAGATGAATCCATACAAGTGTGGCGGTACCCACAATTCGCCTAACATTCCTGCATCGCGCTATCGAAGTTTTCTGAGCGCGTCGGTATATATACGACATCTGAAATGTATCAAGTGGGCCTCGGCCTGACCGGGCATACCACCTCGCTCGGTCGGAAGATCTTTCTTTGGCCTCCACGCATAATTCCCACATTGGTGACCCTCGACAGAACACGCCTCCTTCATCATCGTCACTCCCCGCCCCGCCGCACCGCGCCAGCCAGCATCGCCTCATCGGGTACATCGTCCACTAGCCGCAATGTACCGCGGCCTGGGCGACTCCGCATCGGCATCATCGGGCTTTCTCACTACACCGACCGGTCAGCAAGCAGAGCACATCTCTCCTGGTCAGCAAGTAGCATCGGCCCCGCACGGCAGCTATCCGACTCACTGGATCCCGTGCAGCAGCTTACAGTTCCGACTCACTGGGACTCACTGCAACAGTTCCGACTCACTGGAACTCACTGGCACTGGCGACTCAAGCGAACAAGATTTCAAGATTCGACCTCCGGTCTTCGGGGGGGAGTGGTGTGGCGGTACCCACAATTCGCCTAACATTCCTGCATCGCGCTATCGAAGTTTTCTGAGCGCGTCGGTATATATACGACATCTGAAATGTATCAAGTGGGCCTCGGCCTGACCGGGCATACCACCTCGCTCGGTCGGAAGATCTTTCTTTGGCCTCCACGCATAATTCCCACACAAGTATTAACAATTTTACGCTACTTTTTTCACATTTAATATCAGTAATTGAAGTTACTTTGTACCTTTGCTGGCGTTATGACAAAGCAAAAGTAATTATTTATTGTTTTACAAGAGAATTGGGAATTGTTACGTATTATTTACACTAGGCTCCTAGACTCGACGTTCAAAAAGAATATTGTACTAATATAATTTTGAGTAAAAATATTAATTGTTCAATTGAAACATTTTTCTTCTTTTAATATAGTTGCTCTTAAGATAAAATAAAGAATATATCAATATAATCAAACGAATCACAAAACAATTATTGAAAATCACAAATATGTTTTGCAAGTTATTGTTGTATTTTTTCATCTTTTCTTCAAACCAAAGAAAAAAAAGTCATACGCGAGCTATAATTAACCCTACAATTTTTAACTGAAAACTATAGTTATCAATATCACTCACGCGAAAAATATTTGCGACAAACCGGCTTTGTTGACTTGAAATGCCACAGACTCGTGAAATAACTGATATTCAAAAAAGGATTTTTCATCGGCTACCGATCTCTAAAACAAAGGATTCCATCAATGGAGTTCAGTAACAATGATATATAACAGAGACAGAGCTGACGCGAACAGATCTTCACAATAAATCAAACTTAAACTACGACAAGCCAATTCCAAGTTGGCTCCAACTAATTCAATATGACAGTTACGATGGTGCTAACGTTTATTACGTATCTTCGAGAAGTTTGTTTTTACCGTATGTGTACCTTAGGCCAAGATGGATGACAATGATTGTGATATTCACACTGTTTGTTCAGTCATGGAAAATACTTTAGGGGCTTTAAAATACTTTTGCATGTGAATAGAGTTCACAGTAAAAGTGGCAGCGCTGATAGAGTTATTTTTCATTTCTATGATAAATTACCCCAACGTTATAAATGTCCATACAATCATTAAAAAAAATATTTTATATATTAATTATTTAATCTAATTTTCACACATCTAAAATATTATCACGTTGTTTTGTTTTCGGAATAATAAATGCATCTGTAGCTTCGTAAGCACGTATATGATGATGAGGCCCGCAACTCCGTGGCGCCAAAATTCGTTTATCGCGCGGGAACCGTACATTTTTGACGTGATAACGTCTTATAATTCGATATGGGGTGCGCGCCCGAAAAACATGACAGTTCATGCGGCGTTACCTCGCTGACAGAATAGAATAGAATAGAATAGAATAGAATAGAATAGAATAGAATAGAATAGAATAGAATAGAATAGAATAGAATAATTGTTTATTTGCAGCTATTACCATAAGATACAACAAAGAAAAAAAGAATATATACTTAACTTAAATTATGAGTAAAACAAATTAATACCAATAATATTCCCAAATAATCAGCCGCAAATTGGACCAAGCTCGGCAGTGTTGGCACACCTATCAGGTATCCAACGCCGATCTTCCGCTTGACCCATTTTGTGACCTCACAGCCGTCCCAAGTCTCCATTATTTGAACAAAAATAAGGATCATTTATAAAAGAATCAGGTAAACATGCAATAATTATCAAAATTTAACTACTTATACTTAAAATTACACCAATAATAACAATATAATAAATAAAATTCATTAAACATTAGTACTACTGGCAATTAATTAATTAATAAGCATTAATATTTTACTCTTTCGAATAAAAATATAATTATCATAATTCATAACATTCCAAATAGAAAACCATTTGCATTTGCGAAGTTAACAAAAAAAAAATACAATTTTAACAACAGAACAACAGAATAATAACATTAATATTATAAGTCCCAGGTGTATTACTTTTGAATGAGTGGTATAAATTACTATCCTATATTTATAATGTTTTAGTAAAAGTTTAATTACAATTTACAGGATACATAACATTATTAGGAAAAACATGAGAAGATGCCAACTGAATCTAACAACGCTGAAAACAGTCAGTAAACCTCAATCTGTAATAGCCATAAGCCCGAGATAACCAACGCGAAACACCTATATCACACTTATATCTTGGCGCAAGTTTTCCTGTGCTTTTTGTTCATGTAACAGAAAGCTTTTTAGTTGTCTTCTGAAAGATGCAAGGCTGTTCGAATTTCTAATAGGCGGAGGTATGTTGTTCCAACATTTGGTCGCCGAGTATCGAAAACTGCCTCTGAATGATGCTGTGTGGTGTTTCTCAACGGCCAATTGAGCTGAACATTGCCTTGAACCGCAAGATCTAAGGCTGGTCGTTCGTGAAAGTTTTTCATACAGATATACAGGCTCCCCATGCTTTAACACACCAAATAAAAGACAGGCCAGATGGAGTTTTCTCCGGTGTTGCATTTTTAACAAAGAATGCTCGTTCAGGAAGGGTGTTACATGACTTCTAGGTAGAATATCGAAACAGAAACGGGCGCAAGCATTTTGAACTCGTTGTACTAGTCTTTTTGTTACTGATGCTAAGCGTGGACCATATACAACGTCTGTGTAGTTAAGTTTTGACAGCACTAAAGACTCAACGAGACGGATACGCATTTCTGTTGATAGATATGGTCTTGCTCTATAAAGTATCTTGAGCCTGTAGAGGGAGTTATTAACCAGACTGGTTAAATGTTCCTGAAACTGCAGATTACAATCCAATAGTAATCCCAGATTACGTGCCACATACACACGTTCAATGGGTGCACCATTCATAATCACAGGAGTACTAGGATTCAAATGTCTAATTTGTTTAACGGAACCGCAAATCAGGTATTTTGAGGTTGACAGCTCTGAGGCGTTCCATTTACACTATCAAGTCTCTCAACAACCGTAAGGCCCACCTGGGCCGCGCTCTTTGTTTCGATTATATTACGTATTTCGATGACTTAGAGAATACTTTTGTATGAAGAAGTTTGGTTAGTTATTACCTTTGATACATTGACCACACTCTGAATGAAAAATAAATAAACAATCTGTGAGCTATTAGTATTATTTCGGCTATTCAAAATTATGCTCTATTTCCTACGTGTCAAGGTATGACTTAATATATGAAGAATAAAGTATTCGTTTATTTTTTCTGAACAAGTCACTAATTATACTTACGAAAGTTTGTAATTGAGAAACTAATATCACATTGGACTAAATACTATATTATGATGGCTTGATAGATAGAAAATTTAACATATATTCTAATGTAGTTCACTCAAACATAAAATATGGATTGTATGTAAGGATATTACATTAATTTTACAAAGAGGGTAGGCCGGGCGCCATTTTTTTTTTTGCACATTGACCTGCCAACTTTTTTGCATAGATTTTTCCCGGAACTGAGGGGTTAAGGCTATGACGTTGTCACGTTCAACTATCGTCAGTAAACCGACTTTACAGACAACCGATTTTTTTTTCGAGATAATAGGTATACTATGTCCTTTCCCGGGACTCAAAGTATCTCCATGCCAAATTTCAGCAAAATCGGTTCAGCGGTTTGAGCGTGAAGAGGTAACAGACAGACACATTTTCTCGTTTATAATATTAGCATGGATAGTCCTACTTAGACCCACATAAATGAATGAAATTTGTTAATATTTCCAGCATGTTTTTGTGACAACTTCTATAGTGCCGCTATGCACTTTTCGATGTTGTTGCACTTATACAACAAAATACTTATCTACTGCACTGACTTTCATTAATTCACTCACTCAGGATTTTTCACGTTTCTACTTAGAAAATTAGTATTCGAACAATAACATCTAAAGGCTGTGTCTAGCAGTCTTGAGGCACAGATATCTCAGATGTAGATCGTTTGAGCTGTGGTCAGCAGATCGTGAAATATGGATGCAGTGTGTAGAAGGATACATCGGCTTTGTTGCAGTCTGTGGGCTGACAAAACCATGTTTCTTGATACATACAATCTAACAGGGACATTTTGATAGCTGGAATTAGAACTAACATATTGTAAGAAGTTTACAACCACTAAAGAGCTAAACTGTAAACTCAATAGTTTAAAAAGTAAATATCAAAATATTATTATTTGCTATGCAAGCATCAAATGCGAAATCTTTTGAAAAAGAGAAAGATATAATATTATGCTTAATTTTTCGCCTTCCTGGTCAGATTATTCTGTACTCCAATGCTAAAATATCACGTAATTGGAGTTTTGTTATAATATTAGCCTTATTATATTATTCTAAAGTCAAAATTTCATACGAGTATATTTTCTCTAAGGATCTAGCTTTGAATAAAAACTGTTACCTTTGTAAATAGGTGACATTTTAAGTTGTTATCAGATCTATTATTTGTGTTGTATTGCAACGACGCATCAAGTTGCAATCTGAACTGACCCTAACGGGGTAACAGACAGCCCCATATTCGTATTCATAATATTAGTTTGGATTTTAATGTGAATACTGGGAAGCTTACGGTTTTCAATGTTTGATTAGGATGAAATATTAACATAGTTGTTAGAATAACAACAGTATGATATTTTGAATGTGTACGTGACCAGGAATCGTATATCCCTGACGAATAATTAAACACGTTATGTAATATTACTAATACTAGATGACGCCCGCAGCTTTGTTGCGCCAAAATTCGTTTATCGTGTGGGAACCGTAAATTTTTCGGTATAAAAATTATGTCCTTTCCCGGGACTCAAAGTACTCTGTACCAAATTTCAGCAGAATCGGTTCAGCGGCTTAGGCCCATTTTCATTAGTCGTTATCTCGTACGGTATACAGCATGCGGGGAGTCTATGACAACTAATTGACAACTAATGGCGCATTGTTATTGGTCGTGACATGCGTTTCAGAAATCTCCCGCACCCCGCATGCGGGCCCTATCGACCAGTGACAATGCGCCATTAGGCGTGAAGAGGTAACAGACAGACACACTTTCACGTTTGTTATGTTAAGTATGGGTACCTCATTTAGGTAGAAGTAGGTAGAACTTATTGATAGCTACGGCACAATAGACAAATCATTCTGTCTACTCTGGCTACGGTGCTACAGGAAAGAAGTTTGCGAAATGACAGGGCGTTCCGAAATGACAACAGATTTCTAAATATGTTTACCAAAAAAAGTAGGAATTCCTTAAAAAAATTTTTCGAAATTAGCCAGTATTTCTGCAATGTTCCATATCGAAAAACGAAAGATTTTTTATAAATAAAGTTTGTAAATGAGCTTCCGAAAAAAGATGAATTTCTGAATGTGTTTCCAAAATAAGTATTTTCTAAATGAGTTTCCGAATTAAGTAAGAATTTCTAAAAAAACCGAAATTGAATAAAGATTTTTGTAAAAGTAAAACTACTTTGTCTAGAATAAGAGAGGAAAACATATAAAATTCTAAAATTTCATCATTGAGGACTTATCAAGTATCTAGTCTAGTCAGACTTACAGTAATCTGACATCCTTGAAAACGTTTCAAGCGTTTCGCAAACAACACGTCCCACTTGTGAGTTTCGTGATTAGAAAAAAGTAAAATTCAAGGCCCTAATTCTCATTCGTCGAAAGTAGTTTTATTACGTTATAAACAAAATTGTAGAATAATAGAATATTATAACATTAAAGGTACAAGTTGGAACCGAGCAATACGTGAAAACTGCAGATGACGTGCGACACTACTCGTTTCTATGTATTTCTATTAAATACCCTCCGCAGCTAGTGACACGAAGCTATAGCGACACTTATTCATAGAAATACATAGAAACCAGTAGTGTCGCGACGACACGTCGTCTGATGCCGCTTCATGTAGCCGGCTTCCAATTTGTACCCTTACGCAGCTCCTTTCATTGTTTGATCCAATCCATTTGCAGTCAAGTCATTTTCCTATGAAATATGTCAGATTAGTAGGGACTAGGTTTAATTTTTTGAAGTGAAAACTTCTTTAGCGGCGTTGAGCACTTTTGTGGGATGGGTAAAAACTAAGAAACTCGCGTCAGATTCTCGTGCTGATCGAAAAACCGTAAGACGGTTGGATAGTAGTGTTGTAACATCGAAATCGATTAATCGAACAATCGATTGTTTTTTTCGATTGTCGATATTTTTCAATCGATTGTAAGGATTTCGATGAATTAAAAAAATCGATTTTCATAAAAAATGGGTTAAAAATTTAATCGATTGTAAGGGTTTCGATTACTTAATTAAAATATCGATTTTTTTTAAATCGATTTTTATAAAAAGTGGGTTAAAAAAATTGTAAGGGTTTCGATTAATTAAAAAAATTGATTTTTTAAAAATCGATTTTCATAAAAAATGGGTTAAAAATGTAATCGATTGTAATTCGATTAATTAAAAAAATCGATTTTCATAAAAAATGGGTTAAAAAAATAATGCACAACGTTAATAATCAAGTTTTCACTTCTGCCGGCATTCCCGGAGTGCAACCCGTGTATTTTTTTTTGTCAGAAGAGAACTAGATAGAACAAGCAAGGATTCTGGATACAGCATTAATGTTAATTATTATAAAATTATTTAATGTACTTAATTATTACTAAACTAGAGGACGTCCGTAACTCCGTTGCGTCAAAATTTGTTTATCGCGCCGGAACCGTACATTTTTACGGGATACAAACTATCCTATGTCCTTTCCCGGGAATCAAGGTATCTTCATGCCAAATTTCAGAACAAACACTTGAGCGGTTTAAGCGTGAAGAGGTAACAGACAGACAGACGGACAGACAGACAGACAGACACACTTCCGCATTTATAATATTAGTAATTACTAATTAGTATGGATGTACAGGCTGTCTATCTTGTAAATTTGACATTTTGCGAGCAAGTGAAACAACCTGCTGTCGAAACAAAATTCGAAGTATAAGAATCAGACCTCTGTTTTATGCTATTTAAAACATGAATCTCATTATTTTTCTCGAAATATATATTTAAGCTAGCGATATTTTAAGAAATCGTTAACATAATAATTGTTGAGGACAGCGGCCTCGCTCCCGAAAAACGTATAGTGAGTGCATATAAACTAATTAAAGTGAAATGTGAGAAATAGACTCAGTGCAAATCAGTGTTTTTACAAATAGACTTTAAAAAGTGAATTACGTTAAATCTGTGGCTCCCTAAGAGATAAAATATAGTTAATTTAATAAGTTAATAAGTTATCTAATAAATACAGGAAAAATTAGTTGTGTAACATATGTAGTTTGGAAAATATTAAGAAAATTTTGTGTAAAAATGTGCAAATTCTATTAACTTTTATGTTTACTTAGCTATAATTACGTTAAAATATAAGTGGTGATACTTAGATTAAGGTACATATTGTGGAACGATGAATAAATAATCTCCCGAAACGCGTTTTAATTACCTGGCTCACGGAAAATGGGGAAAATAGAGGAAAAATAGCCGTCTCCGATAGCAAAAGTGAGACGGAAAACATGCGAATCGGAGCGGCTTACTATATGGCATTCGCCCGAGCCAGGTAAGCGAGGTGCGTTTCGGGAGCAATGTTCTCCTCGACTCTCGTGTGTTTTATTTACGCCCCCGCTCTGCAAGATTACCGGTGTAGCCTCGGTCTTCGAGTCCGATCTGAGCCAGCGGCGAAAACCTATGGGCGAATACAGTCTCGAACAATAATTATTACAAAATTGTTACTCACGACTCCGCCTATGTAAATACTGTATCATAATTCATTATAATATAAACACTACTTTTTTTAATATTTTTTTCCAATCTCATAATTCAAAACAACACACTTAAAAACTTTTAAATGACGCCCGCAAGTCGCAACTCTGTTGCACCAAAATTCGTTTATCGCGGGGAAATCTTGCATTTCTAGAATAAAAACTGAGTATCAGCTATGTCCTTTCCCGGGATTTAAAGCATCTCTATACCAAATTTCAGTAAAATCGGTTCAGTGATTTAAGCGTGAAGCAGTAACAGACAGGCAGACTTTTGCATTGATAATATTAGTATGGAATATGGATTGCTGTAATGTGATGATTAGGTAAGTTATCGGAAACTGATATTACTAAACTTTTCAGTAATTCAAACTCTAATCCCTCGAAATAAAGGTCAGATTGCCATCCCCGAAAGGCGATTCAATTCCATTTTTTTGGGCAAATCCATTAATTTTCAGGTGTTTTAGAGGGGTTCCGTGACGCCTGTATACAGGGTGGTTTTTGCGTGTCCCCTGTATACAGGGTGCGATTAAAGTCTTGGGAACCGGTGTCCCATGAAATAGGAAGGATTGTTTTTCAATTACACGCCTAACAACTTTGGGGATGTTGTTGACAAGATAAATAAAGTGCTCACACTGTTTTACTTAACGTTTTTAGTAGCGTGCGGTACGGAAATCCTTGTTTAATTGCGTAGGGCCTCAGTAAAGTTGCAGTCGATTTGAAGCTTGCAGTTGGATAAAATTAAAGAAAAAAAAAGTTGATTTTGCTAAAATTTGATATGGAGATACTTTAAGTCCCAGAAAAGCACACAGGCAAGGATAAATTATACTGTTATCCCGGGAAAATGTACAACAAAAAAGTTTATTTAGGTTAGTTTCATTGATCAGTAAGAGTCTAAAAGTGTTGTGATTTTTGTAATTTCGTTTATTTGCACTTTCACCACATATTTTAAAGTAGATGGTGCCTGCAACTCCGTTCGCGTGAAAATTTTTTGTTGTTCTGTACATTTTTCCGTGATAAAAACTATCCTTTGTCCTCTTCTGGGACCTAAAATATCTCCATAGCACAGCAAAATTGGTTCAGCAGTTTGGGTGTGAAGAGTTAACAGACGGACACAATTTCGCGTTTATATTATAACTAGTACGGAGTTCCTCTATTTTAAACAGTAATTTTATGTCATGGGCAGAAAGGTTGTAAGCGGGCCCCTAGACGAGCAATATCATTTCGCGTTATTAC
This sequence comes from Polyommatus iphigenia, assembly GCA_963422495.1. Lineage (NCBI taxonomy): Eukaryota > Metazoa > Arthropoda > Insecta > Lepidoptera > Lycaenidae > Polyommatus > Polyommatus iphigenia. The sequence continues at coordinate 3,591,584 of OY730180.1, forward strand.
TTAGTGTGCAATATTGTTGACCGTCAAGGGTTGATATTGAACGCGCCCGCCTTTTCAATCTTATTGTCAAATAAATTTTTAATTATATTGTTCAATAATATTGCACAATAAACTAATCGTCTAGGGGTCAACTTAGAGAAAGAAGATCTCTAAATGAATTTCCAGCAAATTAGTACTTTGAAACTGTCTGTGGTTTTGTAATGGTTCGATTTCCACAGATCACTGAACTATCGTCTACCGTTGTGTAATACCATCCTTATTTACTTTCGGAATTTATAGGGGTTCAAAGGGAGTATATGAGGCTTAGTTTTAGGATTCAACCATGTAAATTTTATTCCCTAAGTGTCTAAACACACTAGGCTGAATTACGCCGGCGTAATTTACGTGGCCGAAATTACGTTCAGCCGCTTACGTCTGATGCGACACACTATATAAATTACGCGAAGAGCCGAAATTTCGCGGCGAAATTTCCGTTGCGGAACGCGCGCGTAAGTGAGTATTTAAAATTCTCAGATGTAATGTGTGCGTTAACGCTTTAGAGATATGGTTGGATTTCCTATGTTCGGTTTTGATAATTCCGTCGCGTGTAGTCTGTTGCTAACTTGCTATACAAAACATTACCGCCGAATCGCTGTCGAACTTTACGCTCGACTCGGCTCGACGGAAATTCGGCTCACGACGGAATTTCGGCATAGTGTGTCGTCTGTCGCGTTCCGCCCATATTTTGTATGGATTTGAAACGCGGCGTAAACGCGGCGGAATTTACGTCGGCGTAATTCAGCCTAGTGTGTTTAGACCCTAAGGGTCAATTAACATTATACACATGACCATGCGATGTTTAGTATGGATGTATTCAACATCCATCCGTACTAATATTATAAATGCGAAAGTATGTCTGTCTGTCTGTTACTTCTTCACGCTTAAACCGTTGATGAAAGGTATGAAGATAGTTTGAGTCCCGGGAAAGGTAAAGGGTACTTTTTATCCTGGAAAAATGCACGCTTCGATAAGCTCATTTAAAAATGCATCGCATCGTCACGTTGCAATGTTAAGTGACTTTAAGTCTTAGCCTATGTATCACCTCTGCGCATTTATTCTGATGAAATCAAAACAAAAACCAAGCGTTTGGTAAAATTGACTAAATTATGCATGCGTATAAAAGAAATCAAGTAAATTCACCTACAAAGATAAGGTTCCTTGTGCAATAAAAAAGGAGCAATTGTCTCTCCCGAAGGTTTACCCGTAATATTTTGGACCTGAGAATTTTATTATGCCCAATGGGAGTAGGTTTTGATGGGATATAAAAAATTTGCGAGATACTGAGAATGATCCGATTCAATGCGGGATTGAGTTGTTTCTTTGCATGTGGATTTATGGGTCATATCCTGAAAAAATACTTTAGCAAAATAGACTAAGGCACTTAATAGCTATGTCCACATTATGTAATTTCATCTTCAGTTTTCATCATCTTCTTTTTATTCAACTTTCGTTTGGCATAATATTCAATAATTGAATGCGTCAAAATCCACCCGCGTTGAAAGAAAAGTGTCTAGCGAGCGCTACGATTTCAACGCGTGTCACGGGCATGCCTCACGTTCGCTGTTGACTGCGCTGTAACGCATGCCCTTGATGAACAAAAAAAGACCCAGTGTGGACAAAGCTAATTAATGTTCTTGAAGGAATTTTACAGTAAGCCTGTCTTTATAATCTAACGAAACTGTAGTCAAAACTTAGTCCAAAGTTGTAATATCATACTAATATTATAAATGCGAAAGTGTGTCTGTCTGTTACCTCTTCACGCCCAAACCGATGATATTTTGAGTCCCGAGAAAGGACATAGGATACTTTTTATCCCGGGAAAAATGTACCGAGTTGCGGGCGTCATCTAGTATTCACTAAATAAGTCATAGTTACTTTAAAAATGAGGAATACTTTTTGTTACTTTTTCAATCAATCTTACAACCGATTGAGATGAAAATCGGATATGCTTTGAGTTCTGAGAAAGGAAAACTTATCACGGAAATTCACGGTTTTCTGGAGATGAACCAACTTTTGTGCGTATACGGCAAGGCACATTAACTTTATGTATGTCAGCATACAAACTCTCATTAATACTTAATTACAATATTATATTAAAGGGTTTTCTCCAGTAATTATGTCGGCTCGTTAGGATTAGGATCGAAATCATTTGCCTCTTAATTAAAAGCTCTTAGTGTTTAATTAAACTAAGGAAGTGTCTTTTGGGAAATTTACACAGTTTGTGATTCACGTTAACATAATATTTTGATATTATTATGCTTACAATTTTAAGATATTGCATAAGCTTTTAACGCCGGCTTTTGATACGACCAAATCAAGAAATTCCGTAACGAAAATAAACCTAACACCCCCCACTCCAACCGGCATAGCGGTGCAGCGTTCAACATCGTTTCAGTTTGGCAGACTTCAGCACTGTGTTTGTGTGCGTGCGACTAGATGTATGCGTGTAGACATAGCAGCAGCAGGCAGGAACATTGCAGTTAGCAGCTAATGCTAACTACGATAGCTTTACCGCGGCAGTCCTCGAGTGCCACACCTATTTTTATTTTTTCAATAGATGACGCCCCGAACTCTGTTGCGCTTAAAGTTTTCTTTTGCTTTTTATGATACATATCTACATAATATTGTGTGGCACGCCTCGATGAACAAATATTTAAGCATGTAAATGGGCTGAGAAGTTTGTGATAAATTTTAGACACAAATAAAAATAGCATGCCTTGTAGCTTGTTAGCACTAGCAAACATGAATAGCTTATGTGAAGAGACCGCACAACGCATTCTTTAATGTAATATTATATTGACATAATATAATCTTCCAATATCTGGGGGCACGGCAGTGCCCCAGCCAAGCTTTTTAGCAAAGGCACGGCCGTACCATACTTTTCTCGAAGCGGTTCGCAGCTATTTCACACCCCCTTTATCTTCGATTTTAACAAAGCTAGGGATTCAGAATTTTGGTCACTAGGACCAAGTATTAAAACTAGCTTAACCTCCAAATTATATGAAATTTCGATAAATAGTTTAATAGTTACGGATGGTCAAATTTACTACCTTTTGTCACTCACTGACTTATAGATCATCAAAATTCTAAGGTACTTCTAGCAGACTTAGAACCTTGAAATTTGGTACCTGGATAGGTATTTATTTACAATGAAAGGAAAAATATGAACCCGGCCAAGTGCGAGTCGGACTGGTGTACATAGGGTTCCGTACCGTAAATTTGTATGGGAGCCCCCCTTAAATAATAAGTATATTTAATTTTTATTATAAATTATTAAAGTTAATATACATCTGAGTATTTTCTGAAATTTTCAAAAACCTTACTGTTACCATTATAGATATATAGCAAAATAGGGGAAAAAATCGTGTTTGCTGTATGAGGCCCCCTATTAATAATTTATTTTATTTTAATTGGACTATTAGCTTTTATAACGATACCAGAAATACATAATTTGTGAAAATTGCAACTACCTAGCTATGGCGGTTCTCGAGATCCAGCCTGGTGACATAAGGATGGACGACGGACAGACAGCGAAGACTTATTATTTATTGATAATAGGGTCACGTTTTCATCCTTTGGGCAGGGAAACCGAAAAACTGAAAAATAATATACATAATAATATATAGTAGTTTATTAAATAAAAGAAAACATTTTAATGTTTGTAACTTTGCAAGAACAGTATGAGTTTCGACTGCATATTTGTTATAATGAAATGTTATTGATTAAATGAAAAATAGCATTAACAACGTTAAAAATGAAACAATAATTGAATTCGATTAAAATATAAATGCAATCAGTACTGCGATATACACTCCTTACTCGCTCGATATATACTCGTAATATGGGAGTTTTAAGTTAGCACATGAAATTAAGTGTGCTCCTTTTCTGCGAGGAACATTGACGCTTACATCAGTGCTGCTATGTATTCAACGCTATGCTAAAAATGACCACCTTCAAGTATTAAAGCTTAAAAGTCAATTAAAATATATGAATAACGATTTCTTAAGTTTTCGCGAGTATCACTCATGATATTATAAGTTTAAACACTTACGGATTTTGTCGCGGAGCACTTTTATTAATTCCGACGTTTCGGCTGCTTTTCAGCGGCCGTGGTCACGGGTGGACTGAGGTGACAGGTGTCCAATTTCTTGAAGTTCTTTAACTACCCGAAGACCACCCGTGACCACGGCCGCTGTAAAGCAGCCGAAACGTCGGGATTAATAAAAGTGCTCCGCGACAAAATCCGTAAGTGCTTAAACTTATAATATTAAAATATATGAATATTAATAATCGACTCAGCACTAACGAAGCCTCAAAAAATAATATAAAGAAGATAAATAATGAAAACCAAGCTAAGTACAGAAAAGTTATAACGTGACCTGAAAAGAAAAGAAACAAAAACCTTAAAAAAAGAAATGAAATCCCACCAAAACATGAAATGTAAAAGGAGCCAAGCAAAATATTGCAAAGCTGTATTACTTCTGTCGTAAAAAGTTTTCAGATCACATTCAAGCCAAGTCTTCAACTTATTTTGTAATTTAAATCAACATTTAGTAAATGTATCAATAGATTTCTTTATTTTATAATTATTATAGTGGCTTGGCAATGAGCACAAGAGAAACAAATTTATTATAAAACTGCATATTTGAAGGAGTTCATACTTACACAGACGGCAAGCATAAAGTGTTTTAGTATGTTACGACGCATGTGGCCGATGGTACCCAATATATTATATTATTTCTCTAATGCTCATTGCCAAGCCACTATAATAATTATAAAATAAAGAAATCTATTGATACATTTACTAAATGCTGATTTAAATTACAAAATAAGTTGAAGGCTTGGCTTGAATGTGATCTGAAAACTTTTTACGACAGAAGTATTACAGCTATGCAATATTTTGCTTGGCTCCTTTTACATTTCATGTTTTGGTGGGATATAATTTACCACAGCAAACACATCCACTCCAGTAATCTCACATAAATCAAAAGTCACCAAATTCGGAATTTAATTAATTCCGTTAAAAGAAACCTCATAAATTTCCGCCGGGACACAAGACAGAGGTGAGAGGTGGCGAAAAAAATAAAATTAAACATCATTATAGCCGGGAAAAAAAGAAAAAAAGCCGGGGCTAAGTCGTAAATTTGTCAACACTCTGTATACATGCGCTGACCTGGTTTTCACGGTCAAAGAAAAGATAGGTGAATGTTTTTGCCATGTACCCGGAATTTTTGGCGACGTAGCTTTATTAGGCAAAATACCTATTTAAGTCTAAGGGCCTATTTTACCACTTTCTGATAAAGTGCCGAATAGGCTATTCACAGCTTTTTTGACAGATTCTCCATACTTCATCTGTCAAGTTAAGTGGTGGATAGCCTATTCGGCACTTATCAGGAAGTGGTGAAACAGGCCCTAAGCCTAATATAATTTTTACTTTATAAGCTCTGCACACAATATTTTGATTGGGTGTAGCGGGGCGGGTCATTTTTACCCGACTGCCAGGAGGGTTATTATCTAGACACGCGGTAGCGTGTCAAGCCAAGTTCCAGCATAACAGAATGGCGGGCAGCACCGTGTGTAATATTACACGAACCATTTGCAGGTACTTTTGACCCTCTCATAATTCAGAAACTATTTCACATTAACGTTTCAAATTTGGCTCATATAATGAGACTTGCAAGATAACTACATGCTCTAAATTTCATAAGCACAGCTCAAACGGTTATTAAGATATTAACGTCCGAAAATCTACATTTTTATCACTGACTGACTGACTGACTGACCTATAGATCAAAATTCTAACCCACTTCCAGATGACCTAGAAGGCTGAAATTTGGAATCCATCCTCGGTAATTGTGTGAAAGCGTAGGGAAAAATCAGAAAACAAAAAAAATCGGTCAAGTGCGAGTCGGACAGAGTGAAACTAGGAAAATTGTGTTTTTTGTATGGAGACCCCACTTAAATATTTATTTTATTTTACTTTTATTATAGATTATGAAAATAAGAATATAATTAAAGATTTTTTGTAATTTTAAAGTATCTACCGGCTGCCATTATTGATTTTGACCAAAAGAGGCCAAAAAATCACATTTATTGTATGGGTGCTCCCCGTAAAATATATTTATTTGTGAAGTGAAAAAACTTAAGGAAATTAATAAAAGGTGACTTTATGAAGTATGTCTGTCTGTCTGTTACCTCTTCACGCCCAAATTGCTTGTACCGATTGTTCTTAAATTTGGTATGGAGATATAGTTTGAGTCCCGGGAATAGACATAGAATTCTTTTAATACGTCTGTCCGTCTGTCTGTCCGTCTGTCCGTCCGTCCGTCCGTCTGTCTATCTGTTTGTTAGACAGCTATAATAATAGTAAGCTGTACCCTATAGTTAATGGTTGGAAATACACTTGTGTTATACCGTATTATTCCAATGCCTCCTGATGGTAGCTGCTTTTTCCATTCGCTTGAATTTTCTTTGTTTTATTCGTCTGATACTCAACAAGGCTTAGGGGCTATTTCCGTACTTCCTGATTAGTTTCAGATAGGCTATCCACAACTTATCTGACAGATGAAGGATCTGTCAGTTAAGTTTCAGATAGGCTATCCACAATTTATCTGATAGATGAAGTATCTGCCAGATAAGTTGCGGATAGCATATCCGGTACTCGTCGGAAAGTGGTGAAACAACACCTTAAGGTTGCGATTGAATATAATCGAATATTATGTATGTTTGAACTGGGAAGATTAAGATGTCTACAGTCTACCCTTGCTCGCAAAGTTTTCTTTACAAAAAGTAATGATATCCCACCAAAAACATAAAATATGTAAAAATGGAAAGCCAAGTTACAAACATTATTCTTGTCTATGGACTTCGCCGTAAAAAGGATGGAGATCTAAATGAGTGCCAAGTTCCATGGAAAATCGAAATATGTACGTATAGGAACCAAATAACATTATGAACAAATAATAGAGTCTATTTCTTTGCTTTATTGAATATCTATAACAAATAATGTTATTTAAATAATTTGAGATCTTAAACTAGATTGGCTTTCCATTTTTACATATTTTATGTTTTTGGTGGGATAATTAGTTTTCCTTACTTATAAGTAGACATCGGATTATAATATGCATTTGCATATGCTAATGCATATAATGGCACTTTGGCACTTTTAGGCGATAGTACATAATATTTTGTTAATTTCTTATTGATAGTGGATATTTTAGTAGTATTATGCCCTCGTAAAATAGCTATCATGTTACACACCGAGTCCACGAAACAAAGGTAACTACGATAGATCAAAATACTTTAATTAATGTGTGGATCCACTCAACCCAGCCCTATTTAAAGACTTCCGCAATACACCCGATACTATATAGTCCTAGTGACTTGCCTCGTGGATCATAGAAATTTGAGAACAGATAGAACTATTATATTATAAATATAGATTCTATAATAATCATTTTGAACCTTCCATTGAAATATCGAACCTCCATCATGAAATCTGTCGAGGCATCAAGGAACTTTAGATAGGTATGAGCGGAATATAATTATTTATTACCAATACATAACTATAGCATCCGTTGTCTATTGGCTCAAACTTAAAAAGGCTTTTGAACAAGAGGTCGTGGGCTCGATTTTTGTTGGAATAATTTTATGCCCTAATTTGTTTAGGTCTAACAATGCATGGTGATCACCAGATGATCTGACATGATAATTAATTCGTGAGTTGAGCAAGGGAAGGAGTAGGAGTAAAGGAGGAGACACTGTGCACACACACTTGGGTTCTACAAAATTACTTTTCTAGAGCCCTAGTGTGTGGAGCAAACTAGCCTGATTCAATGGAACCAGTCGCCGTTACCAAAACAAAAGTGGGAACTGTTATACAGGGTGTAACAAAACTAAGTGATAATACTTTAGGGTGTGTTTGTGTCCCTTACATAGAGTTCGCTGTGAAAGTAGCAGCGCTGAAAGGCGATTTTTTTTTTCACTTTTGTGTGGGAAAGCGCCCGTGCGTCACGAGTTTCCCCATACAAAAGTGAATAAAATTTTGGTCTTTCAGCGCTGCTACTTTCACGGTGAGCTCTCTACGAGGAACACGTACACACCCTAAAGTTTGATCACTTAGTTTTGTTACAACCTGTATACTGAAATACAAATAAAACTCTTCCAGAGCATTTGGGTGAGAAAAAATCATACATTTCAAAATAAGAGAAGATCTCAAGAGTATTGATACTATTTTGTAGTTGATAAACCGTAAAAAATGCTTGAACACGTCCATTGAAGTCTAGTCGAAGTTTTATACGTCGTTACCGAAGTAGAACCTTCAGCGCGGGCGTTATTTCATCGCAGAGAGTTTGAGTGTGAAATCGCATTGTTAAAAGACATTTTAGAACAGGGAACGTGCAAAACTCTAAGGCTCAAATCACACCGAAATGGCAGCGCAGCGGCGAACATTTTCAGTGTCATATGATTTTAAACTTTTTCTTCATTTTTGTAATACATAATATCGCATGAAAAACTTGGAAAGTGTCACGGCCGCCCGCGAAGCCTCGGGCACTCTGACGACTCCTACGCGGTGCGTGGGCAGTCTGTAATGAAGATAAAGCTTAAAATCATATAATGACACTGAAAATGCTCGCCGCTGCGCTGCTATTTCGGTATGATTTGAGCCTAATAAGCAGCACATAGAAAATATTATAACACAAGGTTCTGGTTAGGCCACACAAAATTAGCAGGAGTCCATTACGAAGACAGAATAAGACCATAGGCTTAGGTGATTTTACACCAAAACAAGATAAGTCAAGGCGTATGCGATTTAAGGCCGTCCCCCGAGCAAACGACCTTGGTCATACATTTACCGCGTTGCCGAGATCGCACCAAAACCCTATTTTTTACTTATCTTAGTTCAAAATTTACCTAAAAAAAAATAAAACGTGGAATATATAGTTTATGATATTGTCGATCTATTGGCGTGCGTTTCAAATAAAAGTAATTTGTAAATACTAAGGAGATGCTGAATGTATGCTTGAATTTTAATAAATTGGTTTTACTTTGGAAGCTGATATCATGAGTATAATAAACAAAAATAGAAAATTTTAAACGGGGAAAGGAATGTTGATATACCGAAGATTATTGCTGTATTTTTATTATAACTTTGTAGCTTTTAAATTGTGAGTTTATAAGGCTCTAAATACGGTAAATTACGGAATCTCCGTAGGGAAGGCCCTTAATAGCGCTACAACATATTTTAAGTATACGCGTCGCGTTTTATGATAGTTGAATTTTGTATTACATATATTTTTATTATCGCCAAATCATCTATGCTTCTTCTAGTTTCAAACGAGTGAATTGCTACGGTTCTGTGAAATCCTACTCAAAATACCCACGTCCTACGCGTGGAATATAATATTAAAACATTACTCCTTGTTTTTATAGTAAATTTAAAAATATGTAGATATTCTAAACTAAATTTAATCACACAATATCATCATAACTACTGACTAAGAGCGCTTACAAAGAACGGCACTTGTCGACGGCAGCCGTCGACTGCCGTCGACAAGTGTAAAAAAATCAATAAAAAAAAAGGAGCGACTGACGTCGATCCGTGCCGTCGACAAGTGCCGTTCGTCTGTAAGAAGCCTAATAGCTGAGGCACAAATCACCATGGTAACCCTCTTTCCTTCAAAAGATCATCAAGAAAACGTTTGCGAATTGACGAAGCGATACATCGCAAACCTGTACGAATAAATATTCCCGTTACGCGTGCTCCGTACTGAAGAATCTAGAAAATACTAAAGTGAAAAGAAAAACGTTCCCAGATTAACCTCACGCACGATTTCACAAGTAAACACAAACATTTTGGGATAAATCCAACGCCAATCGCATTTTCTGACCGAGTTTGACCTTATTAAATCATAATAAGTATCTTCTTATAATATTATAACTAGCTGTCACGTTGCTTTGCCATAATATAAAGTATTTCGCCCATATTATTTTATTGAAGTGACTAAATAAGTATGTCGCCATGGCAATGTCGATCGCTATCTCGTCGCACAAACAATGGTCGCCGTCAGTATCAGGTTGTAATAATTGACTATTATTTATTCTGACTTACTGACTGACTGACTGACTGATTCATCATCGCTGAGCAAAAACTGTTAAAGTTACAGCCACGAAATTTGGAGAGTAGGGTTGTTTTATTAAGTAGACACACACTAAGGAAGGAATTTTGAAAATTTTACCCCGAAGGGGGTGAAATAGGGGTTGAAAGTTTGAATGAAAGTCCGTCATTTCTTGAGTTAGAAACATGACACTTTATTTTTGGGTTACTGATTAAAAATGAATGGATACGTATTTAAGCGTTTTTGGAAATTCTACCCCCAAAGGGGTGAAATCGGGGTTGAAAGTTTGAATGAAAGTCCGTCATTTCTTGAGTTAGAAGCAAGAAACTTTATTTTTGAGTTACTGATTAAAAATGAATGGATACGTATTTAAGCGTTTTTGGAAATTCTACCCCCAAAGGGGTGAAATCGGGGTTGAAAGTTTGAATGAAAGTCCGTCATTTCTTGAGTTAGAAGCAAGAAACTTTATTTTTGAGTTACTGATTAAAAATGAATGGATACGTATTTAAGCGTTTTTGGAAATTCTACCCCCAAGGGGGTGAAATTGGGGTTGAAAGTTTGAATGAAAGTCCGTCATTTCTTGAGTTAGAAACATGACACTTTATTTTTGGGTTACTGATTAAAAATGAATGGATACGTATTTAAGCGTTTTTGGAAATTCTACCCCCAAAGGGGTGAAATCGGGGTTGAAAGTTTGAATGAAAGTCCGTCATTTCTTGAGTTAGAAGCAAGAAACTTTATTTTTGAGTTACTGATTAAAAATGAATGGATACGTATTTAAGCGTTTTTGGTAATTTTACCCCCAAGGGGGTGCAATTATGGTTGAAAGTTTGAATGATATTCCGTTATTTCTTAAGTTAGAAACTTGAAATTTTATGTTTGAGCTACTGGTTAAAAATGATTGGATACGTGCTTAAGCGTTTTTGGAAATTCTACCCCCAAAGGGGTGAAATTGGGGTTAAAAAATTGAATGAAATTCCGTTATTTCTTAAGTTAGAAACTTGAAATTTTAGGTTTGGGCTACTGATTAAAAATGATTGAATACGTGCTTAAGCGTTTTTAGAAATTCTACCTCCAAGGGGGTGAAATAGGGGTTGAAAGTTTAAATGAAAGTCCGTCATTTCTCAAGTTAGGAACATGAATGTTTATTTTTGGACTGCTGATTAAAAATGAATGGATAGGTATTTAAGCGTTTTTGGGAATTCTAACCCCAAGGGGGTGAAATTTGGGTTGAAAGTTTGAATGAAAGTCCGTCATTTCTTGAGTTAGAAACATGAAACTTTATTTTTTTACTACTGATTAAAAATGAATGGATACGTATTTAAGCGTTTCTGGTAATTCTACCCCCAAGGGGGTGAAATTGGGGTAGAAAGATTCTATGAAAGTCCATCATTTCTTGAGTTAGAAACATGAAAGTTTTTTGACGTTTGCGTTTAACGTTTGCTTAAATAGGGTCCCGTTTTTACCCTTTGTATAAGGAACCACAAAAAGGGGAAAGCTATCCATCTTTGTTATTATACTATGTTAACGCGTACGAAGTCGCGGGCAACAGCTAGTCAATATATAAAGTACCCAGTAGACGATTCTCAGACCTACTGAATATGCGTATAAAATTTGGTAAAAATCAGTAAAGCCGTTTCGGAGGAATTCGCGGACTATCATTGTGACACTAGAATTTTATATATAAGAGATATACTTTTTTCGTGTCACGGTATTTATTATTAAACTCCTCCGGAACGGTTAGAAATTGAAAAGTCTATTTACAAAGAATATATTAGCTGAAAATAATAATACATAATAATATTATAATATAACTAGCGACCCGCCCCGGCTTCGCACGGGTATAAAATATATTATAGCCTATTTCACTCACTGAATAAATGATTAAAATCGATTCAGTAGTTTTTAATCTATAGATACTAATATTATAAAGAGGTAAACTTTGTTTACTCATAGATCTACAATCTACATACTACTACTCAAAGATACATAGGTACTACTCATAGATCTAATTCCTAAGCTCCCCTCCCGCGAGCGCACCCCGGCCCCCGCCTTGGTAGCGCCCACTCCGAAACGGGCGTAAATCGAATTTTTTTAATTTCGCCATAAATTCTAAACCAAACGTCCAATTTTAATCATTCAAAGACCAAATATTGTCTACATAAACTGCACTTAGTGATGAAATAATTTATTTTGATAAGGATTAATAGCATGACTAAAATAAATGCGTTTAAATGTAGTCCAAAAAAAATCGAGATTTTTAAATAAATAAGTGGCTGTTGTACTCACTCGACATAGATAGGTATAGTGTGTCGCAGACTTTTTTGTAGATATTTAAAAGATCTTCATTTAATTAAAACATTGTATGGTTCTATCTTTTATAGTTTAGGCAGCGTTCCCAAAATAAGTACATTTTCTGGTTGTTTCCGAAAAACTGAAATATCTTACGGAACCTTATATTTTCTACAATAAAAAGTAGCCTATGTTACTCGTAAATAAAGTAGCTTTCGAATGGTGAAAGAATTTTTAAAATCGGTCCAGTAGTTTTTGAGCCTATTCATTACAATTAAACAAACAAACAAACAAAGTTTACCTCTTTATAATATTAGTATAGATATAGATATTTTATACTCGTATGACCACACAATAATAATTATGACTTTGAAAACTTTTAGTCCCCTACGGCGGGATCCGAACCCGCTACCTCTGGCGCCACGGAGTTCAATCATCGTATTTTATGTTTTGGGTCTGGAATTCCTGAGAGATTGTCGCTAGCTTCAATTTTTGTCGCGTCGATGGAACAAGCTATAATGTAGATATTGTTGGTCAATAAATCAGAACTTGATTTTTATTGGAAATTCGGATTCTTTATTAGGATTGTACGGTTTACAACTTGCAAGAAAAAATTCTTGCCAGTTTCAGTGGACCCTTCAGACCTGGTTATTTTCTTGTAAATTTTAGTGGATCTAAGAAATATTATTATAAATGCGTGAGATTGTTGTTTGTCTGTTATCTCATCATGGTTGAACCCACAGAAATAAATCAAGATAGAACGGCTAAGCGGGTGGAGTACGCGTGTTTCAATCTTGCACAAGTGGGCAAGATTCGTTGAACGTTCATTCGGTCAGCGCGCACGTCTCGACTTGATTACACCGGAGCGGTTGTGGAAAAATGCCTCATTGTGCAGTGTCTAATTGTAAAAACAGAAGTACGAAAGTGAATCGGTCAAAAGGAGGTATTTCTTTCCACGTCGTGTAAGTTATTTGTTCTAACTAAAAGCAACGCAAAAATTGACACGCGCGATTCCTTAGCAACGCACGCGCGTCGCCGTTCATTTTGATTTATATCTGGTTGAACCATTTAACCAGTTTTCATGAAATATTGATGAATATTTTATGAAGTTGTAGGAATAGGCAGCTAGTCAGCTAGGGTAATAATGTGACAGAAAAAAAAAAATTAGTTACGGTATAAAACTTTGAAATTTGACTTTTAGTCCACTGATACTCAATGATTTTTTAGTACTGTTGCGAAGACCCTTTTAATATATCAAGTAAATTGATACGGACCAATAAAACAACCACCACTTTAAAAGAAATATGTTTGCGCACCATAAGTCCTGGTATTATGAATATGGCCTTAAGTCACGTTGCGGTGGTATTATGTATTTGGCATCGCACCAAACAGGGCCAGTACGAGCATCGTTGTGGCCTGATATAGAGACTCATAATTTATATACCCCCATATCATGTCAGCCTTCAAAAAGTGAAGGCTTTCATTTATAGTCTATTAATTTTCTAATTTATATGGCTACTAGATGACACCCGCAACTCCGTTGCGCCAAATTTCGTTTATCACGCGGGAATCGTATATTTTTTGGGATGAAAAGTATCATGTGTCCTTTTCCGGGATTCAAAGTACCTCCATACCAAATTTCAGTAAAATCTTTCAGCGGTTTGGGCGTGAAGATGTAACAGACATATACAGATGATAGACAGATGGATAGTCAGACAGACAGAACCCAATTTTGCATTTATAATAATATCAGTATAGTATGGAAGTATGGATGGATTAATGATAGTATAGGAAACATATATTATTAATTTTAGAGAAAAAAGCAAAGTTTTGGCTACCTCAATGAACTGCCCAAAACTGAGTAACTTTCCTAAATAAAATTTCCATGAATCCAATGAACATGAATCCAATTCCATTCCAAGTTAAAAGTAGACAAAATCGTCATATTTTGTCTACTTTTAACTTTCGGCAACTTAATATAAATTCTATGTTTATACAAAGAATCATTCTCGTATCGATAAATATAAACGTAAATTAATTACACTTTCAAAGGAATCCTTGGGACCGTCAATTAGAAAGATATTTTAGTCAAAGGATATTTCCTTGGAAATTGCTTAGAATACCTTATGTCTCCAACCATTGACATTTAATTAATTATAATTAATTAAAGTTTTAATTATAGTATATTAATAATATTAGGTATATTAGATGCTGGAAAATATTATAGATACTTTGATCATTTTCTTGTAGTTTAAAATAAACAAAATTGTAAATTTTGTACATAATATCGTTTATGCGTTTGCGAATACGCAAGACTTGTAAGCTTTAAAAATTGAGTTCTGAATGTTAGAAATAACAAACGACATTCTGGGTAGGCATTTATGGATGAAACAGCTATCGATAATAATATGTATATAAAATAAATATGGAAAGACGCCCGGACGTTTTTAGCATTTCTGAGCTTTGTTAGCCTAATTATTTTGAATGTACAATTATTATTATAGACATCAGTTGCCGTTCTTCGTTGCCTATCTCTAGCTACAAGTAATAAAGTTCGCACCTATCTTTAGTATCTAGATAATATGAAAATGACATCATAGGCAAGGTTAAAAGTAGAACATAAAGAAAATAAGAACAGCCAAAAATTACAGATTCAAATGATTTTGCAGAAACGTCTGACCTACAAAGTCATCTCAAAAACGGACACAAAAATGACTTGATCGCCTTTGATCGAGCACAAAGCGTTGGGCCCCCAGGAGATTATAATTTGCATTAAGTAGGTATTACCAATTTCCTCCGAACAGCCTTTATGAAGGCTTAGGCTACTTGGGATATTCTGAATATAATACGTTAAACAAATTTAGATTAGAGTCTAATGCAGTATTTCCCAAAGTGTGGGTCGTGAGTAGATTTTGGGTGGGCCCTGAAACTATAGGACGATTGTCTACTTACGTACGTTTCTTAATTGAAATGGGTGTGGTGACGAGCTTTAGAAAAGGCCCAAGTCCAGCAGTAAACGTCAGTAGGCTGACGATGATGATATGGTGGTAAACTACGATAAGAATAAACGGGTAAATGCTGCGGCAGCAACATACCGCTGCTTTTTTGTCTTCATGGCACAAGGTAGGCCACGAATTTAAAATTTCTTGTAGATGGGTTGCGGTCCCGACAAGTTTGGGAAATACTGGTCTAATGTATAAAATTGTGTCGCGCTGCTAGTTGCCAAAAAAAGGGCTGGACAGATTGTGCTGGAATTTCGTGTGCATGTTCTGTGAGTTTGAGAATCGGCCAACATTCATCATTCAACAAGGCATAGTTACTATCGAAGTTTGTCTAAAAATTGGAAAAAGAACAACTATCATTATTTTTTTAAGTCGAAACTAAAGCCAAATTAAAACTTAAGACCAAATTATGCAGGCTGATCACCAGATTATCAAACAAGACAGAAGATCCACGCATCCGATGGGCATGTTAAAAGTCCTGTGCCCGATCTCTCGCCAGTCATCCGACCCAACTCCCACGAGCTTACGAGATTAAAGAACCAACGCATATTATATTTGTGCATTGTGTACACCTACCTACAGGCGTAGCATGGTCACCAAAGAAATGGTTTCTTTCTACGGAAGAAATAGACTAAATGACAGACAAGACAAAGTGACAGTTAGACAATGGAAATCCGCCATTTTGTCGATAAAATCTGTCAGTATGTCGATTCTTTCCCATGTCTACTGTTGTTATTCTAGCCCTACTGGACGTAAACGCTATAATGAAACCGGCCACCAAAATCATGGAAGCTATTAATTTTATTATTCTATTAAACCGCTCAACTGGTATTTCAGGAATTAATTGTTAGATAGCGGACCCTCACCTTGTGTTTCCTATTGATCAGTGATATTCCCAACTTATAATAGGCTTTTAGAACTTAGATTGCGCAAATCAATGGCTGTCCTAGTTATTGAATTACTGTTTCATTTCCGTATATTTCTATTGTTGGGAATTGGGCTCTGGATTTAGAGATAACGATTGATAAGTTTCAATTTAATTGTTCTGAAGTATCATGGAGTAGGTTTATATTTAGTAGGAAGTTGCCCGCCAAGTTTTGGTAACAATTATTTAATTTTCTAGTAAAAACTTGCTTGGCGGCGTTGTGCACTTTTTAAAATGGCTCAAATGGCTTCAAAAATTCGTAAGATATAAACAGGCAGCAGTCTGCACGACGGAGAAGAGAAAGTTGTGCTTAAATTATAGTTGACTTAATAACAATAAGGGCCTGTTTCACCACTTCCTGATAAGGCTATCCACCACTTAACTTGACAGGTAGAATATAGAGAATCTTTCAAATAAGCCTATCCGGCACTTTGTCAGAAAGTGGTGAAACAGGCCCTAAATATGTTGTGCTATCTAAGTAATTGATTAATTTGCAGTTGGTTATTTGGTCAGTTTATTTCAAGTCAATTAAGGTCGTGGTCTGTTCCTGTGCTTGACATAACTCGACCATATTACATAGTCCGCTGTCTATGAATTATATAATTAAAAGTTCCTACTAATTGTTGACTACTAAATGCTGAATCTGTGAAGCATTATTTCTGAGCCTTGAATAATGAATAATCTTCATAATTTTGTGCTTGAAATAGCCTGAATTATAGGGCATAAGATGTCGCCCACAGCTTCGTTGTGTCCAAATTCGTTTATCGTGCCGGAACCGTACATTTTTTGGGATAGAAATTATCCTGTATCCTTGTCTGGGACTCAAAGTATCTCTATACCTCAGCAAAATCGGTTCAGTGGTTTTGGCGTGAAGCGGTAATAGACAAACAGACACACTTACGTAGGTATTTATAATAATTATAAGTATGGAAGTATGGATGGATGGATGCTGCCTATCTCTCATAGCACTGATTTTTCATTACTAAATACTGAATCTTCTAGAATTAAATAGGACCTAATTCTGGCACCTGCTCCATGTGCCGAGAGCTCTTCCGCCGAGTGCCACTTGACCTGCGCCGTGTGCATAACCTAAATTATTAGAATTAAACATTTTTGGGAACGATACGTATGTGGCCAAATTATTTGGAATGTACTGTCGAAGAAATTGATGAATTAGCAAATGGTGGAACAACGTAATTTGATTGCGTTATTTAATATTTATGTCAAACTCAGCTCAAAGATCCAAATTAACATTGAATAAGCTGTCCAAATGCCTATGATTCAATTTCTTCGATGGTACAAGAATATGCAGTAGCTCACTTTGGTGTGTGCATTGATGGTAAGTCCATTCAACCATTTTTGAACTGTCATCTCACATCTGCCACTGTCTGCCATTTTCGTTGTAATTAGTCTGAAAATATATTATGTATAGTCTATGTCTATTGTGGTATAGTCATACATATTTCAGCATAATCAGCATGGTCGTTGATATGAGATAATATGGTGTACTTTAATGCTACCTCAATAAAAGTAATGTTTCATGATTTGTATGAGCAAGTAACCTAGCGTCATACCCATACAAAAATAATAAAAAAGTTGCTTTGCGCTGCTACTATCACGTTGAAGTCTATTCAACAAATAAATGATAAAGACTGTAAATATATGATGATGTTGAATCCAAAACAACTCCTAACTGGGTTACGGGACAAAGCGTGCACTGAATCATGTGTTTTAATGGAACACCGCATCTGGATAAGTGCAGTTGGCATTACAGAACGGTATCATCATCATCCTATTAGTGATGGACGATTTCGGTAACGCCGAAGCCGATAAATGGGCTAAAAGTTGTAAAAGTAGTAAAAAATACGATTCTTTGAGTTATCCTAAATAAGTTACAACTTTATGACTGACAAAATAAGTTTTAGGTTTATACGGATTTGTTCATATCTCAAGCAACTTACAAGTTAAAATTTTGTGAAATTAATTTCAATCTCATAATAATTTAATATTTGAATTCTCGTGTCGATACGATTGATCCCTGATTTAATAACGACAATCACGTAAAATATATGGCAAAACGAAGATTGTCAAGTCATTTATTTTAAATTTTATTCGAATAAAATGATTAAATAGCATAATTCTATGTAACAGTTCATTCAAAATCATCTCTCATTATTCTTTGGGCGCTATTTTTTCTAAGCTTACTTATTAGTTATTTGGTCTAAACGTAGACATAATTATTTTGGCCCAAGGTGACCAAAGCCGACGCTGAAACCTCGGTCGGACACTACTCACTATGTAATGGATATTACCCATTTGTAAAGGGATATGTGCGCTACATAAGCCACAATGTAATACGTTATAACAAACCGTAAACTCATCGCACGGAAATCCTATCTATTCAACGCGAAGAGGAGTTTCCGAACGAAGAAGGAATAAACCGACTGACAGACGGACAGACAGATATACAGGAATATGATATTAGTATTTGTGATTCAAAAGATGATCCTGTTGTACTTTTTTGAACGTGACTAATCATAAGAAAAATATTCATAAATTCAGTTTTCAAATCATCAAGCTAAAAAAACCGGCCAAGTGCGAGTTGGACTCGCCCATGAAGGATTCCGCAGCAGCAATAAGGTTTATTTTTATGAAATTAAGAGGTTTCTGATTTATTTTTATATTTCAGTTGATTTAATGAAAGTTAATTTAAGGTTTACCATTTATGACGTATAAAAAAAACAACTACTGGCTGGATCTAGTCCATACCAATTTCCGTTGGTAGTTTTTATAGTAATGTAATCATATATTTTTTTTAGACTTATCACGCCCCTACTTTAGAAGTTAGAGGGGGGGGGGGGGGTACACACATTTTACCACTTTGGAAGAGTTTCTCTCGCAAACTATTCAAGTTAGAGAAAACTGATATTAAAAACCTCAATATGATTTTTAAAGACCTATCCATAGATACCCCACACGCATAGGTTAGATGAAAAAAAAATTTTTGTTTCAGTTGTACCTATGGGGACCCCTAAAATTTTTAATAATTTTTCCATTTTTGTATCAAAATCTTAAAGCGGTTCACAGACTACATCTACTTACCAAGTTACAATAGTATAGCTTTAATAGTTTCAGAGAAAAGTGGCTGTGACATACGGACGGACAGACAGACAGACATGATGAATCTATAAGGGTTCCGTTTTTTGCCATTTGGCTACGGAACCCTAAAAAATAGATACTTGCAAATCATGTCACTCGTTCAATTACTACCCAATAGTTAAATATCAATGATACTCAATACTATCGATTACGAGTATACCTCAGCTCGTATAGCCTTTGATTAGAAACTAGATAATAGTCTAGAATCTAGAATTATACAACCACTACATGTTCTAGGAATATGAGATGTGCTTTCAGCGACTGTAATGCATAAAATTACACTATCCACTACACACAGTGTTTACTGTTGGCTGTCATATCGTGTATTAGTAATATTATTATGTTACTAAGCACATATTATTAGATTTAAGTAGCTATAAAATTTTCCTAAAATTTTGAAATGTTTTATCGGTGGTGTCGCAAAGTCGAAACTTGTAACCTTTTGGGAGATCGCAGACGACAGACTTTTGTGCGATCAAAGTCTGCGGCTTACATACATTCCGCATGGCGCGCGCCATCAGATTGTATGGAAGCCGCAGACTTTGATCGCACAAAAGTCTGTCGTCTGCGATCTCCCTTTCCCTAAATTGGCATAGGCCAGGCGAAATAGTATTCCTCAAATCAAAGATTTTCAAACTTGGAATAAGCTACGATTAACGATGCTTTTTAAACAAAACCGTTAATTATGTCAATTTTAAACGAATTTACAAAATATCCCCAAAACCCTTTAGGTATACGTATTTTAAGAAAATTGTCCACAAATGCTTCTAAAGCTTTGGGCTATGACTTATGATTGTTCTAACTTGTCTTTTATACACTTGTAACACGCAAATTCTACAACACACAGATCCACCAAGAAAACAACATACGTAAGCTAGTGAGAGGATTTAAAATCTTTCTTACAAAGGCTCGAAACATCTTTGTGAAGTACAAAGAGGAGCAAGCGGCCGTATTTTTTACGCATGACTTTTCATTTTGAGTGTATCATACGGATTTACATAATTTTCCCAAGTCTCTTTGACGGTACATATTGCCAACAATTTTTTACATCGTACGTAAGGGAAATACTCCTGAATATAATATTACGGCCGCGTCTAAAAGCGAGTACAAATTGTTTTAAATATTAAGAAACGGGAATTCTGCAGACATAATTTATTCTTCGCTGACCGACAAGATGGAATTTTTGATATGGATTCATAAGGAAGTAGACGTTGCAAACAATTTTGTCCAATTTAAAAATAATTACGTGGCCACCGCATAGAATTAAATCGGGCCACCGCACACCTTTTCTCGGCATTAGAAAAAACTTCGTTTAAGAAAAGTTACGTTGCCTAAATTTTTGTTCAAATTAAAAGCAATTACATAGCCACCATACACTTTTTCACAGTATTAAAAAAACTTCATTCGGGAAAAGTTACGTTGTCTTTATCATTGAAATCAAACATAGACCAAGGATATTTGGTCAAAATACCACCAACCAACTCGATAATATATTAAATATATTTCAGACTTTAGCAACTAATCATATTATATTCTATGACTTTAGTTTGCCGCGTTTTCACCTCGACGTGTTTTGTATTTAAGGCTTCAGTCTCAAAATCGCCTCCCGCACCGCTGCCGCTCCCGCACCGCTGCCGCTCCCGCGCCGCTGCCGCTCTCGCTCCGCTGCCCGCTAATTTCGAGACTGTAGCCTTACAGCCTGGTGTACATAATATTATAATGCCAAATACATATTATAAGCCCTAATCAGTTTACAATTTACATTGCTACGTAACAAGGCGATGTGATCGAATTTCAAGATTATGAACAGACACACACCGTGAGCTGTAAGTCTGTCAATTCAATCTTCATGGGTAGCAAATAAAGTTCACTTTTAAATGGGTCATGTAATAATCGCATCGCTGTGTCACGTTGCAATTCGACCTGGCCCTTTAGCCAATACCTTTTCTTTATAGAATCACTGATAGAATTGGACTCGTGGAATTGAGATTACACGAGTCCAATTCTATACATTTTCGGATATTCTATAAAGAAGCGATAATGAAAATATCTTGGCTAACTGAACTGCCCCTTAGTAAAACGAAACTCGCTTTAAAATCACTTAGTTTCTAATAACAAAGTCTCCGCTTGCTGGCATCTCCTGACAAATCTAGAGGTCGTTATCTTTAGAATGTATCTTTTATAGCAAACTACGTCCAGTAACTGCTCTACTACGTGTAGTAAGGATAAATAACATTACAATATTTAAGTACCATCGAGGAAATTGATTCCTAGGCAGTTGACGGACCTACGTCATTTGGTCGGCTTATGTCAATTCAATGTTAGCTGTGATCGGTCGGGTTTGACTCAACGCGACCAAATTACTTAGGTCCGCCATCTGCCTAGGAATCAACGGCTCTGATAGTACTAGACCAGCACGAGTCGGCGTATGAGTACCGAAAACTATTCCACCTCAATTTTTTTATGCGATCCTCTTCAAATTGCCCTCCTGATGATATAATTATTGCATGTTGCCATGGTGCAAACCGGTGCCATATTGTTTAAACAAACATTGTTTAAACAATTGCAAGGAATTGTTATTTTTCAACAGGACAATTTTTTTATATTCTTTATTGAAATACCAATAAAAAAGGTTCTATGACTTTTTACGATAAAGTTTAATATTTTTAAAGATATGAATTTTTAAAGGTTCGAAAAATCTCAAATTTGGGTACATTCGACCCATGAAAAATATATTTAAAAAAATAATAATGTCTAAGTTAAAAAAATAAAAAATAAATGAAGTATAATATTTAAGGGGGGCTCCCATACAAGAAACGTGATTTTTTTGGCCTTTTTTGCTCGTAATCAATAATGGTAACAGCTAGGCACTTGAAAATTTCACAAAATCCTTAATTATGTTTGTACTTTAATAATTAATAATAAAATTTAAATAAAGTAAATGTTTAAGGGGGGCTCCCATACAAAAAACACAATTTTTTGTCTACTTTTGTTAAGATAAAAAAAGATATAAACAATGATTTTTTTTTAAATCTCTATTAACAATATTATTAACTATTGTATAGAAAATTTAAAAAAATATATAACTTAGACATTATTATTTTTTTTAAATATATTTTTCATGGGTCAAAAGTACCCAAATTTGAGATTTTTCAAACCTTTAAAAATTAATATCTTTAAAATATTAACTTTATCGTGAAAAGTCATAGGACCTTTTTTATTGGTATTTCAATAAAGAATATAAAAAAAAATGTCCGGTTAAAAAATAACGATTCCTTGCAATTGTTTAAGCAATGTTTGTTTGAACAATATGGCACCGGGTTGCACCATGGCAACATGCATTTATATCATCAGGAGGGCAATTTCAAGAGGATCGCATAAAAAAATTGAGGTGGAATAGTTTCCGGTACTCAGGCGCCGACTCGTGCTGTACTATACGTAACGGTGCGTCCACATTTGTATCATTTGCGCGATCAGATCTCCGATCAGATCTCCGTCGCGATCATCGCACCGTATCAAGTATGCGTGTCATAGTGTGGACGCCTATTAGATCATTCTGCCGATCATGCGAGTATTTGATACGGCATGTATTAGATACGCGGTTAATAGCGATCGGGGCGTATCATGATACGCGTATCATGATACGCGTATCATTTTGACACGCTTCGATGATACGCGACGGAGATCTGATCGGGGATCTGATCGCGCAAATGATACAAATGTGGACGCACCCTAAGTTGTTGATTATTTGACACTATATTCGAATTTCTTTCAATCAAGAACATTGGGCAATGCAAGAAATGTATATGGACCAACAATTTTACACGGCAATCCTAAAGGTATCAACGATAGATGTATCGTAGCAATAATAAACAATCAACATCTTATTGTTTAGTATAAGGTTAAAAGGACTTTATTTTACTAAAAAAACAATAAAGATTAAAAATGCAATTTAACACAAGGAAATTATCAAAAATACATACTTGTACATGATAAAAAAAGCCAATGGGGGGTCATGAAATATTTTGTCATGTCAGGGGGGGGGGGGGGTCGCGTCATAAATAAGTTTGAAAAACACTGATTTAGACTGAAGTTATATCACGACATTGAACGCTGTGCAGGTTTTTATTTTCTGATCGTGTCAAGTCCTATCTGATAGGATTATCTCATAAAATGAGGATTATACCAGTTCAGGGGTTCAGCATTCTGTAATCTTTTTACTTTGTTTACTTTGTTATGTTTTTATTTATTTATTTTTGTTTGAATATATTGTGACAATTAAGTTTATTAAACAAATGGCAACGTTATGAATGTAAACCTTCATTAGACTTCCACAGTCTCAAGACTAAAATTTGAGAAATCGGTTCAGCCGTTCTCGAGTTTTAGCGAGACTAACAAAATTCTAAATTAATTTTAATAGATAATCCATACTTCCAGACTAATATTATAAATGCGAAAGTGTGTCTGTCTGTCTGTTAGTTACCTCTTCACGCCCAAACCACTGTTACCGATTTTGCTTAAATTTGGCATGGAGATACTTAGAGTCCCGGGAAAGGACATTAGATACTTTTTGTCTCAAAAAAATGTACGGTTCCCCCGCCATAAACGAGTTTTGGCACAACGCAGTTGCGGGCGTCATCTAGTGCTATAATAAAATAAAAAGTGCAATTTGAATTATTTTTAAACGCGTTCAACGATTCGAACTACAATAGAAACAATCTCGGTCGTAACTTTCAACCTACTTCCGTTGAAATATGTCAAGATAAAAGTGAAACAAAATTATCTTGGCAACATAAAGTTTATGTTTCAATTTGATTGAAGAAATCGTACGTTCCAACATGTCATAAATTCAACCGCGCTCATCTTACCCTTTACGACATTGAGAGCCACTAACATAAATATAAACCCACAACTAAAACAATGGGGCCGCCATTACGTGTTTCCGACGACAAAATGGCGGACGACATGTCAAGTCCTTTTGAATACAATTCTAAGATAGAATACCAACGTGTATTAGTGCTCCCGTATTGTAGAGATTTAGAAATAGATGCAGGTATTATAATATTTGCATATTTTACATAGTACGTACAAATATTATATCGTTATGATAAAAATACGTTAAAAGAAACACGCATACTGGCGTCACTAATTTTAAACTCAAAATTGATTACTAACAAGACAAGAGGTGACGTGAGAAATATTATATTATGAATCTTTTATAGAAAATCATAAGACTTTACAAAACAATGGCACTCAGTGTAATTTTGGTACAGAATCCATGATTATTATCCACTTCTTGCAACTTTTTTTGGGATTTATTCTTAAGGCCGTCCCCCGAGCAAACGACCTTGGCCATACATTTGCCGCGTTGCCGAGATCGCGCCAAAACCCTATTATTTTTACTTATCTTAGTTCAAAATTGTCCTAAAAAAATTTTAAACGGGGAATATGTAGTTTATGATATTGTCGATCTATTGGCGTGAGTTTTAAATAAAAGTAATTTTTAAATGCTAAGGAGATGCTGAATGTGTGCTTGAATTTTAATAAATTGGTATTACTTTGGAAGCTGATATCATGAGTATAAAAAACAAAAATAGAAAATTTAAAACGGTGGAAGGAATGTTGATATACTGAAGATTATTGCTGTATTTTTATTATAACTTTGTAGCTTCAGATTATGAGTTTATAGGATTTTAAATACGGTCAATTACGGAATCTCCGGAGGGAACGCCCTTAAAAGGGTCCGCCACCAAAAACAGTTTGAGAACCGCTGATCTAGAGTCTAGACCCACCTTTAAGTATTCAATAATTCCAGGTGAAATATTCGATAGACATAATATTATATTTGACAGGTTCCAACTAAGAGGATCGTTTGCCTGAATTATTTGGGAAGGCTCATTATTTTGGCCCTCGCTTGAATTACAGACCTTTATGAAAATAAAACGACTTGAGATCTAATTTAATTTTAGTTATTACGTTTGAGGTACGTCCACATTTCTTAGTAATTTACGATATTATATTTTTAGGTAAAAAGCTCTCAAACGACGGTAATTATTTTCTGGAGGACACTCCATCTACCTAAGTGTATCTCGAAGAAGTCATGTTTTTTTTTTAATTTTAACCGACTTCAAAAATTAGGTTTCTCAATTGATCCACATTATATAATAATATGTTTTTTTGTTTGTTCGCGTATAAATTCGCCGTTTGTAAACCGATTTTGATGATTATATTTTGTTGGAAACAGGATACTTCACAAGTGGGACATGATAAGGAAATACTGTTTAAAGCTGGGTTTTTTTGACGTGATAACAACGTCTTATAATTCGATATGGGGTGCGCGCCCGAAAAACATGACAGTTCATGCGGCGTTACCTCGCTGACAGCTCTGAGGCGTTCCATTTACACTCTCAAGTCTCTCAACAACCGTAAGGCCCACCTGGGCCGCGCTCTTTGTTTCGATTATATTACGTATTTCGATGACTTAGAGAATACTTTTGTATGAAGAAGTTTGGTTAGTTATGACCTGTGATACATTGACCACACTCTGAATGAAAAATAAATAAACAATCTGTGAGCTATTAGTATTATTTCGGCTATTCAAAATTGTGCTCTATTTTCTACGTGTCAAGGTATGACTTAATATATGAAGAATAAAGTATTCGTTTATTTCTTCTGAACAAGTCACTAATTATAGTTTCGAAAGTTTATAATTGAGAGACTAATATCACATCGGACTAAATACTATATTATGATGGCTTGATAGATAGAAAATTTAACATATATATTATAATGTAGTTCACACAAACATAAAATATGGATTGTATGTAAGGATATTACATTAATTTTACAAAGAGGGTAGACCGGGCGCCATTTTTTTGCACATTGACCTTTTTTTTTTTTTGTAGGAGGGGAAATGCATTACGCATCCCCCGCCCCTTTTTCCCGGAACTGAGGGGCTAAGGCTATGACGTTGTCACGTTCAACTATCGTCAGTAAACCGACTTTACAGACAATCGTTTTTTTTTCGTTTTATCTTTTAGTGGAATTTAAGCAAAGCTATCCCAGATATTTTTAGTTAATAATTAATTATTGATGTGATAATAATTTGCAGGCGTCTTTATTACTATCATAACAATATTATGCATGGACTTATCAATCCAGTCATTCTTAGTGTTAGTAAATTATAAATTATTTTTAACGCTTTACTAAAATAAAAAGTGACTAGATAAAGTAACAATTTCATGCAAAAACTATTGAACGGACTTAGACAAAATTTTGTCTGACAGTAGCTCACGCTCTGGTTTATACAATGGGCTACATTTAAAACCAGAACAGTACGTTACATTATACCCCTGGGACAGATTCTGTAAGTTACGGTAAAACGCTAATGTAAATATAATTTACAAGCTTTAACGTTTAATATGAAACTGTTATAACTTGTTTCATTGCTATTTCAGAATGTTTCATTCCAACTTTTCACGTTAATGCGTGAAAAAACATTTTTCTGCGTTAATATACCTGAAAATCGACTTTTGATCCTATTGGCTTATGTTAAACAGGCACGTATATAAAACGTAATAATATTATCACGGTACAAGCGTTTACGCATTACGGCGCGTTCAGACGTGCGCGTTTTCCGCGTTTCCTGCTGTAGCGTTTGGGAAAACCTATTTTATTTGGATAAGCCTAAGCCTATACACTACTCGTAGGTAAAAGCCGAGCTTTGTGAGGGCTCGCGTCGTTTTTCTGCGTAGTAATAATCTTTAAGGCAGTTTTTTTTTCCATATTTTAATAGTAACTTAACGCGGGAACTGTACATTTTTCCGGGATAAAAGTATCCTATGTCCTTTCGCGGGACTTAAAGTATTTCCATACCAAATTTCACCAAAATCGGTTTAGCGGTTTGGGCATGATGAGGTTACAGACTGACAGGCAGACATAATATTACAAAGGGACAGACAGACACACTCTCGCATTTATAATATTAGTATGGAAGTATGGATGATTGAGATAACATTGTCATGGATGTCTTTATTTTCACTAGGATCACAGGGGGTGTATAAAAGACCTGTCTCCCAGGGGATATTATGGCAGCGTTAGTTCTGCTTTTGGCCACGCGCCAAACCAGCCTAGTAAGCCTGTGGACGCGCCTAAACCATAAATCTAGGATGGTGTCTAAACTAGATGACCTAACTCATGACCTAACTCATCAATCTAATAATTTTTTAGTGGAGCCATAATATACACAACAGTAGACTAGCTTCATACTACACCACTTGATCGGCACTCATGACCGCGTAACAAAAATTATCGCGTACGCGCATTGGACTGAAGTTTACACCGGAGCCAAGCGAAGCGGCGTTACGGGGACTGTGGTTTTTAAAACCAATAGAATCGCTTCGATTCCCTAACCATGCTGTGACCTCGCTCAGCGTAGCGATGCTATTGGATCTAAAACACATTCTTCGTAACGCATCTTTGCTCAGTTCCAGTGGAAACGCAGCTCAAACTTCGGCTCTTTGTTGAGCGAATTTCATTTCAAGGACACGCCTGTGTTCTGTGTTCCTCTATTGTAAGATATTTATACTGTGGTCTATATTACTCAGTGACACGCCCCCACTCCATCAATCTTACATGTTATTCTCATTACCTATCAGGTACTCACTCATACACTTAATAAGATACAAGAGGGAAAAATCCGTACTTTCTTGTTAAGAAAATCAAGTAAAGTTTGGGGAATGAGGCGTTGAATTTGACGACCTCTGTCGCTCAGTGGTAAGCGCGTTGGTAGCTCAAGCCGGGGTCGCGGGTTCGAATCCCGCCGACGGAACAAAAAGTTTTCAATGCAGGTCCCGGGTCTGGATGTGTATTAAAATATATGTGTATGAATTGTATGATATAATAAAAATCTTATAAAATATATGTAATATGTATAGTATAAAAGTATTAAATATATTTCCGTTGTCTGGTACCTGTAACACAATGTCCTTTAGGTACTTAGCACGGAGCCAGACTGACGTGGTGTGAAGCGTCCATAGATATTATTATTATTATTAAAATGCACGTTTTGATTAATACTTGAAGCCGGACTTGTGCAAGAATGGACAAAAGAAATCTAGTGAGATCGGTCTACCATCAGTCCTACTACATTCGATTAGCCTTCCCCTATATGGGAGCTTTGAAGATATCATATCTACTGTATCCATGAGTATTAACATAATATTTTAAGAACTAGACGTTCCGCGCGGTTTTGCTCGCGTAAATTAGATATTTTACAGACAAATTAGTCCACAAAAAATAGCCTATGATACTTCACGTGGTCTACTTCTTATCTGTGCCAAATAACAGAAAAATTGCTCCAGTAGTTCGTGAGATAAGACCTTTCAAATAATTTCCCCCGTTTTATTCACATTTTCCTCTATTTCCACGCTCCTATTAGTCTTAGCGTAATAAAACATAGTCTATAGCCTTCCTCGATAAATGGGCTATCTAACACTGAGATTAGCACGTTCAAACAAACAAACAAACAAACTCTTCCGCTTTATAATATTATAAGTATAAGTATATAAGTATCAATAGATTAATTAATTCATGAAGCCCCAAGCGGCCACATCCGGCTGCGATAACAATGAAAAAGCTATTGTGTCTCGTTTTGCCACGACTGATGGGTTAATATTGTTAAAATTATTATACTACAAAATTGAACGTTGCTGATTTTTATTTTCTTATCGGAGTTCAAACCGAAAACGTGAAGGTTACGCACTCTTCTGCTTCCATTAGTGCAAAATTAAATTGAATGGGATCACTTCGGTCTACTTTACATCCGAGCCAAACTTCATTAAAATCAGTTCCGCAGTTTCATAGGTAACGAAATGTAAGCAAATGAAAAAATAATTTAATCTTCTGAACTAACTTTAGTGAAAGTATATCCTTCACCTACCTAGTGAACTTAACTAACTCAATACAACCTATACTTTGAAAGGCCCTCAACTTTGGCAACTTTTAATAAGGTGTATGAAAGTCGAAGTTTGAGTAATTTGAAATGGCAACTTTTTTATTAGACCTTGTTATTTGTTTGGCACATTTTTTATACATGTTATATCGGAAAATTGTATTATTAGTTCGGTTTTGTATCACAAGACAATTCTGTACATTTTTTTGACTGCCTAAGCCTTTTTCTATGGGTTGTTACTTACCTGAATTAAACGTATTTGATTTATTTATTTTTATTTTTTAGTTTACCACGTCATCCATACTAATATTATAAATGCGAAAGTGTGTCTGTCTGTCTGTTACCTCTTCACGCCTAAACCGCTGAACCGATTTTGGTGAAATTTGGCATGGAGATACCTTGAGTCCCGAGAAAGGACATAGGATACTTTTTATCCCGGAAAAATGTACGGTTCCCGCGCGATAAACTAATTTTGGCCCAACGGAGTTGCAGGCATTATCTAGTACTTTAATAATTCATACTAATGTTTCTATGAGAAAGTGTCTCTGTCCATCTTTTACCTCTACACAGCCAAACCGCTGAACCGATTTTTATGAAATTTGGCATACCAAAAAGAGTTCCCCCAGAATAGAGTTCTCTGTGAAGAGACAGTGCTGAAAGAATAACTTTTTTTTTGTATGGGCAAACACAACGTTGGGGCTTGCAAATCACAAAGTATAGCATACTTTGTGATTTGTGTGGGCAAGCCGATTTAAGCGCTGCTATTTTCACAATGAACTCTGTATACGGGACACATACACACTTTAAAGTATGGTCAGTATTTTTGTTCTAGTATATTTTGCCCATCATAGGCCATCGTCGTCACAGGTTTCATAATTTCCTTTATCCCTTGAGCGCAGTACTTGATGAGTGACAAGTCAAGAGTCTAGGGTCGAACCTGCGCCCTTGAGTGTAGTTCAAGTGACCCTATACGGTCATGGTCCACTTTCTCTCTTGAGGCGATACAAACAAAAGGGAGGCTGATCATATCTGAGTGCTTAGAGAAAATGCAGTAGCCAGTTTGCGTAGCGAAGTTCGCAAGCGCCATGAC
Source organism: Polyommatus iphigenia (assembly GCA_963422495.1). Classification (NCBI taxonomy): domain Eukaryota; kingdom Metazoa; phylum Arthropoda; class Insecta; order Lepidoptera; family Lycaenidae; genus Polyommatus; species Polyommatus iphigenia. The sequence continues at coordinate 3,622,161 of OY730180.1, forward strand.
ATTTAACGATGCGTTGTGTCAATTGTCAAATCATATACATAATATTTTTTACATCTCTGAGTGCTTAGAAAAAATGTAGTAGCCAGTTTGCATAGCGAAGTTCGCAAGCGTCATCACATTTAACAATGCGTTGTGTCAATTGTCACATATATATTTTTGACATCTAACTTTGCTATCTAAACAAAAGCATTTTGACTAAACACTCGGACTGATGCAGATTATTTATAAATAAATTATATACAATGTAATCCTTCAAGCCCCATAAGAGCACCGGTGATCGCGACAACAATAGAATACAATAGAATTTCCAAGAATCCCCGATCGAAGGATTAAGGCTGTTTAGGTAAAAATAAACTAACAGAATGTTGAAAAATATTATGCTCTGGTCATCCACAGCATCATTACTAATATATTAAAATCGAACCAAGTTAGACCGATGCATAGACATAATACTAGACTAATCATTACCACACTTTATGTCTTCACCGTAGAGTAAAAAAAATCACACAATAAATAAATTTCAAGCGCAATTATTGCGGGTGAAATCTAGCAAAAAAAAATCCAGTATTATATTAATAACAGTTGGAAACTTGTGCTTAACATCGTTTAAATTGTGGAGTAGTCTTCGAGCGAAACGTGAAGTATAAAAACAAAACTAATTAGCTACAACCATTTCAAATTCTGAAGTAGTTCCCAGTATTTGTTTAGTTAGAATTAGAGATGTGCCGATCATGACTATGGCCGACTAGCCGACTAGCCGATTGGTCGGCTGCAAAGAAGCCGACTAATCGGCCAACTAGTCGGCCAAGCCGATCATGGTTTCGGAAGTTTCTGTAACACTTTTTTTACTGCTGATTCGCGGGTAAGTCACACACGCCGCCTGCGAAGGTGTCGGATCGTGTTATGTTTACTTCGCGTGGGTACGTTACTGTTTTTATGATACAATTAATGGTTCTGAGGAAATATTTCAATTTTGATGTACATGCAATCTTGATCTAATAATACATACCTGATTAGTTGTTAAAAATATTTCTTTACTAACAACTAGCAAGTAATTTCAGAAACACTTTATTTAATTTTAAAATGTGTAAGACTTATGAAGTGTGATATGAACACATATATTATGTAAATTATTGCTTGCAAGATTAATGTAATAATATTAAGTAATTGACTTCAGATTAATTTTCAAACAAGAGCAGTATTTACATGAATCCCGTAGTCAAACTAGAGCCTCTAGCCAAGATGTTTTCTTTATCGCTTCTTTATAGAATCGTCGATCAAAATGTATAGAATTGACAAGAACGTCAACTTAATAAAATCGAGCGCTCCCGTCAATTCCATACATATTTTTGATCGGCGATTCTACAAAGAAGCAATAAGGGAAAAGTCTTGGCTAAAGGGCCAGAGCTATCCCCATAACAATCCGAATAAATAAACAATCCAAGCCGTGGAAAAACGTAAGACAAATATATTTACTCAATCAGATATCCGACGCACAAAAGTTTGAATCAATCAAAGAACAGTATTACGGCGTCGAATATTTTATCCGTAAGCGTTATATCGTTTTGAAAAACCACAGAACGTACCCCACCGGACAGGGGACAGATCTTCAACATTTGTCATTCCCTCGAAAAAATTGCGTCCGTTTTTATCAAAATACGGTCCCTAATGGTGAGTGGTCGCGAATCGATTCGAAGCTAAAAGCTTCCATTTGTATTCTTAGCATAATTTTTACTATGGTGGCAATCGTGAACTTAATTTTTGAATGCAAAGGTAGACTGGAAGATACGACAAGTTACAGAAATATGCTTTTTGATTTTAGGAATTTGCGTTAAATTGAGTATTGCACCTCTGTGCAGAATTGCACAGAGGTGACGTCGCAACATTATGACTACCATCGATGCTTGCAATCATGCAAGGTTTGGGTCGTCGTTTGGGTGACGTGGAAAATCATTGCATCACGTTACAATCCATACAAATTATCGGACGAACATCCGCGGACGTTTTCATCAGATGCGGCTTGTTTCTATCTGATTAATACAAAATAACCTAAGCTGTGCACATTGTCTGACATAAGTCGCGGACGTGACCTTGAGCGTTCGGACGTCCGAACAGAATCTGGCTGGCCGAATGTTTTTGCATCCGCGGACGTCTGCCATTGACATAATATTATAGGTTAGGTCTTTGACGTCCGCGGATGAACCGTGCACATTGTTAAGCCGCATCCATCAGCCGCGACTTATGGACGCGTCCGATAATTTGTTTCTAGCTCACTGCACCGCGGTCGGCAAGTCTGTCGATACAATATGTGCATCTTTTTATAAAATTAGGGGACAAAGGAGCAAACGGGTCACCTGATGGAAAGCAACTGCCGTCTCTCGTGGCATCTTCTTGTGAAGTAAATAATGCAACTCATTTCCTCATCGTGTTGCTACAATAATTGACCGTTATGGTCATCTTATAATAACTCCCACATCGGTTCCGGTGACGGTAGCCAGTCTCATTGAAACCAGGCCAATTACGTAGGAGTAATTTTATAGTGCCCAAGTGTGTGCGTAGTACACAAGAGCATTCTCTATTCCTTTACTCTCATAACCCAGTGGGACGGAAGACCGACACGACTGGCGAGAGATCAGGCGCAGGACCGACTTTTTACATGCCCATCTGACGCATGGATCATCTTACTTGTCAAACTTGGAAATAACATGTTCCCAACGCGGGAATCGAACCCACGACCTTCCGAGTCCTGAGCCGCGCTCTAAGCCACTGGACAACGGAGGCGTTAGGGCATCTTGTAGACTTTATTATAAGCCTTACAAGTTTTTGGGTCCTAATATTAGAGTTTAAGTTTCGATATCCGTTTCTTTTGTTTCCAAGTCATGAAAAGTTATAACACTCGAATTGTGATTTATAACCCAAATGTATCTTTGATTTTATTCCGATCTGTCTCGATGATTGTGTGCGATCTATTGTAAACTACGCGCAAGTACTAGAAAGGGTCGCCCTATATAAATTGTTTTATTTATCTGCCATTTCTTATATCTCAGTGAATTCATTTTTAACTGTCGAGTAAAATAAAGGCGAAGCGAGGCGATTTTAAAATATTGTAGATTAAAATTACTATCGGAGTAGACTTATTTTGTTTCATTGTAAGCACAGCTCTTACAGCTATTTTTAAAGATTAAGAAGTAGAAAAACCTTAAGCAACAAAGTGCCAGGGTGACAATATTTAATGATGTATACAAATATTGTTATCTGTGAAAAAATTAGGTCAAAAATCTTGATAATGAAAAGGAAATTTTGATCGACGTCCACTTTGTTTGATACACTGGTGATCAATCTAAACATGATCAATTTGTCGGTCGATAAGTTGCTCAACCAATCCAGTTGACCAGTCGAAAGCATTTTAAAATAGAACACAATGAGAACGACAGCGGCCATTAGAATTCAAGCGAGATTCCCAATAACTCAATAATTTCTGACTGAAATAAATTATGATCTATCCCTTTCCTTCGGGTTGAGCTTCTGTCAATTAATCATTAGCAAGTTGAGACGTTTCACGGGAAAGTTGCTAAAATCAAACGCTTTCAGAAAATGAAGATAGAAATTTCATAATTTGTTGTGCGAAGTTACATTAAAATGATTCTTCAAAGTGTCGCAAAAGTGACGTCGTTTAGCGTAGTTTAATAGATGTTAAAGTTGATAATTTTGTAGTTAGCTGGTTGTAAATTGCAATCGACGTTAAAATTTTAATCGAAATTACACATACTTATAAGGCTGTTTTCGTGTGTTGCCGAATTTGAAATAACGCCATCATTTTGTAAATTATGGGACTGGTGTCATATGGTGCTCCCACACCGCCATTAGAAAATATTTGTAAACATTTTCTAACATAAAAACATTTACTTACAAATGTTGTCAATTGTTACATTTTGTTAGGAACTGTTACATGTTATAAGTGCTCCTACACTAAAGTAAATGTTTACTAATGTTTACTAACATCATATTATAACATTTAAATCTGGTATTGGCTCACCGCATACCCCGTCGTCCCTTATAAAATGTTTACAAACAAAAGGTAACACAATATGTTTTATTGTGTTATAATTTATTTTGCTATAATTTGTTTTAACTTACGTTTACTAAACATTTTGTAACATGAAAACATTTTTAACATTTGTAACAATATATGATATTGATTCCGAGACGTTCGAGTGTAATGGTGCTCCCACACCGCAGTTAGAAAATGTTTAGTAAAGTTAGTAAACATTTGTTAGCAAACATTTAATCACAAATGTTAAAAAATGTTAAAAATGTTTTCATGTTAGAATATGTTTAGTAAACATAAGTTAATAAATTATAGCAAAACAAATTATAACAAAATAAAACATATTGCTTGTAAACCTTTTATAAAGGACGACGGGGTATGCGGTGAGCTAATACCAGATTTAAAAGTTATAAAATTTTAGTAAACATTAGTAAACGTTTTCTATTAGTGTACGAGCACTTAATATAACATGTAACAGTTCCTAACAAAATGTAACAATTGACACCATTTCGGTGTGGGAGCACCATTACAGAAAATTCATGGTGTTGGGCATCGTTCATAGGACCATAGAGTCTATAATTCTTTAAAATTCATAATGAAAATTATGCAACCTTAGCGTAATAACATCACAATACACACACATTTACAGTCACTTTGAATGTAATATTTTAGAGACATAACATCTAGTAATCTGTCTGATCCCCGGTCGAGTCTGTAAGCAGATTTGTTAGTTTGTAAATCCATAAGCCGCTCCGAGGATTTCTGGATCAACTCAACTGATATTTAAACTGGTCAAACTTATTGCGATGAAAATTATTATATTTGAAGTTTTAAATCGTTCTGTATTCAGCTGTATAGACAGTCTTTAGATTTTCGCAAAAGTTGCTATTTTATCGATGTCTTTTGACTAGGTACAAATTCTTCATTTTTTACCGGCTTCAAAAAAGGAGGTTATCAATTCGACCCGTATGTATGTAATATTTACAGAACTGCCCAACATAATATTATAATATGTTAGTCTTTATCAGCGTCTGAACAAAATATTATGTTCCCAAAAGTGTATGTATTTATGATTGTGTTCGCATTATATCTCCGGAATTACAAGCCCGATCTAAGCAATTCTTATTTGTTGTACTAAATTACGTAATTAGAAATACTGCCACTTGCAAGTTTCATCAAAATCGGTTCTTGTTGAGTTTTTGAGATAGGGTATTTTGTTTGAGTCGGTTTTATTTTTTTAATATTAAGTATTATTAGATTTTACTAACATAGTATTATGAAGTGAGTGGAGGCCACAAAGGAAGATCTTTCGATCGACCGAGATTGTATAGGTACCTACTCAGTCAAGCCGAAGCCCACTGTAGTTATTTGGACAGACGTCGTCGGTCGTAAATAAGCCGCGTCGAGCTCAGAAACTTCGATGGCGCGATCCAGGATTCTGCGATATTTGGTCTCCTACTATCGCGATATGGGTTACAATAAACGGTAAAAATAAACCGTTAAATAACAATGTTTCTACCAGGATAAGTTTGTAGCACAGTTACAGTAGCAAAAAACTAATTTTCCGCAACAATGCATCTAGGAACTAAACAAAGCACTTTTCACAGACACAATTATCTCGAATACAAACGGAATCCTAACAAAATATGATTACCACGTACAATTAAGAATTCATTTAAATTTTTAAAAATCTTTTGTGTTTTCACAAAGCATGCACCTGCTTGAAATTTGCATATGACAGTTTACACACGTTCTACGTGTAAAAAGTTTTGAATACTACGCGGCCTCCACGTTGGCTCCATGTTGGGCAAACACAGTGCTATATACAGTGCTATATAAATGAAGTGTTCAAAAACTTTTTCTTACGTTCCACGAGCCTCCACCAGGAAGAATGTGAAGCAATAGCGTATTTCGTATAACGCAAAGTTTGGAGCAGAGGATGCTACTATACAGTAACTACTCCGACTAAAATCCGACATGATGTACATGTCATATCAGAATATTGACAGATTCGTTGTCAAACGTCGAACAAAACTTTTTGTTTACTGCATAATATTATGGTGGTACTTACCTCTAGCGTTACGTATTTTGCATATCCTTCGATCGTGGAAAACGAGACATAACCTTTCTATTGGTATCGCGAGCACCGGTTCTCATACGGGGCTTGATGGGTTAATATGTCACACAGCTGTCATAATAATGTAGCAAGCACTACGAAGTCATATTGGTTAACATGGCTGACCATCGTAACCCAATGTTCACATAGCGAAACCAATTTCTTTAACTACTTGGCATTGCAAAGGAAATTTTAATGGAACCCACCAAGACTACAGTACAAACTTTACACTGTGGCTTAAAAATTTATGTAAAAAGTTGTTCGCAAGATATTTGCCAAGCTAATGGAAGCTAGACAGGTGTCGTGTTCGCAGTAATTGGATAAATTGCTCGAGCTTGTAAGGCTACGATATCTTGTTGAACAAAGGAATTATACTTTTGAATGGGCCCGATTCTGGTACATCGAATGTCACATCGACCGCTGTTACGTACACATCCTGTGTGTACGTACGTAACAGTACTGTTGTTAAACAGTAGACATGGGAAAGAATTGACATACTGACAGATTTTATCGACAAAATGGCGGATTTCTAATGTCTAACTGTCACTTTGTCTATTCTTCCGTAGAAAGAAACCGTTTCTATGGTGACCATGCTAGGGGTGCTGGAGTAAATTATATTTAAGGTCATAAGACGGTCCTAAATTGAGTAGTGAAGTGATTAATTATGATCTGCAATACGTCTAATCTTATATATAAAATTCTCGTGTCACAATGTTAGTCCGCGAACTCCTCCGAAACGGCTTTACTGATTTTTACCAAATTTTATATACATATTCAGTAGATCTCAGAATCGGCTACTAAAATAATGTTTGTACTTTGTATCGAAAAATGTCGTTTCGTATTGAGCGAGGGATTTTTCAAGCTATTCTGAACTGACTGAATAAATAAATTCCATAACGAGAAAATCTACTCCGTTTCCCTTATAATATTGACAAATTTTTGTAACTTACCTACTTTATCATCTATGATGTAGCTAATATATTTGGCTACACATAAAATCCATATTTTAAAAGCCTCCATTTATGCAAAAAACAGCAATATTTCAAATGTTACTTACCTGCTTCTTCCACTTACGTCTTCAATAATAAACTCCTGTTTTTGACCCCCTTCTGAATAGTGCTTCTATCATATTACATTTCCGTAAAACGATGCAACATTTTTTCCGAGAAGCGAGCTAGCAATAACGTCTATTGTTTTCTAAATTATCTTCACGGAAACGATTCATTGTCTCATTTTGAACCAGATGGCGAGTTAATTAATATAAGTGATTTTTCTTTTGCAGATTGCGATCCGGATTATAAGGTATGTTCTACGAAAAGGCGAATTGTAATATCTTGGTAAATGTTTATTAAAATTTTATTCTCTATAATTCTGAACAAAAGCCTAGTGGTTTGTAATTCTAAGTACTCACAATATACGGTTTTGCTCAATCGAGCAATAACGTCAAAAAAACCCGCGACTCGGGCTTTCGTCCACACATTCAGCATTGCTCGATAGTTTAATTCTAAATCGATATATTTCATTCCATCAATCCGGCTCGATCCGTTTCCATCAATCCTTCAAGCGGTTCGATACGAGCCTTCGAGCTGTCAGTTTTGCGGTCCACACAGTAATTATTACTCGATTTGGAGTAAAACTATCGAGCAAAACCGTATGTGAGTACTTAGCATAACATAGTAAAATGATAATTAATACTGTGTATGTGTGGCATATATAAACAACTCTTTAGTTTACTGTAAAAGTTGTAGCGGTTTAAAAGGTACTTTTTTATTATTTTATGGTCAATAAATTGATATTACAGTGGGGCATTTGTCTCACAAAAACACACAAGTCAAAAGTAGCTACCTACATTTTGAACTCTATAATATAAAGGGTTGAATATAAACCCTAAAGTACTATAGCTTTGTTTTATTACACTCTGTACATAACTTTTATGATACTGCTTTAAATGTGATGTTAATCATGACATTATAGTAGGGGAGGGGAAGGTGCTAATTTTGTAGTCACTCGAGCGTCATGGAGACCTAGTAGGTTTTTTAGATTAGGTAAAACTGATAAAAAAATAACAAGAGCGTTTTTTATTTAAGCGGTGGGTTCAGAAACTGCGGCCATTTTAAAGTTTTGAAAAAGAAAATATATTCAGAAAATTGCTTATTTCGGTCAGTTATTACTATATTTTAGACAACAAGGACTAAATCATTTAGTTTAGTGCAAAATAAAATATCTGCGAAGTTTAGTTAGGAAAATATGAAGGTTTATTTTTTTATAATTTAAAATGTTCCTACAGGCTTACCTTATCTTTGAATTGTCAGTGCTTTTTATGGAAGCTTCTTTGGGGTATACTAAACATCCCCTATCTTAATCTGACAGATTGGATGACATTTCAATATTCAAAAAAAAATTTTTTTAACCCACCACGTGAGAAATCTGATTTTTATACCATGATAACTAGGCAAATATCGGAAGCCTATACAAGCTTAATCTGACACGCTCGAGCTACTCCCAAAATCCCCTCTTCCCCTCCTCTACTATTATTATTAATTTACCTTTATAATTAAGTAAGTACACCCCTAAAAACATCTTAGTTTCAAGAACACTTTAATAACTAAGTTACTAAGCTACTTTAGGCCTAGCTCAAAGCAATAGATAGATACTAATACTAATCTAGATCTTTTATTGCCTAGATTGAAACCTAAGTCCCGTGAAATTGTTGACCGACTGGCTCAGTTGGACATTGTACTATCAGGGAAATTTATGCATCGGCAGATGGCGGACTAATGCAATTTAGTCGAATTATGTTAGGTCAATGAAAGTGATCAGGCTTTCGGTTGTATTTGACATAACCATACCAGATATAGTGTAAGATATTAAGATTGTTTGGTGAACATACGTTGTCTGATTGCCATAACACAAGTTTAACTTAGCATGGGATTTAAAATGTTATAATATAAAGGTGACTTTCCGATTCTTGCGTTCGCGGCCACCTATAAAAACTCAAATAAAATGCCACTTTATGATAACGGCTATAGGATTCATTTTACTCTACGCTACTACAAAGCAGCAGCGGTTCGCTAGACCAATGTCGGTATAAAATGATACCTATAGCCTACTTCATAAAGTAGTTTTTTATTTGAAGTTTTTTTGGTCGCGGCCACTTGTCGCGTTAATTGGAACGGCACATTTAGACCAGCCTTTCCCAAAGTGGGCGATAACGCCCCCTTATGGGCGCTGAAGGTCTGAAGGGCGGTGTGGGACCCAGAAAAAAATGGGGTCGTTGTGTAAAGGCTTGGGGGGTGATTTATTTCATCAGGATTCATTTTTTTGTTGCAATTGGGGCGCTAAAATATAATTTGTTCTTAAACTGGGCGGTAGACAAAATAAGTTTGGAAACCTCCGCTTTAGACAGAACAAAGATGCTCGCAGTAAATCAACAAAACCATTAGCTTCTGCACAATTTAAGGTAAATAACTGAACTTAACAAGTAATTTCTCAGAGTACATTTGCTGGTATTACACATTAAGTTTGCTACTAAGTGGCTAACTGAAGCTACATGTGCAGAAACTAAACTAATATTTAGTACAGCTGCTATCCTAGAGAATCATAGTATTGTGATTGATTGTATATTATATGCACCGTCTTCGGTAACGGTCACGGTGGCCGATTTCAATAGCGTAATGGCGCATTTTCAGTGGTCGATAGGGCCCGCATGCGGAGTGCGGGAGATCATGCCACGACCAATCAAAATGCGCGGCCATTAGTATTAACTGTTATAGACTCCCCGTAATATGCTGTATACCGCACGAGTTAACGACTAATGAAAATGCGCCCTAAGGCCCTAAGGTCAATCAAATTCGTGACAATGCAACTTCCAACCCTATGTACAAGAACTCAAAATACTCTCCTTTATATAATTCCCTGGCCATCGTTGAAAAGAATTTGCAATTTCCATAAATGGCAGTTTTCTATCCATGAAAGACCTAATAACAATAATAAACGCTATTTTCATTTCGTTAAAGTTCAATTTGCTCTGTCCAAATGTTTCTATTGCAGCTCGGAATGAATTTTGACTTTCGTTATTTCAGCAGAATGTGTTATTGTAAAATTAACTAACTGAATGCAAATGTTGACCTATAAAAAGTAGATCTGCTGAAAAATTACCGAAGAACGGCGAATAATACTTTGTTAGTTTCTTTATAAGGGTTAATTCAGATCACAACGCGACGCGTGGTTGCATTTCTAAAGTATGGATTGACAGATTTGCAAGACGTCTCACGCAATTGAAATCTGTCAATTCGGCTTGAATTGACCCTTAGTTTAAATTACCGAGAACAGTACATTTTTCCAGGATACAAAGTATCCTCTGTCCTTTCCCGGGACTTAAATTATCTATAACATACCAAAGGTGAATGCCCAAAAAAACCTATAGTCGATTAAAATAATTTATATACAGCAAAGTAAACCATTAATAGTAGATTGTAAATATGTAACTCATTTTATTCAAAACCATAACCGAAACGGATAATTTGAAAAAATATATCTGAGATTTTGAGACAGCGCTTTGAATCAACTATGTCGTTTCTTCCTTTGTTTTTGTGTTTCCCTCGTAAAAACGATGGTCACGCGTATAAGAATATTACAATTTAGAGAAAATATAGTCAAAACCGGCCAAGTGCGTGTCGGGCCACGCGCAATATAAGGTTCCGTAGTACCGCTAGTTTTTGGTATTTTTTGAATGGTCAATGAATGTACATATTTTATAACGTGTTTAAATACATTACTAACAACATCATCTCAGTTACGTTTTTAAAGGAATTTAAATTATAAGTTCCTTTAACACTTCTCCGAATAGTTACATTTTTTAGTTGATCGACTATTACTCAATAACTTATGAAGTCTTCTTAGCCGTGATAGTTTTTCTTTTAAATTCAGCATATTTCCTACTCCCGTGAATATTTTTCCAGAAGCAACCGTTTAGCTGGTAGAAGGGGGAGACTGCAAGACTCTAGATTTTTTTTCCACTTTAAAACTTCATATTTCACATCTCTAAATCGGAAAATGGTATGTTATACTCATAATATTTTTAAAAAACCTATCCAACGACACCTCACACGGTGGGGTGGACGCGAAAAAAAAATTTCATCCCCGCTAAAATATGTGTAGGGGAGGTACCCTAAACATTTTTTTTAAAGATCATAAATACCATTTTGTCGGCATCATTAATATTATGTGCATTCATGCCGAATTACAGCTTTGTAGGTCCTATAGTCTTTGAGCAAAACCGCGGACAGACAGAAGGACAAACAGACGGGCGGACGGACAGACGGACAGACGGACAGACGGACAGACGGACGGACAGACCGAAACTATAAGAGTTCCTTGTTGACTACGGAACCCTAAAAAGAGATGTCACCGTACGTTTTTCGGAAGAAAGCGTATTCCCTCTTAAACGCACCTGTAGCTCTACTAATTTTTCGAGTGTCCATGAGTGACGGTAATTGCTTTCTATCAGGTGACCCGTTTGCTTGTTTACCCTTTTATTTTCGAAAAGACGTAGATAGTTAACTGATATCATGTAATCATCGTTAAAAACACATGTACAGATTATACCATTTCTATACCAAACTGACATTCTATATCTGACTTTCAGATAATATATTATAAAAGTGATAAATATTTTAATATTGAATACATGAATATAAGAATCAGTAGACAAATATAAATGTGTTTTTACTACGTACTAATCGTCACAATATCGTTTGTAGCATCATGTCGTCCTAAATATCATAGATTCCTTTATGAAAAGTCAATTGGTTACGATCGTTTTTAAAGTACTTGGTGATTGTTTAATCCAAAAAGGACATTGTATTTGGGATACCGTAGATGTAGTCTACTATGCCCCATATAAATGGTTTGAATCGATTACGGGTTTTTGGTCCATACATTTTTGGGCATTCACCTTTCAGCAAAATCGGTTCAGTGGTTTAGGTGTTAAGAGGGAACAGATACACTTTCGCATTTATAATATTAATAAAAATTAGGTTAAATTTGTTTTAGCTGTAATCTAGGAGATTTACAAAGTACCAATCTTATTATCTAAAGTGCCGTGCTATCGAAGCACGCGCTGCACATAGAGTGCCGCCACACGTTCGAAGTGCAAGCCGTTTGCGATATTACAACACATGGCCCAGATTAAAAACGTAAACATGGTAATTTTAAATACTTTCGACTATCTAAACCAGCTATACTCAACCTGCGACCCGCATGTGGCCCACCGGGACTTAATCAATGGCCGCGTAAAGATTTACATAGATTGTTTCAAGATGAATGGATGTGGCCCACCGGGACTTAATGGCCGCGTAAAGTTAAAGTAAAACATAGATTGCTTCAAGATGAGTGGAAAATTGAATAGTTTGCCTAGCAAAACGAGTGTAGCCACCTGTTTGATAAATCGTAAATATCTGCTTATTTTTACTCCCCAAATCATTTTTCTTGCAGCCCGCAACACCTGACAAAAATGTGTTAGCGGCCCGTAAAAAAAACGGTTGAGTACCGCTGATCCAAACATTTATACAGCCAAAACGAGGAAACTGCTGTACGTTTTTGAACTTTAGGCGAACGTATCATGTGCTAATTTGCGCTGCAGCTTGTACAGCTACCAGGGTTAGTTTTAAACTCTTATGGCACATTTCAGCTAAATGTCTTTTGTATGCTTATACCGGGAATGTAATTTCAGGGAAGACTAACGTCCAGAATGTCCAGATATGTACTTAGGAACTTTATTTTACACTCAATTTCAGCTTTTAGGGTTTTGTTGTGTTGTGTTTGTTTTCACGATCTGTTTTATTTTTGTTTGATTTTAGTTTAACACTGTGTTACGAATGTCGGAAGTTAAATATAATATCACGACTATCAACAAATCTGATTAAACTATTTTGTACGTTTAATGTTTACTTTACCCAAAAGCTAAATTCACCAATAAAATATAATATAGTAAATGTGAGTGATTTTCACAGTGAATATCAAATACCGATTCAGCGGTATAAGCGTAAAGAGGTGACAGACAGACACTTTCACATTTATAATATTTTAACGATTTCACGTATGTAATAATCAATGACTCATTCACTACTAGACATTCATGTTTCGCTTGAAATAATATCGTAATGTTCTAGAAATGATCAAGCGTTTTTATTCGGCGATCGATCACTGCAGAATGGATTGGAATGTTCCGTTTAGAACAAGAAGTATTTAATTCTGATCCAATTTGAATTTTAAATTTGCTTTGGTTAATAATATTTAAGATGATTAGAATGGCTAATAATATTATAATGCAGCGAAGAGTAAGATTTTTTATCGGACATTTTTTACTTTGCAATCGGAGGTGTTGATTTGTTTTATTATTTTTTATTGTAAACTACATAGTTAAAAGCCAATCACGATAATAATTTGTGGTCGGAATTGGTGACGAAAATCATTCATACGTATCATTCATACGAATATTAAAATTATTGCAAAAGTGTATTAGCTACATCGATTTACATGGAAATTCTTGAAGTCACAGGATAAGTCACCCATTATAAGATTATCTTACTAAGTACTAGGTTTTAATGGGTTCTAAGTAATAAACGGAGATGCGGATAAAATGAAATCGCGCGTTTTCACTCTCACATCGATCAGGGACACTTCGAGTACAAAAGGACGCTCAATTGCTAAAGCAATTTATGCCTTGATTAAAATTTATTGTTTTGTTCGCGTTATTTTTGTCTCGTGATGAGTTTTTCGCAAATTAGGGATAATCTGTTTTTAACACTGATTTTTCTTTCTTTCGAGGGAGATTTAAGAGCATCCGTTTCTATGTGAATTTGTTTTTTGAAGTAGGTAGGTGTTAGGACTTCCATTTATTTGAAAGAAATTCGTAAGGAACGTCTGTACGGCAGAGAGAAGAAGTCTATAATATTATCTTTTTAACGATATCTCTTAAATGTAATCCTGTACATAAGTGCCGCCTTACTAGCAAGCAAACGAAATATCCATACTTCCGTACTAATATTATAAATACGAATGTGCGCCCAGGTCTATCTATTTGTCTGTCTGTCCGTATGTCTATCTGTTACTTGTTCACACCCCAAACACTGAACCAATTTTTATGAAATTAGGTATTGAGATACTTCGAGTCCCGGGAAAGGACATGGAATCCCTTTTAGTCCGAAAAATGTACGGTTTCAGCGCGATAAACGAATTTTGTCGTAACGGAGTTGCGAGCGTCATCCATACTAATATTACAAATGCGAAAGTGTGTCTGTCTGTTTGTCCGTCTGTCTGTCTGTCTGTTACCTCTTCACGCCCCAACCGCTGAACTGATTTTGCTGGGCATGGAGATACTTTGAGTCTTGGGAAAGAACATAGGATACTTTTTATCCCGGAATAATGTACGGTTCCCGCGCGATAAACGAATTCTGGCGCAACGGAGTTGCGGGCGTCATCTAGTCTAGCATATTTTAATCGGGAAAATGTGTCTGTCTGTTTGTTACTCTTCACGCCCAAGCCACTTAACCGATCAAACAAATGGACTTTCGCGTTTACAATAATATTAATAGGAAGGAGAAAAGTATGGATGTATAAATTATAGAAAAGTATACACCGATGGAAAAATAATTGTGTATTCGTCATCGGACGGATGTTGTCGACGGGTGCGGTTTTACATTCATCATGTTGAAATATGAATAGAATGCCATTCGTTTTAATATCATTTTATAAAGCGGTTTATTCCGCAGCAACCGCTCATTTAAATCCCGAAGGACTATAGAATAATTACGCTAAATCAAATTATAATTTAAAAGCACCTGTGCATCCTTTGCGGTGATTTCCATCAGGTGTAGCGTTTGCTCGTTTGTCCAAAATTTCTATAAAAGTAGGTTTTACCCTAGCTAAACCTACTTTTAGGTTTTAACTTCTAAATTAGTCGTTATTGTGCGTATTGATAGAAAAAGTTAAGTTACTTCATGTTACGTTAGTGGTCGTAAAAATATGCCTATTGCCTATGTGTGCGTGCGCTGATTCCAGCCGTCTAGTATGAAGATGAAGACGATGATAATATTGTACTAGATTCGATATTGTTACAACGTAGTTCAGAAACAAAAAATGAGATATTTTATAATATTAAAACTAGTCACAGTCAATATTAAAACAGTTTGTAGCTATGCTGTTTAAAGGTTCGCACATACTAATGCTAAGTACTCATATACGGTTTTGCTCGTTTGAGCAATAACGTCAAGCAAAACCCGCGGCTCGGACTTTCGTCCACTCATTCAGCATTGCTCGATAGATTTTATTCTAAATCGAAATATTTAAATCCATCAAGCTGGCTCGATGCGAGCCTTCGAGCTGTCAGTTTGGTGGTCCACACAGTAATTATTATTACTCGATTTGGAGTAAAACTATCGAGCAAAACCGTATGTGAGTACTTAGCTTAATATAACGAACCGCAGCGTCAGAGCGGAAAATGTATTCAGGAGATTTGAGCGGAATTTTGCGCTCCGCTACGCTGCGATTCGACAAAGTGTGCGCGTACCTCACCTGTCGTTTGTGCTAGCATTTTTTGAAAGTGAAAGATGACGCCCACAACCTTGGGCGTAGCCAGCCTTGCGCTCAGGGTGTGGCAGAGTCAAACTAAGAACTATAAGAAAAAAAAATTGGAAGCACCCTGGCTCTGACCTATAAGGTGCCTAACTAAACAACAGTAATTTTTGTTTAGTTTGGCACCTTATAGATCAGAGCCACACTGGGGTAAGCGCCCCAGCTTGCCCCAGTGTGGCTTCGCCCATGCCCACAACTCCATTGCGCATAAACTCGATTATCGTGCGACAACCGTACATTTTTTGGGATAAGAAGTATCCTATGTCATCTCCCAAAAGTCAAACTATCTACTTATGTAAGTAGATAGTTTGACTTTTGGGAGACACGGCGTCACCTTAAACCACAGAACCGATTTTGATGTTGGTATGTACCAACATCAAAATCGGTTCGTGGTTTAAGGTAACGCCGTGTTAAAGTAAATACCGTGTTGGATATGTTTTAGATTGCTTGTTTTCTACGAGAGGCCGGCCCGACCTCTCATAGAAAACAAGCAACGGAACAGCAAAAAATGGAAAGGGTGTAAGCGACAAAATGGTTTTTGTCGCGTAATTTAAAAGCCATAAATACATTTCATATAAGCTATGGGCAAATTAAAGTGTATGCTTGAACCAATCTATGTTCAAATTTTGGAAGCTCAAATCACTCTCCACTGTTGGCAAAATAGGAATCCCTGTTTTACAGAGGTCTTTTTGATTGATTATTCTGTGTTATAACAGTTGAGTGTTATGCTATGGGTAATTCAAAGGCAAAGACATGATGAATACTGACAATGAACTTTAATTTCTTAGCTATAGTCATTGCTGAGAAAAATCGATATCGCTACAACCAAATTATCAAGGCGTCGCCTTAAGCGTGAAGCGGTTACAGACAGACACACATTCGCATTTATAATATTAGTATGGATTGAATGAGTGTGGCTCAACTCATTTTACTATGGTCATATTACATTGATTCGTATTCCATTTAAATCTTTGGTTATTGCGTTATTCGTGCCAAGATTTTCAATAAATACATGAAGGCTTATAGGTTTCATATAAAATATACTATTCATGTCTAAATGTCTGCCCTTGGGTATAATAAGGGTCGTCTAAAGAAATCGCCACCGAAGAATCGCTTTGTTCTTAGAAAATTCTCGAATCCATTTGTTAAGATTATCAGTTCTTTGAATATTTTGTATTGTTACGAAAATATTTTATGTAAAGTGTAGATTATTATTTTAGTGGGTTACTAGACTTTGCTGCTTAGTTAGGCTAAAATTCTGGCATAATTAATTATATCTTATCTAATAATAATATATTCTATGGACGCTTAACACCACGTCAGTCTGGCCCCGTGCTAAGAACCTGAAGGACTTGTGTTACAGGTACAAGACAACGGACATATATTTAATACTTTTAGTCTTTTATACTTTACATATATTTAAGATTTTTTTAATATCATACACATATTTTATACACATCCATGACACAGGAACATTGAAAAACTTTTTGTTCCGTCGGCGGGATTCGAACCCGCGACCCCTAGCTTGAGCTGCCACACACTCTTAACCATTGAGCCACAGAGGTCGTCTAAAATCAGAGATAGCCCTGGAACTTGTACATTTTGCCGTGATAAAACCTAACCCACATTCTTTCGCGGAAATTGAAATATCTTTATCACAAATTTCATCATATTATTAAAGTCCCTGTCATGTTTCTTTTCCAATATCCAAGAGATGTCCAGCTTGTATTTCACGGTGCAAATATTTTTAGGCGCGTTATACCTACCTGCGTAAACCTGAGTGCTTATAGTCATAATGCATTCGCCGGTCTCAATTGGATTTCAAAAACTTAAAAACTAACAGTTCCCGCAAATCCATACTATCCAATTTAATATTATAAATGCAAAAGTGTGTCTGTCTGTCTGTTACCACTTCACACTCAAACCGATGAACCGATTTCGCTCAAAATTTGGCATGGAGATACTTTGAGTCCCGAGAAAGGATAAAGGTTACTTCTTTCCCGGAAAAATGTACGGTTCCCGAGCGATGAACTACTTTTGGCGCAATGGAGTTGCGGGGGCATCTAGTACAATGATTGTAAATATACGACGACCCAAACTCCCAGTAAAATTACGTCACAATTTCAGTTTAAATTCAGGTAAATAAATTACAATTAAGCGCACTTTAAAACCGCGAAAGCAGATTGTTAAAATACCTCACCCAGTAATTGTAGCTTACATCGCTTTAAGCGCTAAAGGATTCCAATATAATAGCAATAAATAGTGATAATAGTCGAGTATTACGGCAAATGTGCAGTTATTTTCTATTGTACTGGCCACGCCTGGGATATATGGTAATTTTCCGAATAACCGAACTGGCTGGTAATATGTTTAAGGACTATTATGTATATTAATAGTCGAGCTGGTCTAATGCTACGTAATATACAGGGGAGATTTACCTGCATACATCCGATCCTATATAAACTTTGATCACATCTTTACAAAGATAATTAATCCGTAAAGTACTAATTACATTCAAATATTGTGAATTAAAATTAGCAATCACAATAATAAGCTTACCTTGTCCATCTTAAGCCAAACAGACAGACAGATAAACTTTCACATTTATAAGATTAGTATGGATTTGCTGTGAATATATTTTTTTTGGTTAAGGGGGTAGAAGGGTAAAAATCGTTAATAAAAAATCAAAATCGTCACGTCTTTTGCATGTCGCGTGGCGTGCTTCAAGTTAACCCCCTTATCAATACTTGAAGTATCGGGAACAAACTGTCGCAAATTATGTAGGGCCAGACTGGGGCCAACTATTGTGTATAAGTGCTTTTAAAAATGTTTGCACCGTAATGGCTGGTTTACACGTATTAAGTAGATAAGTAGTAACTAAATTTTAACTTAATTTGAAGTGCCTGCCCGAAATGTGTCAAGTGACAAGCCCCGCCTGCCAACTTAACAGAAAATAGTCAAAATTCTAATTTCCTTGTTTAGTACTTTACTAAATTTTAACTTGCTACTTGCTACTAAATTTTGTGTTTACAAGCACTAAATAACTTAAAAT
Organism: Polyommatus iphigenia; assembly: GCA_963422495.1. Lineage (NCBI taxonomy): Eukaryota > Metazoa > Arthropoda > Insecta > Lepidoptera > Lycaenidae > Polyommatus > Polyommatus iphigenia. Next base: position 3,641,013 of record OY730180.1, read on the forward strand.
TAAGTTAAAATTTAGTTAACTACTTATCTACTTAATACGTGTAAACCAGCCGTAAGGGTCGGGAGGTTTGAAGATGTTTGCCTTATTTTGTAACCCTAATGAGTGTGTTTTGTAGCTGGGGTGAAATGTTGAAAAAAGTTTGTGGATTAAAATTTATCGTAGATTTGAAAGTATATTCAGTATTTAAACGTTAAATCGTGTCAGATCATATCAAAGGGTTTTCGTTGGTTACCACTGTTGATCCTGGCGACACAGGAGTTGCAGTGGACATTGGTAGGAATGTGTGGTGGGCCAGTTGCCCGTAAAAAAAAGTTAAATCGTCGAATCGATTTTTACGGGTGGGTCTGGATTCTTTTTATCAAAAAATGTACGGTCCAGCAAGATAAACAAATTGCTACGCGAACGAAGCCGCGGGCAAAACCTAGTAATAAATATAATATACTGCAATATTTGTTATAAGTTTGACAACAATTCTGACAAAATGTTGATATTAATTATGACGTGTGTAGCATGACATATTTTGGTCGGATTATTTACTGTCTGTGCTGATATTTTGTCCTCTGCTCCGACCTTTACGTAATAATTCGTACTTCATTTTTGCTAAAAATATTCGTCGCTCACACCTAAATGCTCAGTATTTTCTGCTTGATTGAACAATAACGTAACGTGAGAGAAAATATTTAAATATTCAAAAAAAAATAACCTTTGAGAGTTTGGCCACTAGCCTAGAAGGTTGTACTTGAAAATGTGGATATTTTTAAAGAAAATACTACCACAATAACACATGATTTTAACAAAAGATGACTTTTCGAACAGTACTCGTATTTTCTTATTATGGAACTACCAAAGAAATGTCTTCTTTCCAACAAAAAAAATATCAAATTCGATGATAAATGACGAAGATATCCGCGAACAACTCGCGAACAAACATTAAAAAACACATTAGGCTTTGTCCACATTTGTATCAAGTAGTCGTATCGTATCAGGCGTATCGTATATCGGTATCGTATCGAGTATGCGTATCCCAAGTGTTGACGCCTATTTTGACCATAGCGTATCTTTTATCGATTTTTATACAAAACGTATCAGATACGCGGTTTATAGCGATCGGGGTGTATCATGATACGAAGTGTATGATGATCGCGATCATACGGCCGAATTGAGATACCTCATTTTTTGTCGATTAAAAAGAAGATAATGGACAAGGTTTTATTATGCTTCTACAAAAAAATTATCAGTACAAATATCATATATGAAATACTGATAATTCAATTAATTTGTTTCAGTAGGTTTTAATTAAAGCGAATTATGTAAAATGTGATACCATTGACTGATTCAAAACACAATCATATTTCAACCGCTGACGAAATTATAATCAATGCCCAAGAGATATTGTATTTCAGATAGTTCGGTTATAACAAAGTTACCGTACGACCGGGCATTATTCGAAAATTTAACAGCGTCAATTCAACGGGTTTGTAGCATTTCGATCTTCGCAACCCGCGAACGTGACCGACAGACATTAAAATAAAATGCCACGTTATGAACTGGGCTTTAAGTTTCATTTTCTACCAACATTCCAACATTGGTATATTTATACAATTGCATACTATGCAATAATTGTTAGTTTTTTTTTTTATTGTTTTTATTAATATTTTGCATTATTACTGAAAAATGTTTGTTATTTTTCTATAAAATAATATATTACAAATTTATCAGCATGACATAAAATAATATCAATCTTTTTGTTAAGCATCTTAAAAAAGGGTGTGAGGTTGGGGCAATACGGTTTAAAGACAGACACACTTTTGTATTTGTAATAATATACGTATCGTTCATAATATTGTAACAAATAGTTTTGATGACGGGTTTCAGTATGGTCATACAAACACTGATTTGCCTTCAAAAGCTTGGAATTGTGCAGTCGTTAAGTAATTTGTCAAAGAGCCTGCTGCTTGTTAGTATCTATTCAAGTCGGATGCGACGAGCACATGCTTTGTGTAGTTTAATTGATACATGACTTATGTGGCACTCGACGACGATTAAAAGTTCGAGGAATTGGACTTTCGACGAGAGATTTTCGAGAATTAGTAATTTTTTATTATGATAATGTATAGTCGTACCTACAGTCAATATACGTCGTACCTAGATGTATATTGACGAAGATAGATTTTGCACTACGACGAAAAAAGTGACTGCAACGATTGCAGTCACTTTCTTCATCGGGTTAATTCAGACCGCAACGCGATGCGTAGATGCATTTCTAATTAGTATTAATTTGACAGATTCGCAAGACGTCTCACGCAATTGAAATCTGTATGGATTTGCGCCTCGCCTAGCCTCGTCACGTTGCGGTCGGAATTGACCCATAGTGTAACTGGACGACAAAGTGTCTCAAATCGTGACATCTCTCGCAAGAGTGTCTATGGGTGACGGTAGTTGACAGTGCGAACGGAATCCTCGTGGCCACGGACGTTAAAAAAATGCTCGTGGCATTAAGGGCTGGTTTACACGTATTAAGTAGATAAGTAGTTAACTAAATTTTAACTTAATTTAAGTTATTTATTGCTTGTAAACACAAAATTTAGTAGCAAGTAGCAAGTTAAAATTTAGTAAAGTACTAAACAAGGAAATTAGAATTTTGACTATTTTCTGTTAAGTTGGCAGGCGGGGCTTGTCACTTGACACATTTCGGGCAGGCACTTCAAATTAAGTTAAAATTTAGTTACTACTTATCTACTTAATACATGTAAACCAGCCATTAGCGACCGCGAAATTCTAATAAGTTGCCACATTTTATTTTTAATAATTTTTTAAATGATATAATAAAACTAATTAAACGCAAAACCAAAAATCTCGACAAAAAACCCAGTTAGAAAAAAACAAGAAAATCGTCAAAGTAAAAAAAGGGAAAATCACAAACTCTGTACAGTTGAACACGTCCTCGTTAAACGTCAATTTCCTCGAAGGCTTTGTTTAAGAAAACTCGCACAATTAACAGCGCTCTGTAATTACGGATCAAAGACTTTGGGATGTTTTTCTTTTTTTTCAGTGTTGAAATTGATTTAAAATTGGAAATTCTTTGATCTAATGCAAAAGAATTCGTGATTGCCAGGCGAGAAAATACGACGTGTTTAGATGTGTTGGATGCTAAAGGCAGTGTTTTACGGTTTAGTAAGTTTCCTTTTTCCACAAGAAGGATAAGCTTAGTGAAACATTAATAATATACTATGCTTAAAATGTGTTGTTGTTCTTTTAAACAAGTAAATTCATAGCATGGTACAACCACGTACTTTGGTCGAATTATTTCAAGTTCAGTTGACAGATCAAGATCAACACTGATTTGACAAAGCCCAACCCAAAAAAATTTGGTTCGCCATTAGTCTATAAATCTATTTAATGCTTTGCACAAACCTACGCGACCACGCGACTGCGAAGCGGCAGCGTCAATACAAAACACACATTTGACAAGTTGTCAAATGTGTGTTTTGTATTGACGCTCCCGCTTCGCAGTCGCGTGGTCGCGTAGGTTTGTGCTAAGCATTAATGATTGTGAATTTAAAGACTTACACCCGGTTTCTGAAAGGCTGATCAACACCAAAATTCACTAATCGCCTGTTAAATCTCTTGTCAAGTACCAATTGGGTTGCTAGAAGCATGATTAGTTAGTTTAATTTGATCAGCGCGTCAGTTGACACGGCTGATCAATTTGACTCGAGAAACATATGTCAACCGCCATTTTGAGTTTCCGAAACGCTTGTCAAGCCGTGATCATAGATTAAACGTTTGTCAAAAGCTGTGTCAACTAATCGGTAACTGTGGGTGAATTAACTTATGAATTCAATTGTTTTTTTATGTAAATCTTCATTTTCTCTTTGAACCTACGTTACAATAAGGTTTGTAAACACATTTATTATGAAGTTTTAATAAAACTTTGTAATAAATACGTCGATAATGCAAATAAACTGTTTTATTTGCAATGCTTGTTTTATTTTCAAAAAATGTATATTATAATCAATTTCATTTCTATAATGAAGAAGAATTTAGGAATCGATAACGTCTGAAAAATTGAAAAACAAAATTCTGACAAATGAACGAAAATAAACAAATCGCATGTCAAATCAAAATGATCACAGATTAGTTAATTTTCGTCTGATCAATGATTCAGAAAACATCAGATTTGAAATTCCCAGAACATTTTTGATAGCAATGACAGTCTGCAATTCCTTATTTTGACATTTCATTGGCATTTTTGATAGTTAATAGTGAAGTAATGAACGAAAAATAACAAATCGCTAGTCAAATTAAAAATGATCATAGATTAGTTAATTTTCGGCTGATCAATGTATCAGAAACTCAAATTGATTTGACATCCATGCTAAATTAACAGCAGTGTTAGTTGACCAGTGATTTGACAGACCTTTCAGAAACCGGGTGTTAAGGTGGCATACCGATCTTCATAACACGCCATCACGGTCGACAAAAATGTAAATAAAATGCCACTTTATTAACTAGGCTGGTTTCATTTTGTACCGAAATTGGTCAACCGAAAAATGTCGCCGCTGTTTTGTAGAGGCGTAGAGCAAAATGAAACCTATAAAGAAGCTCATAAAGTATCATTCTGTGTTTTTTATCGGTCGTAGTCACGTGCTGCGGAGATCGGAATGCTACCTTTACAGATCCAGTTGCCACAAACGTCAGGTAATTTAAACCAATGTCAGACGAATAATCAAATTTGATCAAATAACGTGAACGTGTGCAGCGGGCATAATATAACAGAAAAAAACACTAGAAAAATTTCTATTGAAGAATTAAAACGACTGTTTTCTAAAAAACACAATTTGTTTCTTAACAAAATATTGAATAATTTATTTGAAAATATATAAAATAACTTTCGCCATAACCTACGGCCATAACCCTCTGAGAATTCACGTCAATTATTATTTGTCTTGCTTAATATGAAATATTTGTTGTGTACAACATAATAAAATAGAAGATTAATATTATATTCCAACGAGATAGTGCCTGAAATTTTATTGAAATTCGTTTATCGGACGGGAACAATATTTTTTTTGGTTCAAACTATCCTATGACCTTTCTCGGGACTCAAAGTAGAAAATGTTTTTCTGCAGATAGGCAGATATTATACTTCAACATATCCAAAACATTCGTAAAGAGTAACTGACAGACAGAGGGACAAAAAGACAAACTCATCAATTTATAATGTTACTATGGATACACTTAGTCATCATGATCAGTTTAGTCTTATAATGTAAGACTAAACGGAGTCTTACAATGATCAGGATCAGTAATTTACTGTCATGATGACTCCTTATCAGCTAAAATTATGAAATAGAATTTTAATCCCTCGATTCTCGAAACAGAAACTGCAACTTCAAGTGGAATTATTAATTTATTCACAGAACTTGTTTAAGCACCGAATTTCCACGGACCAAGTTTGTTGATAGACGAATTTGTGAAGTTGCACTATTTGACAAATATAAGTAGTTTTACAAATTTAATTTACAAGGGGAACTAACGGTTATGTCCGCCATTTGCAATTCGCAAAATAAGTTTGATGTACTTACTAATAAAATGTTTTAATGTTTACAAATTTAATTTACAAGGAGAACTAACGGTCTGTCCGCCATTTGCAATTCGTAAAATAACTTTGATGTACTTACAAATAAAATGCGTTAATGCGTTAATGTTAATGTGCAAGTAGTTTTACAAATTTAATTTACAAGGAGAACTAACGGTTCTGTCCGCCATTTGCAATTCGTAAAATAACTTTGATGTACTTACAAAATATGTCTGTCGGTAACATCTTCAAGCTTAAAGTGCCGAACCAATTTTAATAGAACAAACGGCATAATATTTAGATAATTTTTGATGAAATTTTATAAACCACTTGTTTAAATATAAATTTTGATTATTGATTACGTATCTAAAACTCGTTAATCGGGACTTAACGCGACTTTTTCAAATAGTAATGCTACAGTCCCCTCGTGACCATGGCCGTTGCAACACGGCCAAAACGTCGAGAAAAAGTATGTACTCGTAGTAGCATTACTATTTAAATAAGTCGTGTTAAGTCCCGACTAATAAGTTTTAATTATAATGCAATTATCTTGATTACGTATCTTACGACAGTACAGCAACAGCTGTTTGACAGCACATATTGCACAATATCTGCTTCTGTCAAAGATTTCGTATACAAAATTTGTGGTAACTTTCAAATTCCCCGCAGGTGTCTTCTTCATTGCCTTATTAGGTTTGGTCGTGGCTGGCTAGATGTCATGGCGGAATTAAAACAACGTCAGGTATTCTAACATTGAGAAGCTATAGCTATAAACCATTGATTCCCAAAGTGGTCCAGGTGGACCCCATGGGGTCCATGGGAGCTTGACAGGGGTCTACGCTTGCGTGGAAAAAAAATGGGGGTCCACGAGTCGTTAACGGGGGTCTATAAAAATTAGGTGACCCGATTTGACTTCTCCTATAAATATAGGCAGACAATATTATAGCAGATTAAATATTACAGAGCGAGGAGATTTAGGAATAAGTAAAGGTGTGGTAATTTTTGTGTTAAATAGCTACAAAACAAGAACATATTTGCGTTTACTTTTTACCACTCCGAAGTGAAGGTTGGTTCCTTGTACTGTGACTTGTGAGTCAAACTTAGAATACAAATTACAAAAAAGTAAAGGTCCAACCGTTGGATGAATGCGCTTCTTAGACCGGCCTTGAACGGGGGGGCTAGCTGTGGGGTCCACCGGATACAGCAAAATATTTAAAGTGGTCTATGAGACAAAAAGTTTGGGAACCTCTGCTATAAACAGACAAAATTTGCTAGAAATATTTTCTCGATAAGAATATAATTTAAATTACTTATACCACTTAATTATACTTTAAGTGAGTTTACAGGAGTAATTTTATAGTGTTCAAGTGTGTTTGCGGGATTTTAAAGCATAATAATAAGTCCTTGCCTCAGATAAAAGTATAAAATTATCAGAATGATCTCAGTGGTTTGAGCTTAAGAATGTTACAGACATTATTATAGATAGATTCCAGTTTCTTAATGTCTTACTACGAGTGAGAAATTAAGAAACTGGAAACTGGAACTGGTCCTTACGATGATTTTACGACGCTAAATGATTTCGAAAGATTTGTCTAAATACTGGTTTTATTTCTTTATTTTCTAAATGTGTGTTAGTAAAGATTTTAGTAGAGTTGACAATAGTATCATCACATTTGCCCAAATGGGCATGCAAATATTTAGCTTATAAACTATGAAATAATTTGAAATATTACACTTACAGATTTAGCAATTTTATTTAGTCAATACTCGTCCACCCTTATGTCGTTTTGGACTTTAAGCATTAATAATTATGTTATCACGTTGCAAACTTACTTGGAATATCTCAGGTTTCCATACATCATGCTCAAACGGAGGTATCATAGGATTATTAATTAGACCATAATATAATTAATATGCAAAATCACACGATCCAACCGAGCTTCAAAGCTTGTATCAGAATATTTTAATTAAAAACTCTTTAATACAAGTCTCATTGAAAGGACTTCATGGGCAAATTGAATTTTCGAATGGAAATTCCAGTGAAAACCTTTACACACCGTAATTTAACGAGTTTTGATTTTGTATTTTTAACATTGTGTATGAATTCCGTGAAATGATTTACTGAAAAATAATAAATTAAATTAAAAACAAATGTAAATTTGTTTGTCTAAATGTCATGCAAGTGCACATTAATATTGTGCATTAAGAAATCCTAGCAAAATTTTATTTTCTAAATAATAACATTAATAACAAAAAATTCAAGCTTTTTGAACTATAAGAAGCTCCTGTTATTCTTATAACAAGAGCTTCTTTCTTCTTTTTTGCAAAAAGCACGGTTTCATATAAATTTAGATCTTTATTCTATACACAAAGACTTACGAATCTACTATCTAATATATATTTTATAAATTGTTTTTGATTGAATGTCTACTGAAGCATGTTTTTGATTGACTCAAAATAGGGGAAAAAGCTTGAGTTATGTAAATATAACAAGACGGGAAATTGTTTTTTCCTTATTAAATCAATCGGTTTTTGTTTAGTTGTACAATTCATACAGGGTGTAACAAAACTAAATAATAATACTTGTGGCGGTACCCACATTTCGCCTAACATTCCTGCATCGTGCTATCAAAGTTTTCTGAGTACGTCGGTATATATACGACAGCTGAAATGTATCACGTGGGCTTCGGCCTGACCGGGCGGGCATACCACCTCGCTCGGTCGGAAGATCTTCCTTTAGTCTCCGCATTATTCCCACATTGGTGACCCTCAACAGAACACGCCTCCTTCATCATCATCACTCTCTGCCCCTCCGCACCGCGCCAGCCAGCATCGCCTCATCGGGTACCTCGTCCACTAGCCGCAATGTACCGCGGCCTGGGCGACTCCGCATCGGCATCATCGGGCTTATCACTACACCGACCGGTCAGCAAGCAGAGCACATCTCTCCTGGTCAGCACGTCGCATCGGCCCCGCACGGCAGCTTATCCGACTCACTGGATCCCGTGCAGCAGCTTATAGTTCCGACTCACTGGGACTCACTGCAACAGTTCCGACCCACTGGAACTCTCTGGCACTGGCAACTCAAGCGACAAGACCTCAAGATTCGACCTCCGGTCTTCGGGGGGGAGTGATGTGGCGGTACCCACATTTCGCCTAATATTCCTGCATCGCGCTATCAAAGTTTTCTGAAATCTGAAGCTGAAATGTATCACGTGGGCTTTGGCCTGACCGGGCCTACCACCTCGCTCGGTCGGAAGATCTTCCTTTGGCCGCCACGCACATATACCCACATACTTAGGGGTGTGTACGTGTTCCTTGTAGAGTGCTCAGTGTGAAAGTAGCAGCGCTGAAAGAACAAATTCTTTTTTTCACTTTTGTATAGGCAAGCGCCCTAGTGTCGCGAATTACCCCATACAAAAGTAAAAACGAAATTTTGGTCTTTCAGCGCTGCTACTTTCACACTGAACTCTCTACAAAGAGCACGTACACACCCTTAAGTATTATCACTTAGTTTTGTTACACTTTGTATAATATTCCTCATAGCTTTCGCTACAAGATAGTTTTATAATATTTACTGATAGAATTAAACATAATTATTATAGAATAATAAACGTGGCACGTATTTTGTACCAACTTGTAGCACGCGCGTAGTAATACTCGTAGCACGCGCGTAATACTCGTAGAACGCGCTTAGCAATACTCGTAGCACGCGCATAATACTCGTAGCACGCGCATAATACTCGTAGCACGCGCATAATACTCGTAGAACGCGCGTAGCAATACTCGCAGCACGCGCATAATACTCGTAGCACGCGCGTAATACTCGTAGAACGCGCTTAGCAATACTCGTAGCACGCGCATAATACTCGTAGCACGCGCATAATACTCGTAGAACGCGCGTAGCAATACTCGCAGCACGCGCATAATACTCGTAGCACGCGCGTAATACTCGTAGCACGCGCGTAGCAAAGCGTAGCTTTTGCGCAGCTTCTACACAAAATATGCTACACCGTAGCAAGATGCGTTGCATAGTACCCTGCGTGAAATGCAATGTAGTCTTTTTTATTCTGTATCAGGGATTATTGTCAGGCTAATCTAGATATCTTAGCTTCCACTGTATAAAAACCTTTTGTTGTTACCACTTAAACACCGCCGTTGAATATGTAGATTTGGATGTTTCACCCCGAGTCGGCATCTTTCTAATTGTCGGCCAAATTGCATAATTATCTCGAGCCATCTGATAAATACTTTCTTGTGAATATTCATACAACTTTAATTTGATGTGAGCGTGCCAGACAGTTTATGGACGTGACCGTGGTGGATAATGCGTCGCCATTAGTAAAATTTAGTTTTATTTACCTAAAATGTAGTAAATTATTCACCTACTAGGTGTGTCACTAGATGCCGCATCTGCTTGTTCATGATGAAAAAAGGAATAGCCTGAAAATTAAATAATGCTCGGCCGTCTATGACAACTTATTAACGATAAGTTTGTGTGTCTGCCTATTTTAAAAAGAAAAAATTAGTAACAAGATGTGTAAAATTTGTTTTGCATAAGCTGCTGAACCACGTTTTAATGAAATTCACTTCAAGTAGATTTTAATAAAAAATATACGCGAGAAAACTCGCGCAAAATATTCATGGGTAGATGACGGACCATCTGAATTATTTGATCCGATTAGCTATCGTTATAGATCGGAGTAGTAGTCTCATTAGTTGACCGTACTAAAAAGATTATTAAGTAATCAGTGCGTCATAATGTAGGCGCGGTGCACCACCGTGTGTTAAACTTATAAGTACGTTACCGTCTTATCGTGTAGGGTGACCATTCCTTACTAATATTGTATTTATTATTAAAGTTAATTAAAACGGGTTACCCCAATTACAATAATTAACTACAACTAAGCACTATCTTTACTTTAAATTAATGATAACATTGTCACAAAAAAATCACAAACAGTTAATTATACAAATTAAATAGTAACAGAAGATACCCTTTCATACTTATTTTCACAGAATCTTATACATACTCTCTTCACATCCATCCACTTATCAGCAAATACATCACACTCAGGATTGGCCGACAGAAGGGCGATGAGCAAGTTTAATGCTCGGTACAGTGGGGACTCAGCTCTCGCGACAGTCCGACATGTCGGCAGTGCGAATAATTTTGGCCGACGGCTAGGACGGTGCTTCAAATAGTTATCAGGCACATAAAAACGGCAAATTAAGGCATGGAGTTCGGGGCAATCTAATATTGTATGTCCCTCTGTCTATAAAAAAACTATATTGTATACTAAGAAATGTAACTAAATTATTAATATCAATCAACGTAATATTAATAATAACTCCCACACCGGTTTCGGTGACTGTGGCTGGTTTCATTGAGCCAGGTCAGTTACGAAAGAGTAATTTTATAGTGCCCAAGTGTGTGCACAGTACATAAGAGCACTCTCTATTGCCTTTACTCTCATAACCCAGTGGGACGGACGACCGACACGACATGCGAGAGATCAGGCGCAAGACTGACTTTTTACATGCCTATCCGACGCATGCATCATCTCACTTGTCAGACAATCAGGTGATCAGCCTGCATTGTCCTAACCAAACTTTGGAAATAACATGTTTCCAACGCGGGAATCAAACCCACGACCTCCGAGTCAAGAGCCACGCCCTGAACCACTGGACAACGCAGGCGTCTAATCAATGTAATACTAGATGACGCCCGCAACTCCGTTGCGCCAAAATTCTTTAATCGCGCGGGAAACGTACATTCTTCCTGTATAAAAAGTGTCCTATGTCCTTTCCCGGGATTCTAAGTATCTCCATACTCAGCAAAATCGGTTCAGCGGTTTGTGCGTGAAGAGATAACAGACAGAACGGTCGAGATTCTTCGCTCATAGGCCTGCATCATCTTATTGCAGGACAAGAGTTTTAGGCTGTGTTTCTACTAGAGATGTGTTGCGAGGAATGTGCTTTTAAGATCCAATAGAATCGCTGCGCTGAGCGAGGTCACGGCAAGCTCACGTCAATGAAGCGATTCTATTGGTTCTCAAAAACACATTCCTCGTAACACATCTTTGGTGGAAACACAGCCTTACAGTCTTTGTTCTCATTATCACCTGGAACTCGAGGAAGGCCTTGTGGTCCAGGGCTCTGGTCCAGGCTAAGTTTTGGCGGGAACACTTGCCCGAGATCGGTCCTATATCTTTTCAAAATCACATTTTAAGCATTAATTTTATTTATAATTATTTAATAATAGTAAATTATTACAACTCAAGACTGACGGCGACCATTGTTTGTGCGATGGGATAGCGATGGACGTCGCCATGGTGACATACTTATTTAGTTACTTCAATAAAATCGAAAATCGAAATACTTTATAAATTATGGCAAAACAACGTTTGCCGGGACAGTTAGTAGTAAAATATAATATCATAACTAAAATTGTCACAAGTTTAAATTTCTACCTCTCCTCGTTTCGAACATTTACTGCAACAATTTTAATTTCATTTCATTCTCATGATAATTATCCCAGATTATACATAAATCTTGGTTACCGCACGCGTGCGTAAAATTACTTCCGCCTTCTAAGGTTGTTGATTGTTAGATAAGGCTTCGTGGTTGAGGGGGTTAAAACCCCACGTGGAGGCTAAGTTCACCGCCACATAATATGGAGGGCTAAACCCCCCCACAGTAATCCTCCAAGTGTTTGAATAACAAGGTACTTTTTAGGATTCCGTACCCGAGGGTAAAACGGGACCCTATTACTAAGACTTCAATGCCCGTCCGTCTGTCCGTCAGTCTGTCTCCAGGCTGTATCACAAGAATAGCTGGAGAGTTGAAATTTGCCGCTATAAACACTAATACCAAAAATTAAATAAATTAAAGTTCCCATAATATAACAAACGCGTTTTTTTTTTTTACTTTTTCCGTTTGATATCGATAATGGCAACAGGTAGGAAAATAAAATTTCCACCAAATAATTAGTTGTATTTATACTCAAGGGACATTCCCATACAAAAAACACAATTTATGCCCACTTTTGCTCCATAATGGTACGGAACTCTTCGTGGGCCGCCAACTTGCATTTGCCCGATTTTTTAATACAAACAACTGTTTTTCGATTTACATTTATATGCGAGAGATATGCGAAATGTCTTTATGATGTGAGAAATATTTAAATACATACTGCAAATACATTTAAATGCGCAAGGATTTACTGAGAAAAATAAATGCCAAATGAAAATGTTACTGACTGATATACTGTGTTATACTGTATAATGTATAATAACGTTTTTGTTCGACCTTTCATAAGTAATTAGTTGAAAAATATACAATAAACATTTTAATACTATAAACACACGATATTCTCATTAATATAATTACATCTTTTTCATGGTTGTCGACACAAAAATATGGTTAGAATACAATTATTAGTTATTTAATTAATGCTCATTTAAAGCGTGCCTTGTTTATATTTAATTTTAATAAAAGAACCATATACGGAGTAAACTTTGTAGATTGTATCTAGGGGCATGGTAGTGCCCTCGCCAAAACGAGCCAAGCGGTATTTATTCCAGATTGAATGCAGTTGTTTTAAATATTTTATTGAAAGTTGCGCCAAAATGACTTTATCACGAGGAAATCATACATTTTTCCGGGATAAAAAGTGTCCTATATCCTTTCCCGGGACTCAAAGTATCTCCCTCCCCCAAACTATCTCAAATTACAGCAAAATCGACTCAGCGGTTTAGGTGTGAAGAAGTAACAGGCAGACAGACATTTGCATTTATACCTATAATATTAGTATGGATTATTTAAAGAGGCATATTATCTATACATATTATAAAACAAAGTCGCTTTTTTTCCCTCATGTCCCTTTGTTCCCTTTAATCTTTAAAACTACGCAACAGATTTTGATGATTCTTTCAGTGTTAGATAGCTCGTTTATCGAGGAAGGCTATAGGTTATATTTTATCACGTTAAAACTAATAGGAGCGCAGAAATAGACGAAAATGTGGAAAAAACGAGGAAAATTATTTGAAAGGGCCAACTTGAACGCGCTAATCTCAGGAACTACTAGTCCGATTTGAAAAATTATTTCAGTGTTAGATAGCCCATTTATTGAGGAAGGCTATAGGCTATATTTTATCACGCTAAGACTAATAGGAGAATGTGGAAAAAACGGGGGAAATTATTTGAAAGGGCTTATCTCGCGAGCAACTGGAGCAATTTTTATGTTATTTGGCACAGATAAGAAGTAGACCACGTGAAGGATCATAGGCTATCGATTTTAATCATTTTTTCAATGGCTATATATTTTATGTGCGACGCCGGGGCGGGTCGCTAAATATAAAAAAGGACTTAGAAAAAGTTCACTCATTTGAAAAAAATGAAGGTGCGATCTTGACCTGAAAAGAGACCAACCAATTAAGAATAACCCGCCTTCAAAAATCACGAACAATTACGAAAACTGTATCCTACGTGTGCTGTGTGTGCACGGACGTTCTCTACAATTATTATTTTTAACAGAAAATTAAAACCGACTTCCAGAGTAAAAAACAATTATAATTATTATATAATGAACAAAAAAGTATGAAATAATTCTTACTCTTATTAGTGCCTTATGCAGAATACTACAATCTTCATTATTTTGAAGTCGATACCAGCTAAGAATGGTGAGTTCATTGACAAAATATTTTTATATTAAAGACTGGTATAATTAATAATATAAGCTTGGCGTTAATCAAGAAATTATAAAATTAATGTTCATGCGCCTATCTCTAAAGGCTCTAAAGTTCTGTTCAGTGACTTTCTTTCTATCACAACACTCCTGGAAAGTCATTAGCTCACTATAATGTTCATATAATATTATGCTTAAACAGGTTAAACTACTTAGAACTACGTTAATATAACTATTTATTCTGTCCCAATAATAAGGAGTTTCCTACATACGGACATACCTCATAATTCATAGATCTCATGATCAAATTGCTAACTTGGTAACCTGATCACCAAGTTTGAATCATTTACTTTGATATAACAATATAATTGTTGAAATCGTTCGACAAATTAAGAGTTATGATTTAATGATTCATGGTGTGGTGACTGGTGGTATTGGTGATGATGATGATGAATGTAACTTGCATAGTAGCATATGCTTTGAGTTCTTAAACCAAAGCCGAAACCCTCAAACTTGCATCTATAAGGAATCCGGAGTTCTCTTAGCACCTTCGGAACCAAGGTATATCTTAGTGCACAATTTTGCTTTTTGGCAGCATATGCTTAGGATACTTCTCATAAAATCGAAATCACCATAATATGTTTCCATATAAATTTTGAGGAGTTCCCTCGATCACTCATGGATCTTATCATCAGGTCGAAATAATAAAATAATTTTCAAAATAGCTTAACTTTTTACAGAACAATGTTTAAAGACATCCGTGATCCGTTTTGATCTAAAAATACTATGAAAAATACCTACCAATTATAATAGGGTCATAATGTGAAGGTGTATGGTAAATTGGTGGTGATGATGATGATGATGATTATTGTAATAAGCTTAGTAGTATATGCTTTCAGTTCTTAAAACAACGCCGAAACCCCCAAACATGTATCTATAAGGAGTAAGGAGTTCTGTTCACCACCTTCGAACCATGGTATATTCTGGTGCAAAATCTTACTTTTTGGTAACATATGCCTGGAATACTTCATATGAAACCAAAAAAACCATATGTTTCCATTTAAATTTTGAGGAGTTCCCTCGATTACTCACGGATCCCATCATCAGGTCACCACTTTTGTGTTTTGTTGTATTAGGTTTCTCTCCAATTTGGTCCCACCAAATTGGAGAGAAACCTAATACAACAAAACAAAAATTTTGAAAATGGGTTCACAAACGGCGGAGTAATCGTTGAACATACATAAAAAAAAATAAAAAATAAAATATCCACAGCCGAACGTATAACCTCCTCGTTTTTTGGAAGTCGGTTAAAAATAGGATAATCAGTCATGTGCGTGCCCATGATCGTCACCGCGTTGTATAGTGTGAAGTCAAGACACCGAGACTGAAATCGGTCAGGACACATAATATTCTTTATGAAAAATACATTTCGTTTTAAATATGAACACTTTTCAAAGAAATCTGTAGGCTCGATAACGGAGTCTTAGAATTTACGATCATGAATAATGCAGCACCACAATACTCCAAGAATCTCACTTCTCCAATAACATTTTGTTTTTCATAGAACCTCCTAGAATTTTCCATTTTCACCGCTTTTTAAAGCTCGCTTTTAATTTTCTTTGTTGGTTATTTAATTTCGTTATAAATTATCGGGTTTTATCTGAGATTTTCTTAGAATTTCTTTCTATAATACTCAGATTGTTTGGATTAATATTGCATTATAATAAAGCTTGCTACGTCGGTAAAAATCGACCAAGTGTGAGTCAAACTAATGCACAAAGGGTTCCATATTATTATTTTTATTGATATAGAGAAACAGTATACAAAACATTGCGTTTTTACCTAACACAAGAGATACAGCCTGGTGACAGTCAGACGGACGGATAGATAGCGAAGTTTTAGTATTAGAGTCCCTTTTTTACCTTTTGTATACCCTAAAAATATATGCGTTATTTATTAGCTGATCCAGCAAACTTCCGTGTCTATCGAATTTTTTAAGATCAGCGCAACATGAACGGGATGATCTTCCTTTGAGCCTCTCAAGCATATTCCCATGAAGTATCATATGACAAAACACGTTGTTTTGTTGCTGGATCGGCTAGTAACTATATGTATAATTGTGATTGCTACTTAGTATTAGAGATGGCGAAAGGCTGAGCAAAACTATGGTTATCGTAATTTTCGCGAATTAAGGCGACGCCTTGATAATTTGGCTGTAGCGACATCGATTTTTCTCAGCAAGGACTAAAGCTAAGAAATTAAAGTTCATTGTCAGTATTCATCATGAATTACCCATAGCATAACACGATTGGTCAACTTTTATAACACAGAATAATCAATCAAAAAGACCTCTGTAAAAAGGGAATTCCTATTTTTCCAACAGAGGAAAGTGACTTAAGCTTCCAACATTTGTACATAGATTGGTTCAAGCATACACTTTAATTTGCCTATAGCTTATATGAAATGTATTAATGGTTTTTAAATTACGCGAAAAAAACCATTTTGTCACTTACGCCCTTTCCATTTTTTGCTGTTCCATTGCTTGTTTTCTATGAGAGGCCGGCCCGGCCTCTCAAAGAGTACAAGCAATCTAAAACATATCCAACACGGTTTTTTACTTTAACGCGGCGTCACCTTAACGCTATAAGCGTTAAAACGTACGTTAAAACTGTCTAAAGTGTATAATTTATTTAGTCGTGATTTCCGAGTGAGTTGTGTCCAAACAAGTTTTATTTGGGAGCAAAATGGACACGGGAATACTTTTAGTGAGCGGAAAATCTGACCTGAACTCGAAAACGCAAATCTCTTCGCAATTTGACTACAAGTAAATAGGAGTTTTATTTTCGATTTCACGTGGAACGCTATTTGTATAAAAGAATTGTATATTCGGTTTTAATCGTCCAAAGGATTTGCCGAAGCCGAAAAATCAAAAAGTGGCTGTAAAGCTTAAAAAAATATAACCCGAAAAAAATATAACAAAAAAAAGTTTTGAAAAAATTAATACGTGTAGCTCGGTCGGAGACTGCCGCGATAAAGCTATTGCATAGCATTTTTATCACTCATGTAAAAATAATTCGCATACGCCTAGTCGCACGCACACAAACACCGTGCCGAAGTCTGCCGAATCAGTTCGGTCAAGTTAGACGATGCATGGCAAGGCCGCACCGATCGGCACAGCTGTGCGGCGTTGCCATTGTTGCCAATGAAAATAAACCTAATAATACCCCCGATTAGGTGTATTTTCATTACGAAATTTCTTTAT
Organism: Polyommatus iphigenia; assembly: GCA_963422495.1. Taxonomy (NCBI): domain Eukaryota; kingdom Metazoa; phylum Arthropoda; class Insecta; order Lepidoptera; family Lycaenidae; genus Polyommatus; species Polyommatus iphigenia. The sequence continues at coordinate 3,658,545 of OY730180.1, forward strand.
TTGGTCACCGCGCTCAAAACTCGCGATACTATGCAATAGCTTAAAAGAAATATCACTTCCTACATCATTACTAATCCATAGACACCTGGCTTTTTAAAATCGGACCAGTAGTTTGACCGCTACGAGAGCACATACATAGACTACAAAAATCGCAATCGCCTTCACTTCGCAAGAAATCGTTGCGTCGTTTTAAATATCTAAAGGTGACTTTTCGATCCTTGCCGTGAGCGACCGCGACCGACAAAAATTAAAATAAAATGTAGGAAACAGGTTTCATTTTACTCCACGCCACTAGCTTTTATGCCACAAGCGGCGACAGCATGAGTCGTCACATCTCAGAAGTGTCATAAAGTGGCATTTTTTTTGTCAGTCGCGGCTAGCCACGTAAAAGTTCGGAAAGTCACTTGACTCAATTAATATGCGACCGCGCCAACGAGCGTTTTGGACGCTACACCACAAGTTCACAAGCATTGTATACAACGATTTATTTAAGTAGCGGCTTGGTCGCGTCGCTATTTACCGGTCTATATATTGAGCCTTCTTACACTTAAAGACAGCGGTAAGCGACTTAGCAATCATAATTATTATTATTAAAATATCTTATCCCATCTTTACAAAGATAATCCGGAAAGTACTAATTACATTCAAATCTTGATAATTGAAATCACACTAATAAGCTTACCTTGTCCATCTTAAGCCAATTAATTTCGGATCGAAATCTTCGAAAGCCATAAAATGTCAGACATCCAGCCATATTTCCTCCTCGTACATATATATGGCTGTTCGCCGGATACGATAACGCATAAAAGGAGATTTCGGACGTAAATACGGACGACAATAAATTTGTATGTTTACGCTATGTTTTGATTCAATCCCATTTTGTATTTTAATATACTTTGTATATTATGTTTTATGAGCTAATGAGTAAGAAAGATTTTTTGCACGATTAACGTCAGATTAAGTCTTACAGTCGCACTCAGAGAGAATTATTAATAATAACTTTAGTTTAATTTAATTGAAATTTCAATAATGCATAGTATGAGACCCACACATTTTCTATTATTATAAATTAATCATCAATTAATGTTTGTAAGTGCGGCAGTTAGTGTATGATTAATATTTGCATAAGTTTTGGTAAGTATTCATATTACATAATATTTTTATATTGTTCAATGTTCATTTATACTTCCATACTAATATTATAAATGCGAAAGTGTGTCTTTCTGTCTGTCTGTACCTCTTCACGCCTAAACCGCTGGACTTTGGCTGAAATTTGGTATGGAAACACTTTGAGTCCTGAGAATGGAGATAGGATACTTTTGGTCCCGGAAAAATGTATGGTTTCCGCGAGAGAAACTAATTTTGGCGCAACGGAGTTGCGGGCGTCATCTAGTTAGTAATGAACTTTTTGTTGTTTGGTAAGTAGCATTAACTCTTTTGTTAAAGACTCCAAAAAATTTGCAACATTATTAATTTTAGAGCAAGTGGAGTGAAAAAAATACATGAAATTGCTTAATATATTATGTAATTGATTGTACTGTCGGTTCTTGGTGGAAATTCATGTTGAACACCAATAAAACACACTTTTCTTGCACTTTTTCCACTATATTAAGATGTTATTATAACTTTTAACAAATTACACGACCGGTTTCGAAATAAATCATCATCAGGTGTTAGTTTTTTTATTGCTTAAGGCGAAGACAGCTGCCAATTCGACATCTTTGTGCAGTTTTCTATACGTATGTATTTCATTGATTGACACAAAAAAAATATATGTGATTTTTGATTATATTTGGAAAAGCTTGTTCAATTTAAATAATGAAATAATGTACTCCTACTGGATGAAAAAAAAATACCAAAGTCACATCTTTCAGGAACTTTAAACAGTTCTAACTAAAGTAATAATACAATCTATGCTTTAAAAATTTGTTTATTTGATACCTTTTACAAAAATCCAAAGATTGCCCGATTTAATTTTCGGTTCTGACGTCTAGATTTCCCATAATATTATTTTTTTCCTCTAGCAAACGAAAAATGTATCCACGCTACCGAGTGAACACTTCACATCTCTGTCTCTCTGGCATGAAAATCGACAGTGGTGCGAGAGTGATGCGAGATCAAGGTCATTGGCAGTTGTCAGCGCCTTAAGGCCTACAAAAAAACTAAACGAATAACATTTATCACTACTTTCCATTGCAGCAATATCCATATTCCAGATTTCTGAGCAACAGAGTTACGGACAACCTTAAAATGTTGCCAAACGTACAAAGTCCATACCAACAAAATGTTGGCGACTGGCTGGAAAGACCTTAGAGATTTTAGTTTTTTACTGTTTTTAAATAATTTACTTTTTGTTTTTTTTTTTTTGCAGTCTATCTCTAAACGTTATAGTTGTCGCTTCACATGGTGTATCATTTGGTAGTTACAGTAATTCTCGTTTTCGTATATATACAGTCCACATCTCTCCCGTCGCTATCACTAAAAATAAAACTTTATTTTCCAAAGTCAATATTATGCTTTACAGCAGGGTTTTCAAAATGATGCAATGTTTGTTACTCTACAAACATCATGTTTTTATCTAAGCACCTGCATATAAAATGTAGTAGACGATCAGCTGTAGTACAGATAGTACATATTTTATACTCTTAAATCGACTCTCTCTTATGTAAAAGATTTATTAATGTGACCAATCATTTTATGCTAACAGTAGATAATAATGTACACAAAATACACAATATAACTAGCTAAAAGCCGAGTTTTGTGAGGGCTCGCGTCGTTTTTCTGCGTGGTAATAATCTTTAAGGCAGTTTTTTTTATATTTTAGTATTAATCAAACCTTGACTAGCTGATGTTAACACATCTACATTGAAATAAAAATTACTGTGTTAAAGCATTAATCAAAAGGCGTGATAGTTTTTCCGTAAAGTGTACCACAAAAGTGCTTTGCTAGGGCTCGCTTCGTTTGCCCTGATTATATTTTTCTACCCAATGTACTTATGTTTTGCAGAGCAGATACTTTAAAGCTAAAAATTATTGTACTAGGTATAATACTATGCATTGTTTTTAGAAATATAAAGCAATAATTCAGCATGACCACACCTGTCTCTCGCAGCTGTGGTATCGATCAACGAACGGTAGACTAATGATGCTTAGTTTGGTGTAATGAGGTACCTTATGTAGGTTCTACAATGGACTAAATATATACTAATAAATGGGAAAGCGAATATATGTGTTAGGTAGTTTAGTATTACAATAGATAATGTTATTATAAGTGTCAAAGTTTACTTGTCTGTATGTATTCTAATTTAAAATATTTTAACCGATTAATATAGGTATGAAAATTAAGTTCCTAAAAAATATAGCATATTTTTTATCATGGAAAATATACGTCCTTTTTAACCCGACACAAAAGAGGGGTGTTATAAGTTTGACGTGTTTTACTTTACTCTCATAACGGGCGTTTTCACACTGCGACGATAACGACACGACACAATACCACAGAATAGATAAAGGCCACCGCACTATCGTACAAACTAAATTGCGTAGTGTCACAATTTAATTGGACAACTTCATCGTGTACACTGCCAGCCGCAGACTTTTAGATTTAGTTGGTAACGGTGTTGCTAGCCTAACAACGTGCGTGTTAAAATGCGTAAAAAGCACGCTTTTATTGTGGCACTAATAAAACGAAGGCGAAAAGAAAGGAGAATATTTTGGGTGCATTCAATACTAAGTGACAGATTAGAATTAAGAAAACATCATTGATCATACCTTGCATTTTAAACTTCGATATTATCCAGATTAATTTTAATGAAAAAATCCAGATAAAAAGGTGATAATAATCCATATCCATATTTCCATACTAATATTTTTTTTATTATTATGTAATTCGGGGCCGTCTATGGGCTATTTGCCCATATCCTTTTTTTGCTCTCTTTTTATATTGGTTTTTCGCACCAAGGATAATCATTGAAATAATATTATTATCAATTGTAATTACATTAAATTCCATACTAATATTATGAATGCGAAAGTGTGTCTGTCTGTCTGTCTGTTATCTCCTTACACCCAAGCCGCTGAACTGTTTTTGCTGAAATTTGGCATGAAGATACTTTGAGTCTCGGGTTTTTTTTTCTGGGATAAAAACTATCCTATGTTCTTTACATAGGATAGTTTTTATCCCAGAAAAAATATGGTTTCCACGCGATAAACAAGAATACGTGAAACAAATAAAATAACTTATTGATCATGATAACTGTTTGAGTTTTATCTGGGTAGTGCACCTGCCGAGACGAGCCATGCGGAATAGAGCAACAATCTCGAGCTGTCAAACGAAACCGAATTAGGTCTCATCTGTGTGTAAAAATATGTGTACGTACACACTTACACAAGCATGATTGAACATAAATTCTATGAGATTAAATTGTCAACGTGCCGATACGTGCCAACTGGACGTCAAAAAAAGAGTTCTGTTGTCATGTATCACACGTCTCTTTTTACCACGCAGTGTTACTGATAGTGACATCTCGCTTGCTCAGGCCTTGGCTCGTCTCGGCAGGTGCACTACCCAGATAAAAACTCAAACAGTTATCATGATCAATAAGTTTATTTTATTTGTTTCACGTATTCTTGTTTATCGCGTGGAAACCATATTTTTTCTGGGACAAAAACTATCCTATGTAAAGAACATAGGATAGTTTTTATCCTAGAATATCGCTAGGCTAGCAACACCGTTACCAACGAAATCTAAAAGTCTGCGGCTGGCAGCGTACACGATGAAGTTGTCCAATTAAATTGTGACACTACGCAGTTTAGTTTGTACGATAGTCGGCCAACTTGAAATATGTGCGGTGGCCTTCTATTCTGTGGTATCGTGGCGTGTCGTTATCGTCGCAGTGTGAAAACGCCCAACTGCCGAAGATCGTATAATTGTATAATATGGGTGCAGTGTCCAAACTCGTAACCAAAATTATAAAAAATTCAACGCGGGAATCGATCCTACAACTTCTCAGTTACAAACCATGCTAAATCACTGAACTACGTTGGCGTAAGGGCGCTTTTCATGTCATGCATGTCACCCGCGCGCGTCTGTCCCCATGAAAGTTGTCCACATTCTATCATTTCATAGATGTCTTTCCTGTCATGCGGGCAACACGCGCGGCCAGGAGCATGCGGACCAGATCCGCGCGCGGGTGACAACATAACAGGAAAAGCGTCCCTAGAACAAACATCCATGTTGATACACAAAACAATATCGAGTAATAAGAAAGTATTTTTTTCATGGAAAAATAATGACAGAAGTTCATTTAGGGCGGCTCGCAATTACGTGCTGTCACGTACCAACATGTCCGCCAAATGAAGTAATAAAAAGCTCTTGCATTTATTAAAATGAAAAATTATCTGTTCACAGCTCTGAGAGTGATGAAAAGTTTTATGTTACTCTGTGATATTATGGGATGTTTTAGAGTTGGAATTAGATGCGGGGATTCGATATTATAGCATTTTCACAGATTGTCATTGTTAAAAAAATATCGGTTGTCTGTAAAGTCGGTTTACTGACGATAGTTGAATGTGACAACGTCATAGCCTTAAATGGAACGCCTCAGAGCGAGGTAACGCCGCATATTGCGTCATGTTTTTTCGTGCGCGCAGCCGGCCCTATCGAATTATAAAACGTTGTCACGTCAAAACATTGTTATTAATTTATTGTTATTGTTAAAAAAATGTAAAAAGAATATTAATTTTTAAACTTTTAAGAAAAAATGCGATGTATATTGTATAAGTGTCTATCTTTCTTCTGATTACTTTATTCTGTCTGTGTGTGTGTCTGTTTGAGGCATCATAGCATCCAAACGGGTCGACCGATTTTGTTCCAGCTTCTTTTGTTTGAAAGTTGTCATTATTGAGAGTGTTTTTAGCAATAAAAATGTACTTTTTCCTAAAAAAATCACGTTTCCGTAAATCGACTCTCAAAAAAAGGAAAGCAATAATAAAATAATCTCCACTCATAAAAGCCGGAATCGCTTGTCCATACGAAACTCATAACATCGATTAATTACTGCGACTGGTGGATAGCAGTTTTCTCTCCATAAAGTTATATGAGTCGTAAAGCGGCACTAAAATCGGTTAATCTATCTTGGGATGGTCTATTGGAGTATATCTGGGTACTGAGACAACTTGTCATCGATAGAATCAAAGTTAGAAATCTAATGCATGGCATAGAAAGCTCCACGACAATTTGCGACGACCAATTATCGATTTCAAGTTGCCTAAGTACTCTAAAGTCGGCTTATAACGTCAAGCCAGTTACGCAGAGGTAATTATATAATGTTCAAGTGTGTGCGCAGTACACAAGAGCACTATCTCTTTCTCTACTCTCATAACCCCGTGGGATGGAAGACCGACACGACTGGCGAGAGATCAAGCGCAGGACGGACTTTTTACATGCCCATCCGACGCATGGATCATCCTACTGGTCAGACGATCTGGAGATCAGCCTGTGGTGTACTAACAAATTTTTTCCAACGTGGCAATCGAATCCACAACCTTTGAGTCAATAGCCACGCTGTAAACCTCTGGACTATGGAGATGAAAAACAAACAAACAAACAAAATACTATTGATTTAATAGATACGTTATTGATCTACGGACACACTATTAGATACCTTATATACGACAGTTTTAAGAGCAATCCAAAGGATGTTGACCTGGTGACAAATAGCTGCGGTCTCTAATAAGGTGTTCTTATCAGGTCTCATAAACACGGAATAAAAACTTTAGTGAGTAGTAAGAAGAACTTTTTTACATTTACTACACCTATGCTCTATTCAATATTAGTCGTATTGTGTTGATAGAACTTATTCTAGTTGCGACGTATGACGTCGTATCAATTTCTATCATTACCAGTCATACTGTAATAAACGCCTTTATTTTGCTTCCAGTCTTAACTCTAAGGCTATAAAGAAGAATGGTATGTTTGTATCTAAGACTCTGAAAAGTACTAAACCTCAGCGACCCTAGCATGGCCACAGTAGAAATACGAAGGTATAGAAAAACTGTGGAGATAAACTGAAGGTACCGTTCAGATCTTTACCATGGCCATGCTAGGGCTACTGGAAGGACATTTGTTTCGGTTACGACGGAATTTTAATCAGTTCATACAGCGTAAAACTAGTTTTTAAGAAATATTTGAAGTTAGTAATAATTTAAAATCATAACTTCTACGTAATAAGGAAAATCATACTAATAATTTCTCAAATAATGTCCGTTATTTGTGAACAAATAAGGTCTACTTTGTAATTTTACTTTGGTTTTTCTCAACGTTATTTCTTTAAAAGTATAATAAATTAGCAGCTAATATTACGTGGGCTTCCAGTTCCACTGTCTTTGTAATTTGAATCTTCAGTAATCTTAAGTTCTTTTATTTTTAGATTCAAGATGTTATTATATCTTTAATCATAACGTTTATTACACTTATTTATCTGACTACAATTTGGCATAGTATTTGGGAGATGAACTTATAGCATTTTTTTAAAAATAAATGATTTAATGGGAGCTTTCGAAAAACCATCTTGCCCCTTACCATGGGGTAAGATGGGGTAATGAAAATGGGGCAAGATGGGGTAAGCTAATCTAATCACAATAAATACAAATATGAATTTCTTGGGTGTTTTCATAATCCATACCAGCACAACCATTGTGAGCTCAACGTCCACAAAGCTGACAGCCTACCAAACCTTCGAATGATTTCAGAAAACCCAATACCTCGTTTTACCCCAAAGGCTGATTTAGAAAAAAATAATTTCCCAAAAAAATATACATTAATTACTGAACGTTTGTCCAACAATACCACAACAAAGTAAACAACACTGACAACCATATACGAGAAAAGACATAAATTGGGTAGTCATTATTACCTTATAGTAAGGACGTTTTTAACTGCGTAAAATTAGATGGACGAGGCACTCAACGTGATTTTCGTTTATAAACAAAAACGCATGAACTCCCACTCACTGTTTCTGTCGCGCTGACGGTTGATCGAGTATAAGCTTCCTATTGACCTATTGCTTTCTGTTCACAAGAGTCTAGTTTCTTGTATCTTGCGTGACCCCATCTTACCTCGCGTCCCCGTCATGCCCCCCCTTCCCCTACGTTCAAAATGATAACAGGCCAAACTGATGACTTATCAGGTTAGTCAGAACGGATCGGTCGTCATTCCCGTGTATGGGAACCTTTACCTCTACTCGGGGTGTAACAAAACAAACTGACAAGTTTATTTATATATTATTGTGTAGTAGGAAAATTCATGACGTTAATGCGTATCTCATACAAACATGGAAATCAAAAGTAAATCTTTCAACACTTATACATTTTACAATGATCTTAATACAAGGGACACATGTAATATCAGTGTATTATTTTTAGCCCAATTTCATCTGATGTATTTTTTTTAAACTCCCCACATACACACCCTAAAGTTTTATTACTTTGTTTTGCTATACCATGTATATGTCGCAGTCATCTGGTTTAATCTGCGATTCGATTGAATGACTAGCGCATCTATTGAATGACAAAATTCAATTGAATGACTAAAGGACAACTCTTCAAGACGTTGTCTGTGATGTTTAACGTTTTGACTAAAAGTCATTATAGTGAAGTCGTTACATGGAATGCTATAATTTTAAGTAGCCGTTGACGGGGTAGTAATAGGTAAATCCACGCTGTCATATTATTTTACTAGCTGTTGCCCGCGACTTCGTCTGCGTTAACATAGTATAATAACAAAGATGGATAGCTTTCCTCTTTTTGTGGTTCCTTATACAAAGGGTAAAAACGGGACCCTATTTAAGCAAACGTCAAACGCAAACGTCAAAAAACTTTCATGTTTCTAACTCAAGAAATGATGGACTTTCATTGAATCTTTCTACCCCAATTTCACCCCCGGGGGGATAGAATTACCAGAAACGCTTAAATACGTATCCATTCATTTTAAATCAGTAGCACAAAAATAAAGTTTCATGTTTCTAACTCAAGAAATGACGGACTTTCATTCAAACTTTCAACCCCAATTTCACCCCCTTGGGGGTAGAATTTCCAAAAACGCTTAAATACCTATCCATTCATTTTTGATCAGCAGTCCAAAAATATACTTTTATGTTCCTAACTTGAGAAATGAAGGACTTTCATTTAATCTTTCAACCCCTATTTCACCCCCTTGGAGGTAGAATTTCCAGAAACGCTTAAGCACGTATTCAATCATTTTTAATCAGTAGCCCAAACATAAAATTTCAAGTTTCTAACTTAAGAAATAACGGAATTTCATTCAAACTTTCAACCCCAATTTACCCCCAAGCGTTACGCCTAAATACGTATCCATTCATTTTTAATTAAAAACCCAAAAATAAAGTTTCATGTTTCTAACTCAAGAAATGACGGACTTTAATTCAAACTTTCAACCCCGATTTCACCCCCTTGGGGGTAGAATTTCTAAAAACGCTTAAATAACTATCCATTAATTTTTAATCAACAGTCCAAAAATAAACTTTCATGTTCCTAACTTAAGAAATGACGGACTTTCATTTAATCTTTCAACCCCTATTTCACCCCCTTGGGGGTAGAATTTCCAAAAACGCTTAAGCACGTATCCAATCATTTTTAATCAGTAGCCCAAACGTAAAATTTCAAGTTTCTAACTTAAGAAATAACGGAATTTCATTCAAACTTTCAACCCCAATTTCACCCCCTTGGGGGTAGAATTTCCAAAAACGCTTAAATACGTATCCATTCATTTTTAATCAGTAACCCAAAAATAAAGTTTCATGTTTCTAACTCAAGAAATGACGGACTTTCATTCAAACTTTCAACCCTGATTTCACCCCCTTGGGGGTAGAATTTCCAAAAACGCTTAAATACGTGTCCATTCATTTTTAATCAGTAACCCAAAAATAAAGTTTCATGTTTCTAACTCAAGAATTGACGGACTTTCATTGAAACTTTCAACCCCTATTTCACCCCCTTCGGGGTAAAATTTTCGAAATTTCTTCCTTAGTGGGTGTCTACTTAATAAAACAACCCTACTCACCAAATTTCGTGGCTGTAACTTTAACAGTTTTTGCTCAGCGATGATGAATCAGTCAGTCAGTCAGTCAGTCAGTCAGTCAGTCAGTCAGTCAGGACATGTAATTTTATAAGTATAGATTACAAGAAAATCTCTTTAAAGCAAATTTAATCGACAAAATATCAACACAGTGCTATCAGCTGTGCGATCTATTTGACGCCATATTTGTTTTAGTGACTAGTAGCGCCGCAGTGGGAAAAAAGTTAAATACGTTCAATTACATGACTGATTTCATGTCCGCTATCTTCAAAGAGCTATGTTAGAAATCGCTAACTAGTTGGACGTTGAGATAAGATCGTTCAGTCGACGGTCGGCCGAGTCATTCAATTGAATGCTGTCATTCAATGAATACGCTAGTCATTCAATCGAATCGCAGATTGAACCAGATAATTGCGACATATATAAATCAAAGAAAGCGTCATACTTATGAACAAAATATAAACTATACCATTATAATATTATAACATTGTTATTTCTCTTTGTTTCAGGTACAAAATATTCTCTCAAACATTCTAACTTCCACGTTCCAAGAATTGGTAAGTGAAGTTTAAAACAAGAGTTAAGTATGTTTTAAAATAGCTGTTGATTTTCTGCGAACCATAATATTATTATTTCTCTGTAGATTATGCAGTTATTTTTCAAACGGCATCAATATTATGATGTTAGTAAATTACTGCGTAGGGTTAACCCGGTGAACTTATAACACTCTTCTTAACATTTTGAGACTAAATTAAGCCAAATCGGTTCAGCCGTTCTCGAGTTTCAGGGAGACTAACAAAATATAAAAAAATGTATTCATCAGATCAATGTTTTTTTTTTTATTCTATAAATCTTTTTAGTTATTTTTATTTGATTTATAGTAAAAAAATGGGAGTGCCTCCGCTGCCGGCGCCGGTTGCCAAAATGGCTGCCGGCGCCGTTTTGCGAAGTTTGCCGAAGTCACGCGACGCTTGCTGAATAGGCTGCCCGCGCATATTCGCAAACATCGCTAATACAGAATAATGATCAAAAACATCAGTCTTGAGCTAAAGGACTATGAAAAGTACAAAATATAATAAGGTCATAAATTAAGGATGTATATTTTAATGGTGGTGATGATGTTGTTGATAAATGTGATCTGCATAGTAGCTAGGGTTGCCAACATTTCTCCGGTGAAATATAGTATTTTTCAAAATAAACTATAAAAATATAGTACACTTCCAAAAAATATAGTATTTTATGGAAAAATTAAAAAATGTTCAATGAAATATTTAAGTACATATTACATATTTGTTTATATAAAAACTATATTTTTTGCACTTCTTGCATTTTTTAACAATGTTTTGCCTAACATAAAAGTGTCGTAACTCATAATATGATGCTTTTAAATTACATTCTATTTTTAGATCCCTCGATCGCGGATTGTTGGAAATCTACTGTAATCGCGGTCGCATGCGACCGCTTGGGGCTTGAGGGATTAATGTATTTATTAAAAGCTATTTTTATTATTAATGAGATACTACTTCTGTTTCTCTCTTCCCGCCATTTCAAATTCATAACCGAAAATACCCTTTCTGTGAATGCCGAAGTGGCGGGAATAGAGAGCAGGAATGAGATAATTTTAGTGTTGAAAATATAGTATTTTTGCGTACTATATAATAGTTCAACAGTATATAGTACGCAGGCTCGAAATATAGTACAATACTATATATTATAGTACGGTTGGCAACCCTAATAGTAGCATAATATAACCTTTGCTTAACAACGCTGAAACTCTCTAACATGTATAAGGATTAAGGAGTCTAAAGTTCTGTTCAGTACCTTGGGAAGTATACCACGGGGCTTATAACTGTGGTGCAAAATCTTACTTTTTGGTAGCTGAAAAAAGGTAGCTAAGGTAAAGCTAAGGTAGGTGCATCACAAGAAACTAAAATAATAAATATCCATAGCCGAACATAATATAACCTTCACCTTTGGAAGTCGGTTAAGAAGTCGATTATTTGAGATTATAATTAAGTATTTCTTTTTAAAATTAGTTTATCGGCACTGGAACCTAGTGTTTTACGCATTATCACCGCTTCCCATTTTGAGTGCCAGCGCCGGCAGCCGTTGTTTTGAATCTCGGCTGCCGGCAGTATACACCGCCGGTTCCCATTACTGATATTTTTGGGAGCCGGCGTCGGCAGCGGAGGCACTCCCTAAAAAAATATACCAATACCAATATTTTTATGAATAGATATTTCAACAAAAATATCATGGATTCAATCATATTCCATATACCCCGACTGAACCCTGTGGATCATAATATTGGGCTGCCAAAAACCCAGTTAAAAGGCTTTCTATGTCAAGCCTCTCAACAATAGCCGAGAGACCCATATTAACATAAACGAAATACAATTATATGAAAAAACGCCACCGCAAAATTTGCAATTGTGTTCACGACTGCCCGTTATTGGTTCCGGAATGTGTGTTTATTTTTATATTTCTTTGTGTTTGCCATCATCATCAGTTTCAGGCTTTTGTCGTATTATATTTCGTCATGTATATGTCGCAGTTGTCTGGTTGAATATGTATTGAATGTTAAGCGAATTCATTGAATGAAACCATTAAATTTACAGTTAAAGACTTGACGAAATGGTTTTTTTTCATTAAAGTAATATATGGTTTGATTCGATGAATTCGCTAGTCAATCAATTAAACAGAAGATTCAACCAAATGACTGCGACATGTAAATGTCAAACAGACACTGAGTGACCAAAAATGTGGTCAAATTAAGAATTCCACGGGGTGTTTTGCTATCTTGGGTTTCGAACTTGAAGGGTTCAAAAGAGGCTACAATCAATTACATACCAATAATATAAATGGGAAAGTGTTTTTGTCTGTTACCTCTTCATGCCCAAACTGCAGAACCGATTTTGCTTTGCTATGTCCATCTTTCACCAAGTCATTAATTCAGCAACATCAAGGATATCTCTAGAATTACGAGTACTCGACACTTTGCTCAAAGGCTTCAAAGTTTGCTTGGCTCGGGGCATTCCTTATTCTCATACATGCTACACTAAGCCAGATGTTCAAGTAATGTTTCACATAGTTAAATCAGTCGTCAAACTTTGTTTTTGTTCTCACGTTGCCACACTTTGGATGATTGAACGCAAACAAAATTGTCAAGAACTTTTACCTAAGTATAATATTATTATTTATAAGTTTCTGCTAGGTCTACGAATAATAAAAACTAAATAAATTTGAGTTGACGGCTGCATCGTAAATATTTAATATGAGCATAATGCTGCACCAACGTTGTGACATATTTTTAGATATCACGAGAGAAATAACTGCTTCACATCCAAGATCCCATGGCCACATGTCATTGCATCAAAATGTCCCAGCAGGCTTTTAGGCACTATACAAATCACCCACTCCTTTTTGTCTCTATTTTTACAGAGCCATTCATATCATGTTATGTTTTCTTTTTAAAGTAATGCGCATAGTCTTACTTCTTTTTAACCGACTTCCAAAAAGGAGAAGGTTACTCAATTCGACCGTATATATGTTCTTTTTTTATGTTTGTTCGCGGATAACTCCGACGTTTGTGGACCGATTTTCAAAATTCTTTTGTTGTTGTATAAGATAAAGTTATCATTTGGTACCATAGTCACCAAAGTGGTGATCTGATGATGCGATCCATGAGTAATCGAGGGGACTCCTTGAAATTTATATGGAAACATCTTATGATTTTAACTCTTTCTGAAGGATTTTGAGCATATGCTTCCAAAAAGTAACATTTTGCACCAGTGTATACCCTGGTTCCGAAGGTGCTGTACAGAACTCTTGAATCCTTATAGATACAAGTTCGGGGGTTTCGGCGTTGTTTTAAAAACGGGAAGCATATACTTCTATGCAAATTACATTCATCTGCGCCCCCCCCCCCCCCTCCTGAATATTTTGCTTAAAACAAAACGGTGTCGCGGCGTTAAATTTCTCCATTTTTAAGAACAAAGTTAACAATTAAACCAAACATACGGATTTCGTGTGTCATATGATTTGGGGGGGCTGCACCCCCCCCAAAATCACCCCCCCCCCCCTGAATATTTTGCTTAAAACAAAACGGTGTCGCGGCGTTATATTTCTCCATTTTTAAGAACAAAGTTAACAATTAAATTAAACATCAGCCCCCTCCCCCCTCATGATAATGTAGCTTATAAGTTATAACAAAATGGTGCCGTGGCGTTTGTATTGCGTCTTATTTATCCTTTTTAGGAACAAACTAAGTCATACATATAATAAAATCGTAGGAAAGTCTATTCTGTACATTGAATATTTTTGAAAAATAATACTTGGGACGTGATGAAGTCATCTAACGCGGATGAAGTCGCGGGCAACAGCTAGTATAAAATACAATCCAAAAGTGACTACGTATATGCTTAATAGAGAAAGCTAAAAAGAGAAAAATAATTATTTTTAAACAAAAAATTTAAACCGACTTCCATAGTAAACTGCCTCTAAAAAGTATGAAATAATAATTCTTATTCTATTTAAGTGCCCTTTACAGGATTGGCCTAAGCCTCAAATACATATATCTTTACTCAATCTTTATAATTTTGAAGTCGGTACCAGCTGACGTAAGTTATAGCTATGTCAAGAATCGCAAAAATTTTAGTAGCTGGTACCAACTTCAAAATTATTAGTGTCCGACCGAAGCTTCGGCTTCGGCTTCGGCTGCCTTCGACCAAAAAAACCACCTTCGGCGAAACCTTCGGCTTCGGCCTAAAACCCGGCCGAAGCCGAAGCTTTGCCGAAGGTCCGAGCAACCGTCGAAATTGAACGAACTGTAAACTGTTACGAAAGACTGAGTGAGTCGTGAGAGAGCGACGGACCGCTGGGAGTCACTGTCAAATTTGTCAAGTTGTCAAATGTGTTTTTTGTATTAAAAAACACATTTGACAACTTGACGCAACTCGATGCTCCGTCACTGACGCGTAGGTTTGTGCTAAGCATAACTTCTTAATAAATCATTTAATTATTTATTAAGAAGTTAGTGTTTGTTTATTTTATTTATTAGTCTAGTTTCGGTCTAGTCGAGTAAAACACAGACTGATTGATAGGGTCTAATTATTGTTATTTGTGAACTAATAAAGAAATTATTATTTTTTTACAATAGTTCAGTCAATAAAGTAGTTGTAGACTGCGTGAGGGGGAACCTAAGAGATCTCTGCTGGAACTTATTCAGGGTGCTTAGGGATAAAACATACTAAAAGTCCTGAAGTCTAGGAGGTGAGCCGGAGTGAGGGGAGAGTGCCAAAAGTCTCAATTTTTGGTTTTTGGCTAATAACTTAAAAAACGATGCGTTGTAGCAAAAAGCATTCTACGATGAAAAAAAAAACTTATTAAATTCTCTATAATTTTGATTCTATACACTTTTTCCGAATTCTCATCTGTTTTCGAACTACACATTTGAGTAATTCCTTAAACTTAATTAATTATTTGTAGTCCACAAATTATTAAGTAATAAATAAATCACGAAATCACAAACTTTTACTACCATCTCTAAATCAACTTCTCTATGAGACAGTCAATATAGAGGTAAACATTCAATATTGAAGTTTAAAAAAGATAAATCCGATTTCAAAATCATACGTACTTGAGAATTAAAGCTCCGTATCTCCAAAACTACTGAACCGATTTTGTTGAAAATTACACTATTCCCTGAGTTCAACAGAACCTAGTACAACAAAAAAAGAATTACTGAAATCGGAATGGTACTTCCAGAGATATGCGAACACATACATAAAAACATACATACACTTGTAATTTGGCACATTCGTTCAGACGCTGATACAGATTACAGACTAACATATTATACGAAAATTGTGCAGTTCTGGAAATATTACATACATACGCGTCGAATCGATAACCTCCTTTTTTTGAAGTCGGTTAAAAATTAATTACTGAGAGTCGAGCGATTAAGATTATAAACCTTCGGCTTCGGCTTCGGCCGAAGGTTGTGGCGATTGCCGATTAATCGACTTCGGCTTCGGCTTCGGCCAAAAATAGACCTTCGGTCGGACACTAAAAATTATAAAGATTGAGTAAAGAGTAGTTGAGGCTTAGGCCAATCCTATAAAGGGCACTTAAATAGAATAAGAATTATTATTTCATACTTTTTAGAGGCAGTTTACTATGGAAGTCGGTTTAAATTTTTTGTTTAAAAATAATTATTAGTATACTATAAGTAGCCACAAAATTCAGATTTGTGATATAATTTGTTATTCAAGTGTTTTTTCAACTTTTATAAAATTTTAAATTAAAATAGCTTTTAAAATTAAAGAAAGATTAAAAAAATACAACAAGGCATTCAAATCACATTTGAAAATATTTGTATAAAGTGTTTCAAGTGCAAAAAGTAAAAATAAAAAACATTTGCAAAGAAACTACACATAAAATGTTATTTCTACATAAACTAATAAACAATCCAAATAGATTACAGCGACATCTGTCTAAATAGAAGGAATAATTTAATAATCCACAAGGAAAAGCTGGGAAGTGTTTTCCCTATTATATTAGACGATCATTTAATTAGAGGATACGCCTGTACAAATATTATTACATCTTTCCCCGAGTAATCGTGTTTTGTAAATGATTTTCTTGTAATATACGAATAAGCGTGATTTTGTGTTGTCCTTATAATTTAAACGAGAGCGTATAAAAGCTGCATTCGTAGATTTTAACCCTCCTTTGTTAAGGAAAATCGAGTGCCTTGGGCGTTTGAATGGTAATTTACGCAAGATTATTTTAATTTTTCAACAAAATATTTGTAAATAAGTAAAAGTAAAGTTTGTAAATTAAATTTATGTTTGTCGGATCTATTGTAAGGCGCTAACAAAACTAGCCGCCTACGTGCGTGATCAAATCTATGAATACGGCTCTCTCTAAAAACATCTAAAGTAAGTTTAGTGATAAGCGATTGACCCAGTTTTTATGTAGGTATTGTTAACCGAGCTAAGGTTCTTTGCCTAGTAAGTAGCATTTCTTTTAGACCACTCGGCAAACTACTACTTGGCGAATGTAAAATATATCTATCAGTAACGAAAAATAACTGCCAGCATGTAACCGTCTCATCATACCATCTGCCAATAACGACCCGTCTGTTTATTATCCATACTAATATTATAAATACGTAAGTGTGTCTGTCTGTCTGTTACCTCCTCACGCCCAAACTGCTGAACTGATTTTGCTGGGTATGGATATACTTTGAGTCCCGAGAAAGGACATAGATTTTTATCCCGAAAAAATGTATGGTACCCGCGTGATAAACGAATTTTGGCGCAACGGAGAACTGCGGGCGTCATTTACATTATAACTAATGAACCAATAGCTATCCAGGCGCATCCGTCCTGCTCACTCCTGGCTCTTCTAAAAATTATATTTTTATTGAGCGATTTTAAAGTTTAAACGCGACCTACAACTACTATTTATGTATCAGAAGGCAATTACTACCAAAATAGAATATCCAGATATTACGAGTATTATCGATAAAATCCATCTGCCGTAAGCAAAAACTAGTTATAAGATAATTCTCTACGGACATTTATTTTTCATTGGCGGTGAAATGGCTCGAAAGGCGTGCGTGGTCGAAACCTGACCATTACCCTGATATATGGCGGCCATCTTGGAATCATTTGCACCTTTTTCGGCATTATCGTATTCATTTAAGACTATTTCACGGTTTTACCTGGTTTGATTTAGTAACGTAACTTGTCAATATACCTTTTCGATATTTTATTGGCTTGTGGTAAGGTGAGGTAAAATTGAAAAAAGATGTGCCATGCATTTTTAGCTAGATTCCGAAATAAAACCAAGTATTCTAAACACTGATCAAGACGTCATGTATCCGACGCTACATTGAACTGGTGTGACACTGGTAAGACAAGTGTGACGTATTTTAATGACGTCCCAATTCCTACCGAAGCACTGGCGTATATTTCAGAACGAATTAAGACGTCGATTCTACTACTTTATGAGCATGAGCTACTACTACTACTACGTCATGAGCACAGGCCAATATACTGGGCTAAGTTTCGGAACGTACCCTTAAAAATAAAACCATTCAAATTTAGAACAGGCAGTCTCTTATATTATAGAATGTGTACTCGTATCTTCTTATGTTGTAGATACAATGACTCCTTTGAAAATGCATCACGTCACGTTGCAATGTACACTGGTCATGATAATATCATTTAAAACGAAAAAATAAAACATAGCTTAGCGTGGCGAAAAAAATAATAACAAGCGTTAATTAAATTTATTTTTATATTTCCCAGCGCACTTAAATAATCTCAATGCAGCCATTCTGTTTTAATATCACTTAAGTGTTCTCTAATTATGAAACTAGGGAGTACTTTCATACATTATCATAGCAATATTAATATGCATAATGTGAATTAACTTCTGAAATGTATGCGGCGGAATCATAATTTTATAATTAAAGTGTAATATAATATCAACTAGTTTATTGTTAAAAAGATTGAATTTAAATTTTATGACGCATCGAAATGAATATTTGCAGCAACGTGATATGAGTATTAGCTGATTTAAGTGCCACGCTGACCGCTAACCGTGCATTGACCCTTCAAAAAATAATATAAAATACTAACTGTCCCGGCAAACGTTTCTTTGCCATATAAAGTAGGTATTTCGCTCGTATTATTTTATTAAAGTGACTAAATAAGTATGTCACCATGGCAACGTCGATCGCTATCCCGTCGCACAAACAATAGTCGTCGTCAGTCTCGAGTTGTAATAATTTACTATTATATTTTTTATTATTATTATAATTTACTATTATATTTTATTTATAAGATAATAAATAACTTCCGCACCGCACCGGTTTCGGTAACGGTGACCGGTTTCATTGAAACTGGGCCAGATACGCAGGAGTAATTTTATAGTGCCTAAGTGTATGCGCAGTACACAAGAGCACTCCCTCTTGCTTTACTCTCTTAATCCAGTAATTGGGCTTTGGCCCACCACACATTCCCACCGCTGTATCTCCTATGTCGCCAGGATCGACAGCGGTATCCAACCACGAAAACCCTTTGATATTATGATCTCAGGGAGCCTGAGGGACATGCTAAAGCTATCTTGGGATCCGCAACGATATTAATCAGAAGAAAATAGGAGGTGTAAGAAGAATTAATCATAATCCAGTTGCAGCAGGACTGGCGAGAGATCATGCCCATCTGGCGAATGAATCATCTTACTGTGAGACAATCAGGATCAGCCTGCATTTACCAAACTTTGAAATAACATGATTGCATTTCTTTAAATAACAAAATATGTTATAGGACACCTCTTACAACTCATTCTCGTAGGCCTCACCAGATATTCTTTTCTGCAGTTTGTCGCACCAATATTGGTAAGCGCTCACCATTTTATAGACTAGTTGATACATTTAATAAAAACTTTGTCTCCGTAGACATCTTTAACGATAAGGTATTGAAATATAAAAAAGAGATCCTTAAACTTTTGCCAAAATATACCCAAGACTCCGACTATATTTCCTGAGTTTCGATGGCAACATTTAAATTTAAATTTAATAATTTTATTTTCTTTCTTTTATCTAAAATTATGTAATGATTGAATATTTACATTATACCTACCGTTGATTATTGTTGCTATTAGTAATGTTTTATTGTTCTTTTGTACCAAGCTAAAGTACCTATCTAATATTTTGTAAAAATATCTTGTTCAATTATAATTAAGATACTTTCTACCTAGTATTCATACAATAATCTGTACATTTGCTTTTCACTGAATGTATTGTTTCATTGTTAAATATAGTAATATGTAGTTAACGTAGTTGGTACCATAGTTATTAAGATTAATCTGTTTGTAACTCTTTTTGGTAATATATACTTTGGTTACTGTTTGTTGACTCAAATAAACTAAAAAAAAAATAAAAAAAAAAAAAAAAAAAACATGTTTCCGACGTGGGAATCGAAAACCTCCGAGTCAAGAGACACGCTCTAAACCACGAAGGCGTTGACCCTTATATCTAATAATACAAACAATTTGTTTAATTAAATGAAATGCAAATAACGAAACGTTGCAGTTAAGTGGGAGTGACTAATCGCGCTAACGGACAATTTGGACACAGAATTCATTTCAAGAATATCTCTGACGGTATTCGCCTTGAAGAATTCACAACATTGCTAATTTGCGAGTTGCCTGGTCTTTCTTGAATTTTTAACGTCGATCCCGCGAGTTTCTCGGAATTGTTGAAGGGTCTCACAATTACACATTTTTGTGCACACCTTTTACATTTAACTGTATACAGTTTGTAGCAGATTTATCTTAATTAAACGCTTTTTGTGATTGTCTGACATTAGTTCTCTGCAAGGCTTATATGCGGCGGCGTGAACGCGCGGTTTGGTGGCTATAGCGCGAGATCACAAGTAAATAGCTTTGTCCACACTGTGCCTTTTTTGTTCATCAAGGGCATGCGTCATAGCGCAGTCAACAGCGTACGTGTCATGACATTTAGTATGTTATATCCGGGAAGCTTAAAACTCAGTTAAATCTTAATCGTTTCAGTGGTTTAAAGGTAACAGAAAGACTGGAATACTTTGGAATTAAAATTAATGGTCTCGCTATATAATATAATACTATGAAAATTTTATATTATGGCAGGCATTATGGAAAGTAACTGTTTTAATATTATATTCAAAGACATCAAATGTCAAAGTATGATCTATAGAAGAGACTTAAACAAACTTTACTCACAAGAAACTCGGCATCTCAATTGTAAACTCAAATTGAAATTGAGTATAAAATTACATTTAGTTAAATTTCATTCTATTCCATCATGGAAGTCACTTTGACTAATTTTATAATTAATTAATTTAGAGCAACCTTACTTTTGCAAAGCACATAATTAGCTAAGAGGAAAAAGTTAAATACACCTATTTAGAAGCGAATTTTAATTAAATAATAATTAAATAATAATTAAATTATGTAATATCATTTTATCTTTAAATCTAATAATATCATAACATCTATGGACGCTTCACACCACGTCAGTCTGGCCCCGTGCTAAGTATCTAATAGACTTGTGTTACGGGTACCAGACAACGGAAATATTATATTTAATACTTTTATTGTATACGTCTGACGTCATGTATTTAAGATTTTCAGTTTAATATGATACACTTTAATACACATCCATGACCCGTTATTATTGAAAACCTTTTCCGTCGGCGCGAATCGAATTCGATTCCCGCGATACATAAACGGCGCGGCGCAACCAAGGTGTAGTGTAGGCAAATTCTCAACTATCACATCTCATTCTATCACATCACATTCTATTACATTCTATCTACATCTATCACATTCTATGCTATCACATATCACATTCTATCACACACACTCACACACACACACACATTCTATAACATTCTATCACATCACATTGTGCTCTGCGGAGCCCTAGGGCTCTGCAAAGGCCTTGTAGGGGCTCCGCGAAAAATACTGTTTTTAGAAATCTTATCAGACATAATATCAGCAAGGTGATAATAATATTATAAATATTGATTTAAAGAATGTCACTTCTTAAAAGGGTTCCGCCACCAAAATAATTCGAGAACCACTGATCTACATAGTAGAGAACTGAAGTGATCATTTTCAAGTTAGTGGTTAAAAATGGAGTAGTAGAAATGCTCGCTTCCTGGGATTAGTGGTTAGTGGTTAAAATCCATTACGGCCAAACCGCAGTAGACGCTAACATTGCTTACTATGCCATTACGAAATTAATATACTGCGTAAGCACAAATATATAAAGGGTTTCGTAAATTCAATATATTTTCTTACAAAAACATTCCCATTTGGCAGAAATTTGCGAAAGTGTGTATGTTTCTCTGTCTGTTACCTCTTCACACCCGAACCGCGATGAACCGATTTTTCTGAAATTTGGAAAGAAGATTGTTTTGTTGAGTTGCCGGCATCATGTAGTGTTATTATACAGGATGCAATTATTTAAACCTTCCTGCCAAATTGTGATATAATGATCCTTGTTTAAAATAAAAAATACACATGTATTTTTTCTTTTCTAATTACTCAGTACTAAAATGTTGAGAAATAGCTTCCGAAAGTTATCCTAAAAACACTACAATTAATGGACACGACGCGTCGCCCGCTCGTAACGTGCCCCCGCGCGCGCGCCTCATCCCGCGTCCCTCTCATTCCCCCGCGCCGCGAGTGACCGTTTTGCAACGATTTTAAATGGGATAAAATATGTCATTAAAGAAAATAACACCCAATTTTTTTTGGTTAAATGGACCTCCTAATGATGTCTGTCTGTTACTTCTTCACGCCCAAACTGCTTAACCAATTTTGCTTAAATTTGGCATGGAGATACTTCCAGTCCCGGGAAAGGACATAGGATACTTTTTGTTCTGAAAAAGCGTACGGTCCCCGTGCGATAAACGAGTTTTGGCGCAACGGTGGTGGGCTTCATCTAGTTTACAATAAAATGTCAAAAATTGATGTTTTCACCGTCAATGCACATGCCAACATCCAATCTTGGGCGATCGCCAACGGCTTAAACTTTCAGTGATTCGCATAAACAAAATCAATAGAACTCTGGTATAAATGATAACTCAATCCCAAGAACTTCTCGCATAAATTCTGACAGACGCCACAGAACTAATTCAGTAACTTTTCATAATATATGTAACGTTTAAGATGATACATGGTGGCTGTAATTTCACAAACCGACGAACTTACTTTGTTTCACACGATTCATGATGCTATATTAACTTGAATTTACTTATGCTATGATACAATTCTTATTAAATGTTGTAATATCGTTATAAGTTGGTACTGCAATGAGCCATCCATACTAATATTATAAATGCGAAAGTGTGTCTGTCTGTCTGTCTGTATGTCTGTCTGTATGTCAACAGACAAATAAGTAACAACTTATTCTCGCCCAAACCGTTTAACCGATTTTGCTGAAATTTTGCATGGAGGTACTTTGAGTCCCGGGAAAGGACATAGGATACTTTTTATCCCGGAAAATGTACGGTTCTCGCGCGATAACCGAATTTTGATGCAGCGGAGTTGCGGGCGTCATCTAGTTCAATATATTTGTCTGTCTGTGCGTGGCATCGTATCATCCAAACGGGTCAACCAATTTTGAATTAGTTTTTTTTTTGTTAAAAGCCGACATGATCTTAGCAGCCATTCATCATCGCCTATTCAGTGCCAGAAAATTTGGGCAAAGCAACTTCATAAAGATCGTTACAAACTGTCAGTGATTTGATCGACTTTGTAATTTGCATTCTGATTTCTGACATCGATTAAAGTTTTGTATCGATGTTTGCTTTAAAATTGTATTTTTTGACTTTTTATACAAAACAAGATGTCCCGGTAAACTTCGTGCCACTTTTCTCGTAATATAAACGTTCCCTAGATTTCCACGAATATTTTAAGTCTAAAATCAGCAAGATCGGTTCAGGTGTTCTCGAGTTTTAGCTAGAAAAACGAAATTGAGATATTATTTTTATTTATATTTTGTGAATTGACTCGTCGTTTGAATTCTAGTACAAATTCAACGACCACTCAGCTTTATCTGTATTTGATGTGGGCACGATACAGATCCCTGATGTACCCGGATGAGTTAACTTTCTTTGACGTATCCTTCAACATCCCGACTTCCATTAGCCCCTTCGAAATGCTACGTGTTGAAGTAAAGGAAACTGTTTATCGCCGATGTGAAACATCAATACCTTACAAATAAGTGGTACTGTTGGCTGTACGAAAAAAAAGTGTTTTAATATTTTTGTAGAGGATTATATGATCCACAACTTTGTTATACCCATTTTTATGATATTAAAAGTTACCATTTTAAAAAACCGGAAAATCTCATTTGCGTACATTTGACTTTGAATAAAATTTAAGCACAAGGAGGATCGCCAGGGACTTTTGAGGTTTTATTTATAATAGACGACTAGCTTTAGACAAATTATTCTTAGGACGAAAGATCGTTCGATTGCGTCAGCTTTTAAAGAAAACAAACTGGATCAAAATTGCTTTTTCTGTTCGGGAACTACTACGACAACAAACAACAGATACGTCAAACTTATACTCTAGTTAACAAGTGCCATTTTCGTCAAAACCTGATCGCATGTACCGAAAATTATGATTTTGGTCTCATTCGATTCGGAATACCATCTCGAACATTCTATTAAAATTCCAAGAGGGGCTGAAAAAAATGCAAAAGTTATAAACAATTAAGTAAACATAAAAAGAAGGGTTTGGTTTTTTTTTTAATATTTAGAAAACTATTTGAGATAATCAAAATTTGAAAATAGATCCAAAGAGCAAGAAATTCCCTAAAAAAAATCCTAGATCTTGGAACCTTATCAATAATCCTTATAGCTTTAATTGAGCGGCGAAAGTAACGGTAAAAACGCGTGATTCGGGTTTCGCGTGACTTGCCGCAATCTGCTACGTGAACTAAAAAAATATTTTAAGTGGTTAAATGTTAATATTAAGGAATAAAAAAAATTGGATACTAAGTAGACATATCAATAAACAATAATCCATTAACAAAAATAAATTATTACAATTTGTTTAATAATTGTTATGCTTTTGTTAAAAAAAATTATTATCTCAAATAGTTTCGAAATATTAAAAAAAAAACCAAACCCTTCTTTTTATGTTTACTTAATTGTTTATAACTTTTGCATTTTATTTCAGCCCCTCTTGGAATTTTGATAGAATGTTCTAGATGCTATTCCGAATCGAATGAGACCAAAATCATAATTTTCGGTGAATGAGATCAGGTTTTGAGGAAAATGGCACTTGTTAATCAGACTATTATAGCGCCATTACATTTTCATCGGCTGTTGAATGTTAAAAGTGTGTTTGTATGTTTCTGGTTGACTTTCCGTCTTTCGCCATAAGACGAACGCCTATCCGCCACAGAAACCTCAGGGACGTTGAGTTGAGTAGATCCCATTCGTGCTAAACGTCCCTAAATGACTGAAAATTGAAGTGTAATTCACAGCTGAATTTCTATGAAAATGCAACTCCATTTCTAAGAATATCACACAATGCAAAGCAGAGCGCTTAACGCAACTAAGTTCCTGTTTGCAACGGTACCATTTCAGGCCGTTTTCACTCGGTAACTCAACTTTCGTACATTTTAAATGATATAGAGTTTGAAGAGGTAACTGTATATCATTTAAAATGTACGAAAGTACGGTAAAGTACGAAAAGAAAAGTACGGTAACCTAATTTTAACTCCCCTGTTTGAAGAATAATTTGGAAATGATGCTGCATATATTAGTTATGTAATGAAAGTTGTTGGCGTGTGTTTTGCGCGTTTGTATGCGTTATAATGGCAGAAATATATTTTTACCCCGTGAGTGATTAAAAAAACACTGAGTACAGACGGTATAGTTGCGCAATGCTTAACTAACCTCGTATGCCAACTTTTCAAACGTATCGGACAAGAGCAAAACTTCACGTATAAGTGTAACGTCTTTAGGCACAGATTACTGTGCTAATCTTATTTACACATTTTACATAATAATATTATTATTATGTCTCTCATTATTCATAATAATAAAAATCATTATTTAAAATTCGACTAGCATAAACATTGGTGGAGATTTTCCTTATTTCGTTAATGCAAGGCACATTGACGTTGACGTTAAAGATTAAATTAAAAAATTAACGAAATAAAAATTTCACGGCTTCTTTCCAAACGGACGTAGCTTTACGCACATTATCCGAGCTGTTGATCAGCAATTTGGTTGACTGGAAATGCCGTCACATCCTAAGCTATTATATTATTTTGTTCCTAAGGGCCAGGCCACAACGCTGCGTTGCGGCGTCGCATCGTATAAATCTACGACGCCGCAGAATGCATCGTGAAAAATTCCAATGTAAAGAGTGCTATGCTATATTATTATGAAATTTTTGCGTTGCGACATTGCATCTCATTTATGTGCGATGATGTTTTTGCGATACGACGTCGCAACGAAGAGTTGTGGCCTGGCCCTAAGATCATGCTCATAGTTTGTGACAATATTATTACCATAAGCAAATTATATTCAATACACGTTATGAGGGCATTAACACCGGGGCAGTCCCAAGCTGTGTATACTAATGCGGAATCCCGTAGACAATAAATCGATTTCCCGAATAATCTGATCCCAAATTGCTTGTCGTATTACGGGACAATATCTGTGATTGCTCGAAGGACCATTCATACTAACAATGCGAAAGTGTGTCTGTCTGTTACCTCTTTACGCATAAACCGCTGAACCGATTTAGCTGAAATTTTGTATGGAGATACTTTAGGTACCGGTAAAGGACTTAAGATACATTTTATCCCGGAGGAATGTACGGTACTCAATAAAATAATTTTGGCGCAACAGAGTTGCGGACGACCTCTAGTTAGTTAGTCTATTATAATAATTTTGAGTAAGCGACCTTCGCATAATAAAATATTATCTATGGACGATTCACACCACGTCAGTCCAACCCCGTGCTAAGTACCCAAAGCTGCGACAAATCAGTGGAAAAAACAGTGAAAATGGTGTAAAATATATTATGAAAAAAATTATCTATGTTAGATTATAATTATACATAATATATACTGTCGCAGATG
The DNA here is from genome assembly GCA_963422495.1 of Polyommatus iphigenia. Taxonomy (NCBI): domain Eukaryota; kingdom Metazoa; phylum Arthropoda; class Insecta; order Lepidoptera; family Lycaenidae; genus Polyommatus; species Polyommatus iphigenia. The sequence goes on from OY730180.1 coordinate 3,685,316, forward strand.
AAGTCGCGGGCAATAGCTAGTATAATAATTATATCTATGGACGCTTCACACCACGTCAGTCCGGCCCCATGCTAAGTACCTACCTACCCAAATTACTTGTGTTACGTGCGTGCGTGTGTTACGGAAATATATTTAATACTTTTATACTATACATAAATATTTAAGATTTTTATTATACACATATATAATACACATCCAGACCCGGGAACATTGAAAACTTTTTGTTCCGTCGGCGAGATTCGAACCCGCGACCACCGGCTTGAGCCACCAACTCGCCCACCAACTGAGCCACAGAGGTCGTCAAATAAAAAGGCGGTTTTTGCGGAAAACCCTTAAGAAATACCAGTTAAGAGTATTCTGAAATACCCACGCTTGTTTTGAACTGATGAAATTAAATACCTCACCGCAACCTTACAAGTACCGAAAGAGTTCGTAACGGTTACGTTGAAATAGATCGTATTTTTTTTTTATTATAAGTACGGGAGCCCTAGAATTTTTTTTTTTTATATTACTATGAAGCTAATTTTTTGTGAGTAGCTTCATTTTGATAAGACAAAATATAACATTTTTATTTGCGAAAAATCTCGAAAGTGGTAGCTAACAGAGATTCCATACTTCGAATTGATGGTCCTAAAATATGGACTGTTTTATTTGTAGGACAATGTTACTCTTAAATTATGTAACTAATAACCTATCAATATACAAAAAATCTGCTCGTTACGGTTCCGTTATAGGGTTCTGTAATCAACAAAACTTGGTTATCTATTGTAAAATTAAAAAATAAATAAAAAAATTGTTCTAGGGCTCCCGTTCTATAATTCTACCGATATAAAATTACTACACGACGCTCACAACTCCATTGCGCCGAAATTAATCGCGTGGAAACCGTACATTTTGCGGGACAAAAAGTATTCTATGTCCTTCCCCTGGACTCCAAATATCTCCATACCAAATTTCATCAAAATCGGTTTAGTGGTTTGGACGTAAGACAAATAGACAGACACACTTTCGCATTTAAAATATTAGTATAGATTGTTATCTTACCCTCTGATAAAAACAGAGGGAACAACAAGTTAGAAATTATTTGTATCTGCCTGCAGAGCTGTAGCATCGTAGTATCCAAACGGCTGGGCCGATTTTGATCTTGTTTTTTGTTTGAAAGCTGACATGAATGGGAATATATAAGCCATAATTCATCATCATCAGCTAAAATCGGTTGTCTGTAAAGTCGGTTTACTGACGATAGTTGAACGTGACAACGTCATAGCCTTAACCCCTCAGTTCCGGGAAAAATCTATGCAAAAAAGTTGGCAGGTCAATGTGCAAAAAAAATGGCGCCCGGCCTACCCTCTTTGTAAAATTAATGTAATATCCTTACATACAATCCATATTTTAGGTTTGTGTGAACTACATTATAATATATGTTAAATTTTCTATCTATCAACCCATCATAATATAGTATTTAGTCCGATGTGATATTAGTTTCTCAATTATAAACTTTCGAAACTATAATTAGTGACTTGTTCAGAAGAAATAAACGAATACTTTATTCTTCATATATTAAGTCATACCTTGACACGTAGGAAATAGAGCACAATTTTGAATAGCCGAAATAATACTAATAGCTCACAGATTGTTTATTTATTTTTCATTCAGAGTGTGGTCAATGTATCAAAGGTAAAAGCAAACTAACCAAACTTCTTCATACAAAAGTATTCTCTAAGTCATCGAAATACGTAATATAATCAAAACAAAGAGCGCGGCCCAGGTGGGCCTTACGGTTGTTGAGAGACTTGAGAGTATAAATGGAACGCCTCAGAGCTGTCAGCGAGGTAACGCCTCATGAACTGTCATGTTTTTCGGGCGCGCACCCCATATCGAATTATAAGACGTTATCACGTCAAAAAACTGAAAAAAATGTTTTTCTCTCAATTTATACATCAAACCGTTCGTGGGTATCAAGGTTTTTACCATTACCCTTTTTATACATCTTTACAAAGCAATTTACATTTTATTATTCCTTCGCTTCATCTATATAACATGCAAGATGATGTTGATTATGATTCGAATTTCCAAAATCCCCAAACCTTTATCCTTAAAATATTTCAATCGTTACAAGTTGGTGTTTACTAACAATGTTTGTTAATACCAAAGCCTATTAAAAGTTCAATTCCTTTGAAAACAACCCTCCACACAAAAGTTCAAATATAAGTTAGCTGAGAAAACATTTTTCGGAAACTTCTTAGTTTGGTTAATATAGAACTTGATAAGAATTTAATATTATAATTGTTTAGTACTTTAACGCGCCTAAATCCTTTTTGCAACTTTTTTGTTATTTTTTTGTATTTGAAGATTATTTTAGGCTACGTGAATCTTAAAAAAGTTTAGAAGCCTTAGATAACCGTGACCTTTTATATTTTTTAAAAAGGGGCGAAAGGATTAAAACCTTTACAAATTAACCCCTGTCATAAAACCAGAAGACTTCATACATCACGAGGGTCTTATCAGCGTCCTTTTAGCGTTATCACCATTAAAAAAATATTAACAACACGTAAAAAGGGTCATAATGCAAAATCAATAACCTAAAAATACACTTACACGAAAGCAAATAATATAGATTTCCATACGGCTAATGTAACTTGGGACTCAGGAGCGATCCTTGGGGGACCCTTTTAGTTGGGTGTAATAAATCAGGCCTTAATGGAGTGCCTGAGGCTTGTACGCATATTTCTGAGTTTCAAGCTGACCGACACGTCCAAATGGACGGAATATTGAGTTGACACACACTTCGACTTGTAGAAATACAAACGGCTTATCTATATATATAAAACTCAAAGGTGACTGACTGACATGGTGATCTATCAACGCAAAGCCCAAACCACTGGACGGATCGGGCTGAAATTTGGCATGCAGGTAGATGTTATGACGTAGGCATCCGATAAGAAAGGATTTTGATCAATTCTACCCCCAAGGGGTTAAAACAGGGGATGAAAATTTGTATATAATAATACTTCCTAACGCAAGCGAAGCCGCGGGAAAAGCTCGTGTTAAATAAACCTTAGGATCGAAGTAGGTCCATGATACAATAGTACATGGAATTGGTACACTTTGGTTTGCATCAAATGGGGTAGTTCTGATTTTTTTATATGTTGTATGTGATGAGGTGGTAATGTCAAATATAATTTTTCCACCTCGAAATCCTTCCGGAACATTGGAAAATTCATGAGAAACCATTAAGTTTTTGATCAGTTTTCAGTTTTTGCCATTTTTTACCACTAAGGACCTGTTTAATGGTAGAAGTTATCAGAAATTACTTTAAAGTAGACAAAATTTTCAACAAAATGAGAATAGTTAGGTCTCAATAAACTGAATAGTTTCAAAGGTACAGCTGTTCAAATGTTTGTAAATTTCCCAAAAAAAACATTTATTTTTCGAGTTTTTACAAGTTCTCGTCAATGTGGTCAATTATTGATCTATTTGACGGCATAAATTAATATACGTTATTAAAGAAGACAGTTTTTTCAACAAAACGAGACCAATTTGGTCTATTAAAATCTGATAGTTCCCTAGCTACAGCTGTTCAAAGTTGCCGAGGTGAGTAAACAAAATGAAATAATATGACTTACTAGGTTTCGCCCGCGTAAATTAGATGTTTCACAGACAAATTAGTCCACAAAAAATAGCCTATGAACCTTTACGTGCTCTACTTCTTATCTGTGCCAAATAACAGAAAAAATGCTCCAGTAGTTCGTGAGATAAGCCCTTTCAAATAATTTCCCCCATTTTTTCCACATTTTCCTCTATTTCTTCGCTTTTATTAGTTGTAGCGTAATAAAATATAGCTTATAGCCTTTCTCGGTAAGTGACCTATCTAACACTGAAATATTTTTTCAAATCGGACCAAGTAGTTCCTGAGATTAGCGCGTTCAAATAAGCCCTTTGAAATAATTTAACCCGTTTTTTCAACATTTTCCTCAATTTCTTCGTTTTTTTTAGTCTTAGCGTAATAAAATATAGCCTATAGCCTTTCTCAATAAATGGGCTATCTAACACTAAAAAAATTTTTCAAATTGGACCAGTAGGTCCTGAGATTAGCGCGTTCAAATAAGCCCTTTCAAATAATTTAAGCGCTTCTCTTTTGCGCTAATCTCAGAAACTACTAGTCCGATTTGAAAAATTCTTTCAGTATTAGATAGTTCATTTATCAAGAAAGGCTATAGGTTATATTTTACTATGCTACGACTAATAGGAGCGGAGAAATAGTGGAAAATGTGGAAAAAACGGGAGGAAATTATTTGAAAGGGCTTATTTGAACGCGCTAATCTCAGGAACTACTGGTCAAATTTGAAAAATTATTTCAGTGTTAGATATCCCATATATTGATAAAGGCTATAGGCTATATTTTATTACACTAAGACTAATAGAAACGAAGAAATAGAGGAAAATGTTGAAAAAACGGGTTAAATTATATGAAAGGGCTTATTTGAACGCGATAATCTCAGGAACTACTGGTCCGATTTGAAAAATTATTTAAGTTTTCGATAGCTCATTTATCGAGAAAGGCTATATTTTATCACGCTACAACTAATAAAAGCGAAGAAATACAGGAAAATGTGTAAAAAACGGGGGAAATTATTTGAAAGGGCTTATCTCACGAACTACTGGAGCAATTTTTCTATTATTTGGCACAGATAAAAAGTAGAGCATGTAAAGGTTCATAGGCTATTTTTTGTGGACTAATTTGTCTGTGAAATATCTAATTTACGCGAGCGAAGCCTAGTAAGTCATATTATTTCATTTTTTTCATTTTTCATTGCTGTATTTTTGATAACTTCTACCATTAAACAGGTCCTTGGTGGTAAAAAATGGCAAAAACTGAAAACTGATAAAAAATTTAATGGTTTTTCATAAATTTTACAATGTTCCGGAAGGATTCCGAGGTAGAAAAATTATATTTGACATTACCACCTCATCACATACAACATATAAAAAAATCAGAACTACCCCATTTGATGCAAGTGAAGACCCCTTTTATTGTACGATTTCCATGGACTACAAATGGTGAACCTAAAAGATATGCGCAATCAATAATATCTTACTGAGTGTAACATAAGAAAATGACAATACCTTAGAGTGTGTATTACATACCCTGAATATATTATGACTTGTTTTGCCCATTTGGCTACGGAGCCCTGAAAATCACAGTTTATTTTAAGGCCGTCCCCCGAGAAAACGACCTTAACCATACATTTGCCGCGTTGCCGAGATCGCACCAAAACCCTATTTTTTTACTTATCTGAGTCCAAAATTAAAACGGGGAATATAATATTGTAGATTATGATATTATTGATCTATTGGCGTGTGTTTCAAAATATAAAAGTAATTTGTAAACACGAAGAAGATGCTGAATGTATGCTTGAATTTTAATAAATTGGTTTTACCATGGACGACTTTGGAAGCTGATATTATCGTGAGTATAATAAACAATTTATAGAAAATTTAAAACGGGGAAAGGAATGTTGATATACTGAAGATTATTGCTGTATTATTATTATAACTTTGTAGATTTCAATTTATCTATACTTATAAAATTACATGTCCTGACTGACTGACTGACTGACTGACTGACTGACTGACTGATTCATCATCGCTGAGCAAAAACTGTTAAAGTTACAGCCACGAAATTTGGTGAGTAGGGTTGTTTTATTAAGTAGACACCCACTAAGGAAGGAATTTCGAAAATTTTACCGAGAAGGGGGTGAAATAGGGGTTGAAAGTTTGAATGAAAGTTCGTCAATTCTTGAGTTAGAAACATAAAACTTTATTTTTGGGTTACTGATTAAAAATGAATGGATACGTATTTAAGCATTTTTGGATTTTCTACCCCCAAGGGGGTGAAATTGGGGTTGAAAGTTTTAATGAAAGTCCGTTATTTCTTAAGTAGAAACTTGAAATTTTATGTTTGGGCTACTGATTAAAAATGATAGGATATGTGTTTAAGCGTTTTTGGAAATTCTACCCCCAAGGGGGTGAAATAGGGGTTGAAAGTTTAAATGAAAGTCCGTCATTTCTTAAGTTAGGAACATGAAAGTTTATTTTTGGACTGCTGATAAAAATGAATGGATAGGTATTTAAGCGTTTTTGTAAATTCTACCCCCAAGGGGGTGAAATTGGGGTTGAAAGTTTGAATGAAAGTCCGTCAATTCTTGAGTTAGAAACATGAAACTTTATTTTTGTGCTACTAATTAAAAATGAATGGATACGTATTTAAGCATTTCTGGTAATTCTACCCCCAGGGGGTGAAATTGGGGTAGAAAGTTTCAATGAAAGTCCGTCATTTCTTGAGTTAGAAACATGAAAGTTTTTTGACGTTTGTGTTTGACGTTTGCTTAAATAGGGTCCCGTTTTTACCCCACAAAAAGGGAAACACTATCCATCTTTGTTATTAATTATTATACTATGTTAACGCGGACGAAGTCGCGGGCAACAGCTAGTGAGTTTATAAGGCTTTAAATACGGTAAATTACGGAATCTTCGTAACGTACGTTTACGTAAGAATTCGAATGCAAAATTCGAAAGGGATACACTTTCTGCTCGTCTGTCTATCTGTGTGTTTGAATGTTTGTCTGTCTGTTTGTCTATCTGTCTGTCTATTTTTGTCTGTCTGTTTGTCTGTATCTTTGCGCTTAGACCGTTTGACTAATTTAAGATATTAGATAGATAATGAACCGTATGAAGATACTGTAGTTTCAGCCATGAATACAATTTTATTATATAGTTTCTACCACGGAAAATGTAACTTTCTATAAGCCAATTTCTGATACGAGATGAACAAAGTTGGTAGGGAATTAAATATAGATCCAAAACTTGTCTAACAGATCATCCAATATGAATAAACTCTCAAAATTTTTGCGGCTAAACCCTATTCTGATTAAAATAACTTTAAACCTTTCGGTTCCTAACTAATTTAATTTAGTTGAGCATCCACACCCAGTGAATAAGACTTAATCTGAGCCCACAATCCTTTAATCTCCACATTAATATTTGAAAACTGGAAGCAATTGATTTAAGATAATTAAATTTTACCCACCCACAGATTAAGACAGAATTCGTGATTAGCTGATTAATCCAAGTCTTTGAGTATGAATAATAGATTCATAATCAAACAAATTAAGTCTATGGGACCGACCATTATTTATTATCTATTCAAAGCAATATTATAAATGCGAATGTGTGTCTGTCTGTCTCTTACCTCTTCGCGCCCAAACCACTGAATCGATTTTGATGAAATTTGATATGGACATAGTTTGGCTCCCGGGAAAGGAAATGGGATACTTTTTATCCCGTAAATGCACGGTTCCGCGCGATAACCGAATTTTGGCGCAACGGAGTTGCAGGCGTCATCAGGCCGATCGTTTTGGTTGGATTGACGCCGGCCGAACTGACCGGGCCGGAGGATCCTAGGTGGACCAAACATTTTTCTACGATAGCAAGTAAGTCCTTTGCCATAGTCTCAGACATCCGAAGTACACCCAGACTAGCCGGCCTTAGATGCGCAAACGAAAAAAAACATTGTCTACATGTTTTTCATGATGGTTTGTCTCTTCATCTCTATTGACATGACATAAATTTTTTCTCGTGAGTAGATCTGTCAACAAAATCTTTAGACATAATGTCAAAAAATGATTTTTACATTATGTCGATATCGACAATACGAGTATACAGTTCGACAAGGCTGTTTATGAACGTGGCGAGAAAAGGAACTAACGCTTCTATCATACAAAAACGTAATTTTTGACAGTTCTCCTTTACCAGCAGCGCCAATTGACATCATTGACATATTCATTTAAGGCCTTGTCAAACTGTAACTACACAGTACAAGAATATTGAGATATCTCGTTGTACGCGCGTGCTAGAGTCTAGACACACAGACCACACATTTCCTGTTTTAAATATTAGTGAGTATTAATCATGATTGCAAAAATGGACTCATAATTTCCTCACAATCCATCTTTGTCTCTTCATACGGATAAAATAAGGATAGCACTCGGTCACAAATTGAAAACAACTCCAAGAAATCGGTTAAACGTCCCTTTGTACCGCAAAGTAGAACGTGTGTTTGAACAAAGATGACCGACAAAAGAGAACTTATGTTTTATTTTCTATTTACCTCTGTACGGAGATTACTGTACTGTAAAAATAAAAGAATATTATTAAAAAATCTTTACTAATATTATGTGAAAGTGTGTCTATCTGGTATCCATACTTAATATTATAAATGCGAAAATGTGCCTGTCTGTCTGTCTGTTAACTCTTCACGATTAAACTGCTGAACCGATTTTGTTGAAATTTGGCATGGATATACCTTGAGTCCTGGGAAAGGATATAGAATAGTTTTTATCCCGGAAAATGTACGGTTCCGACGCGATAAACAAATTTTGGCACAACGGAGTTGCGGGCGTCCTCTAGGTCTGTTGTATTATCACGCCCAAACCTTATTTTGCTGTGTGTGGAGATACTTTTTTTTTTTTTTTTTTATAAAATTGGGGCCGTCTATGGGCTGTTCGCCCATGTCCTTTTTTTGTTATTTTATTATTTAGATTTTTCGCACCAAGGATATTTGATATAATATTATTATAATAATATATTACCTCCACATTATAATAATATTATATTTGATATAATATTGTAGTGTACATATCTAAATTTCTTTTATAAAAACCTTTTTTTATATTATTTTGTACTCTTTAGTTTATGGTATTTTGACTTGTTTACTTTTTGATAGATTTTGTCATGAGATTATAATAATTCAACTGGAATATCAAGTGTGCTATTTTATCATTTTCTCCTTCGCACCTTCAAAACAAAAAGTTGGGCAAGCGATTCACCTCGCAACGACGCGAGGACCGTGCTCACTTCATTGGTGACCCCGGAAGGAACACATGATGGAGAATCTGAACGAGAATGTAACCAGCGAACAAAGGGACGGCGCGGCGGGAGAAACATTTCGCGTTGGCGTACGTATTCCCCCGTTTTACCCTGAAAAACCCGGGTTATGGTTTGCGCAGATGGAGGCGCAGTTCATATTATCTGGCATAAAATCTGACGAGACTAAATTTTACTACGTCACCGGCAACTTGGACTCGCAGTACGCGGCTGAGGTAGAAGATATAATAGCTAACCCTCCACCAACGGCTAAGTACGAAAGATTGAAAAGCGAACTAGTTAAACGACTTTCGGCATCGCGGGAAAAGAAAATAAGACAACTTCTTATGCATGAGGAGCTCGGCGACAGAAAGCCTTCGCAGTTCTACCGCCATCTACTTAATCTTGCTGGCCCGGGAGTACCCGAAGAGTTCCTGCGGAGCATCTGGAGCAGTAGTCTTCCTGCAGGCACACAAGCCATCGTAGCCTCGCAGTCCAAGACTGGTCTCCCTGAGTTGGCGGAACTAGCCGACAGGATCCACGACGTGGTCGGTCTCCGGATGCCGTCGTCTTCTGCTGTAGCTGCTCCACCACCGTCTTCGAGTGCCCACCCTGAGATTGCCGTGCTGACCGAGCAGGTACAAAAGCTGACAAGCCAAGTGGAACGACTGTCCCGCCCCAGAGGACGTTCTAGCAGTCGCAGTCGCACCCGTCAGCGGTCCCTTTCAATCAGGTCGGAATCTAGCTATCGAAGGTTCCCTATGCTGGTACCATCAGAAATTCGCAGACCGTGCCCGGAAGTGTGTGAAGCCGTGCGACTACCACAAGTCGGAAAACTCATTGGGCAATCTGTAATGGCGGCCGAGGATTGCCCGAATACCGGTCGCATATTTGTCACCGATCGAAGATCGAAGGGGCAGTTCTTGGTCGACACCGGAAGCGACCTCTGTGTCTACCCCCGATCGGCGATCCCTAGGCGACTGGAGAAGACCACCTACGTTTTGTGTGCGGCCAATGGGACACCGATACCTACATACGGGTTTATTAATTTAAATTTAAATCTAGGTTTACGCCGTGAATTTTCTTGGCGATTTATAGTTGCCGACGTTACAAGGGCGATAATAGGCGTAGATTTTTTATCTTTTTACAATTTAGTTGTTGATTGCAGGAATCAATGCCTCATCGATAACTATACAAGCCTTTCCGCCCCGGCGTCGCCTGCCCGTCATTGTGGTGATGTGTCTTCGGTGAAGGTGAGTCTTGGTGATTCCGCATATACACACATACTACAGGAATTCCCCGACATTACACGTCCACCTGGAGTACACCGCACTCCGAAACACAATACAGTACATCATATACGAACTACACCTGGACAGCCTGTATCGTGTACACCGCGACGGTTAGCACCTGAAAAGTGGAAAATTGCGAAAGCTGAGTTTGACGCCATGTTACAGGCAGGTACGTGTCGCCCTTCAGAGTCATCATGGGCTTCGCCGCTCCATCTGACTCCGAAAAAGGACAACGGCTGGCGTCCCTGTGGTGATTACCGTATGCTCAACTCCCGCACGATTCCCGATCGCTATCCCATCAAGCACATATGAATGTGCTTGATGGGATAGCGATCGGAAATCATGAGATTTCACCCATATTTTACGCAGGGAGCACCATATTTTCCACCATTGACCTGGTTAAAGCCTATAACCAAATTCCAGTCCACCCAGATGATATTCCGAAGACCGCTATAACAACGCCGTTCGGCCTATACGAATTCCCGTACATGATGTTCGGGCTTCGTAACGCCGCTCAGACGTTTCAGCGTTTCGTGGACGAGATGCTGCGGGGACTCGGTTTCACGTACGCGTACTTGGATGACTTTTTGGTGTTCTCGAAGGACCAAAAAACTCACGAAGAGCATCTCCGTCAACTTTTTGCTAGGTTACGTGAATATGGCATGGTCATAAACGTTTCCAAGTGTCTTTTTGGAGTTGCGGAGGTAAAATTTTTAGGGTATCAAATCTCGGGCGCAGGAGCTACACCTCTTCCAGAAAAAGTAGAGGCTATTAAAAACTTCCCAAAGCCGAAGACTGTAAGGGAGTTACGCAGGTTTTTGGGAATGGTAAACTTTTACAGGCGCTTCATTCCCAAAGCTGCCCAGCATCAAGCTCCACTTAACGAGTTGCTTACGGGTTCGGTCAAGGGTTCCCATCCAGTGGACATAACAGGCGAAGCATCAAAGGCCTTTGAGGCTTGCAAAGAAGGTCTATGTCAGGCCGCCTTGCTGGCCCATCCCCGGTGCGATGCCAAACTGTCGTTGGTGACGGACGCATCCGACAACGCTATAGGTAGTGTCCTCCAGCAACACGATGGGGATGCCTGGCAACCCCTCGCCTTCTTCTCACACAAGCTAAGTCCAACTCAAAAAAAATACTCACCATATGACCGAGAGCTGCTGGCAATATATGAGAGCGTAAAATACTTTAGGCATATGGTCGAGGGACGTGACTTTGTGGTCTATACAGATCACAAGCCACTGACATTCGCTTTTCGAAACCGGAAAGAGAACTGTTCCCCAAGGCAGTTCAGGCACCTAGATCTGATCGCTCAATTTACCACAGATATCCGGCATATATCCGGAAAGGATAATGTTGTGGCGGATACACTTTCACGTGTAGAGGAGATTTCTCAGCCTGTGTCCGCTGAAATAATCGCAGCTGCTCAGGTTGAGGACCCCGAACTGAAGCATCTTTTAGATGACGCTACCTCACTACGCTTACAGCGTCTTAAGATTCCGGGTTCGGGTAGCCAGCTCTACTGTGACATTAGCACCGCTACGCCTAGACCTTATGTGCCACAAGAGTTACGCAAAACTATTTTCAACAGCCTGCATTCTCTTAGTCACCCAGGGGCAAAGGCTTCCATAAGACTAGTTTCCAAGCGATATGTTTGGCCTAGTATTCGGAAGGATTGTCGCGAGTGGGTTCGATCATGTTCGGCTTGTCAGCGATCGAAGATCACTAGGCATGTGTACTCTCCGGTGGGTAACTTTAAACTGCCCTCATCGAGATTTGCTTTTATTCATATTGATCTCGTGGGTCCTTTGCCACTGTGCCAAGGTTTCCGCTATTGTCTCACTGCCGTCGACCGTTTTACGCGATGGCCTGAGGCAATACCGCTTGCTGACATAACTGCAGAAATGGTGGCAAAGGCCCTACTGAGTGGTTGGATCGCTCGATTCGGCTGCCCATCTGATATCGTTACAGATAGAGGTAGGCAGTTCGAATCGGCATTATTTAAGAGCTTATCTACGATCGCTGGCTTTCAACACCGCAGAACCACTGCATACCATCCTGCCTGCAATGGACTGGTGGAGAGATTTCACCGTCAACTCAAAGCCGCAATCATATGCCATGCAAATGACAGTTGGGTGGAATCCCTCCCATTAGTACTGTTAGGCATTCGCGGATCTTTCAAAGAGGATGTTCAGGCTTCAGCAGCCGAACTGGTGTACGGTCAACCGATACGGCTTCCGGGTGAGTTCTTTGACCCTCAGGCTGATGAGACTAGCGATATGACGGAGTACTTGTCAAAACTTCGAAGTATTGTCAGGAAACTCCGCCCATCACCTGCGGCTAGGCACAACAGCAAATTCAAAACTTTTGTTCATAAGGATTTATCTTCCTCAACTCATATTTTCTTGAGGGACTGTACTGGCGGTGGTTTAAAGCCAGCATACTCTGGCCCGCATAAGGTTGTGGAAAGAGGGGACAAAGTTTTCAAAATTTTAGTAAATGGTAAGCAGGTTACCGTATCAATTGACCGGATCAAGCCGGCCTTCATACTGAGTGACCCTACCATCACACCATACTCACAACATAATACTAACACGCGCCAAGACACTCCACACTCACTACTCAACAGTAACACACATCACTACACTCCTGCGGATAACTGCGACTTACAACCCGCTGATGATAACATCATTAGAACGACGAGGTCAGGCCGTCATGTAAAATTTCCGGACTATTATCGCCCTTGACGGTCTCTGGAGGGGGGTGATGTAGTGTACATATCTAAATTTCTTTTATAAAAACCTTTTTTATATTATTTTGTACTCTTTAGTTTATGGTATTTTGACTTGTTTACTTTTTGATAGATTTTGTCATGAGATTATAATAATTCAACTGGAATATCGACTGTGCTATTTTATCATTTTCTCCTTCGCACCTTCAAAACAAGAAAGTTGGGCAAGCGATTCACCTCGCAACGACGCGAGGACCGTGCTCACTTCAATATTATTATAATGTGGAGATACTTTGAATTCCGGGAAAGGACATAATAATTTATACACAAGTAATACTTTTTATCCTGAAAAAATGTTTTATTCCCGCGCGTTAACACATTTTGATACACATTTAAATGTTGTCACTTGTCTGGCAGAAACTGCTCTTAGCAATAAGACCGCCTATTGTTACATAATATGTACATAGTTACATAATAGGAATATATTGTGTGTTTTAAATTGCACAAATAAAGAATTTCCTGTTCTATTCTATTCTATTTTGGCGCAACGGAGTTGCGGGCGTCATCTAGTAAACTTATATTCGCTTTAATTGTATTTATAATAATTGAAAATATTATACTTATCGTTGAATCGACTACAATTATTATTTGCTGTTGAAATTGAAAAATACAATGCAGCAAAACGTAATTTAACGAAGCTGACATCTTGACATCTTGCGAAAATGTTGAAATAATTCCAATTTATAAAGTGCAGATAATTCCCAATGAGAAGTGAAATCAATTAAAACTTGAAATTATTTAAATTTAAATGTGAACTGGCAAAACCAAAAGTTATTTAAATTGAAGTGAAGTGTACAAAATATAAAAACGAACCCCTGTTTATTTAGGGTTGATTCAGACCACAACGGGACGCGTAGACGCATCTCTAAATTTATATGGATTTGACAGATTCGCAGGACGTCTCACGGAATTGAAATCTGTCAAATCCATACAAATTTAGGCCGCGCCGCGCCTCGCCTCGCCTCGTCGCGTTGCGGTCTGAATTGGCCCTTAGGGCCGGGACACAAAAACACGACACGACGTCGCGCGACGCCGTGTCGTAGGAATCCACGACGCGCATCGTAAAAAACCATGACACGACATCGTACAACGTCGCGTCGTAGAAACTCACGTAGAAATTCAAAGATGAGTTTCTACGACGCGACGTCGTAGGACGCCGTACAACGCCGTGTCGCGGTTTCCTACAACGCGCGTCGCAGATTCTCACGACACGACATCATACGACGTCGCGTCGTAGAAACTCATCTTTGAATTTCTACGTGACTTTCTACGACGCGACGTCGTACGACGTCGTACGACATCGTACGATGTCGTGTCGTAGTTTTTTACGACGCCCGTCGTAGATTCCCACGACACTACGTCGCGTCGTGGTACGACACGACGTCGTGTCGTGTTTTTGTGTCCCGGCCCTACAGAATTACGTGTGACCGGCCGAACCGATTTTGATGTAATTTGCACCAGATATGTATTATAAACTAGAGTCCAGCGGAGGACGTAGGCTTCTTTTTATCGCACAAAATGTACGGTTCCTGCGTAATTTCATTTTACACGTACAAACTTGCGGGAAGCAACTAGTTTTAGATAAAGTTTCCACTAGTATATCTAAATTGAGGCTTAAACTGTAGTTTCCTTCCAATTAGGCTGGGGCTTGTGTTTGACAACTCAGTTAGTACCTGAGCGGAGATCTAGATTATACGGATTTGGGACCTAACTAAAGGTTATGTATATAAGGGTTAATATCTCTGATAAAAATCAGGGTCTTTAATGGCTTACCATAAACCCTAACCACCGACAAGAAAAACAAACAGATGAACAGCTAAAGTAAGCTTTGATTTCACTACTACAAGCATGCGGTACAGTCATACGCGATACACATACTTGTAGTAGTGAAATGTAATTGATTGCTAGTTACGTAGTTATTTATTTATAATATCTATGGACGCTTCACACCACGTCAGTCTGGCCCCGTGCTGTACCTGAAGGACTTGTGTTACAGGTACCAGACAACAGAAATATATTTAATACTTTTATTATACATAACATAATATTTAAGATTTTTATTATATCATACACATATTTAATACACATCCAAACCCGGGAACAATGAAAACATTTTCTTCCGTCGCGTCGGCGGGATTCGAACCCGCGACCCCCCCCCCCCCCCCCCCCCGGCTTGAGCTGCCACACACTCATACAACTGAGCCATGACAGAGGTCGTGAGTATTATAATATAGTTGCTTAAACTTCACTAAGCATCCATTCATACTTAATATTATAAATGCAATAGTGTATCTGTCTGTCTGTCACCTCTTCACGCCCAAACTGCTGCACCGATTTTTCTGGATTCGGAGATACTTTGAGTCCGGAGTAAGGACAATAAGATATTTTTATCCCGATAATATTGTGCGTTTCCCGCCCGCTAAACGAATTTTGGCGCAACGGAGTTGCGGGCATCATTTAGTATATTTATAATGATACAGAAATAAAATAAAATGATGTAATTCATGACATTAATATTATTCATTGATTAAAATTAAGATTGTTTATATTAGAAAAAAGCACGATTTGACATATTATTCTATTAAGTTTTCTATAATAATTATTTCTTAAAAATAGGATAATTAAAAATATAATAAGATAAAGGGATAAATTATAAGTAGTATTAGTACCTATAAGGCGATAAATTTTAATCTGAAAAACTGTATAAAATTTGCACGCCGCCCAAAGGCAAAATAAGAGAGCTTGTTGATCACATATTACTATAACATCATGTTGTACCTTATTTGAGCAAATAAACGATTTCTATTTCTATTTCTAAGTTTCATTTTCTGTGTACCGATGACTTATCATCGGTACGTCAAATAATTGACACGATCCTTAGATCGTGTCAATTATTTAGGTCAACGTTTTTATTTGAATTTCTACAGCTCAATACGGCACTTTTAGGCACTTAGGCATTTTTAAAATTCCGATTGACGTCCGATTCTGATAGCAGACTAAAGAACAGACTTTCGAAAGACGAGCATTGCTCGTCGTTTGGGAACGCGACATGGCACGCGAAGTACATACACATGCGGTATCTATCTTGATATATTATGTCTGTTGTTAATATCATTGTGAGGAGAGTAAGCCTTTACAGTATTAAAAATAAAGGTCTCAAGGCTAAGTATGACGTTACATTTTTTTGACACAGATCTAGGTTGAATTTGTGTCTCGAATTGGTAACAAAAATGATTCAGGTTTCTCAAATATAATAAGCTAAAACCTACGCATAATAAATAACAACGAAACGTTACTTTGTAAAAAATCATTTTACAAAAAGCCTACGCAATCGCGGTTGTGCATCTTAATAATATCTGCGTACGAGTAACAACAGCTGCAGTTGTCGGCTTTAATTCATATTAATAAATAATCTTATAGATAAAATCCTTGTGTCACAGCTCACAATGTTAGTAACCGTACTCCTCCGAAACGGCTTTACTGATTTTTACCAAATTTTATATTATGCACTAGCTGTTGCCCGCGACTTCGTCCGCTTTAGCATAGTAGATCACGTCCCAAGTATTATTGTACAAAAATATTCAATGTACAGAATTGACCTTCCTACGATTTTATTATATTTAGATGTTCCGCGCGGCTTCGCCCGCGTAATTTAGGAATTTCACGCAATCGTACATTTTTCCGCAAAAATTGCCGATAAATGGGATATCTAACACTGAAAAAAAATTTCTAATCGGACCAGTAGTTCCTGAGATTAGCGCGTTCAAATAGCGCTTTCACATAATTTCCCCCGATTTTTCCACATTTTCCTCTATTTCTTCGCTCTTATAAATTTTAGCGTGATAAAATATAGCCTATAGCCTTCCTCGATAAATGGGATATCTAACACTGAAAGAATTTTTCAAATCGGACCAGTAGTTCCTGAGATTAGCGCGTTCAAACTATTACTAAATAAGCATTTCATATAATTTTCCCCGTTTTTTCCGCATTTTCCTGTATTTATTCGCTCCTATTAGTTTTAGCGTGATAAAATATATCCTATAGCCTTCCTCGATAAATGGGCTATCTAACACTGAAAGAATTTTTCAAATCGGACCAGTAGTTCCTGAGATTAGCGCGTTCAAACAAACAAACTAACAAACTCTTCCGCTTTATAATATTAGTATAGATTTTCAGTAGGTGTGAGAATCGGCTACTGGCAACTTTTTATATTGATAAGTACATTTATTGAATAAATAATAGTAAAATATTACATCTCGAGACTGACGGCGACCATTGTTTGTGCGACGGGATAGCGATATACGTTGCCATGGTGACATACTTATTCAGTCACTTCAATAAAATAATGTGGGCGAAATACTTTATATGGCAAAACAATGTTTGCCGGGACAGCTAGTAATATTATAAATGTGAAAGTGTGTCCATCTGTAAGTCTATCTGTCTGTCTGTTACCTCTTCACGCTCAAACTGCTGAATAAATTTTGCCTAAAGATAAGAAGATCCCGAGAAAGGACAAAGGATACTTTTTATCCTTGAAAAACGTACATTTCCCGCGTGATAAACGAATTTTGGCGCAACGGAGTTTGCGGGCATCATCTATACTGTACTCGGCGAAACATGGCGGTAGCGGTCATTGACTCCCTGTCAAAAACTTGTCATTTTCTATATTAACCGCGATTGACAATGAAACGTGTCAGATGTTGTCAATCGCGGCTTTGTATAATGACAAAACAATGACAAGTTTTTGACTGGGAGTCAATGACCGCTACCGCCATGTTTCGCCAATTACAGTATAGTATTATTATATTCTTTTTCTTCTTCCTATGCATTATTCGTAGTCTAAAAGTTCTGGTATTGTAGCACATTATGAAGACGAAGTAACATTTCGAGGGAAATATTTTACGAAAATCCTCTTTAATAGAGTTGAAATTGTGAACTTTATGACTTTATATCCTAGATTTAGCGCAGACCTGAAGTTCTTTAGATACTAGAGCTAGAACATCGCATTCTCCAAGTCTAGATTATTCGCAGCCCGGTGTCAGTTTTTGATGAGGTTTCGAACTGGTTCGTGAGTACAGTCGTTATGAGTATTAGGATTTGCTATGACTTATAAGTAATAGTCATAAGCTTTAACTGTTATATTGAACTTTAATGTGATTTCTGATATGCCATTTCGACTCAGGTCGAGCAACGTGACCGTAGGTTCATTCGTGTTGTGGAGGGACTCCTGTGTTAGACAGATCCAGGATATCCCTCCGTATACGGCTGAAGGCAAACCGCAGGTGGTTTTAGTGGGTAAGCCCGGCGCTTCTCGCCGGGAGTCCCACATACCCCCGGGTGCTTCAGCTTAACTGAGGCACATCCCCAACCCGGGGCACCCATAAAGGGTTTTTCACTACTGGGACAGGCAGAAATTGTTCATCCAAAAACATGCTCTGATCGAAAATCCGTCGGACACAATATGTTTATAACATAACAAGATATTGCGCAACAAAAAGCGTAACAGACAGAAAGATAGAACAAACACACAAACACGCTTTCGCATTTACAGTATGGAGTTAAGTAGCTGAATTGACCTTCGCCTCCTTGAAATATATCCGCAATCCATGCACGATCGCTTGAAGATAGCGTAGCGTGATGGTCAAGAGCTAACATACAGAAAGACTATACACTTTTGAATTGAATTGACCTCCTCCTTGAATTAATATATCCCTGACTGTACCGCGTACAATGAGATCCATTAAGAAATGTCTCGGAAGTCGTAGTCGCAATAACGCCGGTATCCCTCCAGGCACTCACGGCATTTTCTTATCTCATCCTCCTAATATAAATTCTTAAAAAAATAACGTATGGAACGTATGAGCCTTTGAAACGATCTAGTGTTTGTCATTTAAAATTGCAATCCTCTTTCTATGTTCAATTTTTTTATAGTTTTCATACAATATGGGGTTGTTGATTGCTTATTATTAGATGACTGTGTTGTGTGTGTGTGTGTGTGTGTGTGTGTGTGTGTGTGATCTTGATCTAAAATTTTTTTTAGGAAATTTCCTGCTCTTTAAGCCCCTCTTGGAATTTTGATAGAATGTTCTAGATCGTATTCCGAATCGAATGAGACCAAAATCATAATTTTCGGTGCATGAGATCAGGTTTTGACGAAAATGGCACTTGTTAATCAGACTATTATAATGTTGGCAGTTACGTATAAATATTATAATATTTATTTAGAGTACTGTATTATAAAATTTTGTGTTGGTCCTATCTATTGTAGCTAAATCACATCAAAATCTATCGGTTTTTGTGGTTGCAGAACCTGTAGAAGCCCGATTTTTAACAGAAATATATCCAGTATCCACAGATATCTCTTCTAAGCCCTTTTAAGATAAGCTCAAAAGTATAATAAAAATGTCTGGATTTCTTGTTTAGAAATAATCAGCGTTTTTATGTTAACATTAAAATGGTGACTATTAACAAATGAACAAAAGCATAACATTTAAACAAATTGTGATAATTTATTTTTGTTAACGGATTATTGTTTATTGATATGTCTACTTAGTACCCAATTTTTTATTCTTTAATATTAATATTTAATCACTTAAAATATTTTTTTAGTTCACGTAGCAGATTGCGGCAAATCACGCGAAACCCGAACCACGCGGTTTTACCGTTACTTTCGCCGCTCAATTAAAGCTATAAGGATTATTGGTAAGGTTCTAGGATCTAAGATTTTTTTTAGGAAATTTCCTGATCTTTAAGGATCTATTTTCAAATTTTGATTATCTCAAATAGTTTTTGAAATATTAAAAAAAAAAACCAAAC
Organism: Polyommatus iphigenia; assembly: GCA_963422495.1. Classification (NCBI taxonomy): domain Eukaryota; kingdom Metazoa; phylum Arthropoda; class Insecta; order Lepidoptera; family Lycaenidae; genus Polyommatus; species Polyommatus iphigenia. The sequence continues at coordinate 3,705,140 of OY730180.1, forward strand.
CCTTATTTTATGTTTACTTAATTGTTTATAACTTTTGCATTTTTTTCAGCCCGTCTTGGAATTTTGATAAAGTGTTCTAGATGGTATTCCGAATCGAATGAAACCAAAATCATAATTTTCGGTGCATGAGATCAGGTTTTGACGAAAATGGCACTTGTTTACCAGAGTATAAGTGTGATTTTAGACAATAAGTAGCACATAATGCAAATCAAACATTTGGACATGTGCATGAGGAAACTGTAGAAATAACTTTTTTTTTTTGTTCTCCTTTTTTGATATCAGCAATCAGCTTTATGGAAGCTATAATCTGATGAGGTCGCTTTTAATAGGAGTAGGTGGATGTTCTTCCCTTGAACATCATTCCAAGCTTAAAATCTGTTTCCTTTTAAGGTGAACAGTGTCTCCTGTAGTATTGGGAAGATTTTGCGCAAATACGTTTTGGTGTTCTTTAAGTCTGCTCTTATATTTAGTGGTGTATGAATTTACTGTTTCCTTTATTGTATCTAGTTGCAGGTGTTCATGGATTTCTGAGTTCCGAATAAACCATGGCGCATTAGTTAGAGTTCTGAGCACATTGTTTTGGAACCTTTGCAGGATTTCTATATTTGAGTTACTTGCGGAGCTCCAGAGTTCTATGCCATAAGTCCAGATTGGCTTTATAATACTTTTGTACACAAGTAGTTTATTGGTCAAAGATAGCTGTGAGTTACGACCTATCAGCCACAGTAGGCCTTTAAATTTTATATTCGCTTCACTCTTTTTTGCTTTGATGTGCTTGGCCCATGTGAGTCGCTTATCCAGGTGCATACCAAGATACTCAACACAGTCGCTTTTTGGCAGCACTTCACCTCCTAAGTGCACTGGCGAGCATTCTTTTCGTCTCAAGGTGAAAGTTATGTGTGTCGATTTTGTGGTACTAGATTTTATTCTCCATTTGTTCAGCCATTTATTTATTTTGTTAAGTTGAACTTGGAGTTTTTCAGAGGCCTTCTCTGGATCGCTGTCACTAGCGAGGCAAGCCGTATCGTCTGCAAAGGTAGCTGTTTCCACTTCTTCAGTCTGGGGGAGATCTGCTGTGTACAGTGTGTATAGCATTGGTCCTACCACTGAGCCCTGGGGTACTGACGCTTGGATGTCATATAGTTCAGATGTTTCTTCTTCATATTTTACTTGGAACTTTCTGTTGGTCAAGTACGATCTCATAATCATGTAATAAGAGTTGGGTAGCAGTGTTTTGAGCTTGTACAGCAGTCCCTTGTGCCAGACCCTGTCGAAGGCTTGCTGAACATCCAGGAATACTGCAGAGCAGTACTGTTTCTTTTCGAGCGACTGTCTGATTTTATGAACAACTCGATGCACTTGTTCTACGGTAGAATGTCCTGATCGAAATCCGAATTGGTGGTCGGGTACCAGTTTGTCTTTTTCTAGAAGAGGTTGGAGTCTGCTGAGATATAGCTTTTCGAACACCTTTGATAGGATCGGGAGAAGACTGATAGGTCTATATGAACTTAGTTCTGTTGGAGGTTTACCTGGTTTGGGTATCATAATTATCTGTGATACTTTCCACAGATCTGGAAAATATTGGATTCTGAATATTGCGTTAATTAGCATTGTTAAATACACAATTGCTTTTTTTGGCGGCTTTTTGAGTATTTCGGCAGTAATGAGATCAAATCCTGGAGCCTTTTTGTTTTGTAAGCGTAATATTGTTTTGTAAACTTCTTTTGGTGTTACAAGTTTTAGTGGGGGGCTTAGTTGTTGGTCGCTCGCCAGGAATGCATCAATCTCACGTTCAAAATCGATGTCATCAGATTTCTTTGGCTTAAACACCTGACTTAAATGGTGGGCAAATAGTTCAGCTTTTTCTTTAGCTCCGCGGATCCATGGACCATTTGGTGGTTTAAGTGGCGGTATACTTTGTTGTGGCCTTTTAAGGTCTTTCGTAATTTTCCATAGTGAATAATTATCCTTTTTTAATGCTGAAAGAGAAGAATTTTTTTCTTTGAACATGTTGTTTCTTTTTTCCCGAATCATTGTTTTGAGCTCTCTGGCTGATTTTAGATAAAGGGTTTTGTGTCCTTCTTGTCGACTCAATTGCCACCATCTACGAAGTCGTCTTTTTTTCTTGTAATTTGAGGCGAATTACGTAGGGTATGTTTTGAAGAGTTTCAGTATGTTTTAGACTCGGTGTAGAGCGCCAGGCAGCTGTTTGTATCGCGTTGGTGATATAGAATGTCGCCTTCTCAATGTCATCTTCGGTTTTCAACTTGACATTGAGATCTATGATTTCTTCAAGGTGTTCAGAGAATGTGTTCCAGTCGGTTTTTTATTGTACAATACTGGTTTAGATTTTTTATAGATAGCTGTTGTGCTAATGGTGGCTATAACAGGACTGTGGTCAGATAGGCAATCAGCCGATGTTTCCACTGCTACATATACATGAGATAATTCTTTTGTTACATAAAAGTCAAGAAGATCTGGTGTTCTATTCATATCTGTAGGCCAATAAGTAGGTTCTCCTGTTGATAATGATGAGAGTTGAAGTTTTTCTAAGCATTTTTTTAGTTCTCGTCCACGAGTAGTAGCTAGCCTAGAGCCCCAGTGTGGATGTTTACAGTTCCAGTCTCCGCCGCAAATGAACTTATGGCCGAGAGTCATGAAGTAAGTGGTGAGTGTATCTTCTTTCAGTTTGTGTTTTGGGGGGCAGTAAATAGCACTTATATTAATGGGACCCATGTTTATTTCCACGGTGATTGTAGTTGCCTGGAGATATTCCTCTCAAGTAGAAATAACTAAATTAATTGTTTAATCTAAATGGAGTGGCCAATTGAATTTCTGCAGCTATTAGACCTGTTGTCAATCAACTTGGTCAAAATCAAATTACGTGCGTACACAATTATAGCCAACTCATACTAATCCATACTAATATTATAAACGCGAAAGTGTGTCTGTCTGTCTATATGTCTGTCTATTACCTCTTCATGCCCCAACCACTGAATAGATTTAGCTGAAAGGCAAGGAGATATTTTGGGGCCCGGGAATAGACATAGGATACTTTTTATCCCGAAACTTGTACGGTTCCCGCGCGATAAACGAATTTTGGCGCAACGGAGTTGCGGGTGTCATCTAGTATTATATAGTATGTGAAAGTGCGTTAGTTTGTCTGTTACCTCTTTACGCTCAACTCTAAGCCGTTTTTTTCTGAAATTTGGTATGGAGATACTTCGCTTCCCAGGAAAGGGCATAGAATACTTTTGTCCCGAATAAATGTACGGTTCGCGTGTGATAAACGAATTTTGGCGCAACGGAGTTGCGGGCGTCATCTAGTACATAATATAGTAAGATAAGATTAATCATTTGATTAATTATTTGATTAATTATGATGATCCGTATTATTGATAACATCTTTCCTCACCAAATTAATAGAACCACCAATATTACTTCGCCAACAATTTCTCATATTTGCCGAAATATTAAGATAAGAATTATTATCTTATATGCTTTTGTGTGGATTGAACACGTATTCTAATATTATGTTTGCACAGTTACTGTACAAAAATGGAGGTTCCGCAGGGTTTTCTTTATTAAAGCCTTTGTTTTTTATAATTTTTATCGATGGCCATTTATTTATTTCTAAGTAGGTTAACAAAGTTAATACTTTTAGAACGTTGCGTCTACATGAGGCCTATTACTGCACCGGTTCGGAAACTAACCCGGCGAGAAGAACCGGCGTAAGAAACTCGCACGTGGCCATGCACCTTTTACCAAAAAGGTGGAAAATAACAATAACATTAAGTATGTAAAAATGTTGTACCATTAATTATATTATAGAAGCGGCCTATAGTTTGTCAGTTAATTTTTCCCAAGGTGTACTATCATCTACGAATAATAAAACCTAAGGAAACGTAACTCCCATACTAATACAGTTTTAAATTTGGTTCCATTCGAACTGTCATGTAACGTCAGCCTTTATACCGCTCAAGGTCACCTAAATATTGCAAATGTATGAAAAGTGAACTTAAGTACACTTTTTTGACAAGTATTTTGGAGCATTCTTTTTGACGGAGTTACTCTTCCTTAGTTTTTATTATTCGTAGACTATCATTGAGAAAATCAGTAACCTTATAATAAGCCTTAGCACACAAACGTTCTTTAACAACTTTTTTACATTTATTAATTGAAAGATTTTGGACGTTTTCTGTAATTATTTAAAAAGTAAATTATCTGTAATAATTTATTATTATTTTTGTTACAGATGATCGTTCTAAGGGCAGCATAGCAGTGGATGGCAATATGATCAGTTGATGATCACACAAGGATGGCGTTGTTGATTGGAGCTATAGGAGCATTGGCACTTATCAGCCGTACTGGTAAGTTATCAGTACTATAATTATTATTATCTATACTAATAAATAGTGTGTATTTTTGTTTGTCTGTTGTCTGCATAAATTTTGATGCAACGGTAAACACATCTCATATTTTGAAAATATTATGATTAGTAATGAGTAGTAATAAATTCCCGTTCAAATGCCATAATACTCGAAATCGAGCATTATCGTTGCGGGTTATGTTTAATTATTAATTTTGACAGTGCTAGGTCATATTTAACACTATTCTATTTTAATCTATTCTATTCTATTAGAATGTACATTTTCATTTTCAAGCACACGATCTTATAATTAAAATTACTATAATACTTAATTACAAGAAAAGTGACATTTGTATTTAATATAAAAATGATCGTAAGAGCGTATAAACATTTTAGCTTTGGTAAATAGTTTTCCTCCGAGAATATCACAAGGTCATTAGACGTGTCAGTGGTCATAAGCCTTTTGTGTCAACATAACAACAAAGGATTATCGGTTGGGCAGTTCGATAAATTAGAAGACGGTACTCGAAGGATTTGAAATAGACTTGAATGCTTGGTTTGTTAAATTGTTAAAAGAAAAAAAATTACGTGATATTCATTTGACTTTAGGATGGCCCATTTTGGAAAGCCAGGATTGAAAATTATGATTGTGCAACTGTCTGCAATGTACTATTAGAGAAGTTGATTTCTAGGCAGATGAAGGACCTATGTCGTTTGGTCGGCTTACGTCAATTCAATGTTAGCTGTGCTCGGTCGGATGGGTTTGTATTAACGCGACCAAATCACTTAGGTCCGCCATCGGAATCAACTTCTCTAATAGTACACACAATCTTGTCCTATTTAAACTTGGAAACATTTTTATATCGAACCTACTACTTCCGAGGCTGCACGTTCTGAATTACTGGATAACAAAGGCGTGTTTTGATAAAGATTATGCTAGTAAAATTATCACTGTTTTAACCTATCAACTCCCAACAAGCGATCGAATCCGACCGCGTAAGCAATAGATTTCCAAGTATCTGCGATCCAAGGATTAAATAAAATTACATCAAATACTAGACCGTAATTTAAAAAATGTCTACAAAATTATGATACTGTTACGAAAATAGAAAAATTCTCAATTTCTATACACGTTCTTTTAGGCTTAGCACATATCAGAAGACCAAAGAAATTCCTAGAATCTAGTCAATTACTTCAAAGGAAAATTTCGTGAAGGCGCCAGCCAACGATATAGGGAGTAGGGACTCAAAGACTCATTAGGAGACGTTTGACGTCACATTATTAAATGAAACAGCCATTTTACACGTGAAGACATGTCATGAATCAGGGCCCTAAAGGTAGGGTCACAAATATCAGTAGACGCAGCGTATCAAACGGATTTTATTTATGTACTAGATGATGATAGCTTCGTATCACTTACCTCATAATACAAATCTTCCCTGGACTTCCACGAACATTTCTACACTAAAATAAGCCAAATGGCTTCAGTCATTCTCAAATTTAAGATTATTAGCACTACTTAACTATTTAATAGCTGAATTTGAGGTGCACGGTGTACTGGCACAAAAAAATCTAATGATACCTTTCATATCCAATGTAACAAAATTATTTTATGCTGTATACGTACATTAAAACTGCCTCGCTCTAGCTTCATCAAAAATATCGCTATCTCTTTTACTGATAAACCATGGCCTATGCGATGTCCTGACATCATCCACGGACCACGACCGACTGGATTTTCAGAATGCTCTAGAAAGCGAAGAGAACATCAAGACGAACCTACATAATTTACTAGCATTACGATTTACGTCGAACTCAGCTGTCAGATCACGAGTCACGACTATTGAATTGACATAACCCGACCAAATGTCGTAGGTCCGCCATCTGCCTTGTAAAGCGTCTCCCAGACAGACGCGGCCTGCGGTGGCGGTGGCGTTGGCGGTCAGTTGGATGACTTGAGAGTTCTAGGAACGACACAGACCGTGTGTGTCTGTGTCGTTCCTAGAACTCTCAAGTTAAGTGCGATGGCGGCGGTGGTGGCGGTCAGTTGGATGACTTGAGAGTTCTAGGAACGACACAGACACACGCGGCCACGCGGCCAAGTCATCCAACTGACCGCCACCACCACCGCCATCGCAGGTCGCGTCAGTCTGGGAGACGCTTAAATAATTTCTGCGATGGTAGTTACATTATGCAAAAATTATAAAATAAAATAAATAATAGTGTCTAAGTACGCTTTTGAAAACCAATAGAATCGCTTTATTTGCCTTGCATCCCTCGACTCCATTGGATTTTAAAATACGACATTCCTCGAAAAGCAGCTTAGCTTAGCACGGATGAAAATGCAGCCTTTACGTGAATTTTTACAACGAACAGTTTTTTTAAGCTATTGCATAGCTTTACCGCGGGCTTGAGCACGGCGAACGAATTAAGAAATTCTGTAACAAAAATAAGCCTACTACGAGTTATTATACAGGGTGCACTTAAACCTACAGATGCCAATTTTTTAAGGGCTTAGGTATCATTAGAAGAGTCCATTAAACCAAGAAAATGGGGTGTTAATTTTTTTACAATAACATATTTTATCCCAATCAAATTCCTCGCAGCATGGTCACTTCATACGAATTACGATTTGGCGCCGGCCGATCTGTCGCCAACTCGCCACTCGGGCGCATCTAGGCAACGTTGGGGTACAGAGGAGACGCGGGGGTGACGGGCGCCGCCCGGCCGGGTGGTTGCAGTCGGCAGTCGCAATCCGCTCACGTGCATCGTTGCGTAATTAAGTAATTTTTGTTTGTCACAGCCCGACGTGTGCATAATTAGTATGTAATGACAATGTATTCTAACCGCGAGTGTTATGTGATGGTGAGATGCAAAATTTTGAGTGGCAAAAGTTTACATGGAGCTTGAAAGTGCTATTAAAAGTAAATAAGTGTAAATTAGATAAATTATGTAAGTAAGAATCAAAGGTGGGTGGTTTTCATTTTTAATTAGTTGTAATGTACCTACATAAGTTGATTAGGTACATTTTTAAATACGCCTAAATGCAAAGGATGTGGTTTAGATTTTTTATTCATTTCTAATTTCTAAAGTGCTAGTCGTTATTAAGTAGAAAATTGTAATTTTTCCATTGTTTTGATGAGAATCAAATAAATCATTCTAAACGTACCTACGCCCTTTACATTTTGACGGTCTTAACTCCTAAGCCCGTCAAAGTATGAAAGGAAAATTCACAACTTATGATAATAACAAGAATAATACTTAATTATTAACAATGAAATACGTAGCGGGAGGACGGGGGGCGCGGGGCGTCGCATGGCGTCCATATTTTGTGGTGTTTTGTAGGATAACTTTCGGAAGCTATTTCTCAACATTTTAGTACTGAGTGATTAAAAAAGAAAAAATAGGTGTACTTTTATTTTTAACAAGGATCAATATATTTAAATTTGGCAGGAAGATTTAATTGCACCCTGTATAAACACACGTAGTTAAACAACTAGAACAACTTTACTATACTTTCAACGCCAAAACAAGTACGAGATCTAAAAATACCTATATTACTTTAAGAGTTCCACTACTAATATTTGACTTTCCTATCTCGACAGAATGACTTTCTGTTTTCTTAGCTGCAATTATTTGTTTCTGGTCAACTTTTCGACTTTTATTGCTCTATTCTTAGTATGTTCCTTATTTCGTTATTTACTTCCTTCTAACTTTTTACTTCAAACAATATTTTCTTTCAACTTTTAGAAAGAATAATATCATTAATTCCTATTAACTTATGTCAAGAATTTTTCCCTTTAAAAATCTTTGAACCACGCTTAACTCACTTCATCTAAGATAGAAATTACTTTAAGTACTAGAAATAAGTAAACTATTTCAAATCTACATATCTACCGCAGTCCCATGCAATCTAATTTAAGTAAAAAAGCCTATTTTATGTCTTGAATTTCGCCAAACAGGGTAATAAATAACGCGAAATGTCTATGTAATTTAAAGAAATTTATTATTCACTTTGCATTGTCTCGAATCTCGACCAAATCCGCTTTAATCAAATACTCCTGGCCATCTAGATTAAATTTATTCTTAAAAACAAAACGCCCGCTATAATGGCAACATTTAAAAAAGGAACAGAACGTATTCACGGGATTTAAAATAATCCAACAGATTATTCGTGGCCACTCCAATCAGGGGCGCTTTCCATTAGGCGACATTAAAAGAAATGTTATATATTTAACAGATTTTTTTTTAAATGGAACTGTATTGTTGGATTTGAGGATTTCGGAACGTAAATTACAAGCCTATTACGAATTTGAATATAGAATTAAATGTTCTCTTTTCGAATTTTTGTGCGCGCCTCGATGATTAAAATAAAACTTTTTTTTCATTTCGTGTTAGGCCAAAGTTACTATTCGTAGAGACCTCGTATTATAGTTGATAGATCAAAGGCTTCTAACTTTCCTAAAATATATTCGAAAAGTTTTGATTCAGAGATGATCCTATTATCTTCCCGAAAGGGAATATTCGTGGAAATATTTTAGGGCGAAGTAGCCTTGTCCCTAGATGTAATATAGGATGTTACTGGGAAAAATACAACTGTATTTAAATTTATTTACTTTTAATTAGAAGCTATTTAAAAATACATGTTTATTTGTAAAACTGATATGTCATATCAGTTTTACAAATATCACATCCCCGCACACAATTAATAATACTCTCGTTCGCTTCTAAAAAAAACATCAAAATATCCCAGATTTAACCCTCGGCAAAAATAAGATCCCGGAGCTCAAGCCGCACTGGTCGATACGACCCAATTTCTAACACCTACAACTTAATTAATTTTGCGAATATTGACCCATAGCGATGTTACCCTTTAGGAAAAGGTCAAGTTATCTTTTTATGAAAGCTCACCCTTCCTAGATTCGATTAATGATGGAGACAAATACTCTGTAATTTATTTTGAGCCGCCATTTTGTGAAATTTAATCACCATCAACACAATACGCCGTTAGATTGATTTAAGAATTGATTTTGGGAACAGTTTAACTTCCTTTTGATGTTAAAGACCGGCAAAGTTTGAAGTAATTAACTACAATATATAGCTTGCAATTTTGTTAACTTGAGAACTTATTTATGACTTTGGAACCGTATTTTTCGAAAATAGAAACAATTTAACTTCGGGTGTGTCAGAACTCAGAAAGAATGAAAAACAAAACAGCTCGACAGTCATACATTTTCGACGAGCGATAGTAATTATTATATTTAGCTACTTCCTTTCCTTTGATACCCCGGTGGGGTCCCTCTGTGTTACGAATATTCAATCAGGTCATGTATTCTGACCTGAAATCCATAAAAAAGGTGTACAATACTAACAATAGTTTGACATAAGCTGCATACATTTTGTGTCAAACTCTTCATTAAGTTAATGTTAAATAATAAATTAATGCCTCTGGTTGCCGCAGTTACATGCATTGTGCACCGCTGCACAACCAAACAATGACATTGCCATGGAAAAAAGAATTAGTGTTGCAACTTTGCAAAAAACTATGTACATAATGTTTTTCCAACTAAAAGAAGAACACAAAAAGCGCGGGTAACACAATGGACAATAAATTCGGTGAACATCAACTAGGTGATTAACGTGTTCCGGAACTTTCGGTACGTTTTTTCCGAAACGTCACCGGTAACGTCACCGTGAAATTAAAACGTCACACGAAAAATAATAAAAGTAATTACTTATTTTATATGTTACTTTATTGCATCCGCGGTAGTTGATGGGAATTTTAAATTTTTTCATTAATATAGTATTTCAGTTTATTTGTAATGTTTTATTTCAGCTATGGTGTCTCAAAAAGGAAAAATGTAAAAAATAATTCGAACCACACTTGTGCCATCATTATTAATTCTTTATTTCTGTTCTTGCTAGCTCTTAAAGCCCCGCTTAGAAAATATATAATTACCATTTTTTAACTTTAATCGTATTTTTTTACTTTAATTGTATGAAGAGTTTGATAGAAAATAATATTTAGAATTTTGGGTCAAAATCTTCATTATACACTAAAAGCGATTGTGTCGCGCCCGACCAACGCTGATTTGCCTCGCAGAAGTAATGTATGCATTATGCTCTGGAGTTAAGGTTGAAAATGCTATGTTCAGTTTTGGTAATTCGCTTCGATGCGCTTCGATTCTGCGCCAATATAAATTGACCCTAAATGTGACAAATATTGTTCTGAAAACCGCATCAGAATCGGTTCAGTCAAACGAGCGATAATTGCGAACAAAGAAACATCATAGTATACATACACACACGACCATATACATTTTTTAATCATATTATAAAAAATTAAACATACTGTATAGCGAACATGGTGGTATTTTGGACAAACAAGCACTAAGCTGGCACGTTATTTTAGAGAACTATATCCATGTCGTTGTGCTCAATCTCCATATGCATAATTATGTTGGAAGAATTTCGGCCAATCTCCAATAATTAAATGAAATATAATGAGTGCTATAGTTATTATTTTCAATTACTATTTCTATACATATAAAGAAATACTACATTTTTCTAACTCAGCAACAGTTTAATAAGCTTCTAATAATATCCATAAGTAATTTAAAAAAAACGTCACTTGTAAAATTTGCTCACTGGTCGATTGGCCATTCAAGCACTAGGGCGGCGGTGTGTCGATCTGTCGCTATACAAAGACAGACAAACAAACAGATACCATCGATCTACCAGTAAATTAATATAACATACTACATTGATTCACATTTTAAACACCGTTCTTAACAATTGCCCGTTTTACGAAACACCTAGTGTAACAAAAGATATCTAGTAAAATTAGTCGCACTAGACAGAAGACTAGATAATATATAAGGTCGTGAATCTGAGCACAATAGCTGTCGTCTATAGACCGTTCAGACAAAAGTCAGCTTAGTCCGTGTTTTCGTGTTCAATAAAGTACAGTCTTATAGAAATTTATCTGTAAAATTGTTTGTATGTTCTTTATTTATGTCTAAACCACTGATTTGGATTTAACCAATTTGGATGAAATTTAGTATAGCAGTACTTTGATTCTTGACAAAAGACTTATGATAGTTTTCATCCCATGGCGTGTGTATAACAATGCACATCGCATATGCATAAAATTTGTGACTATTATGCAAGTTTATTTTAAGGACACGGCTGAGTTAGGGTCAGTTAACATTGAAACGTGACGAGGCCATGACGTGATGTAAATTGAATTGACTTTGCCTTCCACGTCGTTGGGTTTCTTATTTAAAAGCAGTTTCACTATTAACTTACTCTATTTTTATACTGTTGCACCATTATAATCTAGATATTTTCTCTTCAAATTTCAGCGCTAGTCTAAATGTCATTTGTCGTTGATTGAATATGAAAAGCTTTTAGCTGCAAATGGGACAAAAGAGCCACAAAAATGAGAAGTTTGAGCATGCTTAGAAAAATTCTTTATAATGTTTGTAAAGGTATCTATAACACTTTTAGTTATTACATAGTACATACAATCAACGTTCAAAAGTCCAGTAGCATCGTAACGACTATATTCGTTTGCCGGTACAGTGCATATTTATGTGTGCGCCATGTTACCGTGTACACACTTAGATGTCGTACAGTATCAATACAAGAAAGTTGCGTGTAGTGGATGAAAGACAAAAATAACATATATTATGTTTGTCTTCTTCATTCATTCTTTTTCATTTATTGCACTGCACTGTGTCAATAAATGCAAAAATTTCACTAGACACGTAAGATAGTTCGTAGCTCCATCGGTAAATAGTTGGCCTCGCATCATAGCTAGGACGAAAAATGGTCACGGTTCAAATCTCAGATTATCATATTATTTTATTATCTCATATTTCATGTTGTTTTTATTATCTCAGCATTTTTGAAAACTTAATGAAATGACTATTTTGAAAGTTTTATTTAATAAGAATAATATTAAATTATAACATAGTGATAAGATAATATTAAATGTAAAAGTATTTTAGTTAGATAATTATACATATTATATTATAATAAAACAACACTTTCAAAAAAATATATTTTTATTTCAATGACATAACAATTATTATTGAACAATTGAATTGATTGACGGATGACGGTAAAATCTTTGATTCACAGGTCTATCAATATAATAATAATTGTGTTATCAATATTTCATATTGTTGAGGTTATAGTTTAATTATTCGTTTTCCGAGGAAAAGAGGATTAAAACTTAACCTCAACTTTAAAATCTTATACCTACCAATTACTGGCCAGCACGTTCCTTTGTAGAATGCTCAATTGAAACTTACGAAATATAAATATTATAACAATTACTTTACACTTATTATTGCGACATAGAAATACATTTTTAATTTAATAATATAAATAATGATTCTTAATATTTTGTGTAACCTCCATTATTTTCGATACAACTAAGAAGACGTCTGCGCATGGAAGCCACAATATTCTTACAGATATCTGTTCCACGTAAATCCTCCCACAACTGCATGCAATGAGATTTGAGCAGCTCCGGACATCTATCATCGCGTGCTCGCCATCTTTGCACCATTAAACCCCATATATTTTCAATCGGGTTTAAGTCTGGGGATCGTGCTGGCCACGGAATAACTTTAATATTAGAATGTTCACTGAACCAATTGCGAACTATGGAGGCTCGGTGAATTGGACAAAACTTATTTCGCTATCACCATACACATTTCGCACAGTAGGTAACATAATGTCCTCTAACACTTCTACATAATTTGCACTGTTGGCTCGCGTAGGTATAAATTCAAGTTCACCCGGCCCTTGAGCACTAATCCATCCCCACATGTTCACACTTATTCTGCCAGATTCAGTGTTTGACACCACGTTATTTTCACACCAACGGGTGTTATCTTTACGCCATAAATGTAGTCTTCCTTTTTGAGAGGATTTAAAAGTCTTCTCATCGGAAAAAAATGTTGTTTTCCAATCAAAATCTAAATACTCTCGTGCAAAGCGTAGCCGTTCGTCTTTATGCCTTTGAGTCAAAACCGTTTTTTTCGCCGGCTTTCGGTGGTGTAATCCCTCGTCATGAAGTGCACGACGAACGGTGACCAATGACGTGTTAAATTCATCGGCAAAACAACTTGTCGGTATGAAACCACATGTTTCATACTCCGCTGCCATATAACGCCGCTGAGTCTGGTTAATAAGGAGTGGCCTTCCACTTCGTTTACGACTCTGCAAGACACCTTCTTCCTCGTATCTTTTCACCCATCGACTTACAGTATTTCTCTAAAAAAAAAGAATAAATTGTAAAAGACGATTTTAACCAATGAAAAAATACACATCACAATAATAATATAATTAATTACTACTTACTGAGAAGCCAATTTCGTTAGAAATTTGAGAAATGTTCAGGCCATTCGAATATAGGGCCACAATTTTAGCTCTTGCTTCAATAGTAATATTTGCTTGCATATTGGATAAATTGTATCGCAACAGTAAGAACACAAACACTCGTAGCTGAGTTCACCAACCAACAACATTTTAATATTTTGTTATCTTCAAGCAATCGTTCCATTTTATTTTAAATCTACCCTCACATTCTTTGCTGTGACTAGAATGTTACGTTTCTAACTAAACGTTACTGTGCTTTTAGTTAGAAACGTAATTTTTTATTCTACATTGTTGTATCAACATTCATAATCATAATAATTTATAATTAATATTTCTCAAAAATTGTTTTACGTAAAAACGACGCAGACTCAATACGGATCAGATTCGATCCTGCAACTTAGCTGATGCAGATGATCTTAGAATAAACACACGCACTTGCTTAACCACTAGGCCACGGCAGTGCTCATATGTTGAGATGAAATTGACGATATGAATATACAGCCAAACAAAGTGTATGTATGTGTGTGAATTGTCTTTATAGGAAAAGGTCACAAGTAACGTTAAGTGTTGACGCTATAGCTGCGTACGATTGCTACTGGACTTTTGAACGTAACTGTACCTATAAAATGTCGTGTCGTGTCACATTTTAAAGACAATAATAATATTGTGATTTTCATCCCCGAAATAACGTATTATATCAAAAAAGCAAGCTCCTGCAAATAATCAACAAAATGATAAAATAATTACGACTGAATTGCAAGATTAATAAATATGATTTTTATTTACATTATTAAGGAAAAAGACCTAATGCTAGACACTGAACTAATATATGACACTTATGACAAAAATACCATAAAAATAAGAATTACTCTAATTATTTCTCACCACTGTAAATTTTATAAGCTTCTCAAGCTATCTGTTGAATTGAAAAAATATATTAGAGACGCCTTCGGGAACAAAATTTTAAAATGGGATCAGTTTTCGTAAATAATATGACCGCGTCAACACGCGCTCGGCAAATTCTTAGCAAATAGGTTGAGGAAGGCGAAATTTTGCACGTAAGTTTTGAATAATTTATTTGATTTTTTGTAATTTCTATTGATTTCATTGGATTAATGGTCATGTTGTATACACTAATTAATGTTTATTTAAGATTTTTTATCCATTTTCCCTAACAATATAAAGGGTGTCTACTATTAGTTCTTGAAAATGTAAAAAACCTAATAGATGACATGGATCTCATCTTTGAGTCTTGCAATACATACTAAAGTTATTTTGTACTTTATTCTACTGCAAAAATCATCACTATTCTCTGAAAATATAATTCTATTAACAATCTAAGAACTTAGAAGTACTGCACCTAAAAATGGACATGGTGTCTAATATTAGAAGACCTTGTACTGATCTAAAAATCGATTGCTTTAGTTTTTTAGCAGTAAAAAAAAGAAAAAGGAGAGCTGAGAAAAGAAAAAAGAAAAAAGAAGAGGCAAAAGAAGCATGGAGACTAAAGACTGAAAATAAATTTGCTAGGAAAAAAAGACGGGTTGCACTCAGGGAGTGCCGGCAGAAGTGAAAACATGATTATTAACGTTATACTTTTTTTTAACCCATTTTTTATGAAAATCGATTATTAAAAAATCGATTTTTTTAATTAATCGAAACCCTTACAATCAATTCGAGTTCGAGTTCGAGTTCGAATTCGAGTTCGAGTTCGAGTTCGAGTTCGACACAAAACACTACTCTCCAACCGTCTTACGGTTTTTCCAAGGTTTTTCGATCAGCACGAGAATCTGACGCGAGTTTCACAGTTTTTATCCATCCCACAAAAGTGCTCAACGCCGCTTAAGAAGTTTTCACTTCAAAAATATGAAAAATAAAAATAAAAGGAAAGATAGTTTCAGCATGGAAGAAGAATGAATAGAATCTGGAGACAACGTGGATCATATTTCTGATGCATGTAGTTACTATGATGAAGTAAATGAAATCTTTTGAAAAATGGCAAATAAAGACCTAATAATAGGAAAAATGTAAAATGTAATGTAATGTTCTATGTTTAACTATTAGTTCATATTGGTGTCTACTATTAGTGATGTTCGTTTTTTGTGATGTCATCTATTAGTACTTATGACTAAGTTTACAAAAAGACCAATAATATATTTTTTAATTGATTTGTCAGACAATAATTATAATAGTTTTATTTTGTAAGAGTTACTGAAGGCATGGAAGAAGTTATCAATCCTTTATTTTCATAAATATATATTTTATAACATTCAAATGTTGCATGTTTCCTTAAAGTGTCTGCCATTATGTCTTTTTCCTTAATATTAATATTATAAATCAAACGGAATTTCAAAGAATGATGTTTAAGCCGCCAGCTTAAACATCATTTCATTCGATAACATTTAAAATATTTCAGCTTAGTTATTTTAACTTCAAAGTCGTTAACAAAATTTCAGCAGCCAAATTGTTTTGTGGTAGTTTATCATGATCAACTCAAAATTGAACTGGATATTCAATAAGGAATTAATATTGCTAGTTTTAGATACTACGATTCCATATTCATACCTACCCGGCAACGGCAATTTAGGGGAATAGGAAGGATGGAAAGACAATTCGCAAGACATTAAAACTCTTGTGTGGTGTAGGAGAGAAAATAAGCTGATGATGTCTTTATCATTCTACCGCGATGCGACAATTTGACGCCCAATCTGGTGTTTCTGCCAGGACTCTCGGGGATTTTTCCCAAGTCCCAAAAGTTTCAGATATTTAGACTAAACTGAACTCACGATTAAATTTGTTGGTACCGACTTCAAAATAATGAAGACTGTAGTATGTACAGAAATAGTTGAGATTTAGACGAATTCTGAAAAAGGCACTACTAAAGAGTAAGAGTTATTTAATACTTTTTTAGTTCATATTACTATTGTTTTTAGCTTGGAAGTCGGTTTTAATTTTTTTCTTAAAAATAATAATTGTATATGTTAATCTATATCAGCGTCTGAACAAATGTGCCAAATTTCAAAAGTGTATGTATGTATGTATGATGTATGTATGTATGTTTTTATGTTTGTGTTCGCATATCTCCGGAACTACAAGTCCGATTTCAGTAATTCTTTTTTTATTGTACTAGGTATTGTTCAACTTAGGGAACAGTGTAAGTTTTATCAAAATCGGTTCATTAGTTTTGGAGATAGGGAGTTTAATTCTTAATTACGTAAAATTTTGAAGTCGGTTTTATCTTTTTAAAATACAGTTATAATGTGAATAAATAGCACGGAACCCATCATGCGTGAGTCCAACTCGCACTTGGCTGATTTATTTTAATTTAAAAACCAATTTTGATGAAAATTTCGTTCCAGGTTGCACGGACAACACAAATGGCCTGGGCTCAGACGGGGTACAGGAGATAGAGTACACGGACGTGGACCTCGGGCTGACGCAGCGCGGCCCGCACTTCGACGCCGCGTACTCCCGCAACGTCACCGCGCTAGTGGGCAAGACGGCGCAGCTGAACTGCCGAGTGCACGACTTGGGAAATAGAACGGTAAGGCTTTTACCTAAGGCCATCCCCTGAGCAAACGACCTTGACCATACATTTGCCGCGTTGCCGAGATCGCGCTAAAATTCTATTTTTTTACTTATCTTAGTTCCAAATTGACCTCAAAAAAAATTCAAACGTCCAGTATGTAGTTCATGAAATTGTCGATCTATTGGCGTGTGTTTGAAATAACCGTAATTTGTAAATACTAGGGAGATACTGAATGTATGCTTGAATTTATATAAATTGTATTACTTTGGAAGCTGATATCATGAGTATAAAAAACAAAAAATTCCATTTCTAATGGGAGGCGGGAATAACATCCCGCCTCCCATTAGAAATGCTAAAATCCTTAAAACATTTAAATACAAACTACGACGGTTCCTTCTAGATCAACAGTTGTCACAACTCACAAGAAAACCTCTGCCATGATAATATCTCCGTGATGTAATGTGCCCGTATCATTGTGTTGTTTTAGTTATAGTTTTTTTAATTGTAATTAAATCCATCATAATATTATGTTGGCTTAAAAAATTGAACTGCCGGCAACCTTTGTATTATACATAGGTACCTATAGTTCTACGTTTCGATAGTCGGAACTTTTGTTTATAAATTAGTTAATGTCAATGGTGATTGGTGTTGGTACTTTAGTTTTAGTTAAATCTTTAGTTTGTATCTTGTTTTATTTCTTTGTTATTAATTTTCTATTTTCTAAAGTTTACAAAAACATATTTTAGAATTTTATTTTTTGTTTTGACAAGTGACAGATTTCTTGACCATAGACAAGGTGTCTTATGTGTTGCCAATATACTCACTTGAGGCGATAGCGTGCGACAGCTATTTGTCGTGACTCGTGAGCGTCAACACAGTCTAGTCGTGGGCTGTCGCGAGATATAATTTT
The DNA here is from genome assembly GCA_963422495.1 of Polyommatus iphigenia. Taxonomy (NCBI): domain Eukaryota; kingdom Metazoa; phylum Arthropoda; class Insecta; order Lepidoptera; family Lycaenidae; genus Polyommatus; species Polyommatus iphigenia. Next base: position 3,723,341 of record OY730180.1, read on the forward strand.
GATTGTTGTTGTATGTTGTTTTAGTTGTTTGCAAGCTGTTGTAATTAGTTTGTTTATGATGATATCCATGTCTTCACTAATGGCTCTTGCGGAAGACCGGCGCTGAATATGCCCCTGGGTGTACCAGCACATGCCGAGCATGTTGATGATGATGACGATTGAGCATGCTGCAATTTGGAATTGCCTACTTTAAAGTATGTATGTAGTATGAATGTAGTTGCAAATAAACATTATTATTATTATTATTGTTATTGTTATTATTATTATTATTATGATGATTATTATTATTATTATTATTATTATGATTATTATTACTATTATTATTATTATTATTAAAATTATTATTATTATTATTATTATTATTATTATTATTAAAAATAGGAAATTAATAACCACTAGCTGTCCCGGCAAACGTTTCTTTGCCATATTATATAAAGTATATCGCCCGTATTATTTTATTGAATTAGTGACTAAACATGGCAACGTCCATCGCTATCCCGTGACCCGCGTCGCGTAAACAATGGTCGCTCTTTATAGACAAATAATTTGCAATAAAATAAAATTGCGACTATAATTAAAGAACTAAACTATCCTATCTCTCAAGTTGGAAAAAAGCACACATTTAAAAAAAAAACATTAAAATCGGTTAAGTAGTTTAGGAATCCATCGCGGACAAACATCGTGACAGGAGATTTATATATATTAGATGACAGGAACGTTCATATACTGTAGATTATTGCTGTTTTTTTATTATAATTTTGTAGCTTTCAAATTATGTGTTAATAAGGCTCTAAAAACGATAAATTACGGCATCTCCGTAGGGGGAGCGTCTTATATGGAACTGCTATGGAACTACTTTAGGCGCGTAGGGATTTAAATTCCAAGGTCGCGTCATGTAAAACAGGGTCGAAATAATAAAATAACGGCGCCGTCACAATCTTGGATCAAGTTTCATTTCTGACACGTGTTCTCCGTACACAGGTTATTTTTATGAAAACTTGCTTGTATTCAGGAGTATAATATTAGTATTCCATTACTGGTGTGATGTTTTATATAATGACATCCCAAAATTGTTATATGAAATTACTAGCTGTTGCCCGCGACTTCGTACGCGTTAACATAGTATAATAACAAAGATGGATAGCTTTCCCCTTTTTGTGGTTCCTTATACCACTTAAAGGGTAAAAACGGGACCCTATTTAAGCAAACGTCAAACGCAAACGTCAAAAAACTTTCATGTTTCTAACTCAAGAAATGATGGAATTTCATTGAATCTTTCTACCCCAATTTCACCCCCTTGGGGGTAGAATTACCAGAAACGCTTAAATACGTATCCATTCATTTTTAATCAGTAGCTCAAAAATAAAGTTTCATGTTTCTAACTCAAGAAATGACGGACTTTCATTCAAACTTTCAACCCCAATTTCACCCCCTTGGGGGTAGAATTTCCAAAAACGCTTAAATACCTATCCATTCATTTTTAATCAGCAGTCCAAAAATAAACTTTCATGTTCCTAACTTGAGAAATGACGGACTTTCATTTAAACTTTCAACCCCTATTTCACCCCCTTGGAGGTAGAATTTCCAAAAACGCTTAAGCACGTATTCAATCATTTTTAATCAGTAGCCCAAACCTAAAATTTCAAGATTCTAACTTAAGAAATAACAGAATTTCATTCAAACTTTCAACCCCTATTTCACCCCTTTGGGGGTAGGATTTCCAAAAACGCTTAAATACGTATCCATTCATTTTTAATCAGTAACTCAAAAATAAAGTTTCATGTTTCTAACTCAAGAAATGACGGATTTTCATTCAAACTTTCAACCCCGATTTCATCCCCTTGGGGGTAGAATTTCCAAAAACGCCTAATAAATACTTATCCATTCATTTTTTAATCAGTAATCCAAAAATAAAGTTTCTTGTTTCTAACTCAAGAAATGACGGACTTTCATTCAAACTTTCAACCCCGATTTCACCCCCTTGGGGGTAGAATTTCCAAAAACGCTTAAATACCTATCCATTCATTTTTAATCAGCAGTCCAAAAATAAACTTTCATGTTCCTAACTTGAGAAATGACGGACTTTCATTTAAACTTTCAACGCCTATTTCACCCCCTCGGAGGTAGAATTTCCAAAAACGCTTAAATACGTATCCATTTATTTTTAATAAGTAACACAAAAATAAAGTTTCATGTTTGTAACTCAAGAAATGACGGACTTTCATTCAAACTTTCAACCCCTATTTCACCCCCTTGGGGGTAAAATTTTCGAAATTCCTTCCTTAGTGGGTGTCTACTTAATAAAACAACCCTACTCACCAAATTTCGTGGCTGTAACTTTAACAGTTTTTGCTCAGCGATGATCAGTCAGTCAGTCAGTCAGTCAGTCAGTCAGTCAGGACATGTAATTTTATAAGTATAGATTAGGCCGTGCTTAAACCAAACTGACTGTCAGACGCCGAATGTGAGCGAACATTGCGCAGTTAATTGTATTTCCATACATATTCACTTTTTCGTTCACACCTAACCGACAATACGTTATTACGCTTGACGTAGGCGCGGACATTCGGTACCGTCTATTTTCACGTTCACACTGGGGCTCACAGTGAGCCTGCTCACATTCGGCGGCTGACAATCAGTTTGGTTTGAACACGGACTTATATCAACTACTACTAGTGCTATACTAGCGTGTATTTTGGAAAAATCAAGTGTGGCGTCTGTCGTCATAAGCACTGGTCAGTATACAGAGTCAAATTTCGGAACGCACAATTTAATAGAATGATGAAATTGTCCACGTGAACAAGTTTCCAGGTTATTCCTAGGCGTGCAGTTGACGGGCGTTCCGAAATGTCACAGCGTTGCGGGAAAGACAGTGTGGAACCGAGCGCATGTCCTAGGAAATAGGATTTATTGCATTTTATGTTGACTGGCAGGAATTGGTTAAACCTGTTCCGGGTTGTTTCTAGGCTTCAAAAATAATGACTATAGAGTAACACATACAAAGAGTCACTTTTTAGTTTTTAATCATGATCCGATTCATGTTAAGAAATAATTCCGGAATATTTGTGTGTAATACGGGTGATTTATGATGATTTATGGCGTAGAGAGAAGCTGTTATGTTCTTAGATAGAGTCCAATTTTAAAATGTTGGAACTACGAACTTATTGTATTATGGAATATAATATTGCGTTACTTTTCAAATTAGTAGCAATAGTAATTTTAGACTCCAAAACTAGGGCAACCTCAAAAAAGTGTAGCATTATTTGATGTATCTTTGTCTTTCTTCAAAAGTTATCTTTCTTTAACAATTGACCGAGATTTAGACGTAGGTCTTGCGTGACTCTTCCGTTAATCTCAGTTACATCCGCTTATCCATGCACCTAATCACAATGTCTTGTCAAAACATCCTTGCAAGCTTGCCTGACAATGTTATCTAAAATACATCCTTGTAAGCCTGAAGGCTATATTTGAGGTTCTATTCCTTCAGGCGATAACCACGTCATGTCTGCATCGATCTGTGTATCCGGGTCGTATTAATTATGTACAGTAATTAAAACACCCTTCACCGCCGGCGAAACTATAATTATAATTATATTGATAAAGGCGTGATGAGCGTGTAGTTCCTATAGTTAAAAGTGGAGACCAGCCAACTTATTAATATCAAATGTACTTGTGAAGATTAATATTATTTGTAATATATTATAAGTAAGCATATTATATATAATAATATTATTTGGCATCAAAAAATAAACACGGCAACACGTTTCTTCATACTAAATTACATACTAGAATATACACACATCTAAAGCATTTTTATTTAAATAGACACCATTTGACAAAAGCTAATTTATTCAAAATCGAGTTAAGTACCACTTTTTGCGTGTACTTTATACTCGTATACACCGTGTTCATCATTAGGTTGAGAACCCTTGAAATATACACCAATATAAAGTTGTACAATGTCAGAACTCAGAAGTTACTGTGTACACTTGCGACCTTTCGCAGTTTGACTTTCATCATTAAACTGTTAGAACATATTACAGCTTTGTAACTAAGTCAAAGTCTTGTTGACTTGGCCTTAATTATTGTTCATGTCAAATTTAAACGAATATTGAAAAGTTTGTCGTTGTGTTTGTTGTTCTTTGATGGGTTTAGGGTAAGGTCTTTCCTAATATAAAGATGTTTGTGATTACAGTACACTTTTGTGGTTAATGGGGGCTACGTTTTCAATTATTATTACTTGTTAATTCTTTATTATGAGAACCCGTTGTCGCCTTGTAATTAGTGCGCCCAAGCGGTATTGGGTTGGATAAAGGATAAATTAATTGAAATTTAAAAATATATATTATTTTTTTTATTTGTGAAATATACTCTATTATCGATACCAATGACGTGGTAAAATTTATTGTAGTGGTGAAAAAATAATCCTGTATATTATACTATACAGGATTATTAAAATACTACTTCCGAAGGTTATCTTAAGTGACCAACAGAATGATTACGTATCTTGCGGTATCTTTGCAAAATGTGTTTAATCTATACTTATAAAATTACATGTCCTGATTGACTGACTGACTGACTGACTGATTCATCATCGCTGAGCAAAAACTGTTAAAGTTACAGCCATGAAATTTGAAGAGTAGGGTTGTTTTATTATGTAGACACCCACTAAGGAAGGAATTTTGAAAATTTTACCCCGAAAGGGGTGAAATAGGGGTTAAAAGTTTGAATGAAAGTCCGTTATTTCTTGAGTTAGAAACATGACACTTTATTTTTGGGTTACTGATTAAAAATAATTGGATACGTGTTTAAGCGTTTTTGGAAATTCTACCCCCAAGGGGGTGAAATTGAGGTTGAAAGTTTGAATGAAAGTCCGTCATTTCTTGAGTTAGAAACATGAAACTTTGTTTTTGTGCTACTAATTAAAAATGAATGTATACGTATTTAAGCGTTACTGGTAATTCTACCCCAAGGGGGTGAAATTGGGGTAGAAAGTTTCAATGAAATTTCGACATTTCTTGAGTTAGAAACATGAAAGTTTATTGACGTTTGCGTTTGACGTTTGCTTAAAAAGGGTCCTGTTTTTACCCTTTCTATAAGGAACTACAAAAAGGGGATCTTTGTTATTAAATACTATGTTAACGCGGACGAAGTCGCGGGCAACAGCTAGTAGCAGATATTTCACAATATTTTTGAGTTCATAATGTTATAGTTTTCTCATTTCCTACACTATGTGAGCTATGCGCGATGCTCTGCAATACAAAACTCCCCCCCCCCCCCCCCCTATTCGTCCTATATTTCGTTCTGATTAAGTAATTACTTTGCAATTTTCGAATCTCGACAAAGATTTCACATTTAAGTGTCTTATTTATGAAACAAAAATGTTTTTACAATATTTTTATAATAATTGTAGTACTTATTAAAACCATTGGTTTGGAAACCCGACAGGAGAACCGGCAATCGAAAGTTCGTCAACCCCACTCCGCAACTTTATAATAATTAATAATGTATTGACATCGTTGTATAATTTTAATTTGTATTGTGAGACTATTAATCCACACAATATATATTTGTATTATCAGACTATTCATCCACACAATATATATTTGTATTGTCAGACTATTCATCCACACAATATATATTTGTATTGTCAGACTATTCATCCACACAATATATATTTGTATTGTCAGACTATTCATCCACACAATATATATTTGTATTGTCAGACTATTCATCCACACAATATATATTTGTATTGTCAGACTATTCATCCACACAATATATATTTGTATTGTCAGACTATTCATCCATGCATACAACAGATAAATATGTAATTACACAAAGCACGTAACCGTAATACATTACAACGGAATCCGTTCTAACGAAATAATGAATTCGCGATACAAATTAAATTTTAATTCGGCGTGGGATTGTCTAAGTATTTTGTACTGTCCCTTTACTGATGCTCTTTTATAATATGCAGGTTTTTGTGTTAGGTTTCTAGAAATAAAAGTGTCGGCCTTAATCTATACTTTTCTCAATAATTCATATTATAATGCTAAAGAGTTTGTTTGAAAGCGCTAATCTCTTGAACTGCTGGACCAATTTTGATGTAATTTGACACAGGTAGAGAATAGATCATAAGAAAGGGCATAAGCTTCTTTTTTACAAGTAAATGCGTACATTTCCACGCAAAAAAGTAGCATTGTCATGATTGTAAAAATGTGTTGTTTTGTTCCGAAATATCTAAGGTGTTACAGTCGACGCTAAAAATGGGAGCACCTAGTAAGCAGAGGGACTCTTAACTGAGATTTTTTTACCATTTCCATGGGAATTCTTATTTACGCGTGTGGAGCCGTATAGCATTTAGCAATAAATAATTTACTTCACGTTATTCCATGATGGACAAACATAGGCAATCACGAACATGTAAACCAGGATTTGCTATCATGACCTTCAAGGTCAACAGAGCGAGACAGTACTTCAGTCCGGACCAACGTCTACAACTCTACAAGGCGCAGGTTCGGCCTCATATGGAATATTGTTCTCATCTCTGGGCAGGGGCGCCAAAATACCAACTGATCCCTCTGGATCGTATCCAACGAAGGGCCGCTCGAATTGTTGACTGCCATAGTGTTTCAAACAGCTTGGACCCCTTGGAATTGCGCCGAAATGTGGCTTCACTCTGCATCCTCTATTGGTTGTATCACGGGGAGTGCTCTGAGGAATTGTTCGGAATCATACCACCTGCAACTTTTCGCCATCGCCCCACGCGAAAAACATACCATCCTCATCACCTTGATGAGTGGCAGTCCTCCACAGTGCGTTTTTCGCGTAACTTTCTGCCGCGCACTGTAAAACTCTGGAACGAAATATCACCAGCAGTATTTCCGGACCTATACGACCTGCAAACCTTCAAGAAAAGAGCGTATTCCCTCTTAAAAGGCCGGCAACGCTCCTGCAGCTCTTCTGATGTTGCGAGTGTCCATGGGCGACGGTAGTTGCTTACCATCAGGTGACCCGTTTGCTCGTTTGCTCCCTTATTTAATAATAAAAAAAAAGGTCATGATAGCAATTATGTTTATCCATTATAGACCTTTACGTGGCGAGAAGTTACATCTGAAATTGTCGCTTGCATCTAGAGTGGGGGTGCAGAAAATTTTGCAGCTTTGACCAACGTCTAAAGTATTTGGAAAAAGCTCCTAGAACCCAGTGCGGGTTTAGGGAGCTTTTCGATAAAAGTATTTTTGAAAAAAAGAGTTTAAAATATTATATTTAAATCAAATATTTGTCACAAAGCATTGAGAAATGTGGAGTGGCAGTGGCAAAACGAAAATTACTTTTGTGCCCATAAAAACTATCGCGATTACGAGCTTAAATGGAAATACTTTAAACGAAATTCCGGTAAAATCTCGACATCAAACGAACTTTATAATTAATTTAATTAGCAAATAAAATTACAAATGCGGATTAAATTTAATAAATTTCGTACGAAACGTATTTCAAAATTGCGACTTCGGTCCAAGATAAGCGCTCTTTGATATCCAATTTGTTTGATTTCGTCCACGAATTTTTGGAGTGTTATATTGTGTGATTCTTTAAATTGGATGTTTCATTCATATTAATCTCTTTTGAGAATCACGAGAATCATATTTTGTGTATAAATGTAGTAATGTGTGTAATGTAGAAGGTTATTATTTATTCTGTTTGATTACTTCGCAGAATAACTTTTTTATTAAGCATACAATAATATACAATAGTATAAAAGCTAAGAAGCGTACATCACGTACGGCGCGTTCGTGCGGATAAAATATATTGTTTGATCACCTTATTGTAATGTTCTCTTTCAGGTATCATGGATAAGACACCGAGACATTCACCTGCTGACGTCTGGGCGGATGACGTACACGTCAGACCAGAGGTTCATCAGCGTCCACAACCCTCACACGGAAGACTGGATATTGAAGGTAAGAGAACAGAAGAGCTGGTTACAGAGACTTTTAGCACAAGGCGAAGCCACCTACTTTGGGCTTAGGAAAAGAAGGCAAAAGAGACCAGACCAGAAAATAGATAATGCAAGCTTATTAGCATATTTTGCTAATAAGCTACCTTAATCATTTCAATTCTTTCACAGAAAGAAAGTCCGTGGTATATTTCGGTAGAAAATGTTTATTATGTACCAAAAATGAGTCAGTATTATTTCGAATTTTACTGCAATATTAAAAGAAAATTTTATTTTTTTGACCAGCAGATGAATTTTTAAACCCTAAACATTCAAAAAATTATACTGAATTTATTGAAAATTGTACCCCTATTCTTTATAGAAGTTATTATGCGGTTTAAGTCACTAGCAAGTAGCAAGTAATAACACAGTTTAAAACTTTCTAGAATTTTCTTCAACATTTTTACTTCACATTTAGTTTCTCTCTAGTAAATGTGTCCTAAAATAGCTGAAATGCTTTAAATAATGAGAACAATCTACTCTCGGCTAACACTGAGAACATACAAGCACTCAAACCAACTTTACTTAACCAATCCCTTTCTTTCAAAATTGTTTTCACCGCTGAACTTTTATAGACAGTTTCAAAGACGTTCGAAAGACGACAAAGACTCTTTTCTTTGGATTTTTGTTATTTTCTGTCCATTAGAGACTCGATTGTACATAATAAAATAAATATTTTTGATGAAAATTAGACTCCTTTTATATTATTAGAAGACAAAAGAGAATAGAATTTGAAATTGCAAAATTAACAAGTAGCAATGCGAAAGTGTGTCTGTCTTTCTGTCTGTCTGTTACCTCTTGACGCTCAAACCGCTGAAGCGATTTCGCTGAAATTTGGTATGGAGATATTTTGAATCCCGGGAAAGGACATAGAATACTTTTGTCCCGAAAAAATGCATGGTCCCCGCGCGATAAACGAATTTTGGCGCAACGGAGTTGCGGGCGTCATCTTGTTATTATCTTTTACGCCCACCGCAAAGTAATTTTTGTGAAGTTTGATATAATAATAAAAAGATACATTAAATCCGGTCTTTCGGTAAATGTACGGTTTCCACGTAAGTATACGTAATTATTAAACGGTAATCCTAATGAAGTATGACAATTTTAAACATAATATTTCTTCCACTTCATACAATTTCGCAAACTAAGCTATTATAGAATTACTGTTTACAGATTACTGTTTGTATATTTTACCTGAGTGTTCTTTATTTATAGTTACTGTTTAAATATTCTACCCGAGACAGCTTTGATCATAATCTCAGCAATTCCTCAAAATAACGAAAAAATGTAAAGTTAATCACCAAGAGAATCGTCATTTCAAATTACAATTTCGCCTCATAAAAACCTTATTAACAAGTTCTGAAGACATAATCTTCTGCAAACGCCCGACTTCCATTCCAAATGAAAACCTAAAATAACATTTAATATTTGCGTTGCAGAGGATTTAGAATTCAGTTAGAAATTTTATAACTCAACTGAATTAAATCCCCCGCCATAGTTAGAAGTTACGAGTAATAAGGTGTTCTTTTTTCAAACGAGTCCGCCATTTTGTAAATTGAATCCCGTTCCCGGCATTCTGTTTTTTTTATTTATACATTTGGTTCGACAATGACTGCGAGTGGAACTGACAAAAAATTAAAAACTTGGATTACAAAATTAGTAAAATACAAAAAGGTTTTTAACGCTTCGCAGAAAATTGAGGAAAAACAAATTAAGACGTTACAATATTCGTAGAAATTCAGAAATAAACGATATTTATTTATAATAAAAGAAGCAATAAACTTAACTTAGCTTTATTAAAGACGGCGAAATATTTTTAACGGTTTACGACGTTTTTAATTTGCGCTTGGCTTGGTCCCAGATTTGTTTTATCACTTCAGCAATTTGAGTAAACTAGCTTGACCGTTAGTAATGAAAACAATTACAGATGCCGATTTTAATGTAATATAATATTTTGGCTTCATACCACCTTTTAATCGTTAGTAAGGAGATTTTGAGTTTTGTCAGTTATGGAACATACGAGGGCTGCTATTTATGTATCCGGAATTAAAAAAAGAAACAAACATATATCATTTAATATGGTTTTATTGCTTTTCAAAATATTCGCCGCGATGATCGACACACTTTTGCATACGCTGGAACCAATTTTCATAGCACTTTTTCCATTCTGATTGAGGTATCTCCAAAACGTGCATTTTGAACGCATCAACAGCCTCTTCGCGGCTCGAAAAACGTTGACCACGTAATTTGTTCTTCGCGTATGGAAATAAAAAGAAATCGTTAGGTGCCAAATCAGGGCTGTACGGCGGATGACCAGTCAATTCGATCTTTTGACCCTCCAAAAACTGAGTTGTTTCAGCTGAGGTGTGACAGCTAGCATTGTCATGATGTAATATGATTCTGCGTTGTCGGTTGTACTTTCTTATTTCTTCAAAGACTTCTGGTAAACAAATGGTCGTATACCATTCAGAATTAACCGTTTTACGATTCTCTAATGGCACTGTAGCCACATGTCCATTAATTCCAAAAAAACAGGCGACCATTTGCTTCAAAGTACTTTTTGCACGAGTAACTTTTGTTGGTTTCGGCTCATCTTGGAACACCCACACCGTTGACTGTTGTTTAGTTTCGGGGTCATATGCATAGATCCAAGATTCATCACCTGTGTAGATATTATAAACGGCTTTTGACGTACCACGGTTGTATTTTTTTATCATTTTTTTGCACCAATCGACACGAGCCCGTTTTTGATCGATTGTCAAGTTATGCGGAATCCAACGCGAACATATTTTTTTTACAGCCAAATGTTCGTGTAATATCTTATGTATGCTCGTCATACTTATGCCTAAGGACGCCTCTATCTCGCGATATGTAACATGACGATCACGCATTATTAGTTCCCGCACAGCATCTATATTTTGTGGGACAACAGCTGTTTTTGGGCGACCTTCTTTATTTTCATCCGTGAGCATAGACCGCCCACGATTAAACTCACTGTACCAGTGATAAACAGTGGTTTTTGATGGTGCTTCATCTCAAAAAGTTGCGGTGAGTTGAATAAAGCACTGTTGTTGATTTAGCCCACGCCGAAAATCGTAGTAAATCATTGCACGAAAATGTTCACGCGTTAAATCCATGGCAAATGAAGACACGCAATTTTCAAAATGACGCCACAATGGAAAAATAATTGACAGTCACATGAAACAAAATGTATTCTTCAACCAAAGAGTTCTATTTACAAATGTTGTAATTACTTTTTAAATATTGTTCTTGTAAGTGGCCAGTTCCGGATACATAAATAGCAGCCTATGTAGAACATCACTCTAAAATGATATTTTAAAAGACGATGCTGGATTCTGAAATATGGCGTATATTATATTAACCAATTTGTTTCCGTATTTAAAGAAACATTAAACCTATGTTCCTAAAACGTTGGATATCCATATCATTTTAGAATTTAGAGTGATGTTCTACAATTCGTTTTAAGAACCTAGGCAATCGTCTCATTGACTGATAATAATAATTTACGTAATGATTTTACTGTAAGTTCGGTTAACAGTACGGACAAATAAATAGTTATAATCTAGTATACTTATATATTATACTCTATTATAATTAGGGAATACAAATATCGCGAGATTGGGGCTCAAGCGAGTATCCCGCGAGTTTATTTATGAATACAATACCGCGAGATCTCGCCAATTTCGAAATCTCGCGAGATTAGCAGTTTGGTGGGTTTTTTTGCAAATAATCACAATATTTGAATAAATTACGAAAAAAAGTAATAAATATTATAAGTTTTATAAGATTAACATTCATTTTCACGAATTTTTTCAATAGAATTTTATGCATGAACATCGTTTGATGTATCTGTCTAAAATTTTTAAATAGTAAAATTTGACATAATATGTAGATATCTACTATCTATCAAATAACAAACGAAAGAAACAACGAGTCTTCGCTGTGCGCTTTTATAATTTTGGACGTGGTGGTAATATCGTGAACGTCCGCGGTAAAACGATAATATAGGGAAGTAAAATGTATGGAAATATAAATGGAGACACTTTTAAATTTCCGTCGACGATAACTTTTTAACGTGCACGTCGTCTACACTTCTGAACCTAACAAAACGTCCACGGTGCGTAAAATCAAAAGGGCGTTTAACGTACCCAATTTAACGTTTTATCACTCGTGGAAGCCGGCGTCCACGATAACGTGACGTCCAGAATTATAAAAGCGCACTTTATAAAACACAAATCTTTTAGTAATAAAACAGTTCTTGTATAACTAACAAAACAACGAGAAGTCAAAATTCAGGACTTAGTTGAAAATCACAGTGCACAGTTGCTTAGGACAGCTCCTCTTTGTTGTTACTCCGTGATCGCAACTCCGTCCGTGTCAGTCCGCGCTTCGAATAAGATGTTTTTATGCTCAAGTGCAATCTCGTCAAACTCCCGAGATCTTTTTTTCGTCCGAGATCAATCTCGCTAAAAAAGGCCGAGATCTGATGAGATTGCATTCCCTAATTATAATAAAACCTTTTAAAGGACTAAGGAGAATAAGTTGAAAGTTATGAGTCGCGCACAACTTTAGAATTGCTTGGCAAAAATTAATATATTATTTGCGCTGATCACCCCCTCCATTTTCTCGAAGATATCTTTAACTCGTGCGGCCTATATCCCACTTTACAAGTAGGGCAAGCAGTAAACAACATGACCAACCAACGATCGTGTTCCAGATAAGGTTCCCGCAGCGGCGCGACTCGGGCATATACGAGTGCCAAGTCGGGACCACGCCGCCCATTGGACACAGGATGTACCTCTCCGTTGTCGGTAAATAACCTTCTAAGGCTATGTTCCTAAATGTACTGCGACCACTGCAGAGTGTGACGTCATTTTAGTATACTGCGAAGCCGTTCCTTTATAGTTAGTATAGTGTCGGTATACTGGTTACTATTTAAAACGGAACGCAATCCAGTATACTATCAGCCGCATTTTTGACAGCTCGTATTGAACATTTTCAACACAGTCTATTAAGGTTAATTTTTGCAATTCTTCCAGTGTTTTACTATTATTAATCCAAATTAATTACAGAAATTTATAACTTTGGGATTAAACTGTAGGTATTGTTATAAAACGTTAGACACTCGAGTGGTTTTGACACTTGACAGTTGACTTTTGACAGTTGACTGATCACGTGATCAAAGTATTGCGAGTGCCTTACCTCGAAAACGCCAGTACTCACAGTACAATATGGCGACGATTGATGACGTCATATATTTCACTAGGGTACTGCGGCAGTGTACTGCAACTCCATTACGGAACGATTTTTTCTACAGTGATAGCACTGTGCAGTGGTCGCAGTACATATTAGGAACACAGCCTAAAAATGTATTTATTAGGTCTTTATTTGTACTATCAGAGAAGTTGATTCATAGGCTGATGGCGGATCTAACGTCATTTGTTCGGGCTATATCGATTCAATATAAAGTAGCCCGCAAACGATCAAATTGTTTGTCAAATTTTACGTGTTTGTCAAACAGTTTAATAGTGTACAGCTACAGCTTTGTTTGAAGCGTTTGTCAAACAAACTACGTGTTTGCCCTTTTTGAAGAAAATTTAGATTTGCGTAGCGTTTGATAAACGTGTTTGAAGTTTGAATGTGTTCCGCTGTATTTGTCAAATAAGATGTCATGATCTCATATCGATTTTAGCTAATTGTTTGACAAACTTGTTTGATGCACGTTTGTTCGCCTGCGTTGCTGTTTGATGAAAACGTAAATTACATCAAACATGTTTGTCAAACAAATTTGATCGTTTGCGGGGTACTTTAGAGCGCTTACAGACGAACGGCACTTGTCGACGGCGGCCGTCGACTGCCGTCGACAAGTCTCAAAAAAAATTATGAAAAAAAATCTAGCTGCCGCCGACGCGTGCCGTCTGTAAGAAGAGCCGTGACGATTCGGCCGGATAACGCGCCCACATTACGTAGGATCACTATCCTATGAATCTACTTCTTTGATAGCACAATAGTAGCCTAAAAAGTTATCTTGTAGCTGTATTTCAATGTTAGATGGTTATTCTATAGTTTGTATATTAGGCTCGTAGTAGGTACGTAAGCCTATCTATATTTTTCAAACCAAAAGACGGAAAATTGACGATTCACGCTTCACTAGGCTGGCAAAACATCGGATATTGTGGATAAAAATAGTCCGAATGTCTGTGCCCTATTAATACTTTCCCCTAATGGCGCCAAAAGGCTTTCCAATGTCAATAGATACTTATAATATAATTTATTTTTTGTGCTGTATATTATTGTATGGTTTGATAAGTAAGTAAATATTTGAAACATTACATAATTATTTATTTAAGGACCAAATACAGTTTTGTATCAATAAATACATAAATTCATGATTAATAAAATTACAGCTAGATACAATAACTAGTTACATTCGGCCTCAACATGCATTAAGCAATAAACAATATTTTAAACTAAAACTAAATTAAATTAAATTATTAAAAATTAAAAATACAGTAAATTTCATTGAACAATACATATTTTTTAAAAACATAATTATAATAATTGTACATAGTATTAATTAATAAAAACGAGTAGTGCAGTCGCCAGAGGTTTTAACCTCCGAAAATTGTAATAGTGAATGGATTTTTGTTTTTGAGGTGTCATTTTCTTTTTTACACTATAACTTGCAAAGTTTACCAAAATTTTTTTTGTGTTTTTAATTTTTTAGTTACTTAATTAAAAATTAATATTTCATCATATAAAACCGGTACAGAAAAAAAAAATCTTGTTCCTGTCATTTAATGACTCTTATCCGATTGTTTACATTGAAAATTAACCAAATACACAATTTTTAAAAAAGAAAGTTTGCTTTGCTAAGCTAAATACAACTATAAGGTTTTTGCGAAGTTTTTAGAGATTAACGCTCATCTTAACCCAGATAAAAGGGTTTGGGTGGATTTAAGGGTTGTAACGAAAAGTGTGTTAAACTTACTTGTTGTGCGTAATTAACTTTTAGAGAAATGATAACTTTTAAGTACTTAAAAACGTTTAAATATCTCCAAAAATGTGTAAAATAGACCGAAAATATTTTTCTATATTTGTTCAGAATTTATTTAAGTGAGAGCTAAAACATTAAATGCATCGATAAATGAAAGACTTTTCCTAGTCTTTGAAATACTTCCTACTTAAAGCCAGAAAAAAAATTTGGTGCTACAAATCTCACGTACACACAAAAGACGCATGCTGCGACCTATGTTTGGAAAATGCTTACCTGAATACAAAAAATATCAGTTCTTAACCTAATTTGTATTTTTTTCCTTTAAGTGTGTTTTAGCAAATATAATTAATGAAAAAAAAAAATCAATTTTATTCTGTAAAAACCTAACCAAAAGAAATAAAATACAGATTTTCTTCGAAATATCCGTGAAAAAATTGTGCTACATTTTCAGAAAATTTAATAAAGTAAGAGCTAAAAAGTTATACACATTAAGAAATAGAAGGTTTTGTTAAGCCTAAAAAATAATTTTAAACTTCCTATTTACAACCAAAGGAAAATAGGAACGCCATTTACCTGGCGAGGCACACAACAAGCACATTTGAAGGTATGCTCATCTACATACAAAAATATTAATTTTAAATCTAAATTATATATTTTTTCAATTTATTTGCTTTCTTTGGAATTTAAGCAACGATACAAATCAAAAAAATAATAATATATTTTATTATTTTGCTATATATTTAAAAGAAAGAAATATGCAAATTTTCTTCAAAATTTTATAGTTTATGAGTTTACTTGAAGTGGAAGAGAATAATTTAAAAATCAAAAGCACAACTTTTCAATAGGTAAACTTTATTATTTATGTTATCAGCTACACATTCCTTTTTTTCTTTTCAATTTTCATCCACTATTGCAAAAATCAGAGGTTTGCACGATTTTTACGCTCCGGGAACTCCACTAGAGACATACATGACACAAAAAATTTTAAAGTTATTAAAAACAATAAAAAACAAAAATCATTACTATATTTACCTTATAATTATTGATTAAAATTTAAAAAGTAATTAAAAATATACAAAAAAATTATTACTTCACGATAAACAACAGAAAGGTGACTTTCCGATCCTCGCGGCTGCGACCGACAAAAATTCTAATAAAATGCTATTTTTGAAAATGAAACCCATAGCTTCATTTTGCTCTATACCAGTACAAAGCAGCGCGCATCGGGGAAAGAATCTAGCGAGATTAATATAGGTTGAAAATTAAACCTATATGTTATAGGTATACCTAGTTCATAAAGTGGCATTTTAATTGCATTTTTTAAAGAACTTTGAAATTTTAGTCCGCTTTAAACGGGCCCCTAGACAGTCAATTTTATTGAGCAATATCACTTATTGTGCAATATTATTGACGGTCTAGGGTTGATATTAAAAGCGCCCGCCTTTCAATCTTATTGTCTAATAAATTGCACAGCAGGATTGATCGTCTAGGGGCCCACTTATGCTCACTAACATTCTCTTCAAGCAGAACCCCTCACCACGATTCTGGGTGGTCCGGAGCTGTTCATCAACATGGGCAGCACCATCAACCTGACGTGCGTGGTGCAGCACTCGCCAGAGCCGCCGCCAGCCATACACTGGACGCACAACGACAAGGTATTATGATGATGATGATGATAATATACCTAGAGGTAATGCTGCATTTGTAAGGAAGTTATTTAAAATTGTATTTTAGGGCCGGTATAAATAGTCAGTACTCAAGATGCATCTCGGTCTTAAGACACGGTTCAGGCTCTGTGATTGGTTGGCTGTCAAAATTTGGACCAATCATAGAGCCGAACCGCGTCCTAAGACCGAGATGCATCTTGAGTACTGACTATTATACCGGCCTATGTATTGTACAATGATACGATAGGTAAAATATTATTTAAAGTGTATGTTGTCCCTATAACTAAGAAGAGATATAAAAATTTACTTGCATCGAAAAACCTCTGGAACTATCGAACCTATTGGAATGAAATTTGGCATAGATGTAAAATATACTTAACTAGACGTTCCGCGCGGCTTCGCCCGCGTAAATTAGATATTTCACAGACAAATTAGTCCACAAAAAATAGCCTATGATCCTTAACGTGGTCTACTTCTTATCTGCGCCAAATAACAGAAAAATTGCTCCAGTAGTTCGTGAGATAAGCCCTTTCAAATAATTTCCCCCGTTTTTTACACATTTTCCTCTATTTCTTTGCTCCTATTAGTCGTAGCATCATAAAATATAGCCTATAGCCTTTTTCAATAAATGGACTATCTATCACTGAAAGAATTTTTCAAATAGAACCAATAGTTCCTGAGATTAGCGCATTCAAATAAGCACTTCCAAAAAATTTCCCCCGTTTTTTCCACATTTTCCTCTATTTCTTCGCTCCTATTAGTCTTAGCGTAATAAAATATAGCCTATAGCCTTTCTCGATAAATGGGCTATCTAACACTGAAAGAATTTTTCAAATCGGATCAGTAGTTGCTGAGATTAGCGCGTTCAAATAAGCCCTTTCAAATAATTTCCCCCCGATTTTTCAACATTTGCCTCTACTTCTTCGCTTCTATTAGTCTTAGCGTGATAAAATATAGCCTATAGCCTTCATCGATAAATGGACTATCTACCACTGAAAGAATTTTTCAAATCGGACCAGTAGTTCCTGAGATTAGCGCGTTCAAACAAACAAACAAACAAACAAACAAAGTAACAAACTCTTCCGCTTTATAATATTAGTATAGATATTGGACAGATTAATGACTATTTCTCATTAGAATAAAAATTTCCGCGGTAAATCGAATTAACGACGATGCAGGTACCGCATGTAGTCTACCAAATTGCAATACATAAAAATCAATATTGAATCGCCGTCTTAATAAATTCTTATTGTGTCTCGGTGTGAATGAAGTGTCGTGACTCGTATCTAAACACACTATGCCGAAGTTCCGCGGCGGAAATTCCGCATGATTACGTCAGCAATGTCAAACGCATAAATCAATATGACGCGACGGAATTTCGGCATAGTGTGTCATCGGTAATTTAAAATACATTGCAGGCGGAATCATGCGGAAATTCCGCCGCGGAACTTCAGCATAGTGTCTTTATACACTTACACATGAGTTACCAATGTTAACCCATGCGTGTCATGTAACTAATAGAAATCCCCGCCAAAACTCCTCACAAGTTTGACGCTAGTAATCTTTACACAATTTATTACTAGGAAGCAATCGCGTAGGCAGAGGATACTAAGCTTGACCTGGGATTACAAACTTTCGCTCACTTCCGTCCTCCATCATTCACTGTATAAGTTGAAGTTATTTATCAATCACAGGCTTAAAATAGTCTTATATGTCACATAGTTGAAATGAGATTGATTATATCCTAAGACTGGATTTATATGTATCCGCCCAAAAGCGCGGTTTGGCGGCTACATTGTTACAAGCAATGGAAGTAAGTGACAGCGCTACTACGCAGCTAATTAAATCGTTACATGCAATAGTAGTAGCTTATGTTTAATTATTCTAATTGGATGTTACTGCATGACGCCCGCAATTCCGTTGCGCCAAAATTCGTTTATCGCGCCGAAACTATACATTTTACGCAACAAAAACTATCCTTATATGTCCTTTCCCATCTCTCAAGGTAACTCGACACCCCTCTTTGTCGGTTCAGCCGCTTAAGCGTTCATGTTTAAACGGCTGGACCGATAAAGAAGTGTGTACAATACTAATACTTCAGTATTAACACACAAACCGGTAATGGACACACTGCTTTGCGTATTGCAAATGTTTCCAAACCTAAGGGTGCATTTTTCGATTCATCCAACTATCCATTTTTGCCTATAGGCTATAACCTATTTTGCTTAACTTTCTGCCACGCACAGTAAAATCTGGAACGAATTGTCGCCATCAGTATTTCCGGCTCAATACGACTTGCAAACCTTCAAGAAAAGAGCGCATTCCTTCTTAAAAGGCCGGCAACGCATCTGGAACTCTTTGGATATTGCGAGTGTCCATGGGTGACGGTAGTTGCTTTCCAACATGTGACCCGTTTGCTCGTTTGCCTACTAATTTTATAACCAAAAATCCAATCATCCAATTATTTCTGGTGGCAAATGAAATTTGAAAGCTCTCATTGTGTTGAAGTAATAATTTTATAATGAACTAGCTGTCCCGGCAAACGTCGTTTTGCCATTTAAAGTATTTCTACTTCATTAGCCGATACAAAATCTTAACCCCCAAAAGAAATTTTTACAGGAAATTGGAGCCTTCTGAAGAGTATAGGCAAATCAGTAGGGATCAAGCTAATTCACCAGCTGCAGTGCCGGTCATAATCTTCGCTACTGCGCACCACGCCTTGGTAGCGCCTAGCGCCCACTTCGGAACGGGCGTAAATCGCAATTTTTAATTTCGCCATAACTCCTAAGCCAAACGTCAAATTTTAATCATTCAAAGACCAAATATTATCTTAAAAAACTGTACTTAGTGATGAAATAATTTATTTTGATAAGGATTATCAGCATGAGTAAAATAAATGCGTTTAAATGTAGTCCAAAAAAATCAAGATTATTAAATAAAAAAAATGGTTGTTGTGCCTCACTTGACATAGCTAGATATAGTGTGTCGCGGACATGGATGGATATGGACACGCGGACGCGTATGGTTCTATCTTTTATAGTTTAGGCAGCGTACGCAAAAAAAGTAACTTTTCTAGATGATTTTTTTCACCTTGTGTCAGAAAAACCCAAATATCTTACGGAACCCTACATTTTCCAAAATAAAAAGTAGCCTATGTTACTCGTAAATAATGTAGCTTTCGAATGGTGAAAGAATTTTTAAAATCGATCCAGTAGTTTTTGAGCCTATTCATTACAATTAAACAAACAAACAAGCAAAGTTTACCTCTTTATAATATTAGTATAGATGAATATCGTTACCGTATTGCAGATTGCTCGAATCAGCATAATAATATTTTAGCGCAATTGCGAGACCATCCATACTAATATTATAATGCGAAAGTGTGTCTGTCTGTCTGTCTGTCCATCTGTCTGTCTGTTTCCTCTTCACGCCCAAATCGCTGAACCGATTTTGCTGAAAGGTGGTGGTGATACTTTGAGTCCCGGGAAAGGACATAGGATACTTTTTATCCCGGAAAAATGTACGGTTCCCGCGCGATAAACGAATTTCGGCGCAACGGAGTTGCGGGCGTCATCTAGTACCAAATAAAACCAACAATATATTTTAGAATTCAGCCCAAAAATATTTGTTACATGGCCAGGTGAAGTAAAAAATTCCAACATGCCATAGCATACGAAATATAGAAAGAAACTAGAACAAAACGACCAATATTTGGAACGCCAGATCTGGGCTATCGATGCGGCCTCGACACAAAATTGAAACGGGCATTAAGATATAGCAGATCTATTCCCGACACACTTGACATGGATTTAGCCTCGATAGTCCTTCAAAGAAATTTAAGCGTTTTGTATATTCTATTGTTAGATCTATTTGTAAAAGAGCGTAGGAGGAATTATCGATTTTATACGATATTAGCTTATCGGGCAACGTTGTTTTGCCATGTGCGTCCTTCCACATAATATTACCAAACTGCTTAAGGCGACGCGCGACGCCATGATAATTTGGCTGTAGCGATATCGATTTTTCTCAGCAATTACTAAAGCTAAGAATTTCAAGTTCATTGTCAGTATTCACCATATCTTTGTCTTTGAATTACCCATAGCATAACACGATTGGTCAACTTTTATAACACAGAATAATCAATCAAAAAGACCTCTGTAAAAAAGGGATTCCTATTTTGCCAACAGAGGAGAGTGATTTAAGCTTCCAAAATTTGTACAAAGATTGGTTCAAGCATACACTTCAATTTGCCCATAGCTTATATGAAATATATTTATGTTTTTTAAATTACGCGACAAAAACCATTTTGTCGCTTACGCCCTTTTCATTTCTTGCTGTTCCATTTCTTGTTTTCTATGAGAGGCCAGCCCGGCCTTTCATAGAAAACTTTTCCCGGGACTCAAAGTATATGCATATATCAGATTTCAGCAAAATTAGTTGAGTGTTTTGGGCGTGCAGAAGAAAAAGACAGGCAGATAGATAGACTGATAAACAGACAGACAGTTACACTTTCGTATTTATAATCTACAATGGTCCAACGAACACGTCTAGACAGCAATCGTGCGGGGCGTGCGGGGTGAGAGAGGCGCGGTAGCGATACCGAACTGCCATACACGCGTTCGGTACACGTCAGCCGGGGTTGACGCTTTTTAATTTAATTGTTTTGTGATTTGCGACCGACAGTGTTTCGTTTGAGTTGTATGTATGTACTTAAATACATAATATACATTTATATCCGATATTTTTGATTTTTTTTTAATTTTTGATATTTTGAATTTTAAAAATTACATACAAATTTCATACTCTGATATGTTTTTTTCGTAACTTAATTCGTAACGTAGTTGATTCGAAATAATTTGTATGTCTGATAATTTGAAGATAGGGAAGTAAAATTAAACTCATTTATTTATTATTGATATTCAAAGTTTTCAAATAAAGTAAAAATCAACGATAGATACTTTTGAGTATCATTTTTTTTTTAATGAAATAAGGGGGCAAACGAACAAACGGGTCACCTGATAGAAAGCAACTTCCGTCGCCCATGGACACTCGCAGCATCAGAAGAGCTGCAGGTGCGTTGCCGGCCTTTTAAGGTGGAATAGGGTAATAGGGGAGGGTAGGGAAGGAAATAGGGAAAAGGATAGGGGATTGGGCCTCCGGTAAACTCACTCACTCGGCGAAATACAGCTTTTTTAACCAGAAGAAAAAAAGTGTATTAATTTTATCAGTCGAATTAACTTAACACATGCTATAAATGGTTTAAAAATAGTATAATAACAAACAAGGAATTTTCTTCCGAAAAACAGGGGGTCACGTGGGTGTCATAAGCCTAAGTTACAAGCCGCGTCGACGGCTATGATTAGTTAATGTCGTGTGACGTGTCAAATAGCAAGTTTTTGATGACCTCTAGGCTTATGAAACTCTCGGAAAATAAGACCTGTGTATTTAGACTACGACTTGATGTAAGATTTTTTACATTTAAAACATTATTTTACATTTTTAAATATAAATATCAATTTTGATATACCTATTATATCAAGCATAATTAATATCAATTGATATTATATATCATGATTCATGATATATAATATCCGATATATATATCAATGGATATATAGGTATATCATGCGAACCCTGAGCTTTTGTATACGCATTTGTATTGTTATAATAAAACTCCTTATTTATAATACTTCTATATCTATTTTTTTGTTATTCCTAGTACTCTACATACAAATACTATGAATACATAAAATGTATAACAGATTATAATAAAACCCATTATTGTGACAACCCTGAAGCAATGACGAATACCTATAACACAAAAGCGGCATTTCGCGCGACTTCAAAGGCGTTGGACCACTGTAGTTATTTACACTGTAATATTAGTATGGATATCAGTAATTATAGCTGTTATCATTTGTATCGCACTTGTATATAATACGTGAGGGCGATCACAAAAACTTCGACAGGTGATTCAGGAATATACGCAGTTTTCTGCAACGTAATTTTACACTCGAAATAACGTTGTAGCATGATAAGGCGAACTTTGTTCGCTTATTCTCTTAATGTTTTTTTAATGTTTAATCCTTTGCACCATCGAGGAAATTGATTCCTAGGCAGTTGACGGACCACCGTCATTTGGTCGGATCATGTCATTCCATGTTAATTATGATCAGTCGGCTGGGTTTGAAGTGTCAAGTAACGCGACCAAACTACGTAGGCCCCCCATCTGTCTAGGAATCAACTTTTCTGATAGTACCTAAACCCTCTGAAACGGTTAGAAAATCGGCCCAAAGGGATTCAGAGAAATTGGTTAACAAACACCGCGATAGAGTTGGGATGGGTTATATCACAAGCGTTGTTATAATTATGACAGTTAACGTTAATTTTAGCAATAACTATAATAATTACCACATAGCTTGACGAATGTCACTTGCGCCATGATTTTATTGTTAACGGCTAAATTTAATGGGGTTGAGAGCATAAAAAATGAATTATCCGTATAAAACTGACGGTAAAAACATTTGTTATAACAATAATGTAAGCCTTATGTCAAAAACGTTAACGATAACCAACCAAAATTGTGCGGTTACGGTTATCGTTGAATAATAAATATGGCGTCATTTTAACCATTGTTAAAGTTTGACAGTTAATTTAACATTTTGTTATATGGTTAAAATTAGTTGGTGCAACCCAGACGATAACATGGCGCGCCCCTCCAAATTACTGTTTCAATGTGTGTAGTCACATCCTTATGAAAGAGTTTGTATGTAGTAAGTATTCAACCAATCAACCAGTACTCGTAATATTTCACTTAATGTCACTTATTACCAAGATTTGTTGGTCAACTAATCATAACTAGCCGACCGCGCAAGACAACGCACTTCAAAGTTCCAACGTTTTGACAACGCACTTCAAACGTTTTGAATTTTGGAGGGGCGCGCCATGTTATCGTAGTTTATCTCTAATATAAGATTATAGACGGATCTTTTTATAAAATAACGTAGGACGAATAATTTAATCAATGGTATAGGATATTAATTAAAGATATTTCAAACTCCAAGGTACAATTACAATTGGCTTCATATTTCTATTTTAAGATCAATTTACTGATTTCCGACGGGATGTTTAATCTGTTACAATTTTTTATTGTGTAAATGGTTTATGGTTTAACATAATTAAGTGACTTATAAAATCGTACCAATGTGTCTTATGATGCCTACATAATATTAATTTGGTCAAGTTTCTATTTTTAAGGCGACTCCTTGATAATTTGGCTGTAGCGATGCCGATTTTTCTCAGCAAGGCTAAAGCTAAGAAATTGAAGTTCATTGTCAGTATTCATCATGTCTTTGTCTTTGAATTGCCCATAGCATAACACGATTGGACAACTTTTATAGCACAGAATAATCAATCGAAAAGACCTCTGTAAAAAAAGGGATTCCTATTTTTCCAACAGAGGAGAGTGATTTAAGGTTCCAAAATTTGTGCATAAATTGGTTCAAGCATGCACTTTAATTTGTGCATAGCTTATATGAAATGTATTTATGGTTTTTAAATTATGCGACAAAAACCATTTTGTCGCTTACGCCCTTTCCATTTTTTGCTGTTCCATTGCTTGTTTTTATGAGAGGCCGGGCCGGCCTCTCATAGAAAACAAGCAATCTAAAACATATCCAACACGGTTTCTTACTTTAACGCTGCGTCACCTTAAGCTATTATCGCGTGGTTTGAGTGCGTCGACCAAATCAAGAAAGTAACGAAATAAAACTTAACACACCCAATTCCGACCGGCACAGCGATGCGGCGTTACCAGACTTCGGCACGGTTTTGCGACTAGACGTATGCGAATTATAATTGCATAAGTTGACAAAAAATGCTATGCAATAGCTTTATCGCGGCAGTCCCCGAGTGCCACCAGTTTTTAGAGCCTATGTTGTCCCACTGCTGGGCAAAGGCCTCCCCATAGTACTCCAATCTTTGTTCTCCAAGTGGGCAATAGACAAAATAAGTTTGGGAACCTCTGGTCTAGCTCATCGTGCCATCTTTTTCGAGGCCGATCATTGCGGCGTTTTTTGTATTTGTTAAGATCAAAATTAATTATCATGATATTTACAAAGGAACAATTCCAATGTTAACAAAAAAGAGACACACAAAGTAACCAAGAAACATGTCATAAATAGAATAATTAATTCACATTTCCTTTTATAACAGTCTTAAACATTTTATTATATTACATAATTTCATATTATGCTAATATTTATGTCTAGACTATTCATAAAGTTTTGTCCATAAACACATTCCTAGCATCGTAAAACAGCAGTAAAAGCCACAAAATTCGTGCCATGATTTTAAAGCCAATACGTGTATTTCACTAAAAATATTGTTCACAAGTTTTATGAGTGTCACAGTTTATGATAATATTTTTGTTGTGTTATATTTGTGAAAATCTTAATATATTTTATTAATTATTAATGTCTGATTCGTAATAATATCACTATTCGTAAGTCCATCATCACCGTCACGTCACCATCAGTCAAACATAATTCATGATTGACGGAATTGACTGTCGCTTGCATGACCGTGTAATGGCGCCTTACACTGTGATAATATTATTATGTGTAAACATAAAAATGTGTTATTAATGACTAATGAAAAAGAATATTAT
Organism: Polyommatus iphigenia; assembly: GCA_963422495.1. NCBI lineage: Eukaryota > Metazoa > Arthropoda > Insecta > Lepidoptera > Lycaenidae > Polyommatus > Polyommatus iphigenia. Next base: position 3,748,696 of record OY730180.1, read on the forward strand.
AAAGATAGATAAATAGGACATTGAACTTGCCTAGTGACTAAAATAATATGCAAGTAACGAAAAAGAAAACGCACAAAAAACTTTATTATAATTTATGTTTTATACACATTTTAACCGTGGTTACCTCACACTGTACGAGTATCCATAATACAACGACTATTTGAACCCCAATTTTTCCTTATTTTTTACCCTTTTTCCTAAAACTTGCCTATCCCCGCGATTAAAATAGTAATACCCTTGCCACTCTAACCCCTTTTTTCTCCCCCAGGAGATAAACTACGACTCACCCCGCGGTGGGGTCTCTGTCATCACGGAGAAGGGGGAGATGACGACCTCCCACCTGCTGGTGCAGAAGGCGCGCGCGCCCGACTCCGGCCGGTACACCTGCGCGCCCGCTAACGCCAACCCCAGATCCGTGCTGGTGCATGTGTTGAGTGGTGAGTAATGTTCTGAGTCACTGTCACTATAAAGACACGTCCCACGGTGGGGTTTCTATGATCAAGGAGAAGGGGGAGATAACGACGTCCCACTAACGTCAACCCCATGCTGGTGCACCAAGTGAGGTTACTCACCAAACAGACTGATTGTTTGTTAATTTTGTTAATTAATAAAAGTAAGTCTTTCGTTACTGCTACGTGGACGATGAGAAAGAACAAAGGCTATTTTTGCAATCATACAGGATTTAACTCTGCGCATACGAAGTATCGGCGAACAGCTAGTCGTAAACTGAAGTTATTTAAAATAAGCTACCTAATAATGTAGTTTACTCATTATTAAATCTAGCATCCTCCATCAAATGGGAGCTTAATATTATGCAGTACATTATGCATGAAAACTAATATTTCGATGTAACCCATCATTATAAAACGTTAACGTATGCATTACTAACTTACACCAATTTCAAACCATAACTCAACAGCAGTAAGATCGAAATTTCACCAAAGATTTTAAGTATTTTGGAGTATGCCGCGTTTTGATTTTCGACCTTGTTGTTTAAATAGTAAGATAGAAATTCGGTGGGCCGGGTACGGCATTGACCCAAATCGAATGCAGGCGATGCAGGCTGCATGTTGTGTTTTGTTATTGGGCACCGGATCGGCTGATCGTATGTGATTAATAACACCTATAAACATCTACCATTTTTTATCACTTTTATTGGTGAGATTTTCGTGCAGAAATGTGGATGGATTTTTTGGATGGCTTGTCCATGAATTGCGTCATACGAATTTCGTGATATTTAGATCTACCTTTAACGACACTCGTGATACAATATAATGTTTATTGGAAAAATCTGCGCCTAGTGGGACGCCTCCCGCCACATGCAATTTTAAATGCTATACATAATAATTTTCTAATTTAAAAGCAACAGTCATCCCAAATTATCATTTTCGGATCTGCCAATTGTTGGTGGCAGACAAATCAATAATAATTTTTATTCGCTGAAAAACAAAGAAAGTAAAAATAAATGTAGATTATCTTGTTAGTACTGCAAAGATAATGACAAAAGGTAGGTTTTGAAATGTGACAGCATGAAATTATTATTACCTGTTACATCACTTATAATACTATTAAGCACTTAATCTTCAACAGTAAAATATAGAAGACCCAAAAGATATAATTTTTGCCGAATCTAGGCTACTTTATAGTAAAACTTAAAAATGTTACAAGGACTCAACTCACCAAGCCAATATTTTTGGCAGACGTCTACAAAAATTCCATATCCTTATTGACCTAACTACTTACATAAAATAAAATTCTTTATTCAGATAATAATTCTATCGGAATTTTCTCTATAGAGTGACTCGTTCAAAACTTGCACGACACCCTTTACTCGAATTTTCAAATATGTGTCAGCATTTCTAAGGGTTTATTCTATTAAAAGACCCCAAGGCAAAATTGAGATTGGGGACAAAGCTTTGACATATTCTGGTTCATATTTCGACGTCATTTTTAGTTATTGATCAATATAACAGTTCAAAATTAATGCGTTTTAAAAGCAATACCTAGTTTGTGTGTATGTTACAAATTTTTTACGCGAAAAATACAAGATGAATTTTGATTAATTATATTATTATTATAGGCTCTGAATTAACACATAAGTTACTTTTTATATTAAAAAAATATCTACAGCTGAACATACAACCTTTTTGGAAGTCGGTTAAAAAGTAATTTTACCGTGGTCGCCATAACTAGGTTTGCCCTTAAGTTGTTAATAATTAAAGGCTGTTAATAATTTTTGCCCATATTCTTTAAATACAACAATATTTTTGAGTAAATTCCATAACACTTAATTTAATCACAAAAATTGAATTGAAAGCACAAAAGCTAATATTTAATCAAGTAAAGCTCCGCTGAACTTTAAGCTTTCGCTCGTAACTCGCTAGATCGAAGTCGTAGCAAATTTTTATTGCTAGGCTTTATTCGGCGAACTTTCGCAATAATCCTAAGTGAACTTTTCTGTCTCCGAGCTTTCCCGAATTATATCATTGCCATAAATTCTCGACGAATATCATCGGTTATTTCTCTTGCATGTATTTTTAATTTTCGTATTGAAAAGTTCTATTTTTAAAGCGAAAGATTGGATCGACCGTAAAAAGTATACTTAACAGTGTCGTAAAGGAACATTTTACTCTACCGTTTTATTTTTCACAAAATTATGCTAAAGACAAAGTATGCGACTAATAGACAGTCTTATTTTTGAAGGGAAAACTTTTCAAGATATTGTGCACTTTTTTGGGACGTGCAGAAAATGTTAGTGTCTAAACACACTATGCCGAAGTTCCGCGGCGGAAGCTCGGCATGATTGCGCCTGCAATGTATTTTAAATTACCGATGACACACCATGCCGAAATTCCGTCGCATTATATTGTATGCGTTTGACATTGTTGACGTAATCGTGCCGAACTTCCGCCGCAGAACTTCGGCATGGTGTGTTTAGAATTTAGATTAGACAATAAAACTCACGTCAAAACACGTGACCTGATCAAAAATTCGTAAGGAGGGAAGTAGACTGTCGGCACGGCGTACGGTGCTGCTGTAACGTTTTCTCTTGCACGTTACAGCAGCACCGTAGCTGCTGTAACGTTTTCTTGCACGTTACAGCAGCACCGTAGCTGCTGTAACGTTTTCTCTTGCACGTTACAGCAGCACCGTAGCTGCTGTAACGTTTTCTCTTGCACGTTACAGCAGCACCGTAGCTGCTGTAACGTTTTCTCTTGCACATTACAGCAGCACCGTAGCTGCTGTAACGTTTTCTCTTCTGCCGGTACTCCCGGTGTGCAGCCTTTTATAACAACAGTTTAAATAAAATATTTTACTATTGGAATAAATTCATGAAAATTCGTATTAAAATTTCGTGCTCACTAACGCTCTAGCTTGCGAGCCACCTGATTATAAGGATTATACAACGTAACAAGCATCTGGTATTTTATGATAACATAATATTACTTTATTATATAACTTTGTGCTAGCTTTCATCCGCGTAGGCTTAGTATTCCACAGCAACTACTTTTTCGAGAAAAAAAAATACTTTTAGGGTGAAGGCAAACGAGCGTAATTTGTGAGTTGTGAGTCGCAGAATTTCTGCCGCGTAAATATCTTTTCGTACAAATCATATCTCACAAAATTACGCTCGTGTGAATCAAACAGGACTTTTGTATGAAACTGAATGCAGCAGAACTCTGCCGAACCGAAATTCTGCGACTCACAGCTCACAAATTACGCTCGTTAGGCTTCGCCCTTATGTTTCCAGATCCTATACGTCTTTTATTAAACCAAACTACAAAATCAGTTTAATATTTTTTGCGTGAAGAAGTTACAAACAGACACTTGCCTTCATAATATTAATATCATTGACAGATTTTTTTATATAAATGATACTAAAAAAACGTAATTTTACTGATATTCTTGTACACACGTGTTCCGATGTAAAATGTAAATAACCCAATTATAACACAAACCCATTTTGGCACTTTTTCACCCACTTCCACAAAAACTCATGTACCTAACTTGGTAACTAAAATATTATGTCGTGACTAGGTTCCTTTGCATGTGCACTGACACAATTTATACCTATCCAAATATAACAGTTTATACATTCTAGGTAGGGGAGACCGGGGCTGAAAGTTCCGATTTTCAAATAACATGGAATTGTATGATGAAAATGATAAGATTAATTTTTAATATTTGCATCTATTAAAGAACCTTAATCTGTCTCTGCAATAGTATAGTCATTTCTGCCAATATCTCAATAGTTTTTTTTTTCTACAGGCATATTTTTGCAAAATTTCGGAAGGGAACATTCAACCCCGTGTTGGGGCGAGTTGTTCCATGCGTGGGGCAAATTGTTCCGCTTGTATAAAATATGAGAATAATATAGTTTTCCTTTAAATAAAATAGTCATTATTAAAGTTTTATTTATTGTATGTTAATTCAGAGCTATAAACTACAAAAAAAATAATATTTATCACTACAAAACTCTCGCTTTCTTATCAGCTTAGCTTTTTCTTGAGCTTTTCCCGTGGCTTTTCCTTTTCCTTAATTATTGTTGTTTTATTTTGCCTTGATTGTAATGCCTTTACTCTTCTTTGCTTTTTTTCTTGATTGTTCTTCTGTTCTTGGCGTGTCAGTCAAGTAAGGTAAGTTGTTTCGAGGAACAACCAGCCCCTTTAGGAGGGAACTTGTAGCCCCAAATTGAGTTTTTGTATAAAAATTGTTATTTAAGTAAATTAACGAAATCAATTGAAAAAACATTCAAACAATAAGATACCTAACTAATGCCACTCTTAAATAGTAAAGACGCAAATAAATCGGTCAATAATAAATGAAAATAGACCAAAAAGATTAAATACGAAAATATTTACTAAGGTGGTGTTCTAATAGCCGGTGTGCACAGCCACTTAACCGCCGCTGTCAGAGCAACTAAAATAGCCGCCAACGTGGTGCGTTACCTGATGCTTAAACGACGCACTTCACGAGTATTGATATCTTTTTCCTTTACAAAGTTATAACTGTCGGAACAACTTACCCCGGGAACTTCCAGCCCCGGTCTCCCCTACTATTTTATTTTCTAGCACCTTTTAGTGCAATATAAACTTGAAATTTTAAAGTTTTAAAATATATCACGGAGGTATGACAGCACCTATAATAAATCCCTCGGTATTTTCGATTCACTTGTTTTAGCGCGTTTTTAAAAATATCACATTCTGTGGCGAGAATGTTGGAATAACTTGACGGTTTCTTCAAATAACAGAAATGATTTATGTACTGCAATTTTACTATTATTATAAATGTGAATTTAATACTTTAGTTTTACATTTTACAGTGAATAAAATTGTGCAGTTTTTATGAGTTACGATCGGATGTACGACCACAAAATATAACATTTCATATAAAATATAATAATATGATTTCATAATCCAATACTATATACCTACGTAAAATATTATTACATGCGAAAATAGCTAATATCTCCCGTGGTCTTAGATGCTCCAAAGACCAAGTCTGTACCAAATGTCATAAAAAATAGGCCAGCAGCTTTGGAGTCTTAATACTAGCAATAGACAGATAAACTATTCCTCATTATATTACGCCGGATATCCGGCGTATTATACTTCCTCCCCCCTTTTTATAAAAAAGGTACCGCCCCTAACAATTGCAGTTTATACTAGAATAGCATTGTTTTCTGACAAAAACTAACCCATTGAAAATAAAACCAATCTGTGATGCCATTTGAATAAAAAAAATCACGGTGAAAAACACCAGAAAAACAGAACGCCCGAATAAAACCGTTAAAGCAATTTCAATGAATAAAAACGGTTAAAAGGAAAACACTTCACAATAATTGTTTAGTTAAGCTGGATAGAGTCCAAACGCAGAGCCAAGACCGTGACAAAATATTATGCACATACCCGTATATATACATATTTATAGTGTTTGATCTAAAGCCGATTTTTGACTGAAGCCGAAATAGAAGCCGAAAGTTTGAAATTTTAAAGAACTTTAATCCAGATTGGGCTACAATAGGCTTGATGACTAATTTTATTTCTTATTGGTAATTGAAAGTCCCTTAAAAAATAGAAACATCGCTGAAAGAATGACTCTGATAGCTTAAAAATATGACAATTCAAACATCTCATAAAATAGACCCGCCCGAAACGCTCCATACAAAGTGCTACGAAAGACTGACGTCACTCTTTCGTAGTTTGTACGGATCGGGAGAGAACTTTGTTCGATAGGTATATTGAATATTGCGTTTAAGAAAGTGGTTTCATAACAAAAGTTGCTTTTAATTGCATAAGTTATCGAATGGTATACACATATTAAGAAATTTAATTGAAAAAAAATTCGACTTGATTATCCAACTTTGAAGACGCATAACAAAAAAATACAAATGCTATAGAGCTGAAATTTTGGGAACACTTATTTTTTACCGCGATTTATTTATTTTATTAACAAAATTAGCTAATGTTTGACCTTGTCATCATCCCTATTAGGAATTTCTAATTCAGTTTAATTTTAAACCATACTGATGTAGAAAGTTTTAATTAACTTTGAAATACTGAAAACACACACACACACACACACACACACTTGATTTAGATTGGTTTATTCTTATCCACAAAATCGCTATCGTTCGAGTACAATAACTACCTCTGGGAAATTAATAAAGGGCCTACATTGTTATCATCAGGAAACAGCTTGTTTCTTTCAGAAAGAAAGAAGTTAACCTGTAGCGAGCTTCGGCTGAAAATCACGCCCAAAAAGGGCGTGATTTTCAGCCGAAGCCGAAACGGCAGCTTTGGTACAGCAATAGCGAATATTTTATCTAAATATTCGCTTCCGTTTGTTTTTATGGCGGTTTTATTGTGGCGCCTAAATTTTATGTGAATGCTGACGAGTTGATTTAAATAAATGGAGGTTAGATGGTTTGGAAAACCTTGGTTTGTAATAGGTAAAGCATATTTTTATTTTGCACCACTAATATAGAAACGCATCGGTTAGGACCATTATCACACTTATAGAATACACCCCTATGTGGGAAAAAACTCACTCCCTTGTAATAGAAATGTACAACATTGACAACGATTGTTTTCGCATATTATAATTTTTACAGAATCACGGTAAATGATTTTTGAAGTGAAAACTTCTTTAGCGGCGTTGAGCACTTTTGTGGGATGGGTAAAAACTGTGAAACTCGCGTCAGATTCTCGTGCTGATCGAAAAACCGTAAGACGGTTGGAGAGTAGTGTTGTAACATCGAAATCGATTAATCGAACAATCCATTGTTTTTTTTCGATTGTCGATATTTTTTAATCGATTGTAAGGGTTTCGATTAATTTAAAAAATCGATTTTTAAAAAATTGATTTTAATAAAAAATGGGTTAAAAATTTAATCGATTGTAAGGGTTTCGATTAATTAAAAAATAGATTTTTTAAAAATCGATTTTCATAAAAAATGGGTTAAAAAAATTGTAAGGGTTTCGATTAATTAAAAAAATCGATTTTTAAGAAATCGATTTTCATAAAAAATGGGTTAAAAATTTAATCGATTGTAAGGGTTTCGATAAATTAAAAAAAAACGATTTTTTAAAAATTGATTTTCATAAAAAATGGGTTAAAAAATGCACAACGTTAATAATCAAGTTTTCACTTCTGCCGGCACTCCCGGAGTGCAACCCGTCTTTTTTTGTTCAAATAAAACTTAGGGGTAAAAAATTATAAAACTAAGCAGATCCCTAAGAGCATTGCGCAATATCACGTATTGCGTAATATTATTGACCATCTAGGGTTGATATTGAACATCGCGCGCCTTCATTCTATTGTTAATTGTCATATAAACTGTTCAATAAAATTGAAGCGTGATATTGCACAACACAATTGATCATCTAGGGGCCGGCTAAAACGGCCCATTCACTATCCTGCATTGCAGTCCGCCGTGCAGGCCTGCAACACCATTCACTATCCTGCATAAGCCGCCGTGCAGTTTTGCTGAGTGCAGAGCTGTTTCTGTATAATATACAGTATGGTACACTCGTATTTTATTTAGTCATAATGACACTGTAGTTTTATATACTTTTTGTAATTTTCTTTTTTTTTATTAAAAGATGGCTCCGTGCGAGTTTCTTACGCCGTTTTTTCTCGACGGGGTAGTTCCCGAACCGGTGGTAGGCACCAGTGTAGACCCGACGTTCAGAGAATATTTGAAAAAATTTATTCTGAATAAAAAAATTTGAGTTTGAGTTTGAGTCCGCCGGCTTAGGCAGGATAATGAATGGTGTTGCAGGCCTGCACGGCGGACTGCAATGCAGGATAGTGAATGGACCCTTTTAGGCAAGGCTAAAAACATTCTCAAAAACCAAATCATAAACAATTTTCTATACATTCCTCTAACCACAATGATTGTTTCAGGCGAGCACCCCGCGGCGATGCAGCACGGTGGGCAGCTGCGCTTACAGTACCCGCTATCCGCTGCGCTCCTCAGCGTGATAGTCACCCTTATGGGCTGCTAGTAGCACTGTCAGTGGTATGCCAGTTACAAACGTTTCTTATTGTTTTGATGGATTTACGTAAAGCCGCCATTCCACCGCGGCGCACGCTGTGCACGGCCACGCGGCGCACGTTTTTATTACTTTGACTACGTCAATTCGTGCGTAGCGTGTCCGTGAGTTGCAGTGGACACAGTCACATATATTTTCTTGCAAAGCGAAGCTTGACGCACGTGCATAGTCTCCGTGCGCTGCGGTGGACTGACGGCTTAAGACTTTGCAAAGTACCATCGACGAAATTGATTCTTAGGCAGTTGACAGACCAACGTCATTTGGTCCTCTATCTGCCTAGGAATCAACCTCTGTGATAGTGTACTATGAGTACAGTAAAAATAACGTTATGTATGTTTGAAGTTGAATCCGTTGTACAACCAGAATATTATCTAATTTTTTTACTAATTCATAATAATTATTTGTGCGGTTCGTAATGACGTGCATATAATATTACATCAATTATATCAACATAGTGAAAGTAAAGGAAAACAAAATATGTTAAATAGAACTTAATTTCCTTTCAAACGAGACTTACAAGTTTTTTGTTTTGGCAAAAATTCAAAGGCTTAATTTTACTTATTCATGTAAAAAAGGTTTTTTTAGTGTAAGTATAAATGTGCCTAATATATCAATAGTTATTTTTAGCATACAAGCATCGAAAATATCGAGATAATTCTAATAAAGAATGTTGCCAGCACAAACACGAATTTGACGATATACCCCTGGGTAAAGCTCGGTTTTAATCAAGGTTGTTTGCACGATGGATAATTATGTCTGCTATTTATTTGGCTTGTAACTCCACGAGGCCTCGCCCTTTTAGATATAATACAATGTTCAAATTATTAACTTATCTATGACAGAACATGGTACTTACGCTACGCAGAGGGATTCAATGATTTATTAAAAAAGGATAAGATAAATTACATATATTTTCTGTTTAATTCAATAAATCGTTAACATCTCTAAGTGCTGCCGTTAGACAATTGCATTCGATATTTTTTCTTGACTTACAAAATTATTTATCGAATTCATGTTGTCTAAGTACCTTGTTGATTTAAGCAACTTGTAAGGTTATAATTTAATTTTATCAGATAATAGATGAAATAGTTTATTTTATTAGAGAAAAATATTTGAGTTTTTTAAATTATCAATTTTTTTTTTAATATAGTTACGTAAAAACGTTGTAACTGGCATAACGTTAATATTAAAGACTAAGGGCTGGTTTACACGTATTAAGTAGATAAGTAGTAACTAAATTTTAACTTAATTTGAAGTGCCTGCCGGAAATGTGTCAAGTGACAAGCCCCGCCTGCCAACCTTACAGAAAATAGTCAAAATTCTAATTTCCTTGTTTAGTACTTAGCTTAATTTTAACTTAGTACTTGCTACTAAATTTTGTGTTTACATGCAATAAGTAACTTAAAATTTAGTTAAAATTTAGTTTACTACTTATCTACTTAATACGTGTAAACCAGCCATAAGTACTTCGAAAAAATGAAGTTTGTATGGATGTATGTCTGACATAGCTTCTCAGCAATTAATTGAATTAATTGTGTGTTAAGGATAAATTACATTAAAAGTTCAAATCTAAAGTTTACTGAATTGTTAATTTTTGTATGCTAATACTTAATTTAGAATTGGACTTACAAGTTTGGTATGTGAGAGACATTATAAAAATAAGAAGGTAGACAAGCAAAATTACACGTTAAATTAAGAACATAGTCAAGTGTGCAACTGTTAAATTTGAAATATTTCCTACACTTTTTTTGATTTGTGTTGGACTTCACAAAAAACGACTTTGTTGTTTTTTTTTTTTTTGTAAAGACTGATTTGATTCAGACGGCAACGCGACGCGTAGATGCATTTCTAAATTTATAGTAGGGGAGGGGAAGAGGGGATTTCGGGAGTAGCTCGAGCGTATCAGATTAAGCTTGTATAGGCTTCCGACATATTGTGTCTAGTTATCATGGAATAGAAATCAGATTTGTCACGTGGTGGGTTAAAAAATGTTTTTTTTTTTACTATTGAAATGTCATCGGATCTGTCAGATTAAGATAGGAGATGTTTAGTATACCCCAAAGAAGCTTCAGTATAAAGCACTGACGATTCAAATGTTCTGGTAAGCCTAAAGGGACATTTTAAAATATACAAAAATAAAGCTTCATATTATATTCCTAACTAAGCCTTGCAGATATTTTATTTTGCATTAAACTAAATGATTTAGTCCTTGTTGTCTTAAATATATTTATAATTTACCTAAATAAGCAATTTTCTGAACATATTTTCTTTTTCAAAACTTAAAAATGGTTGAAGTTTCTGAACCCACCGCTAAAATAAAAAGCGCTCTCATTATTTTTTTATCAGTTTTACCTAATGTAAAAAACCTACTAGGTCTCCATGACGCTCGAGTGACTACACAAATAGCACCTTCCCCTTCCCTACTATATATATATATATATATATATATATATATATATATATATATATATATATATATATATATATATATATATATATATATGGATGCTGCGCCGCGCCTCGCCTCGCCTCGTCGCGTTGCGGTCTTATTTAAATCCACTATCCAGTGATCCAATCCAGTGCTAGATTACTACTGGAATAATGTAAACGGATACTGGAATGCACTAGAAAGCACTGAATTGAAATCCAGTATATTTCAGTAGCCATAAAAGTTTTTGGACCAGTTGGTCAGTGAACATGTTCAGTTTGATTGCCTCAACTAAGCTAACATTATATTGCTCTCGTTACTCAGCTGCTTAGCAAGCTGCTGCTTGTCCCTGTTGACTCGTATGGAGCTCGAATGGTGACCCTCTTAAGAAAATGCTTACATTTCCATCCATATAATTGGGATGATGACAAGGTTAAAGATTAGCGAATTTTGTTCATAAAATAAAGATATAATGGTAAAAAATAAGGGTTTCCAAAATTTAAGCTTCATAGCATTTGTATTTTTTTTTTGTTATGCGCCTTCAAAGTTGGATTTTCAAGTCGAACTTTTTTTCAATTAAATTTCTTAATATTTGTATACTATTCGATAACTTATGTAATTTAAAGCAACTTTTGTTATGAAACCACTTTCATAAACGCAATAATTAATATAGCTATCGAGCTAAGTTCTCCCGCGATGCCTACAGTAACTCTAAGGTGACGTCATAATCGAGTCGCATTTTGTATGGAGCGTTTCGGGCGGGTCTATTTTATGAGATTTTTAAATTGTCATAACTTGGTGAATTTTTAAGCTATCGGAGTCATTCTTTCACCGATGTTTCTAGTTTTGACAGGTCTTTCAATTACCAATAAGAAAAAAAATGTCATCATGCCCATTGGCGTTCACTGTTTAGATAGTGTAAAGATGATATTCCAATCATCGCGGCAAGCAACCGTGACCGACACAAATTGAAATAAAAAAACTTTATAAACTATACGTCTACCAGGATCTAATGGCAAAAAGTGACAAAAGAAATTGCCTTTAGCAATACCGGGGTGATTGGAGTAAATCATTTTGATCCTTTTTTTTCCTTATAGAGGCTGATTCTGTGTGTGAAACATGCAAATATATTAATTTATCCAATGATCAAGGAAATTTTTTGAAAATCTGCCATAAAAAATTTGCTATCAGATCCTGGTAGAGCTATAGCTTTGTAGTGGCGTAGAGCAAAATATAAAAATATAGCAGGTTTTATTTTGCTCCACGCCACTACAAGGCATCGGTCGCTAGACTAATGTTGTTAGAAAATGATACCTATAGCCTATTTCATAAAGTGGCATTTTATTTAAATTTTAGTCGGTCGCGTCGCTTGCCACGAGGATGGGAAACTCACCTTAATACATTTAGGCTTTCTGAACCGTGACGTTGCTAAGGTCTATCATAAAGACATTTTATCTTTACACACGTTGACTTAACTAAATTCATACCCTATTAGTGTGACATTATGTGTTGATTCCTTCAATAGAGGTTCAATGGCGCGTACACCCTTCGAAGGTAATTGTAGGGTAAATAAGGTTATTAATTAAAGGGACTATTCCATGATTAATGACTTTGAAATTTTATATTTTGAACTTGGAACCTACGCTACCGTCGTTAGAGTTAAGCCACATTGCTCCGTTGTGTCGCCGCAGCGACGGTCCAACGTTTGATGTACACAAACCTTGCTAATAAAGATATTCATGCGTGTAACAATACAAAGTCTGTTGCCTATGTCTGTCATCGCAGCGATTAGCGACGATGCAACGCTTCATATTTTCACGTCCATACTAATGCAACATATCGCGCAAATAACATAGATGATTAGATGAAGTGGGATGACATGACGCGCTGCGCTGTCACCCACTTGTGTTGTGCTGTCGCGCGTGATTTCAACGTAGATGTGGCATAGCATACGGTATTCCGTTGCAACAACACAACGCAACCGAACAAAGTCAGACTTTGTTTTGAAGAAGGGCGAAAAAAAATATATGTTTTTATAAGAAAGAAAGAACATGAAAAATCTAACCAAATCTTAAAATTAATAATTAATTATTCTTCATAAACATCAGAAAAAAGTAATTTAAATTATTAAAAACAATATTAATATTCATAAAAATGTAATTACAACTTTAGATATTATGCTTTAGATAATTTAAATTCGATCAAACTCGTCAAAATGGGCGACATCTTGTAGAATTTGCAACTCCGTTAAAATTCAAATCCTCTCTCAATTAATATAAAGACATTTCAAAGTTTGAAATGAATTTTAGTTATTAATTAAATGTGTCAATAGTTTAAATCCGTTCGGTTTGCTAATGTAAAATTGCTTTGTAGTCTGTTTCAAGAAATTAATTTATGCTTTAAATAATTATAAATCTTATATCAAACTAATTAATTAATATTAATACCATGTCAGGGCAATTTAAGGTGATACCAGCGGTCATTGACCTTTCTAGTCTAGGAGGTATGTAAAAAATACTCGCACTGTATTCTGTTAACTAAAGAATAAAATTGAATTCTTGTAAAGAAACAGACTATTAGTTTCATCGGAAAATGTCTTATTTAAACATAATATAGTTTCATCGGAAAATGTCTTGGTAACCTCTTCGTACTCGTATGATCTCAAACTATTTATGAGTTTGAAGTGATATAGGTATTATTCATACTGAGTTCACATCGTGTATGCAAAATACGTTATCACCCTTAGACTAGAAACATATTATTCTGTCACTTCATTGTCAATCGCGATTTGTAAAGAAAATTACAAGTTTTTTGACAGGGGGTCAATGACCGCTACAGACAGAATTCCGCGATTTTAGAGTAGTATTACAAAAACTGTCCTACTTTTTGTAAATTATATCCATAGAATATGCAACTAATAACTCAGATCTAGTTTAATACGTATAATTTATGTAGATTCAAACAAAAATTTACTATGTCTCTCACATACTAACAAAATCAATTTTCGATTGATTAAATATGTCGAAATAAAATAGTTTGTTAGTCTATACGAAAAATTGTACATACATTTAGACTAGCGTTTGTTTTTACGAAATAAATCTATAAATTAAAATCTATGTAAATATAATGGGTTGAATATAGAAAGTGTACGAAACTTATAATAATTCATAATTAGAATATAATGTAAGCTAAACGCAATCATCATAATCACAATTATAATTTTCTTATATAACTGAACTCGGCGAAACATGGCGGTAGCAGTCATTGACTCCCTGTCAAAAACTTGTCATTTTCTATACAAAGCCGCGATTGACAACATCTGACACTTCATTGTCAATCGCGGTTTATATAGAAAATGACAAGTTTTTGACAGGGAGTCAATGACCGCTACCGCCATGTTTTGCCGAGTACAGTATAGATTACATAATGTATAGGAAAACTGCGCAACGAAGGTGCTGCGAACTGTCACCAATCTGAAACTTATATTTGATTATTTATTATCGCTATCTATAGTTACATATCCCATCCCAAAAATTAGGTTACCATATAGGGACCATAGTTATGGTCCCTATGTAACCTAAAATTTGGGATGGCCTTGAGTAAGTTTGGCTGCCATACAATTGCAACAGTTTTGAATATAGCGAGCGACGCAACGCAACGCATTATGATCTCACAAGTAGCTAAAGCAAAGCATTTTATAACCAATAGCTGCCATGGTTACCAAAGTTTTTTAATAAATTAATCCTGTTCACCTTGATGGGTGGCAGTCTTCCACCGTGAGTTTTTCGCGTAACTTTCTGGTTCACACAGTAAAACTCTCTAACGAACTGTCGCCAGCAATATTCCGGGCCAATATCAGGTAACCGGTTTGCTCGTTTGCTATTATATAATATTTAAAAACATGGCAATTTAAATATATAAAAATCCATGACAACCGCTGAAGTGACATTGCTACAAACAATGGTAGCAATATTACACGTCTAGCAAAAACATCTGCTAAAACGCTACGCTGCTACGAAGCGCTACAAAGTGCTACGCACTACGTCGTAACAAAGACACTCCATTTTCGCGTCAACCAAAACTAATTTTTTAAATTAAAATAAACGATATTTTGGCCATTCTATAATTTATTAATGTAGAAACATAACTGGTATGTATAAAATGATTAATGTAAGTTTGTGATTACGATAGTGACATTATTTTTTAATAGTTTCACGTAAGAGGTTGTGTAAATATATTATTTAAGGTGTTAAGATAATAAACATATTGATCGTCAACAGACTTTCATTCCTATTTTTATGGTTTTGGATTTTTTCAAAATTTAATTTTATGTTTTAAAAAGTGGAAAAAGTGTGCTTCTGTTTCTTGACTTAATCAGTGGTACAGGTATGGTGAGATCTCCTATCTATATATATATATATATATATATATATATATATATATATATATATATATATATATATATATATATATATATATATATATATATATATATATATATATATATATATATATATATATATATATATATATATATATATATATATATACATATAAGGAGCGAAAAAGACTACGAGTTGTTGTCGTCCTCGTGCAGCCAGGACACGAGCAGCCGGCCGTCGGGCGCCTGCCAGGCCATCACGCCGCGCGGCACCTCCACCGCGCCGGACCGCACCAGCTGATACGTGCGGCCCGCGCCCGGGGCTGACGTCTGTATGTAACAGTACTCACTTGGACTGCGAGTTGTTGTCGTCCTCGTGCAGCCAGGACACGATCAGCTGGCCGTCGGGTGCCTGCCAGGCCATCACGCCGCGCGGTACCTCCACCGCGCCGGACCGCACCAGCTGACACGTGCGGCCCGCGCCCGGGGCTGACGTCTGTATGTAACAGTACTCACTTGGACTGCGAGTTGTTGTCGTCCTCGTGCTGCCAGGACACGAGCAGCCGGCCGTCGGGCGCCTGCCAGGCCATCACGCCGCGCGGTACCTCCACCGCGCCGGACCGCACCAGCTGACACGTGCGGCCCGCGCCCGGGGCTGACGTCTGTATATAACAGTACTCACTTGGACTGCGAGTTGTTGTCGTCCTCGTGCAGCCAGGACACGAGCAGCCGGCCGTCGGGCGCCTGCCAGGCCATCACGCCGCGCGGCACCTCCACCGCGCCGGACCGCAACAGCTGACACGTGCGGCCCGCGCCCGGGGCTGACGTCTGTATGTAACAGTACTCACTTGGACTGCGAGTTGTTGTCGTCCTCGTGCAGCCAGGACACGAGCAGCCGGCCGTCGGGCGCCTGCCAGGCCATCACGCCGCGCGGCACCTCCACCGCGCCGGACCGCACCAGCTGACACGTGCGGCCCGCGCCCGGGGCTGACGTCTGTATGCAACAGTACTCACTTGGACTGCGAGTTGTTGTCGTCCTCGTGCTGCCAGGACACGAGCAGCCGGCCGTCGGGCGCCTGCCAGGCCATCACGCCGCGCGGCACCTCCACCGCGCCGGACCGCACCAGCTGACACGTGCGGCCCGCGCCCGGGGCTGACGTCTGTATATAACAGTACTCACTTGGACTGCGAGTTGTTGTCGTCCTCGTGCAGCCAGGACACGAGCAGCCGGCCGTCGGGCGCCTGCCAGGCCATCACGCCGCGCGGCACCTCCACCGCGCCGGACCGCAACAGCTGACACGTGCGGCCCGCGCCCGGGGCTGACGTCTGTATGTAACAGTACTCACTTGGACTGCGAGTTGTTGTCGTCCTCGTGCAGCCAGGACACGAGCAGCCGGCCGTCGGGCGACTGCCAGGCCATCACGCCGCGCGGCACCTCCACCGCGCCGGACCGCACCAGCTGACACGTGCGGCCCGCGCCCGGGGCTGACGTCTGTATGTAACAGTACTCACTTGGACTGCGAGTTGTTGTCGTCCTCGTGCAGCCAGGACACGAGCAGCCGGCCGTCGGGCGCCTGCCAGGCCATCACGCCGCGCGGCATCTCCACCGCGCCGGACCGCACCAGCTGACACGTGCGGCCCGCGCCTGGGGCTGACGTCTGTATGTAACAGTACCCACTTGGACTGCGAGTTGTTGTCGTCCTCGTGCAGCCAGGACACGAGCAGCCGACCGTCGGGCGCCTGCCAGGCCATCACGCCGCGCAGCACCTCCACCGCGCCGGACCGCACCAGCTGACACGTGCGGCCCGCGCCCAGGGCTGACGTCTGTATATAACAGTACTCACTTGGACTGCGAGTTGTTGTCGTCCTCGTGCAGCCAGGACACGAGCAGCCGGCCGTCGGGCGCCTGCCAGGCCATCACGCCGCGCGGCACCTTCACCGCGCCGGACCGCACCAGCTGACACGTGCGGCCCGCGCCCGGGGCTGACGTCTGTATGTAACAGTACTCACTTGGACTGCGAGTTGTTGTCGTCCTCGTGCAGCCGATTCCGAGATTCCAATATATATATATATATATATATATTGGAATCTCGGAATCGGCTCCAACGATTTTCATGAAATTTAGTATATATTGGGTTTCGGGGGCGATAAATCGATCTAGCTAGGAATCATTTCCATAAAATGTCATTTTATGTGTGTTTTTTGAATTTTTTGAAAACCGAGCGAAGCTCGGTCATATAGGTAGTACGTTATTAATTGTAAAGTCTTAGAATAACATGAAAAACTTTAAAAGATACAGAAAAGATGAAGAAAGAATGAGCACTGAGTAGTATAATAAACTAGATGACGTCCGCAACTCTGTTGCGTCAAAATTAGTTTATCGCGCGGGAACCGTATATTTTTCCGGGATAAAAAGTATAATTTGTCCTTTCTCGGGGCTCAAAGTATCTCCATGCCAAAATTCAGCAAAATCGGTTCAGCGGATTGGACGTAAAGAGGCAACAGACAGACATACACACTTTTGCGTTTATAATATTAGTATGGATAACAGAATATAATTAGAGTAAAAAAGGACGCTGGCTAAAATAAATAAAAAAAAAAGACGGGTTGCACTCCGGGAGTGGCGGCAGAGGTGAAAACTTGATTTAATAATAAAATAATGCACAACGTTAATACGTTGTGCATTATTTTTGTAACCCATTTTTTATGAAAATCGATTTTTTAAAAATTGTTTTTTTTTTTAATTAATCGCGAAACCCTTACAATCGATTAAAATTTTAACCCATTTTTTATGAAAATCGATTTTTAAAAAAATCGATTATTTTAATTAATCGAAACCCTTACAATTTTTTTAACCCATTTTTTATGAAAATCGATTTTTGAAAAATCGATTTTTTTAATTAATCGAAACCCTTACAATCGATTAAAAAATATCGACAATCGAAAAAAATCAATCGATTGTTCGATTAATCGATTTCGATGTTACAACACTACTCTCCAACCGTCTTACGGTTTTTCGATCAGCACGAGCATCTGACGCGAGTTTCACAGTTTTTACCCATCCCACAAAAGTGCTCAACGCCGCTAAAGAAGTTTTCACTTCAAAAAATATAATAATATTATCACAGATATTTTCATACAACCTTGTTATGATGATACCACATAATACTAAGTTTGAGGACAATTCACGGTCACTGTTTTGTCTGCCCTTAATCAAGCCTTTTGTGACCCTTTCACCTTCAAGCCGAGATATTAATACCAGAGTGAACACCAATGCGATATTTGTATTAGGTAAGTAAATATTTGTATTAGGTAAGTAAATATTTGTATTAGGTAAGTAAATATTTGTATTAGGTAAGTAAATATTTGTATCATGGAAATATGTAATTTTTGGAGTATTTTAATATTTTTAAAGGGCATTTTGAAAAATAATATGTTAAGTGTCAGGCAGTATCAGTCCTATTGTAATTTATTCAACTTTGCAACGTGATGACTGATGAGTGATGACTGATGAATTGCATGCTTTTTAGGGTTCCGTACCCAAAGGGAAAAAACGGGACCCTATTACTGAGACTTCGATGTCTGTGCGTCTGTCTGTCTCCAGACTGTAACTCAATAACTGCTGTAGCTAGACTTCTGAAATTTTCACAGATTGTGTATTTTTGATGCCGCTATATCAATAAATACTAAAAATAAGATAAAATAGATATTAAAGGGTGGCATACCCCATACAACAAACGTAATTTTTTTGGCCTTTTTTTGCTCGTAATCAATAATGGCAACAGCTAGGCACTGGAAATTTTCATAAATGCCTCAGGTATATGTCTACTTTAATAATTAATAATAATACTTAAATAAAATAAAAATTTTATAAAAATCCCATAAAAAACACATTTTTTGGCCTATTTTTCGTTCATAACGGTACGGAACCCTTCGTGCGTGAGTCCAACTCGCACTTGGTCGATTATTTAATGAGACATTGAAACTGAACCTTATTTACTACATACTCGTAAGAAAAGAAAGTGTGCCTGTCTATCTGCTATCTCTTCACGCCCAAAACATTGAACCAATTTTGCTGACATAATATTTTAATAATAATAGCTCCCACACCGGTTTCGGTGACGGTGGCCGGTTTCATTGAAACCATGCCAGCTACGCAGGAGTAATTTTATAGTGCCCAAGTGTGTGCGCAGTACACAAGAGCACTCTCTATTCCTTTACTCTCATAAAACCCAGTGGGACGGAAGACCGACACGACTGGTGAGAGATCAGGCGCAGGACCGACTTTTTTACATTCCCATCCGACGCATGAATCATCTTACTTGTCAGACAATCAGGTGATCAGCCTGCATTGTCCTAACCAAACTTGGAAATAACATGTTTCCAACGCGGGAATCGAACCCACGACCTCCGGGTCAAGAGCCGCGCTCTATACCACTAGACCACGGAGGCGTTATTTTGTTATGGAGATATTTTGAGTCCCATGCAAAATGTAAGTTTCGTTAAAAATGAATTTTGGCGCAACGGATGTCATGTAGTGGTTATTTCATAATTTGCTACATGATATTTTCCATCATATTCTCTCAAACTTATAGTCTTAGATATGTCATTCAATACCCAATTACTGTGGGCTTCGCAGGCTTAGGGGTAGTTCCACGAAGGCCCCCTTAATCACGCTTCAGGGGCATTATTAGGGGCTTGTTTTAGGCCCTTTTGTCCCCATTCGATATATTGATTATGTTGTCACTAGGCCTGGCAAATATTGTTTGGTATAAAAAATATGTTGTGTAAAACTCAGACCCACTTTTAAAATACCTACATTTTAGATGAGACATATTATATTAATTAGTAATAAACCTTGTATCTAGAACGACAGATAATTATAGTAGTAACAGATGGATACACAAATTTTCATCAAAATCAGTCGAGTCGTCTTGATGTAGCTTGGTAAGATTTTGTTGGTAAGTTTCTAAACTTACCAACAAAATCTTACATTATTTGTTTTTTAAATGATAGTAATATGTTTATATTAACTCTTCGTTCTTAGACAACAGCTGAACCGGCTTTGATAAAAAGTAGCATAAAATAACTGTGAGTCCTGTGGGAAAATGTACATCTCCTGAATGAAAAATTAATTCAGCAAAACGCAGGTGTAGGCAATATTTATAATTATTAGAACAGTAAGCAGTAATTTAATAATTATAATCAAAATATAATAATAATAAATAATTAATAAAACTAAAACTTAAACAGAGGGTAAGAATGCGGTAAGTTTTATATTGTAAAGGTAAGCTTACAGTTATTTAATTTAAATTATAAAACACAAACTAAATAAATAAATAAATGAATAATAAAAGGTTGTACTCGTAACATTTAGAAGCCAGCTCGGACCCCTGCACTAGTGTTAACTGTCTAGTGTCTTGCAAGTTGCAGTACACTACTACGCCTCCGTAGTCCAGTGGTTAACAGCGTGGCTCTTGACTCGAAGGTCGTGGGTTCGATTCCCGCGTTGGAAGCATGACGCTATTTCCAAGTTTGGCTAGGACAATGTAGGCTCATCACCTGATTGTCTGACACGTAAGATGATCCATGCGTCGGATGGGCATGTAAAAAGTCGGTCCTGCGCCTGATCTCTCGCCAGTCGTGTCGGTCGTCCGTCCCACTGGGTGATGAGAGTAAAAGGAATAGAGAGTGCCCTTGTGTACTGCGCACACACCTGGGCACTATAAAATTACTCCTGCGTACCTGGCCTGACTTCAATGAAACCAGCCACCATCACCGAATTCGGTGTGGCTCATTATTTAAACAATAAAAACTCCTTAAAAATGGAAAGGTAAAACTAATTTAACTAAGTAAAGCAGGTCTGTGCCATCTGGAATAAAAATGGGAAACATTAGCGCTATAAGAAAAAGTCTTAAAGTGCTCTTATAGTGGCAGTGCTTGTCAAAGATGTAATTTGAAGACATATAAAAGGAATATTTATATTATATAAAAATTACGTGTCACGTTGTTAACTGTCCGCGGTGGGCTCCTAATTAATGAACCGATTTAAAAAAATTTTGTACACCGTGTGCTATTTGATTCATCTTGAAAGATAAGATAGCTTACATCTCAATTTATAGTCACAATATTATTTTACCACAAATTATTCGATCAAATGGCGATATCTGTTGACTGGATTGAATAAATATTTACTTGATGTCGCTATCTAAATATATAATATAACTCACTATAACTAAACTCAACTCTAGGGCTGTGACTTTGAAACCTAATTAATAATAACACTTCTTAACGCAAACGAAGCCGCTGGCAAAAGCTAGTGTTAATATAAACTAGGAGGGAAGTTATACGAAGCTCACCTGGTCATCTAGTTTTCTTTAAATAATCCTAAAATTATTATTTTTGTTATAAAAATAAACTAAATATGAAACTGGAAATGCTCAATACAAGCCCTCACTAACCAATCCATTATTGTTGACACACATCTAACGACGGGTTTATAAAATGGACGCTGTTAGCTGAGCTCTGTTTTAAGTACAAATTACTCAGGGGAATTTTTAATTTCAAATATTTCAAATTTTTTAAAAAGCATTTAACGTACTTTTCATTTGAGATTGTTACATTTAACATGACGTATTTAAGTTTAAGTCACGCGTATTAAAATATCTAATTATTGGTAAAATAAAATTATTTAGTATTCTTAGGGTCCATTCAGACCGCAAGGCGACGCGTATGCATTTCTAAATTTGTATGAATTTGACAGATTTGCAAGACGTCTCACACAATTGAAATCTGTTGCGGTCCGAATTGGCCCTTAATGTCTAAGCACACTAGGCTGAAAATACGCGGCCAAAGTTCGGCATGATTACGCCTGCAATGTACTATTTTAAATTGCTGATGACACACCATGCCGAAATTACGTCGCGTTACACTGTATGCGTATAGCGTATTGCAGGTGTAATCATGCCGAACTTCGGCCGCGTATTTTCGGCCTATAGCGTGTTTAGACCAGGGGTCGGCAAGTAACTTTAGGCGCGGTCCGGATACTGTGAGAAAAGTTTAACGAGGTCCAGAAAAAACACACTTGTCCTATGTAGCTTAAAAATATTATTTAAATTAATAAAGGTATACATTATATACCTTATCTATGTATTAATTGATACTTGGTATAAAATACATCCATATCCATACTAATATTATAAATGCGAAAGTGTGTCTGTCTGTCTGTCTGTTACCTCTTCACGCTCAAACCGCTCAACCGATTTTGCTGAAATTTTTCAAAGAGACACTTTGAGTCCCGGGAAAGGACATAGGATACATTTTATCCCGGAAAAATGTAAGGTTCCAGCGCGATAAACGAATTTTGGCGCAACGGAGTTGCGGGCGTCATCTAGTTACAATATACTTTCGCGGTCCGAGATTCGACTTTCGCGGTCCGCAAACGGACCGCGGTCCGCTGGCTTAGACACTAAATCACAATCACGAATGGTTAGCATTTTTAATAACACTTGCACGCAGGGCTCAATTTATATTATGCATCCCCCCGAAGGCATGATTAAGCGGCTAACGCGAGAACATAAGCAATTGTATGCAAATGACAGCGCGATTACGCCGCTTTTGAAATAAATCGTTATGTACAATTCCTTGTGATCTCGTGGTGTAGCGGCCAAACCGTTCGTTCGCGCAGACGCATAATATTAATCGAACCTTAATCCTTCGATCGCGGATTCTTGGAAATCTATTGTTATTCTATTGTTGTCGCGATCACCGGTGATCTTATGGGGCTTGATCTAGGGCAATGGGGATCTTAAAAGTATTTGAAAGACTTAGGGCCTGTTTCACCACTTTCTGATAATGTACCGGATAGGCTATCCACTTATTTAACAGATTAAGGCTATCCACTTATTTATACGTGGGAGAGCCATGCTTCGGCACGAATGGGCCTAGAAATACCACATTCTCACAGAAAACCGGCGTGAAACAGCGCTTACGCTGTGTTTCGCCGAGTGAGTGAATTTACCGGAGGCCCAAACCCCTACCCTATTCCCTTACCTACCCTCCCCTATTCCCTTCCCTTCCCATCACTGCCCTCCCCTATTACCCTATTCCCTCTTAAAAGGCCGGCAACGCACCTGCGGCTCTTCTGATGCTGCGGGTGTCCATGGGCGACGGAAGTTGCTTTCCATCAGGTGACCCGTTTGCTCGTTTGCTCACTTATTTCATAAAAAGAAAAAAAAAGATTCTCCATACTTTATCTGTCAAGTTTAGTTGTGGATAGACTATCCGGCACTTATCAGGAAGTGGAAAAACAGGCCCGTAATGCGACTCGCGAGTGTTAGCAATAAGCGCATATTAGATTTGTGCAGAAGGCTCACAAGGCATATACAAGTGCCACCTTGTCAATAAGCTTAGATATTGCACTAAACCTTAGGTTTGGCTTTAGTCCTGTTTAGAACCGACAAATTGGAAGCTCTACAAGCTTCACTCTTCACGTTAACGCGCTCGAATGACAACGTTCAAGCGCTCACCTCAAACCGGCTGGCGAACTGTGAGTTCATTTCACAGAGGTAAAGGAGACGGAAGGTAACGACGTTAAATGCGATATTCAAAATTGAACTTTGTATATTACAAGAGTAGATAATATACTTTTCGTTGTGGTGGCTCTGTCAGGTCGAAGCTTAAGACGACGCCTTGATAATTTGGCTGTAGCGATGCCGATTTTTCTCAGCAATGACTAAAGCTAAGAAATTGAAGTTCATTGTCAGTATTCATCATGTCTTTGTTTTTGAATTGCCCATAGCATAACACGATTGGACAATTTTTATAGCACAGAATAATCAATCGAAAAGACCTCTGTAAAAAAAGGGATTCCTATTTTTCCAACGGAGGAGAGTGATTTAAGGTTCCAAAATTTGTACATAAATTGGTTCAAGCATGCACTTTAATTCGTGCATAGCTTATTGAAATGTATTTATGGTTTTTAAATTAAGCGACCAAAAACCATTTTGTCGCTCACGCCCTTTCCATTTTTTGCTGTTCCATTGCTTGTTTTCTATGAGAGGCCGGCCCGGCCTCTCATAGAAAACAAGCAATCTAAAACATATCCAACACGGTTTCTTACTTTAACGCTGCGTCACCTTAACTATACTAGTTTCAGATTTTACATGCATGTAGTGTACTCACTGAAACATCAATAGCGCGAGCCGGGATTGTAGTTTTGCTATCTGTAGCGGACCAACCGTAACCGTCAGTTTTGTGACGCCAATTCTGGCTTCGTCTTTTCGTTTCAGTGTGACAGAACCTTAGGCTCAACTCACAGTGGGTCAGAGGAAGCGTCGCGTGTCGATGTGCTTGGCACATATTATTTTCATAGCAAAAAGTGCCTTAAATAGGAGAACAATAGAGTTGAATGTGCTGCAGGCAAAAAACCTGTCGCGTTGCTTCGACTATGACCAGTGTGAGTTGAGGTATACTATAGATGCGAGGCTGATACTGATGAACCATGTAAACGCTACCTGGGTCCGGAATTAATTAGAAGGTCATAAGTGACTCAGCTCATAATCATATAACGTAACATTTGGAATAATTTGCCGAATCTGTTGCCTTTAGTAACGAGGGGATTTGGAAAGGGCTTTAAAGAGTATCATTTTGGACCCTTCAATTGTGAATCGATTTTTGTGGGGTGACTGTGATTTTGTTTTAATTGAAGAATCTTAAAAATCCTACTACTCCCAAACCAGTGCACCGATTTTGCTGAAATTTGGTATGGGGATACGTGTCCCGGGAAAGGACTTTCTATCCCAGAAAAGTGTACGGATCCCGCGCGATAAACGAATTTTGGTGCAACGGAGTTGCGGGCGTCATCTCTTACTATATTATTTCACTTATGAAATAGTGTTTTTATTATAAAATTGTGATTTATTACAAGTTTATAACAAAAAACAATATCTTACATCTCATCACAGATCTGTTACTGACTAGAAACAACTAAATATGAAAATATATTACAATAATATAATGATTATAACTTAAACTATATAATGTTAATGATATTGAACAAAAACATCCCTTTCTCTTCAATTTTAATCATGGTCACCCCAGTCTTTATAAGTCAAAATTCTTTCCGTAGTTCGTTCGTATTTTTCCCAAACCAGGTCAGATTGAGTAGCTCTTTCACGCGGGATAATAATTCAGGAACGCCGTGACTCGACAATTTGCTTTATGTTCGGTGCTTTTCAATACTTTTTGCAGCGAAACCGTCAAAATAAACCCATATTTTAGCGTTATTTGTCCCGCTAGTGATAGTCTGCGCATAACTTTGAAATCACTCAGCGAAACACAGGGGTAGTATAGTGTATAAAAGACAATATTATACAGTACCACTGAATACATTTATTAATAGGCGATAATATTATGGCAGACCTACGTATTTAGTCGGGTTATGTTACTTATAAGTTAGAGCATTTCCACACGACGTATTTTTTGCACACTGACGACGCGCGTTTCTGATGCGCTCGTCTTTTGCGCGTTTTATAATAAATAAAGTTTAAAACGTGTCGCCTTCCTTGCGTTTGCTGAGCGTTCAACTTGCGTTTGTATCGATACAAGCGAGCGTACTGCGTACAAAAACGTCGTGTGGAAGGGCCCTTAGTCGTGATCTGTCGGCAGAGTTTGACATAACCCGACCAAACAAAGTTGATCCTCCATCTGCATATGAATCAGTTTCTCTGACAGTTGATAATCTACATTAACGTTGAATAGCTACCAATGACCCGTCAACGGTAGATCTCTGTGGCTCAGTTGGTGAGCGAGTTAGTAGTTCAAGCCGGGGGTCGCGGGTTCGAATCCCGCCGACGGAGCAAAAAGTTTTCTATGTTCCCGGGTCTTGGATATATTGAATATAATAAAAATCTTAAATCTATGTATAGTATAAAAGTATTAAATTAAATATTTCCGTTGTCTGGTACCCGTAACACAAGTCCTTCAGGTACTTAGCACGGGCCCACGGGGCCAGACTGACGTGGTAAGAAGAGTCCATAGATATTATTATTTTTACCAATAATGACCCATCTGCTCTTGGGAACAGACGGGACGGCCAGTACCCAGCAATATAAAAAGTTATCTATAATTATAATCTAGATTCTAGATGATGTCCGTAACTCCGTTTTCCCAAAATTCGTTTATCGCGTGGGAACCGTACATTTTTCAGGGATAAATAATATCCTATGTCCTTTCGCGAGCCTCGAAATATCTCTATGCCAAATTTCTGCAAAATCGGTTCAGTGGTTTGGGCGTCAAGAGGTAACAGACAGACAGACAGACACACTTTTGTATTTATAATATTAGTATGGATATTCACACTTATTACAAGCTAACTGATTTCATTTGATCCAATAAATTGAATAGGATAATATATTACTTCAATGTTTTCACGCAAGAGGCAGCATTAGCATAGACAGTAAACAAAATGTTTTATTCGACGTTTGACAACGTTTGACAACGTTTGACGACCTCTGTGGCTCAATTGGTTGAGTGTGTGGCAGTTCAAGCCGGGGGTCGCGGGTTCGAATCCCACCGACGGCACAAAAAGTATTCAATGTTCCCGGGTCTGGATGTGTATTAAATATGTGTATGATATAATAAAAATCTTAAATATATGTATAGTATAAAAGTATTAAATATATTTCCGTTGTCTGGTACCTGTAACACGAGTCCTTCGGGTACTTAGCACGGGGCCAGACTGACGTGGTGTGAAGCGTCCATAGATATTATCACTTATAATACCACAAGAGCTTCAAAATTATCGGGTATTTCCCGATAGGTTCGTTGCAAACAAATGAAGGATTCAAGTTTTTCAGGTTAAAAAATCACAAGCGCGAAGCGCGAGTGATTTTTCCTGAAAAACTTGACGACTTTATTTGTTTGCAGGGAACCTTGAGGGAAATGCCAGATAATTTTGAAGCTCGTGTGGTATTCGGGGGATTATTTTTCCGTCCCAAATGTCGGCCAATAGAATTGCACCATGAGACGAAATGTACAGTTAACAAATAAGAATTTCATAATGAATAAAACAACATTTAATTAAGATTCAGGCTAGTGCAATTAAAAATACAATTGTTGTAAACATTGGTGCATGTTTTCTTCAAGTCAGAGTTATCGGTAATGGTCCCAGAAGAGGTAGATGGCATGAGGTTTATGCTGTTGATGGCATTTTCTGCAGTAGGCTCACTCCTTCGCAGTTTCTTGACAATTAATTCGTGGTGTTCCTGGTCGAGTTGGAGATACGGCTTGATGGAGTTACTGTTGGCATGTCCAGTTATTTTGATTATCTGCTACTCTCCCAGGCCCGATTTCGCTAGATTGGAGACGGCTGTTGCACGACTGGAGTGATTGGTGATTTTTTTGTTACCAAGGTCAAGCCCAGCTTTTTGTGCTGACTCCTTAACCCACTTTGAAATCGTGTTTTGGCCTACTGGGGAATCCTTGTACCACCTAGCGCCTGGAACTTTATTCCAGAATGGATTTTGGGTCAGGAATGGTCTGTCGCTCTTGATATTGGCATCTCTCTTCTCTCTCAATTTCTGGAACAGTCTCACTGGGCACTTGTCAGGGATTTCCCGATTCTCCACCAGCCACTTGCTGTCTGATAATTTTTTATCACCACCTTGTGTGGTCTTGCTGAAAATTGGATTGTATTCAATTCTCCCAGTTGTTTCCCCGTCATTTCGCTGTTCTGCCTTGAAGTGATGTATTGACGCCATGCTGCCCTCACCACCTCTCCAAGCCAATTCCACTGATATTATCATGAATAATTTTTTCTGGAGGCCATCAGGAGTTTCCTCGTCCCAAACAGTGGTCATTGCATCCCAATCTTTTTCCTCCAACGCTGCTGCACTTGCCCTCCGTTTTTCCGGAATCGATTGTAAAGCCTTACGCTTGGCATCACGAGCTCCTCGAGCGGTCTTGAATGCAGCATCCGAAAATGGGTTGATTTTGATGTCGAAATCGTTCAAATACTTTTCTTGAAGTAATTTGGCAGTCTGATTCCACATTGTTTTTATTGTACCTTCCTTATAGTCTTCTCCATCCATTTTCTTCATATTGTAAGCGTAATCTTTCATAATGTTTGCCAATTGCGCTTCACTCGTTTCAGCACTCAATGTGTATTCCCTCTCAGTACAAAAAGTAGTAAATTGGTTCCAAACTGTTTTTTTTTTGCCTTCTCCGTATTAATGGGAACATTTCCTTTGACTTTTTTATCGATGGTGGACAGAGAACAAACTCCAAATCGACTCATTTTCATGCAAAATCTCCAATTTTCACAATTGAATTCAACCTGTCAGTTTGACGTGTAGTTAATTTGACTGGATCATGTTTTGTTTTTTATATATAGCAACGACCAGAGAAAATTTTCAAAAAATTATCAGTATAATACCATGTAGGTTGTACCACGTGACGTCGAATGGTGTAATTCTATTGGTCGATATTTGGGTCGGAAAAATAATCATAGATATTACGTTTAACTGTCAATATTCATAATATAACTCGGATCGGATTGTGGTCAGTTTATTTAACGTATGTGCCGGTAGCGTCCTCTACTCTAACCTTATCGTAATCATATTCCCTATTGATAGATTTGCCAATTGCGGTGTCAAATTGCCTATTCCAAATTTAAAAAATAAAATGTAGATAATTAAAAACAAATGCAAACACGCCATCATGTTGCAATAAAACCTGCTTCTTAAGGGTGAACCCAAACGAGCGTAATTAGTGAGTTCTGAGTCGCGGAATTTCTGCCGCGTATTTTCATACAAATCATGACTCAAACAGGACTTTTGTATGAAACTGAATTCTACCAAACCGAAATTCTGCGACTTGTGAACTCACAAATTACGCTCAAAAGATTTACTCAGCAGAAATCGTTTTACCTTCGCTCTGCTATGGTATGGTATGAATTGTCCCTTTTCTTATCTGCTATATAAGCCATGTCTTAGGATCGATTTTGGACGTTGAATGCTGAATTGACTTATCAGAGATAGTTGTGTATGAAACCAGTAAGCTGTGAACACATGACATTGTTATAGTCTATGCCTCCTGGACGCTACGAGAAATACCACCATACGAATATTATAAATGTGAAAGTGTGTCTGTCTGTCTGTTACCTCTTCACGCCCAAACCGCTAAACCGATTTTGCTGAAATGTTGTATGGAGATACTATGAGTCCCGGGAAAGGACATAGGATTCTTTTTATGCCGGCAAGTAAGGTTCCCGCGCGATAAACGAAGTTGGGCGCAACGAAGTCTTAAACGACATCTATCCCGAGACTCAAAGTATCTCCGTACCAAATTTCAGCAAAATCGGTTCAGCGGTTTGGGCGTGAAGAGGTAACAGACAGACGTTCACACTTTGACATTTATAATATAAGTTAAGTATGGATAGCTTATTTGCAAACATTGCGGTAAGTATATTTGATTTTTCGCCGCCATAATATAAACGCCAGCTAAGGGTCCGATTACACAGAGTTAATAGTTGAGTGTCGATGCGGGGGCCTCGCCCGGTATAAATTATGGAATTTACGTGAGACCTGATAGTGCGGCTTTGCGGCTAAACACAGATTATTTAATATACTGGTGTAGACGAGACGTTCTCCAGTTATAGCACCTGAGAGGACGTGCTTTGATTTATTTTGTGGTAATAGAATAGTAATATACTTTCGAAATACATTATGAGTAGTGGATCAGCGCTGTCTTGAATCATTCATTGTTCTTAAAATATTGATCATCTCTCGAACCAGTTTTCTATGGAGTGCCTAGATATCTATCTAATATCACTTTGTCCATTTACGGTATGACAGAAACAGTTTCTTCCATGGCTTTTGTTATTGCCGTGAGACTGGAGAGCGAATTAATAAGATTTTTTTAGATGAATTTTGCTCGGGTTTGTGTCTAAGTTATAGTAACTTGATTTGTGAAGTATATTTATTTTTAGTAACGTTGAAAACACAAATGATAGTAAGATTGTGGGCTAAATAAAGGAGAAACCTTTTAGCGCCGCTTTCCTTGACCTATGGTCGTCGCCCGTCTTGTGTCTGGCAAGTGGCATAGCTATCTCCCTTTCCTCTGGCGCGACGCATGTCATCATTTTTGCCACACGCTGTACATGCGTCTGAACTCTTAGGGCCGATTCACACCGGAATGGCAGAGGCGAGGCGAGCAGTTTCAGTGTCATATGATTTTAAACTTTATCTTCAGTATTGTAATACATATACTAACTAGTAGTAATAGTAGGAGGTAATAGTATTAATAAAGGAACACTGAGCCTTGCTCGTTTTTTTGGTAAAAAATATAATATAAATAATACTAGCGACCCGCCCCGGCGTCGCACGGGTATAAAATATATATTATATAGCCAATGAAAAAATGATTAAAATCGATAGCCTATGATCCTTCACGTGGTCTACTTCTTATCTGTGCCAAATAATATTTAAAAAATTGCTCCAGTAGTTCTCGAGATAAGCCCTTTCAAATAATTTCCCCCGTTTTTTCCACATTCTCCTATTAGTCTTAGCGTGATAAAATATAGCCTACAGCCTTCCTCAATAAATGGGCTATCTAACTAAATTAGCGCGTTCTAGTTAGCCCTTTCAAATAATTTTCCCCGTTTTTTCCATATTTTCCTCTATTTCTTCGCTCCTATTAGTCTTAGCGTTATAAAATATAGCCTATACTCTATAGCCTTCCTCGATAAATGGGCTATCTAACACTGCAAGAATCATCAAAATCAGTTGCGTAGTTTTAAAGATTAAATGGAACAAAGGGACATGAGGGAAAAAAGCGATTTTGTTTTATAATATTATGTATAGATATAGATAGAATAAGTAGATGATAAAACATCGTAGGACCGCGACCGGTCGCAGAACTTGGTTGGGCTATGTTAATTCATGAAGCCCCAAGCGGCCACATCCGGCCGCGATAACAATGAAAAAGCTATTGTGTCTCGTTTTGCCACGACTGATGGGTTCAATGTTAGTCGTGACACAGAGTACCTACTATAATACTGGCGTAAGTCGTGATAATAATATTCCTTCAGGCCCCGCGCGAGCACCGGTGATCGCGAGAACAAAAGAACACAATGGGAACTCCTAGAACCTCCGATCGAAGGAATATTATTATTATAGTCATACCAAATACGTAACGACATACAAAAAAAATATCATAGACATAATATAGTCTGTCAAAAAAGTGATGACAGGCGGGAAAGTTTTCTAAACGTAATCAGTAATCAGTAATCACTAATCACGCTTAAAATGTGTATTTTTTTCTTTATATTTTCACAGAGAACGCTTATTACATTTCAAATATTGTCACCTTGCACATTTTTATCTCGAATAATAAAGTTCTTATATTTTTTATGTAATTTAAAAATTTTCCCACCTGTCATCACTTTCTTGACAGACTGTATATTTTCGACATTCAAAATAATTATGTTATCTCCATCGCGTTCACCGCCCGCTAGCCACACATGCGCGGGCGCACAAGAAAAGCAAAAATGGCTGCCTGAAGCGCCTCGCGTGTGTACGTCTCTGAAAGATTATTACAAAACTATTAATATAAATAACTTTTTAGTGGCTTAGTGATTGAATTGTGATCAATATATTTTTGTGTGCATTATAGTAAAAGTGTTTCTGCAACCAAAGTGTCAAAGTGTCTCGCCAGCCGGCGGCGAAGCCCCGACGTTGGTGATATTTCGTCCGTTCCCGGTTTTCCAGGTAAGTGTTTAAATATTTCTTCTACTAGGGTTTCACAGGGTATTGAAGACTAATCTTTAGGCAAATGCTTTTCAACGAGGATCATACACATACATACCTAGGTGAACAAAAACAAATAGTTTATTGACCATAATAATAATGTTTACAATTATTGACGGTCATATTTTCGTAAAACTTTCGTATTTTTATGGAAATAATTATTGCAGCGTGTATTATGGAGGTCAGTGATTGCAGCCGATTTCAAATGAGGGTTAAAATTATTGTTCTAAGTATTATGGTAGTCTAAAATAACAATGACTAACATAACTGTACTACCGTATATAAATTTTATAATATTTCGATGCTACGAATCAATATATTTTCTCTGATAGCACAGAATACATATTAGTAACAATAGTACAAAATGTGTCACAAAATGGAAGGTCTTTCAAAGTTCATAATAATTATATTAAGATGTTAACGTCGCATCTACGCACAAACTAATCTCTATGAAAATGACATTCAAGCCAAGTATTCGGGGTCGTTCACTGATGTAGGCCCTGCTTAATAACGGCTCGGCTCACATGTAATATAGACCTAATGTTCTCTTAATTACTCTGTGATCTTAATGTATGTGTGTAATGCAGATGATGCGATTTCTTTATAGTTATCGTAGTTCGTAGTTATCGAGTTATTACGAGTAGGTTTAGTTGTTATGGTCAATTTTTTGTACAAGAAAGATAAAACATATACTTATTACCAAAATATTTCAGCAAAATCGGTTCAGTCGTTAAGACTTAAGAGGTAACAGACAGACAGACCGACAGACGGACAGACTGACAGACAGACACACACACTTTTATTAGTATGAAAGTAGGCATAATATAAACACGTATATTGCTAAATTATTGACCGTCTAGGATTGATATTGAACCTTTCAATCTTTTTCAAATAAGTTGTTTAATATTATTGTAATATGTAGGTCTAGCTCATTAAAAAAAAACTGTTATTATTAGAAGTAAAAAAGTTCAATTGGCAACAAACATAAGCATACAAGAATTTTATAAATAAAAAGTGTATGACGTCATAATATAGCTACAATTACTTGTATTGAACTTTTGAAATTCATTGTCTGATAGCTAAAGACCGGTCCGAAATGAATTTGGTTAGTTTATGGTATCGTGTTCGCGAAATTTTGTTACTCTCAATACTCTCGACTTAATGAAACTGTCATAGCCACGGCGAACGTATGAGGGTTCGTTATTATAGGCCGGGAGGTGGCGTGAAATTGTTGGAGATATGAAACAGCTGGTGTTCAGTTTTTTTGGTAAACAATGTGTGTTCTCATTCAAAACAGTATTCTCGAATTGAAATCCAGTTTAAGCGTTATTCAGGTTTCTGAATTCATGTTTCTGAATTATACGACCTCTGTGGCTCAGTTGGTGGGCTGTTTGCAGCTCAAGCCGGGGGTCGCGAGTTCGAATCCCGCCGACGGAACAAAAAGTTTTCAAAGTTCCTGGGTCATGGATGACGGATGTGTGTTAAAAGAGTTCGAACCTTTTTCTATGGAGCGTGGCATACCTAATTAGTTTCAAGTACTTAAAATTATATATTTTTGTGTACACCTATGAAACATACGTCAATCGACAGAGAAAATAATTACAAACAACAAATACTTTTTGATAAAATGTCGTAAATGTTATA
Source organism: Polyommatus iphigenia (assembly GCA_963422495.1). Taxonomy (NCBI): domain Eukaryota; kingdom Metazoa; phylum Arthropoda; class Insecta; order Lepidoptera; family Lycaenidae; genus Polyommatus; species Polyommatus iphigenia. The sequence continues at coordinate 3,782,515 of OY730180.1, forward strand.
CTTTTTTGAATATTTCAGGTTCTTTACCTAAATTGTTATTTATTTTACATTTTCAAACTGAAATAACTCAGAAAGTATATTATTTACGACATTTTATCAAATAATATTTATTGTTTGTAAACATCTTCTCTTTCGATTGGCGTATGTTTCATAGGTGTACACCAAAATACGACAGGTATGCGAATAAGGTTCGTTGTTATTTGTGTATCATATAATAAAAATCTTAAATATATGTATAGTATAAGAGTATTAAATATATTTCCGTTGTCTGGTACCTGTAACACAAGTCCTTCAGGTACTTACCACGGGGCCAGACTGATGTGGTGTAAAGCGTCCATAGATATTATATTATATATCCTTAACTTAGAATCCTGATTTCAGTAATCTGAATGGAATTTAGGTTAATAAATTCAGATAACTCAATTTATTTTTCAGATACCGAAAAAGCCTTTCAGATTACTGAAAACCAAAAAACTCTTATCTAATTTTTGTGTTATGTATTTAACAAAACCAGAAGCTAAATATTTAAAACAGTGTATATTATGTATTAAGTACTAGATGGTGGTGGTACTAGACGAATAGTGCGCTTTTCAAGATTCGTTGTCCGTCTGTCCGTCCGTCCGTCCTTACGTCTGTCTGTCCGCGGTTTTGCTCAGAGACTATATACGTGGGTGACACGATTAATTTTTCATCAATCTGATCCATCAATCTGATTGACGGAATATTGATGGTTATAAAAAAGTACATATTAAAAAAATGATCAATCCATGGGTTAGACGATCATATTTTTTGCGCAATTCCGTTGCGCCAAAAATCTTAAGCGCTTAAAGCGCTTATCGCTCGGGAACCGTAACTTTTTCCGGCATAAAAACTATCATTTGTCCTTCCTCGGGACTCAAAGTATCTCCATGCCAAATTTCAGCAAAATCACATACAGACAGACAGACACACTTTCACATTTATAATATTAATCCTTCGATCGTGGATTCTTGGAAATCTATTGTTATTCTATTGTGTCTCGCTCACTGGTGAGCTTATGAGGCTTGATAGGTTAAGTATGGATTTCCAGTCACCTCCTAGCCTACACGCCCGCTATAAAGCGACTAGTTTACACAATATGTACCAAAACTATGGCGGCGCAAGTTTAGTATAATCAACGTGTTTTGTTAATACCAACACACATTGTACTTTACACCACACTGTAATATTGTTGTATGTAACTTATTTATGGGGTTTTTTATTAACGGTCTACCAACCCCCATAAGGACACCGGCGATAATAGCAACAATAGAATTACAAAAGATTTCCAAGAATCCGCGATCGAAGGATTAATCCTTCGATCGCGGATTCTTGGAAATGCTATTGTATTCTATTGCTGTCGCAATCACCGGTGCTCTTATGGGGCTTGAAGGATTATTACTAGATATTACTGGTAACTCCTTTTTTCTGGCATTCGTTTAGGCGCAGCGCAGACGACAGACTATCCGTGACGCACTTTTTAGTCTGTGGGAAATAGAACCTACGCAATTATATGCAGTAACGCACACGACGCGCAAAAAGTCCGCATATAATTGCATAGGTAGGGATTTCCACAGACAAAAAGTGCGTCACGGATAGTCTGTCGTCTGCGCTGCGCCTTAAAATGCGCAAACCGTACATTTTTCCACCGTAAAACTCTCCTCTTTCAAATCAGACAGGGAAACAATTATTAGATTTTTCCTTCGATCGTGGATTCTTGGAAATCTATTATTATTCTATTGTATCGCGTTCACCGGTGAGCTTATGGGGGTTGATGGGTTAATTAAATTATTAGTGTGATTAGAGATTAGCAGAAAAATATTAAATAGTTATGTAAAAATATTAAATTCATAGTACTTATGTAGCAATGATTCCTCGTTACATGGAAATACAGTGCAGATTTATAGTGAAGATTGGAATGAAAATTAGATAATGTTACAAAAGTATACTAAACTAGATGATGCCCGCAAGTCCGTCGCGCCAAAACTCGTTTATCGCGCGGGGACCGCACATTTTTCCGGGATGAAAAGTATTCTATGTCCTTTCCCGGGACTCAAAGTATCTCCATTATAAATTTCAGCAAAATCTGTTCAGCGGTTTGGGCGTGAAGAGGTAACAGACAGACAGACAAACTTTCGCATTTATAATATTAGTATGGATATACTAAAACTATGTAACAGTGATGATTCCTATCCTGAAACACCAGTTTTTGTTCTTAATTTCATTATATTTTCCATCCTTAAAATATCTGTACTAATATTATGACGACCTCGTGGCTCAGTGGTGAGCGCGTTGGTAGCTCAAGCCGGGGGTCGCGGGTTCGAATCCCGCCGACGGAACAAAAAGTTTTCAATGTTCCCGGGTCATGGATGTGTATTAAATATGTGTATTATATAATAAAAATCTTAAATATATGTATACTATAAAAGTATTAAATATATTTCCGTTGTCTGGTACCTGTAACACAAGTCCTTCAGGTACTTACCACGGGGCCAAACTGACGTGGTGTGAAGCGTCCATAGATATTAAATTATTAGTATAAATGCGAACCTGTGTCTGTTTGTCTGTTAATTCTTCATCCCTGAAACCGCTAAACCGATTTGTACGAAATTTGGTACGCAGGTATTTTAAGTCCCGGCAAACGACATAGGACAGTTTCGTTGTGGAAAAATGTTCAGTTACCGTGCGATCAGTGAATCTGTATAAAGCGGACGTCATCTGTAAAATAAATCGACTAAGGGTACGAGGATACGACATACAAATCATGACTCACAAAATTACGCTCGTGTAAATCGAACAGGACTTTTGTATGAAACTGAATGCACCAAAATTTCTGCCAGCCGAAATTCTGCGACTCACAACTCACAAATTACGCTCGTTCGGCTTCATCCTAAGAGCTGACGACCAAATCGGTCATGTGGCTTCAGCTGTATTAAAACTCCGTTAGCTACTTCTCTGCACAAAAACAATACTTGAAGACGTTGAATTTGTATGAAAATTCGCCGATTTTAACAATTGTTTTCGGCTTATAATTAACTGATCACCAGAAATAGTAACATTTCACAGACAAAAATAGTAAGCGATCACCAAAATATGGACCACCATTTTAATGTAAAATGATAACCAAAGAATTAAAATCTTAAAACCAAAAATAGTAAACACCAAAATTAGTAAATGATCACCAAAAATTGTAAACGATGACCAAAATCAAAAATCTTAAAATCAAAAATAGTAAATGATCACCAAAATTAGTAAATGATCACCAAAATTAGTAAACGATCACCAAAATTAGTAAATTATCACCAACATCATACTAGCATTTTAATGTACAATTGTAAACAAAGTATTTTCATTTTGCTACCCTATTTTTACCCTAGAAAAATTAACCAAAAAAAAAATTGCTCCGGAGAGTAATAAATAATAAAAACCAAATTTGAACTACATTTTAATTTAAAAATAAGAAACAAAAGAATTACATCTCATTATTTGACTATCGTAAATAAATAATAATATAATGATAACGGGACTCTGTATAAGTATCTCCATACCCAATTTCAGCAAAATCGGTTCAGTGGTTTGGGCGTGAAGAGGTTACAGACAGACAGACACACTTTCGCATTTATAATATTACTTATTAGTATGTAAAACTCTCATCATCCATGCTAATAATATTTTAAATTGGAATGGGTAGGTGTCCGTCTGTTATCTCTTCAGGTCCAAACTGCTGAATATAACAATAATATGGAGTTTTACTTCCTTGTTAATTATATTATGATATTATGCTTACATTTTTTGTCAATCGTAGTGATTTATTTGGACAGAAATATCGCATTGATTTGCTCGCAAGGATTTGGTGGTCATTTATTATATTTGGTGATCATTTACTATATTTGGCGTTCGATTACAATTTGAAGTGTAGTCGTGACAAAAATAGCTGGTAGTATTGCAATTTTAGCCTTTCTTTTTTTGGTGTTAAGTAACTTTTTTGGTAAACAAGTTTAGGATATCAGAGCATTTTTAGGTGGTCATTATATATTTTGTTCCCATTGTTTTCGGTATCTTCCCACCGATTTGGTCGCCAGCTCTCCGTCGATTTACGTAGCATGATTTTTCTTTTCAGCTTATAAACTATCTAGAATTTTCCGGAAACCCCAAAGATCACAAAGGGTGATGGAGTTATATTCAGTAAACATCCGGAATTCGTCCGGGATACAGCGTACTCCCTTTCAGCACACCCCAGGATATACAGGGTGTAGTTGGCTTATTATCGCAACAAAGTGAGCTCAACGTATTTTATAGTGGTGTCATTATGGCCGCTGTTACACCGTTGCAAACCCATAATGCATTTCAGTATTTTATATGCAAAGTATGACTATTTTTCTGGCTATTATCATTTCACGTTTAAACTGCTAAAATAAAATAGATTTAATTATATTTTATAAAGATACTTTCAGTCCGAGGTCCTCTAAATTTTTTTCACCTTGTACTGACGACGCCTTTTACATTGGTTACGGTGACAGTGTCTGGTACGTTAAAGAGCAGTTGTTATAATTATTTTGTAGCACTGAAGTGTGTGTACAGTACATAAGAAAAAAAAGGTAAATTATTTTCGTGTCAGTTATCCTACAGACCAAAAATTGTAATGTAGAAAGCAGTCGATAACTCTTATAAATAAATAAACACAATATTGTTTTATAATTGTCAACTGAAAACTTCTGCTTGTTCTACATAAGTTGATTTTGCTACCACGTCTTATAAAGAAACTGTAATAGTTTATTGAATTTCATTTTTTATTTGCAAACAAACCATCTTTCAAAACGTTAAAAACTCGTGTTCATTTCGGTGTAAGAGGCGCCCCATAATAGACCCACTCAGACTCAACCGGAAATTAACCCGCACGCGGTTCTGCTGGGAAAAATTTAACGATCGGTCTATCTGACCCACGATCGCTGTCACGATAGTTTAGCGCCATTTTGTATATTTCCAAGATGGCCACTATTGAAATAGTCTCTTTCGAGTTTAAAGTGGATTTAAGAAATGTATATTTTGGTTTTATTACTTATTGCTAACTGATCTATGGTGATACAAAATACAAATATAGTTATATTAAATATTATTATTCGATTTTAAACTGATAAAATATATGAATGTGGAATGTGTGTCTGTCTGTCTTACAATAAGTCTGCGTATTACCTCATTATGCCAAAACCGCTGAAACGTTTTGGACGGGTATGCAATTAATTTGATTTTCGTTAGCTGGACTACACTGGATAGCTTTTATGTTAAAAATGTACGGTTCCTAAACGAAAAACTAATTTTGGGGATTAAGGCAATCCTTTGTCAAATTCGAAACCTCTAGGCTGATTTTGATTTTTGACAAATATCAAATAGAATGGACCACGACCACAGAAATAAATCAAGATAGAACGGCTAAGCGGGTGGAATACGCGTGTTTCAATCTTGCACAAGTGAGCAAGATTCGTTGAACGTTCATTCAGTCAGCGCGCATGTCTCGACTTGATTACACCGGAGTGGTTGTGCAAAAAAGCCTCATTGTGCAGTGTCTAATACTAAAAACAGAAGTACGAAAGTGAATCGGTCAAAAGGAGGTATTTCTTTCCACGTGTAAGTTATTTGTTCTAACTAAAAGCAAAGCAAAAATTGACACGCGCGTCGCCGTTCTATCTTGATTTATTTCTGTGACCACGATGTAGGCCTCATTTAATAGAAGCAGAATGTGCGGTTCCCCGAACATCTATTGCTTATGACAGCGTCTGTTAAAAACTAATATACTACAGCTGATAATGAACTCTCAGCGACGCAGCGCTGGCGATGAAAGATACAAAAAATCGGCCAAGTACGAGTTGTACTCGTGCACGAAGGGTTCCGTACCACTAAAGAGCAAAAATAGGCTAAAAATTGTATTTTCTGTATGGGAGCCCCCCTTAATTATTTAATTTAATTAAATGTTATTATTAATTATTAAAGTACAAATACAATTAAGTATTTTGTGAACATTTCAATTCCCTATGTGTTGCCGTTATTGATTAAGAGCAAAAAATAGCAAAAAAATTACGTTTGTTGTATGGGAGCCCCCCTTAAATATTTAATTTATTTTGTTTTTAGTATATGTTGTTATAGCGTCAACAGATATACATAATCTGTGAAAATTTCAAAAGTCAAGCTATAGTGGTTCTTGAGTTACAGCCTGGTGACAGACAGACGGACAGACGGACAGACATCGAATTCTTAGTATAGGGTCCCGTTTTTACCCTTTGGGTACGGAACCCTAAAAATATGTCTTTAATAAACGTTAAATTTCATATAAAATCGTTATTAATTTTGCCTAGCATATTAAAATGAGTATATTTTATATCGTTAAAGGAGCTCTTTTTGACGTCGAAGAAACAAATTAAAATTTTACAGACTAAGATTTTAGTGGAATATGAAAATTTATTTATATAACATGGAAATTTATATTAGTTAGTAGATGACGCAGGTTGCTATAGATTAATAATAATTAATTTGTAGCAAATTATTTGCATTGCATTCTCAAAGTATGCTTCACGGAGCCCTAGAGTAACTAAAGTTTGAGAACCGCTGCTCCAAGGTGAGCCTCTAAGGCAGATCATCTGACCAAAAAAGGAAAAATAAAAAGCTAGGGAATGCCTCAATATTTGCCAGATCAGATCTTAATTTAATATTATGAAAGTTATTTCATGACGTCGTGTTGATTCCGGCAATAACGTAGGAAACACAGCCTTGTTTTTACCTCTTATCGTTTGCGGCGGAGACTTATTTCGTTTGCGGTCAATTTTGACCCTAATCTTAAGGACTGACAGCTAAATCCGCATTTACATAAACACGAAAACAAAAACACCACCGAAAGAAAATGATTTATATTGCTCGGCAATAAAACCCAGATTTGTTTAACATAAATCAGGAAAGGAATGCAAAATGTTTTATAATTGAGATTATTTGGATATTAAGGTGTTTTAAATATAACATGAATGTTATTGATTGGAATTTAAAAGCGCCTTGAGTGAGGTAAGGTTTACTGGAATAAACCTACAAAATGTATTTTCATTTTTAATTAAACAAACATTTTCGAAACATATTTGAGTAAGCAGCATTTTGCAAAAATACATATCAGGCCTATTTTAGTTCAATAAGTGATTTTGTTGTATTTATTGTGGCCTATTCACGTTGGCTCATGATGGCATCTACGAACGCCTAGAGGACGTCACAAAAAGTTATGATTGCCCCATTTCGACGTCAAAGATGCATGTTATAAACAACTATGCAATCATATTGCTCATCTAATATATATAAATCTCCTGTCACGATGTTCCTAAACTACTTAACCGATTTTAATGTTTTTTTTTTAATGTGTGCTTTTTTCCAACTTGAGAGATAGGATAGCTTAGATCTTTAATTATAGTCGCAATTTTATTTTATTGCAAAATATTTGTCTATAAAGAGCGACCATTGTTTATGCGACGCGGGTCACGGGATAGCGATGGACGTTGCCATGGTGACATACTTATTTAGTCACTAATTCAATAAAATAATACGGGCGATATACTTTATAAAATATGGCAAAGAAACGTTTGCCGGGACAGCTAGTCCATTATAATTTATAGCCCAACGTGTTAAGATTGTGAGTATTTTTTTAGTAAGGGGGTAAAGTTTTATGCTTTTTATGGTCAAAATAGGTCAAAACGGATTTACTTATTTCTATATTGTTTAACTTTTATAATAATTTATATTGTAGATAATGAAGTTGAAAAACTAATACAGTGCCAGTGACTGCAAGTTTTTTAACGATTAAAACAGGTCAAAACGGACCTATTTTCAATATTGATTTAATCCTTCAAGCCCCATACAAGCACTGGTGATCGCAACAACAATAGAATACAATAGCATTTCCAAGAATCCCCGATCGGAGGATTAATAGGTACATAATATTGTTATAGAGCGTACATTTGTCAGACACAATATAATCAGCACAAAACAGCTGCAGAATTGAAATGACAAAAAGTAAAGTCTGTAAGTTTTTATGATAAAAGTAGGTCAAAACAGACCCACTTTCAATATTACTGTTTGTCTTGATACATAATATTATTGTAATGGTAGATCTATCAGACATAATAATCAGAGCTGCAGAATTGTTGTGACGCAACCCATCTCACACGTTCTATGATATATCGGAACCATTTGTACGTGTAATAATATTAGAAGTGTATTAATGAATGAGGATAATATAAAGGGAGTGAAATCTAATATACATCCATACTAATATTATGAATACGAAAGTGTATCTGTCTGTCTGTTACCACTTCACGCCCAAATCGCTTTTGCTGAAAGGTATGGCTATACTTTGAGCCCCGGGAAAGGACATAGGATACTTTTTATCCCGGGAAAATGTACGGTTCCCGCGCGATAAACGATTTTTGGCACGCCCGCAACTCAGTTGCGCCAAAAATCGTAGACTAGATTCTAGTCTATAATAATATTGTTATAAGTAAAGTTTGTAAGTTTGTGACATTGTAGGGATTTACTGACCCTTAAAAGTCTTCCACTGATAGAAAGTCAAGTTGCCTGTAAGTTTCATTGGCAAAAAGGGAACTGCTATATTTTTTACAAAAAACGATTTTAAAAACGGTATTTCTTTATAATGGGTTATGGGACCACCTGTAAAGTGCCATCTTTCCAACAAAAAAATTATAATTAAAATTGGTTCGCAAGCATTGAAGTTAATATATAACTTCAATGCTTGTGAACTAATTTTAATTATATTTTTTTTAAACAACAAACGCAAACATAACAAAAAAATCCTATATTATATTCACCTACTAATTGATGCCCACAACTGCATTACGCAGGAATTATCATGCGGTAACCGTACATATTTCCGGTATAAAAGTATCATATGTCCTTTCCCGGGACTTAACGTATCTCCATAACAAATTTTAACAAAATCGGGACAGCGCGTTTAGGCGTAAACAGACAGACAGATAGAATTCACTTTATGTTATGTATGTTTTTGTGTTCGATTTATGAAACAACTAGATGACGCCCGCAACTCCGTTGCGCCAAAATTCGTTTGTCGCGCGGGAACCGTACATTTTTCCGGGATAAAAAGTGTCCTATGATTTTCCTCGGGATTAAAAGTATCTCCATGCCGAATTTCAGCAAAATCGGTTCAGTGGCTTGGTCGTGAAGAGGTAACAGACAGACAGACAGACAGACACACTTTCGCATGTATAATATTAGTATGGATTTAGCTGCTTACGGTTACAGCATTTCCATATTTTTATCCTACCGTTAAACCCCCGCTGATTTTCAATGGTCGCATTTGAGGATCTTTTTATCCAGTAGACCAACGATGTTAATACTTGGATATGGCAAACGCCATCAAAACTGTAGCAATGTTTTTGCATGCAAAATGTGTATCGAGAAAATATTGTCGTCCTTTTTTATCTCACAGTAATAGCATATACTACTTTCTCTTTCACTCACTTTACGCTTTCAATGCATATTTTACGTAATCAATGCGTTAAACACGTCCGACTGTCACCGCGTCCTGTGGCACACTGCTCTCAGATGAGTGAGCTCACTCATTTCGAGGGTGACACATTTTCGCGCTGACGATTGTATGGAATGCCTCTTCTAAAGGTTATAATTCTGTGCAGTAGACAACATGAGAAAGGTTTTTGTAACAAAAATTACGGACTAATGGAACCAGGAAGTGATGTCAAACAGGCACTTAGGAGATTGAACGTTATTATTTACGATAGGCCGTTATTAAGGTTCCGTACCCAAGGGGAAAAACGGGAAACAGGGACTTCGATGTCTGTCCTTCTCTTTATCTCCAGACTGTATCTCAAGAACCGCTATTATTGATAGGTCCATTAGACGGTCATGCCCTGGTCAGTCAATTCCATCAATCTTGACTTTCGTGGAGGTCTGAAATTTTCACAGATTGTGTATTTCTGTTGTCGTTATAACATGAATATTGAATACTAAAAATAAAATTAAATTAATATTCGAGGGGGCGTTCATACAATAAACGTGATTATTTGGCCTTTTTTGATCGATTTTAAAAATGGCAAAGGGTAAGCACTTGAATTTAAAAAAAAATATATATATGCGCACTTAAATAAATAATAATCAAATTAAATACAAAAAAAATTTATATATTTACTTTATTTAACTATTATTAATGGGGGCTCCCACACAAAAACACAATTAATTATGGCCTATTTTAGCTCTATAACGCTACAGAACCCTTCGTGCACGAGTCCGACTCACACTTAGCCCGTTTTTGGAGTCATGCGATTCGATAAAGCGGATTGACGTTATTTATTTTGTGAAAGGGCCGCGATGAAAAGCCATAATTGCGAATAACGCACAATCATGGACAATCGTAGGTGAATATTAAGTCCCTCTACATGTTGAGTTATAGGACCTTTAAAAATATGAACTACATAATAGCCTTGTGGGTAGACCTATGGTTAGCACTCGAAGGGGTGCAGGCAGGTCGATCCCGGGTGGAGGTGTGTACTAATGAAACATTTTCTGATCTCAAGTGCATACGGGTTTAAAAATATGAACTACATAATAGCCTTGTGGGTAGACCTTTGGTTAGCACTCGAAGGGGTGCAGGCAGGTCGATCCCGTGTGGAGGCGAGTACTAATGAGACATTTTCAGATCTCAAGTACATAATACGGGTGCTCGTACGGTGAAGGAAAACATTATGAGGAAACCCACACATGGTTGGTCCCCGACGTATTGACCTGCTCATTCCTCTGGACTAGGCCGACTATGTTGCGAGAATGCCGTATGTACTTGGGCAACCATACGGAAATTTAAAAATCTTGTCCCAGGCACAGTGAGTGGTTACTCACTCTTGAAGATTGGTTACTTCGCTCTGAAAATACTGTATAAATCATCCACAACGGATGGAAAAAGGCCTTGTTAAAAAATATATTGCGATACTAGAAAATGGGAAATATAAAATAGAATTTACATTTTTCATTTTCTATGCATAATATTAATTTAAGGTGTATGGCAAACCACGTTTGCAGGATCAACCAGAACGCTACGAAATAGAGCAATGTAGCTCTGATTTCGTATCCATACTACACTTGGGTATTATTGCATCAGTAACGCGAGAAGTGAAGTAAGGATCGTATGACCCACTTTCAAGCAAATATTTGATGATTGGCATTTAGTCCTCCTTATGTATAAAACCCACTGGCTAGAATACCTGCAGACTTAACATGGCTATCTTAAAGACTTACTTGAGATTCCCATGCTAAAGGTGAACGCAGATTTGGCCGCTCCGCACGCACCGCAGTCGCCGCATTCGCAATTCTTCATATGAAGTTATAGGCAAGCTCGCATACCTACCTACCCGCGCCGCAGTCTTCGCAACTTCATAATAATATGAAGAATTGCGAATGCGGCGACTGCGGTGCGTGCGGTGCGGCCAAATCTGCGTTCACCTTAAGCCTGCTGTTTCTTCTAATTTCTTTCTTCAAAGAATATATTAGTAAAGTAATCAGAAAAAATACACATTAACACCATTCGTTGTAAAATAGTTGTTATTGGGCAGTCAAATGTACTGCACTGCATCGTCTTTATGACGACGAGATTTTTTTCCGAGCTAGAACTTTTTACGAGGAATTTATCCAGTTCAAACCAGATTAGTGTCAAATCACTTTCAGAACTATAAAATGGAACATAAACAAAAGTTCCACAACTTTTGAACCTCCGAATTAGGGTTTAAATAACTATTCGAGCATTATACATGAGATTAAACGTGACCCGCGCTCAAGTGGGGTTAACTGTATTAATTGGGTCTGAGAGACCCCACGTGCTCGAAGTTTACAGTTTTAGGGTTAACTTATTAAAAATTACTACATGTTAAGTGCACTCTACCGCTAACATAATTATTATAATAAAAATTATATCCTAGTTTTAACGGTACTTCGCAAAATAATTTTAGCTTTCAAAATAAAACTTATCTATAAAGCGACTTTTCAAATGTTTATTTAGAAAATATTGTACGACTCCTATACAAGTATATTTTCAATATTATGCTGCTTGAATATTTTATTACTAAGGAGAATAAGGTCTAGAATTTCCAATTGATAGCTAAAATATTATAAAATGCTCTCGCGGAACACAATACAGAAATTCTTAATAAGATTTGAAAACGATTTATAAAAGTATTGCCTTTTAACTCTTCATTGGCCGGCCAAGAAATGGAAGGGCGTACGTCACAAGTTGAAGCGTTTTCGTGAAATATTGAGTTGTGATAATACTTGATTTTTTTATGAAATAATGGGGCAAACGAGCAAACGGGTCACCTGATGGAAAGCAACTTCCGTCGCCCATGGACACTCGCAGCATCAGTAGAGCTGCAGGTGCGTTGCCGGCCTTTTAAGAGGGAATAGGGTATTAGGGGAGGGTAGGGATGGGAATCGAAGGGAATAAGGGAGGGTAGGGAAGGGAATAGGGTTGGGAATTGGGCCTCCGGTAAACTCACTCACTCGGCGAAACACAGCGCAAGCGCTGTTTCACGCCGGTTTTCTGTGAGAACGTGGTATTTCTCCGGTCGAGCCAGCCCATTCGTGCCGAAGCATGGCTCTCCCACGTGTAACTAGCATAATTATAGCTATAACACGGTCTCGTGCTCATGGTATCTGGAGGGGGCACTATTACTGCAATGTTTTGACGCTAAAGGGGATCACTAAAGCGGTCTCGCTTTAGCATAGGCAGTAAACAAAGAGATTTGTTTGACATATTTTGATAATATTTCTATTCTACCAATGTGTGCAACATGCCGAATTACATAAATATTTTATGGATTATTTACTGTGTGTGCTAGTAATGCCCTCTGCTCCGACCTCTTTATAGTAATATTCTCTATTGGTTTATGTTTTGACTTTATCAAATCAAATCGTTAGTGAAAAAGAGACCTGGCACATTATTTAAATACAGCTGATAAGTTATTCCCATTTTATACAGGACATTATTACATGATATTTTATCGCCTTCGCTCTTGAATTGGGCCACGCAAAAGTCGTCGAACAACGGAACCGGATATACAATACCAAATAGTTTATTTACGTTTTACAAATGCAGGTATCGAGCGCCAGTGCCCATAAATTCTATAAAAGTTGGAAAGAATTGAAAATTTCATTTCGATTCGTCATAATATTGCGTGGAGCCAATACCGAAATGTTTTCCATTTATTGGTCCGAGTTATAAATATTCGAATAAGCCTTGCGGATATGAATTGGAACTGGATCTGGGTACTTAGATAAGTTTCACTGTGAATTTATTAAATGCAATTTGAAATAACACCTCACGAGCAATAGCTATGTCCACATTATGCAATTTCATCTTCAATTTTCGTCATCTTCTTTTTATTCAACTTTCGTTAGGCATATTCAATAATTGAATGCGTCAAAATCCACCCGCGTTGAAAGAAAAGTGTCATAGCGAGCGCTACGATTTCAACGCGCGTCACGGGCATGCCTCACGTTCGCTGTTGACTGCGCTATAACGCATGCCCTTGATGAACAAAAAAAGGCACAATGCTATTGGCGTTTGCGAGGCCTTCACCCATGACATTGATTTCTTATTTCACTTTTTAAATTATCAAATACAAGTTGAGTCAGTTCCTTGAAGTGTTCCGAGTGAGAGTTTTGATCACGATCACACTCTTTCCGTGAAGAAGTTAACTATAGATCTAAATCATATTTTAATCAAAGGCGTTGTTGGCATAAAAAGAGATTTTCTACCATTTCCAAACAGTCCCTTTTGCGAACTTTTTTTAAACTTAAAAAATACAGTATTCTTAAAATAAAAGTGGTTGGAGGCAGCCTAGTAGTTTAATAATTAAATTAATTAATTTCTTTCATTCCCACCGCACTGCGAGTTTGTGTGAGACGAATCTACGTGCAAAAACTATTAAGTCAGGCGGCCAAGTTAGATTGTAAAACTTCCCGAGCAGTGGAAAAATGCTCGTCAAGAATGTACATGGCTTACAATAGCTTATTTCCATGTGAAGAAAACCTCCGTAGTCGTTCGTGGGTTTGATTCCCGCGTTGGAAACATGTGATTTCGAAATTGTTGTAAAGTTCAACGTTTTTTGTACTGTTTACAAAATGAGTTATAATTTAGTTTAATTACGGTTAAAGACTTTATTTTTTACATAGTTTTAGTCCTTATAAAATAAGTTTTATAAATGTATGATTTAATTTGCCATTACAGTAGTATTTTAGAAAATAGGCTTTAAATCGGTAACGGCATTGGGCGCTCGACCATTTTTTTTATCTCCGCCCTCGGACGTTCTAGGGTTGACAGCTGTCAAAAGTCGGACTACTCCAGTCTTTCCCAAAGTGGGCGATAACTCCTGTGGGCGCTGAAGGTCTAAAGGGCGGTGTGGGACCCAGAAAAAAGGGGGGCGCTTTGTAGAGGCTTGGGGGGTGATTTATTTCATCTGGATGCATTTTAAATTGCAACAAAGGGGGCACTAAAACATAATTTGATCTCAAAGTGGACAGTAGACAAAATAAGCTTGGGAACCCCTGGACTACTCTGTAGCTAAGACAGGTGATGGTGACAGTACGATATTATGTCATCTTCTTAGTCCAAAACTAGATTCTAGAGGTAGAAAGGTTATTTATTTCTTTGCTTAATGTACTCATTGTTTTCTGTTACAATAATGAACATTATAAGGGTCAATTCAGACTGCAACGCGACGCGTAGATGCATTTCTAAATTTGTAGGGATTTGCAAGATGTCTCACGCAATTGAAATCATTCATATATTATGATATTAAATGTACTGTAACTTCTTGGTGGAAATTCATGTTTCACAGTAATAACATTATACACTTTTCATGCTACGATACCACAGACAGACAGACAGACATGTCAAATTTACATAACAACCCTCTTTTTGTATCGGAGGTTAAAAAACAACACACAAACAAGCGTATGACGCGCATAAAAGATAAAGGGCTCCTAGTATAAAACTGCGAATTCGCATCGTACTCGTATCTGCATCGTAATGTTATTTGGTTTAAGAATTTTGTTTGTGTGTTCATAATACTATCGTGTTTGTTACATATGCACCCTCTATGAAAACCAAACTTAGCACAGATTTGCCGAACACCAATATCACATCATCAGCTGCAGTCAAACATCAGCTCTTTTACTATAATAAACTTGAAGCATACACAAAGTGTTGCCGTCTCTCAGATTATACAGATAAGACCACTCAAAAAGTTTCTTACTTAAATTGCGAAAGAACACGGAATACCGAAAATGCTGTCGCCGCATCATCGTGGTGGTCCCAACTCCGTGGGACCTGATTTTGGTAGTCAGTTAGCTCACTTTAGATCTGACATCGATCGGGGTCGGTACTTGTTATTTAGGATATAGTCTTTTTATACAGAATAGCTCTGTTAGCAAAAGTGATTAAGTTAAAGTAATAATTATTGTAATCTTATTTAACAAATGTTTTAAATTAAATCGTTTTTTTTTTTGTAACACCCGTTCGAGAACACTATAATTTGTTTTACTTTCTAGAAAATTACCCGCCGACGGAACAAAGAGTTTTCAATGTTCCTGGATCATGGATGTGTATATTTTATTTATTTACAAATTTATTTGTGATAACAACAGCCATCAATTTTAGGGAAAAATACATCAATTAATAAAAGTGGAATAAGTGTATGAAAAGTGTGTAATATTATTACTGTGAAATAATTCAATTCAGTAAGTACTAAAAATGCATCTACGCGTCTAAGTAAATTAATACACGTCCATGATCCAGGAACATTGAAAACTCTTTGTTCCGTCGGCGGATAATTTTCTAGAAAGTTTAATACGATATGAACACACAAACAAAATCGTTATTACAGACACTTTAATTATATCTGAGGAAGATCCTTCTTTCACGAGAATCTCATTAAATTATATTCGATGAACTCTATTGGGATTCTAGAGGGTTCTGTTTAAATTAAAAATAAAATGACATAATATTATTGTAAGATAATTATACAGTGTGTAAAAAAAATTTAGGGTGTGCACGTGTTCCTTATAGAGAGTTCACTGTGAAAGTAGCAGCTCTGAAAGACGAGTTTTTTTTTCACTTTTGTATGGGCAAGGGCCCGAGCGTCACGAGTTCCCCATACAAAAGTGAAAAAAAATTTTGGTCTTTCAGCCCTGCTACTTTCACAGTGAACTCTCTACAAGGAACACGTACACACTTATTATTGTTACACCCTGTATGATACTTAAGTATTATAATTATGATGATTTGATTATCTACAGCCGGCTCTGTACTCGGCGAAACATGGCGGTAGCGGTCATTGACTCCCTGTCAAAAACTTGTCATTTTCTATACAAAGCCGCGATTGACAACATCTGACACTTCACTGTCATTCGCGGTTTATATAGAAAATGACAAGTTTTTGACAGGGAGTCAATGACCGCTACCGCCATGTTTCGCCGAGTACAGTAGGTATAGATGACGTATGCAACATCGTTACGTCAAAATCCGTTTATCTACTGCAAAATCGATTAAGCTGTTTGGACTTGAAGAGGTAATAGGCAGACAGACCCACTTTCGTATTTATAGTATTAATGGATTTGGATATTTGTCTGATTATAAACCTATGTAAGTAATGCGGCCCCTAGATTGTTATCAATTTTATTGCCCAATATTAATTGTGCAATGATTGATCGAAAATTTTAGCTAGTTTAATTTTTATTGCACCATAATAACTCCCACACCAGGCCAGTTTCGCAGGAGTAATTTTATAGTGCCCAAGTGTGTGCGCAGTACACAAGAGCACTCTCTATTCCTTTAATCTCATAATATAACCCAGCGGGACGGCTAACCAACACGACTGGCGAGAGATCAGGCGCAGGACCGACTTTTTACATACCCATCCGACGCATGGAACATTATTACTCTCATATTACTTGTCAGAAAATCGAATGATCAGCTTGCATTGACCTAACCAAACTTGGAAATAACATGACGTTTCCAACGCAGGAATCGAGCCCACGACCTCGGAGTCAAAAGCCGCGCTCTATACCACTGGGCCACGGAGGCGTCTATTGCACCAGAGTCCATAATATTATTATTTTATCAATATATTTACTGTAGGTTTATGGGCCGCCTAAGGCATATCAGATGTGTCTGACGTCATATATCGCCGTCTCTTTCCAACGTAATTGAAACCAATGACAAGTCACGTATCATTTGGCGGGCAACAAAAAAACTGTTCCGTTTTAGTTGGCGAACGTCCAAGCGGCGACTATATTGATAATACGTGTAAGGCTCTATTCATATGGACGAAATAATAGTACTTAATAAAAACTTAAGGCGATGGCTCAACGACCCAAAGTGGATCTTGGCGTCCGACACGAGTTTGCGCCACTTGTCGAGGGGTTTGCGCAGTTTTTTGCCACAAAAAAATAATTAGTGAAGAAATAAAAAAAAAGCCCGAAAAAATAGCCAAACTCCATATTTTTCAGCAATTAGCTGATGATGTGAAAATATTGCTAAGAAGTCTTGATTATGTCAGCTTTCAAACAAAAAATAAATCGAAAACGTTCAACCTGTTTGGATGCTACGATACCACAGACAGACGGACAGACATGTCAAAAAATAACAACCCTCTTTTTGCATTAGAGGTTAACAAACAACACACAAGTAAGCGTATGGCGCCCATAACAGACAGGGCTCCTACACAAAATTGCGAATTTGCATCGCATCGTAAGGTTATTTGTAACGTTATTATGAATTTTGTCGCAGATACTTGCGATGCGATACGAATTCGCAGTTAAGTGTGAAGTCCATAATGCAAGCCTTTTTTTGGTGTCAAAAAAAATAACCTATTGTTTGTTTGTTTTTGCTGCCAAACTTTTCCAAAACGGCTGGCATCTTTTTCATGCCTGAAAAACCGTATGGCAAAAGATTTTTGCTTCAGCGCACATTTTGTAAAAAATTGCGGCTAAAAAAATGTTTTGTTTCACTCCTACTACTAAGTGTTATGTTTCATTTCTACGCCAGCAGAAATAATATAACGAGATTATGGCATAACAGGTTATAAGGACTAATTGATCAAAACATAACAAAGTTTCATAGTTATGTACGTGTGAACACATCCTTACTTGTACAAAGAATTTGGCCAGTGAAGGGGAAAGACAAGATCTGCTAAGCCAAACATGCGGGTACATTTACTTCGTGCTCCCATTACCTTCAGATAATAGCTAACAAGCGCCTTAGTTTGTATTGTATAATATTTTAATTTGTGGTTTACAATATTTGCTCCATTTAAATTGCAATGCAATTATTACTAGCCTTATTTCCATGGTGCTCCCCCTTAAGGCTGCTCTTTCGAAAAAAGCGTGCAGATGAAACAACTTTTCATCGGCATTAACAGAGAAATTATATCTGAAAAAAATAATTAGTAATCTACATGATATGATACGTAATTTGGTTTTGCCATATTTTTTCTATCGGTATCACATAATAAAGAAATAAAAAACCAAATCACCTCCAAATCGTTGAATGAAACCACTTTACTCCTTCATTATTTATCAAAAGAATATATAAAAAATATCTACTGCTTTGCAATACATAAGTTAATAATTTGGTTTTTTTACTTTTTTGAAATATGTATTATATTAAGCCTTAAAAAGGTTTTTTCTCCTATTTCGCCCTATCATGGACGCGGCGAGCGTCGTAACCGCCACCGTACAAGGCGCGCTGTTATGAATGTTATTTTAATGTCATTTACGTCGATATTCGCACTGACAGACAATCGACCTGCTAATTTAGGGAGAGAGGGCCCTTAAGTTCTCTGACTTTCGGTCATTGCAACTTCGAGCTTGTATGGGGGTTCCCGCTTTGTATGGGGAGGAAAATTGGAATTCTTCCTACTCCTCCTATTTTCTTCTGATTAATTTGTCTTGAAATTAATTTGGTCCCAAGACAGTTTTGACATGTCCCTCGGGCTCCCTGAGATCATATCAAAGGGTTTTCGTGGTTGGATACCGCTGTCGATCCTGGCGACACAGGAGATACAGTGGTGGGAATGTGTGGTGCGCCAAAGCCCGATTAAAAAAAAAAGACGGGTTGCACTCCGGGAGTGCCAGCAGAAGTGAAAACTTGATTATTAACGTTGTGCATTTTTTTTAACCCATTTTTTATGAAAATCGATTATTAAAAAATCGATTTTTCTAATTAATCGAAACCCTTATAATCGATTAAATTTTTAACCCATTTTTTATAAAAATCGATTTAAAAAAAAACGATTTTTTTAATTAATCGAAACCCTTACAATTTTTTTAACACATTGTTTATGAAAATCGATTTTTAAAAAATCGATTTTTTTTAATTACTTAATCGAAACCCTTACAATCGATAAAAAAAAAAAAAACGATTATTCGATTAATCAATTTCGATGTTACAACACTACTCTCCAACCGTCTTACGGTTTTTCCAAGGTTTTTCGATCAGCACGAGAATCTGACGCGAGTTTCACAGTTTTTACCCATCCCACAAAAGTGCTCAACGCCGCTAAAGAAGTTTTCACTGCAAAAATAAAAAATATTTTCTCCTAAGAGCGTCCGTGGCCTAGTTGGTAGATCTCTGGTTCACACTCGAGAAGGTGCAGGTTCAATCCTCGGTGGAGGTGTGTGCCAGACATTTTCAGAGACAGATGCTCGTACAGCGAAGGAAAACATGGTGAGGAAACCCGCACATGGTCCCAGATGTATTGAGCTTTTCAGTCCTCTGTACTATGTTGCGAGAATGCGGTAAGTACTCGTATGTACTTGTGCAACAACTTAAAAAATCATGTCTACAGTATTTGAAGAGTGGTTACTTCGCCCTGATAATAATGTATAATTCATATCCTCTACAACGGATGTAAAGCCCATGTTTTGTTTGAAGTATGGAATGCCTAGGCCCTAGGCCGTAAAATTATGTGTCTAAAATGATTTTGCAAGTCATACTATTATTACTAAACAATGACATCATCAGGACATAACATTCTATATTCAAACCGTATTTCGCGCGCCATTTTAACCGGGTTCCGGGTATTCGTCAAAAGGACCTAATTGAACGAGCGAGTACTATCCAGGAAATTCATACCTAGGCAGTTGACAGACCAACGTCATTTGGTTGGATCATGTCAATTCAATGTTAATTGTGATCTGTCGGCTGGGTTTGATATAACGCGACCAAACTACGTAGGCCCTAGGAATCAACTTCTCTGATAGTACTATCGAATAAAAATATCCACAGACGAACATAAAACCTCCTCCTTTTTGGAAGTCGGTTAAAAATGATTTTTACCATTGAAATTGATTCATAGGAAGTTAACGGACCTACGTCATTTGGTCAGACTATGTCAAATTAATGTAAGTCGTCATCTGTCTGCTGGATTTGACAAAACGCGACCAAAATACGGTCTGCCATCTGCCTATCAATTAATTTCTCTGACAGTTCATATTTTTATTTGTTTCCTGAAATTATGCTTGTCTAAGTACGAAGTGTCATTTTATAGTATGACGACCTCTGTAGCTCAGTCGGTGGGCTGTTGGTAGCTCAAGCCGGGGGTCGCGGGTTCGAATCCCGCCGACGCACATATAGTGTAGGAAACGAACCAAGTGAACCTCGGAGTAATTCCTCAGTCAGAAAAAACTTTATAGCATGGTAAAGTATCAATGAATTAAAAGTTTTGCATAAATATCCAAAAAATAATAATAATAGAAGTTAGGTATTTTTACCTAAATTCGTAATTAATTAATATCTTTTGTAGCAAAAATGCTCCGTCGATTTTTTTTTCACTGGACATATTCATGGAACGTATAGAAACAATGTATGAAATATCCAAAAAATTATCCCAGCAGAAACACCCAAAATTTAATAAAATATGTTTTTTTGGCGTGGCTTGGACGCCAAAATTGCTCTGTCGAACTTTTTTACGGGAATGACATTATATTGAAGTTTTATAGCCACAAAATGAACATACAAAACATAAACCATGTATTTATACTATTTTTAAAAATTGCCTTTTTACTCGCAGGGCAAAATTTCTCTGTCTGTTTTATTTATTGATTTAAGTACACTGTCAACTTTCTTTTCAACTAGAAAAATATCCAAAAAAATCATCAAGCGTATTAAAAACTAAAAACATTTTACATAGACAGATTTGAATATAGCAATCGGGAGCGAGCGAGGTGTATGCGCGGGGCGCGGGCGGGAGGTACAGGCCGCCCGCCGCGCCGCCCGCCACCCCGCGCGCTATTCATTCGTGGCTATGTAAATTGTTGTTGTAATAGATTTAGGATTTTTTTTTCGCTGCGGTTGTTTGACACTAACACACGTTACCGTCTGGTTGTTGCTCGTTATGGAACGTTGCATTATGTCCAACAAAGCTTCAATGGCTTAAAAAGTGACAGTAAAGAAAAATAAATCGGCCAAGTGCGAGTCGGACTCGCGCATGAAGGGTTCTGTACCGTTATAGAGCGAAAGTAGGCAAATAATGTGTTTTTTGTATGAGATTCCTTACATATTTATTTTATTTTAATTTTATTATAACTTAATTTTAAAGTACAAATATAATTATTTTGGATTTTGTCATTATTGAATCTTACGAGTTACGAGCAAAAAAATCACGTTTCTTGTATGGGAGCCCCCTTAAATATTTTGCTTAAACTAGTATTTGCTGTAATAGAGCCTGGAGACAGACAGACGGGCAGTTTTTACCCTTTGGGTACGGAACCCTAAAAAGGAGTGGAAAACATAAAAAAGTGCAGCATAAAATGAAACGACGTATTAATAGAGCTTATACTTGAAAAAGAAGAGTTACTCGTACACGTCTCTTGCAGAAAAGCATACATAAACGAAAATATTATCAAATCATAATATTTGTAAGAGAAAAAACCTAGACCTTACCAAAAACATTTTCATGTAAAAATGTTGCCAAGACGAGTACATAATATTATAGTTCGTGGTGTCAAAAGGTAGTAATCTCATGTAGAACCAAGTTTCTAACCTTACAGCCCTAAATCTAAAAACCTTAATTTTACACTTAAGGCCATCCTCTGAGCAAACGACCTTGACCATACATTTGCCGCGGTGCCGAGATCGAACCAAAAACCTATTTTTTTACATGTCTTAGTTCCAAATTGACCTAAAAAAATTCAAACGTCAAATATGTACCTAATGAAATTGTCTATCTATTGACGTGTGTTTCAAATAATCGTAATATTATGTAAATACTAGAGAGATACTGAATGTATGCTTGAATTTAAATAAATTGGTATTACTTTGAAAGCTGATATCATGAGTATAAAAACCAAAAATAGGAAATTAATAACTATGAAAGGAACGTTTATATAGGTACTGAAGATTATTGCTGTATTTTTATAATAATTTTGTAGCTTTCAAATTATGAGTTAATAATAAGGCTCCAAAAACGGTAAATTACGAAATTTTCGTAGGGGGAAGGTCTTATGTCGCGGCAAAATACTTGACATAATGTTGGGCACTGTATGATTATTATCTAAAAGATGTTTATGGTTTATCAAAATGTGACTAAGTATTGTCAGGATGACCATTTCTATAAGCCGCGATAATATTTTCTTTAAACCGAGTCTCTAAGCTGCGTTCAGTTTGACCAACGTATACACTATCGCATATTTTAGGATAATCGATCCTATATTTATTTATTTACTTAAATTAAGGACACCAAACAGTACATACATTAAAACCTTGTTAAACACAATAATAGTAATCTGTACCGATGCATGCACCTTAACAGGCGACACAGCATTCACGATTATAGCTCTTACAAGCTAGAAATTTCATAATAATAAATAACTTAAAACTACGAGAATACATTTAAATCTTAACTAAGAGCAGTATAAACAAAATAAAATTAGAAAATACAAACAATTTCAAAACAAGATCAAATGGGCCATATCAGTAAAATTATTTAAAATTTTAGGCAATTTATTAATAAATTTTTGTTAACAATAATTAATAAATTAATACTAATCATAAAATATGTTAAAAAAGGGAAATCTACGAAAATTTTAATTACTTAAAGCAAATAACATCATCATCATCATCATCTTATAGACACCAGACTGATATTTTTTATCAATCCGGTCTTTATTGTGACACAAATGATGTTTTAAAGTATTAATTGTCCTGAATGCGACATGCATATCGTTGTTTTTGACCGACTTCCAAAAAGGAGGAGGTAATATGTTCGGCTGTATGTATTTTTTTTTTGTATGTTCAACGATTACTCAGCCGTTTGTGGTCCGATTTTCAAAATTCTTTTTGTGTTGTATAGGGTTTAACTCGAATTTGGTACCATGTTCACAAAAGTGGTGATGTGATGATGGAATCCTTGAGGAATCGAGGGGACTCCTTGAAATTTGTATGGAAACATACTGTGATTTCGAATTTTTCTGAAGCATTCGAGGTAAATGCTACCAAAAAGTAAGACTTTGCATCAGGTTATACCCTGGATCCGAAGGTACCGAACAGAACTTTTGAATGCTTATAGGTACAGGTTCGGGGATTTCGGCGTTGTTTAAACTACTGAAAGCATAAGCCAACACATCAATTTGATTGATCATCATCATCATCATCATCATCATGGGTCATCACACTATGACCCAATCATTGGTACTTTTCGTGATATTTTGCATCGAAGCTGATGTTTTTGCTGCTTGTTTCGCTGTTTATGGACCGATTTTCAAAATTCTTGTGTTCTTGTATGGGATGTAATCTTAATATTTTGGTATAATGATTACGAAAGTGGTGATCTGATGATGGGATCTATGAACAATTGAGAGAAACCCTTGAAATTTATTAAAACACACATGGTGATTAAGAAGTTGTTTATAATAACTTAAACATACGCGTACAAATAACTATAAGTGAAATTTCATCCGAAGATGTCTCTTGATCCGAAGGCACTGAACAGAACTCCTGAACCTTTAAAGATAAAAGTTTGGAAATTGCAGCATCGCTTAGATAACTGCAAGCATTTACCACAACTTCGCTTACAGTAACATAATGTGAATAGTTAACATTCGTAGTGGTTATATACGCATATAGCCTTATCTTGTAGATAACTAAAAAGAGTGAAATTATTATTTTTAACAAAAAATTAAAACCGACTTCCAAGGTAAAAACAATAGTAATATGAACTAAAAAGTATTAAATAACTCTTACTCTTTAATAGTGCCTTTTTCAGAATTCGTCTAAATCTCAACTATTTCTGAACACACTACAGTCTTCATTACTTTGAAGTCGGTACCAGTCTTGGATATTCTGACACTGACTGAACTCATGATTAAATTAGCTGGTACCGACTTCAAAATAATGAAGACTGTAGTGTGTTCAGAAATAGTTGAGATTTAGACGAATTCTGAAAAAGGCACTATTAAAGAGTAAGAGTTATTTAATACTTTTTAGTTCATATTACTATTGTTTTTACCTTGGAAGTCGGTTTTAATTTTTTGTTAATAATAATAATTCATTATTTTGGATAAGCGTGCAGATACCTCTCCCATGTAGGTCAAACTGGACTTATATCTAACAACCTTTTTGTCAATAAGACTGCGTGCAAAAACTTAACCAGTTCTTTCTTGGTATTATTTTTCAAAATATTATTATTTATTAATATATTTTTTTATAATTTTGGTACTATATCTATATTTAAATAATTTCGGGACTATATCCGTTGCATATCGCAATAGGCTACTTGACCTATATTTAATTTCATTGCACGAATGCATATTTCTAGTAGAACTTGGCCTTCCTTGGCGGAAGGAAACCGTATTTCACCCTTATCATCAAATAAAAGCTTATGATTGATAAATAAAGTCGATTTGAAAATATGATTTTATATATTTTAATTTGTACTGACAAAAACGTTTTTGCGGTACTTCCGATTTGGATGTGACGTCATCAGACTAGTAATTTAATATCTTTTAGTTATCGCGCTCGTTATATGTAAGTTTATTTGTATATAAATAATAGAATCGTGCCCCCGAGAATTGTGCTTTGCGCTGCGGCTAATAGTGAACAATATCGCGTAACAACGGTTCCCGAATTATAGCACGAAAGTAAAGGTCGTATGTCCCAAAACTGTTTATGATGATTATTTAAAAATGAAATACAATACTAATATTGCCTTTATCCATTATTTTATAAAGTGTGTGATTGTAGTAGTGCAAGTTATATTTGTTAAAAATAGCCTAGCAAACGAATGATTCTGGTAGGAAATGTCGAAAGCAAAAATTATAACTACGCCACTTTGTTTGGACTAGTTAGGAGATAAACATACTAAAAGTCCCGACCCCTCCGAGGTGCGCCGGAGCTGCTGCCTGGTTTTTAGACTAATTTACGAAAACGGTGCTCCGTACGAAATTTTATTGTACTACGTAAGAAAAGCTAATAAAATTCTCTACAACTTTGTCCTTTACATTTTGTATCTATCTCCAATCGTTGCCTAGCTATGAGCTTCTAAAATTGGTCGATTTTCAAATACACTTATTACACACATCAATACGACCTAAGGAAAATGCGGAAGGTTGCTTTTTCATGAGTTTGGGAGATTGGCTATGCTAACACCTTATGACACGAATTATGACTCTCTAGACCCGGCTGAAGACATTAGCACACCACAGAATTATTTGAACACGTGATTTTAGTAAATCCAGATAAAATTCAAGCCAGTATTTCTACCAGCACCAGCATCAGAGACAATTTCTTGTGATACCATGGTCAATCTCCCAAACTCATGAAAAATCAACCTTCCGCATTTTCCAGATCGGGATGCTGGAAAACAAAATGTTTTTATATCATATGGACCGTCTAAGTGGAAACCCTTCAGCACGGTTTGGTCGGTTTCTAGAGACTGGTTGCTCTCCTGGAGCCTTTTTACTGATCGCATCGGCTTAGTTTTTAGCTGATTTAACCAAATTATTCTGGTTTTGAACTGGTCTACAGGCTGTTCTGGCATAAATTCGGTCTATTGTGACTAGAACAGGCATTTAAAAGATTTTTTAGTAACTTAGATAGCAGGAAAAATGATTACTTGCAATTACAAAGAATTTTGAGCCTCATACCGTAGAAATACTCAAAAAATGTATTTTTAGGTGAAAATAGTCTGCACTAACCATAGATTAGGATTCATTATTATTAATTTGACCATTGGCAATAAAAATGTTGAAGATTTTTTCTCATTAGAATGAAATTTTCAGTTTTATAAAACGAAATAATGATTTGTTGGTTACATACGAAAGTTCTATGGCCATTGAAAAATCAATGATTTTTCATAAAGACAAAAAATACAGAAAAGTTTTTTATGTTTTATTAAAGACCATAAAATAAGCTATTATTTATCTATTTAATGTCTTCAAAAATTCCTGATATTTCAGAAAATACAAATATCCTTAGGTCGTATTGATGTGTGTAATAAGTGTATTTGAAAATCGACCAATTTTAGAAGCTCATAGCTAGGCAACGATTGGAGATAGATACAAAGTGTAAAGGACAAAGTTGTAGAGAATTTTATTAGCTTTTCTTATATAATACAATAAAATTTTGTACGAAGCACCGTTTTCGTAAATTAGTCTAAAAACCAAAAAATGGGTCCTTCTTTTCCCCCCCTACCCTCCGGCGCACCTCGGAGGGGTCAGGACTTTTAGTATGTTTATCTCCTAACTAGTCCAAACAAAGTGGCGTAGTCATAATTTCTGCTTTCGACTTTTCCAAGCACACCTCCATTTCGAGCATTCGTTTTCTATCCTAAAATCCCAAAAACATTCATAATTTCGAAAAATAAAACTATCGAGTATCGAGTCAAAATAAGTGAATCGTGTTTTCCGTTAGCTAAATATCAGATAAATATACAATGATTAAATAAATCTCAATTTCATTTGAGTCAATCGTCTTCCGAGATCGTAATACTTATTAGAAAACACAGCAAAATCGCACAGCCCGCTCTTAAGACACTAAGCATTAACGAGATATCGATAGTTCTTAACCCTTAATCGGGTACAGGGAAGTATTTTCCCACCCTCTCATTTCTCAATCTATCTAAAATTCCGAATATCTTTGAAATGGCAACCTTTTATGGTTTTTTCTTTTCACAAATAGAATCTAAGATAAGTACAACATTATCTTACTAGCAACCCAGCCCTTTCAAGTGTCTAGTGTCAACGTAAGAATCAAATAAATGTGAGTTTTGAAAAAATTGCGCAATTTTCACATAGTGGAGACATAAATCTGCAAAGTTTCTTCAAAAAAGATTCTTATAAGTAGATATTTGATTTGTTATGTACTTATTTATTATATTGTTTGTTGCTTTGTTATGATTTTTAGTGCAAAAACGTAGTGTTTATGTGGTTTTGATTCATTTGAAATACATACTTGCAAGTGGGGAAATAGTTCTCATTGTCCATTAGCAACTCCATTTAGCGTCACTATATATAAAAAATGGGGATTTATTTTTGTCAACTTTTAAGATTTGTCAATCATTTTAGTTTATTTTAAATTTTTATTATCAATTGTTTTAGATAATGCCTTTAAAAAAATGCAAAGTGGCATTATGTCCGCAGGAGTGTTTCAAACAGTTTCATTTGCCTGATTAATGTTTTTTTTTAAAAACACCTCCTAAAGATTAGGTATTTTATTGTTTATTGGATGCTTTATTCGCATACTGATACATAAGCTCGTTTTAACTTAAACAATTTTGTGCACATTAATCGAGGAAAATAAATTCAAAAGTAGAGTCAGATCAACTAACTAGTATATTTATTTATACATTTCTTTCATAATCGGGCAAAGGGAAATAATTCCCCATCTTGGTTAGTCATGAACAGGCAAAGGGAAATAATTTCCCATCCGTAAAAACCTTATTATTTTCAGTTTCAATAAAAAAAATCAGTAAATTTCAAAGTAAAGTTGCAGTAAATTTCATTCAATTTTAACCTACTGGTTCACATTGAATGAAATATTTTTAAATACTTAAGTATTCCGTGTTTATACAACGCTTACTTAGCAACTGAAAATTCAAGCTTATTGTTTTATCCACAACGAAGTTTTAGGGGGTCAAAAAGAGTCTGAATTGCTTTGAGAAAAGGATGGTTAAATCATAATTTGAATGCTACAAAATTATAATTAATATACAGCAATAATCTTCAGCATAATTATAACCTTTCTTTTTACTGTTATTTATTTCCTATTTTTGTTCATCGTCATCATTGCTATATCAGCTTCCAAAGTAATACCAATTTATACTTATAAAATTCAAAGATACATTCAGCAGCTCCCAAGTATTTACAAATTAAGTTTATTTTAAAACACTCGCCAATAGATTGGCAATTTCACTAATTACATATTTACCGTTAGAATTTTTTTTAGGTCAATATTGAAGTAAGATAAGTAAAAAATAGGGTTTTGGTGCGATCTCGGCAACGCGACAAATGTATGCCATGGTCAAGGTCGTTTGCTCAGGGGACGGCCTTAATACGTCCTAAATAAAAATACTTGATTTCCTAATGTAACAAATCCACCACATACTCGTATTTTATTTTATATTTTTATAAATAAGTAATGTACTTAACTAATTATAATAATAAATTATTATCTTGAGGAGCTCAGACTTAATCCGACCCTGCCATAGGCGATAGTTTATATTTTATGGTGTTTTTCAAGCAACTGTACAATTCGTAAACATAATTAATAATAAAAATAATTGCTTATTAATTAACACTGAGATAAATATGTTTTATTAATTATTTATTATTCTATTCTACATAATATTATGTTATGTAGGTAGATACTTACGTGTAAGTACCTTTAACTTTTAATTTTTAGCGAAGATAAAAATATATTATCTATCTCAATTAGTTTTGTGTTGTCTACGTACCCACAAAGAAAAGAAAAATGTAAAATATAAAGAATCACACACCGACCCGCGAGGTTCCTAGACCGTGCGGGTCACGCGGTCAAGGTCGTACTGTATGCACAATGACGCTAATCTGCACCTAACTAGTAAAGCAAGACGGTACATTATTGCGTAAACATAGGATAGATACATAGCTTCGCTTCTAAAATTTCGGTGTTCTGGATGGTATTTCTTTTGGATATTTTGAATTTGTGTGTATATTTCACTACATAACATAGTTTTGAAAAGAAACAATGCTGAGAAATTTTGCATATTAAGTTTTTTTATAGATTTTTAATATTTTTTTATTGGCATGGTTTTTTTTGGATTTTCTTACTCATGACGCCAAATGACATTCTTAAGTCATATGCGAAAAAAA
Organism: Polyommatus iphigenia; assembly: GCA_963422495.1. Classification (NCBI taxonomy): domain Eukaryota; kingdom Metazoa; phylum Arthropoda; class Insecta; order Lepidoptera; family Lycaenidae; genus Polyommatus; species Polyommatus iphigenia. The sequence continues at coordinate 3,811,942 of OY730180.1, forward strand.
ATAATACTGAGAAATTTTGCTGGGAAAATGAGGTTAGGAAAAAGAATTATCATACAAAAGCAATACATATATTTGAAAAAAGTTTTGGATTTTTATAAAGTATCACATACTTGTATAAATAAATCATTTGGTAAAATAAATTTAGACTGAGAAACTATGGCGTTCGATATATACACAGATTTGTACTTTTAGGTATAAATAACTGACTTCCTAATGTTTTTTTTTTGGATTTTTATATGATAGTATTGGCTCATACTATTCTATAACCCAGCAAAGTTTCATCGACTGAGGAATTATTCCGGGGTCCCCATACAAAGGATCGGTTCGTTTCCTACACTAATACGGCAAAATCACTACTTTAGGGCGTCAAAAATCAAAGATGTAAATTATATGTATGTGTATTTATGCTTGGAAACGTTTCTGAGCTATAAAGGCTACTTATGGCTACTTATGTTGAGACTTGAAAAAATTTTTAATCTAAAAGTTATTTTATATAGAATCAAAATTGTATTAAAATGAAATTGAGTATATTTTTTAAAAATACAAACATTCGATCTTTCATTTATTAACTAACTAAATGACACCCGCAACTCCGTTGCGTCAAAATTAGTTTATCGCGCGGGAACCGTGCATTTTTCCGTGATTTGGTCTACTCCGACTCTACCTGTGAAAAAGGGTCTAGTGTCACAATGAGTTGGTTTGAGTTCCTACAATTCGCAATACTAACAGACAACAAACGCATAAATGTAAATATTGAGGACAGAAAGCGGTACTAAGCGGAACTTTTTTTGAGAGACTAAGGAAACACATTTTTTTGTTTAAAAAAACGAGTGGAATGAAATAATTATTTATTATTAACACGGGTTTAAAGTAAGGATAATACATAGAGTTATATAATAAACATGCCTATGGCTTCCATCTCCATAATTAATATTCAGATTTTTGCACGAGGTGAACGAAAATAACACATCTTAATGTTGTCGTGTTTTCCAGGCACAAGCCGTACCCTGCACAACGCTTACCTTTTAGGGCCTCCTGTGCTTTTGTTATAAACATAACAAAGGGTTTTTATGGCCAGTACTATGGAGCAACTATCTGACTTGAAGAATACAAGCAATTTTAGACCTTACATTAAAGTAGAAAAATCTATTTTTGTCGTCCTAAATTGGTCATTTTGCCGTATGTGCGACGGAACAAAAAGTTTTCAACGTTCCTGGGTCATGGATGTGTATTAAATATGTGTATCATAATATAATAAAAATCTTAAATATATTATGTATAGTATAAAAGTATTAAAATATTATATTATATGTATTTCCGTTGTCTGGTACCTGTAACACAAGTCCTTCAGGTACTTACCACGGGGCCAGACTGACGTCGTGTGAAGCGTCCATAGATATTATTTATAGTATAGTGCGAGTGTTTTTTTTTTAATAATACCTACACGCGGATGTTTAAAACCGAAGCATCGACTTTTAACATGCCCATCCGTCATTGAATAGATCATCAGCTCTCTTGTCAACCATTCATTTGATCAACATGAATAGAAACAGAGCATATTCAACACATCAACAGAGCGTATGGAACACATGAAGCTAGGCTGATATATCAAACGTATGCGTCCATATGTGAAATTCTCCACTTCAGACAAATAATTTGGCGCGCGTCGAAAATGTTTCTAATTAAGTCCAATACCTTTGAAGCGCTGAACGCCGAAATACATTCATTACTAAATTCATCCGTTACTACCGAACGTGGAATGGATTGATGAGTTTACAAACTGTATCTAATACATTACCGAATAGTAATAAAAAAAGTTACAAAGCTTCGACTTTTGACATCGAGGCTATAGATGCAGTGAAAAAACAAAATCTTAAGTTTATGTCTTTGCGTTTTGAGCTACTTTTTAAACACATAGACAGGGCCAAAAAATTGTTGAGCTAAAATATTACTTTTTGATCATAACAATGTTTTCTAATAATCGTGATAATATAATACACAGAAAATCTATGCTGTCTAATGTCTGTGCCTCTCAGTAGGGACTGCCAGTCAGTAGGGAATGACTACTAGACCAGAGGCCCACGATTCTGAACGGTCGAATGTCGTTTCGCAGGCTATTTCACTCGCAACATGCTTTAATCCTTCGATCGCGGATTCTTGGAAATGCTATTGAATTCTATTGTTGTTGCGATCACCGGTGCTCTTATGGGGCTTGAAGGGTTAATACGAGTGGGACGACAAGCGATCGAGCGACATTCGACGGCTAAGAATTGGGCCCGAGATCCGATTATCTGGGGGCACGGCAGTGCCCCAGCCAAGCTTTTTAGCAAAGGCACGGCCGTACCATACTTTTCTCGAAGCGGTTCGTGGCTATTTCACACCCTCTTTATCTTCGATGTTAATAAAGCTAGAGATTTAGAATTTCGGTGACTAGGAGCAAGTATTAAAACTAGCTTAACCTCCAAATGACATTATATTCTGATTAATAGTTTACTAGTTACGGATGGTCAAAGTTACTACGTTTTGTCACTGACTGACAGATCATCAAAATTCTAAGGTACTTCTAGCAGACTTAGAACCTTGAAATTTGGTACCAGGATAGGACTTTATTCACAATGAAAGGAAAAATTATGAAACCGGCCAAGTTCGAGTCGGACTGGCGTAGATAGGGTTCTGTACCGTAAATTTGTATGGGAGCCCCCCTTAAATAAAAGGTTTATTTAATTTTTATTATTTATTATTAAATTTGAAATACAATTGAGTATTTTCTGAAATTTCGAAAAACCTTACTGTTACCATTATGAAGATAGAGCAAAAAAAGCAAAAAAATCGTGTTTGTTGTACGAGACCCGCCATTCCTAAATTATTTTATTTTAATAGGACTATTCTATTTTATAGCGACAACAAAAATACATAATTTGTGAAAAATTCAACTATCTAGCTATTGCGGTTCTCGAGATCCAGTCTGGTGACAGACAGACAGCGAAGTCTTAAGACTTTGCTGATATGGTAGAATAGTTTTAACGTGACCTAACGTGAAAAGAAAAAAACCTTAAAAAAAGAGATTAAATCCCACCAAAACATTAAATGTAAAAGGAGCCAAGCAAAATATTGCATAGCTATGCAATAACTTCTGTCGTAAAAAGTTTTCAGATCACATTCAAGCCAAGCCTTCAACTTATTTTGTAATTGAAATCAACATTTAGTAAATGTATCAATAGTTTTCTTTATTTTTAAATTATTATAGTGGCTTGGCAATGAGCACTAGAGAAATAATCAGCGACTAATTGGATTTATATGGGTACCTGCATCGACCAGATGCCTCGTTACGATAAACTAAAAAAACACTTTACGCTTGCCGTCTGTGTAAGTATGAACTCCTTTAAATATGCAGTTTTATATTTGTTTCTTAATTATTATGTGCTCATTGCCGAGCCACTATAATAATTTTAAAATAAAGAAAACTATTGATACATTCACTGAATGTTGATTTCAATTACAAAATAAGTTGAAGGCTTGGCTTGAATGTGATCTGAAAACTTTTTACGACAGAAGTATTGCATAGCTATGCAATATTTTGCTTGGCTCCTTTTACATTTAATGTTTTGGTGGGATTTTATTTTCAGCACGTCACCTCTTCAAAGTTGCGTAGATAGTTAGCAAAGTAATAGTTGTCTGTAGGCCTAACGCAATAAATCAGCAAAGTTAGGACAGGAGATGCGAAGATATCGGGTAAGGGTCAAGTCACACTGAGACGTAACTCAGCGTTGCATTTTTGAGTCACAATTTTGAACTTTATTTACTGTAAACAGAGGTTCCGGGTTACGTAGCGCGGTGCAGCTTGGAATTCGCACATTTATTAATAAAATATAACTTAATTGATTTTTATTCTACAATATTATAGATGCGAAACTGTGTCTGTCTGTCTGTTACTCTTCACGCAAAAACCGCTGAAGTAATTTTGTTGAAATGTGGTAAGGACATACTTTGAGTCTCGGGAAAGGACATAGGATACTTTTTATCCCTAAAAAATGTACGGTTCCCGCGTAATAAACGGATTTTGGCGCAATGGAGTTGCGAGTTTCGTTTATTACTATAACGCACAATAATCAAGTGTGTCTAAACACACTAGGCCGAAGTTACGCCCGCAATGTATTTTAAATTACCGATGACACACTATTCCGTCGCGTTCCGTCCGTATTTCGTATGCGTTTGACAATGTGGACGTAATCATGCGAAATTTACTTAACTTCCTAGCTAATAGCTAACCTAGTGTGTTTAGACACTCAAAATCAGTTTAAGTTTTACGATAGTATCAATTTTTACGATTTTTTACAAAATTGAAAGTTTAGTTATGAGAATTGTAATTAAAATCGATAGTATTATGAATGTGAAGTTGTGTCTATCTGTGTAGGTACCTATTGTTTCTTCTTCTGTCTTCACGTTTAAGCCCGAATGGTTTGAAATGAAAAGCATGAAGAATTAAAATCAAAAAGTTTTGGACGCGACTAAATTATCAAACGAAGAAGCAAAATCTGTTAAAAATAATATGTTATCCATCCATACTAATATTATAAATGCGAAAGTGTGTCTGTCTGTCTGTTACCTCTTCACGCCCTAACCCTTTAACCGATTTTGCTGAAATTTGGTATCAATATACTTTGAGTCCCGGGAAAGGATACAGGATACTTTTAATCCCGAAAAAATGCCGCGCGATAAGCGAATTTTGGCGCAATGGAGTTGCGGGCGTCGTCTAGTTGATCATAATTATTATTTATTACAAATAACAGTAACTTACATAAAGAAATCACAATTTCACAGCTGACTTAACCACATGTACTAAAAGCAATCTAAGTCATAATATATTAAGAATCTCTCGCAGCTGCGTCGTTCGCCTCCAGACATGAATTCTTTAATAATCTAGATTCTAGATGTTTTGTCGATACTCAAATATTTATATAAAAATAAAATGGCTCGAATAAAAATATTTTGCTCCTAGGCATTGAAGAAAATCAGAAAACATTACAATTCCCAGTTGCCTTCATATTGTATTATACTATGTTGTCGATACAAACAACAAAATATTTTTCTCATGTCTGTGTTCTATTTTGTCTAAAAATGAAACAGTTGTTCTCAAATTGCTGAATTCTGGCCGTAGCAGTCATTGACCCCAAAAAACTTGACATGTTTCATCGTTTTCTATACAAACCGCGATTGACAATGAAGTGACAGATGTTTCTAGTCTAAGAGCGAAACTGTATTTTGCATACTCGATGTGAACTGAGTGTATTCTATATCTTCTATAACTTTACTAAGTTATGTATCTCAAACTAATTATGAGTTCCAAATGATACTACTGTATCATTTGGAACTCATAATTAGTTTGAGATTACTGTACTGAGAGTTACCTTGGTAACTCTCAGTACAATTTTATTTATAAATTACAGATTTTCTCCGATTTATCTATAATAATGTTAGTCTGCGTCTTAAAAAGTTTAAAAAAATATATTAAGTTAAAAGAACACTATGCATTTTTCACATAGCTCCTAGACTAGAAAGGTCAATGACCGTGAAAATCGTCATCACCTTGTAAATGGATCCTTACTTACGATCACAATAAAAACTTTTACCTGTCATCTAATGGCTTATACATAGCAGTGACGAAGGTTGGTTCTTGTCTACTTCTTGAAGAAATGAAATATTATTTCATTTGACTGAGCACTTATTTGCACCCGATCTTTTCGACCCATCCCATGAATCAATCACAATGGTACAAACTGGTGGACATAAGAAACCGTAAACTTGTTCAATTGCGATTCAACAACACTCTTTTTATACCATATCAGATCAAAATACAAGCCCATTTCAAAGCTAGTTCCCCGATAAATTGTCGGACACACCTTCAGCTTGATAAATTCGTAGCTGCAGTGTGTCCTTTAGCTATTAATACGACTTAAATTGATGTTCGGAAGAGGAACGGCCGCGTTTCGAGTAAACAGCGTTTTTTCTCCCATTCGAAGATATCCGGAACGCTTAGGTTTCGAATTAGAATCTAAATGGATAGTTTTAACGCTTTCTAGTCCTAGATATCGTGTTTACGAGGAATTTCCACAGCGGCTGGATTATTTGTAGTGATGTTACGCTATCTGCGTATTAGGTAGGTACGACCATCCTGATAATAAAATAGCAATCCAAGATAATCAACGTAGAACTAATACGTAGAACGTCGTCGTTTATTTATGCAGCGTAGCACTAACGCCTAGCATGTAGCTTGTAGCGTAGAAATATGCATACAGCGCAGGCTACGCTACGCTGCGTATCACTAACGTGTACCTAGCAAGTCGTCGTATAGTAGGTAATACAATTATATGCATCGTAGAACTAACACGTAGCATATTACTTTTAGCGTAGCATAGCTTTCATATACATGCAGCGTAACACTAGCATGTAACACGTATCTTTCAGCGTAGCAATATTATGCTTGCGTAGTAACATTTGTAGCAATATGCATGCAGCGTAGTACTAGCGTGTTGCACGTCGCTTTTAGCGTAGCAATAAATATGCATGCAGCGTAGCACTGACGCCCAGAAATATAATAATATATACTGCTATACTGCATGTATATAATAATATATACTGCTATACTGCATGTATATAATAATATATACTGCTATACTGCATGTATATAATAATATATACTGCTATACTACATGTATATAATAATATATACTGCTATACTGCATGTATATAATAATATATACTGCTATACTGCATGTATATAATAATAATATACATGCATGCAGCACTAGCTCGTAGAACTTAGCATTGTAATGTAGTAACATATTATACAGCGTAGCAGTTAGCTAGTACCGTAGTAATATACATATTATGTAACGTAGCACATAAGTGTAGCGTAGTAACTAAAATATACTAATATACTTTACTATAACTTATTTCAGAATATAGTTTCTTTATTTAAATCATAAATACCAAAAGGGTTATGATTTTCCGAGGAATTGAGCTATGAATACCTAAAAATCATACATCACGAAATGGAGTTACGCAGGGATGAGTTATAAAAAACGTTTCCACGCTATTTACGATGTACCGTGAGCCGGAATAACGAGCTGATAAGGGAACAAAGGGCTACAAGCCCTCCAGTTTTAATAACATGCCCCTTTTAACTGACCCATTTAAACTATTTCGTTCGGAATCTGGCTTTATTCTTAATTGGAATCACTAGATAGTATTAAAGAAGGTCGCTTTTTCGTATGTATATTATGCTTAAATGTTTCATACACAACGGATTTTGATTGGGTTTTCTTTAATTAAAATCTTTAATTAACAGAGTGATTTAATCGTGAGGATATAGGCTACTTTTTATGTGAAAAAGGGGTTACAAAGGGCTCAAAATTAAGGGGGATGATAATCACGAGGGCGATATTAAAAATCTGGAGGATCTTTTTATAAAATTGAGGCGCAAACGAGCACAGGGGTCACTTGGTGGGAAGCATCTACCGTCGCCCACGGACACTTGCAACATCAAAGAGTTGCAAGTGCATTGCAGGTGAGTGTATTTTTCAGCTACTTCTTCATATAAAAGCTAAACTAATGGATAGAGTAGATAGACTTTATATTAGAGTAACAAATAAAATAATATTATATGGAAATATGTACGGTTCTCTGTAGGAATGAAATTACTGGCACCATCTAATATTTTATTGTAGTAGTCTTCTGCTCACTTATCTTTATATATGCGTTGCCTTTTATGACCTTTGATACAGTAGACTGCGACTAAGACTTCATCCCAGCAAAATGTACCAGTCCCGCGGGATTTAAAGCGCACGAAGTCACGGCTTAATGTTATATGCATGAATATCAAAGATTCCACTCCGCAGTCGAGTCGGTGATATTTCGTAGAAATTCGATTTAGGAATATTGGACGTATTGAAGAGCACGGTTGTGGCAGCTTTTATGAATAAAAACCATAAAAATGCTATATCTTTTATATTAAAATTCATACTAATAAGTGTGAAAGTGTCTGTTGAATACAGATATACTGTACTCGGCATAACATGGCGGTAGCGGCTATGTCAAAACTTGTCATTTTCTATACAAAGCCGCGATTGACATCTGACACTTCATTGTCAATCGCGGTTTATATAGAAAATGACAAGTTTTTGACAGGGAGTCGATGACCGCTACCGCCAAGTTTCGCCGAGTACAGTATAGACACTTTTGCATATTTTATCAAAAAAAGTTCAAAAGTGTCTGTCTGTATTCACGTTTTGCTGAACGATTGCGTTGTGCGCGGCTTACTGCATAGTACATAATATCTACACATATTATATAACAAAGTCTCTTTTTTTCCCTCATGTCCCTTTGTGACCTTTAATCTAATACGGATTTTGATGATTCTTTCAGTGTTACATAGCCCATTTATCGAGGAAGGCTATAGGCTATATTTTATCACGCTAAGACTAATAGGATAATGTGGAAAAAACGGGGGAAGTTATTTGAAAGGGCTTATCTCGCGAACTACTGGAGCAATTTTTATGTTATTTGGCACAGATAAGAAGTAGACCACGTGAAGGTTCATAAATTATGCTATTGATTTTAATCATTTTTTCAGTGCCTATATATTTTATACCCGTGCGACGCCGGGGCGGGTCTCTAGTTATACTTATAAAGTCTCTTCCCGCTGTGGGAATATCCTTTTTTCCTACTAATATTATTAAGGCGAAAGTTTGTGAGGATGAATGTATGGATGTTTGTTACTCTTTCACGCAAAAACTACTGAATGGATTTTAATGAAACTTTACAATAATATAGCTTATATATCAGAATAACACATAGGTGAGTGTGTGTGTGTGTGTGTGTGTGTGTGTGTGTGTGTGTGTGTGTGTGTGTGAATGAAGTTACAAGCAATATCTAGTATTTAAAAAGACGTAAAGGTTTTCACTTTTGGAATACTTTGCCATCAAACTTATCAGGATGTGTCACGTCTTCAAAGCCATCAATACCGCCCTTGAAATATCCGGCAGATTTCGCAAAAAAACTTCGATATTAACCACAATATTCCTGTCGTATAAATCACAGAAGTTTTCGCCAGCCTCCAGCCGCCCAACTATTGCCTTTACATTTTTTATTGCGGGAAGCTGATTTGAATACAAATACGAAAACAAGATATTAGTTTCGTGACAAATAACTTATGTAAGCGCTTTTGTTTTGTTTGTTTGGTATTTTTTGATCGTTGTGGTCAAGATTATAATCGAAACAATATAGAACTGTACACATTTTTGTCAAAAATAAATCAAATATAATAGGTTTCTATTATTTAATACAGCATAGAGTACTTAATGCTTATCTGCCAAAGAACGATCTCCGTTTAGTTGCGGGTCCATGTTGGATGCGAGTAGCAGGAGATCGGTCATCTTTGCGTTCATTGAGAGAGGCCTATGTCCAGCAGTGGACGAATATAGGCTGATATATGATGATAGTAATGCTACCCCGTAACACGGAATATTACGGGGTAGCAAGCGAACAAAATGCTTCCTGATTTATTGGTAAAAATAATAACTAGATAATGATTACTCTGCCAGCATCTTAAAGTATAATTTTAGTTTATAACAATGTTAACCCCACAAAACGCACAGAATTTGACGCAAGCTCAACGCATAACCCGTCTTGCGTTCCGTTGCGCGCGAGACGAAAAACTAAGCACAGAAGACTTTTAATTTATTAGCTTTTATTTAATCAAAATATTCAAAAAACTTACATCAGTATTAAAGACATAAATTGAAATATTATGTGCACGATAAATATTCGTAATAGCTATGCAATTTTATTAAACGGAAAATACAAATTTTAACCAACAAAGTACTCGAAAAATTGGCTTTGACATCGTTATTCATTGGGTGTACAAACGAAACGGTATGCTTTGTGGCTCCGCTCATTACGACGGTATTGTAAACTAGATAGTGAGGGAGCCCTAGAGCAATTTTTTTTGTGATTACTAACAAGCAAATTTTTTGTGAGTAGCTACATTTTGATCGAACAACATTTTTATTTTCGAAAAATCTCGAAAGTGGTAGCTAACAGAGGTATAGAAAGGATTTCATACTTTGACTTGATGGTCCTAAAATATGGATTGTTTTATTTGTAGGATATATATATATATATATATATATATATATATATATATACAAGAATTGCTCGTTTAAATATATAGCTTTTTAGTAATCACAAAAAAAATTGTTTTAGGGCTCCCGTACTAAGATCTCTTTAACCACTATTGCTAAAAAGGATGTTCTTCAGCAAATTATAACGTCGAATTTATTTAAAACGAGCCTGCGATTTCGTAAGCACAAATTCACTTATCTTTAAGAAACCGTCTCATGAAAACTTGCACCAAAATCGGTTCAGGGGCTCTAAGCATGTAGATTGTAGAATTAACCTATCAACTCCCGAGCGGCCCAAGCCCAACCGGCCCAATGGGCCGTGATGACAGTAGATTTCCAAGAATCCGCGATCGAAGGATTAATAGACTGACAAACTGACATGCTTTAAAAGACCCGAACTGTTTTGATGGCTAACTTCCGAACTCAGATACGAAATATTAATTACTAAACTGTAATTAAGTAAATAAAGATTTTGACATAAGCCCCATACACTATCTGTCAAACATTTCATTCAATTGAAGTTTAATGATCATTAAACTCTAAGTTAGTATCGCTCTATAAATGACTAAGTTTTCGGGTATTTTAAAAAGTTATTATGCGTGTGACGTTAGCATAATATTTTTATAGCATATTTGAAAATATTAATTTTATTATGTATTATGTAGCATAAAAGTATTAAATATATTTCCGTTGTCTGGTACCTGTAACACAATGTCCTTCAGGTACTTAGCACAGCCAGACCGACGTGTGTGAAGCGTCCATAGATATTATTGTTATTATATTTCATAATATCAAATACTCCATTGATATTGAATAGATATTAAACTACAGAAAAAAACTTTAGAACCCGGAGATAGGACCAATGATTTGATACCCTTCTTCTAGTACAGTCGAGTTGTAAGTAAAAACAACATACGTCTACGTGTGTAGGTAAAGTTAGTGATTTGTGAGCCAACTCGCACAATTTGCTCAACGCTATTTACATATCACGATACTAACTTTCACGATATGTTTTATTGAAATTATCATCATCAGCTCCTAAAATCGGATAAAACTATAATCTTCACTTATATTATAAATGCGAACGTGTGTCTGTCCGTCTCTTACCTGTTTAGGCCCAAGCCGTTGAACTGATTTTGCTGGGTATGAAGATAGTTTAAGTCCCGGGAAAGGGATAGGATAGTAATTTTGATCCCGTTAAAATGTTAGGTTTTAACGAATTTTCGAGCAACGGAGTTCCGGGCATCATCTGGTAGTTAGAACTAGTACTATAATAAAATTAATAAAGTATCGTTTGTCTGTTACTGGCAATTATCATTAAATTCGCTTGATACTTTGTATTAAGAAAATGTTATTTCCAAAAAAAAATATTAATTAAAAATCAAAAAATCCGACTGCAAAAAATGTTAACTAAAAAGAACGAAACAAGACCTAATTCTGCCGGAGGCATCGAATCCATGTTTTAATTGATACGACTCTTGCTTATGAGTTTCATGCCAGGATAAATAGAAGGTTACATAGAAAAATGTAGAAGAAGAAAGTGGATAATAAAATGCAGTCGGAGGCATGTCGCACCAAGTTTAACATTAATTTATAATTCATAAAATGTTATGCCTCCGACTGCATTTTATTATCCACTTTCTTCTTCTACATTTTTCTATGTAACCTTCTATTTATCCTGGCATGAAACTCGTAAGCAAGAGTCGTATCAATTAAAACATGGATTCGATGCCTCCGGCAGAATTAGGTCTTGTTTCGTTCTTTTTAGTTAAAATTTTTTGCAGTCGGGTTTTTTGATTTTTAATTAATTTATTTTATTTGCGACTTTTTAGTTGTAGTCATCTAACCATTTCGACAATCAATCTAATAAAAAATTTAAAAACTACCGTGCTGATATAACCATATATCGTAGGTAGTAGGTACACTTAGAAAAGTGTACCTACAATACGTTATAATAGGTCTCTACATAGGTTTGGTACTGTTTCAATGTATGTTTCTAGTTTTAAGTACCAAATCATTGTTTTTTTAAATACTTTGTCATTGAATTTTCATCTTGTTTCAGTAATGTCAGTTAATTTTTAATTAATATTAGGTCTATCCATGCAGGCGGATTTTGGTTTTTTCTTATTTTATTACTAGCGGTCGGCCGCGGCTCCGCCCACGTGGATGTCGGTGAGCTCTGCAAAAAGCATACCCTGTAGCGCTAGCACGGCGACCAGCGGAAATGCGAAAGTTTGGACAAACTGTGGAAATAAACCTAAGGTGCCGTTCCGATCTTTACCGCGGCTAATCGCGACCGACAAAAATGTAATTAAAATGCCACTTTATGACAGACTATAGTATATGTCATAATGTAGGATATTATTTCAATTTTTAGGACTATAGTCTGTCATAAAGTGGCATTTTAATTGAATTTTTCGGAACTAAAAAAGATCGGAACGGCACCTTAAGTTTATCTCCACAGTTTGTAACTATAATCTGTCATAAAATGGCATTTTAATTGAATTTTTCGGAACGAAAAAAGATCGGAACGGCACCTTAGGTTTATTTCCACAGCTTGTCCATACTTTCTCATTTCTGCTGGTCGCCGTGCTAGCGCTACAGGAAAGACTCGGTCAGCAAAATGATTCCCAGGTCAATTCACAGACTCCGACACTAACATCGACGACGCAGTCATTATACGCAGGCTGCACCCTGCACAGAATATTGTATTCCTCCCGCACGCGCACCCGCCTTGTGACGCCGACTATCGTAATATTTTAATTTCGCCATAATTTCAAAACCAAATGTCCAATTTTATTCATTCAAAGACCAAATATTATCTACATAAACTGTACTTAGTAATGGAATCATTTATTTTGATAAGGATTAAAAGAATGAGTAAAATAAACGCGTTTAAATGTAGTCCAAAAAAATTTCAAGATTTTTAAATAAAAAAATGGTTATTGTGCCTCACTCGACATAGATAGGTATAGTGTGTCGCAGACTTTTTTGTAGATATTTGTAAGTTCTACAATCACTTAGAATTGTATGGTTATATCTTTTATAGTTTAGGCAGCGTACGTAAAATAATTAACTTTTCTGGTTGATTTTTTACACCCTGCGTCCGAAGAACCCAAATATCTTACGGAGCCTTATTTTTTCCAAAATAAAATTTAGCCTATGTTCAGCAAAAATAATGTAGAATTCCAATAGTAAAAGAATTTTTCAAATCGGTCCAGTAGTTTCCGAGCCCAACAAACAAAAAATCAAATCTTTCCTCTTTGTACTATTAGTGTAGATTTATCGTTCGATTTAATATTAAAACTGCAAGTTATATACATATTTAGAATCAGTGTTTAAAATTCTTTATTTTGATACCCCACTCGATATGCTTGGTAAATTTTTATTTTTGTTTACCTCACGATATGGCGTCAAACATCCGCCATTTTGGTTTTTTCTTAATGTGGGCTATTAAGACAAATCTAACGATACCTCAAATGTGAAAATCCGTTTAGCCGTTCTGAAGATACGAGGTAATAAAGAATATTACATACATAGAAGATACGCGCTAAACACATAACCCTCCTGGCAGTCGGGTAAAAAGCAGCAAGCAACCACTAAGAAAAGTTTTTTCTTTTTTAAATTGCACCTCTATCACAGTTGGTTAATAGTAGATAAGTACTAATTAAACTGATAAAAGTACTAGGAGGCTAAAAAAGCAATTGACTTCGCAAAAGAAACCGACAAAGCTCCATCAAAAAATCATAGATCATTTCCCTATCGGTGAAAAACGTCGCCAATCCCGGCCCAGGCCAACATCGAAAACTATTTGAGGGCCATTTCATGAATAAATGCATGGATTCACACAATTGTTCCAGTATTTCAGGGCAATTTCGAAGAGTTCACATTATTATACCTTATCGCGGTCACATAAGGTTGAATATGTGGTGCGCGACCGCACAAGCTTTGGTTTTGACCTCAATAACGATTTGCTGTATATTTTATTGCATTCGAATAAAGTCTATTTTGAATGCTGTCAATTATAAATATACTTAGGGCTTTACGAGTGGTAGTTTAAACAGCTTAGGTAGCCTTTCGAAACAAGCCCGTGTGACGTCACAGATGCCGCGTTAATATCGCTGTGCTCGAATGACGTTTTCCCTTGGAATTTATATACATCTGCATAGAACATCTATTTGTACCTCTGTTACAAACGTTACACGACGTTACTAACACTACAGACACTCGATTGGGAAGGCTACCTTTAGGCCATACATAGTACGTATACGTTTTCCGTACTCGATTTCGTTATGCGTATTCGGAAATCCAAAACATAGAATCAGTAGAAAATACATTAACTGACGCTCAAGTGTAAGCCGACGCGTTAGTGCGTGATAAAACGAACGCTTGCGCTAGTCTCACGGAATTCCAAGTACGGAAAACGAATTCGGAAAACGTGTGTATGCGGCTAGCTTTAGCCAGTCGCCGCTTAAGGTGACGCAGCGTTAAAGTAAGAAACCGTGTTGGATATGTTTTAGATTGCTTGTTTTCTATGAGAGGCCGGCCCGGCCTCTCATAGAAAACAAGCAATGGAACAGCAAAAAATGGAAAGGGCGTAAGCGACAAAATGGTTTTTGTCGCATAATTTAAAAACCATAAATACATTTCATATAAGCTATGCACAAATTAAAGTGCATGCTTGAACCAATTTATGTACAAATTTTGGAACCTTAAATCACTCTCCTCTGTTGGAAAAATAGGAATCCCTTTTTTTACAGAGGTCTTTTCGATTGATTATTCTGTGCCATAAAAGTTGTCCAATCGTGTTATGCTATGGGCAATTCAAAGACAAAGACATGATGAATACTGACAATGAACTTCAATTTCTTAGCTTTAGTCATTGCTGAGAAAAATCGGCATCGCTACAGCCAAATTATCAAGGCGTCGTCTTAACGAAATGTACAGGGATAGATCGCTCGTCGCAACCAAACTGACACAAGAATTACTCTATATAATATAGGTTGTAATTACAATACAAATTAATACTTAATACTTTATAATATACAATAATTGCTTGCGATCTCACGGTGTAGCGACCAAACCGCTCGTTCTCGCGGACGCATATAAATAGAGTTCTCGCGGACGTGTCGCAGACAATAGCTTGTTTTGGATAGCAGTAGAATCTGGGTTAGTTCCTTAATAGTAGAGTAGTAGTCCGTTTGTTTGAAGTCGAGGAGTACCTCGACTTCAAACAAACGGACGATACGCGAGTTGGGCGCGACTGTCACTTTCAACATGTTTCACAACGCTAAAGGTACAACTCCGTGCATCGCGATCGATCGCAGTCGTGCACGACCTACGACTGTCGTCGGACGCTCGCGACCATAGTCGACGTATGAAAATGTATGGCACCGCTTCCGAGGCCCACGACTGACGCGCGCGGCCTACGACTGTCGTAAGCCGCGCGCGATCGTGTCTTGAAGTTATGACAGTCGCGCACGACCGACGACTGTCGTAGGCCCTGCGCGACCGTGTCAAAATTATATGGCACGATCGCGCGCGGCTTACGACAGTGCCATACATTTTCATACGTTGACTATGGTCGCGAACGTCCGACGACAGTCGTAGGTCGTGCACGACCGCGATCGATCGCGATGCACGGAATTGTACCTTAAGTAACGCATTAAGCTGGTTTCAGACTACGCTATAATATAATAGCATATAGTACTCATAGCACAAAAATATCGCGCACCATACATTGTAATGGACACGTTCACTCTGTACTGTACTGTATATTATTGGCTTGCTATACGCTATGTATGGTGCGCGATATTCTTGCGCTATGAGCTATATGCTATAAATGCTATTATATTATAGCGTAGTCTGAAACTATACTACGTCATACTACGTCAAAGTATCGAGATCTCTTCTGAGTCGGCCAACTCGTATCTGTTTACTCTGTTAATAGTCCACACATGATACAGTAAAAATGTTTTTATTTACACAGGCTAGTGGTAAACTAATACCGTTCGCTGGTCACTTCGATAAATCACAGTCAGTGACAAATAAAGATAGATGGTCGGGGACAAGTGCTTTCTCTTTTATTGTTTCGCAAATGTGAGTGTTATATTGTATCGATATGTAGAAAGGGTGGGAAGGTCATGCTGTTTCTTTCTAAAAATCGGCCAAGTGCGAGTCTGGCTCTTGCATGAAGGTTTCCGTAGCATTTATTGACATCGAGATTTTATCGGAGAAAAATGGCGGTGAGCTGCGCACGGAAAGACAGACAGACATGACGAATCTATAAGGGTTCCATTTTTTTGCTTACGGAATTTTTATTTTAACACCTCGATCGCGGATTCTTTTGTTCTCGTGGTCGCATGCGACCGCTTGGGAACGAAAGCGTTAGTGAGGATTTAAACGGGAAATTAATGGAGTTAATTGTCAAAATCTTCATGGAACAAAATTTTGCAATTTGGCCGCTCTGAGTTCGGCCGTTAGACGCTACACGGACGACTGAATATTTCACATCCATGCACTTTCACGCCTCCATCAAAATTGCAGCGAAACACGGAAAAAAGTTAAAAAGTACACTTCAGTATATTTTCTCGACAGTCATTTCAGGGCCTTTGTTCTTTAAATTCGTCGGGGAACATGGTAAAAAATTGAAAACACCCGTAGCTCCAACAAGAACAATGTCTATATTACATTCTTCGCGCGGCTAACATGAGTTTCATGAGAGTTTTCAACATTTTTAAATCCATTACCGCGAACAAATATGCACAAGCTGCTCAGCTTAACAGATTTTATTTTAAGGCTGCTCTTTCGAAAAAAGCGTGCAGATGAAACAACTTTTCATCGGCATTAACAGAGAAATTATATCTGAAAAAAATAATTAGTAAACTACATGATATGATACGTAATTTGGTTTTGCCATATTTTTTCTATCGGTATCACATAATAGAGAAATAAAAAACCAAATCACCTCCAAATCGTTGAATGAAACCACTTTACTCCTTCATTATTTATCAAAAGAATATATAAAAAATATCTACTGCTTTGCAGTACATAAGTTAATAATTTGTTTTTTTAACTTTTTTGAAATATGTATTATATTAAGCCTTAAAAAGGTTTTTTCTCCTATTTCGCCCTATCATGGACGCGGCGAGCGTCGTAACCGCCACCGTACAAGGCGCGCTGTTATGAATGTTATTTTAATGTAATTTACGTCAATATTCGCACTGACAGACAATCGACCTGCTAATTTAGGGAGAGAGGGCCCTTAATGAGCGCTCCTCACTGCGAGCCTGGTATTATACACAGTACTTTAAGCTGCAACTCTATTACAGATGTAAGCTAAGCTAAATGTGACTAATGACTTTATTTACCTGAATGTTTACGTCAACGCTGTGTAGAAGCATTTTACACTAAATGAACTCCAATGCGGAGAAGTTCACTTATCGCGCAGGAACTGTACATTTTTCCAGGATTAAAAATAATATATTATGTCCTTTCCCAGGACTCAAACTATCTTCATACCGAATTTCATCGAAATTGGTTTAGCGGTTTAGTTGTGAAGAGGTAACAAACAGACAGACAGATTTTCGCATTAAATGAATTTAAAAAATACAAATAATACGATTAGTATATTATTAAATTAATATATAAAAACGCGGAGCAGCTACAATTATATAGTCAGTGACATTGGAATGTGACGACGGTATTTCCTTATTGGTGCAATACATTTTTAAATTAGGCAATAAAAACTAAACTTTATATACTAAGAAGAAGATACGACATTGATAGACTTAATGCCACCTGCGTCGTTGGGGTATCTGTTCTGAATAGCTTAATTTTATAAATGCATCGCATCGCCTCATCACGTTGCAATGTCAACTGACCCTTTTTTTGGGTCGGGAAATGCTATAACGCATCCCCGGCAGCGTTGGGGAAGGACCACCGGGGTATGTGGGACTTGCTACGGCCGAAGAGATGGTAAGTGGCCGCAGCTGTACCCACTAAAACCCGACCGTGTTCCTACTTTCGCGCAGGACGGAGACGCGAGAGTCTATAAAGGTGCGTCCACATTTGTATCATTTGCGTGATCAGATCTCCGATCAGATCTCCGTCGCGATCATCGCGCCGTATCAGGTATGCGTATCATAGTGTGGACGCCTACACGTCTTCCGTGGCTTCCGTCCGCATGTCTACTGACCCTAACGCCTGTGTTAGACGGTGCGCGTTGACATGCGAGCTGGCCTAGTTACTGAGTTGCAGCTACTTGCACCGTGTGACCGTATCATACGAGTTACTTTTATGTGCGAGATGCGAGTGGATCAGTTGCTCGCCTGCGAGTTACTACAACATGTTTTGTTTTCACTCGCAACTCGTCTTCCTCCACCATAGTTTTTTTTTTTTTATAAAATAAGTGGGCAAACGAGCAAACGGGTCACCTGATGGAAAGCAACTACCGTCGCCCATGGACACTCGCAACATCAGAAGAGCTGCAGGTGCGTTGCCGGCCTTTTAAGAGGGAATACGCTCTCTTCTTGGAGGTTTGCAGGTCGTATAGGTCCGGAAAAACTGCTGGCGACAGTTCGTTCAAGAGTTAAACTCGACTACTCGACTATAGGATTTCACCGAGGCAGTACCTGTCTAAGGACGTCAGTATCTTACATGGTGTGACCACAGGCGAGTCGAGTACTCTCATGCGAGTACAGCTGCCTGCTGCACTTCGGCTCGCACTGTGTAACCAATCCATAATAATATGCTCAGTACTCACATACGGTTTTGCTCAATCGAGCAATAACGTCGAGCAAAACCCGCGGCTCGAGCTTTCGTCCACACATACAGCATTGCTCGATAGTTTTATTCTAAATCGATATATTTCATTCCATCAATCCGGCTCGATCCGGTTCCATCAATCCTTCGAGCGGCTCAATGCGAGCCTTCGAGCTGTCAGTTTTGCGGTCCACGTAGTAATTATTACTCGATTTGGAGTAAAACTATCGAGTAAAACCGTGTGTGAGTACTTAGCATTAAAACCAACTTAAAACCTCGACTCACGTAGGGGTCACGTCCTTCATGCGCAAACATTCTTTCTGGACTACTTATAATATTACAAAAGTTATAAGACTGTTCCCTCAGAAATACGTTTCCAGAGCACTAGAAACTTACATTCTGTTTTCAAAGCGGCGAAAATATTTAAATCAGATAAATATATCACAGAGGACTTCCAGGTGCATTACTGACCATATTAAAACACTATTTCAGTTCCGAATGTCTTTAAATCTAACGTGTAAGCCGGCCGTTTGTTAAAGATAAAGATATCTTCTTGAACTTTCTATCTTTGTGAATGCTGCGACTTCTGCGGGAAATTTAGTATAAACCCAACATAATGCAGCATTAGGATTTTTTAAGTATAAAAGTTGCTGCCAAAGAGGTTGCTACTTGCTTATTTGTTCAGTTATGTCCGTTTCTTTTTAATTTTCGAAACGGGATAAATATGACACTACTGTTGTACTTTTTAAGAGGTTTTAATGTTCTCTTAATTAGATTTTGTGATTCTTATAATTACCATGATCTTAATAGGATTAATTTTAATTAAGGTAAAATATTGAATAGAGCCTATTATTGAGTAGACGAAAGTTAAAAGATTAATTTTGTACATTAATTTAGATTTCAATATGAAATAATTAGATTGTATTTATGAGTCCTTTGAATACTCTAATATTATTTAAGAATTTTGTTTCATAAGTCTTTTGAAATAGTCTTAAATTATCAGATTGCTAAATTAGGCCTTCTTAATTAGGTGTAATTATTATAAATATCTCTTTTGGAAATTATGTAGTAAGCCCAAAACCACAATGCAAGATATTTTAAAGCATACTTTGGTGATTTTTTCACGGTTTGTGCCATAGGCTTAAAGGTCTTATTTTTTTACTATTTTTGAGGTAAAAACCTCCATAGTGATGGACTTTTTGGGATGGTAAAATTTTTTTACTGCCGTCACAAAACCAGCTACCGTCACCGAAACCGGTGTAGGATATAAATACTATGTAGATGACGCCCGCAACTCTGTTGCGCCAAAATTCGTTAATCACGCTGTAACAGTACATTTTTCCGGCAACGGAGTTGCGGGCATCAACTAGTCTAAACTTATAAAATTACGTGTCCTGACTGACTGACTGACTGACTGATTGACTGACTGACTAACTGATTCATCATCGCTGAGCAAAAACTGTTAAAGTTACAGCCACGAAATTTGGTGAGTAGGGTTGTTTTATTAAGTAGACACCCACTAAGGAAGGAATTTTGAAAATTTTACCCCGAAAGGGGTGAAATAGGGGTTGAAAGTTTGAATGAAAGTCCGCCATTTCTTGAGTTAGAAACATGAAACTTTATTTTTGGGTTACTGATTAAAAATGAATGGATACGTATTTAAGCGTTCTTAGAAATTCTACCCCCAAGGGGGTGAAATTGGGGTTGAAAGTTTGAATGAAAGTCCGTTACTTCTTGAGTTAGAAACTTGAAATTTTATGTTTGGGCTACTGATTAAAAATGATTGGATACGTGTTTAAGCGTTTTTGGAAAATCTACCCCCAAGCGGGTGAAATAGGGGTTGAAAGTTTAAATGAAAGTCCGTCATTTCTTAAGTTAGAAACATGAAAGTTTATTTTTGGACTGCTGATTAAATATGAATGGATAGGTATTTAAGCGTTTCTGGTAATTCTACCCCCAATGGGGTGAAATTGGGGTAGAAAGTTTCAATGAAAGTCCGTCATTTCTTGAGTTAGAAACATGAAAGTTTATTGCCGTTTGCGTTTGACGTTTGCTTAAATAGGGTCCCGTTTTTACCCTTTTTATAAGGAACCACAAAGAGGGAAAAACTATCCATCTTTGTTATTATACTATGTTAACGCGGACGAAGTCGTGGGCAACAGCTAGTATATTATAAATGCGAAAGTGTGTCTTTCTGTCTGTTACGGGTTACCTCTTCACGCCCAAACCGCTGAACCGATTTTGCTGAAATTTGGTATGCAGGTACTTTAAGTCCCGGAAAAGGACATAGGATACTTTTTATCCCGGCAGAATATACGGTTCTTGCGCGATAAACGAATTTTGGCGCAACGGAGTTGCGGGTGTCATCTAGTCTTTTAAATAAAATTCTTGTGTCACAATGTTAGTTACCGTACTCCTCCGAAACGGCTTTACTGATTTTTACCAAATTTTATATGCATGTTCAGTAGGTCTGAGAATCGGCTACTGGCTACTTTTTATATTAATAAGTGCATTTGTTGAATAAATAATAGTAAATTATTACAATTCGAGACTGACGGCGACCATTGTTTGTGCGACGGGATAACGATGGACGTTGCCATGGTGCCATACTTCTTTAGTCGCTTCAATTAAATAATATGGGCGAAATACTTTATATAGCAAAACAACGTTTGCCGGGACAGCTAGTATTATATAAGTATGGATACGATATACGCAATAACATCATATTATGTGGAAATATTGGGCGGCCTCGTGGGAAATCAGGGCTGTTTGCCGGACACTCGATGACGATGGAAGATCACAATTTAGAAAGTAAATACATTGAAATATGTACAATATTATATCGGGTGTAAACAAAAAAAAAGTGAGAATATAATCCTAAAGGAAGCGTTAGTGATGTATGGAGCTTACTGCAAAAGTAGCATTGCTTTTGACTTTTTAAATGTTTTGAGGAGGAAAGGCCTCTAAAAGTAACTCATTTAGCGCTGCTAATTTCACATCGCATTCTATAATATAAGGGGCACATACAGACTCTAAATTATTATCACTTTGTTTTGTTACACCCTGTATACGTTAGGTAGACTTTGTTTCCTGGGCTATAAAAGCTACATTAACGCCTCCGTAGTTCATAGCGAGTAGTTCAAGTTGACAGCGAGGTCGACTCGGAGGTCAAAATTCGATTCCCGTGGACAAAAAATAATATCAGTGCCAAGTTTGGTTAGTAATATATATTTTTTTTATTTATTTAGAAAAAGACACTTAAAATAAAATACAATTTGATGTTCTAGTACTTAAACTAGGCCTAGCCTGTCTTTTAAGTACTAGTTGAATATGCATAGTGCATACACCTGATTGTCAGATAAGAAAGATGATACATTGGCATGTCAAGTTAGTCCTGCGCCTGATCTCTTGCTAGTCTGCCATCCGTTCCACTGTGTTATGAAAGAGAAAAGATATTATAGTTACGTGCTGCAGGTACACTAGGGCTCTACAATCTACATGCTGATTCGCCGAAGAAGAAACACGTAAGAACTTTTACCACTGTTTTGAATTTTAAATGTTATAAAACAAAGCTTTGTTTTTTTAGTGTTAATGCTTTAACCCTTAACCACCTACCTACCACATATAATTATTGTCACACAACCACCTGCCATACGTCTGTGAGACCCCGGCTAAAAAACTTACGATAACTATAAACAAAAGGGGGGAGACAAATATTAATTTAAAAACTTGTATTTAGGCACTATTTGACTCTTTATTTTAAAAATAAAAAGATGAATTCCAACAATATTTTTCAAATAATACAGCATATTTGGTACAATCTCGTGATTTTGGATAACCCACTAATACTTTCAGAAAATAATTTCTAAAAAAAATATTACATTGATAATAAATTATTCTTACGTTTTTATATAATTAAATTAACAAGGAACTTCAAAAAAAAATACTAATACTCATTATAGTTACTAATTTTACAAAATTGCAGGCTCCAAACTTAGATCTTTTAAGGCCGTGAAGACAGATCTTGTCTGAGCATTCGAGGCAAATAGGAGCTTTGCATTCAAATATATGTGCCATGTTTTAGGTTTTTTTAGTATTCGTAAGTGGAACAGTTTTTGCGAACTGCCAATCGCTCTTCATCAGTGCTGCAGCATGGGATATTTGCTAGAGGATCAAGTTTATCTAAAGGATTCTTCATATCACGTTACAGTTTCACATTGTTTTCACAACGTGCCCTAAGCGATCTCGTAAACTGTTCAGCCAGTTTCTTCATAAACATGTAACTGCTTTCAATCTTTTGTCTTTGTAGCTGCACAGACAGAACTGAAATGAAACTAGAGCGCCATTTCAGGCAGGGCAGATGACCAACTAAAGTGGTTTTTGCCAAAAAAATCATTCTTCCTAGATCTAGATCGAATTCCCGCTAATGGTACATCATTCTCAAATGAAAATTTCTCTTGGTCACTTTCCGAAGGAATGTCACTTTGTGATGGAGAGCTTCTTTGCACTACAGTTGGCTCTTTGCGTTCGGAATCAGACACTCCACTATGAACTATCTTCCAATACAATATTATTAATTTTGACCGGCTCCACATCGCTGCATTCGTCGTTCAGTATGTTTTCATCATCTGGCAGGCCTTGGTTCAACCAACGCTCAATAAGAACTTAATTTAGAGCCATTATTTCCAAAACATTAAAAAAATTACAATCGAAAAAACTTACGTAACCTCCTGACAGGGGTCTCTCATACCCCCGCATGTCTTTATAAGATAAATGCATGCACGCCTAACTTCGCCGAGTCGTTGGGTGATAGCTAGGGACGCAGGAAAAAGGTATAAAAGCCAACAAGTCAATACAACACTCTGGCGCAAAAATATTAACAAAAATAATATTAGCGGGGTCTGTGAGACGTATGGCAGGTGGTTAAGGGTTAATCTGAAAAATATTGTTTTAAAATAATACATATTGTACCAAAATACATATACAACTAAGAGCAATTATAATATTGTGTAAGCTAAATAAAAATATTTCAGACTAAACAAATAAAATTGAACTCAGCAATGTTTGAACAAACATTCAATTATGGAAAACTGATTGTAAAAATAAAAATATGTTGATATAATAACAATTTGTGAAATAATTAATAAAAATTCTGTAACAAGGGTTGAGTTTCTGTAAGTACCATTAAGGAAATTGGGTCAGACCCGGTGATGAGTGATGACAGACCTGTATCATTTGATCGTGCTATGTGATATGTCAAGTCAATGTTATTCGTGATTAGGACCTGACATAACATTACGAAATAAAGTTTGATCAACTTCATTGACATTGTTATTATTATAAACATAAGCGTCCGTGGCCTAATGGGTAAACCCTTAGTTCGCACTCGTAGAGGGTGCAGGTTCGATCCCGGGTGGAGGCGTGTACCAATGAGACATTTTCTGATCTCAAGTACATAATACGGACGCTCGTACGGTGAAGGAAAACATCGCGAGGAAACCCGCACATAGTTGGACGTGTTGGCTAGTTATTTCCTCTGGACTAGGCCGACTATGTTGCGAGAATGCCGTATATGCTTGGGTCACCATACGGACAATTAAATCTTGTCCCAGGCGCAGTATTTAAGGAGTGGTTACTTCGCTCCGAAAATACTGTACAAAATATCGTCCACAACGGATGCAAAAGGCCAATTTTTTTTTAAGATACGGACATTTGAAATCTTGTACCAGGCACAGTATTTGAAGATTGGATTCTGTAACTTCGCACTGAGCATCCATGATACCTAATATTATGAATGCGAAAGTGTGTCTGTCTGTCTGTTACCTCTTTACGTCCAAACCGCTGATTCGATTTTGCTGAAATTTGGTATGGAGACATACTTTGAGTCCCGGGAAAAGCCAATAGGATAATCTTTGTATCCCGGAATTTACGATTCCCATGCGAATGCGATAAACTAATTTTGGCGCAACGGAATTGTGGGTGTCATCGACGACCTCTGTGGCTCAGTGGTGAGCGCGTTGGTAGCTCAAGCCGGGGGTCGCGGGTTCGAATCCCGCCGACGGAACAAAAAGTTTTCAATGTTCCCGGGTCTGGATGTGTATTAAATATGTGTACGATATAATAAAATTCTTAAATATATGTATAGTATAAAAGTATTAAATATATTTCCGTTGTCTGGTACCTGTAACACAAGTCCTTTAGGTACTTAGCACGGGGCCAGACTGACGTGGTGTGAAGCGTCCATAGATATTATTATATTATTATTATTATCTAGTACCTACTGTATAAATCATTTACAACGAATGCAATGGACTAGTATCTCAACTTTCTATGCAACAGATAGTATTTTATCCCCTCAGCTGTGTCGAACCCTGCTAAGGGGCGCACTTCAAAAGTCCGGATCTGTGGTGCAACCCTTTCCGGGGCGCTGTGTTCAAGTGTGCAAACACAGTGATAAAACTACTTTTGTCTTTGTTTATCATAATATTGAAACGCGTTTATGTAGAACAAGACAGCTAGCAAGCGTCGTTTGAGTTCTCGCTAGAGAAGGAATATTTACCAAATAATAGCAAGGCAGCAGCATTGGTCCCGAAAGTCGCGCGCGCCAAAATAAACCTATCAGATTATCTGCCCATAATATTTTTTAAATATCGAACCCCAAAACTTTGTTTAAAACAATATGAATAATTAAAATAGTGGGACGCTTCATTATTTTCCGCCTTGCGTTCGATTGGAACGACATCGAATATTCATTTCTGTATGAATAATAAAGTTGTATTGCAACTTTTGAAATGTGGTGTGTGTTGTAAGCTGTTGAAACAGTTGAATTTTAACCCGATTACGGTAAAGGAAGGAGTAGGTATATTATTATAGTCTAGATTTTATAGTTTATGTTTGTGTCTAAATGCCGAGTTTTGCCAATGATCCATGGATACTATGTACCATTTAAGAAATTGTGTAATTGTTTTCGTAATTTAAGATGGAGTTCTGGTATCCTGAAATATAGGCTATGCCTAGCTTAATCACCAGTCTCCCACAAAATAAGTGTAAAATTATTTGTATGTATATTGTGGTGAGAACTATAAATATTTTTTTCATTTTCATTTTCAATTGATTTATAGGCAGATGGCGTGAAATGACGAATCAGTCGGCTTATATAACGCCTATAACGCGACCGAATTACGTAGGTCCGCCATCCCCCTATGAATCAACTTCTCTGATACGTTCGTCCCACTGGGTTATGATAGTAAAAAGAGTGTTCTACTTCACAATCATAACTATGCACTGCGCACTTGAACCCTATACAATGATTACAGATGGCCCGTTTTCTATGAAACCCTCGCCGTCTCTAAAAGCCGATGTAGAAGGCATAATAAGGAGTTAAGCACTTTATTATAAGATAATCAAAATCGCTACAGCCTCTTTCTTGGGCGGTGAAAAGTGGAAAATTTCGGGGTCCGGTTATACCAATATTACATGTGTGATGTCACATCGTATTGGTTTTTCTTAAGCTTTTACTGTATCTATAATCCGTTTCTATGTTACATAGATGGTAACTGATACTATTTGCTGTATCAGTTTTAGTAAAATCAATGATGTAAGTTGTGGAGGTATTATGATTCGTTCTATAGCTGAGTCTGCAGCTAAGACGTTTTCTTTATACCTTCTTAATAGAATCGCCGATCAAAATGTATGTAAATTTAATTCAATTATTAAATTAACAATGCGAAAGTCAATCAAAAAAGTTCAAATTCGTATGTTAAAAAAGTTTTAATTCTTAAATAACAATGTTAAAATGTATCTGTCAGTCTTCCTGCCCGTTTTTATTCCTGTTTTTAAGCCACGGAATCGATTCATGAAATCTGGCATGGAAAGCTTTGATATCCGGGATTAGCATTTGATAGTTATATCCCGAAAAAATTGAGGTTTCCTCGTGACAAACAACAGCTTATGCGAACAATGTCTATGCTGTACTCGGCGAAACATGGCGGTAGCGGTCATTGACTCCTTTTTTTTTATCGTTGGGGAAATGCATTTACGCATCCCCGGCGGTCTGGGGAGGGCTGCCGGGGTATGTGGGACTTCCTGGGGGCGGAGGGCCGTGTTCCGGTCATTGACTTCCTGTCAAAAACTTGCTATTTTCTATACAAAGCCGCGATTGACAACATCTGACACTTCACTGTCAATCGCGGTTTATATAGAAAATGACAAGTTTTTGACAGGGACTCAATGACCGCTACCGCCATGTTTCACCGAGTAAAGTATAGTTTAGTTTATAGGGTGTAACGAAACAAAGTGATAATACTTTGTTTTATGTGTCCCCTGTATAGAGTTCACTGTGAAAGTATCAGCGCCGAAAAAGCATTTTTTTATTATTATTATTTTTTGATTTTTTAGGACTTATTATTTTTTTTTTTTTAAATCGATTTTCATAAAAAATGGGTTAAAAAAAATAATGCACAACGTTAATAATCAAGTTTTCACTTCTGCCGGCACTCCCGGAGTGCAACCCGTCTTTTTTTATCCACTTTTGTATGGAGAAACTCTTGACGCTGGGGTGCTTGCTCATACAAATCACAAAAAATTTGGTCTTTCAGCGCTGCAACTTTCACAGTGAACTCTCTACATAATATGGTACACATAATATATACACCCTAAATTATTTTAATCACTTAGGGCCTGTTTCACCACTTCCTGATAAATGCCGAATAGGCTTTTCACGACCTTTTTTTCACAGATGGAGTATTGAGTATCTGTCAGATAAGTTGTGAATAGCCTATCAGCACTTTATCAGGAAGTATTGTGTGTTAATCAGTTTATGTGGGACACATAATATTATTTGCTTACCTGTTCAGTTAAATTTATTCACCAATACATGAAAGTATTTGCAATGCGTTACAAAATAAATGAAATGAGTTTCACAATATAATTCGTATTAATTGCGTATAAATCGTGCAAATAAAATATCGCACCCTGTCACTACATATAAATTATGAATTTTAAAGGGAAATGGCGTTAGTGCAATGAAGTTATGCAGTAAATATTTATTAATTATGGAAATACGAGTAGTTATATTTACCTAATGCTACAATAGACATAACTACCAGTATTTCGACTGCAAAGAAACGGACAGGTTTCAATATCTGTCAAATTCGTCGGGTTTCGCTAGGATTATGAACGGAATGTACCTCGCGCTGGCTGATATAATTTATTTTTAAATATTTAAAATAAAGATTTCAAAATTGGATTCTGACAATTTTAATCGAATGTGCCAAAACACAAACAACAATACGATCAAAGAGGAACACGTCCAGCGAATATGTCAAAGTTTTAAATTCGTAGGTAACAAGTCAACAACCCTATACCTATACCTAATACGTCAAATTTAAAAATTTCAACATCAGTTCCAAGTCGGCATACTCTATAATTCTGTCTACTCTGCTAATGCTGTAAGACTGTCAGAAAATCTAAATTCATTTAAACGTCAACTTGTTAATTATTATCTGACTAAAGAGTTCAAAACTAAGTAAGAGTCAGTCCACCGCTGCGTACGGAGAGACTACGCACGTGCGTCAAGCTTCGCTTTGCAAGAAAATATATGTGACTGTGTCACTGCAACTAGAAGATTCGGGATCCCGGGATGCCGGTCATATTTTAGTCCCGAAAATTTCATGATTGTAATTTACTAAATCCCGGGATTTTTGGGACTGATAAATATTTTTAATTAAGTTGATAAAAATGTGCATGAAACAAAACGCACTTCCTTTTTTTTGACGTTATGTTGGCCATTTTGTTAATACACTTAATTTCATTTGTTTTTGCTAGCGACCCGTATCATATTATGTGTAAAATTGTGTAAGAACCCCACTTTACGTCGTGTAAGTATTGATATTTGTGTTAATTTGTGAAAATCAACGAATTATAAATCATTAGAATACAAAAATAATTAAGGATTTTGTGAATAATTCAAATTCATACCTGTTGCCATTATTAATTACGAGCAATAAAGGTCAAAAAGTCACATATGTTGAATGAGAGCTCCCTCAAATATTAATTTTATGTTGATATTAGTATTTTCGTTATAGCGACAACTAAAATACACAATCTGTGTAAATTTCAGAAGTCTAGCTATAGCAGTTCTTGAGATACAGCCTGGAGCCAGACATACAGATAGGCAGACGGACAAATACCGAAGTCTCAGCATTAGAGTCCCGTTTTTACCGTTTAGGTATAACAGAACCCTAAAAATAACAGTGTATTGATGAGTCTGAGTCAACATAGATCCAAAACGACGAGTATTAGTTGTCATTTTCTATTACCAATATAATCCAGGGGTTATCCCGGGATCCCGGGATTAGAAAAATCGCCCGGGATCGAATCCCCTGCCTTCCGGTCCTCTACTATAACGCCGCCAGAATGTATTGTCTTTCTCCGCTTTGTTTTCTTATGTATTTTGTGGAATGCAATAAAGTATATTATTATTATTATTAATTTCTGTCAGTATGATCTTATATTTTGAATTGATCAAAATTCGAATTTGTTTGTGATCGCGCAGTGTAGCCGCCAAGCCGCGCGTTCGGACGGATGCATATAATTCCAGCCCAGTCCATACTAATATTATAAATGCGATAGTTTGTATGTATGTCTGGCTGTTACTTCTTCACGCCCAAACCGCTGAACCGATTTTGCTTCAATTTACTTTGAGTCCCGGGAAAAAACATAAGAACATAAACTTTTACGGCATACGGCGACGGCTGCCGTCGACAAGTGTCGACTGCAGTTGCATTTGCCGTTGGCAAGTGCCGTTCGTCTGTCAGATGCCTTAATGATTCGTAGCATATAGATTGTAGGTCAGTATGAAGATTTGTCGGATTTTTTTCCCATCAAAATGTATTTAATAGTCCCTTTGAAACCACTGCCTTAGACCACTTGTCTTTCTACACTATTTAACCTACTTACTGTGAGGCCACGAGACCGGAAGGCCATAAATAACGTATCAGGCTCTTACTCCCCCCTACCACACATCTCGGCCACTTCCGCACGCGATTGTATTTGAATGTGGGTACAGTCGTCGACAAAAGCACAATATCTATATTTATACTTACTAAAGTGTAAGCTCTTCAGACTTCCTCTAAACTTATTTTGATGAAATTTGGCATGCAGATACTTTGAGTCCCAGGAAAGGATACTTTTTATCCCGGTTTGTTGTATTAATTCTCGGACCAGAAGGCCATAAATAACATATCAGGCGACAGGCTCTTACAATCCCCCCCCCCCCCCCCCCCCCCATCTTGGCCACTTCCGCACGCGACTGTACTTGAATGTGGGTACAGTCGTCGACAAAAGCATATTGAACCCCGTGCTAAATAAAAATTTAGGGGAATAACTGTATTAGGTTATTCCCCAAAATTGTGTCTTTGGTACATTGTTTCCAATCAGGTGACAGATAAAGAATGTTGAACTATAGCTAAGAACACTCTCGATCATGTTGGCTGTCAAACAAAAAAATCTAGATCAAAATCGGTCCACCCGTTTGGATGCTAAGATGCCACAAACATATACACACACAGACAGACAAAGAGACTCGTCAAACTTATAACATCCCTCTTTTGGGTCGGAGGTTAAAAATATCTTCAATGGAACATTGCTGAAATTATGAATTAATAATACATATTCCTATTTTCAATAGTCCTAGATGTCAAAGGTAGTACAGCTCAAAATCTTAATTCTTATATTTTATGTTTTTTAATTTTTTCATGATACAACATTGAAAAATACACGCAACTTTGACAAAAAAATCCTCTAAACAATAAGTCCCTCAAATGATCGCATATTGCGAAACAACGTTTGCCGGGACAGCTAATATTTTAGTATCATTATTTCTATTTTTTAAATCCCTTCCAAAAATATAATCCTTTTTCTGTGCCAGATGTGCCGGAGCCGAACATTCCCACAAAATCTGATTTCCCATTTTACTTTTGTAGAACTTTTCTCAACTCCCCTTTATAATTCTTTACAACCGTGGCCATTGACGTACCAAATCAATAGACTTCGCATTGATAAATAACATAACATCTGAGATCAAATGGTAATAATATAATAAATCTTTATTTTCTCACAACAATCTAACTTTGTTAAGTAGAAATGCGAAGGTATAGACAAACTGTGAACATAAACTTAAGGTTTACTAAGAAATAACCTTGCTGTATAAGTTTCGAATCCAGATCTAACAAAAGTGAGGTCTCTTGGATTATTGTATGTCTATGCCTTCAAATATGCAATACAACGTCACGTCTTTGAGCAGATGGTAGCGGTATGACCACAGTATAAGAAATGTGCAGTAGTGAGTATACCATCTCCTTTTTTTGGCGGAAGTTCGGTCCCTTGTGAGGTAGACCGGCTGGTTGTGGAGAGTGTGCTAGACAGATCCGGGACCCTCCGTTCAACGGCTTATAGCAAACCGCAGGTGGTTTTAGTGGGTCCCACATACCCTCGGGTGCCTCAGCATAACTGAAGCACATCCCCAACCCGGGGCACGCATAGAGTGTTTCCCCTGCGAATAAAAAAAAAACGATATCTCCGTTCTAAGGCAAGCATCGGGCGTACGCACACATGAGCGTAATTTCAGATAATTTAAAGTATTAGAAAGTTTTTGATTTCAAGGATAGGTCCGAGTGTGCTTATAAAATGTAAAAATTCAGGAAAACATTTTGTTGTTTTATGTTTTTGATCTACAAACGTAAAAAAATAATTGTCTAACACAAAGCAAAAACTTTATTCCCTATAAATATAAGTGGGTTTCTAATCTTTAAATGAAAGTATTTTTTATTTTGCTCAAACGTCTTATGAAATAAACAGATCAGTCGATCAAAAGATCTTCTCCTTCCTAGTCGTATCCTCATGGCTGAGGGACGTGACCACGAAATTATCATTCTGGGATAGGGCTCTCCACTTGTCTTTGTTTTTGGCCTGATGAAATGCCTCCTGCAACGTGCAGTCAGCAGCCTTGACAATCGCGTCTGTCCATCAGAAGATATATTGTGTATCAATATTTCCATACTTAATATAGTTAATACTGAATGTACTTAAGCTTATTACTAGCTATTTGACCGAGCTTTGCTCGGTATTCGAAAAGACACGAATTGAAATGAGATTTTCTAAAAATGATTCTTAGCTAGATCGATTTATCGCCCCCGAAACCCCCTATATACTAAATTCCATGAAAATCGTTTGAGCCGATTCCGAGATTTCAATTATATATTTATATACATATATACAAGAATTGCTCGTTTAAAGATATAAGATAAATTCGAAAGTGTGTCTCTCTGTCTGTTACCTCTTCACGCTCAAGCCGCTGAACCGATTTTGCTGAAATTTAGCATAGAGATACTTTGAATCCCGGGAAAGGACATAAGATACTTTTATTGCGGAAAAATGTACGGTTCCGGCGCGATGAATGTGTTTTATGCCACGGAGTGGCGGTGTCATCTAGTATTACATTATATTTTTTGTTCATTTTTCCACCGCTTTACACTGTGGCATGGCATCACACTCGCCATATCTGGCGAAATTGAAAACATTTTTAACTCATCCCATACAGATGGGATACGTGATTCGAGTTCCACCAAGGTTGACCAGAAAGATGTTGAAAAGCTATGTCCACATTATGCGCTTTCGTCTTCAATTTTTGTCATATTTTTTTTCATTCAAATTGAATGCGTCAACGAACGCAACGTCAAAATTGTCATTTTTGAAGTTTTGGATTCGGTCAGAGGGCATGCGTCACGAGCATGCCTCATGTTCGCTGTTGGCTGCGCTATAACGCATGCCCTTTATGAACAGAAAAAGGCACAGTGTGGACAAAGCTATCGGGTCATTGTATTTAACCGACTATGCTAAAAGAAGGGTGAAGGATTTTTCAAGTACAGAGATAGTTAAAGCATATTTTTTAACCATGATGAAGTGTTTTTCTGACTGTGTTAAAACTTAAAAGAAGAGTAAGGTTTTTCGAGCTTAGAAGTAAAAACTTCCTTAGCCCTTTAATTTTTTGGAATAGATAAAAAAGTCTGATTTAAAATTCGTAAGTCATGAGAGTAGACCGCTGAAATGGAATGTATCCCCCTCTTTTTCTACCATACGCCAATAATGTATGTCAGCTTCTGCTGTTTCATTTTTACTTTTAAGTAGTGGACTCGAAGTCGCAACCCATTGTTTTTTTTTTGGGTACTCGAGCTATTGGACCCAAAAAAATTGGACCCATTGGGTCCAATGACTAGATATGAATTTTTAACATATTTTCATCTAGTGATTGGACCCACTTTTATGATCCATTGTTTTCTGGCAAGAAATTTCGAAGTAGGGTTGGCACAAAAATAATCAGTTATAACCATATTATTTTGTATATTTAAAACTTAGAACACTCTCATTAACTTATATTATAACTAGCTAAATTATACTATTGTTAACAATAACTAATTCACAATTACAAGGTACACCTTTTTTTTTTTTTTTTTTTTTTTTTTTTTTTTTTTTTTTTTTTTTTTTTTTTTTTTTTTTTTAGGAGGGGAAATGCATTACGCATCCCCCGCCCCTTCGGGGGAAAGGGGCAGGGGTATGTCGGACTCCCTCCGCAGAGGTTTACCGACTAAAACCCCCCCATGCCCTCGTCAACGCTACACGCGGAGGAACGCGGGATCGAAAACGCGCCGCGTCCTCCGCAGTGCTTGCCGCTTCCGGCACCGCATCACTGCAGCAGCCTATGCCGCCGCCAGCCTTCACCGAGAGGCTCCCCGGGCATCGGGGGAGCCTTTCTCCTCGCGACCTATATTGTGGGCGGTGATCCCCCGATCAGCCGCCCACAGGCTTAGGCTTCTACCTCCATAGCGGGGGCGACTTCACTCGCCCCGGCCTTATCAGCTCCAGGCCGCTTACGCGGCGGAGCCTTAGAGGGAGCCTTGCGCTTCTTTCTCGTGCCGGGCGGCTTGCTGGCTGCTGTGACACAGCCGTTAGACCCCAGCACGTGGTTGCTCTCTTTGCCGAGCTCGGCGCAGAAAAAGCAGCTGGGTTCCTCCGCGCAGTAGGCGGCCTTGTGCCCCGGCTTACCGCAGCGGAAGCAATTCCTGCTACGATCTACCGGGGACTGGCAGTTCGACGCCAAGTGGCTGACGTCAAGACATCGGTAGCACCGCGTTGGCCTCGCGGCCAGCAGCACCACCTTCGTCATGACCCAGCCTACCTGCAGCCGCCCAGAAGCCACCAGCTTCTTGGCAGCAGCCGTGGGGACGTGGAGCCACAAACTCCGAGCGCCCCTAGGACCCACCGTAATTCTGCCCGACCGGATGTCGGTGGCCGGGCAACCGCCTTCTTTTGCCGCCGCCTTGGTGACATCGGCGGCGGTCGCTGCGTCGTCCATGCCGGAGACTAGCAATTCGGCTCTATTGACAGGGCGGTCGATTCTAACGACGTCCCTGTCAAGGACGTCCCTCATCCTGGTGGCGAGGGCGTCCGCCTTCTTCTGGGCGTCCTCTCCGGTTATCTCGAGTATTCGGGCACCCGTCCTCGCTAGCCGGAATCGAACCTTGTTTCCCTGGCAGATTCCTACCTCTGCAAGGTCGATCCGGCTCTTCGCATCTTCTAAGATAGAAGCGTACGTCACGCTCTGGTCCACCCCCTTCTCCAACGTGAGAGTGATGGCGGCTGACTTGAGCGGACGTAGCTTCCTCTTCTTCTTTTTCTTTTTCTTCGGGACGGCTGTAGATGGTGTAGCCGCCCCCTTCTTCTTCTTACCCTTCGGACCCACCGTGGTCCAAGGGGTCTCTGTACGGGGGGAGCTGGTGTTTGCTCCCCCTTGCGCCGCCTCCTGAGCGGCCATTGAAAGCCGCTTCTTCTTTTTTTTTTGGGCCTTTTTGCCCTTGGGCGCCGTCGACGCGGCAGGGGCCTCTTGCGGGGCAGCTGCTGCCACAGGCGGCTGAGCCTTCTTCGCCTTCGCCTTCCCGTCCGACGCCAGCGGTGGCCTCCGCTTCGGCTCCGGCAGAAGTCGGTCCTCCAGTCCGGCGAGCCTGGCGTTGAGCATATTGCCGAAGGTCTCCACGTTCGCACGGGAGACCTCGGCCAATAGCTCGCGCAGGTTTCCATCTCCGGCAGTCTGCGAGCCCTGTTTGCGCATCTCGTCCAGCTCCTGGCGTAGAACCGCCACTTGCTTTTCGAGACGCGCGTTCCGGGCCTCGAGCCTCTGTATCTCCTCTGATGAGGAGCGACTCCTCATCTCGGCGAAGACCATTGCGATGGTCGACACCGACTCCCTCAGGTACTTCTGGAAGGTTCCCTTAAGGTTGGCGGAATTCTTGCCGACCATCTCAATGGTCTCCAACGCCTGCTCCACAGTTTTGGCCAAGTCAGCGCCCGCCGTCTCCAACGCCTCTTCTCGCGCAGGAGATGAAGCGGGGAGCGCGGCGAGGGCGGAGCTCGTGTCCTTCCACGTCCTCCTAGCCCTTCGCGCTGCTTCGGCAACCTCTTCTTCGGCTTCTAGCCTGAGGGCTTCCTCCTTCTGCCTGTACTTGGCCTGCGCCTTAGCGTAGCCGACGTACTGGCCGGTTGTTGGTGGCCGGCCACGTCCCCTTTTAGGTTTAGGTGCCGTCTCTTTACTAGTAGACGGCCCTGCTTCGTCTTCAGCCAGTAATCGCCTCTTGATAGGCGTCCTCCGTCCGGTAGGTGCGGGCCGTCCCACGTCGTCCAGCGACATATTGCTACCGGACGAGTAGGAGACCTTTCTGTCATAGTCGGTGCGGCGGAAGCGGGATGGAAGGCCGGCAAGCACCTCATCCAGCCGACGCGCCGATTCCCTTAATGCATGATCCGTATCCTCTGTGGACAACGTCACTTCCTCAGATGAACAATCCCTAGCCGGCGCGGTTAGGTGCGCCGGCTTGGGATCAACGCGCTTTTTAGCGCCACCCTTCTTCTTCACCGCCTTAGCGGCCCCCTCGTCCTTCCTCGCAGAAAGTGGCCCCTCCGTATACGCGGACCGCCCGTCACTCGAAGGCGACGTATGGGATTCTCCGGCCCCATCGGGACCGGGACCCACCCGGAGATTATTTTCTTTGCTGCGACCTTCCATCATACAAAACTCCGACACCCCGGGTCGCGGGCCCTTTCGTCACACTGTGGGCGCAGCCAAGCACACACACACTCACACACGCATACCGGCGTTCAGCCACCCCCCCCCCCGTGTCCCCGTGAAAAGCTCACGATGGCACAGGGGAGGTGCCCAGGGACACGAGCGTGGACGGACCGGCATCGCCCCCTACAAGGTACACCTAAGAAGTTATTTTTAAGAAGTTATTTTTAGTTTGAAGTTTTAATTTGTCTTGAGCCTTGACCGATCTCAAAAAATATTTTCATACAAAGTAATTATTTTGTTTTTTATTCTAATCTACAACTTTTTTGCTGGCCCTACGGACATAAACCCGACAGTCATAAAAAATAATTACTTGGGTCCAATCGCTACATGAAAAAATGTAAAAAAATCATATCTAGTCATTGGACCCACTGGGTCCAATTTTTATGGGTCCAATAGCCCGAGTACTCTTTTTTTTCGTTACTAATTTCAAAAAATAAAAATTAACCAATTACATTTTGGATCGAACTTTCTTAACTTACTATCAATAATACTTTTAGATCTTATTTAAAGTTATTTTGTTGCATATAAAAATATTACGCAACAAAATAACATCTTCTTATATATAAAATTCTCGTGTCACAATGTTAGTCAGCGAACTCCTCCGAAACGGCTTTACTGATTTTTACCAAATTTTATATGCATATTCAGTAGGTCTGAGAATCGGCTATAACTGGGTATTTTTCATATTGAAAAGTGGATTTGTTGAATAATAATTAATAGTAAATTATTACAACCTGAGATTGACGGCGACCATTGTTTGTGCGACGGGATAGTGATCGACGTTGCCATGGTGACATACTTATTTAGTCACTTCAATAAAATAATATGGGCGAAACGTTTGCCGGGACAGCTAGTTTTATATAAAAATTCTTGCCAAAAATCCCGGTTGCCCGCCACGTCGCACCGCGGCCAATTCACACAATAATTCTATTTTCAAATCTGTGAGCGAAGCGACGTGACGTTTTCGGTGTCACAGAAGGTGATATTTTACAGGGTGTGTTCCGAAATATGATCAGTACAGAGTACTTCATGCATGTTTATAAGGTGTGACAAAACTAAGTGATAATACTTTAGGGTGTGAAATATTGCACAATATAATTTGCTGTTTAGTTTAATTCTTACTGAAGTAAAGCCACGCTTCTTGTCTCGACATGCAAAAAGTTCAATCGA
This sequence comes from Polyommatus iphigenia, assembly GCA_963422495.1. Lineage (NCBI taxonomy): Eukaryota > Metazoa > Arthropoda > Insecta > Lepidoptera > Lycaenidae > Polyommatus > Polyommatus iphigenia. The sequence continues at coordinate 3,849,235 of OY730180.1, forward strand.
GAAAGAAATCTCCGAGCGTACAAAGTGCAGGCATGAGGTAACGTATCCAATATCGATACTAATATTATAAAGAAAGTGTGTTTGTCTGTCTATTACTTATTTATGCCTTAGCCGCCTGAACTGATTTTTCTGAAATATGGTATAAAAATAGTTCCGGGAAAAGACTAGACATTTTTATCCCGAAAAAATTACGGTTTCCTGGCGGTAAACAACTAGTTGCTAGGAGTTGCGGGGGCCATCCAGTAGTTTTGAAGAAATTGCGTTAGACCGTGTTTCCACCTGCAAGCAAACTCGCAGAAGTCTTGCGTGAGTTCCTTGCAATATTGTTTACATTTCATACTAATTCCTGGAATTTATTGCTGCAATAAATGTCGTGCGACAAGCTCGCGGATAAATAGCCGCGTACTGACCAAGCGAGCCGCCTCGCCGCGGCAGCCTCGCGCGCATTCGCTCGGTCGGTCAGTACGTGTTAGTGCGCGGCAAACGTCCGAGGCGCCTTTGAGCATTGACAAAAACCGACAACTTTTGGCTCGGCCGCGGCACGCTCGGGCAAGGCAGCGAGGCTGCTCGCTTGGTCAGTACGCGGCTAATGCCATACGAAACTAGACCGTATATCTGCGGTGAGGGTGACCCGCAGCGAGATCTGTCGCGAGTCCTCGCAGACATGTTTAGACATGCTGTCGCAACTACTCGCAGGAAGCGCTTGACAAATTGTCGCGACAGCACTTGCTACGGGGTTTACACTTGCAAGCTGCTGTCAGACAGACTGTCAGACACTTCTCGCGACAGTTTTCTTGCAGGTGGAAACACGGCCTTGTAAATATTAATGCCGTCAATTTCTGCATCACAAAACAACAAGAATATTCCAGAATACCGATAAATACACAGTCTATTTTAATTAACAATAAACACTATAATCTGTCCGATAGATTGGTCTTAGCTGTGCATGACCAGATCTCAATCACCGAGATTATCTAGGTGCTAGTATATATCCAGTTTGTTCTAGTGTTTATTATAAATACTAGGAAATTATATTTAAAATAATTCTTATTGGTTTTGTGAAGACAGGATACAAAGATTTGTATTTAAATACTAACTAACAAAATTAAACAGCTAATATCTATGCACGGTCTACTTATCTTTGTCTAGCACATTGGAAAATTCACTTATGATGATAGATATAAATACATCGGACCTTGATTAGTTAGTTAAACGCTTCATACCTAATAATAAATTTTTTTAGTAAAAGAAAGGTACAAATTACAATGGACAGCTGGTAATGGGTACATAGTTATTATTTATACTGTGATGTCGATTTTTTAATTATCAGACAGAATATTGACACTAGAAAATTGACAGAAGTAGTTAACTGTACCACAATAGACATAACTACCAGTATTTCGACTACTAAGAGACGGACGAGTATTAATATCTGTCATTTCTTTCGGGTTTCGCCAGGATAAGTTAAAGGCTGGCGCGCTGGCTGGTATAATTTATTTTTAAAAAGAAGATTTTGAAATTGAATTCTGACAGTTTTCTTGGCATGTGCCAAAATATAAACAACAACTAAATTTGTAGGTAACGACCCTAGCGACGACTTTTGTCATAATACGTCAAACTTAAATTTTTTTACATCAGTCGGCATACTCTATCATTCTGTCTACTCTGACTGTACAGAAAACTAAAAAAATAAACAAAAAACTCGTTAAATTATAAATACACGGCAGACTATGTAACAAGAATACTATTTTAATCTTGTACTTATAGTATTATGTTCTGGCATATTATACCACGATGTGTACCAGTGAAGAACCATGCATTTTGATGAAAAAGTATGGTAAAATCTGAAAAGTTGTAGTTTTAACCTATATATTTATTTCATAACCTATAAGGGTTAATTCAGACCGCAACGCGACGAGGCGAGGCGAGGCGCGGCGCGGCATAAATTTGTATGGATTTGACAGATTTCAATTGCGTGAGGCGACATGCCAATCTGTCAATTCAGTACAAATTTGGAAATGCATCTACGCGTCGTGTTGCGGTCTGAATCAACCCCACCAAAGGCAATTTATATGGCTATTTATTTCACCAGCAAGTTGCAAAAACAAAATGGCGATTATGTAAAAATCGAATCGAGGTTCGAATATTTAACCATTTCGGAACAAAACGAACCGAGATCCATAGTCGTTAATTGAATTTCGAATTCGCATCATTTCGAGCCCCGTATGCTATTTCCAAACCATATATACAGGACCGCATAACAAGCGCAGCTCGTGTGTACATGGGTCAGGTTAAACTGGTCGTTACAGTTAGACCCCTGCCACCATGGCCAGGCTATGATATCGCAGGTCACGCTATACTGGTCGTCGTAAAATTAAATTAATGCGTACTGTACGTGTCTTTTGCCTATTAAGATACATGGAAAAGTTTTTCACGCCTTAATTTTTTTTACTGCCGCTGTTTATGGCGAAATAAAACGCGGGTGTGTAATTGACGCGGTTAGCATAAACTTTATGTTGGGGAATTGGGGGTGTGTGCAATACATTCTTAATGCTACTTAAAATATATTTAAGATGTCGTAGGTTAAAATATTTCCAAACAGTTTGTGCTGTAGAGATAAACTTATACGATAACATGGCGCGCCCCTCCAAAATTCAAAACGTTTGAAGTGCGTTGTCAAAACGTTTGAAGTGCGTTGTCAAAACGTTTAAAAGCTCGTCCGCATTTGTATCATTTGCGCGATCAGATCTCCGATCAGATCTCCGTCGCGTATCATCGCGCCGTTAAAGTATGCGTATCATAGTGTGGACGCCTATTAGATCATTCTGCCGATCATGCGCGTATTTGATACGACACGTATCAGATACGCGGTTAATAGCGATCGAGGCGTATCATGATACGCGTATCATTTTGATACGCTTCGATGATACGCGACGGAGATCTGATCGGAGATATAATCGCGCAAATGATACAAATGTGGACGAGTCTTAATGTGCGTTGTCTTGCGCGGTCGGCTAGTTATGATTAGTTGACCAACAAATTGTTAATAAGTGACATTAAGTGAAATATTACGAGTACTGGTTGATTGGTTGAATACTTACTACATACAAACTCTTTCATAAGGATGTGACTACACACATTGAAACAGTAATTTGGAGGGGCGCGCCATGTTATCGTAGTTTATCTCTACATGGGAACAAACGTCAGAAGGAGACACGTTAAAGCTTGGTTTCTGAATAGAGATTAAGTCTGTAGTTTACACTATACAGGTGTAAAAAAATGAAGTGATAATATTTTAGAGTGTGTGTGGGGCACCAATGCAGAGTTCGCTGTGAAAGGAGCGCTAAAAGAGCAAGATTTTGTGTGATTTGTATGCGCAAGCGCACTAGCGTCATGAATTTTCCCACACAAAAGTAAAAAAAAAGTTATTCTTTCAGCGCTGATACGTCTTATACAGTGAACTCTATATGAGGGAACCATACACACCCTAAAGTTTTATCACTTAGTTTCGTTACACTCTACAGAGCGTGCCTATAAAATATACGCACATAAAATACCATGACCAATAATAAATGTATTTTAAAAAGATAAAATCGACTTCAAAATTGTACGTATAACGTCATTGAGGATTAAAACTCTCTATCTTCAAAACTACTGAACCAATTTTGATGAAACTTGCACTACTCCCTAAGTTGAACAATACCTAGTAAAACAAAAGAATTACTGAAATTGGACTGGTAGTTCTAAAGATATAATGCGAACACAAACATAAAAACATACATACATACAATTTTGTAATTTGGCACATTTGTTCAGACGCTGATATTGACTAACACATTTTCTTATACGAAAACTGGGCAGTTCTGAAAATATTACAAACATGCGCGTCGAATTGATAACCTCCTTTTTTGAAGTCGGTTAAAAACATGGCCTTCTGGCGTAGACAGACAAAATATTTGCTCTACGACCTATTTACTATACTATATTGTATGCGAATGGCTACATTATCGCATATAATAGGTATTCAGGCGATACTAATCGCCCATTGTGCCCCACTTTAATCTGGACGAAGGAGAGTATTACCTATACTATCCATACTTATTAGTATTATACTATAACATTCTCGCACAATGTTAGTTACCGTACTCCTCCGAAACGGCTTTACTGGTTTTTACCAAATTTTATAGCATATTCAGTAGGACTGAGAATCGGCTACTGGCTACTTTTTATATTGATAGGTGCATTTGTTGGATAAATAATCTGGGGGCACGGTAGTGCCCCATCCAAGCTTTTTAGCGAAGGCACGGCCGTACCATACTTTTCTCGAAGCGGTTCGCGGTTGTAGTACCTAAATGATTATGGATGGACGTTGCCATGGTGATATACTTATTTAGTCACTTCAATAAAATAATAAGTGCGAAATACTTTATATGGCAAAGCAACGTTTGCCGGGACAGCTAGTTATTATAAATGTGTAAGTGTTTCTGTCATATCTCTGTCTGTCTTTTACCTGTTCACGGCCTAACCGCTGAATTGATTTTGCTGAAATCTGGTATAGTGATTTTTCGGGTGCCGGAAAAGGACATAGGATACTTTTTGTGCCGCAATTTACGTTTCCCGTGCGATAAGCTTATAATTTTGGCGCAACGGAGTTGTGGGCATCATCTAGTGATAAAAACGCCTGCGACTCCCTTGCGTCAAAACTTGTTTATCGTGCGGGAACCGTACATTTTTCGGGACTAAAAAGTATTCTATGTCCTTTCCCGGGACTCTAAGTATCCCCATACCGAATTTCAGCATAATAGATTCACCAGTTTTGGCGTAGAGGTAACAGACAGACAGACAGACAGACGGAGACAGACTTTCGCATTTATAATATTAAGTATAAATGGATAGTAGGTATGGATTAACACCACTGTTGTCCAGTGGCTAAGAGCGTGTCTCTTTACTCAGACTCAGTGGTCATAGGTACGATTTCAACGTAATATTATTTTTTAGTTTCATTTGGACTATGCAGGCTGATTGCCTGATTGTCTGACAAGAAAAATCCATGCATAGGATGAGCATGTAATATGTCGGTCCTGAGTTATATAGCAAAGAAAGAGAGAGCTTGCCCTGTACTACAGCGCTCACACTCACATCAGCATTATAATTATAGTGGCGTAGTTTTTTAAGAGTTGAAATCCCTTAAGAATTAAAAAATTTAAAAAAAACCTTTAAGGATGTCGAAATCGAATCTAGAAAGTATTTTATTACCAAAAATTTTATCTTTGCCAATAGTTAAAGCAGACAAAGCGATTTAAATGTTCTGTAAAATCGGAAATCGACACGGTTCAGGTGGCGGCCATCGTTAAAACTTTCCGTAATTATTGAATGTTCTAGATCTTTTAGGATTTTATAAATAAAATTCTTAAGATTTGTAGCAAAAATTTTATTCTTATAACCAGCTGTCCCGGCAAACGTTGTTCACCATTTAAAGTATTTCTATTTCATCAGTTGATACAAAATCTTACCCCCTCTTTTGTCCCCTTAGAGGGGTGGGGGGTGATTTTTATACACCAGGTGTTGAGTTGGAAGAAGACAAATTTATCTGCGAAAACCGTATGCAAATCGGATCAGTAGTTTTCGTGTTAAAGTAAAAGTCTTATACAAAATCTGACTCCCTCTTTCGTGCCTTTAGAGGGGTGGGGGAAAATTTTTTATACACCAGATGCTAAATTAGAAGAAGACAAATATATCTGCGAAAGCCGCATTCAAATCGGATCAGTAGTTTTCGTGTGATAGTGAAACAAACATACAGACAGACAGACAGACAAAAAACTAACTACATTTTTTGCTTCTACAGCAGCTTAGATCTAATCTAGTTTAAGATCTCACATTATTTAAATAACATTAATTGTTATAGATATTCAATAAAGCAAAGAAATAGACTCTATTATTTGTTCATAATGTTATTTGGTTCCTATACATACATATTTCGATTTCCCATGGAACTTGGCACTCATTTAGATCTCCATCCTTTTTACGGCGAAGTCCATAGACAAGAATAATGTTTGTATGGAACTTGGCTTTCCATTTTTACATATTTTATGTTTTTGGTGGGATCTTTAATGTTCAGAATTTTCATTTCTACAGTTTTAAATTATATGTTACATAGATATCAACTAGATGACGACCGCAATCCCGTTGCGCTAAAATTCGTTTATCGTCCAGGAACCGTACATTTTTTTGCTACAAAACTATCCTTTGTGTTTTCTTGTTTCTTGCTGTATTTCCATATTAAATTTCAACCAAAACGGTTTAGTGGTTTAAGCACAAACCGATAAAATTTATCGCGCAGGAACTGTACATTTTTCCCAGATAAAAACTATCCTCTGTCGTTTGCTGGAGCTCAAAATATCTGCATACCAAGTTTAATTTAATCCTTCGATCGCGGATTCTTGGAAATCCTATTGTATTCTATTGTTGTCGCGATCACCGGTGCTCTTATCGGGCTTGAAGGATTAAATTGGTTCAACGGTTTAAGCGTGTAGAAGTAACTAACAGACAGACACACATTTTTTATATTAGTAAGAATTTCATATTATATGACATAGTTACGACACTATATTAAATTTTCGTATTGATAGAGTCTTGGCAAAGACGACCGATCGCCATTACTCTACGTAGTAACCCTGTTATAGTGTTGCTTACATGTCGCGCTAGCTTCACGCCCCGACTTTTTTTAATTAGTCGCGCTGCTCCAGGCCATATTAAAAATACGCTTCAATTCCCGCTCTAAAGAGCTGTCTGGTTTTGATATATTATGCTCGTGACATTTAGCTGGTAAGTGTGGAAGTATTTATAATTTACTGCTCGTTGGAGCTTTTATAATTCTGGCCGCATACACAATTTGTTCGTATTCGATTTTCGAATTCGTTTTCTATATTTGAATGCGTGAAATGAGTAAAAAATACATTAAGTGACGGACACGTTCGCTTTTTTCCGAACGGAACGAAATCTGCACGTGCGTTTCGAATGTAAGCCGGCGCGTTCGCTCGTAAAGAAAAACTAACGTTCGCACTAGACCCACGGAATTCCAAATCGAAATTCCACGTTAGGAAAACGAAAACGGATAGCCTCCTTTTTCGAAGTCACTTAAAAACCTGTGAATGCAGCCAGTCTAAATGTCTGGACACTTCCATACTTAATATTATAAATACGAAAGTGTGTCTGTCTGTCTGTATGTCTGTCTGTCTGTTACCTCTTCACGCTCAAACCGCTGAACCGGTTTTGCTGAAATTTGATATGGAGATACTTTGAGTCCCGAGAAAGGACATAGGATAGTTTTTATCCCGGAAAAATGTACGGTTCCGTCGCGATAAACGAATTTTGGCACAACGGAGTTGCAGGCGTCATTTAGTTATGAAATAAAGTTTAAACTTAGAAAAAAGCGGAAAATAGGAATGAAGTTTTAGTTGAGTTCCCAGAGCGTAAAAATCGTGCTAGCCTCCGATTTTTGCAATAGTGGATGAAAATTGAAAAAAAAAAGGAATGTGTAGCTGATAACATAAATAATAAAGTTTACCTATTGAAAAGTTGTGCTTTTGATTTTTAAATTATTCTCTTCCACTTCAAGTAAACTCATAAACTGCAAAATTTTGAAGAAAATTTGCATATTTCTTTCTTTTAAATATATAGCAAAATAATAAAATATTTTATTATTTTTTTAAAAATTATTTTTTGAAAATAAGTTGAAAAAATATATAATTTAGATTTAAAATTAATATTTTTGTATGTAGATGAGCATACCTCCAAATGTGCTTGTTGTGCGCCTCGCCAGGTAAATGGCGTTCCTATTTTTCTTTGGTTTTAAATAGGAAGTTTAAAATTATTTTTTAGGCTGAACAAAGCCTTCTATTTCTTAATGTGTATAACTTTTTAGCTCTTACTTTATTAAATTTTCTGAAAATGTAGCACAAACTTTTCACGGATATTTCGAAGAAAATCTGTATTTTATTCCTTTTAGTTAGGTTTTTACAGAATAAAATTGATTTTTATTAAATTTTTTTCATTTATTATATTTGCTAAAACATACTTACAAAAAAGTACAAAATAGGTTAATAACTGATATTTTTTGTATTCAGGTAAGCATTTCCCAAACATAGGTCGCAGCATGCGTCTTTAGTATGTACGTGAGATTTGTAGCACCCAATTTTTTTCTGGCTTTAAGTAGGAAGTTTAAATATATTTCAAAGACTAGAAAAAGTCTTTCATTTGTCGATGCATTTAATGTTTTAGCTCTCACTTAAATAAATTTTTGAACAAATATAGAAAAATATTTTCGGTCTATTTTACACATTTTTGGAGATATTTAAACATTTTTAAGTACTTAAAAGTTATCATTTCTCTAAAACTTAAATACGCACAACAAGTAAGTTTAACAAACTTTTTGTTACAACCCTTAAATCCACCCAAACCCTTTTATCTTGGTTACGACGAGCGTTAATCTCTAAAAACTTTGCAAAAACCTTATAGTTGTATTTTCGACGTAAACAATCGGATAAGAGTAATTAAATAACAGGAACAAGAAAAAATTTTTTTTTCTGGACCGTTTTTATATGGTGAAATATTAATTTTTAATTAAGTAACTAAAAAATTAAAAGCACAAAAAAAATTTGATAAACTTTGCAAGTTATAGTGTAAAAAAGAAAATGACACCTCAAAAACAAAAATCCATTCACTATTACAATTTTCGGAGGTTAAAACCTCTGGCGACTGCAGTATTTGTTAAGTTCATGGCATATTATGTTATGAATTTAACTTTAAAACGCTGATGGCAGGTGGTAATGAGGTGGGTAGGAAAGTGTCGGACAGATATTAGGGTATGACCCCTGGCGACAAATGAAATATTTAAAACCCTTATGATGTTCAAATTACGACAAAAACCCTTGAAAACTTTCACCAAGTGAGTAAAGCAATAACTTTCGAAGGTAACAGAAACACAACTCGCAACAAAAGGAAAACAAGGCCTTTGCATCCGTTGTGGATGATGTATGTAATAGTATTTTCAGAGCGAAGTAACCACTCTTCAAATACTGTAGTTCCTCGGACATAATTTTTTTGTATCATACAACTGTTACTTTATAGTTTTACAATAAAGGTTGTCTGGAAGAAATTGCTTGTAGCCCGCCTTTTGTATTTTTACTCTTAGTTACTAAGTTTTGATTTGTATGTCATGTTTATTTTGGTGCAATAAAGTGTTTTCATTCATTCATTCTCACAACATCGTTGGCCTAGTCCAGGAATAAGCAGGTCAATACGTCTGGGGTTCCTCACGATATTTTCCTTCACCGTACGAATTATGTACGGTACTTGACATCTGAAAATGTCTCGGTATGCGCCTCCATCGAACCTGCACCCTCTCGAATGCGAACCAAAGGTCTACCCACTAGGCCACAGACGCTCTTTGCAACTTGTTAGGCAACGTCATAACAGGGTATTTAATCAAGTTGCAATATTCGCTATTGATGAAAAATTATTATGGGATGTGACCTAAAGTATTTCAAAAATAATTATCAATTTACCTAGCTAATTACTCTGTGACTATGCAGCCAATATAATGAATGAATGAATGATTTCTAAGAATAGAGAAGACTAAACATTTCATTCGTATTTTCCTAACTGCATGCTCTACGGTTCATGCATCATGTCGCATGCATTGTCAAAATACGAGCAAGCTATTGTAGCTGTTAGTTTACTGTAGGTAAAGACTGTAGTTGTATGACTGTATAACGGCACTGTCTATTGTGTGTAGGTTGACCATGAGTTTGTATTACGTCGGATATTTTAAGTGAAAACTTTTTAATAGCACTTTTTGGGGTAGGTGACAAATGTTTTAAACACACGTAACCTGACCGAAAATTCGTAATAGGAGAGTAAACGTAGAAGAGGAAGTAACCCCTTCTTTTTTCACCACGAAAATGTATGTCGGCTGCTGCTGTTTTATTTCCAGTTCTGCCCACACTCCCGGAGTGCCTTCAGTTGCTTTTCTTTTGAATATTACAAAAAATGGTTTTCTGGGTGCAATGTTATACCTTACCTCTATCATCTGTGATTATATCACGCATATTAATTTGCCTGTCTATTACTTGTTCACGCTTAAAACGCTAAAAGTTTTTAACAATATTTTCTTACAGTATTTTGATAAATGAGAATATTTTTAAACCGGAAAGAACGTACAGTTCTCAGATAAAAAAACTTGAGAGGTGTCTAGGGACACATGAATGGAACGAAGTTGAACTTATGTTCAAAAAACCTGCAACATATTATACACTCAAATTAAAAAAAAACGCCATCTATTGACGCCCAGGAATACTAACAACGCGTCGCTGTTTATTCTCAAAAAATGCCATCTAGTTGACGCACAGGAATACTATCAACGCCATCTGCCCCTACCATGCAGGTACTAATAAAAAATGTCGAGGTCAAATATCGTTCTGTCTAGCCTGTTTAGTCCGCCGAACGCGCGATAAGGAACTTTGTTCCAAAAAAATTTGACGTGACAAAGTTGAGAGCATCATGTAATAGTCTATAAGTTGCACAAAATCATGGTTACCCCTTGTATCCCGCTTGTACAAGAACTGGCGTACTCTCGTATACAAGTCCTCTAATGTTGTTGAGGATTGGTTCAAGTTTTAACTACTTTTTGTTCAAGCTTGCCAGTTAACTGTTAAATTTAACAGGTGAGCTTATCTAAACTTTCGAAGATAAAAATACAAGTTAACGGTATTTAAAAATACAGGACTACTTTTAGAGCCAGTTCAAGTTGTAATGTAACACGACGCAATGCATTTATAAAATACTAGATGACGCCCGCAACTCCGTTGCGCCAAAATTTGTTGATTGCGTTGGTTGGTTGTAAAATTGATTCCGTGGTTTGGACGTGAAGAGGTTACAGGCAGACAGACTCACTTTCACATTAATAATGTTAGTATGGGTTAACTCTTTTATCATCTTATTACAGTTTGGTGTGAACGTATCCTAAGATCAATAAACCAAGAATTATTTGAAGAACTCTCGAAGCTCCAGTTTGTGTAGAATTCTTGAAGTTTCCATGAACCAATCCATTTAAAACTAGATATTCTATCAGTATATGAACAAAGTATTTCTAGTCTATCACTGCCTTGTTGCAGATTTTTTGAATGTAAAAGAAAAAACTTTCTTCTTTAGGGATCTATCCGACAGAGAGCGGTCACGCGTTCAAGCGTTCTGCGTTCGAGTGGTCAGTCACACAGGAGGAATTTTGACGCGGTCAGAACGCCGCCTGTGTGAGTATCTCTATAGTACCTATAACGTAATACAACACTAAGGCTGCGTTTCCACCAGAGATTTGGTGCGAGGGATGTGTTTCTGAGAACCAATAAAATCACTTCATTGACGTGAGCTTGTAATGATATCGCTCAGACCGGTGATGCTATTGGATCTTAATCCTAGTGAACTACTCTTCTTGGAAGTTAAGTTCGAACTACTCATACGCTTTAAAGGCGCCTCGAATTGTAAAGCTATTTTTTGCAAAACTAAAAAAGCTAAGCGTGTTTTTCTTTTTTAACGTCATATCTACGAATTTTTTCTTTAATAAAAATACAAAACATAATCAAATTCAAAATATTTTCACTTCATAAATGAATATTTAATGCCATAGCCCTTACGAAAACTTATTAATTTTACAGTGGTTCATAACAAGGTCCTTTAAAGCAAATAATGCAGTCTACAACATATTTATTTTCATGGACATAAATTAGTATGAAAACAATAAATATAAAAAACTAATTTGAAGAATTATTCACGAAGTTTAAAAGCATTTAAAACAGTAATCAATTTTATGTTCCAAATACATGGAATTTTCACACTTAACTCAGTATATTTTAGTCCTTAACATCTTTTTTTTTATTATTATTTAGCTACAATATTTAATTAAACCTTAGTTTTAGATAATTTTCATTAAAATAATGTTCAATTTCACAATTATCATACAAATAGTCTTTGGAGGCCCACATTCTTACAACACGCCATTTTTTTATTTATTTTGAGGCTTTATAATAATTAAATTTATAAAAATACAAGAAATTAAATAAAACGTTACCTATAAAATAAATAAATTAAATAAAAATTATATAAATATTGAAATAAATCAAAATGCCGCAAATGCTTGGTCCGCGTAAAAGTTGCACTTAAACTAGTCATACGCTTATTGTACTAGTAAAACTAATAAACCTGCCGTATTGATCTAGTTGCCATACTAACGGTATCTATAAAATGGGAGATGTACGAGAAGCATAATACGAGCGAAAACAATAAAGAGGCAAGAATTTTTGTGTTTCGTTGGCGCCTTTGAGGCGTAGAGTAGTACACTAGGGTTAAAAACACATTCCTCGCAACACCGCGTGACCGCTCTCTTTCTGTTAGATCCCATTAGCATCAATTTTGTGTGTTCAGGCTCTTAAAGAAAAGAATGCTGTTTACGCGTCATTTTTTATCGAAAACAAGAGTGGTGATATAAGTGTCACGTATCTGTAGGTATATATTATGTGTTTGTCTGTCTGTAGTATTGAAACATCCATGGGGAGATAGAAACACACAATATACGCCCGATTTTGATTTAGTTTTTTTGTTTGAGAACTGTTATGATCGAGAATGTCTTAACAACAGTTAATCATCATCAGCAAAAAAATATTTATTTTAATATCCTAATTTATATATTTCCTTGTCTATTACTTCGAAAAATAAACTATTCATCACCATATAAAGTACTAGCTTGACATGGCCATAGTCTATTATAATAATAATATCTATGGACGCTTCACACCACGTCAGTCTGGCCCCGTGCTAAGTACCCGAAGGACTTGTGTTACGGGTACCAGACAACGGAAATATATTTCATATTTTTATAATATTAACATGTATTTAAGATTTTTATTATAATATGATACACATTTAATACACATTCATGACCCAGGAACTTAGAAAATTGTTTTGTTCCGACGGCGGGATTGGAACCCGCGACCCGCGGCTTGAGCTACCAACGCGCTCACCACTGAGCCACAGAGGTCATCATTATAGCTCGCTACTCCCGTATTCTTGCACCAACGACCATCCATACCATATCGATCCATCAACGGCCCCGTGACGTTTTAACTGTTAACTAATGTTTAACGCTTACTGGTGTTTAACGCTTAACTAATGGTTATCGTTTTTACTTCCCGCGTTACAGCTGTTGCAAACGTAGCTTGTTTTTTGCGGTATTTTTTTGCATGCCATAATTTCAATTGGTATTATTCATTTGGCAAATACAAGGTGTAACAAAACTAAATAAATGAAAGTGATGGTACTTGAGGGTGTGTATGTGTTAGGGAACACATACATGTTCGCAGGTCACTGTGAAAGTAGCAGCACTAAAAGAGTAAACTTTTCATGTTTTAAACCTTACTATAGCCTCAGTATAACAATATCCCTACAGTAGTGAAACGAATGTACTTGCGCAGAGCAACGGAGGGGTACCCGCGGGGAAGCGGGCGGCGCGGGCCCGCCGCCCGCGTGAGCAAACTCGCGGAGTTCGCATACTTTCGCGCGCAGGGTAACCCCTGCGCGCGAAGGTATGCGCTACTGCGCGGTATGTTGGCGCGTTTTCTACGAGTTTTGTGTTCTAAAACGATAACGTCTTATCTTATAAACAATGCGATATAAGTGTTCAGTGTACGGATGTAAATCAGATTCAAAAAACAAAAAGATTATCATAAAATATATCGGCTCATAGTTCACACGAATATTGTGTTGGCCTTGGCGGAATTTATTTGCATCTCTGTTTTATTGTTTACGTTGTAAGAACAAGTTTTGGCACAACGGAGTTGCGGGCGTCATCTAGTAGAGAACTAAAATCATCTAAAAATAAAGTTTCACGTAAATATCTGGCAGTACGACATATGTAAATATAACACGCTGATTAAACAGATTAAATGATAACATTACAAGCACAATATTTAATTTTTTATTTTATTTCCTGTTTCGTGGCAACCCTCGCATATCTGCTCGGTACCTACACCTCGGCATCGTGCGACATCAAAGGCGTTTCGTTACTGTAGGGATAAGATTGTTATACTGTGCTATAGCGGTAAGCCTATCTCGAATACATTATTATTATAATCTAAAATTAAACAAAATTACAGATTAGCATGTGATAATGAAATTTATTACGTATTTTATTTTTAAAATAACATTTTAAACAGTTTTGTAGTGCGAAAAGCAAGTTCGAGGTATATTTTAATTTCTTATCGCTAAATAAAGTATTAGACTTTTATAATGCCAAGGTCAACTTTTTACTTTGATATATAATAATATCTAGATATATTTGATAAATTAGTGTAGGTGTAGAATGTAGAAACAAGGACGACGACTTATCACTTTTCAAATTGAATTTTATACTATTATTATTATTATTTTCATTTTAGAATTAAAGATTTCGGTGAAGGTTTTTTTTTATTATTCCACTACTTCTTATTTAATAGTGCCCAAATATGTGCGCTAATATAAAACTTACAAGAACAGTCTCGCTCTAATTTTCAATCATAATATTATTATTATTACTAGAGATCGCCCAATGGTCGAAATTCGACCTTAAATTTAATTATAAGTTTCAATGCTATTAATATTCTATTACCAAAATATTGGCTTTCTTCTTCTTTTGGCTCCCCGTTTAAAGTTTTGACTAATTTAAAATTAACATAATTCATCATCATCATCATCATATCAGCCTGTATTCGTCCACTGCCGGACATAGGCCTCTCTCAATGAACGCCAAGATGACCGATAACATAATTAAAAGAGTATAATGCGTGTGTATAGGCTTGTCATTCAAAATATCGTAGTGTGCACATTGTAGTGTGTGTAATGCTTTATTTATTAAAATAAGGTACGATAAAAGTATAATTTTAAAACAATATTGTCTCGATGCACGCCTTCTCCATATAACTATAACTGTGCGAAATTTTATGCACCTCCGTTTCCGCATTTTTCGTCAAAAGGGGTCCAAAGTTTTGTGCTCACGTATTAATATATATTATGTCGCAGGCGGATTGTATATTTAGCCGTATTACATTACGGCTAGCCGTTTTAGAAAACGGCGCCGTTTTGTAATGCGGCGTGTCGACGTTTAGCCGGATTGAATGCGGCTGAATAAAAAACCGCCGGAATGTATTCGGCGCTATACGTCATTCAATAAGGCTAATAAGTCTAGAGACTAGTCGCCTGTTTGACAGTTTTAGTTTCGTTTCTTAACACTCGTTTTGAGTTATCTCCTTTAAATTTTATTTTATGTTACCTTTGTCGTTTTGTATAAGTACCAAAATTTTGGAAAATATTACCTAATCGTAAATACTTACGTATACTAGGCAATACCTTGGGAATTGTGATTTATAATATTGAGCATAAAAATGTCTAATGCCAAATATTTGATTTAGCTAGTAAGTAACTATCATAATTATATTTGATTGGTAAGGTATATCATGAAAACAATCAAGAAATATCTATTAGATTTTTCTAATAAGTAAAATTGATTTTCATTTTCACCATTGTTTTATTTTGCAATCATGGTCACCCTATAACTTAAATAGGAGTACGAAAACGTATCGCAATTACAATCGGGCTAAATGTCGACACGCCGCATTACAAAACGGCGCCGTTTTTTAAAACGGCTAGCCGTAATGTAATACGGCTAAATATACAATCCGCCTGCGACATTTATATAATGTTATTCGCAGAAAAATAAATCTGCAATATTTTCTTTCGTTTATAAACGAGTTTTGTCCAGAGAATATTGACCTCTCATAAATGAAAATATTCACACATCAATAAACAAGATCTCCTCACCTTTGTCTTGCATAATATTATTATAAACATTACATTATTTCTTTTATTATTTTATTACACAGAAAAAGACGGCAGACCTTGAATAGAGACTGCGCACAAATTTAAGCACATGACGCCCGCAACTCTGTTGCGCCAAAATTCGTTCGCGGGAACCGTATATTTTTGCAAGATAAAAGTATCCTATGTCCTTTCCCGGGACTCAAAGTATCTCCATACCAAATTTCAGTTAAATCGGTTCAGTGGTTTGGGCGTGAAGAGATAACAGACAGGCAGACAGACAACCTTCCCATTTATAATATTAGTATGGAAATATGAAAGCGGTTAGAATCTAAAATAAAATATTACATCTATGTACAATTAACTTAAATAAACTAACATATTTTACAGCCTAATTTCTTAACACTAAAAACGTTACGTGTTAAAAGTATGAGATTAACGATAAGGTTAAATTTAACTCAATCAGTTAAAGTAAAGGTTAAATGTGGGGCCGTTTGACATATCTGGTTTATGTTGAGTCCTTTATTTTAAAGAGTAAAGTAATTCTTAAAATATAATCTTAATCGATTTAACCTGAATGGGTTAGTAGGATAGACTGATTTTTATGACCCATCCAAAATTAAACTTTATTTATTACATAAAAGATACATATTGAATTGGTTTGCCGGCCGCGGTGTTGGGCTGCTTATTCTAATAAATTTGAAAGGCTTATATTATGATATAATATGTCGCATCGCCTCGTCACGTTGCAGTGTAGACAGTGCTCAATCTTATATATAAAAATGGATTTTCAAATGTGTTAGTCGCGCTAAAACTCGAAAACTGCTGAACGGATTGGGCTGATTTTAGTCTTAAAATATTCGTAGAAGTCCAGGGAAAGTTTTAAAGCGACACGAAGTTCACCGGGACAGCTAGTCTTATCTTATATATAAAAATGGATTTTCAAATGTGTTAGTCGCGCTAAAACTCGAAAACGGCTGAACGAATTGAGCTGATTTTAGTCTTAAAATATTCGTAGAAGTCTAGGGAAAATTTAAAGTGACACGAAGTTCACCGGGACAGCTAGTCTTATATAATATAAAAATGGATTTTCAAATGTGTAAGTCGCGCTAAAACTCGAAAACGGCTGAACGGATTGGGCTGATTTTAGTATTAAAATATTCGTAGAAGTCCAGGGAAGGTTCTAAAGTGACACGAAGTTCACCGGGACAGCTAGTACTTTCATAAATATCCATACTAATATTATAAATGCGAAAGTGTGTCTGTTTTTCGGTCTTTTGCCTCTTCATGCCCAAACTGCTGAACCGATTTTGCTGGCATACTTTGAGTACCGGAAAAGGAAATAGGATACTTTTTATCCCGGAATAACGTAAGTACGCATATAAACTAATTATTGCAATAATGCCCGCAAAGGACTTGCGGGCATTATTTTTAGTCAAACCTAAAATTGACTTTATCGTAGCAATTTCGTAGCATCACTACGTCGTAGAGGATCCAGTATCCAGTATCCAGAGATCCGTAGCAACGCTACGGCGTCTACGAGATCCGTAGACAGGGTCTGTGTATAAAGCCAAAACACACTAGACCGAAGTTACGCAGCGTGAATTCCGCATGATTACGTCCGCAATGTCAAAGTACGCATACAAAATACGGACGGATCGCGACGGAATAGTGTGTCATCGGTAATTTAAAATACATTGCAGGCGGAATCATGCGGAATTTACGCCGCGTATATTCGGCCTAGTGTGTTTAGAACTTTAGACACTAAGACAATTTTTGTGTGATAAAAATATCTTATGAGCTTACTTCATAAAGAATAAAACTTTGTACATGACCCAAAACATCTGAGTGTGTTGTGACCTAAAAGTTGTCCACTTAGTGCCTAAGATACAAGTTTTATTTCTATATGGACATTGGACACGTAAGAAATACTATTATGTGAACATTTTTTCGGTAATGGAGCGTACATTGATGTTTATCTAGCTATGTCCACAGTATGAAATTTCATCTTAAATTTTCGTCATCTTCTTTTTATTCAACTTTCGTTTGGCATATTCAATAATTGAATGCGTCAAAATCCACCCGCGTTGAAATAAAAGTGTCATAGCGAGCGCTACGATTTCAACGCGCGTCACGGGCATGCCTCACGTTCGCTGTTGACTGCGCTATAACGCATGCCCTTGATGAACAAAAAAAGGCCCAGTGTGGACAAAGCTTTTGACTAGATAACCATGTGGCCTATGAACACGTGACTAAAGACAGAATTAGCAGCTCCGTTTAGTGTACATAGTGTCATTTAAGAGACAGATGTTTCAAACTCACGCCTGCTTATGTCATTTCAATAGTCGCACGTGACCGGAATGAAAACACGATACCACGTGCTCTGTCCTTTCACGTGGTCTATAAATATCTATGCAAAATTTTATCAACATCGGTCCAGAAAATTAATAGCAAATAAACGTCTTCTTTATTGAATAAGTACTTAGTGAAAAATCGTTTATCGCAGCGACAAAAATTGTCTTTCGCAGGGGAACCGTACATTTTTCCCTTACAAAAGTCCTATGTCTTGTCCTGGGACTCAAAATTTATTATACCGAATTTCAGGAAAAAATGATTCAGCGGCTTGGGCATGAAGAGGTAACAGACAGACAGTCACACGTTCGCATTTATAAAATTGAATATATATTAAAATTATTATTCTGACGACCTCTGTGGCTCAGTTGATGGGCTGTTGGTAGCTCAAGCCGGGGGTCGCGGGTTCGAATCCCGCCGATGGAACAAAAAAATTTCAAAGTTCCTGGGTCATGGATGTGTATTAAATACGTGTGTCATAATATAATAAAATTCTTAAATATATGTATACTATAAAAGTATTAAATATATTTCCGTTGTCTGGTACCTGTAACACAAGTCCTTCAGGTACTTACCACGGGGCCAGACTGACGTGGTGTGAAGCGTCCATAGATATAATATTATTAATAACAATAGCTAATAGTAATATAGCATAGATGATATTATAATAGAAGTCTTAAACTGCATCTGAAGCACCTAAGTATGAACGTAATTCTTAAACGAAATTCTAAACCGTATTCTAAATCCTTTGAGCTCACGGCCCGGAGATTTGCTCGACAGATGGCTTAAATGCACCCACTTAGAACAGGTCAGCTGCATAAGCTACGTTTAATATCACTTGTTTTGATGTGACACACATACTAATATAATGTATGAAAGTTGCCTGTCAGTTTAAGCTGTTTGAGTTTAAAAAGTACAGTTAGAAAGATACAAGAAGAAAGAAACATAGAACCCACACTATGCACTTTCGTCTTCAATTTTCATCATCTTCTTTCATTTAACTTTCGTATTTCATTGCATTCAATAATTGAATGCGTCAACGAACGCAACGCCAACATTGTCATTGAAGAACAAAGCGAAAGTTTTGGATACGGTCAGAGGGCATGTGTCGCGGGCATACCTCACGTTCGCTGTTGTCTGCGCTATAACGCATGCCCTTGTGGACAAAGCTATACTTCCATACTACTTACTACTAATATTATAAAAGCTAAAGTGTGTTTATCTATCTGTCTGTCTGTTACCTCTTCACGCCCAAACCGCTGAATCGATTTTGCTGGGTAGATACTTTGAGTATCGGGAAAGGACATAGGATACTTTTTATCCCGAAAAAAAAGTAAGGTTCCCGAGCGATAAACTAATTTTGGCGCAACGGAGTTTCGGACGCCATCTAGTATATATAATAAAAACTATCTTAAGTTTCGTCCCAAAGTATCACTTCACCAAATTATATATTCAAAGTTTAGCGGTAGAAGTAATAAGAGGTAACAGTCACACAGACAAACACTACCGTTTACAATGTTAGTATGGGTCATTATTGGAACGAAGTTCCTTATCGCGCGTTCGGCGTAAAAAAGGCTAGACAGAACGATATTTGACCTTGATTTGACCTCGACACTTTTTTATTAGTACCTGCATGGTAGGGGCAGAGGGCGTTGATAGTATTCCTGTGCGTCAACTAGATTCCTGGGCGTCAATAGATGGCGTTTTTTTAAATAATTATTTTGAATGTATATTATGTATACAGGTTTTTTGAACGAAGTTATCGTTCCATTCAGGTGTCCCTTGACACCTCTCAAGTTTTATTTTTAGCAATACAACAAAAGCTTAAACTGATATTGAAACATGCGGTTTCGTCAGTTATAAATTGATTACGAAAACAAATTCCAACAAACTCCACTTAGGTACTTTTGCCTCTTGATTGATATGATCAAAATAAATTAAGATTAATGACAAATATTGTGTTATAACACAAACAAACACATGAAAGGGCCGTCCAGAAATTGCGTAAGACTTTTTTGATAATTTTTGACCCAAATGACCCAATAGAAAGATATCGCTTGCTTAATCACATAAGTTTAACATCATTTTGTACCTTATTTCAGCAAATAAATTATTTCTATTTCTATCGTAAGATTCTCCCCCCACTCATCTGAGATCAAAATTATTGTGAAAATTATTTTCAAAGCTACTACTGTTCATGTTAAAATTTTATTGTGTCCTCAATAAAAATGGTATAATAATGTTTAAAGAACAAAGTGTGTTCGTAAAAATTACTTTTTCTCACCTCCGGGCGGAAAACGTCAACTTTCTTCCCGCTGCACTTACCGATGTTGCCGTTTTCCGCCTCCGTCGATGAGAAAAATAGTAAACGCACCATGGGCAGTAAATAAGAAAGCCTCAGATCACATAATCCTGCTGTAGGTGCGTATAATGTACTATTTCTAAGACTTTTCTGTAAATTTCCGTGTATCAAAAGAAATCATAGGCCCATAATATTACAAATGCCTATCTACCTAATAAGTCCTAGTTCTATCCCTAAAAAAGGTACTGTTCCCGGGCGAGAATCGAATTTTAGCGCAACCGGCATCATCTAGTATACTTATAAGCCAATTATTATTAAATTTATTATTTTTATATTATATACTACTAGCGACCCGCCCCGGCATCGCACAGGTATAAAATATATAGCCACTGCAAAAATGATTAAAATCGATAGCCTATCACGATCCTTCATGTGGTCTACTTCTTATCTGTGCCAAATAACATAAAAATTACTCCAGTAGTTCGCGAGATAAGCCCTTTCAAATAATTTCCCCCGTTTTTTCCACATTCTCCTATTAGTCTTAGCGTGATAAAATATAGCCTATAGCCTTCCTCAATAAATGGGCTATCTAACACTGAAAGAATTTTTCAAATCGGACCAGTAGTTCCTGAGATTACCGCGTTCAAGTTAGCCCTTTCAAATAATTTTCCCCGTTTTATCCACTATTTCGTCGCTTTTATTAATCTTAGCGTGATAAAATATAGCCTATAACCTTTCTCGATAAATGGGCTATCTAACACTGAAAGAATCATCAAAATCCGTTGCGTAGTTTTAAAGATTAAAGGGAACAAAGGGACATGAGGGAAAAAAAGTGACTTTGTTTTATAATAAGTATAGATTATGTCTTACGTAATTTGTGGACGTCCCCTAATGAACCCGTGTCTTTTACCACTTTCGAACCTTATTGCTTTCGTAATAAGCTCGAAAAGTTGGTGGGAAAGTTTTAATGAATGTTGTATCTGTGTTAATTGAATATGAGTTTGGTGTACAAGGGTGTTGTGAATAAAATATATTTCCGTCGCTCCATCACATGCATGTCAGGATAAGGCTGCGTTTCTACCAGAGCTGAGTGTTGCGAGAAATGTGTTTTTGAAAACCAATAGAATTGCTTCATTGACATCTTTGCCATGACATCGCTCACCGCGGCGATGCTATTGGTTCTCAAAAACACATTCCTCGCAACACAGCTCCACTCAGCTCTGGTGGAAACACAGCCTAAAGGAGGTAAAATATATTCAAGACGTTTTTCTTGTGATATAAGCGTTACAGGCTACTAAAATTAAGTAAGTTGTTTAACAATACGAGTACTCGACCATTGGGCGATTTCTAGTAATATTAATTATTATAGTCTACTTGCGTCTGTGTCATGTGACTTTTTTATTTGGAGATAAGGAAAAGCAGTCCTTGTAATGGTTTAATAGTTAATCGGTGATTAATATTTTTAACTACACGACGCCAGCAACTCCATTTCGCCAAAATTAGTTTATCGCGCAATACCGTAAATTTTTACAGTATCTCCATAATAAATTTCAGCAAAATCGATTCAACGGTTTGGGCGTGAAGAGGTAGACAGACATACATATTTTCCTATTTATAATATTAGTATGGTTATTAATTATTATATTTGCTTGAAGAAAATGGCTTTCAGTGATAAGAGCTGCCCAGTGCCCAAGAGATCAAGGATACTTGGCGCTCGTTGGGGGAGGCCTACGTTCAGAAATGGTCAGCTGTAGGCTGATGATGATGACAAAATGAAGGCACTAAATCTAGATTCTACATACAGCTTTAATGACGAAAGCATTTTGTACTCTAATAAAGTACTGACAATATTAACCTACATATTAAACAATGTACAGGTGAAGAGGCAAAAGTCAGTAAGTGTTAAATATATTTTTCTGAACTATTACCTCAAAACCAGCTAGGTTACGCAGATTTATGTTCAGAATAAATAAAAAAATAGTTTTGACCTATTGCTGAAAAGATGACGTCATTAAAAAAAATATAGCTGTAGGTATAACTACAGTAAAAACCTAAAACTGGTATTCGTGCTGGTTTAAAGTTGACCTAGTCGTAAAATTGAGAAAGTGCCTATTACTAAGAGCAGATTATTACTTTGCGTTTATTGAACATTAAAGGCAAATAGATTTGAAAAAAAATATTGAATATAATACACAACAGAACTGGCCGAGGGGAAGGATATAATAGACAACTTCAAGGCGCAAAACTACTGTACGGGCTTCCAAAACTAGTCATTGTCTCGCAATCCACATATCCACAAAGAAAATAAGAATTTAATTTTCACCTTAAATATTATACTTAATATGAATTTTTTAATTATTTTGAAATGTGTTAATTAAAGTAAAAGTTCATTATAAAACGTTTTTCACAAAATGTGACTTACAGCCTTTTGCCTGTACCGCTGATGATATAGAAGGCTCATGAAGGCTGTAATTTCGGGTGGGGGCGGAACTAGGGGGTGTGGGGGGCGAGGGGGTGAAATAAATCAGGGGCTAATGTAAGCATAGTGGGCACGCGATGGTTTAACAATTATGCGCGTTAACTAGCAGCTTTATTTGGGTTAATAATTTGTAAACATGGCTCGGCCTGCGACTCCATTTGTGTGGGCTTACGACAGACATGGATTATTATGTGTTGATTTTGGGTCGTATCTTTACTATAGGTCTACCAGAATCTGATAGCAAAAAGTGAGAAAAGAAATTGACTCTAGCAATACCGGGATAATTGGAATAAAACATTTTGATACTTTTTTTCGTTATAGCGGCTTTATTCTGTGCGTAAAACATGAAAATATAAAATTTATCCAATGATCAAGGATATTTTTTGAAAATCTGCATCGCCATAGATCCTGGTAGATCTATACCTTGTATCTAAGATTAAGCATTACATTCGTTTGTTGTATTTGTCTTTTAAAAGATATTCATTTAATTATGAAATAGATCGGGTCTACATGAAAATCAGCAGTCAGAATGTTTTACAATTTTATTGCAAAGATTTACATAACGCTACTTTTTAAAACAAAAAAAAATACAATTATTATTCATGCAAATATTGAATTTACAAAAAACGTGAGCACTGAGCAGTGTATCCATACTAATATTATCAATGCGAAAGTGTGTCTGTCTGTCTGCTTGTCTGTCTGTCTGTTACCTCTTCACGCCCAAACCGATTTTGCTGGGTATGGAGATAGTTAAGTTCCGGGGAAAGGACATAGGATACTTTGTATCCCGAAGTAATTTACAGTTGTCGCGCGATAAACGAATTTTGGCGCAACGGAGTTGCGGGCGTCATCTAGTTTTATTTCAAATTTCCCGGGACTTAAAGTCTCTCCAAATCGGTTCAGTGGTTTGGGCGTGAAGAGGTAAGTGACAGACAGACAAACGGACGGACAGACAGACAGACACACTTTCACATTTATAATATTAGTATGGATAGGTAAAACTTTTCAAGACAAAGATCACTGTTTACTTGATACAGATAACAGTCTAAAATGTAAATTGCAAAATAAAGTTTATTTCAAGTTCAGCGTAAACTCATTTTTGCCTGGCATTTTTTGTATTTTGTAAGCCGAACGTAACATTACAAAAGTGAATAAGCACCACTTATAGCGTTATCGAGGCCACGGAATTATTGAAACATTACAGCAACACCCTGTATATTATTACCTGCTGATTACACCCGCTATATTTACATACGCTATTTGCCCGTACATCATTAGTTCATGTGTATACTTGGGTATACTTAACCTAATAATATTACACTAATTAGGCGAAGTGAGGTTAGATTTAGTGTATAATTAGTATTAGTTGTGTATTAGATTGAACGTAATGAAATTCGTATATGGGAAATAGGTGCTGATCTGGTTCAGAAAGATTTAACGATATTTCTATAGGATTACTAGCTGTCCCGGCAAACGTTTCTTTGCCATATTATATATAAAGTATATCGCCCGTATTATTCTATTGAATTAGTGACTAAATAAGTATGTCACCATGGCAACGTCCATCGCTATCCCGTGAGTCACGTGTTTCATCCTCCTCCTCGCAGAATCTGCAAGTCGTTAAGCTACTAAAACCTATTCTGTTAAGGTGCCTATTGAGCTTGCAGTGCCCAGTTAGGGGCACTTATTATATAATAATAATAATCCACTATAGGTAAGGATTCTTAATTGATTCCAACCCGTGGTGAGCACTATTTCTGACAGTTTCTTGTTGAAGCCAGGAATTAGTGTTCAAGGCCAGGGGTCTCAACCCATTGCTTTCTGCTTAGATCGTGAACCCATTCCTCGAGCACTTGCCTTGTAGTACTGGGAGATATTCCGCAGACCGGTTCTGGGCCATATATGAGACTTTCGGCCCCAAGCCTAGCCAGTTCGTCTGCGGTTTTTTTGCCGGGGATGTTACTGTGGCCCGGGACCCATACTAGGCAGATTTTGTTGTCCCTTCCTAGCATGTTTAACGTCTCAATGCATTCCAGAACCAATTTCGACGAAAGTTCTGCAGCAGTCAGTGCTTTAAGTGCAGCTTGACTATCAGAGAAGAAAAATATGTTTTTGTTTACTAACTTGCCATATCCAGGCTTTCTTGTAAGCAACCGATGATTGGCAAGACCTCAGCCTGAAACACGGTCGCAAACTCCCCCAAACTGGCATGTTTGCCTCTTGGTGGCCTGCCCCCGTAGAATCCGGCTACCGCACGGTTGTCTTTCCTTGATCCATTCGTGAACCAAACTATGTCGCTAGGGCGAACATCAATTGGGATTTTTCCTTCCCAGTCCTCCCTGGCAGGTATAAGAACCTGATATTGCTTCGAAAAGCTATGCACCTTGATCATGGCATCTGATGGCATATCCATGATGGGTGATTCACGAAGAGAATTTGTCCTACCCGCCGTCCTGGCCCTGAGAGCGGCCTTTCTGGCCTCCATCTGAACAAGCAGAGGAAGCGGAGTTAGGTTGATCAGGGCCTCGTGGGAAGTGGTGGGTGTTCACGAAAGCGCACCCGTGATAATTAGACATGCCAGTCTCTGAACGCTGTTCAGATTTTTACGACAGTTTACTTGTTCAGCCTTTTTTTGCCACACTACGCAGCCATATGTGGTAATCGGTCTCACTACGGCTGTATATAGCCATAGCATTGCCTTCGGCCGAATACCCCATTTAGAGCTGACAAGCTTCCAACAGGAACCCAGAGCACATCTAGATTTTTTCGTAATATACTCGATGTGCTTATTCCAAGTGAGTCCTTTGTCTAAGATTATTCCTAAGTATTTGACTTCACTCGCAAACTCAATAGTTACCTACCTAAATAGTACCAGGGACCATTCCACAGGTGACAACACGCCTCCTTGAGGGCAACTTTGCGTCAGCCTGCTTATGAGTGTCAGGTCCATGATAGTCGATGAGGCTACCCTATTGTCGAGCGTGGCTTTGATCCACTGTACAGTAGTTGGATCCATGTTCCTCAAAGCCAGGCTAATTGTGATGGAGCTGGTTGAAGTGTTGTCGAATGCGCCTTCAATGTCTAAGAAGACACAGAGCGCAATCTCTTTATCTTCAATTGCTCTATCAATGCGATCTACTAAATCCATTAGTGCTGTTTCAGTAGATTTGAATGAATGAATGAATTCTTTATGAATTTGCCGTGAATTTGAGTATGAAAATCTCAAATGTCACAGTCACTAATGACTGTCAATCGGCAAGTGATCAATAAAAAGCAACGAGTGATCTTCTAAACCTTTGTTTTTTTTACTAGACGTGTACATTTATTTACCTGCATACAAGCTGGTAATGACCAAAATGTGTTTTAATAGGAAGTAAGTAATACACAAAACAAGTAAACGCGTCTCGGCGAACTTAATAAATAGATATATTTTCACAAACTAGGATATTTATACAAGAAATTATAGATTTGCTATATAAAAACCCTTTAAAAGTAATATTAACGGAGTATTACCTAATAAGTTTGCATAATTTTCCGATCGAAATAAATGCAATGTCTTTGGACGTTTATTCGGCATTTATTCGGCGTAAATGGACGTATATTGGGCATTTACTCAATACGTCCATAAAAACCCAGGCAAAAAGCCATCACTACCCGTGACCCGCGTCGCATAAACAATGGTCGCTCTTTATAGACAAATAATTTGCAATAAAATAATTTTGCGACTATAATTAAAGATCTAAGCTATCCTATCTCTCAAGTTGGAAAAAAGCACACATAAAAAAACATTAAAATCGGTTAAGTAGTTTAGGAATCCATCGCGGACAAACATCGTGACAGGAGATTTATATATATTAGATTATTGACGCCTTTATTTTGTATCCCATTTTTTTAAATTTCATTGTAACAGTAGCTGTAAGCTTACCATGTACCTATCTTTAAATAAAATAAAAATAAAAATTACAAGTATGGATTGTCATAGAGGCATGGATGAAAAGCAGCTACCCTACGAATAATAAAAACTATTTATTATTCGTAGCAGAGTACCAAAATGACGCCACCAAATAATTTAATTTCGGTGTGTTGTAAAATGAAATTTCTATGACATTGACAGGACTCCATCTTGTCCATCAAAAGTTTTCAACTTGATGATGTAAATCTTAATAGCTATGTCCACATTATGGAATTTCATCTTCATGCGTCAAAATCCATCCGCGTTGAAAGAAAAGTGTCATAGCGAGCGCTACGATTTCAACGCGCCTCTCGTTCGCTGTTGACTGCGCTATAACGCATGCCTTTGATGAACAAAAAAAGGCCCAGTGTGGACAAAGCTTATGACATTCTAAATTGAATTACGCACGCCGTCCTCCTGCGGACTTGTGCGGTAATTTGCTAACGTAGAAAAAAAACGTCATGGTATAGTGAATACGTAGTAGACCTGCGACCGTAGCCTGCTTTTAAGGGTCCATCTTGATCATAGGCAGCTCTTCATTCACTCACACGCATCTATGTTGCTATACATTTATAGCACTATCTCTTTCTATACAATTTTTTTTTCATTGTATGGCACCATGAAAGTTGTGATATTCGCGTTTTCATACTTCGTATTGTATTTATCTCTTTCTACACTGCTTTAATTCTCAGTTGTATTGCACCATGAAGGTTGTGACATACCTACGCCGTTCTATATCTTGTTATTACTCTAGCATACGCGTATATGTATAGCGCTATCTCTTTCTGTATTCATTCTCCGTTGTATTGCATGAAAGTTGTGATATACTCCGTTCTGTACAATGACTGGCTATTACGGGCAAGCGGGCGGCGGAAAACTCAGCTCAATGCCGGCACAGAATTTGTGGTGGCGTCATACTGCGCTTAGCACTGTGGTCCAGCTCATAGACTTAGGGTGAAGCCAAACGAGCGTTATTTGTGAGTTGTGAGACGCAGAATTTCTCTCGCGTAAATATATCTTTAAATGCAAATCATGACTCACAAAATTACGCTCGTATGAATCAAACAGGACTTTTTTATGAAACTGAATGCAGAAGAATTCTGCCGAACCGAAATTCTTCGATTAACAACTCACAAATTACGCTCATTTGGCTTCGCCCTTAGGACTCCTTTGCACTCCATCCGATCCAAATCCTATAGGTCTCTGACACGATTCAAATCAATTTGATCCGAATTCGATCCTATTCACTCTATAGAGAGTTGTTCTTGTCTCCGTTTGGTTTCGTTCTGTCTTTGTACAATTCTCGGTGAAATATACCCTCATAACCTCGCCTTTAGGCGATCCATCCAAGATCTATGTATAATAGCACCATTTCGGTTTCTGCAATTTAACATCTTTTCCGTGGACGCGGTTGCTGATGAAATGAAGCCTCCACCCACCTCTGAAATGTGCCAGCTATATTTCTCAAAATTGACATCTTTTCCTCTGGCCAAAATAACAAGCAACGCCTATAGAATGAAACGCTATCCGCTTCTGAATTACGCCAGCGCTGTTTCTCAAAGTTTAGACCTTTCCCCAAGAACTTGTTGCTTTGAGGGAATTTTCAGAAAGCTGCGGATACCTTACACTGTGTTCCCTGGAACTTGGAAATTGAATCACCTCAACACAAGTACCGCTATTAATTATTAGGTCTTGTTGAATACTGCTCTGAGCGCCTAAGATCTCACTAAACAAGACGATATCTATACTAATACTAGCTGTCCCGGCAAACGTTGCTTTGCCATAATATAAAGTATTTCGCCCATAGATATCAGAAACAACAGATTTCGCCCATATTATTTTATTGATGTGACTAAATAAGTATGTCGCCATGGCAACGTCGATCGCTATCTCGTCGCACAAACAATGGTTGCCGTCAGTCTCAGGTTGTAATAATTTACTATTATTTATTCAACAAATGCACTTATCAATATATAAAGTACCCAGTAGCCGATTCTCAGACCTACTGAATACGCATATAAAATTTGGTAAAAATCAGTAAAGCCGTTTCGGAGGAGATAACGGACTAACATTGTGACACGAGAATTTTATATATAAGATTATAAATGCGAAAGTGTGGCTGTCTGTTACCTCTTCACGCCCAAACCGCTCAACCAATTTTGCTGAAATTTAGCATGGAGATACTTTGAGTCCCGGTAAAGGACATAGGATACTTTTTGTCCCGGAAAAATGTACGGTTCCAGCGCGATAAACGGGGGTCATCTTGTTTATTATATGATTCGTTTATTGGCAACGGCTGCATGTGTTTCCATGAAATTGAAAACGAAGTTTTGGGAGAAAAGGTCTTAGAAGCTGCTCATTGATAGGGAATTTATATTCATTAACATTCAAATAAAAAACTTTTTAATGCATTCGCATTCTGCATTCCCTAAGTGCAAACCGTTGTTTATTTACCAAGAAACATTTTCGTTTCTAAGTAATTATATTTTACGTGGCGTGAGAAATATCTTTAACATAAATAATAGTGTTGAATATAAAAAAACTCAACACAACAAATTATTTAACTTGCATTACTTAACAATTTGTCGCATATAATAAAGCTACAATAAAAGCTAAAACTACAAAAACAAGAACGTGACTTGAACGTTAATAACCTATGAAAAATGCACGTAATATGAGCCCTCCGTGCTCGAATATAATATACAGTGTATAATATAATATACAGTATGAAATGGACGCTCTTGAATACCACAGTGTAAGTTAAAAACCCACATATTTTATTATACAGGGTGTACAACATTAACTAAGGTATAAGACGTGGATACCTTAACCTAATAATAATACCTTAGAGAATGTGTCCTTTACTTTGAGTTCACAGCAGATACTTCTGTTGTCTGTGTGTGTGTTTACTTGTTATTTAATATATAAAATATATACATACATAACAAAAAAATCAAGTTGCTCCACCGGTGATGTTACAGTTGGCTTAGTGGCATTGAATGGGTTAATTATTTTATGGGCAAATTATAATTATTTATAACGTTAGAGCATTTTTCAAAGAAGCATAAAAAGTAACAATTTCGGCTATACTACTTCGTTTTGTTACACGCTGTATAACTAGTTGACCCGGCAAATGTTGTTTGTTGCCACTTGCCCGGCAAAAATGGTTGATCCTCAAAGAAGCACCTTTCGTTCAAGAGAGGAATTGTCATTTCTAACGTAAAAACTCCTTTTATAATCTCTTTAGACAAACTCCGATAGCGCGATTTAGGAGTGTGTGTTCTTTTGTATATCACAAGTTACAACGTAATTTCGCGAATAAAAAAAATATATTTTGACTGATTTTAAGGCCTACGGGGAAAGTTGCCGATCTTGAAAACTTTGATCGTTTGCTAAGTCATTTCATACCGACCAAATTTTTGTCCAGCGGTAGCTTAATATTTATCAATCAATATTATCAGCGTCAGTCGCCGCACCCGTGGTGGAATGTTAACTGAGAGTATTTTAAAGTTGTAAAAAAAAAAGTTGCAAAAAGTGATTTTATACCGAATGAAACTTTGATGGATGATTATTGAGGTCATGTTTAACCAAAAAATCACCGTCAGCCGTCTTGCAGACGGGGGATTCAACGTCAGTCGCGTTACTGAACATGTAAAAATGTTTGAATATAAAGTCATTTTATTCTACTTTGTATATAATAAAGAAAACCGTCAGTCGCTAATACGACGGTGGAAAAACCGTCAGCCACTAGCCAGCAATATAAGTTATAACCATTATAGCCCTACTTCGCGCTCAATGTATCCTAGGGCGTCGCGTAGACGACATTTCCACCTGCAAACATTCAGCTGACGGCGATTTTCGTTTGAACTAACCATATAATTGTCTTACATAGCAATTTTAAGTAATTAATTCGATAGTCAATATTTGTGAAGAAGAATGATATAAATTTTACTTTAAAAGCGCCATCTGTTGTTATATACTAAAACTAAAACGGCACCTACCGAACCTAAACGTGTAAAATCTAGATATGAACCTTTATTGGGTGCGAATTGATATCTTTTTAATGTCAATTCAATACGATTCCCAACAACAACTTTGAGATACTCTAAATTTTTATTCCGCCACTTCTGAATCAGCTGACGATCAAAGCTGTTATGTATTAGTGGAATACTATTATTGTAATGATTTTCGCTCAGTATAAAATGACCTCTTAAACTGAGCGCGACCTCCCCTACTATAAGGTATGTTTGGTCAGTTACAAAGGTTGTAGTGATAATAATATACTTATTTCAATTCGTTTATTTCAATTCGATGTATCCCCTTATAATAATCATAGTTTTCAGTGAAAGTAAAAGCGTTGAAAGAGCAAAATTTTTTTGTGAAATGTTTAGGCAAGCGCTCCAGCGTGCAGGGTCAGGTATTTTCCCATACACAATAAAAAAAAAATACTCTATCAGCGCTGCTATTTTTACAGTGAATCCTATGCAAATTATACTATTATACATTCTAAAGTATCATCACTTGTTGTTACGCCCTGATTCCTAAATTGACAAACCTCGTTAAAATTTCAAACAAAATATATCGAGTTACACTACTGCTACATTTTACACTGTACACTTCCACCTCATGATTTAACGTGCCATTAAGAAACAAATAAACATGGCACATAGCGCCTCTGATTGACGACCGAGTTCCCGCTTAACTTAATTTTACTTCGCTCTTGCGGGGGCCTATCGATTCTTATTTAATCGTAACCTACATAGGGCTAACTTTGTTTCCAGTGTTAGTAGCTATATCCATACTAATATTATAAATGCGAAAGTGTGTCTGTCTGTCTGTCTGTCTGTCTGTCTGTTACCTCTTCACGGTCAAACCGCCGAAACGATTTTGCTGAAATTCGGTATGAGATACTTTGAGTCCCGGGAAAGGACATAGGATACATTTTATCCCGGAAAAATGTACGGTTCCCGCGCGATAAACGAATTTTGGCGCAACAGAATTGCAGACGTCATCTAGTAATGTTATAAATACAAAAGTGTATGTCTGTCTGTTACCTCTTCACGAACAAACCGCTGAACCGATTTGGCTGAAATTTGGCGTGGGGATACTTTGAGTCTCGGAAAAGAACATAGGATAAATGATAAACTTTTGTCGCAACAGACATGTGGGCGTCATCTAGTAGTCTATATAAAAAGTATCCATAGTAACTTAGCGACCTTCTAATTACGACATTGTATGTATGTCTATTGGCTTGTAGTGTTTTTGATGAAAGGTATGGAGATGCTTTGGGTCTTTCGGAAAGACATGACATAGTTTAGATTAAAAAATTATTGTTTAGTTTTAGAAAAGATTTTATGCCAAATCGTAAACTTAGTATTTATCAAGTTCTTTCGGGCTCGTATCTTTTGCAATTTTAATAAATTAATCAATCAAATAATTTAGTCACATAATGCAGTTTACAAAGGTGTTAACTTAAATCTAGTTTGTGCTTCCATTCTATCATTAAATTAATGGTGTTTCAGACTTAGTAGATGACTTCTACAACGAAATACTTATCAACTCCAATAATATTTTTGACGGCCTATTTTTTATAAAAAATTAACTCAATTTAAACCAAATTGTTTTCAAGCGCATCGATCAACGCCTTTACTTATATTAAGAAATAAAAGGCTTCTTTGTATGTTCCGAATTCCGGAAATAAATAAAAAGAAACGTTTGTTTATTGCCTTGTAATGCCGTTAAGCCTTTAATATGCGCATTCAGTACATTCTCCATAAACTCTAGTACCATGCTAACTCGCCATTTGTCAACAAAACGTGTTTGAAGTTGGTAAAAAGTTAAAATATTTAAGCCGGCGCCTAGACGAGCAGTTTATTGTCAATATCACGCTTCAATTTTACTTAACAGTTTATTATTAGCTATGTCCACATTATGCAATTTCATCCTCAATTTTCGTCATCTTCTTTTTATTCAACTTTCGTTTGGCATATTCAATAATTGAATGCGTCAAAATCCACCCGCGTTGAAAGAAAAGTAAGAAAGTGTCATAGCGAGCGCTACGATTTCAACGCGCGTCACGGGCATGCCTCACGTTCGCTGTTGACTGCGCTGTAACGCATGCCCTTGATGAACAAAAAAAGGCCCAGTGTGGACAAAGATAATTAGATTGAAGGAGTGCGATGTTCAATATTATCAACCCTAGACAGGTCAGTAATATTATGGAATACGTGATATTCAGTTTACACAGAGAATAACTGAAAACATGAGTGGATTACAAACATTTACAACATAAGAACAGTTGCAACTCAATTATTATTTTCTTTATAACTTAAGGGGGCGACTAGCCCAAAATTTACGATTTTGTAATTAATTTTTGTACTTGAAAATTAGCCCCGAATTGTTTCATTTTCTAAAATTAGATACTACATAATATTTCCAAGAATTCGATCTGAGCAAAATCATGATATCTTAAAATTTTCTGGATAGAAAAAAAACACAAAAATGCATCTACTTTTCACGAATTTTTCATTTATTGCCATTTGCCATAACCGTGCATTGAACTAAGTTAATATTTTAACACATTGTATGAAATTCTATCATTAAGAAACCGACCTAGCGGATTTTTAAAATATTGTATATTTATCGAGTTATTGAGAAAAAACTAATTTGGCGATGAATCCGCGTCGTCCTTTTTCACCTGGCATATGAAAGACGGGCATGAGTATGAAGAGAGAAGGACGATGTTTGATTTTTTGGGTTAGTCGCGCTCTTAAAGAAATCTTGTGATTGATTGTGATTCATCATCTGACTTAGTAAATTATGTATCTAGCTACGTATTTTATTGATCTCAAATTATTACACAGGGGCATAGGATTAATTTTTCCCCGGAAAAATGTACGGTTCACGCTCGATAAACGAATTTTGGCACAACGAAATTGCGCCGTGGTCTAGTTAAAAATCAAAGAGAAATTCTCCAGCCTCTCTCGCGATCATGTCAACTTTCAAACAAATAAGTTTCGGTCCACAATTATTTAGGTGCTACGATGCCACGAACACGGACAAACAGACATGCCCTCTATTTGCTTCGGGATTTAAAAGTAAGTATGCCAGTGATAATAAATTCCTACATTTAACTAATGTTACAAATACGTAGCCATTATTATTCTGCTTACCCTCAGACTCTCAGCTTGTAATGAACTTATTACTTTGCGTCTGTCGTAACTCGTAATATCATCAATAAACGCGGCGCAGCCGTTTTGTTAAAAGTTGAGGGAGCCACTTAAAAACTTCTACGCATTTTAAGGCACGGGGACGCTGAGGGAAAATTTGTGAATTGCCCTAATATTTATAGCTATGTCGAGTAGGACTATAGGCGTACCTTGTAGTGCCTAAATGTGAGCGCAGTTCAAGCATTTGCTCATAACAATGGAAACTGACACGACTCGCGATGTTCATTCTGGATCTTTTGCGTGACCTTCGATTACAGATCCGGCACAGACCCCAAATGCTTAGTCAAATTGTCGTGGCCCTTGCGATGCTTGTGTACAATTCCACATATTTTGTCATCTTCCTTCGCCACCAAAATAACGAATGCAATTTGACTAAACACTCGGGTAGAATATTATGTAGGCAAATGTTTATTACTTCTTCAGTCTTCACGCAAAGGCTATTAAACGAATTTTCATTTTTAGCTCTGAATACTAAAAGTGCCGGTTTGCAGCGGGCAACATAAAGCGGCTGCAGGCGACGGGTCGCGACACTACTGTTTCTATGTATTTCTATGAAAGTGTCGCTAGCTTCGTGTCGCTAGCTGCGCAGGGTATTTCATAGAAATACACATTATAAACCAGTAGTGTCGCGACGACACGTCGTCTGCTGCCGCTTCATGTAGTCAGCTTCCAACTTGTACTATCAGAGAACTTGATTCCTATGCAGATGGCGGACCAAAGTTATTTGGTCGCGTTATGTCAAATCCATCCGACCGATAAAAGCTAACATTGAATTGACATAAGCCGACCACATGACGTGGGTCCTTCAACTGCCTAGGAATCAATTTCTTCGATGGTACCTTAAAGATCAAAGTAGGTTCTGGAGTAATGGAATATTATCTACTTTTCAACAACACTGCTCTTTTAGGATATATTTGTAATAATTTGGTAATAAATATTAATCCGTATTTACTCTAACATATCAAACGTAAATTCAATATATGTATAACGTCCATTAAACCTCCATAAGCGGATCAGTTGTTTGTTAGCAATACAATAATTAACTAATACGGACAACCGATTTTGGGTTGTTTGTTTAATCTAATCAACTCGATATAAGCACATTAAACAAACGTATCGACAAAGTTCGCCGGATTTATGAAAATTATTTGAGAATATCAAATAATTTTCATAAGGATTTATAAGCCGGATGGTTTTATAAATTCAAAAAGTAACTAAGTATACTTAGCGTTTTTTAACATTCGTAACTTTGTTATTTTTATATTTTATTCACGATTTTTTTAAGTAAGTATATTATGTAAAACACCACATTTTAAGCCACTTGGTGTCAAAAAACAGATTTACCTACAAATTGAGTTAGCGTATGTAGTATTTAAACTATTGGTGTCGAGATACTTGTATAATGATCACTGTAAAATTGCAGTATAGTTATAGAAATCTGTATTTTTGTTGTAAAAAAAGAAGTTAAAGAAATTTTTTGATAAAAAAATCTCTTTTCCATTTCCGGCATTTAAAATTTATTGAAGTGAAAACTTCTTTAGCGGCGTTGAGCACTTTTGTGGGATGGGTAAAAACTGTGAAACTCGCGTCAGATTCTCGTGCTGATCGAAAAACCTTGGAAAAACCGTAAGACGGTTGGAGAGTAGTGTTGTAACATCGAAATTGATTAATCGAACAATCGATTGTTTTTTTTTTTTCGATTGTCGATTTTTTTTAATCGATTGTAAGGGTTTCGATAAATTTAAAAAATCGGTTTTTAAAAAATCGAATTTCATAAAAAATGGGTTAAAAATGTAATCAATTGTAAGGGTTTCGATTAATTAGAAAAATCGTTTTTTTTTAATCGATTTTCATAAAAAATGGGTTAAAAATTTAATCGATTGTAAGGGTTTCGATTAAGTCATTAAAAAATCGATTTTTAAAATCGATTTTCAAAAAATGGGTTAAAAAAATGTAAGGGTTTCGATTAATTTAAAAAATCGATTTTTTAAAAATCGATATTCATAAAAAATGGGTTAAAAATTAAATCGATTGTAAGGGTTTCGATTAATTAAAAAAATCGATTTTTTAATAATCGATTTTCATAAAAAATGTGTTAAAAAATGCACAACGTTTAACATTTTTATACTTACTTGAAAATAAGCCCCGAATTGTTTAATTTTTTAAATATAGATACTACATTACATTTCCGAGGATCCTACTTAGCGGAAACACGATATCTTAAAATTTTCTCGATCGAAAAAATCACAAAGATGCATCTAATTTTCACGAATTTTTCATATATTGCCATAACCGTGCATAACTATTTTAACACATTATATAAAATTCTATCATTGAGAAATTGACCTAGCGGATTTTTTAAATGTTGTATATTTATAAATTTATTGAGAAAAAACTAACTTGGCGATGATTCCGCGTCATCCTTTTTCACCTGGCATATGAAAGACGGGCGTGAGTGTGAAAAGGGAAGGACGATGTTTGATTTTTTGCGTTATATTTCATATTGTTATTACATTGACAAATCAAAAGTTTGTAGCAATTTTCCACTGAAACACCCAATTTCATAAGTTATAAAAATTGACGTTATAACTAAAACAATCTAGAATCCAGACTAGTTTACTAGACGTCGAAAACTCTGAATGATGTTGGCCCAGTTCTGAGTTTCGATCATACTGTAACAGCTTAATAAGTTAACTGAAATATTGGTACAGTTGCCAGCATAAGTTTTTAATAAAGTAGTTTCTTGAAATTTTTTGTGGGTACTTTATCTTTTGAATAACGTCGTTGATTGGTTAAAATAACATCAGCTAGTAAAAAGTATTGGTAGAGAGATAAGCTGCTATCAGAAAGTTATAAAAAACCATTAATTTAATTATTTTTTTACGCGAAAGATTTCTTAAGATTACGCGAGTATCACTCATTATAAGGTTGAAACACTTCTTCTTCTTCTTTTTTATTAATGGCTCCTTAGTGAATCGCCAATGCCAGAGTGCGTTGACAAAAACTCTGCCTCACTTACGGATTTTTGTCGCAGAGTACTTGTCGCATCTCTGCGTAGATCGCAAACAAAAATAATTGATGAATCTTCGGGTAGTTGAAGAACTTCAACGAATTGGACGCCTGTCACCTCAGTCCACCCGTGACCACGGCCGCTGTAAAGCAGCCGAAACGTCAGGATTAATAAAAGTGCTTCGCGACAAAAATCCGTAAGTGTTTCAATCTTATAATATCTAAAACCATTAAATTAGTATATATTATGTGATTGATTGTACTGTTGGTTCTTGGTGAAAATTCATGTTGAACACTAATAAAACACAATTTTTCGTGCACTTTTTCCACTATATTAAGAAATTATTATAAAGTTTAACAAATTACACGACCGGTTTCGAAATAAATCATCTTCAGGTGTACTTAGTGTAGTTAGTTTTACAAAATTTAACATTATCAAAACAAATATTAGGGTTGTGAGCATCATGAAATTTTATACCATTTGGTAGAATTTTTTCTTCCGAATACGACTATTTTCTACTAATGTTAAAATTAATATTTACTTGGTTTTAGCTGTTTTATGTTGATAAATTAATAACGTTATGTCACATATTATACAGATACCATTGTCAAATTTCAAAATTTCGATTAAAATATATCACAAACCACTCTCAAATCATTAAATTAGGCTACGTTACATGCAATCCTTGGTAAGCATAATATAAAAACTGATAAGACAAAAAAGGTTTCAAGTTCACATATTTTTCATGCTGATGTATTTCATGCTAGTTAATTTCAAATATCAGCTGTTACATGCATTAGCGTGAAATTTCTGGCATAAAAATATTATACATCCATTATTTTACCCCTCTAAATGTGCTATACCTAACTTGGCATAGTTGTGCAATATTTTGCGCATGGATCTGTTATTTTGCAATGGCGACAACTTAAGGACAAATAAGCTTATTTATAAAGCTTAGAATTAAAAGCTACTTGTAGTTAGATAACGTCGGGGCACGCCAAGTTGCAAGTTGGCAATCAACGTCGGCACGCTAGCGGTTTGGCTTCCTCCTTACATCATTATCTGGTAACATGGCAATCAGGGGTTACGGCATTTGAAAAACAGTTACGTTACTGCAATTGTTACTTGAGTAACAACTTTGTTTTTTTTTTTACTTTTTTTATCAATAAAAATTACAAAAATAATACAAGTTTATTAGCTTACCTATACAAGTTTTACCATGCGCCGTAAAACTTATAATTTAAGCGTGAAACTGTTATTTAGCAGTTGCTGAAGAGAGAGACAAATTATTATACTGTTATTATAGGTACTTACTATCTATCTTCTATCTATAGGTACAGGGTTCAACAAAACTAGGTGATAATTTAGATAATATACTTTAGAGTTTAGAGTGTGTATTTGTCCCTTTATAGAGTTTACTGTCAAAGTAGCAGCACTGAAAAAGCTATTTTTTGTGAGTTGTATGAGCAAGCGCCGCCGCGTTACGAATTTTTCCATACAAAAGTTTTTAAAAAAGTAACTTCTTTAGCGCTGCTACTTTCACAGTAACCTCTAAATATTATGGTACCCATACACACCCTAAATTATTATTACTTAGATTTGTTACACTCTGTATAAATAAAAATGAATTGAATTTTTTTTCAGTCTCACGAAGACTCAAAAACAGCTGAACCAATTTATTTTATTTTTATCTTGAAACATTCGTGGAAGTCCAGGGAAGTTTACATTAGGAGCTAAGTGATACAAAGTTCAGCGGATCAACTAGTTTTATTATAATACATTCTCTGTTCCAACGCGGGAATCAAACCTACTGGTCAAGATCTTCAAACGGTGGAACGTGTGTGTTACTTTAAGGGCCCTCTCTCCCTAAATTAGCAGGTCGATTGTCTGTCAGTGCGAATATCGACGTAAATGACATTAAAATAACATTCATAACAGCGCGCCTTGTACGGTATACATATAATAAAACTGTAGAAATAAAAATTCTGTACATTAAATGTATTAAAAAAATAATAAGCGGGGGGTGTCACTACATCGCTATAGAAGCCAAAACTGTAGTTAGTTTTTTGTCTACTGTCTGTCTGTCTGTCTGTATGTTTGTTCCACTATCACACGAAAACTACTGATCCGATTTGAATACGGTTTTCGCAGATATATTTGTCTCCTTCCAACTTAACATCTGGTGTATAAAAAAATTTCCCCCCACCCCACTAAGGGGACCAAAGAGGGGGTAAGATTTTGTATCAACTGATGAAGTACAAATACTTTAAATGACAAAACAACGTTTGCCGGGACAGCTAGTTATGTAATATGTATTTTTGTTCCTGTTTAGTGATTTAATTTAGAATAATATAATACATTACTAGCTGTCCTGGCAAGCACGTATCTTAAGATTTATCATTCCTCTGTCTATGAACTCGCATAATAATCGATTAAAAAATCGGTATACCTATTAAAATGGCAAAAGAGGCGGGGCGCGGCGATTCCTTTGAATCGATTCCGCGCGTACGGGTATTCCCATCACTAAAGCGCTCTTGTGACGTCACAGTAGGTATAAAAAAGTGACACGCTCGTGTTCATACAAATGGAGCGACATAGCGCTTCTATCTAGATCTTATTTCTGTGTGTGATACCGATAGAAAAAATATGGCAAAACCAAATTACGTATCATATCATGTAGATTACTAATTATTTTTTTCAGATATAATTTCTCTGTTAATGCCGATGAAAAGTTGTTTCATCTGCACGCTTTTTTCGAAAGAGCAGCCTTAAATAATAAAATTATTATCAATTAATCCTTCGATCGGAGATTCTCGGAAATGCCATTGTATTCTATTTTTGTATGTCGCGAGCACCGGTGCTCGTACGGGGCTTGATGGGTAAAATTATCATAATATTACACCAGACCTACTTCAATAACTTTATTTTATAATCCATCTAAACTTGTACACTAATTTTTGTAGAACAAATTAAAAGAACAAACTCAGAAACGCGCGAAAACAACTTACTAAAACAATTTTTGTAAAGTTGTTTGTGAAATAGCGGCAAGTTATAACAAAATAATTCTCTTAGAGAGCTGCTAGATATTACATGAAAATATATCTAGCATTATATTTTATCTTTTAAGTGAGCCTATTTATCCGTTTAGTGCCCGGTTTTTTGTGGGTTTTGACAGAAGCTTGTCAATAGACAATACTATATAGAATACTATAGAATACTATAGTGTTGTCAAATAGTCAAATTATTATTATAGTACGGGAGCCCTAGAACCATTTTTTTATTACTATCAAGCTAATGTTTTGTAGTAACTTCATTTTGGTAAGACGAACAACATTTTTATTTGCGAAAAATCTCGAAAGTGGTAGCTAACTGAGATAGAAAGGATTTTATACTTTGAATTGATGGTCCTAAAATATGGACTGTTTTATTTGTAGGACAATGCTACTCTTAAATTATATGACTATTAATCTATCAATATTCAATATACAAAAAATCAGCTCGGTCGGGTTCCGTTATAGGGTTCTGTAATCAACAAAACTTGGTTGACTACTGAACTCCCGTACTATTACGTTACCAAATCAAAATCGAAACGTTATAATAACCAATAATCAATCAACAACTCTATCGACTGGATAAACTCTAGTTAGTAAACTTTAGAAACCAGACATCTTGATTATATTGTTACATTACTATTATTTTACAAAACCAATGTTCTATTGCATTTTTGTGAATGTGACTTTTAATTTGGCACACATACTTAGCAGGGCTAGCGAAGCGAGCCCTATCATAATATCCTACATCTTGAACTATCACGTCTATTGATTTGTGCTTTAACAAAGTAATTTTTATTTATATGTACTAGGCTGCTATTTATGTATCCGGAACTGGCCACTTACAAGAACAATATTTAAAAAGTAATTACAACATTTGAAAATAGAACTCTTTGGTTGAAGAATACATTTTGTTTCATGTGACTGTCAATTATTTTTCCATTGTGGCGTCATTTTGAAAATTGCGTGTCTTCATTTGCCATGGATTTAACGCGTGAACATTTTCGTGCAATGATTTATTTAATTACGTGGTCAACGTTTTTCGAGCCGCGAAGAGGCTGTTGATGCGTTCAAAATGCACGTTTTGGAGATACCTCAATCAGAATGGAAAAAGTGC
The DNA here is from genome assembly GCA_963422495.1 of Polyommatus iphigenia. Lineage (NCBI taxonomy): Eukaryota > Metazoa > Arthropoda > Insecta > Lepidoptera > Lycaenidae > Polyommatus > Polyommatus iphigenia. Next base: position 3,890,626 of record OY730180.1, read on the forward strand.
TATGAAAATTGGTTCCAGCGTATGCAAAAGTGTGTCGATCATCGCGGCGAATATTTTGAAAAGCAATAAAACCATATTAAATGATATATGTTTGTTTCTTTTTTTAATTCCGGATACATAAATAGCAGCCCTCGTAGATGTGTTATCATCAGTCAGTCAAGGTGTGACGACGCGAGCCCTCACAAAGCTCGGCTTTTAGCTAGTTTATAATTATTTTGATAAAAAAGTGAAAACAAAGTAAAGTAAATAAAGCTTTCACTAAGAGAAAACCCTTTACAAGATTTTCTCCTGACCGCTTTTATTTAGTTCAAGCTTTTAAAATATCTGCTGCAAAGTGCTGACACTACAAACTTAAACATGATCAACACTCACATATTGTATTAGTTCACTCTATTTTTTAAACATGTTAAATAAAAATACTGAAACTTTCAGAAACTATATTATAATATACTAGAGGACGCCTGCAACTCCGTTGCGCCAAAATTCGTTTATCGCTTTGGAATCATACAATTTTTGGGGAAATATCCTATGTCCTTTAACGCGGAACTCAAAGTATCCCATGCCCAATTTTAGCAAAATCGGCTCAGCGGTTTGGGCGTAAAGAGGTTACAAACAGACAGACAAACTTTCGCATTTATAATATTACTAGCTGACCCGGCAAACATTGTTTTGCCACACAAATTGTTTCTAGTATCAGTATAAAAAGTAGATAAAAACCTTTTCTTTTTTTTATTTTTTTTTTTCTCAGGCCTAACGAATGTACATACCATTAAAATCGGTTGAGCCGTTTTGGAGGAGTTCGCACACAAGCACTGTGACACGAGAATTTTATATTTAAATATTACTAGCTGTCCCAGCAAATGTTGTTTTGCCATATAAAGTATTTCGCCCATAATTTCGTCATAATTTCGTAAAAAATCACCATCGCAACGTCCATCGCTATCCCGTCGCACAAATTACAATAGTCGCCGTCAGTCTCGAGTTGTAATAATTTACTATTATATTTTATTCATCAAATGCACTTATCAATGTAATAAGTAGCCAGTAGCCGATTCTCAGACCTACTGAATATGCATATAAAATTTTGGTAAAAATCGGTAAAGCCGTTTCGGAGGAGTACGGTAACTAACATTGTGACACGAGAATTTTATAGATTATATATATTATTCATTGCCTTCTTACCGCGAACAGTCTTCGACGTACGATAGTACATTATTCATGATAGTATGTTCAGTAAGCAGTTTTATGCTAAATGTTATAAGTAGGATAGTTTCCAACCAGGGGCGCGCTATATTATGAGACACAAAATGTAAATTAATATACATATTACAAGTATATGGTATTTCCATACTAAAAGCGACGACCTCTGTGGCTCAGTGGTGAGCGCGTTGGTAGCTCAAGCCGGGGGTCGCGGGTTCGAATCCCGCCGATGGAACAAAAAGATTTTTCAAAGTTCCTGGGTCTGGATGTGTATTAAATATGTGTATGATATAATAAAAATCTTAAATATATGTATAGTATTAAATATATTTCCGTTGTCTGGTACCTGTAACACAAGTCCTTCAGGTACTTAGCACGTGGCCAGACTGACGTGGTGTGAAGCGTCCATAGATATTATTATTATTATTATAGATATTAAAAGCGGTTGGTGTGGAAATAACTATTTACTTGAAATAAATATCTATACTATCATTTTATAATTAACTAGATGACGCACGCAACTCCGTTGCGCTAAAATTCGTTTATCGCGCGGCTACCGAACATTTTTCGGGATAAAAAGTATTCTATGTCGTTCCCCAGGACTCAAAGTATCTCCTTACCGAATTTCAGCAAAATCGATTCAGCGGTTCGGGCGTGAAGAGGTAACACACACACAGACAGACAGACAGACAGACAGACAGACGGACAGACAGACAGATACACTTTCGCGTTTATAATATTAGTATTAGTATGGATGGGTGGGAAAGTGTGACTGTCTGACTGTCCGTTACCTCTTCACGTCCAAACCACCGAACAGATTTTGACTTAATACTTTTTCCCGCGCGATATTTGTAAACAACTTTTGCCGCAACGGAATTGCGGGCGTCATCCAGTATATTTTACATTTTTTTTGGTAGTACAAATATTTTGTGAAAAGAGTTATTACTATCGTGACGGTATTAACGTGATCAAAAAAGAGAAGCGGCTGAATTGTAACCAATTTGCTAAAGATTTGCGACTGCATTCTATAATTTTTTTGTGTACGCTTACACTGAAACCCGAAAGTTATACACTCAAACGATACATATGAAAATTTATACAAATTATATTTTTTACAGCTAGACGTGTAATATAAAGTATGAAATTATGACCAAAAGGGTTGTATGCTAATAAGGGACAATTCGGACTTCACCCGAAGTTTGACCGTATGAATATAATATGCTGAATATTATATTGTCTACAGTCTGAAATGTTACAATGGTTTTTGTTTTGTTATTCAAACTAACAAGAGGATCAGATTTTTGTCTTAAATTGAGTGTATATTATTTACCATCGGAGATTCGTGGAGACGTGGACCGACGTAATTTGGTCGGTTTACCGTACTTACCTACCACGGGACTAACGTTAACTTGATAAATCCTGGCCAAGTGACCAAATAAGTTCTGCAATCATTGAATTTTATTATTGAATTTGGTATAATATGGTATATGGTATAATTTGGTATAATGTAACTTGATTCATAGGCAGATGGTTAACCTTCAAAACGTCGAACTTTGTCAAAAATAGCTGGCTGAAGACTCTGACTAACATTGACTAGACATAACCCGCCCAAAAAGGTACTTATTGAAATTAAAAATCTATATTTTACGAAATCATCTTAGCTTAGGTCAGGACCATTAACTTTTCTGGAAAATTCCCTTTATAGATTTACTTTATTAATAAAAATAGATAAACATGTAATAAGATAGAGAGATAAATAGAAAGATAAAAATTTAATCAGTTAGAGAAATACAAAGACAGAAAGATAAAAAGTACACCACTCATCTTATTTACAAGCTAACTAAGCTTAAAATCTCATTGCGAGGCATCAAATACTAAAGCTGTTTTGTCAAACACGTTATTCGGAATTCCGAGCTAACACTATGAAAGGCGTTTTAAAAATACTCTGAAGTGCAATAAGCCGACATAAGGCGCTTACCAAGTACGAACACAGAATAAAACTTATGTTCTTTACCTACGTGTCCAATAACTGGACATTTTTAAGCTTTTTGACGGTAAAACCTAAAGGAGGAGTAATTATTTTGTCAGTTTTTGTGTGTGTCTTAATTTTTTAATCGTCTAAGTATAATTACCCTCGTTAATTTAGTGATGGTAGCCAGCTGCATGGACGTATAAAAAAGGGTAGCCAGTTTGAATGAAACCAAGTCAGATATTATGATTCATTTGTAATGCCCAAGTGTATATTTTAAGCAGTCAACAAAATGCCTTTCTCTTTACTCTCATAATAATCAGCGGGGCTAAAATGATCACTTTAGAGAATCATATTATGAATCATAATAATATGATTCATTCCGCAGTGCAGCGGGGCTAAAATGGTCACATTTAGCAATTCCTCTCAATCAATTCACAAAATGAATTGTCAAAACTGTCAAACTCACGAATGTCAAATTAGTACGAATTTAGACATCTGAATTGCAAAAAGAGTGTCAATTAAAAAAACATAATATGATTCTCCAAAGCCCCACTGTAGCCAACACGACGCGCAGGACTCTTTACATGCTCAGCCGATGCATAGATTATAGATTATCTTGACAGATAATTAGGTGATCAGCCTGCATTGTTCTAACTCCTAACTAAAAATCTGAGCATTGTCGCCTTTCTAGGAGAAGCAATTCGGACACAAAATATAATATTATTAAGCTTTTTCATAGCTTTTATCACGTGCTTTGAGCGCGGCGAGTGAATCAAGAAATTGAGTAACGCAAATAACCCAACACTCCCCACTCTGATCGGCACGATATTTGTGTGCGTGCGATTAGACGTATGCGAAATATAATTGCATAACACGTTGATAAAAATGCAATAATGCACACATATTTTTTCATTTCATTTCTAAGACAAAATCTGCTTTCCCAACACACAATTTTGTCGCAAACATGAACAAGGAAGTACTTAATTTAGACAACGTATCTGTTTGGCAAATTCCCAAAACGTGTAGCGGATAGCTTGTAGTTTGTACACAAATACGGCGTCCCCAAGGAACATGTCCCTAAGTACCCCCATTGAAGTCAAAGACACTTTATGGTAATGGGGACCTTTTTAGCAGAACAGGGTCAGCAGATACAAGGTCTGGGAAAATCAATGAAGGACGTTTTGGGGATGGTTTAACATTATTGCGAAACTATAGTGTGTCTATCTTTTTGTAACCTCTTCACGCCTAAACGGCTGAACAAAGTTAAATGAAATTGATATGGAGATAAAGGAAAGGCCATACGATAGTTTTTTTTGTGGAAAAATGTACGGTTAACGCACTTATCGAATAACGGATAGATAAACTCGTACAACCCATGTGGTATAAGACAAATAAAATGTATGATAAGTTCTTCAAATAAAACAATGTTTATTGTACGAAGATTTTACAACGTTGTTATGAAAAACTTCTTTTTTCATAACAACGTTGTAAAATCTTCGATGTAAATAGTTTGAATATTTAGCATTTAACTCAATATTCAAACTATTTACATCGAAGATTTTCATCATCACGTTAAATATGAAAACCGACGTTAAACATATTACGGCGCTCAGAGGTTCTGTTTTAAGCGCTTTCTTGCCGCAAGTTCTCAACAGAAAATGTACTTTCTTACGTAATATTTAAGCTAAATAATTCAAGCTAAGCGAAAGTTTGCTTAACTTGTTTCCCTTTAGGTGTAGAGAATTCTTTTTCTCTCGTTTTTTCATCTCATTTTGTAGATTTTTTTTTCTTAGAACGAGTTTTATTTATTCTGACACTTTTAAAATCAGAGGCACTTTTGTCTACAACTCTTTTGAACTGAACAAATATCTCTTCTTCAATATTGTTAAACATACAAAATTAAAAGCAAAAGACCATAAACAGAAGATGACACAGACTTGTTACTGAACCAATTTTTGTTAAAATGTATATAGCGCTTAAAAGTGAATATACTAGAAGATGAACACTGAAGTCAAAAACCTCGGTTCTCATTACCTTCCCTTATAGCTTACCTCTTACTTGAGGTTTAAATAAAAGTACTTATACTGTACTCGGCGAAACATGGCGGTAGCGGTCATTGACTCCCTGTCAAAAACTTGTCATTTTCTATTTATAAACCGCGATTGACAACATCTGACACTTCATTGTCAATCGCGGTTTTTATAGAAAATTACAAGTTTTTGACAGGGAGTCAATGACCGTTACCGCCATGTTTCGCCGAGTACAGTATAGTTCGTAGTTACTGCAATGGTAGGTTACACTAACTACTATGTATAATACGAAACCACTATATCCTAGTTCATAAAGTAAGTAGCATTTTATTTGAATTTTTGTCGGTCGCGGACTCGCGGTCGCTGGCCGCGAGGATCGGAATTACTTGAAATTGGCAAAAGGATCCCGTATAATACGTCCCGGTTCTTACAGAATGTCTATAAATTTTAATGAACGACCAGGTGTCGCCGCGACGGATGAAATTACAAAAAGAGCTTCTCACATATTTAAGTGGGCCTTAATTCACAGCTCTCGCGGGCCAAATAACAGATCCTTGTTTAAAATAAAACGTTGGGTTAATATTGTCGAAGCTGTTAGTTTCTAGTTGGGTACGGAAAAGGAACCTTTTTTTAGACTTATCTCCATGTAAGTTTATAGTTAAACTTATATTTTTGTATTATATTGATTTTTAAATTCGCAAATGACTGAAGTTATTTTAGGCCGATTTATCGATTACAAATCGGGTCACAAAAAACTTCAGCTCAGCTTCAGCAGAGCTTAAAGTTCAAAATCTCTAACTGCCGCACTCAGAGTGAGTATAATTATTACGCTTTAATGAAATGGATAAATAAACTCAATACATTTTCTATCAAACTCTTCATTTAATGAAAGTTAAGGAAACAACAATATGTCTCTATATAAGATTCTACTATATATTAAATACAAGATTTTATATTTATATAGCCCTGAACAGTCCAAACAGTATTTTGATGCCAAAGCTTCAGTTCGATACTAATAATCACTCAGTCCCGATAACAGACTATGCACAAGAAGTTTTCAAAAGGACATCGTTGACAGTCGCTTTGTTGTAGCCAGAAGGCATAGCCAACATGTTTTGTTTATCGCTACTTTATAGAATCGTCGATAAAAAGTGCATAGAATTGGCAAAAGCGTTCGATAACATCAAGTCGACATTCGGCTCATATCAGGTCAATTATAGGTCTACCAGAATCTGATGGCAATTTTTGACAGCAGATTTTCATAAAATATCCTTGATCATTGGATAAATTTTTATGTTCGCATGTTTAAAACACAGAATCAGCCGCTATAAGAAGAAAAAGGATCAAAATGTTTTATTCGAATTACCCCGGTATTGCTAGAGTAAATTTATTTTCTCACTTTTTGCCATCAGATTCTGGTAGACCTATACATATAACATACATTTTGATCGGCGATTATATTATAAAAAAGCGATAAAGAAAACGTGTTGGCTAAGGGCTCAGTTCGAGATATTATTATGACACCTCAACTTATAGGTATTTCGCATGTTTTGTAAGGAAAATAGAGTCGCTATCATAATATTTCTTGTCTGAAGTCGCTTACAATAACTTTAAAGATGCACGGGTATTTTTGAGTTGTTGTAACTTGTAAGCAAGTGTTAAAGGTTATAGTGCATGTTTATGCAGGATGTAACAAAATTAAGTGATAAATAATAGTTTAGGGTGTATATGGGTCCCCTGTATAGAGTTCACTGTGAAAATAGTATCGCTAAAAGAGTAACTTTTTTGAAACTTTTGTATCGGAAAATTCATGACGCTGGGGCGCTTGCCATACAAATCACAAAAAATTGTTCTTTCAGCGCTGCTACTTTCACAGTGAACTATAAACAGGGTACACATACACTCCCAAAGTAATCATAATCATTTAAGTATTTGCCTTGAATGTAGGTTACAAAAGTTCTTAAAAAATTATAAAATGGTACAAACATTCTGCTGTAATTAGCGTGCAAATATTAAAATAGCAGTGAACATGACAAAGTTATTAATAAGATAAATTTACAATAACTATAATATAATATAATATGAAATAACTCCAGAATCACCCTTAACTCTACAATCTTATTGTAATACTAGCTGTTCCGGCAAACGTTGTTTTGCCATTTAAAGTGTTTCTACTTCATCAGTTGACACAAAATCTTACCCCCTCTTTTGTCCCCTAAGAGGGGTGGGGGGAAAAATTTTATACACCAGATGTTAAGTTGGAAAAACAGTTAATAATATGAAGTAAGTCCATTAAAGAAAAAGGTTTGATACAAAATCTGCCCCCTCTTTGGTCCCCTTAGAGGGGTGGGGTGGGGGGGGGGTAATTTTTATACACCAGATGTTGAGTTGGAAGGAGGCAAATATATCTGCGAAAACCGTATGCAAATCGGATCAGTAGTTTTCGTGTTAAAGCAAAAGTCTTATACAACATCTGACCCCCTCTTTCGTCCCTTTAGAGGGGTGGGGGGAAAAATTTTATACACCAGATATTAAGTTGGTAGAAGACAAATATATCTGTGAAAACCGCATTCAAATCGAATCAGTAGTTTCCGTGTTAAAGCAAAAGTCTTATACAAAATCTGACCCCCTCTTTCGTCCCTTTAGAGGGGTGGGGAGAATTTTTTTATACACCAGATGTTAAGTTGGAAGAAGACAAATATATCTGCGAAAACCGCATTCAAATCGGATCAGTAGTTTTCGTGTTAAAGCAAAAGTCTTATACAAAATCTGACCCCCTCTTTCGTCCCTTTAGAGGGGTGGGGAGAATTTTTTTTATACACCAGATGTTAAGTTGGAAGAAGACAAATATATCTGCGAAAACCGCATTCAAATCGGATCAGTAGTTTTCGTGTGATGCTGGAACAAACATACAGACAGACAGACAGACAGACAGACAGACAGACAGACAGACAGACAGACAGACAGACAAAAAAACTAACTTTTCGGCTTCTATAGCGATATTGTGACACCCTCCGCTTTTTATTTTTGGAATATCTTTAATGTACAGAATTGACATTTCTACAGTTTTATTATATTATTATGTATAGATGTATTATCACTAATTAGATATTTTACACACACACACAAATAAACCCGTATTTAAAGCACGGTGTGAATGGCATTTTCCGTCCTATGACTCAATAATTTTTTTTCTTGCATCAAGTAGTCCTCTAAACTATTGGACTTATTTAAATGTGGTAAAGGCAAAGATTAAAATTACCGGAAATTACACTCACTCATAACCGCGGACAACATCCAGAAACACAATAAACCTACACGTGTAAATTATCAGGTTATAACGGCAGAAAGAGACAGAAATACTTATTGTTACAAAATTAGGAAGCCAGAGCGAGACAACTGTAGTCAGTTAGTAAAGTTAGGGTTCATTAGAACTTGGGCAGGAAATTGGCGCTTGATGCCGAAGGAAGTTATGTATGATACCAAATTTGTATTCAAAGTACTTTTACACCTGGGGCTATCTGACATCTCTAACTTTTATACAAATGTTGTTATAAAAGTTGTTATAAATTGAAACGCCAAGGGTAAATCTTAGACCAAGCTAGATGGTTGAATCTGCAGTCTAGCAATGATTAGGGAATTCAATAAATGAAACCATTAATTTAATGACTGTCAAAGTCATGCGTCAACGACTTAACGAGTTGGCTTAACGTCTTGACTAAAGGCCAACTTGTCAAATCTTTACCTGTTTAAAATTAAATGGCTTCGTTTAAATAATTCGGAAATCATTAAATCAAATTGCAGATCCAACCAGATGACTACGACATGTATACTTCGGTCAAGTCCTTGTTAGTTGTCATATTAGGTTTATGTGTAAGAAACGTGTAACCTCGTCAGCTATAATCCGTTACCGCTGTTTAGAAGTTATACCTGTCACTACTTTTTTCTTTCCTAAAATAAAAGAATGTGTCAAGTTGATAATATAGTTTACAAACTTTGTCTGTGAAAATGCGACGGGCGAAATTCATCATTCAATCGTTATTAATTTAAGAAAATTTAGTTCTCCACATTTTCTTACCAGACTGCACAGTTTTCGTGCTCTGCGACCATACTTGCCATTATTTCATTAAAAAATGTAATATCCGAGCGAATTCTTATTTCTTATTTAGTTACAAGGATTCGAGAGCACAACTTTTAACAAGCGCGCGGCGCTACCTGCGTCGGTTAGATTTTCGTAAATTAATAAACTTTGTCTTTCAAGATTACATATTAAAATTAATGGTTTCTTAAAGCTGGCTTCTCACGGCGCGATATAACGCAAGTCGCTTCGCGCCGAGCCGATATGTACGAGCAACAAGCGAGTCCGTGCTACCCATTCTCCCGGCGCGACATGGCGCGCGATGGCGCGGCTCGCGTTGGGCGCAGCGAAACGAAATGTAGACCGATGCTTCGCTAATTTACTCGCGTAGCCACGCGTTACCCCGCACGCGCTTGCGCAGCGCCGAGCCGCGCTTTTGAAGTTATCAAGTTACCGACTTAAGAGGGCGACTAACGCAAAAAATCAAACATCGTCCTTCTCTCTTCACACTCACGCCCGTCTTTCATATACCAGATGAAAAAGGACGACGCGGATCCATCGCCAAATTAGTTTTTTCTCAATAACTCGATAAATATACAACGTTTCAAAAATCTGCTTAGTCAGATTCTCAATAATAGAATTTCATACAATGTGTTAAAATATTAACGTAGTTCAATGCACAGTTATGGCAATATATGAAAAATTCGTGAAAATTAGATGCATGTTTGTGATTTTTTTCTATGGAGAAAATTATAAGATATCGTGTTTTGACTAGGTCGAATCTTCGGAAATATAACGTAGTAAGTATGTTTAGAAAATGAAACATTTCGGGGCTTACTTTCAAGTATAAATTGAACTATAAAATCGACGTGCCTGCTTGCGCCAGCCCGCGTCGCGTCGCCTCGAGCCTCTACCTTCACACGGCACGTAGCCGCGAGCTCGCGTGATATATCGCGCCGTGAGAAATAGCTTTAAGCTAAGGCAAATTAAATTTATGCATGAACTAATTTCACCTAAAGCCTTAAAACTTTTCGTCAGGCTGAGACCTGACCCAAGCTAAAGGTGTCTTTCCGATCCTAGCCGCGGCAAGCGCTATCGATAAAAAATTAAATAAAATGTTACTTTATGACCAAGGTTTTAGGTTTCATTTTCCTCTACGCTACTACAAAACAGCGGCAGCATAGGTCGCTAAACCAATGTTGGTTAAAACTGAAACCTATGCCTAGTTTAAGTAGCATTTTATTTGAATTCTCGTCGGTGGCGTTCGCTAGCGGCAAAAATCGGAAAGGCACCTTAAGAGCTACCGCACACCTGAGACACGACTATCGTAAGACAGACTATCGCATAATAAAATGCACCAGATGCGCACATTTGAGACAAAACGTCTAATAGACAAAGTTGTCTAATCCGCCCCGCGACAAGTCTGACTTACGACTGTCGGCTTCCCTTTAAAGTGTATGCGAGCGCGCACATCTACGACAAAACTGTCTAGCCACAATAGACATAACTACCAGTAGTTCGACTCAAGGCTCGGAAACCTGGTTTATCTTCGCGATCCTGTTCGTTAGAAACGCCATACATTTCCAAAAGAGCGTTTTCATTTCGATTCCGCTCTGAACGGTCCGAAATTATTTCTGGTTTTGTTCTAAGAGCAAAATTAAATTGCTCACTGCTCAAAATACCGGTTGGAACCGTTCGCAGTTATGTTCGCCCCGCCCACTCACACACACCACGACCATCACCCATTGTCCACACATAAACAAGCTATGGCCTATTGGCTATTAGATGATGCACTAGAAAGGGATAGAAGATCACTAGTTACTTTCCGCGAGAAATTAACCAGGTAATTTCAGAAGCAATACCGCTCGCATCTCTATTTCGCTCCGAACGAACACTTATCCAAAAACCTGGTTATAGAGCGTTTTAACCTGGTTAAAATAATACCGGTTCCGAGAGTTACTTTCCGCGAGAAATCAACCAGGTTAATTTCAGAAGTAATACCGCTCGCATCTCTATTTCGCTCCGAACGAACACTTATCCAAAAACCTGGTTATAGAGCGTTTTAACCTGCTTAAAAAATACCGGTTCCGAGAGTTACTTTCCGCGAGAAATTAACCATGTTGATTTCAGAAGCAATACCGCTTGCATCTCTATTTCGCTCTGAACGAGCACTTATCCAAAAACCTAGTTAAAGAGCGTTTTAACCTGGTTAAAAAAGTACCGGTTCCGAGCTCTGGACTTCGACTGCAAAGAGATGGACATGTTTCAATATATGTGAGTGGTTGACCAAAAAGGGACCTGAAGGTAAATAATTTGATTTTAAGTAAAATGCGTTTGAAGTTTCGTGTTTCGACTCGTGCGCGATTCACACAAAAATTCATAAAAAAACTACGGCACCTTAAAATATTCTGGTTAGACCAAAAGAAAGCTAAAAGACCACGGATTAAAAAATAAAAAAATAAAAGAAGGTAAGTAAATAATTTGATTTTGAGTAAATCGCGTTTGAATGTTTCGTATAGAAACAAGTTACGACTCGTGCGCGGTTCACAAAAAAAACATTTTAAAAAAATACGGCACCTTAAAATATTCTGGTTAGACCAAAACAAAGTTAAAAGACCACGGATTAAAAAATTAAAAAAATAAAAAAAATCGTTTCCAATCCTTCGGGTCCCTTTTTGGTCAACCACTCACATATTATGTCAAATTCGTCGGGTTTCACTAAGATTATGAATGGAATGTGCCTCGCGCTGGCTGATACAATTTATTTTTAAATACTTATAGATTTCAAAATTAGATTCTGACAATTTTAATCACATGTGCCAAAACATAAACAATAATACGACCAAAAAGAGAAACACGTCCAGCGATCCAAGTACTATCTTTCCCGTCGAGTCTTTCCCGTTTATTTTTGAAGTTATTTTTATCCGAATGAGAACTTTTCTATCTATATCTATAAAAAATTTCAGAACTGCTCGCAATAGACGCAAAATGCACTCGGTTTTAATTTTAATAATAAGTATACAATTTGTTATTTGAAATACCTAAGTTGTAAATATAAATTATTTCAAATTGACGTGTTTCACAACCCGTTTTTAACGTGTTTAACATCCAAGAGAAATACAGTAATAGGAAATAATAATGCTTTTAATATGTCATAGTTTTAAGTTCGTAGTGACAAGTTAACAACCCCAGCGATTTTCGTCATATACGTCAAATTTAAAAATTTCTAACTTCTAAGTCGGCATCACAGAAATAAGATCTAGATAGAAGCGCTATGTCGCTCCATTTGTATGAACACGAGCGTGTCACTTTTTTCATACCTACTGTGACGTCACAAGAGCGCTTTAGTGATGGAAATACCCGTACGCGCGGAATCGATTCAAAGAAATCGCCGCGCCCCGCCTCTTTTTCCATTTTAATAGGTATATCGATTTTTATTCGATTATTATTCGAGTTCATAGACAGAGGAATGATAAATCTTAAGATACGTGCTTGCCAGGGCAGCTAGTAATATATTATATTATTCTAAATTAAATCACTAAACAGGAACATAAATACATATTACATAACTAGCTGTCCCGGCAAACGTTGTTTTGCCATTTAAAGTATTTGTACTTCATCAGTTGATACAAAATCTTACCCCCTCTTTTGTCCCCTAAGAGGGAAGGGGGAAAAAATTTTATACAACAGATGTTAAGTTGAAAAAAACAGTTAATAATATGAGGTAAGTGCATTAAAGAAAAAAGTTTGATACAAAATCTGACCCCCTCTTTGGTCCCCTTAGAGGGGTGGAGGGAAATTTTTTTATACACCAGATGTTAAGTTGGAAGAAGACAAATATATCTGCGAAAACAGCATTCAAATCGGATCAGTAGTTTTCGTGTGATAGTGGAACAAACATACAGACAGACAGAGAGAGAGACAGTAGACAAAAAACTAACTACAGTTTTGGCTTCTATAGCGATGTAGTGACACCCCCTGCTTATTATTTTTTAATACCTTTAATGTACAGAATTTTTATTTCTACAGTTTTATTATATTATGTTTAGAAAATGTATAGAAATATAATTACCGAGTCACAAAATATCCCAAAGCAAACATTATCATTCCTCTGTTTCATGTCTGTTTCGAAAATCGATTAATTAGAATCGAGAATATGTACAACACTATTTGCTTCATTTGACAGAAAAATGAAAATATTGACTGTACCTCGAAACTAAGCGATGAGTGAAAGTATCGATTGTTTTATTTCCATTGCGCGCTCAATAGCGGACAAACAGAACGGGCTCTATAATTTTCTAACTAAAGCGACAATGTATTATGAATCATGCTTTACACACGCAGTTACGTAGATTTCATGGTAAAAACTACAGCCACACACGATTTATATTAAATAATTGATTTTAAAATAAAGGACACATGATTTAATAATAAAATTACTTACCGATGATATGAAACGTGTCCACTATTTATACCAACGTTTCTATTCGATTTTCCACAGCCCAATACGGCACAATTAGGCATTTTTAGAATTCCGATTGACGTCCGATTCCGATAACGGTGGAGCGCAGACTAAAGAACAGACTTTCGAAAGATTGAAATGTGTGATCGCTTGGGAACGCGATGGCACGCGAAGTGCATACACATGCGGTATCTAACTAGATAGGAGATCTGTGGTCGGCATACTCTATAATTCTGTCTACTCTGTCCGGGCGTTCTCTACTGTTTAATATTATATTACAATTGTATGCGTTGCGTCATCGTAGTCAAGACAGTTTTGACTTGGTGTGCGCCCCATGATAGACACAACTGTTTTAATTGTGTCGTAAGACTGACTTGTCTATGTGAAACAAGACTGTCTAACTACAGTCGTGTCTCCGATGTGCGGTCGCACTAAGATGCCATTGCTTATGACGACGAAGTTGTAAAACAGCGCAGGAAGGCTCTTTTTCTTTAAAATTGTAAGTTGTAAATATGAAATATAAAGTGTCACTTGCGTTTTATACTCAATACTCATGTCATGCCTACCTTCCAAACACAAAATTATGGCTGGTTTTGTTATTTCCAATAATCCAATTCAGAGCTGTATTCCTACTACTGGGATAATGGAAAGAGACACTCAATTGCATTCCCGTACATTCCAGTAGTCATTAAGGCCGTCCCCCGAGCAAACGACCTTGGCCATACATTTGCCGCGTTGCCGAGATCGCACCAAAACCCTATTTTTTTTACTTATCTTAGTTCAAAATTGACCTAAAAAAAATTTTAAACGGGGAATATGTAGTTTATGATATTGTCGATATATTGGCGTGTGTTTCAAATAAAAGTAATTTGTAAATACTGAGGAGATGCTGAATGTATGCTTGAATTTTAATAAATTGGCTTTACTTTGGAAGCTGATATCATGAGTATAATAAACGAAAATAGAAAATTTTAAACGTGGAAAGGAATGTTGAGATACTGAAGATTATTGCTGTATTTTTATTATAATTCTGTAGCTTTCAAATTAAGAGTTTATAATGCTCTAAATACGGTAAATTACGGATTCTCCGTAGGGAATGCCCTTAACATTATTCCAGTATCTTAATATGTCAACCAACCAATATCTTAATAATTTAAACCGACCATTAGAGTTTATTAAAATATATGACATTTTTATTGCCATCGTTCTTTTGTTTACGTTTAGATTTAACTAGATTTGATCTAGTAAGTTATAAACAGACCAAGTCGCATGCATTATGTTGTTGTATGAATAATTGTAAATTCTGTTTGTACATAATACCGATCAAGTCCATTTCATTAATATGGGTTTCAAGCCATGGATTAGAGTTAAGTGCGCGCTTAACGCTTACTTACCATGTCAAGCGAACATGAGCCTTATCAAATTGTCATATGATCTAAACTCGGTTGAAGCGAAATTATACGCAGGGGTGTGAAAAATTTGTCGATATCGATGAAATTCAAACCATAACGACGATGAATTTTTTTTAACGCCATAATATTTGCAGCTTAAGATAAAAATCTTTTTTGTGCCACAAAAAATGCAATAATTCATCATGTCAAAAACTAAATTTCTGGATTTTTCAAACATTAAATTATACTGTATTTTATCTTTGTTAATATACTCAAATTTTTATAATATAACAATCGATTTAGTAGGTTTAAGTAAATATAAAATACTAGATGACGCCCGCAAATCCGTTGCGCCAAAAATCGTTTATCGCGCGAGAACCGTACATTTTTCCGGGATAAAAAGTATCCTACATCATTTCTCGAGACTCAAAGTATCTCCATACCAAATTTCAGCAAAATCGGTTCAGCGGTTTGGGCGTGAAGAGGTAACAGACAGACAGACAGATAGACAGACAGACACACTTTCGGTGTGGATTGTTACAAGTAATTTTCCTCTTTAAATTAATGATACGTTAAAAAACAAATATTATAGACATAAAGAGCGCCTTGAATATATCAGTGTGTAAATATTTTTAACAGTAAGTGGGTTGAAAGAATATCGATAGGTTCCCCTCACTAGCTACAATAAAGACCACTTTAGCTAATTTGAGATAAGGTAACAGCACTACTCACCGCAAATTCTTACTTGAATTATGCTCCACAAAATAATTTTACTACCTCGCTATTCTCCTGTACCATAATGAAAACATTTAACACTCATTTTAGGTCTAAAACCATGTGTGTATTTTAGCTCAATTTGCCGTAGTATGTACTATCCATAACACACTACATAATATTAAGCCTAGGTCTTCTTTAGCAACAAGAATATTAGGTGTAAAGTCAATGTATGACGCTTGCAGGGGGCCTACCACGACCTTTCCTAAAACTATCATGTTTCCAGAACACTTTGTTGTAAGATTACAACAACATTACCGTACTCACTTTTTAAATATAATTTTACTAAAAAACAGTAAAAAAAATCGGTTGTCTGTAAAGTCGGTTTACTGACGATAGTTGAACGTGACAACGTCATAGCCTTAACCCCTCAGTTCCGGGAAAAATCTATGCAAAAAAGTTGGCAGGTCAATGTGCAAAAAAAATGGCGCCCGGCCTACCCTCTTTGTAAAATTAATGTAATATCCTTACATACAATCCATATTTTATGTTTGTGTGAACTACATTATAATATATGTTAAATTTTCTATCTATCAAGCCATCATAATATAGTATTTAGTCCGATGTGATATTAGTTTCTCAATTATAAACTTTCGAAACTATAATTAGTGACTTGTTCAGAAGAAATAAACGAATACTTTATTCTTCATATATTAAGTCATACCTTGACACGTAGGAAATAGAGCACAATTTTGAACAGCCGAAATATACTAATAGCTCACAGATTGTTTATTTATTTTTCATTCAGAGTGTGGTCAATGTATCAAAGGTCATAACTAACCAAACTTCTTCATGCAAAAGTATTCTCTAAGTCATCGAAATACGTAATAAATTCTTATCTGTCAAACGATGTCGGTTAGTAGAGGTGGTAGTAGGCCCCCAGTTGTGACGTACTCCCGCAAGGTAAGCGTCCACAGGTCGGCATCGTACGCAACGGACTTCTCGCATCAAACGGATATTTTTTTCACAGTACGTCCGCTGAATCGGCAGTGTACGGATTACTGTTTAGCCTAGTAAATGAATGCTCAAAGGGGGGGGGGGTATGGATGGAAAAGTCGAAAGCAGAAATTTTGACTTAGGAACTTTGTTCGGACTAATTTGAAGATAAATACGAGTATACTAGCTAGGGACGCTTACCTTTACGCGTTACGTCACAACTGCAAGCGATATAAACTGTCGACGGCTGCCGTCAACTGCCGTCGACTGCCGCCGACACGTGCCGCCGACTGCCGTCGACTGCCGCCGACACGTGCCGTCGTCTGCCGTCGACTGCCGCCGACGCGTGCCGCCGACACGTGCCGTTCGTCTGTAAGCGCTCTAATATAACTTGTGTGACATCGTGACAATTCAATTTAAATGCATAACGCTTAAGCAGAAAAATAATTGTCTTACCTTAAAGGTAAGGCAGGGGAAGACGTGGTATTCCAGTTCATCTCATTTGGGAAGAGGGCTCATTAAGCAATATCACGTCATAATTCTTTCACTAGCAAAAATTTATCTCAAGATGTGAGAATATAATGATTTTGAACCATCCACACTTCATTACTAAGTAATATTATAAAATATGCGAAAGTGTGTTTGTCGGTCTGTCTGTTATCTCTTCGTTCCCAAACCGCTGAATCGATTTTGTTGAAATTTGGTATGGAGATGCTTTGAGTTTCGAAAAAGGACATATTTTTTTCCTGGTAAAATGCATGACTCCCGCGCGATAATCGAGTTTTGGCGCAACGGAGTTGCGGGCGTCATCTAGCAAAAGAATAAATTACTAAGCAATTTATCTATACATATAATAAATCTGTAGGAATGTCAATTCTGTACATTAAAGATATTCAAAAAATAATAAGCGGAGGGTGTCACAATATCGCTATAGAAGCCGAAAAGTTAGTTAGTTTTTTTGTCTGTCTGTCTGTCTGTCTGTCTGTCTGTATGTTTGTTCCAGCATCACACGAAAACTACTGATCCGATTTGAATGCGGTTTTCGCAGATATATTTGTCTTCTTCCAACTTAACATCTGGTGTATAAAAAAAATTCTCCCCACCCCTCTAAAGGGACGAAAGAGGGGGTCAGATTTTGTATAAGACTTTTGCTTTTACACGAAAACTACTGATCCGATTTGGATGCGGTTTTCACAGATATATTTGTCTTCTTCCAACTTAATATCTGGTGTATAAAATTTTTCCTCCCACCCCTCGAAAGGGACGAAAGAGGGGGTCAGATTTTGTATAAGACTTTTGCTTTAACACGAAAACTACTGATCCGATTTGCATACGGTTTTCGCAGATATATTTGCCTCCTTCCAACTCAACATCTGGTGTATAAAAATTACCCCCCCCCTCCTCTAAGGGGACCAAAGAGGGGGTCAGATTTTGTATCAAACTTTTTTCTTTAATGGACTTGCTTCATATTATTAACTGTTTTTCCAACTTAACATCTGGTGTATAAAATTTTTCCCCCCACCCCTCTTAGGGGACAAAAGAGGGGGTAAGATTTTGTGTCAACTGATGAAGTAGAAATACTTTAAATGGCAAAACAACGTTTGCCGGGACAGCTAGTAATCAATATTTTAAACAGGCGTCCATTTATAATATTATGACTCAAAAAATCGTGAGCATTTTCAAAATGGCGCAAACTCGACCAGTGGTAGTTGTGTAAGTTGGACGGAGAACAAGTTTAAAGTTTTCCGTTTTGCAAGATTGATTCGTTCGACAAGCATGAATAGTTGCAACTTGCATCTTAGAATAAGAACAAAAATGTTTAGCATTTGACCATTTGTAAAAAGAATACAGTTTATGATAAAATTATTTAACTTAAACACTGTTTCTAAAACCTCTGTTCTCAGAGGCGGATTTCCACGTAGGAATTTCTGAGCAAAAGATTTTAAATGTTCAAAGTTGGGACAATGTAGCACACATTATAATCCGATAAGAGGGATGATCCATGCGTCGAACTGCCCTGTTACGACAAAACAGTGCAACCCGGGTTACATCGTTTTGTAATATTACAGTCTAAATTTATCTACTTGTCGATGTAAGCTTTGTATTGATTGAACGCAAAAAATTGAGGACAAGTTAAACTTAGGTTTTAACGAAAATATTCCATGTATCATTATGCTGTAACTCAAAATGTGGATGAAATATTTTTTGGAAAACACTGTAAGCCACCCACCCACCCGGCTGCAGTGATTTGCAAAAATATTACATAATATTGCAGCGTTTTGTACCCGTAGTAGGATAACAATCGCCCAAGTTTGAGCTTATTTTTATTTTTGCAAAACGCTGCAAACCGTCACGACAAAAAATATTTTATTTACAGTATTTTAATAAGATAATTTAAAAAATACGATAAAAATAATGTCCTATGAAATGTCACCAATTACTATATCAAAATGTTGTTTATAATGAAAATAACTTAACGATCCCCGATAATAACACTTTATTTTTAATTAATTTACAGAAATGCAATTCACGTTAGTAATGTTCACAGTGCAGAGAGAGATGACATCGGTCATAGACCACAGATCAAAAATTATATAAAGGGCGGGAAATTTAAATTATTACTACACAAAATAAGATTCTGGACTGTACTTCTCCCGGCAAACATGTCGATCGTCTTTTCCGTCGGTACCGGCTAGATGTAAAGAGAATATACCAAATAATTCTTGTGTATTGCTCACACACAATGTAGTAGTGTAAGGGATCGTCAACCACCGTTTATTAGTTTACTTTTGCCACCACAAATAATATAACTACCTTCTGCAAAGTCGGTTATATGCACCTTGCGTACAAAGTCCTGATTCCATGTTTTAGTTAAAAGTTTGTTCCAAAACAGGGTCAGCGTGAGCACACTTTGTTACAGCAAGTGAGAACCGCACTTGGGCACGCACCTGCACAACAGATTACTAATGAGACTGTATGTGTGTTAAGTGGAACTTACTTTTGATACCGACTCGTGTCCGAAATAGTACAGTTGCGGAAATAAAGTTGTAACTGAAAAGTTAAAAAAACAAGGATTTTGCAATTTTATATTATTTAAAATATTATATTAATTGACTAGGGTCAACAGTCCAATGGTTAAGACCTTAGAGCTCTTAGCTTGGAAGTCATGGGTTCGATTCCTGTGCATCAACAAATAATAGCACTCGGGGACTGCCGCGGTATTATAGAATAGCGAAAAAGCGAATCGAATTTTTTGTCAACTAATGCAATTTTAATTCGCATACGTCTAGATGTGCACATGTACACAAACACCGTGCCGAAGTCTGCTGAACTGAAACGACGTTAGATGATGCACGGTATCGTCGCACCGCTGCCTGTGCCGGTCGGAGTGGGTTGTGTCAGGTTTTTTTCGTTACGGAATTTCTCGATTCGGTTGCCGCGCTCCAATCCCGCGATGAAAGCTATGCAAAAGTTAAAAAAAATCGGCCTGAAAGTACTATGCGACGTTGCTCAGTCTTTCATCACGGCTTCCACTCTCATACCCACAAAAGACGAGAAACAAGTATTTGTTGCAAAGTGTCAGTTATGGGTGACAAAGTAACAGATTTTCTTTATCATAGATATCTATAATATTATTATTCATCCTACCATATAAAGAAATGAAATCGCTGATATCACAAACTAAAATTGCGAAATTGTGAAGGAAGACATTTCTAATTCAGACAGAAATGACTATTGGATATTGAAGACTACTTTACTGTAAATAGGTTGTTTCAGGACATTTTAGATTCAGTAACATCATAGTATAAATAATATTAAACAGTAGACTTTTGACAGTAGAATTTTAGAATTATACCCTCTAGAATCTAGATCGGGCACAGTTACACATACCCAAGTGTAATATCAGATTACCTGTGGTGTGCATTGGCAGAATAGCCAGTTAAAAGACTTTTCAACTTAATGAAATACAAACATGGCTAATAATTACACATTTTCATGTAAGTTTTAAGTGGACGTTCCGCCAATGCACAAGTACTGCATCCTTCAAGTAACAAAAAAACTGTATTATACGTAACACGCGCGTGAAACTTTTTCTGTAATATTGAGCGAGTTTAATTTTAGGGATAGGGCTGAGTCCGACTACTGTATGATGTTACACTATGTTAATACTCCATTGGGAGATCTCAGCTGTTTTCACTACCTACAAATACTACAATATTCACAAAGTAGATGTACTGTATAATATACTTTTATATTATGTTCTGTATTTCTATCCTATCCATACTAATGTTGAATGCGAAAGTTTATCAGTCTATCTGTTATATCTCAACTCTTAAAGGCGTTCCTTACGGAGATACCGTAATTTACCGTATTTCAAGCCTTATAAACTCATAATTTGAAAGCTACAAAGTTATAATAAAAATACAGCAATAATCTTCAGTATATCAACATTCCTTTCCCCGTTTTAAATTTTCTATTTTTGTTTATTATACTTATGACATCTGCTTCCAAAGTAAAACCAATTTATTAAAATTCAAGCATACATTAGCATCTCCTTAGTATTTACAAATTACTTTTATTTGAAACACACGCCAGTGATCGACAATATCATAAACTACATATTCCCCGTTTTAATTTTTTTAGGACAATTTTGAACTAAGATAAGTAAAAAAATAGGGTTTTGGTGCGATCTCGGCAACGCGGCAAATGTATGGCCAAGGTCGTTTGCTCGGGGGACGGCCTTAAGCCGCTGAACCCATTTAGGTGAAATATCCATCCGTACTGATATTATAAATGCGAAAGTGTGTCTGTCTGTCTGTCTGTTACATCAACAGTCAGATAATATTATGAAGTTGACATTCGACTCATGCCATGTCAATTCCATACATTTTCATCGGCGATTCTATAAAAATGTTTTGGCTATGGGCTCAGTTCTCAACACCTTTGTTGCGCACGTTCCCTATCTTGTCTTTGAAAGCTACCAGTCTCTTTGACTTTATCATATGCCACTTAATTTCAACTTCACCCCGTTTTCCCATGATCTAAAAAGTGGGGCGAAAAAGTTGACTTTACCTAGAAAACTGAGGTAGCGCGTTCTCGTTAATTTTAATGTAAAGTATACCGCCGGTCCGAGCTCTTCAAACACTTAAATTACACGTAAAATTGTAATTTCTAAGACGTTGGAGTTTGCAGGACAGAAAAAGGGGTTAGGGGAGAATCACTTAATATTAACACGCTTTTATTAGCTTGGGCTGTATCATAAAAATCGTGCCCAAAGATTCCCTTACATACATATGTAAGGGAATCTTTGAGCACGATTTTTACCTATCTCCAGTAGGCAGTAGTCTAATTAATTCGAAACTTTGCAAAGAGCCTATGCAATAATATTATGTTGATTAAAAAAAGCGTGTTTTTTAAAGTTCTTTTATTTAAAGTCAACTATCTGGACTGCCGCCGAAAATTATTATATCTCTTAATAATCCATACTAATATTATAAATGCGAATTTGTGTCGGTCTGTCTGTCAACAGACAGATGGAACAGGTAACAACCTCTTCACGCCCAAACCGATTTAACTAAAATTTGGTATGGAGACTCTTTGAGTCCCGGAAAAGGCACTGACCTCCATTATACAAGTATGCTGGACTTATGATACCCTTTGAAATGACAGCTGTTTTTTGTGACTATTTGAAGCGGAATCAGCGCCCCCAATGCGGGAGAAGAGAACTAAATCTGACGTGAAATGACGTTTGAAAGTCACCAAATTGGCGCTAATATCAGTAGTGGGAGTACTTGGAACTAATACTAGTTTCTACAACCAATAGCGACTAAGCGGCCATTTGCAAGTTACGTTAGATTTACTTCTCTTCCCCTGCATTGGGGGCGCTGATTCCGCTTCAAATAGGCACAAAAATCAGTTAGATATCATAAGCCCAGCGTACT
This sequence comes from Polyommatus iphigenia, assembly GCA_963422495.1. Classification (NCBI taxonomy): domain Eukaryota; kingdom Metazoa; phylum Arthropoda; class Insecta; order Lepidoptera; family Lycaenidae; genus Polyommatus; species Polyommatus iphigenia. The sequence continues at coordinate 3,913,411 of OY730180.1, forward strand.
TGTATAATGGAGGTCAGTACGGAAAAGGACATAGGATAGTTTTTATGCCGGAAAAATGTAACTGCCGGAAAAACGTAGCTGTTGCGAATGTGATCTAGTATATAAGGTTTCCGCAATTTGTTTGCGTCAAATATTGTGTATTGTGCATAAAGCACAACAAACGGAGTGCATGAATTTTTAAGGGACAAAAATATATTTTGTTCTTTCCCAAGACACAAAGTAACTTCATACGGCATACCTCCTATCTGTATGAAATTCATACAGATAGGTTTAAGCGTGAAAAGTACTTAAACAAAAGTTCTGAGTATGAAACAAAAAAGTTATGTTAAAAGATACAATTTGTTCACTTTAACCTCTTTTCTCGTAGTTACAGTCTTTAGACCTTAAATTAATTAAAAGTACACAGCTGAAAAGACGCAAAATCCTAGTGATGGATCGCTTCCTTAGTTGTTAGACCAAGACCAAAATATGTTTTTATAAAAAACTTAAATGTTTCATTGTGGTTTAATTCTCGTATTTAAACAAGATTCATTCACTTTTTAAATAGTATTATATCTAATAATCTTGTATAATATAAAAATTAATTGCAAAATGTGTATGTAAGCGTTAATTTCGAAAAGGGCTCGCTAATTCGCAACGGCTCGCGTTGCAATTTGAATTGACCCTAAATCGATTTTGTCGAGGGTCACCAATGTGGACGTATGTGTGGCGACCAAAAAGGAAGAACTTCCGACCGAGTGACGTGTTAGTAAGTTCTAAACACACTAGGCCGAAAATACGCGGCGGTAGTTCGGCATGATTACGCTTGCAACGCGCTACTCATACAATATAACGCGACGTAATTTCGGCATCGTGGTGTGTCATCGGTAATTGAAAATACATTTTGGCCGCGTTTTTTCGGCCTAGTGTTAGACACTTACTCCGTCAGGCCGAAGCCCATACGTGATTGGTTTCGGCTGTCGTCGTATAAAAGTCAATTCAGACCGCAACGCGACGCGTAGATATGCATTTCTAAATTTGTATAGATTTGACAGACTTCAATTGCGAGAGACGTCTTGCAAATCTGTCAATCCAGGTCTGAAATCTGAATTGACCCTAATGACGCACTTAGGCTCAAATCACACCGATATGGCAGCGCAGCGGCGCGCGCGGGCGGCGAGCATTTTCAGTGTCATATGATTTTAAACTTTATCTTCATTACAGACTGCCCACGCGTCGCCGCCGCGTAGGAGTCGTCAGAGTGCCCGAGGAGTCGCGCGACCGCGAGACTTTCCAAATTTCTCAAGCGATACTATGTATTACAATAATGAAGATAAAGTTTAAAATCATATTATTATGACACTGAAAATGCTCGCCACTGCGCTGCCATTTCGGTGTGATTTGAGACTTAGAAAACTTCGATAACACGATGTAGGATTGTGGCCCAACCATAATATTATCATTGTATTTTTCATAGTTCTCATTCTTTGCAATATTAATAACCACCAGTCACCACACAAGACCACTAAAAGCGGTCCTACGTCCCATCCCTACAGTGCATAAATCCATTTGACCTCATTAGCCGGAGGAAGATGGCGGTCTTTCATCGTGCTGCTCTGTAATAGTGTTATCTATTATGAAACTGCTAACCCCTACTACATTCTAATTTATCCATGTAGTATGTTGTATACGACGTTGGGCCCAAACGAATTTGGGCAACGTCGTACATTTTTTCGGGTATAAAAAGCCATAAAATTATCCTTTGTCCTTTATCGGGACTCAAAGTATCTCCACACCAACGGGGAACCGGACATTTTTCCGGGATAACGAGTATAATATCGGTATTAAAAGGAGCTCTTATATTTTTTGACGTCGAAGATACAAATTTACAGACTAAGATTTTACTATTGGAATATGAAAATTAATTTATATAACACTAGGTGATGCGCGCAACTCCGTTGCGTCAAAACTCGTTTGTCGTGCGGGGACCGTACATTTTTTCGGAACAAAAAGTATCCTATGTCCTTTCCCGGGACTCAAAGAAGTCAAATGTCAAATTTCAACAAAATCGGTTCATCGGTTTGGGCGTGAAGATGTAACAGACAGACAGACACACTTTCGCATTTATAATATTAGTATGGATGGATATTAGTGAGAAGATGACGCCCGCAACCACGTTACCCCAAAATTCGTTTATCGCGCCGTACATTGTTCCGGGATAAAAAGTTTCCATTATCCTTTTTATATATTATTATCTTCTATTTATTATGTATATCTCAACACGTAACAAAATCGGTTCAGCGGTTTGGCCATGAAGAGGTAATAGACAGAAACACTTTCACATTTATAATACTAGTAACTATACTGTACTCGGCGAAACATGGCGATAGCGGTCATTGACTACCTGTCAAAAACTTGTAATTTTCTATACAAAGCCGCGATTGACAACATCTGACACTACTTCACTGTCAATCGCGGTTTATATAGAAAATGACAAGTTTTTGACAGGGAGTCAATGACCGCTACCGCCATGTTTCGCCGAGTAAAGTAAGGGCGACTTTGTTGACGCAGTACACCTTACGTGCATAATATAGTATACGTACTCTGTGTTATACAAGCTGCAAGCTCAAAAAATATTTAACAGGTACTTGTTTAGCTCATAAAGTTTTGGTTTGCTACACTGCTTGCCTAGCTACTGTAAAATATTATTTGTTTTAGTGACTGTTTATATTGATACTGTAGATGCCAGTTACTGGAAACTGAACTGGATTGAAATATGTTATAACGGGGTAACAGCTGATGAGTAAACTTGAAACACTTTGGGCCTTTTTGGACATCTATCCAATATAATATATCGCGGGCTTCAAACCAGAATGGCGTATAAGAAAAAAAGGCGTTTTTTAAAGGAAATAGAAGTTTGTACAATATTGAGAATTTTTGAATAGTTAAAATACAAAAGATCATATTTTTACGTATTAAGGAAGTACCTACTTTCATAGACACATTGCAAATTTTTAGTTGTAGAGCTTACAGACGAACGGCACGTGTCGAAGGCACGCGTCGGCGGCAGTCGACGGCAGACGACGGCACGTGTCGGCGGCAGTCGACGGCAGTCGGCGGCACGTGTCGGCGGCAGTCGGTGGCAGTTGGCGGCAGCCGTCGACAGTTTATAACGCTTGCAGTTGTGACGTAACGCGTAAAGGTAAGCGTCCACAGGTCGGTATAGTACGCAACGGACGTTTCGCATCAGACGGATATTTTTTTTACAGTACGTCTCACTGTATCGGCAGCGTACGGATTACCGACTAGCTAGTATGTTTATCTTCAAATTAGTCCAAACAAAGTTCCTAAGTCAAAATTTCTGCTTTCGACTTTTCTTTTCTCTTTTAAGCATTCATTTTCTAGGCTAAACAGTAATCCGTACACTGCCGATTCAGCGGACGTACTGTGAAAAAAATATCCGTTTGATGCGAGATGTCCGTTGCGTACGATACCGACCTGTGGACGCTTACCTTGCGGGGGTACGTCACAACTGGGGGCCTACCACCACCTCTACTAACCGACATCGTTTGACAGATAAGAATTTATTACTTTAACGTCAAGCTAGCGATCTTAAAAAAGTTGATATTTCACAGCGGATTTAACATTGTTTTGCATTTTTTACTGTTTTTTAGTAAAATCATATTTAAAAAGTGAGTACGGTAATGTTGTTGTAATCTTACAACAAAGTGTTCTGGAAACATGATAGTTTTAGGAAAGGTCGTGGTAGGCCCCCTGCAAGCGTCATAAACTGTCAAAGGCTGCCGTCGGCTGCCGTCGACTGCCGTCGACTGCCGCCGACTGCCGCCGACTGCCGCCGACTGCCGCCGACTGCCGCCGACTGCCGCCGACTGCCGCCGACTGCCGCCGACTGCCGCCGACTGCCGCCGACTGCCGCCGACTGCCGCCGACTGCCGCCGACTGCCGCTGACTGCCGCCGACTGCCGCCGACTGACACGTGCCGCCGACACGTGCCGTTCGTCTGTAAGAAGCCTTATGATGGACATAATTTCAGAAAAAAAAATATAACTTTCTAAAAATATACCCTATGTCACGCGAACCGCGATTGACAATGAAGTGTCAGATGTTGTCAATCGCGGTTTTGTATAGAAAATGACAAGTTTTTCACAGGGAGTCAATGACCACTACCGCCATGTTTCGCCGAGTACAGTATAGAGTTACTTGAATCTACTACTGTATCAATGTAAACAAGCATTGAAGTGAAAATTGTCTAATTTTAAATTCCCTTTTTAACAAGTCGCATTTTAAACAAACACAGCACGTACACGGAAAAAATTAACTGTACTCAAAGGGAGATAATCATTATAATATCAACACGGAATATTATTTTTATTCGTACGTTAACTTTTTATTTGCAGGCTTTCACGTTAAACTGGCGATAGACGATGCTTCTTTTAGGATGGATAAATAGATTATTTTAAAGGTTTTAATATCCATAAATTAGAAAGTATAAGACGTATTGATGTTTTTCGTCTTGAAAAAATACGTAAAGGCAGGCTTAGAAATTAGACATCTAGTTGGAACCATATTTTTTCCCGTCCTACCCTATGTTCAAAATTCCATAAGTACTTATATTTCCTTGTACCATTTTAAGCACGCTTTTATTAGCTTCACTTATAACTATGTAAGAAAATCTTGGAATCTTTATTTGACCCACTTCCCGGTCTTCGATTAGGATGAAATTTTGCGCAAGTTCTGAGTTCTGATGACATTAAATGACTAGTTAAGAAACGTCATTACAAATTCAATATGGCAGCCTCCCAAGATGGCGGACAGACTATTTGAAATGCACTCCATGATAAAGGTATCAAATGAAATTGTTTGCTGTCGTGAATGCGAAAAAAATAGTCACGTGACTTAAATCCAACGGTGCGGACATCCAAGATAGCGTATTGCCTTAAACGTTATTTTAAACGATTATATTAATAATATAAATAGGAATTATTTTGCAATGCGATTGCGTGTTATACCTACAAAATATGTTAATGAAAATCAGAGGTATTTTAATATAATAGGTTCTATTAAACTATGTCGATAATATAAAGTTTACTGGGGTATACTTTAGATGTAATGAAATAAATAAATAAATAATAATAATAACAAAATATAAAAAAGAGGCTAACGAAGAAGAAAAATAGAAAAGCTAACAATAAAAGATTTGAGGTTTCAAAATTTACAAAAGATAGATAGAAAAGTTGAAATAACCACGTATTTCAAGTTATAAACTAAATCCAGTCTCATATGAAAGCGGCTTAATACAATAAAGTAAAATATTACTTGTTGTTGCCGTACTGAACAAATAATACAAACTTCTCTATATAAAGTTGTGTTGGAAAAGTTTCTTTCTAAGCTACGAAACGTTTTTTGTACAATTCGCTTTGCAGAGTTAGAAAAGTATATTTTTATTTGTAAAAAAATGTTTATTGTTGGTTTAATTTGTATAATTTATGTGCGAGCGAATTTAAAAAGAAACGAGCAAAGCAAGCGAGAAAAAATATCAAATATAATATTTGACATATTTTTATTGTTTACCACAGGTGTCTATGAATTTTGTTTTTTTTTTATTATAAATGCGAAAGTGTGTCTATCTGTTTGTTACCTTTAACGCCCAAACCGCTGAACAGATTTTACTGAAATTTGGTATAGAGATACTATAATTCCCGGGTAGAAAGGCCATAGAATACTTTTTATCATGGAAAATGTATGGTTCCCGCGCGATAATCGAATTTTGGCGCAACATAGTTGCGGGCGTCATCTAGCAGTTTATATTTATTTCTTCAACTAAAATAATCCAAAATAGAAGTCAAACTTTTATATTTTAGGAGCGTACTTTCATGGTTTTTTACCTGTTTTTTGTCGCTTGAAAGAAACACACAGTATAAACAGAATAAAGAATATCTAGGGTTATTCACATGGGCTGAAATGGCTGCACAAAATAGCTCTAGAGATGCATTTTTGAAGTGAACACTTTTTTCGGGGTGTGCTGAGTTTGGGATGGTAAAAATTGTAAAATGACGCCAGGACACATTAACTGATCGATAATTCGTAAGATGGAAAGAATAAACCTCTGGCGTAGAGAAAGTCAGCCTGTCCCATAAAAAACCTAAGTTTTACATACATTTTCAAATCAGCTTTGCAAAAGTTGTTAAAAAATCGGTTGTCTGTAAAGTCGGTTTACTGACGATAGTTGAACGTGACAACGTATGACGTTGTCACGTTCAACTATCCTTAACCCCTTAACCCTCGCTTCCGAATCTCTATAAATAGAAACAAACTTTTTCGACTGTAACCTAAAGTTATTTCGATGTATTTCTTTCAAATTATTGTCTAAAAATATTTATAATGAGTAAAATAAACTATTTGCAATACAAAACGCTACATACATTCGAACAAATACGAAATCCAGTAAAATCTTCGAACAAAGCACAAGTCATACCTTGACACGTAGGAAATAGAGCACAATTTTAAATAGCTGAAACAATACTAATAGCTCACAGATTATTTATTTTTCATTCAGAGTGTGGTCAATGTATCAAAGGTAACTAACCAAACTTCTTCATACAAAGTATTCCCTAAGTCATCGAAATACGTAATATAATCGAAACAAAGAGCGCGGCCCAGGTGGGTTGAGTACGGTTGCTGAGAGGATAAATGGAACGCCTCAGAGCAGCTGTCAGCGAGCCAACGCCGCATGAACTGTCATGTTTTTCTGGCGCGCACCCCATATCGAATTATAAGACGTTATCACGTCAAAACTTTTCTAAAATAGCTCAAAATATCCGAAAATTGTTACAAAGCGTCCTACTCGGTAAAAATTGTCAGGGGTCCGATTTTTAAGCTTCGAATGTCGATTACATACATGCGAGAATCGGGCCCAAGGTCGTATGACCGAAGATCGAGTTACTCGATATTCCAAGTTAGCTATTATGTAAGCATCCTCAACTCCAGGAATTATCTTAGAATTTGTACTAAAACAAGATTATACCGAAAGTCTCAGGCTATTTCTATGATTATATACTTTTATTATTATTTAGACTTTTTCGATAAGCAGTATCACTATCGTACTATCAAAGAAATTGATTCATAGGCAGATGGCGGGCCTACTTAATTTGGTCGTGTTACGTCAAGCCTAGCCGACGACTTCACATAACCCGGCCAAATCACGTAGGTCAAAATTTCTCGGGAGATAATGTAAATCCATACTTACATACTAATATCCATACTAATGTTATAAATGCGAAAGTGTGTCTGTTACCTCTTCACGCCCAAACCGCTGAACCGATTTTGCTGAAAGGTATGGAGATACTTTAAGTCCCGGGAAAGGACATCTAAGGATACTTTTTGTCCCGGAAAAATGAACGGTTCCCGCGCGATAAATGAGTTTTAGCGCAACGGAGTTGCGGGCGTCATCTAGTATCTGTAATAATACATACTAAGGAATAAGAAATAACTCGCTTTCTGTTGTCTGTCACTGATGTTATAACCAACGATTTCGATTCAGTTTAATAAAATATTAAATATTTCAAATAAATTAGTTAAGCAGGTAAGTAATACTACAATAAATTAATTTTAAAACACACAATAGTTATTCAGTATTCACAAAAGGTATTCAGTATTCAGACACTAAATTAAATAAACCACATATTGTAACATCTCAAGAGCCAACATTGTAGTATTTGTAGTTTAACAAATTTTTACACACCCGCTGTATGAAGAATTTATTATTTACACACAATTTTTATTTCGTTCTTTTGCTCTATAGATGGGAACAGATATCCAGATTACTATAGTTGCGGGAACATTTTTCCAGAATAAAAAATGCTTCGCATCGCCTCGTCACGTTGCGATGTAAGTTGTCACTAACAAAATTGAAGACGTTAGTCATTAGTGGATGAAGCAGGTAAGCAACAGTTAAACAATAAACATGCAGTTTTTTGCATAAATGGAAGTTTTAGGACCGAGAAAATAATTTGAAATAAAAAAAAATAATAATTTATAGTCAGATATATTATTCAGATAATAATGTATGTGAGTTACAGGGTCTGTAATTCTGTATAAATCATAAGGATAAAAATGAGTAATTATCTTTACGTTATAAAAAGTTAGTTATCTGGTTCATCCTCTCACGTCTTTACATATGACGAAATAATATAACCTTAAAATGAATATCATATGCATATTCCGTCCCTTAACTCCATTTGCACCCTCAAATCAAGACGCAGGAACAATTTAAGCAAATATTAGTGTAGTGTTAATATAATTTCGTCCCGGTCTAGTTTCACTCAAGATTGGACTCGTCTTTGATCAATAACTCAATTTAACACCCAGTTTCACATCTACTCGTAGTTTAACATTCACGCTGTAATTTCATTTGGGGGTATTTTTAGCCCAAAGACCAGTTTAGGGTTGGGACTTGGGGTGCTTGGGATGCATGATTCTGAGTATAGGAAAGGCATAAAAGCATCATACATTACAATATATTATAATTTGTATAATTTTATTATGTGTAAGTACTGAATACTTTAAAAAATTTTGTTTTTGTAGACTTCGTTCGTTTAAACCAGGGCTCCCAAAGTGGGCGATAGCGCCCCCTTGTGGGCGATGAAGGTCTAAAGGGTGTGGTACCCAGAAAAAAATGGGTGCGTTATGTAATGGCTTGGGGGGTGATTTATTTCATCTGGATGCATTTTAAATTGAAACAAGGGGGGCGCTAAAATAATTATATTTTTTTCCCAAAGTGGGCAGTAGACAAAATAAGTTTGGGAACCTCTGGTTTAGACCCACTAACGTTTGGAGGTGAATAATTTTGAAAAATCTATTTGATTTATTTCTTTCCATTTTCTAATATTATATATTATATTTAATATAATGCATACTCTGCTGTACAGGAATGTTTTTTTTCTTGTCTGACTCGTCAGGAAGTGGCATGACGGACAAGCAGAAATTCTACCTTTAATGTCAGACTCTGTATGCACATACATGTGACTATAATGTTGCCAAAAATATTTAAACCAGGTTTACACCGTCAATAAACATTACATTTTTTTTTTATTTCACAGCAAAAGTCGTGTTTACATTTATGAAAACAACACGTGAGAGCAAATAATAAATTTAATTGTCATGAATACACAAAATGGACGATAAATGTAATAACTTCAGGTGGAGCGGAATTTTTGTCAAATATTTACGTAAAGGGTCAGGGCAGAGTCGAAGTAAGCGCGTGTTCAGACCAAACTGACTATACGCCGCCGAATGAGAGCAGGCTCACCGTGAGCCAAAGTGTGAACGTGAAAATATACGGTATCGAATGTACGCCTACGCCTAGCGTAATAGCGTATTGTCGGTTAGGTGTGAACGAAAAAGTGAATATGTATGGAAATACACAAATTGCGTAACGTTCGCTCACATTCGGCGGCTCACAAACGGTTTGGTGTAAACACCGCCTAAATGTTTTAAATTCTGTGAATTTCAAATATATTGCAACGAGACGACGCGTTACGATGCATTTTAAATGAGCCATTCAAAATTGGAACAGGCAACTCAACAACGCAAGTTTGTCAATAATTCAATGTTTTATCTTGTCTACTAAATAAAGTTTGTTCATATAAAATAGCATCGCAACATGTCTCGTCACGTTGCAATGTAAACTGACCCTTTTTAGGGTTCCTTAGTCAACAAGGAACCCCTATAGTTTCGGTCTGTCCGTCCATCTGTCTGTCCGTCTGAGTGTCCGTTTGTCAGTCTGTCTGTCCGCGGTTTAGCTCAGAGACTATAAGACCTACAAAGCTGTAATTTGGCACGAATGCACATATTAATGATGCCGACAAAATGGTACATGGAATCTTAATTTTTTTTTATGGTACCTTAACCCTACACATCAAGCGGGGATGATTTTTTTTTCGCGTCCACCCCATCGTGTGGGGTGTTGTTGGATAGGTTTTTTAAAAATATTATGAGTATTCATAGATAATTTTCCGATTTAGGGATCCGTTTGTGAAATATTAAGTTTTAAAGTTGAAAAAATCGTTAGAGTCCAGTGTCCCCCCTTCCACCAGCTAAACGGTTGCTTCTAGAAATGTGAAAAAAATCTACGGGAGTAGGAAATATGCTGAATTTAAAAGGAAAACTATCACGGCTAAGAAAACTTCATAAGTTATTGAGTAATAGCCAATCAACTAAAAAAAATGTATTCGGCGAAGTATAAAGGAACTTTTCGTTCAAATTCCCTGAAAGTAACTGAGATGATGTTGTTAGTAGTGTAAAACACGTTATAAATGTACATTCATTGACCATCCAAAAATTAAAAAAAAACTAGCGGTACTACGGAACCCTATATTGTGCGTGGCCCGATACGCACTTGGCCGGTTTTTGCATTAACGTATTGCTGAAAATAGAGTATTGTATACGTAGTTTTTGTATATTTGTCGTAACGGCTTTACAGTTATCGTCATAGCAGGTAACTGTCGTAGCAACTCTAACAGCTATCGTAGCAGCTCTACAGTTTTCGTAGCAACTCTAACAGCTATCGTAGCAGCTCTACAGTTTTCGTAGCAACTCTAACAGCTATCGTAGCAGCTCTACAGTTTTCGTAGCAACTCTAACAGCTATCGTAGCAGCTCTACAGTTTTCGTAGCAGCTCTACAGTTTTCGTAGCAGCTCTATAGCTGCCGTAGCAGCTCTACAGTTTTCGTAGCAGCTCTACAGTTTTCGTAGCAGCTCTATAGCTGCCGTAGCAGCTCTTCAGTTTTCGTAGCAACTCTACAGTTTTTGTAGCAGCTCTATAGCTGCCGTAGCAGCTCTACAGTTTTCTAAGCAGCTCTACAGTTGACGTAGCAGCTCTACAGCTGCCGTAGCAGCTCTACAGTTTTCGTAGCAGCTCTACAGTTTTCGTAGCAGCTCTATAGCTGCCGTAGCAGCTCTACAGTTTTCTAAGCAGCTCTACAGTTGACGTAGCAGCTCTACAGCTGCCGTAGCAGCTCTACAGTTTTCTAAGCAGCTCTACAGTTGACGTAGCAGCTCTACAGCTGTCGTAGCAGGTCTACAGTTGTTGCCTTAGCAGCTCTACCTCTGTCGTAGCAGCTCCACAGGTGTCGTAGCAGCTCTACAGCTGTCGTAGCAGCTCTACGGCTGTCGCACCAGGTCTACAGTTTTCGTAGCATCTGTATATTTGTCGTAGTAGTTCTACAATTTATCGACAGCTGTCTAGAGCAGCTGCAAAGCAGCTCTACAAAGAACGTATCATCTGTATAATACTTGTGGTAGCATATATTTTACTGTGGCATCAGCTTTTGTTGGCATATTAAACTTTTTAATAATTGGTCAAGTGCGAGTCGGACTCGCGCACGAAGGGTTCCGTACCGTTATAGAGCTGAAGTAAGCAAACAATGGTGCATTTTTGTATGGCAGCCCCCCTTAAATAATTATTTTAATTTTATTATTAATTATTAAATTACAATTAATATAATCAAAGATTTTGTGAATTATTCAAGTGCCTACCTGTTGCCATTATTTATAAGAAGCAAAAAAAGCCAAAAAATCATGTGTGTTGTATGAGGACCCCCCTTTAAATATTTATTTTATTTTGTTTTTAGTATTTGTTGTTATAGCGGCAACAGATATACACAGACTGTGAAAATTTCAGAAGTCTAGCTATAGCAGTTCTTGTGATAACTGACAGACAGACAGACGGACAGACATCTTAGTAATAGGGTTCCATTTTTACCCTTTGGGTACGGAACCCTAAAAATTACAAAATTACACATCGTTAAATTAAAAAATTGAACACAAGTTCTAAATCAGATCAGGTACTATGGGGCGAGATGGACTTGGTATTAATTGTCCCTAGTTATTTATCAATACATCGTTACATGTATGTATTTCACACAATATATTTCTACCACAACATACCCCACACTAGAGTCGAAATCACGAGCGACAAACCTAACAAGTTAAAGTTGTGTTAACAATGTACTAACTTTTAACGAATACTATTCAATAGTTAAATTGGCCACGAGCGTGAGAGATACGGTCTATGTGCAGTCACCGTTATGTGGTCTGAGTGAAGCTTTGTCACTAGTCACCGTGAGGAAGTTAACTACCATTGATTCCATTGATTCGACGGCCTCTGTGGCTCAATTGGTTGAGTGTGTGGCAGCTCAAGCCTGGGGTCGCGGGTTCGAATCCCGCCGACGGAACAAAAAGTTTTTCTATGTTCCCGGGTCTGGATGTGTATTAAATATGTGTATGATATAATAAAAATCTTAAATATATGTATAGTATGTATAGTATAAATAAAAGTATTAAATATATTTCCGTTGTCTGGTACCTGTAACACAAGTCCTTCAGGTACTTAGCACGGGGCCAGACTGACGTGGTGTGAAGCGTCCATAGATATTATTATTATTATTGATACAACTAGCGCCAAATTAATGACATACGAGTACTTATTTTTATTTTGTATTTTGATTTTATTGGAGTTCTTTGCAGCTAATGACAAAAACGCACACTCGGCGCAGTTTTTTGTTTAGACAATGTGTAAAAATTTTATCAAAACTGTTGTGACGGCAGTTAGCCATTACCTAACTTTAGTTTAATAAAAATATGAACAAAAAAAATTACGAATTTATCTCAAAACTTCATTAAATTAACGTCAAATTATCGTTAAATCTTTTTGAGTGCGGATGTTAAGATTAAAAAGTCATTAAAGTAACCTTTCTTCAAAGTCGGAGGTTGTTCCTCACGATATCTTCGAATTTAGAACATGATACATTTTTTAATTTATTCATACGGCACGACATGACACAGTCAAAGTGTCGTCGATTTATTTTCAATCTTATCTCTATAACCTATAAGTTGACTTCAGCTTAACTGCGGATGTGACTGAAGTTTTTTTCGTACTTCTATTTTCAACTTTCTGTATGTTTGTTTAAGGTACGTTTTGGCTTGTCAAGGGATGTCACCGCAAAACCACATAGGTTTGTAGATTCTCGGCTTTCATCTTGATGAGAAAAATGCGGATCTTTCCAGTTGGAACCGGATTTCAAATATCTAGCTTGTGGCTTTCTTTGATGGCGTGATTTGTGATGGCAAATGAAGTGATCTGTTTGTACATCTCGTAGGGTAAGTTGTCCAAGGAATGTGGATCAGTGTAGATAAAACCATGAAATGGGGCACAGAACTTTCTATGATAATTCCCTTTGGTAATAAAGATTTTTTCGCTGTGTATAATAGCTATTCAAAACAAACCGTCAATTATTGTCTGTCATGTTATTTTTTATGAACTTCAAGTTTCAACTGAACCAAAAAAGTGAACAAATAGGCAGGTACTAATAAAAAAGTATCGAGGTCAAGTGTAGTTTCGTCTAGCCTCCTTTCGCAACAATCAAGAAAAGGATAAGCTGATCTTGTATGGTTAATTTATATATTTTAGAACAAATTTTCAACAAAACTTACCACTCTTTCATTCTTTATTCAAGGTATGTACTATCAGAGAAGTTTATTCCTAGGCAGATGGCGGACCTACGTAGTTTGGTCGCGTTACGTCAAACCCAGCAGACAGATCACACCAATAAATTGACATATTATTAACTTGACCAATTATTATTGATGTAAGTCCGCATATGCCGATGAATCAATATCTTCTATGGTGCATAAATAATAATGTAAATTATGTACCATCGAAGAAATTGATTTATAGGCAGTTGACAGACCTACCTACAGCGTCATATTTGGTCGGATTATGTCAATTCAATGAAATTCGAAAATTTGTCGGCTGGGTTTGACGTAACCTATAATATTTGTACATAAAATAAAGATTACACACAACCCTATTAATTAATATTCGTTTGATTCATGTTAACATGCGGCCACCCCCTAGGGCAGGGGTTCCCAAACTGTGCACCGCGGCGCCCTGGTGCGCCGCGGAAAGACAGGAGGGGCACCGTGGCCCGTGAGTCGATCCTCCATCATTATTCATAACCACAATAATTATAAAATAAAATTATAACATGAATTATGTAATGCAGGCAGATGATTAAATATATTTTGTTTATTATTTACTTGCTTTACCTAAACGTAATCATAAAAGGTGTTTATTTTAGAACTATGGGAGGAAAGGCTGCAAGAGCCTCAAGTCAGCGTAAATCTGGTGCAGGCCATTCGACCAGTGCTGAAACAGTGGTTGACAAGGATGACCGGCGCGCTCTCCTTCCGACTCACACAGATGCTGACGGGCATGGCTGCTTCGGTCGGTACCTGTGCGAGATCGTAAGTCGAGAAGAAATCACGCGATGTCACCACTGTGACTGTGACAGAGACACGGCCGAACATACCATCACGGCGTGTCCCTCTTGGACAGTACAACGTGCGGCACTCAGTGCTGCCATCGGACCGGACTTTTCGCTGCCGGCACTGTTTCGTGCAATGCTGAGCGGCGTATAAGAGTGGAAAGCGGTGGAGGATTTCGCTTACGATGTCATCTCCGCAAAAGAGGAGGCCGAGCGCATAAGAGAGAGGGAGGCGCTCAACCTTCGTCACAGAAGTAGGCCAAGGCGAAGACGGGTCAACCCAAATGACCACAGCGTCCCACCTTAGCCAGGGAGCTTGGGGCGGCGGTATGGGGATGCCGCCGCCCATTGCACCGAGTCCCCGAGAGGGTCGCGATGCGCTGCGTATTCTTCGCGCATCGCGACACCAAAGTGTCAAGCCCTGGAACTGCCTCTGTTTGGCCATGTAGCCTGTATGGGCTCGAGGAGGGCCTGCTGGTGACAAGCAGGCATACGCACGCAGAGCCGCGGAAAGAAAGCTCGCGCGTTCTCGCAATCCTGCGTGCGACGAGTGGAAGAGTATAGACGGGTTTTAGTGGGTAGGGCTGCGCTCAATTCACCATTTTTACGGCCGCAGCGAGTCCTACATACCCGAGGAAGTTGTTCCCAAACCCCCCGGCATGCGCAACAGCAATCCCCGTCTCAAAAAAAAAAGGGCGCCGTGGCAAAATATTGACTTGTAAGTGCGCCGCAGGCTGAAAAAGTTTAGGAACCCCTGCCCTAGGGTATACACAATACACAATATACGTACTAATATTATAAATAAAAATAGTGTATGTCTGTTTGTTATCCCTTCAAGCCCAAACCACTGAACCGATTTTGCTGAAAGGTATGGAGATACTTTAAGTCCCGGGAATGGACAAAGAATACTTTTTATTCCGGAAAAATTTACGGGTCCTGCGCGATAAACGAATTTTGGCGCAACGGAGTTGCGGGTGTCATCTTGTATACAATATTATATATACGGGCTTAAGTAAAAATACTTCAACAAAGCCCAAATATAAAGTAAATTCCTCGTTACCCATATCACTGTTACGTAGGGAAATACGAATACCTGTCCCTCTATTCTGAATGAATGAATGAAATATACTTTATTGTACACAATCATAGTTACGTACACATAAAATGAAAGCAAACCACTAAATAAAGATAGTACACAAAGGCGGTATAGCGGTAAGTAACTAAACAGCAATAGTTTCTCCCAAACAACTTTTGAAAGAAAAAACGCTGGTAAAAGGGCATTGTGCTAACAATATAACTTATATTCAAAATTAAAAAACAAACAGATTTTCGTTCCTTGTTTAGTCTGCTTCTTATCAAACAGGGAAAAAAGTATAATTGTACCAATCTTATACATAAAATTGGATTTTCAAATGTGTTAGTCGCGCTAAAACTCGAAAACGGCTGAACGGATTGGGCTGATTTTATCCTTAAAATATTCGTTGAAGTCCAGGGAAGGTTTTAAAGTGACACGAAGTTCACCGGGACGGCTAGTATTTAATATTATTATCGTATTGCTCTGGTTATTGCCTTCCGACGGCTAGCCTGATTTTGTTAAAATTTTGTGTATCATATAGATTTGAGAATCGAGTAACTATTTATACCCGACATGACGTTGTAGCAGACTAAACAGCGTACAGCGGGGCTAAAATGGTCGCATAGCAATTCCTCTCAATCAGTTCACAAAATGAATTGTCAAAACTGTCAAACTCACGAATATCAAATTTAGACCAATTCAATTGGTCTAAATTTGACATTCGTGGTGGTGGTCATTGGTGGTTTTTTCGTTGTTTCGACGTTGTTTCGACATTTCACAGAATAGTTTGATTGGTTGAGAGATAACGGACTGGTAAAAACAAAAAACGAAGTTGCATTAGAGTCGTATTCGAATTGCGGAATCAGGGCATTGCTATAATAGTACAAGAGGGTGTTGAGGAAAAAGTGGGTTACTTGTTTTATTGGATCTGCTAATAAAAAATGTTATCCATTATCGAGGGGTTTTAAACTTTAATATTATGATCATTCCTTTTTTTACTTATAACAAAGTTTCGTCTATGGGTTTTTCGCCCATATCCTTTTGGTTTCTTTTATACAATTAGTTGTTCCTGTGAGCCACGATTCTGATGACCTTCAACTATAAAAAGAGTATATTATATTATAATATGAAGGATAGTATGTAATTGGTGCGCCTTTCATAAAATCCTGATGCCACAATCACTGAATCGATGTAAATAGTTATGTTTCAATATTTATAAATGGTAAATAAAATCTTATAAGAGACTAGATGATGTCTGCAACTCCGTTGCGCCAAAATTCGTTTATCGCGCAGGAACCGTACATTTTTCCGGGATGAAAAGTATCCCTTATCTTTTCCCGGTACTCAAAGTATCCCAATACCAAATTTCAGCGGTCACAGCGGTTTAGGCGTGAAGAGGTAAGTAGCAGACAGACAGACAGACAGACAGACAGACACACTTTCGCATTTATAATATTAGTATGGAAGTATGGATTTCTACTTTGGGTACCAGTAAAGAATATTATTGTTTTTCAAAAGGCAAAATTTACGGTTCCATCACTATAAAATAAAATATTAGTTACACATCGCTAGATATTCATAAAACTACTTATGTTTTTCGAACACAACACGGAAACGGAATTAAGCAAGTTTTTTTCAGTTCCACAGAGGAATACGAACCCTTCTTAAATTGAATTTGCATCGAATTCGCGGAAGCGCTAAGTCGACGAATCAGAGAAAAAATATCACAATTCAAAGAAATTTCAGGCCCAGTTTTTCTATGTCTTTGTAGGAATAATAATGTTATAATATAATATAGTCCGTCAAGAAAGTGAAGAAATTAAAAAGTGGCAACATCGTAGTGTCATCTCTTTTTTCTTGATTGATTTGAAAGAGGTGACACTACGATGTTGCCACTTTTTAATTTCTTCACTTTCTTGACAGACTATAATATCTATGGACGCTTCACACCATGTCAGTTTGGCCCCGTGCTAAGTACCTGAAGGACTTGTGTTACGGGTACCAAACAACGGAAATATTATATCTAACACTTTTATACTATCCATAATATATTTAAGATTTTTATTAAATGATACACATATTTAATACACATCCATGACCCAGGAACTTTGAAAACTTTTTGTTCCGTCGGCGGGATTCGAACCCGCGACCCCCGGCTTGAGCTACCAACAGCCCACCAACTGAGCCACAGAGGTCGTCATATTATGTTAAATTATGTCTTCTATTCGAAGCTCTAATTATTATAATACTCTATCAGAGATCAAAATGCAAAATATTGACACAATAGACACTCTGATATTGAAGTGATCAAACTACAGGAAGTTGCTGGCAACTTTTCACGAATGACGAAACAGATAAATTCAAATTTGCCAGCACAAAACAATATTCTCGATCAAATTTTAATATTAAAATCAGTCATCCCTTTGAATGCTACCATTATGCCACAGAGAGACAAACACTATTTTTATGTCGGGGGTTAAAACCCATACAACTAAAACTCGCACATACACGTTCACCCATACAAGTGAATATGAAAAGTTAAGAGAACTATTGTCGAAGTGAAACCAAGTTAAACGCTGTATGGGCTGATAACACGACAGTCGGGTATTAAAGAAGTTCCTATTCAATTTACTTGTTCAACTACCTGGGCGGAATAAGCCAGGCTGTAAGGTGGGGGCACACTGAGAATTGACAGAATTATTGTTAGGAAAGTGTCTAAACACACTAGGCCGAAGTTACGCAGCGTAAATTGCGCAGCGCATGATTACGCCCGCAATGTATTTTAAATTACCGACGACACACTATTCCGTCTCGTTCCGTCTGTATTTTATATGCGTTTGACATTGCGGACGTAATTTACGCCGCGTAACTTCGGCCGTGTGTGTTTAGACACTACTAGTCTACGATTCTCATACTTCGAAAGTCGCTTCGATCGTAAATGGGCTATGGGTAAATTTTTTTTCAAAATCGGCTCAGTTATTAATTAAGGCTAAGGTGAACAAACGATTAATCTTCGTCTGTTTTTAAATATTTTGGAGCTAAATATTGAGGTCATTTTTTTCGTTATAATATGTTTAAGTACTCTTCACACTTATTACTTTATAGTAATTAGCGTCTATAAGCAAGGCAACAGTAAAACAACAAAACTGCGCAGTAGAACAACAAAAGGAAATTCCTCTCCTACTCTCTCTATCTTATGACTCACGTGTCCAGACGAAAGCTGGTTCGTTTCCCATACAAAAAAACAATCGACATTAATTAGCTAATTTCATACTATTACTACATAAATTTATATGCACATCTATTTATTTTGCAATACCATTCCCGCGAAATATATTTAAAATACTTTATTTCACACAGAAGTCACATTTTTATTGTTTTTTTTTTTTTTATATAAAAAGTGACATAAGCCACAAAAGCTCGTAGACAGTTAAAAGTTTTACATTTTTAACCAAAATTCGAAAAGTTTTCAGCGCAATAAAATCAATAAAGTGATCCCTGTGCAACCTCAACCTTTAACATACACGACCCGCCGATTATGCGGCCGGCTGCGACGCCTCGCAGTTGTTTTAATGAAATTTCAGATTAAGCCCCATTTCCCATCCTCATTTCTCCATCCCCCATCCCCCGTACCCCATACACCCCATGCATGACTTTGAGTCCCATGCCAGACTGCCTCATGGTATCGGTTGTTATAAATGTGTATGAATGAATAATAATAACTCCTGCACCGGTTTCGTTGACGGTGGCCGGTTTCAATAAAATCAGGCCAGTTACGCAGGAGTAATTTTATAGTGCCCAAGTGTGTACGTAATATACAAAAGCCTTCTCCCTCTCTGTCTGTCTGTCTCTTCCTTTACTCTAGTAACCCAGTAGGACGGATGAATGAATGGATAGATTGCTGCTCTGTTTCGAAAGAACTGCACGGATTGTGATGAAAATTTAATGTGGTTGTAGCTAAGGCTGCAGATGATGCTAAAATTTATCTCACCTGTATACAAGAAAAGCAGTAAAGGGAATGTGCGCCAATAACAGATAAAACAGTGCAAGTGGTGCCATTTATTCTGAAAACAAAATGTGTGTTTACGTAGAATACTTCAATAGGCAAAAGCTATTTCCTAGGGAAAACTTAATTGTGTTAATTTCACCATCTATTCATCTCTGATACCTGATGTTTCATGTCTCATGCCTCTTGAGTCATATCTCTTGTCTCATGTCCCAGGCATCATTTTTTAGGTTGGATACCATTATACTACGTACGGGATCTCATGCCTCTTTCGTCATATTATCTTATACCTCATGTTTTGGTTGGTATGGTATGGTTTACTTCATACTTGTTACCTCAAGCCTCACTCCTCATGATAATCTCGCGGGGGAATTCCAACACGCGGCCTCGTACGAAAATTTGCGGCTCCTGTATTCGCATATTTTTACAATTAATTATAAAGAAATTTATTTATGCTACAAATTTATATCCATTCTTATATTAAAATGTTTAAAACTTTAAAAAAATATGGTGTAGGAACACATCGTCGTAAAATTCCAACTGAAAAGACCAATTATCTAAATTAAGAAATTTTAAACTATTATAAGCAAGCTGATGATGATGAACTATTGCTTACAGCTTAGTCCATCATGTCAACTTTCAAACAAACAAACAAACAAGACCAAAATGGGCACACCCGTTTGGATGTCAAGATGTCACGGACAGACACATAATATTATATACAGGGTGTAACAAAACTAAGTGATAATACTTTAGGGTGTGTACGTGTTCCTTGTAGATAGTTCACTGTGAAAGTAGCAGCGCTGAAAGACCAAATTTTTTTTCATATTTGTATGGAGAAACTCGTGACGCTGGGGTGCTTGCCCATACAAAAGTAAAAAAAATAGTCTTTCAGCGCTGCTACTTTCACAGTAAACTCTCTATAAGGAACACACACACCCTAAAGTATTATCACTAAGTTTTGTTACACCTTGTATACAGACAGACACGACAAACTTATAACACCCTCTGTTATCTTCATAGGTTAAAAATGATGTAGAAATCATCACCGTGTAATTGATGATTGACACAGACACACCACAGAGATTGGTGGTAAATTATGACTGAGAACTCAAGTTTTTTCCTTAGGGCCCTTCCACACGACGTTCTTTTTGCGCGCTGTCGACACTCGACGCGCGTTTCTGATGCGCGTTTTCATCGCGTTTTGGCAGATATTACACGTTTTTTGACGTAAATGAAACCTAATGAAGCGTGCTTCTAACGCGCGTTTGTATCGATACAGACGCAAGTTAAACGCTATTGTAACGCGCTTTGAACACGCGTTTTTATCAATACAAACACACTGCGACTTAGCGGGGAACAACGGATGGAGAAAGGGCGCGCGCGCCGTGTCCCCCACCGCGACACGAACGCGATATAAACGCGATACAAGCACGCGCTTACAGCACGTCCTAGTTGCGTTCGAAAAACGTGCGTTTGTATCGATACAAAAATAAGGATCGTGTGTAAAGGTTAATAGTCCACCCAAAGAATAGCCCAAAACAGGTGTAGAGTGCGTGAGCAGCAACCTAAGCAATTTCTTCAGAAATGTGTTAAGGATGCCTAGAAGATAAACATACTAAAAGTCCCCGCCCCTAGGGGGTGAGCCGGGGTGGGGGGAGGGGGTTAAATTTCCCATTTTTGAGTTTTTGGCTCATATCTTTAAAACCGTACGTCGTAAAGAAAAAGTATCTTCTACATAATAAAAGCTAATAAAATTTACTACAACTATGTCATTTACACTATGAATCTATCTCCAATCATTGCCATGCCATGAGCTTCTAAAGTGGTCGATTTTCAAAAACACATCAACTAAGTCTAGGGACATTTGTATTTTATGAAATCTATCAGGATTTTTGGACACAGTAAACGAAAGAATTATAGCTTATTTTATAGCATTTCATAGAACATAAAAAACTTTCCGATTTTTTTTTTGTTTTTAAGAAAAAATCATTGGTTTTTCTATGGTCATAGAAAAGTTATATGGCAAAAAATCTTTACTTTGTTTTATAAAACCGAAAATTTCATTCGAATGAGAGAAAATCTTTTACATTTTTATACCTGATAATCAAATTAGTAATAATAAATTTTATTGAATACTTAGAATTGAGTATTTTTACCTAAAATACATTTTTTGTCTTTCTTCGGTAAAGGCCCTATGTTCTTTGTGATTTCGTTTTTTTCTGGTATCTATCTTATTAGAAAATCTCTGAAAAGTATTTAACACTGCATATTTTAGTCGCAGTAGATATATTTCATGTCAGAAAACCCTGGAAACCGGGGCAAAACCAGAATAATCTGGTCGAATCAGCCCAATATTAAGTCGATGCAACTAGTAAAAAGGCTCCAGGAGAGCAACCAGTCTCTAGAAACCGACCAAACCATGCAGAGGAGTTTCCATTAAGTTGGTCCTTAAGACGTCAAAACATTTTGTAATCCAGCATTGAAATGTGGAAAATGCGGAAGGTTGCTTTTTCATGAGTTTGTGAGATTGACCATGGTATCACTAAGTAATTGTCTCTGATGCTGGTGCTGATGAAAATCCCGGCTTGAATTTCATCTCGATTTACTATAATCACTTGTTCGGATAATTCCGCGGTGAGTTTACCATCTTCTACCAGCTCCGAAGAGCCATTATTCGTCCCATTAGGTTTTACCATTATTAATCTCCCAAACTCATGAAACAGCAACCTTCCGCATTTTCCACATTTCAATGCTGGTATACAAAATGTTTTGTCATCATAAGGAATAACTTAATGGAAACACCTCTGCACGGTTTGGTCGGTTTCTATAGACTGGTTGCTCTCCTGGAGCCTTTTTACTAGTTGCATCGACTTAATATTGGGTTGATTCGACCAGATTATTCTGGTTTTGGCCTGGTCTCCAGGTTCTGACATTAAATCTATCTACTGTGACTAGAATATGCAGTGTTAAATACATTTCAGAGACTTTCTAGTAAGATAGATACCAAAAAAACGAAATCACAAAGAACATAGGGCCTTTACCGAAGAAAGACAAAAAATGTATTTTAGGTAAAAATACTCAATTCTAAGTATTGAATAAAATTTATTATTACTAATTTGATTATTAGGTATAAAAATGTAAAAGATTTTCTCTCATTCGAATGAAATTTTCGGTTTTATAAAACAAAGTAAAGATTTTTTGCCATATAACTTTTCTATGACCATAGAAAAACCAATGATTTTTTCTTAAAAACAAAAAAAAAACGGAAAGTTTTTTTATGTTCTATGAAATGCTATAAAATAAGCTATAATTCTTTCGTTTACTGTGTCCAAAAATCCTGATAGATTTCATAAAATACAAATGCCTTTACCAAAGAAAGACTTAAAAATGTATTTTAGGTAAAAATACTCAATTCGAAGTATTGAATAAAATTTATTATTACTAATTTGATTATTAGCAATAAAAATGTAAAAGATTTTCTCTCATTCGAATGAAATTTTCGATTTTATAAAACAAAGTAAAGATTTTTTGCCATATAACTTTTCTGTGACCATAGAAAAACCAATGATTTTTTCTTAAAAACAAAAAAAATCAGAAAGTTTTTTATGTTCTATGAAATGATATCAAATAAGCTATAATTCTTTTATTTACTGTCTTCAAAAATCCTGATAGATTTCATAAAATACAAATGTCCCTAGACTTAGTTGATGTGTGTTTTTGAAAATCGACCACTTTAGAAGCTCATAGCATGGCAAAGATTGGAGATAGATACATAGTGTAAATGACATAGTTGTAGTAAATTTTATTAGCTTTTATTATGTAGAAGATACTTTTTCTTTACGACGTACGGTTTTAAAGATTCAAAAACGGGAACTTTAACCCCCTCCCCCCACCCCGGCTCACCCCCTAGGGGCGGGGACTTTTAGTATGTTTATCTTCTAGGCATCCTTAACACATTTCTGAAGAAATTGCTTAGGTTGCAGCTCACGCACTCTACACCTGCTTTTTTAAGTGGACTATAAAACGTGTCGGCTTCCTTGCGTTTGCTGAGCGTTCAACTTGCGTTTGTATCGATACAAACGAGCGTAAAAAACGTCGTGTGAAAGGGCCCTTAAGCAGCTCAGTGTAGAATTCAGTGTCATCAGGCAAGTGCATGTAATATTCTGAATCGTGAACCACTCTGCGGTCTGTGTGGCCCGTTCCAATCGATTCCTTGTAAGGTTTCTAAACTCGTATATTTTAAACATTTACCCTTTTAGGGTGTGCTTTGACGATACCTCCATACAATCAATGGCCGCTCTATACTCCAAAAACGTACAAAAAAATGTTTTTACGTTTTGAAGTGTTGACCAGCCATTTGGTTGGACGGCAACAATCGTGTGTGGCAATATAGGGTACTGTTACGCAACATTGCGGCAATATTGCGCGGCAATAATGTTGTGGGTATATTGCGCATCAGCAATGTTGAGGTATCAATATTGATAATGTTGGGCAACAAAGCTGCGACTATAATGTTGCTCAGCAAAAATTTTGGCTTCCAGTCCAAATAAAATAGTACAGGAGGGGAGGATGCTATTTTTGTAGTCACGAGGGTCATGGAGACCTAGTAGGTGTTGTACATTAGGTAAAGCTGATAAAAAAATAATAAGAGCGTTTTTTTATTTTAGCGGTGGGTTCGGAAACTGCAGCCATTTTAAAGTTTTGAAAAAGAAAATATATTCAGAAAATTGCTTATTTAGGTAAATTATAAATTTATTTTAGACAACAAGGACTAAATCATTTAGTTTAGAGCAAAATAAAATATCTGCGAAGCTTAGTCAAGAAAATATGAAGCTTTATTTTTTTATATTTTAAGATGTCCCTACAGGCTTACCTGACCTTTGAATCGTTAGTGCTTTATATGGAAGCTTCTTTGGGGTATACTAAACATCCCTTATCTTAATCTGACAGATCCGACGACATTTCAATATTCAAAAAAAATTTTTTTTTACCCACCACGTGAGAAATCTAATTTCTATTCCATGATAACTAGACACATGGCGGAAACCTACGCAAGCTTAATCTGACACGCTCGAGCTACTCCCGAAATCCCCTCTTCCCCTCCCCAACTAAAATAAACCCCTGAAATACAAATTCACTTTTCTGTCAATTTCTTGTGAATGTGAATAAGCTTGGTTACACTTTTTTCCTTTTTTTAGAAGACTATGCTGTCTCACAAGTATGTGTAGTGAAAGTGCCTGTAAACTTAATAAAGTTAAAAAATGTAAATATACGCTCAAATGTAGGTTAAAAATGTTACTAACGCTCCCATATATTATATATGTTACTGTAAAAGCTCGAACTTTGGTAAACCTTAAGATTTAAATGTAAATCTTAGAATTTACCGACATGAGTTGGTAAATGTAAGTATTTCTAATAATACGACGATTTTTTTGAACATTTACCGTTAAACTACCATTAAAATAAATACTACTTTAATAATTTATAATAATATTAAAATAAATTAAAGATTTAACGGGGCCTTCCATACCAAAAACACAATTTCTGGCCTGTTTTTGCGCTATAACGACACGGAACCCTTCGTGCGCGAGTCTGACTCTCATTTTGCCGTTTTTTTTCAACATAATATTATGCCATGCCACTAACGTAAATCCCAAGATTCACCAACTATATGGTGGTAAAATTTCGTATCGCAAACCTTTTCGGACATTTACCATTAGGAATTGGTTAGGGTTTTACTGAAAATCTTAGGATTTACTGCAGTTCGAGCTTTTACAGTAACATATACACAAGATTAAAAAGTCCAAAACATTTATTGAATACTGCACTCAATAAAGCTATTTTAAGCTCCATTTATGATTTAGCTGATGTAAAAAACCGGTAAAGAATTAGTAAAAACGGATGGCTAAATAAAATGTTACCAAAACGAGATTTATTCAAATGAAATAAATCCGATTCGTAAAAAAATATCCGATATTTGGGAACCCCGACGCAGAATTTTACCACGCGTGTTGAATTGTAAAATATGTCATGTTAGATTCGATAAATACAATTAAGGATTGTTTAAATGTAGATCATCTATAGACTATAACATTCACAATACTTCATAAACGTATCAGGTTTAGGTACAAAATAAACAATTATTTCAAAATAACTATATATTTACTAGCTTTTGCCCGCGGCTTCGCTCGCGTTAAGAAGTATTATTATATACAATCTTTCATCCCCTATTTTATCCCCTTAGGGGTAGAATTGATCAAAATCCTTTCTTAACGGATGCCTACGTCATATCATCTACCTGCATGGCAAATTTCAGCCCGATCCGTCCAGTGGTTTGGGCTTTGCGTTTGCGTTGATAGATCACCATGTCAGTCAGTCACCTTTGAGTTTTATCTAAATAGAATATATAAGTATATTCTCTCCCAAATACTGTAAATCAAACACACAAATCAAATAAAATGTTATGTACCTACAAACTAAAAATAAGGTTTCCTCGTTCCATTTCCTAAAGAATAAGATTAATTAAAGTCTCGCTGTTGTAACAGCTTCCTTGGTAAGCAAATAAGCTGGAGTAAATGATACAAAGTGGATAATGAAATCGAATGCAATTCCAGCATCAAATAGAACGGATAAAGAAAAAGTTAAAGTTTGGAATCAGTTCGGACTAATTCGAAAAAAGTTAGGTCCGACTTCAGCATGAATTCAAATTTATTTCGCCCTTTACAACTCACGACGTACGATCAAAATATTGCACACTTGTCTAGATACATACATCATTTTGTTCTAGAATAATATACATTAAGATGGATAGATATTATGACATCTAATTATTGTATTACCTACATTCGAAGCAAATAAACTATCTGTCCGTTACCTTGTATCATATTATGAGTAAGGGTCAATTCAGACCGCAACACGACGCGTAGATGCATTTCTAAATTTGTATGGATTTAACCTGAGACTTCAATTATGCTTCAATTGCGTGAGACGTCATGGAAATATGTCAAAACAAATTTAGAAATGCATCTACGCGTCGTGTTGCGGTCTGAATTGACCCTAAGGGTTAATTAACATTGCAACGTCGCGAGTCCTTGTGATGTATTTCAATGAGCCTTTTTTTTAAAACAGACAACACAACAGCGCGAGCGGTAAGTCTGCCATTTCAATATTCTACGTATGTTCTTGGTTCATTTAGATTATATTATATTATTATATCAAATTGCATCGAAGCTTTACGCAATGAGACCATTAGAATACGGATATTTGTCGTTAATCTAAAGCAGGGGTCAGCAAATGGCGGACCGCGGTCCGCATCCGGACCGCCGACCCAGTGTTTGCGGACCAAGCATGTTCGAAGATGAACTTCGTTAAAAATTAATTTCGGTCTCGACCTACGAATAATAAAAACTAAGGAATCGTAACTCCCATACTATTACCGTTTTAGATTTGGTTCCTTTCGATCTGCCATGTAACGTCAGCCTAGTATCGCTCAAGGCCACCTAAATATTGCAAATGTATTTGTAACCATGTACCTAAGGTAGACTTTTTTGACAAGTATTGTGGAGCATGTTTTTTGACGGAGTTACTTTTCCTTAGTTTTTATTATTCGTAGGTCTCGACATACTAAATACTGATGAACATACAGTAGCAACAAAAATTGTCACTTTTCTCATTGATACAAATAAAATATACCTTTGTAATTTCCGTAATTACATTTTTGTTTAATTTTTTTTAATGTGTGGACCGCGAAGGTCATTTTATTTCTTAAAACGGGACGAAACTAATTGGTGACCCCTGATCCAAAGTCTAAAGTACACAGTCACTTTGATGCTATAATATACCAAGTAGTAAGTTACGTAATAGATAGGTACTACTATAAAAGTAATATTTATAGTCTTACTCAGTTCTTGGCATATTATAGCTTGACAATTTTCTATTCCTATTAAGTTTTTCTGTAATTATCGTCACGACATTCGGTCGTATGGTGTAAGTGAGCCCAATGGACTTTGGAGTTAGTTTGATGAAGTCATGAATAATTCTCGCATATAACTGTTGTATTAATTATTTTAATTAGTTTTGTTAGGTTTTGTTGCAATGTTTATTTATTGTTCGAATTTTAGTTCATAGACAAACCGCTTAGATATTTCAGTTAACTCGTACGAGTAAGATTTAATTAAAATTTTTGAAATATATTCGTTTATTTGTTATATTATAATACCAAGTAAGTACTTTTCTCTATGTTTTCCTAAAACTCAATTCTGACGTGATACACACGAAAGAAAAATCCCTTTTCGGAAAATGCTGAAACATTTGAACTCCTTTTAAAATACACAGTGAAAAATGTGAAACTTATAAGCTTCAAAAATGAAACCACAAGAAAATCGATGTAACAAACCTAACACACCGAGTGTTAGTAAAAATAAAAAATTACTCGACCTGAAGCTGGTTTCATATAATATGAAACCAGCTTACCATCCTAGGGTTAATAATTAATATTATGATTCATTTTCCGTTCAATTTTTTTCCTTCACTCAAGTGTAATGAGTGCAATGAAAATACTCATATGAAGTTCTCTTTAGACCGCAAGCGACTTGTAGAAGCATTTGAACTAAAGTATGGATTTGACAGATTTGCAAGAGGTCTCACGCAATTGAAATCTGTCAATTCAAAATGATTCCAAACTTTATCTTCATTATTGTAATACATAGTATCGCTTGAGAAGTCTACGGCCGCTCGTGGCCGCCGGCGGCCGCGATTTCTCAAGCGATACTACCTATTATTATTACAATAATGAAGATAAAGTTTAAAATCATATGACACGAAGTATGGCACTGAAAGTGCTCGCCGCGCCGCGCCGCTGCCATTCCGGTGTGGCGCGGCCCTAACTCACATTCATTCTTTCTCACCACTCTCTCTCATCTCTCACTCACATTCACTCGAGTGAACTTATCACTATCATAAAGAACAGTGATGATGACACTAGCGATAGTTCGAAACATTTTGTTAGCTATTTTGTATATTCCCAGGAATACTTACGTAATAACATCTGTCAGTGCAGAAAAGATTTGTGAAAAGGGGAGCGTCGTTTATTACATCATTATTTTCTTTTATGAAACGTACAAAAATGTGAAATTTATTAGTTTTATACCAGCCATTTGTGAATAGATAGGGAAATATTTTTAGGACAAGCTTTATATTGCCTTGGGTGAATGCGTGCTTAAATGGTGCTTGCGTGAGTGCGTGCAGTGTTTAATGCATGCTTGTGCGAGTATGTGCGTTTGGGCATGCATGCAGTTTTGCGTGCACACTGCATTCATTAACCTTTATTTCATTACATAAGGTACAAAGCTAAAGCATTGATGTGACAATTACCATAATATTTTAAATACTAAACATTAAGGGTCAATTCAGACCGCAACGGGACGAGGGAAACGTCTTGCGAATCTGTCAAATTCATATAAATTTAGAAATGCATAGACGCGTCGCGTCGCGGTCTGAAATCTGAATCAACCCTTTGAGTAACATATCACACCGAACGAGACGAGACTTAGATCCAACGAAACTTAAAAAATAATTTCAAGGAGCGTTACACAATTTTCTTATTTTGTTCATTTTTTTTATTTCTTCTATGCGTCATTGCGTCACGTTTCGTTTTGGTGACTCTAAAATCAAAAGTCATATATAACAGACATATTCAACAAGTGCAGTTTGCATTTAGCTGGCGGCAAGCGACTGCTGCATCAAAGCTTGAAATGTGTTTTAAAGCGAATGTGGCCTAAAATTGTGGAAATTTCCACTCCGACGAAACAGCTCGCTAGAGTTCCGTGATTTGTTATACGAAAAGGTATCGAACTTTATATATTAGACTAATAGCAACACTATACCATAATCAAAATAAAGTTAATAACATTATTTTTAAGTTTTATGTCAGTTTACTCTGGTTTTATTTTATGGTTAAGTTTTTTGCCTCGATATGCCATCTGGACTTCAGGCGAGTGGACTTCGTGCGAATTCGCATCGCAATATCATTTTTTATGAGTTTTGTCGTAGATATTTGCGATGCAATTCAATTCGCAGTTTTGTGTGGGAGCCCTTAGCTTTTTTTTATAAAAATATAAACATCTAAATATATAAAACTCAAAGGTGACTGACTGACATGGTGATCTATCAACGCACAGCCCAAACCACTGGACGGATCGGGCTGAAATTTGGCGTGCAGGTAGATGCTATGACGTAGGCATCCGCTAAGAAAGGATTTTGATCAATTCTACCCCCAAGGGGCTAAAATAGGGGACGAAACTTGGTATATAATAATACTTCTAAACGCGAGCGAAGCCGCGGGTAAAAGCTCGTTGATAATAAATTTATTATGTGATTCTCTATTAAACTCCCAATTATTGGATTCCTAAAATATATACGGGATGTTAAACTGAGTGATAATCCTTTTGGTGCGTGAAATATGTGTTCCTCAAGTAGAGTTCACTGTGAAAGTAGTAGCGCTAAAAGATTACTTTAGAGTTAGACGACTGCATCGTCATGTAGTAGAGATAAACTACGATAACATGGCGCGCCGCTCCAAATTACTGTTTCAATGTGTGTAGTCACATCCTTATGAAAGAGTTTGTACGTAGGAAGTATTCAACCAATCAACCAGTACTCGTATTAATATTTCACTTAATGTCACTTATTACCAGGATTTGTTGGTCAACTAATCATAACTAGACGACCGCGCAAGACAACGCACTTCAAACGTTTTGACAAAACCTTTTGAATTGTGGAGGGGCGCGCCACGTTATCGTAGTTTATCTCTAATCCAAATAAATTGACACAACAATCTCCCTGTAATAATTTATTAGAAATTAAGACTGCAATAAATTCTAGTTAGTTTAACATTTTTCTTGGTTTTTCAGGCTAACAGCGGTTTTTGTGTGGGCCAAACCGAGTGTAATTCCATCGGGCTCCGATCCGATCGACCGCAATCGAGTAAACTACGTGAGTCACTCCGGTCACTGGATATGGTGACGAGGCACAAAATTCCGGGTGTTACCGGAAAATTACGGACTGTTACCCGGAAATCTGGGATTCGCAGTTAACTTGCAGGTACGTCTTTAGGTAATGGCTTTTATTAGTGATAAGTGCAGGTGATTATTGCAGGTGATTAAGTAAGTAATCAGGAGAAAATGTGGAGAGCGACTGATTAGTACAAGTCCTTTATTTTCTCCTAATCACTAATCACCTACACTCGCACTAAGCAAAGTGAATGCAAGCCTTTATCGCAATGTGACGAAGCGATGGAATGCATTTTTAAATGTTTGAAATTGGAATATGTAGCCTAACACCGCGGAATATTCTGAAAGGTCGAAGCAGAGAGAAGAGAAGAACCAGCACATACAGTAAATAATCCGAATAAAATCTGACATGTTGCACACGTCATATCAGAATATTAATGAACAGATAAAATTTATTACTTAACAGAAACGTAGTCAAACGTCGAAAACTTTTTTGTTTGCTGCCTCTAACGTCAAGCCATTGCAGTAACATAATATTCATTTTTAAACAGGTTCTTTAAAAATCTATCGAATTGTATGTAAGTGACTTTATAGTCACTCACATACAAATTAATGATATGAGTTTTGGCATCTTTACTTTACTTACACTAAAATTTAACAGTTCATATTATTATGAACTGTTAAATTTTAGTGTAAGTCCTGTGTTCATAGATAACATAATATTAATGCTACATTTGTCCAGTGCAGTACCAGTAGTTATAGAAATTATTATTATAAGCCAAACAATTCATCTTGACAACAAGTCCTCTTGACTAAAACTTTTTCTGATAAGGATGCCAAAACTCATATCATTAATTAAAATATCAGTCTTATTTTAGTATGTATAACAGTTATAACAAAACATGAACGCAATAGTTTTCAAAGACCACAAAATAAACGCCTCTTTCAAAAGGTCCCACGTCAAACACGCTATTTTATATAATTAGCCACTTACAAGTAAAAACTAACTTGGGAAAGTCAAAGCCGAGAGTTTCTCAAGGGGTTTATAATGACACTTTGGTAGTTGCCCACTGAGAATTCTTTTAGGGGTCACTTCAAAAGAATACGGAAGGAAAAAAACTGAGAAATTCAGTAAAAGAAAGCTGGAGATTTCTGGGATTAGCTATAAATATGTTGTAAATTATACAACACAATAGTTGTAATGTAATTATTTGTGTAGTATCGGTGTAGGTGCTGGCAGCTGGCCGTCTTCCAGCTCTCCCGCATTGACACCTCTTGTGACCCGATCGATTCCACCTTCCATGGCTTACTACTGCGCACACTATACCACGAACTCCCAACAACCTGCTGACGCACACGCTGACACTTCTCCAACCGCGAACCCAATCGAAAGACGCATGTCGACCATTCAGCGTTATCGGCAAACGATGCTTTCGATCCCGGACGAGCCCCCAAATGTAGTATCGGTGTAGATGGTAGGTTGATACTTAATGTGATGTTGGGTAAGGAAACGCAGTCGGATCAATCATCAGTGTATTAACTCACACATCAACTTACAATAAACTGTACAAGTTACAATGGGCACACTTGCCTCCACACTTTAACTACGTACTTAAACAACTCTCAATCAGGACTATCCGTACCTCTCTAAATCTTATTTAGGACTAACTTTATACAGTTGAAACGTCTTATTTATACCCCGGCTTGCACCCTTCAATTCTTATTTTCCACGCTATCAAAACCATAATAATAATAATAAGTTATTTATTTGCTCAAAATACAAAAGTTTCATTATAAATTACATGATACAGGAAAGTTCGTGGCTGTATACATATTTAATGTTCTGCTGGTACTTAAAATAGGATAAACCTGTGCTATAAGTACCAGCTAACAATCGATAAGGTTTCCAAATTAGTTTACGTTTTACATAATGTAATTGAGCGAAGTATGTTAGTAGCTGTTAGTACGTGTTAGTTTGGTTGTGTGTGTGAGTGTGTGTGTGTGTGTGTGTGTGTGTGTGTGTGTGTGCGTGTGTGTGTTTGTCTGTGTGCGTATGTGTTTGTGTATTAATGTTCAGAACGTAAGCGCTCAACGAATAGGGCATATCATATTTTCCGATTCACTGTATGAAAGTTTTTGTAGCTATTCTGCTATCTTATTTTTGCATCTATGTGACTTTAAGGTATGTATGTTTAGAATTTTATCAATTTTGTTGTAAATAAAACGTCAAAGGAAATAATAAAACCTTTCACTAAAAGTTGTCCTGTGACTTTTGGCTGGGGGAAGTTTATTGCGTCGTCCAGTTACAGGCACACGGATGTCAGTTTTATTCAATGAATGGTATTTTAGTGCAATTTGTAGAATAAATATTTGCCTCACAGAAAGCACTTCACAGTATTCGTAAAGTTCCTTAGTGGGAAACCTAAACGGCTTAAAAGTGCTCACTTTTAGCACTGCCCTTTGTGCTCTCTCAAGCTTAATTAGGAAAGATTTACACGCTCCTCCCCAAGACTGTATACAATACCCTAACAAAGATTGACACAAAGCATAGTAAATTATTTTAAGAGTTGCAGGTTTTGTAATGTGTCTTAAGCATTTAAATATATATATAAGTTTCCGAACTCTCCCTGTGAGCTGTTCGATATGGGGCCTAAAGTTCAATTTGTCATCGATGATAATACCTAAGTACTTTACATTAGCGACCTTCTCCAGATATGGGCAATTATTACATATAGCACCAATATCGAGTGGATGATTATGGGCAGAGATATGACGGTCTGTACTGGGTTTCTTTGAATTTTTAATTTTAAATTCTATCAGCTTGGTTTTATCTACATTGAGGGATAGTGTGTTATTTGCTAGCCACTCAGTAACTCTATTAAAGCCGTTTTGTGCTGCCTCATAAACCTGATCCCACGTATCTCCAGTAAAAATAAGTGCCGTGTAGATAAGTGTAAGATAAAGCCAGCAGTTTACCATTTTGTAGCTTTATTTTGCACATATCGTTTACGTAGGCTAGGAAAAGCGTGGGGCCAAGTATGCTTCCTTGCGGCACACCGAAAACAACAGGAAGCTCTCTACTGATTTGGTCGTTGATCTTAACGCTCTGGGTGCGGTTATTCAAATAACTTTTGAATAGTTTTAGTTGGCGGCCTCTTATGCCAAGTCGTTCCAGCTTCATAATCAGTCTGGGGATGGAAACCGTGTCAAAAGCTTTGGCCAGGTCTAGGAATGTATTGCCATTATCTAAGGTCTGTACAATATGGTTAGTCATCTCAAAAACTGCATCATTGGTGGATTTGTTGTTCCTAAAACCAAAGTGGTTACTGGATAAAATGTTGCCATCCTCCAGGTACTTTCTTAGTCTGCTGTCCATAATTTTTTCCAGGACTTTAGATAAACATGGCAAGATCGAAATGGGCCTATAATTATTAACACAGTCTGCGTCACCAGACTTGTAGACTGAGTGTATAAGGGCTTTCTTTAGAAGGTCGGGGAATACCCCAGTTTTTATGCATAGGTTGAATATGTGTGTTAGTGGCCGAAGAAAGAGGTTCTTATGCATTTTTATAACTTTTGCTGAAATCCTACGTAAAGATTGAATAAGTCTATCCACTTCCAACTCGTCGGTTTCCAGCATTACCATCGACGTACTAGGAGTTGGAATATTGTGTGACTTATAATTATTTGTAGAGCTTGGATCTTTGTAATGCTTCTTTGCCACCTCTTCAGCTATCTTTGAACCGGTTTCAGCAAAGTATTTATTTATACTCTCTATGGAACATGTACCAAGAAGTGGAGCAGCAGAAACATTCTTTTTTTGAGTATTGGTTACATCCCTAATCACCTTCCACATACTTTTTGGATTAGACCCCGCTTTACTTAACTCCATTTCCTCGTATTGTCTTTTAAGGCTACTTAAAATACGACTGCAAAAATTTCTACAGCGTTTGTAAGTAGTACAAATAGCTTTATTGTTTGGAGATTTTTTAATCTTTAAGTACAATTTATCCCTGTTACACATGCATCTCAATATACCAGGTGTGATCCAGGGTTTGATTATCGCTAAGCGATGTGTTACTTTAAATGTTATAGTGCTATGTCGGATAGCACTAGATATTAAACTGCTAAAGTGCATAAAGGCAGTGTTAGCGTCTTTACACTCATAAATGTAAGAGAAATCGGTAGTTGTCAATGCATTTTCAAGCTTGTTAAAATCTAATGTAATAATTGTCTTTTTGGCTATATCTAATTTTAGTGTACTGAAAGTTAGTAATACCGCGTTGTGATCTGTAACAGTTGAGTCTATGACAACAGTTATGGCTCTGAGCTTTGTTTTTAATAATACATGATCAAGTGAAGATTTTCCATGCGTGGCCAGGTTATGGGCAGGTAGTAAGCCATGTGCAGCAATAAGGTTAAGATATCCCATAGTTTTAGCATCAATATTATCACTCAATATATTCAGGTTAATGTCACCTACCAACGCTATGTTATTGCACGAAGTATTCATTGTTAGTATGTGATCCAGAGACGAGAGGAAATTGGTTATGTCTTGAAAAGATGGGGGCCTATACAAAGCAAGAATACATGTTGAATTTTCTAACATAATCTGTAGACAGCTGCCGTCTGTGAAGGCCGGTTCAGTGACAACAATATTAGGTAGGTCACTCCTAATATATACTACTACTCCATCGTTTTGATTAACCCATTTAGTATTTGCATAGAAGTTATAACCAGGAATTTCAGGTATGTGCGGGTTGCAGGAGAGCCAGCATTCTGTAAGTATGATGATATCTAGGGGCATAGAAATTCTTGTCATTAATGTTAAAAAATTGTTTATATTTGCAGATATACTTCGGATGTTTTGGGTAATTATTTTTAGGCTATGAGTTTTTACAATGTTTTTACAATTTTCTGCATCACATTTGTAAGTATCTGAAATAGTTATTTCATCTAACATATTTATGTGGTTGCTTATTATGGAATCAAATGTATTAAAAATGAATAATAGGGCTTAAGTATATTAACACTATTGTTGAGATAGGGTATTGCAGATTTAAAGCTAATTTTTATTGTTATGTTACTTTTAAGACACTTATTGTATGCTATATAGTAATATAATATGATATTTATGAGGTAAGGACAGTAATAAGTAGGTGTATATATGTATCTCATGACTGTATTTAAGTTATAGTAAGTTAGGTTTATAGTATAATATTCTTGTATGTTAATTATAATATAAGTTAGTAGGTTAGTGGGAAAATAACAATAAATTTTAATATAATATCTATTTTTAGTGTTTAGCAAATTAAGAACAAGTAATGTGAGCCTTAGATTACATAAACTTGCGAAGTGTAGTCATTGCTTTGTCTTTAACTTATTAAGATCTTCTTCTGATTCAATACGAATTGTTTGTTCTCCTTCTATTTTGCGTATATCGATTATGCCTCTAGAGGTCCAGCAATATGAATAATTGTAGTCTTTTACAAACTGTCGTGCCATATGGTAGATTTTTTGCGTCTTGAATGTGAGAACCTCCGATACATAAACAGGTTTCGTCGGTCCTTGTATGCCAAGGTGACTGGTGTTTAACTTATCAGCAACCTGTTTGTTTCTGTTGTACTGTTTAACTGCTTGCAGTAATTTTTCCTTTTTTATGGTACTATTTAGCTCAATTGTGATTGGTTTTATGGTTTCCTTATTTGCAGTCACTCTATAGGCATGCTTTATATCAGAATCATTTAGACTAACACTCAAAGTTTTATCAAACCCTTGCACTAATTCACAAATATCCTCTTTTGTTTCTTTTTTCTTATTTTCCTTAGAGGCACTTGGAATGTTGCGAATTTGTATACCTGCGGTCTTTAACTTCCGTTCCATAGCCTCTATTCTTTCTTCGAGCTTTGCAATCTGTTTTTTGTCCTCTAACCTCTTTTCTTCCATTTTGCTGATCAAGTTTAGGGTGGTGTCGTATTTGTCTGACATAAATTGCAAACTGTCTCTTAGTTCAGCATTTTGTTGCTTTAGTTCAGAGAAATAGTGATCAATTTTGTTGGATAGCATTAGAATATCCTCGTCACTTTGTCGTCTGCGTTTTTGCCTGATGTAGTCATTTCCTCCTCGATCAGAAAGACTATCAGAGTCATAGTTCTTGTGGGACATAATCCCTGTTGAAGAGGCTGGTGGGCTGCGGTTAAGAGATGTCATAGCTAATGTCAAAGCAATCGTAGCTATATTCACCGATCAGGACTTATAGAATAGTATACAAATTAAAATTGAAAATAATAATATTATTATTGTATTGTTTTCTGGAATTTTATAGTAGTCTACAGTACAATAACAGGTGGTTAACAAAATCAAAATAACAAACAATTATTAGAAATGCACAAATCACAATAGTATAATAAAACGTCGGCTCACCTTTATAATATTCTAAATATTAAATATCAGCTATTGTCTCAACTCAAAATAGTAAACAACGTCATAAATCGTCGGCTCTATTTTAAAGACATCAATAAAAAGGTTTAGCATTTTAACTAATTTCTAACAATACCTTTTATGACTCTGTTTACTGTTACGGCTACTTCTAAGAACTCGGCAACAATAGACAATGGCTAGTAAAAAGTAATTCTTAAAATGAAAATCTTAAAAACAACAACACCGTGTACTCCTACCTAATCCAGGATTCCCACGATCCTACATTTGTATAGTGTATTACTATTTTAACTAAAGATCACTTAATTTTTTAACCTGAAAAATAATAAAGTACGGAAATTTTTCATCTACTATGTATGTACCATGGAGGAAATTGATTTCTATGCAGTTGACGGACCAACGTCATTTCGTCAGCTTATGTCAATTTAATGTTAGTTTGATCGGTCGGATGGGTTTGAATTAACAAATTAGGTCCGCCATCTGCCTAGGAATGAACTTCTCTGATAGTACATCGTTTCATCTAAATATACTACGTACTTCGTAGTATAGTTCTTAATATAATAGTAATAGTTCTTAATTTCAAAATAATTGCCTGAACAAGAACGCCGTGTTAAAAATATGTTCAGCGCTGGCCGTTTTTATTTTTCTCATTAGTCATAGAGTTATTTGGGCCAGGAAATGACCAGCCAATTTAATAGCTTCAATAAAAAACTTGTAACTAAACTGTGCTTTTTTGGGCATTACTTGACTTCTTCTTTATGTTTATTACCTCAGAGATTGCACAACGGTCTACGTCCGAACCAAATGGTACTGTTTCGATCAACGCGGCAAGCGATTGCGACCGACAAAAATTCAAGAAAATTACACTTTATGAACTAGGTTTCAAATAAATTTGCTGTTCCACTGCTGGTAACAGACCTCCAGCAGAGTCTTCCATTTTTCTCGATTCTGCGCCATCGCTGGCCAGCCCAGTTGGTATTATGCCTGCATCACGTCATCTTTTTCTTGATGAAGATTTTCTCAATAATGTTTCATCCGCATCACTACTCACAAGCCAATATACCGAATGAAAGTTAAATGAAAAGACGAGATGGGCAGCACACAATCGCGTTATTATCGGTCGATAATATCACATGTGTTATTGCGATATCTGTTTTCAGTACATTTTGTATTAGGATGGTCACACACTGTTGCGATAATAACGCAGCAATTGAAGTAGGGCCAGCTGGCCGATTCTGTATCGTACATTTGTGAGTTAATAACTGAGTTAGTAACGAAACGGAGGAGTGAGTAACGGAAAGTGCCACTTTTTATATTCACTTGCATACAAAAGTGAGACTTTCCGTTGCTCACTCCTCCGTTTCGTTAGTAACTCAGTGATTAACTCACAAATGTACGATACAGAATCGTGACGCTGATATCGCAATAACGCATGCGATATTTACCGATAATAACGCGCCTATGTGGGGGAGGCTAAGCCGTCTGATACAAAAAAGGAGATTTTTAGGATAACAACTAGCAATATTTATTTACATTGATATCAAATTACATAGAAATCGAACTCTTTCGGGAGCCAACAGCGATTGCAATAAGTGGCATATATGCTAAACCACCGCTGGCAGCTACGTGTGGCTGCTGCTAATCCCACAACCCTCAAATTAATTATCTATCGGAACTTGGAAACGTGCCTGGAGGTAGACTCTATGCACTTCTAAATTAAACTGTTCCACTTGGAGCTAGTGAGTTGAACCTATGTGCATCGTGGTGTATAGTCCGTGCAATCCACGAAGACGCGCCCCAACAATTTTTGGGTGAGCGTCTTTCCCTTTGATCGTGACGCTTTTTCTTAATTGGTCTATTTATTGTAGTGTGCGCGTACACTCATAGGTAATTAGTGTGCACCGATAACACGCAAACATTGGCGAAAGCTTGCACACAATATATGTAACTATAAACGATTTAAGGAGGAATAGTGGGGCGCGTCTTCGTGGATTGCACGGACTATAATACTCTATTACGGCTGTAGTACGAGCAAGTTGTGAGAGGGTTTCGGAGTAACTGATGTAGGCAGGTCACTTTCATTCAGATTTAAAAGCATATACGGTCTGTTAGATAATAGCATAAACATAATAAGCTATATCTTGAAACTTACAATTTCGCACACCAATCTTATTTCAGCGTCCACTTAAAAGGATTTTTAAAAAGTTCTCACCCTTTTGGCTAATAGGAAAATATGATATCCATACTAATATTATAAATGGGAAAGTTGTATGTTTGTCTGTCTGTCTGTTCTTCTTCAAGCCCAAACCGCTGGACCGATTTTGCTGAATTTGGTATGGAGGTACTTTGAGTCCCGAATCCCGTTAAATGATGTAGGATACTTTTTATCCCCAAAAATGTACGGTTCCCGTTCGATTGACGAATTTTCGCGCGACAGAGTTGCATTCGTCATAATATAGTACTACCTATTACACGTGGGCTAGAGCTAACTTTAGGTCCAAAATTAAATAAATATTGGATTTAAATCAAATAAAAAAATTAAATGATATTCCTAATAGCCCCAAGTGGAGCGCACCGTTTGAACTTAGCGAACTTGTAAGTCGGGACTTAAGGCTGAGGTACACAGTTCGTTCCCAGTTCGTTCCCAGTTCCTCCAGTTCCGTTCACGAGCTTAATGAACGACGAATACATTTTTAATTACATTGTCATTTAAATGATGTAAAACTTGGTTAGGTTCTTATCTTGGCTTGGTTGTCAATTTAATGCAAGTAAGAAATTAATTACATTGGTATGTTTGACAGCGTGCATGCCTTAACCATTGAACGTTTAAGAAAAGTCAAAGATATTTTAAAAAAATACACACAGGCTCCACAAGAAAAGAACCTTCTTTGGAACCTATTGGAAAATCATAATATTATATTGAAGCCTTCATAATTTAAGATATAAACAAGGTTCCGCACCGTTATAGAGCGAAAATTAAAAAAAATGTTTTTTTTTTTTGTATGGGAGCCCCCTTAAATATTTATTTTATTTAAATTTGATTATCAATTATTGAAATATAAATATAATTAAGGATTTTATGAGAATTTGAAGTGCCTATGTACCTTTAAGCATTAATGATTACGAGCAAAAAAAGGAAAAATCACGTTTGTTGTATGGGAGCCCCCCTTAAATATTGAATTTAAGTACTTTGTTTTTAGTATTTGTCGTTAAAGCGGCAACAGAAATACACAATCTGTAAAAATTTCAGAACTCTACCTATAGCGGTATTCGAGACAGACAGACAGACGGACAGACATTGAAGTCTCAGTAATAGGGTACCGTTTTAGCCTTTGGGTACGGAATCTTAAAAAACACCTCTAAATGAAATATTTACTTGGCGTAGTTGCTATAATATAAGTCTTGTATGTTAGCTTGATGAATTTAGCGGGCAGTGAATGGGTGAGGGCTGCCCAAAGTCCAGATAGCTGGCACTCGTTGGGGGAGACCTACGTCCAGCAATGATCGACGTGATGATGATGATAATAGCTTAAAATTATAAATAATCTTGTGATAAACAAAGTTAACACATAATAATGTCACATAAAATTCATAAAGTAATAGACTTCAAAGCGAATCAACCGTAAATTATCCTTTAAATATCTGAGATTTAGCGATTACCGATTTTAACCGGTTTTCGCCCCGACCGAAAACCGGATACGGCCAGTTAGAACCGGATCGGATGATTTAGCGTGCCCCCGATCAATGGCGATCCGATTTGCTCTTTGAAATTCAACCTTTTTCATTGAATTTCAATTTAAGAAAAGGATTAAGGTCTTTTGAATTATTATAATGATTTTCCATAGATATTATATGAGGTTATGGTGTATTTGTTAGGGGGCGTCCACAAATTACGTGAGGTGTTTAGGGGGGGGGGAGGGGGTCGAGTCAAATCTCATCTAATCTCACTTTGGGGAGAGGGGGGGGTCTCGGCAAATCTCACGTAATTTTTTTCTCAACAAAATAATACTACATATTTTGGTCCATTTCATCCAGATTGTACGTATGCTTCAGATTTAATCGCGTAATCGTTATACGATTAAGATCATTCACTAATTCATTCGAAAGAAAATCTACTGACTGTCAAACCAAACGTTTACGTAAGAAACCCACATTTTGAAAAATCTCACGTGAGATTTGTGGGGGGATGGGGGGGGGGGGTTGAATAAAATCTCACGAAATCTCACCAAGGGGGGAGGGGGGGTCAAAAAATTCAAAAAAACATCTCACGTAATTTGTGGACGCCCCCTTACGGGCCGCTCGAATTGTTGACTGCCATAGTGTTTTAAACAGCTTGAGCCCCTTGGAATTACGCCGAGATGTAGCTTCACTCTGCATCCTCTATCGGTTGTATCACGGGGAGTGCTCTGAGGAATTGTTCGGAATCATACCACCTGCAACTTTTCGCCATCGTCCCACGCGAAAAACATACCATTCCACCGTGCGTTTTTCGCGTAACTTTCTGCCGCGCACTGTAAAACTCTGGAACGAACTGTCACCAGCAGTATTTCCGGACCTATACGACCTGCAAACCTCCAAGAAGAGAGCGTATTCCTTCTTAAAAGGCCGGCAACGCCTGCAGCTCTTCTGATGTTGCGAGTGTCCATGTGCGACGGTAGTTGCTTACCATCAGGTGACCCGTTTGCTCGTTTGCCCCCATAATTAATAAAAAAAAATATAAAAATTGATATTGTAAAACCCATATGCCTGAATGGATTGATATTATAAACCTTAAATGCCTAAGCGATTTTTAGAAAATTTTTCACTGTACCTTTTTTATTACACCCTAATGTTTTAACCTTTTGAAAATTACCCCAAAACACTCACCCCTTTCACCCCCTATCGGGAGAAACAAATAAACAACGGGATTTGTTCAGCGATTCGCAATAACCGACAATTTCACCCCTCATGAAGTTTTAATCAGCGCTTTGTACTTGTTGTTGGTCTTGTGTACAATATACTGTGTACAGGTCCTACATGTACAGTCGGTTTAAAAAGAAACTCTAATATTTTAAAACAGACTCTTTTTATCAAATTAGGGGGCAAACGAGCAAACGGTCACCTGATGGAAAACAAGTAGCAACTACCGTCGCCTATAGCCACTCGCAACATTAAAAGAGTTGCAAGTGCGTTGCCAGTCAAAACATTTTTCTCTCGAAGGCCCGTCATAAGTCCGAAAGTGGAAACCGCTCTCATACTCCTGCTTAACACCAATTATTGGCTGATACGCTATCAGTGTCTTTAGATAGTCTATCTTTATTAATTTTATCACCTCACTTGCCTTGTCCTAAAAAACCCTCCTCACATTCTCTATAATGGGTAACCATGATTACGAAGCTGTTTAGAGCATGTACAATCGAGGTTTATTCCTGCAATCGACAGACCAATGTCATTTGGTCGGATCATGTCGGCTGGGTTTGACG
This sequence comes from Polyommatus iphigenia, assembly GCA_963422495.1. Lineage (NCBI taxonomy): Eukaryota > Metazoa > Arthropoda > Insecta > Lepidoptera > Lycaenidae > Polyommatus > Polyommatus iphigenia. The sequence continues at coordinate 3,955,728 of OY730180.1, forward strand.
TAACGCGACCACGTACACTACGTAGGAACCCCCCATCTGTCTAGGAATCAACTTCTCTGATAGTACATTCGACGCCATTCGTATTACACACTGACGGCCGCACGAAACATTTAATTTGACAGAATATAGTATAACATGGCGACTTATGCCAAAATCTTCATTTGATTACAATTAAGTAATTAAGGGCCACCGGCCACCGCACATTAGAGACACGACAGTTTTTAGACAATCTTGTTTCGTGCATCTAAGACGAGTCAGTTTTACGATTAAAGAGAAACAGTTGTGTCTACCATGCGGCGCATACCAAGACGAAACTGTTTTGTCTACGACGACGCAACGCATGCATCAGACGACCTCTGTGGCGCAGTGGTGAGCGCGTTGGTAGCTCAAGCCGGAGGTCGCGGGTTCGAATCCCGCCGACCGAACAAAAAGTTTATAAAGTTCCTGGGTCATGGATGTGTATTAAATATATTGTGTATCATAAAATAAAAATCTTAAATATATTATGTATAGTTTAAAAGTATTAAATATATTTCCGTTGTCTGGTACCTGTAACACAAGTCCTTCAGGTACTTAGCATGGGGCCAGACTGACGTGGTGTGAAGCGTTCATAGATATAAGATAAGATAAGATCAGACTAGGTACACCGCTAGACAGTTTTGTCGTTGATGTGCGAGCTCGCATACACTTCAAAGGGAAGCCGGCAGTCGTTAGTCAGACTTGTCGCCGTGGAGTTCTTTGTCTATGAGATGTTTTGTTTCAAATGTGCGCGTCTAGTACTTTTTATTATGCGATAGTCTGTCTAAAAACTGTCGTGTCTCTAATGTGCGGCGGCCCTTAATATTCATCTCTGAGTGCCGCAGTGAAACATTAGTAATCGCCCATATTGGCCTATCGTTGGCCAGCAAAGAGGCCGCATCATACAGGCATTTGGCACCGAGTGTACATATTGGCGTGCTCCCGTATCGTTGTACTGTACAACTGTACATGCCACATTAGGCTAATTTGGCGGTTATCGTAACGTTGATATTGGGTTTCATTACAGAACACTAGTTTCAGCACGGTTTCACATTTTTGTAAGCTGATATTTGTGACATTTAGCACATAAAGTTAGGGGATGTCCATAAATTACAAATGGATACAGGCTGCAGTCTGACCCCCGAAACAAATACGATTTTAATTTATGAGTCTGATTAGTTTCAAATTGAGCCGCAGCACTATCGTGCGCTAGTATAGCTGTCAGGAGTGGGAAAAGCTGTTAAAGGTACAATTCCGTGCATCGCGATCGATCGCGGCCGCGCACGACCTACGACTGTCATCGGCCGCTCGCGACCATAGTCAGTGTATGAAAATGTATGGCACCGATTCCGAGGCCCGCGACAGACGCGCGCGGCCAACGACTGTCGTAGGCCGCGCGCGACTGTGTCATATAACTTTGACACGGTCGCGCGGGGCCTACGACTGTCGTCGGCCGCGCGCGTCTGTCGTAGGCCCCGCGCGACCGTGTCAAAGTTATATGACACGGTCGCGCGTGGCTTACGACAGTCGTCGGCCGCGTGCGTCTGTCGCGGGCCTCGGAAGCGGTGCCATACATTTTCATATAATGACTATGCGCGAGCGGCCGACGACAGTCGTAGGTCGTGCGCGGCCGCGATCGATCGCGATGCACGGAATTGTAATAATAATAATAATAAAAGCCTTTATTCACTGACCACTTAAATTTTTACAGGTTATACTTAATATTAAAAATACAGTTGTTACTTGTTGTATAACTTACTTTAAACTAAAACTTAAATTAATCAGCAACCATTTTGTTGGTCAGGTTGTCCTTTGACATAGGCCTCCCCTAGTTTCTTCCAATCTTCTCTGTTACGAGCTAGCCTTCTCCATCCTTTTGGTAGATCGTCCTCCCATCGTTTGATTTGGCGCCCTTTCCGTCTTTTGCCATTTCTTGGATACCATTCTATAATGTCTTTAATCCATTTGAGTTTTTGTGTTCTTATTATATGACCGCTCCATTTCCATTTTAGTTTCCTTATAGTTTGTAGAATATCTGTGACCTTAGTTGTTTTTCGTATTTTTGATGACCTCCATCTGTCCTTTAACTTTATATTCAGCATACTTCTTTCCATGTTACGCTGGCAAACAGTTAGTTTGTGGTTACTTTTACTTGTTCCTGACCATGTTTGGCATCCATACGTTAGACATGGTAAGATGCATGTATTGTAGCCTTGCTTTTTATAGGCATTGGCAGTTCTTTATTTTTAAAAATTTCTTTTAATGACCAGTATCGTTTCCAAGTATTACTAATTATCCTTTCAGTTTCTTTGTTATGCTGATCTTTTATCGATATTAGTTGCCCTAGATATATATATTCATCAATATATTCTATGGTATTACTATTTATTTCTTTTTTTTCTGCGTTGGTCATTAGTTTTGTTTTTGTTGCATTCATGGTCAGTCCTGCCTCTCTGCTTAGGGTGTCTAATTCTTGCAGCATAGTTTTTAGCATTTCGGGGTTTCTAGCGAATATCACGATGTCATCAGCAAATCTCAGATGGTGAAGGTTTATTCCATTTATGTTTATTCCTTTGTTTTCCCAGTTTAAGCCTCTAAATATATCCTCTAGTACCGCGGTGAAAAGTCTTGGGGAGAGTGGATCTCCTTGTCTAACACAACGTTCAATATTAAATTCTTCTCCTGGATGTTCGAGTTGAATTGTTGCTTTCATATTCTTGTGCATTTTTTTGATAACTTTTATATATTTACTTTCTACGCCCTGATTTTCGAGCGTTTTCCATATATATTTGTGGCTTAAAGAGTCAAAGGCCTTATTGTAATCGATAAATGCAATATAATACCTTTGCCCATATTCATATTGTTTTTCGATCACTTGCTTGACAACATGAATATAGTCTATCGTGGAGTAATCTGAGCGAAAACCCGCTTGTTCTCTGGGTTGATTCTCTTCTAGGCGTTTAGTTATTCTGTCCAGAATTATTTTAGAGAATATTTTGTAATTTTATTTTGGATTACATTAAACATATGGGTCTATAGTTATTTATATCATTTTTATTCCCTTTCTTATGTAGAAGCACAATAGTATTTGTAGACCATTGAGTTGGTATTATTTCAGAGGTAAGTATTTCATTAAAAAGAAGCGTAAGATATTTAGTTATCGCAGAAATGGATTCTTTTAGTAATTCGTTTGTGATTCTATCGGCTCCTGGTGCCTTGCCATTCTTTTGCGACTTTATTGATTTTATAACGTCGGTTTCTAGAATGCAAGATATTTCTTCATCAATTATATCCTTCTATTTGGCTATCGTTACTACTGTTTTGTCTGTTTCTGTATATAGTGCTTTATAAAAATCAGTAGCTTCCTTGACGATTAATAGTCTTTTTGACATCAGTTTGCTATTGCTACCTCTTGTCTTTATTCTGGGTATCCATTGTGTGAATTATCTTAGTTGTTTAAGACCTCTCTTTATGCCTCCTGTTTTTTCTATTTGTTTTGTTAATGTTTTTAATCTTTCAGTTTTTCTGTGTTTCCTTATTGATTCTTGAATTTTTTTGCTAATGTTTGCTATTTTATCGCGGTTGTCTTTTCTCTTCAGTAGCATTAATTGCCTATCTTTCATTAGTTTTACTGCTTCTTCTCCTAGTTTACATTCTTTTGTCTTTTTAGATAGTTTTAATTTGCTCAGATGTATAAGTTCTCTTTCCAGTAAACCTATTTTTTTTTGTATTGTATCATATTTTTCGATACCCATTAGTGCGGTTTCCAATTCACGTAAAGCACTCTGTGGTAAATGTGATGTGATTGCCTTATTGTTGTTTGTGGTAAGAATGTGTTTTCTTGAGTTAGCATTTTTGCACACTATAGTTCCTCTTACCATTCTATGGTCAGAAAAGAAATTTAAATTGTTCACTACATCGACATTGTTGAATATTTGTCTATCCATTGCTAGAATAAAATCAATCTCGTTTTTATCTTTGCCATTAGGCGACATCCATGTCCATTTCCTAGATTCTTTTTTCCTAAAAAAGCTGTTCAATATTTTAAAATTATTTGTATAAGAAAAATCTACGAGTCTGCTTCCGTTGTCATTTCTCTCGCCATTACTGTAATCTCCTATAATGAATTCATCAGTATTCGATTTTTTACCGATCTTGGTATTGAAGTCTCCGATAATTAATATAATTTGTTTATTTGTATTTTGCACCAGCTCATTTAGTTCTTTATAAAACTTATCTTTTGTTGCTTTGGTATCTTGTTCAGTTGGGGCATGCACTTGTATAATTGTGACCGGATATTTAAAATCGAGCATTATCTTTAGTATGGCGATTCTGTCGGACCTAGCTTGAAAACTAATAATTTTATCTCTTAAATATATTTTTATTAAAAAGCCTACTCCGTAAATGCCTTGATTTTCGCCATAAAAATAGAAAATGTATTTATCATACTCTCTAATCTCTTCTCCTAATCTTCTCACTTCGCATATACCTATAATATCCCAATTTATTTGCTCTATAGCTCCTTCTAATTCTTTTAATCTTTCATCGGTCATTAATGTTCTATCATTAAGTGTGGCGATATAGTATGTTTTGCTTTTAATGGTTTTCTTATTCGAGGACGAGTTTCTAGGGGGTGTTGGTCTAGCAACCCCACGGTGACCAGCCGGATTGGGGTTGTCCTGTCTCTGGTTGCTGTATGTTGGTTGCTACTTCGAGTTTGTGTTATCAGATAGGGAGTTGGTTCTTGGTCTCATTATTTCAAATGCGTTTCTTTTGTTTGTCCCTGCAATTGTTTTATTATTGCTACTACTCATTGGCTTTTTGGCCTGATTTTGGTTTTCGGGTGATGTTAATTGGTCCCTTTTCCTTTTTTCTTTATTCTGTTTTCCTTCTTTTACCACCAACTGATCGTATTTTAAGTATGCCGTATTTCCTTTCACACGTTCTTCCAAGAGTTTTGTTTTAAGTTCTCTTTTTTTCTCTAATATTTCTTTAGGAAAATCTTCGGTGACATAGATGTCTTTAAGGTTTCTTTTCAGTTTCATTGTATCATTTTTTTCCAGCTGTTTATGAAGGTAATAAGTACTGGCCTTATTTTATTCGTGTTGCGACCAATGTGGTGAATCCTCGATACGTCGCTTGATTCCAAGTGAACTTTCAGGTCTTCCTTGAAAATATGCTGTATACGCTGTAGTAACTGTAATGAAGTATTTTCTTTCTCTTCCAGACCGAATACTAAAATATTATTCTTCTTTTTCTCTCTTTCTAAATATTCTAATCTTTTTTCCAGAATTTCTACTTTATTTTTTAACAGTTTAGTATCTTCAATCAAGGGTTCCAGCTTTTCATTCGTCTTTTCAAATATTTTGTTTGTTTGTTTCTCCATTTCTAATTTCATTTCGTCGAAAAGCATTTTAAATTGTCCTTCCATCTTTTGTTTATTCTGTAGTGACAACACTGACACGTACCCGGACTGGACGTTTGGAGCAAAAATCTTGGCTCTGACTCGGATCGATAGAAAAAAATAATAGTTGTCTTTGGTTTGACTTATGTCACTCGAATGGTTAAATCACTGTCAAGCGTCAGCTGTTGACATATTATGATCGAATCCGATAGTGAATATTTTTTAACTCACTTTTTTGGGAGGTAGTCTTAGAAGTGTTGTTGCACAAAAAGATGACTTTTTCATTGTTTTCGCACTTTATCTTCTCTGATCTTTTATTTAAAAACGCTCGGAGTCACTTGCGGTACAGGTAAATTGCGAAAGTTTTCACTAAGACGTAAGAATTTTTTTTCACTAATTGTTTCGGAATATTTTTGGCGCACTGAGTTCAAGGTGATGTTTACAGTTTGACAACCATAGACATTTTTCGCACGGAATTGTACCTAGTTCCAAATTGAGCCACAGCACGATTTTGCGCTAGTATATAATATTATGTCGGAAGTAGCAAAAGCTCTTGAGATCGATCTGATTCGATTCTCGATTTGATTCTGATTCTGTCGGGAGTAAAGCAGCTTGTTACATTTAGCCCGGCCGCACATTGTCCGAAATTTCTGATAAGAAACATTTGAACTGCCAGAGTACTCTGGTGTTTCGTCCCCAAGGTTTTTGGGCCCAGTGGGCCCAATGACCAGATATTATGAATTTTTTACATTTTTTCATCTGGCGATTGCTCCCAAGTAATTATTTTTTATGAATTTTGGGCTTATGTCTGTAGGGCTAGCAAAAAAGTTGTAGATTTGAATAAAAGACAAAATAATTATTTTGTATGAATACATTTATTACACACTGAATGAATAAATGATATTTAAAGAAAAAAAAACAATGGACATCTATATCTTTATATATTATATAAAACTCAAAGGTGACTGACTGACATGGTGATCTATCAACGCACAGCCCAAACCACTGGACCGATCAAGCTGAAATTTGGCATGCAGGTAGATGTTATGATGTGGCATCCACTAAGAAAGGATTTTGATCAATTCTACCTCCAAGGGGTTAAAATAGGGGATGAAAGTGGGCAAAAGCTCGTGTATGATAAATTAAAATCTCTAATGACATAAATAATAACAAAAGTATTTATTTTCTAAATAATCTAATTATATTATTATTGTATACTTAGTTGTTTCAGTTTTAATTTATTTATTATTATTATTTTTATATTAAGCTTAAATATTTCTGTAATTGGCACATTATATATAAAAAATTCTTTGTAGTAGTTCGGTTTCATCAGCGCTCAGTGCGAAAAGCCCTCCGTTCCCTTGATATCCAAAAGTCGAGTGGGCCTGACGGAATCCCGCCTATTGTGTTGAAAAAGTGTGCTCCAGAGTTGGCTCCGGTCTTGACGCGTCTTTTTCGGCTCTCCTATTCTACTGGCAGCGTCCCGGCTTCCTGGAAGAGAGCCTTGGTGCACCCGATCCCCAAAAAAGGTGATCGCTCAAATCCTTCCAACTACAGACCAATCGCTATAACCTCTCTCTTCTCGAAGATAATGGAATCCATTATCAATAGCCAGCTTCTTCGATACTTGGACGGCCAGGGATTACTAAGCGACAAACAATACGGGTTCCGTAAGGGTCGCTCGGCTGGTGATCTCTTGATGTACCTGACTCATCGTTGGGCTCAGGCAATTGAGTCGAAGGGAGAGGCATTGGCTGTTAGTTTGGACATTGCGAAGGCCTTTGATCGGGTTTGGCATAAAGCGCTGCTATTAAAGCTTCCATCATACGGGCTGCCCGAGAAATTATGTAAGTGGGTCACTGGTTTCTTAGCAGACAGAAGCATAAAGGTCGTAGTTGACGGCGAATGCTCGGAAACTCAGTCTGTTGATGCTGGTGTCCCTCAGGGCTGTGTGCTATCGCCTACTCTATTCTTACTGCATATCAATGACATGTTGCAGACCAGCGGCATTCATTACTATGCGGATGACAGTACAGGTGATGCTGTATATACTGGCTCCCTCAATATTTCTCGGCAAAATGTCACTGAGAGTCGAAACGAACTTGTGTCTAAGGTGGAGAATTCATTGGAGAAGTTCTCTGAATGGGGTAGACGTAACTTGGTCCTAAACCCCGCCAAGACACAAGTCTGCGCGTTCACCACTAAAAAGTCACCAATGGTCGTATGTCCTCGTTTCGCGGGCACATCTTTAACTATCTCCCCTAGCATTGAGATACTTGGCGTCAACATATCGAGCGAAGTCCAGTTCCGATATCATCTAGAGGGTAAGGCCAAATTAGCCTCGAAGAAGCTTGGTGTTCTTAACAGAGCGAGACAGTACTTCAGTACGGACCAACGCCTACAACTCTACAAGGCGCAGGTTCGGCCTCATATGGAATATTGTTCTCATCTCTGGGCAGGGGCGCCAAAATACCAACTGCTCTCTCTGGATCGTATCCAACGAAGAGCCGCTCGAATTGTTGACTGCCATAGTGTTTCAAACAGCTTGGACCCCTTGGAATTACGCCGAGATGTAGCTTCACTGTGCAATCTGCATCCTCAATCGGTTGTATCACGGGGAGTGCTCTGAGGAATTGTTCGGAATCATACCACCTGCAACTTTTCGCCATCGTTCCACGCGAAAAACATACCATCCTCATCACCTTGATGAGTGGCAGTCTTCCACAGTGCGTTTTTCGCATAACTTTCTACCGCGCACTGTAAAACTCTGGAACGAACTGTCACCAGCAATTTTTTTCCGGACCTATACGACCTGCAAACCTTCAAGAAAAGAGCGTATTCCCTCTTAAAAGGCCGGCAACGCACCTGCAGCTCTTCTGATGTTGCGAGTGTCCATGGGCGACGGTAGTTGCTTACCATCAGGTGACCCGTTTGCTCGTTTGCCCCCCTATTTAATAAAAAAAAAAAAGAATAACGACTAACTAATTAATTAATTTTATATAAGTAAGTTTCATTCAATTGCGATTTGCGCGCCATTGTTATAGCAGAATGTTAGAACTATAAAGGTGGGTTTAAACACAGAATACATAATAGTACCTTACGGTACAGCAGTCTCACTCCCGAGTTTAGGTATGATAAACGCAAGCGTCGGGTCACCGGACTAGTCTCAACAGGCTGGCACTCGCTCGACTTGTCGCATACGCAGCGCACACATCCGCGAAACAAAAGTAATAGTACCCGGCCGCCGCGCCGCCGCGTCGTTCGTTTGACAGCCCTGGCAGATTAAAGCGAGACGGCAGACAGTTATTGTACTATGAACGCTACACGCTATGCAAAAGGTTGAAATTGGTTTGTTTTCCAGAATAGTAGGTAAATATCTCGGCGATTTCGCACCGTTTGTATGGAAGTGAGACAGGCCTGGTTTAAACCAAAAGAACATAGAGCAAGAACTGCACAAGAACATTATTTCGTATTCGTTTAGTGTAAACTATAATTCGTTACAACATACTTTAGATCGTTTACTCCAATCGAACCAACAAGAACATCAAGAATAAGAATTTTTGCTCTATAGATGAGAATCATTTAGACCAAACGAGCGAATGCTCAATCGTCAACGATAAGTAGTAGGGTTCACACTACACTATGTCTAACTGTGATAGCGATATTGTGATTTCAAGTGCTGAATTTATTGTTATAATTATAACGCAATTAATGAGAAATAAAAAATAAAGAAAGAGTGGTTGGTGGGGAACAAATTTAATACAAAGAAGAAGACTCGATAATTTAAAAAACCCGCCAAAAAGTCAAAATTTTCTAGAACACTAGAATCCTTTTGAAGTGACCGCCTCGAAATGCGAGCACGTCCGAACACGCAAGAACGCTCTAGGCAACTGCTCGAGCCTTGAGCGCTCTTGCGTCGGCTACACCAAACGAGCGAGCATTCTTGGAGCATTCTACCTATTTACCGCCGAACACATGGCGAACACACTAGAACAACGAAAGAATGCTCGTTGTTTGTTTACATCAAAAAAGCTTTACTAGAATGAGCATTCGCTTGTTTGGTCCAAACGGAGCTTAAGTAGTTAATGAGACCTTTATATCAACAACATTCTGGCAATAAAGACATTTGAATTTGAAAATGAAAAATATTTTGTATGACGTACTATGGCAACTTTATGCCAATAGGCGCGAGCAGCTATAACCCGGCCGAATTTTATTTATGATTTGAATAATAGAAAAACTTCCCAAGTATATCGTACTACTACGAGTAAGATAGAATAATTTTACTGTGGGAATTAAAATTTCACGCAGTACCTATATAGCAGGTATTTTCGTTAAACTTGTTTCGACGCAGTATGTTTAGGTATTAATAATAATAATAATATAAGTTTTAAGGTGACAGTGTTAGATATGTTTTAACCTATCAACCCCAATAAGGACACCGGCGACCGCGACAACAATAGAATAACAATAGATTTCCAAGAATCCGCGATCGAATGATTAAATGTACAAAACAATATTATGGTTATAACTGATTACTCGTATATTTGTGCCAACCCTACTTCAAAATTTCTTGCCAGAAAACAATGGATCATAAAAGTGGGACCAATCGCCAGATGAAAAAATGTTAAAAATCATATCTGGTCATTGGGCCCACTGGGCCTAAAAACCTAGGGACGAAACAACTGAGTACTCATCCGATCGACGTCATCTGACAAATAATGTCAGACGCCCGCCGTTCCGCACTCTGCTCATATATTTTGTATCTGACGTCCGGCCCGGATGAGTTGTCAGATGCCGACTATCGGATGGCAGAAATTTTTAATTTAAAAATTTTACGTCAGATGACGTCGATTGGTAGCAGTTCAAATGTTTCTGATCAGAAAACCGGATCGCGCTCTCTCTTACATTTTGTACTGAGCCGAGTGAGCTCGAACTCGCCGGAAGGAAATTTCGGATAGTGTGCGGTGTGGCGGTCCGGCCGACGTTCAAATGTTTCGTATCAGAAATTTCTGACAATGTGCGGCCGGGCTTAACTGCAAGTAATATTATTTAAATTCTACGACTAAGTGTAGCACAGCCTGTTCTTTTTTTTTTTTCTTTACTTCACGCTTTTATCGCTGAACCTACTTGTATGAAATTTGGTGTAGAAATACATGCGACCCCCAAGAAAAGGAAAGAGAAAGGTTTTATCATGTAACCTCCTTTCTTATCGGTAAAAAGTACAGTCAACAGAAATATTATTGCATCAATAGCTAGTCACAATGTACAAATTCACTAATTTCATAGCATAAATCATTTTAAAATTTCAATTCAAAACTGCAAATCCTGCAATATAACTCTTAATAATGAATACCTCAGGCACAACTAATCTGCGGGTCTCACGCCACTTCCACATGATCGCCGATAGGCACTAGGTACTCAGGTAGTCTAGATCCGCCGCGAGATACCTGGTACCTAGATACAATACAGCCCGTAGCTGGGGTGAACATATTGATTGAAAGTCCAGGATATTCAATTATAATAATAAAACAATTTATTGTGTTTTAAAAGATAATTATTCTACCAGGCAGTAATTCCGGACCATTACGACCTGCAATTCTTCAAGAAGAGAGCGTATTCGCTCTTAAGGCTGCTCTTTCGAAAAAAGCGTGCATGAAACAACTTTTCATCGGCATTAACAGAGAAATTACATCTGAAAAAAAAAATTAGTAATCTACGTAATATGATACGTAATTTGGTTTTGCCATATTTTTTCTATCGGTATCACATAATAAAGAAATAAAAAGCCAAATCACCTCCAAATCGTTGAATGAAACCACTTTACTCCATCATTATTTATCAAAAGAATATATAAAAAATATCTACTGCTTTGCAATACATAAGTTAATAATTTGTTTTTTTTACTTTTTTAAAATATGTATTATATTAAGCCTTAAAAAGGTTTTTTCTCCTATTTCGCCCTATCATGGACGCGGCGAGCGTCGTAACTGCCACCGTACAAGGCGCGCTGTTATGAATGTTATTTTAATGTCATTTACGTCGATATTCGCACTGACAGGCCATTAAAAGGCCGGCAACGAACGTGCAATTTGCAACTATCTGATGTCGCGAATGTGGAGGGCAGTTGCTTTTTATCAAGTGACCTTCTTGTTTGTCACCTAATTTTATTTTTAAAAACGAAATAAAATATAACACAATCTTTATTCTACAACTTGGACATGTGTAGAATACGAAAAACACAGCACTGCCGGAGTGCAGGCAGAAGTGTAGCATTTTGACGTGCCGCGTATAAATTTAAGGCGATGCCTTGATAATTTGGCTGTAGCGATATCGATTTTTCTCAGCAATTACTAAAGCTAAGAAATTAAAGTTCATTGTCAGTACTCATTATGTCTTTGTCTTTGAATTGCCCATAGCATAACACGATTGGTCAACTTTTATAACAAAGAATAATCAATCAAAAAGACCTCTGTAAAAAAAGGGATTACTATTTTGCCAACAGAGGAGAGTGATTTAAGCTTCCAAAAGAACAACGAACCTTATTGGCATACCTGTCGTATTTTGGTGTGCACCTATGAAACATACGCCAATCTAAAGAAAATGTAAAATAAATAACATTTTAGTTAAAGAACCTGAAATATTTAAAAAAGTATAACATTTACGACTTTTGTCAAAGCGTATTTGTTATTTGTAATTATTTTCTCTGTCGATTGACGTATGTTTCATAGGTGTACACAAAAATATACCATTGTACTTGAAACTAATTAGGTATGCCACGCTCCATACAAAAAGGTTCGAACTCTTTTGTACATAGATTGGTTCAAGCATACACTTTAATTTGCCCATAGCTTATATGAAATGTATTTATGGTTTTTAAATTACGCGACAAAAACCATTTTGTCGCTTACGCCCTTTCCATTTTTTGCTGTTCTATGTTTTTTGGGTTTGTTAATTGCTCGGCCTCGCATAGAAAACAAGCAATCTAAAACAAATCCAACACGGTATTTTACTTTAACGCGGCGTCACCTTAAGTATAAACTCCGTATTACATCTACAACAAAAAAATTACCAATTAAACTAAACTAATAATATGACATTTGTAATGATCATTCACCGGATACTTACCCGAATTGACTATAATAGAATTTTTATATAACGACAAAAATACGAACGCTACGTGATCAAGACGAATCCAGAGCGAGAAATCAGTAAAAATTAATGACACGAAATAAACATAACATAAAATATAAACAGACATAAAAGCCGACCATTTGATTTAACAAGCTTGTACTCGTTTAATCAAATTGTACGGTCTCCATGGGTTCAGTACCTATAAATTTTCGGGGCTCAGTAGCTATAAAATTTAAACAGCCTTCCTAAGAAATTCATCAGGCTAGTTTGGATTAGGGGAGGCCCTCTGAAAAGTTGATGAGACACGCGAAAGAAGTTTATTTAGGTTACCCTTTGTAAATATGTGATTGTTCTCCGCAGTTACTGAAATTAGCTAAGTTTAGGTTTCACAAAGTACCAGAGCCTTTAGAAATTATATTCTATAGCTTTGAAGAAAAAACGTTCTTCGCAAGCCATGTCACTTACATCTGTGAAAATCTATGAATTTTTGATCATACCAAGGTAAAAAAACATTATAAAGGGGGAGGAGTTAAAATATGTAACTATTATATATCTTTTATCAATATATTATTATGTAATTAAACCAAATAAGCCGTCAGTCGGTAGTCTACCCCCATGTACCTCTGTAGTACCTAATTTGGCGGTGACTACATTACGTCATCACTCATCTGTGGCGATCCTTTGTGGACTGGAGAGTCGTGACTCGTGAAGGCCGGTATCTAATGTAAGTTGTAATGCGTACTTGGTCTAATCATCTGATAGGACTTCGGCCTCTTGGGTGGCGACCTTCGACTTTTCCTGATGCTACAAGCTGTTCAAGATTAAGCTATCCTTTCTTGTTTTTGTTAGTCTAATAGTCAAGAGAAATATCTGAATTCCTGTAACCTCAAAACTCATGGCTCGCGTATCAGTCGTTGCGTGCTAGAATCCTATTTACCGGGTAACAAGCGCTGTACGGCGAGTGTGATAATACTATGTTTTAATTAATTTATTAATTCACCACTACCATGAGCAAGCCCTGAATACCACGGATTGTTTCCTCATCATTATCCATACTAATATTATAAATGCCAAAGTGTATCTGTCTGTAACCTCTTCACGCCCGAACCACTGAAAATATTTTGCTGAAATTTAGTATAAAGTCACTTCGAGGCCCAGGAAAAATATAGAATACTTTTTAAAAAATGTACGGTTCCCGCGCTTTAAATGTTTTTTGACACAACGGAGGTGCGGACATTATCTACATAACAAAATACGCTAGTCACAAAAATAGCTTTCTAACGACAATAAGTCTTGACTCTCGGCCTTATTTTTTTATTTATTTATTTATTTAACTCAGGCATCTTGGCCCATATTATAAATACCTATAGACTAACATACATAAAATTATACTAAAAACTAACACTAACACTAAACACGTATTGTCTGCGACGTGGGGCGCGACGTGTTCGGAAGTCGTCCTCGGAACCTCCTGTAGACGACTCCAATCGGCCAGAACTCCTTCTCGAAGGTCGGTAGATGGTGCGTCGGGACTCTCACCACAAAGGAGCTAAAATTCACTTTGTGGCGGGACTCCAAGCGCTCGACCCTCAAGACGAAGTGGGTCTTGCTCCTGATGTAGTCCACTACCTGCTCGACCGTATATTACCGTATAGTGCCGTTATTGGTCGTGACTCGTGGGTACATTCCGCCCGTCCTCCTTTATTGAAACAAATAACAACATTACATAATATTATATTATCTGTTACAAAATATTTTAACAAGTACCATAAAAAGTGTACCCGAGGAAATCGATTCCTAGGCAGTTGATAGACCTACGTCGTTTGGTCGGTTTATGTCAATTCAATGTTAGCTGTGATCGGTCGGATGGGTTTTAATATTTATGCGACCAAATTACTTAGGTCCGCCACCTGCCTAGGAATCAACTTTTCTGATAGTACTTTAAGATTACAAACATCTAAGAACTTCTATTGTGTTTCTTTGATGTCTGCACTTGGCTGAGCCTGTCCTGCAGATCACCAAAATAATCTCACAATAGAATTTCAATCGCAGTTACTTCAGGATGTATGTTCTGAAAGTCTACATAACCTCCGGTAAAATATAGTATTATTAACAGCCGTTAGTGTCCCACTACTGGGCAAAGGCCGCCCCTGCCTCTTTCCACGTGTCTCTATTCTTCGCTGTATTTGGCCACTCTTTGTCTGCAGCGTCTAGACGCGCCCATCTGTCCGGGCATGCGGGCGACGTGTCCTTTTTTTTGTTGAAGGGGGGAAATACGTTACGTATCCCCCGCCGCGCACGGGGGTGGACGACGGGGGTATGTCGGACTCCCTCCGGCTCGGTGCGCCGGAGGCTTACCGACTAAAACCCCCCCATGCCCTCCTTCCAGCCGTGGGATACGGGCACTCTGTTGGCGAACTCCGCGTCCTCACGGCGCGGGCGACGTGTCCTGCCCAGGTCCATTGTAAGCCAGCCGCTTTCCTGCCCACGTCCATAAGCCTCGTTTTGGAGCTCAGAGTAGTGTTTCGGATAAAATATAAAGCTTTTACAAAATTACAAAAGTCTGGCGCTCGCTGGCTCTTGCTATTATAAGTTGGGAATTAGAATTCTAATAGGTAATATAGACTTAGCTCGGGCCGTGAAGTGTTTGAGAACCTCATGCCGGGTAAAACCGGCAACAGATTTTAGATGTAATTGATTGCGAAAAACGATTTCATTCCAAACGACAGTCTTCGATTATTTCAGAGCAAATGTTTTCTTTCGACCCAAGTCATAAGCGGTAGAGTTTTTCCGACTTCGAAGACTTCGAAGGTTATAATATGGGATGGTAAAAAGATCAACGCACAGCCTAAACCGCTGATTTGCTAGACAGACTTAGGGTGAAGCCAAACGAGCGTAATTTGTGAGTTGTGAGTCGCAGAATTACGGCTGGCAGAAATTCTGCTGCATTCAGTTTCAAACAAAAGTCCTGTTAGATTCACACAAGCGTAATTTTGTGAGTCATGATTTGTATGAAAAGATATTTACGCGACCAAAATTCTGCGACTCACAACTCACAAATTACGCTTGTTTGGCTTCACCCTTAAAACTTTAACTAACCCAGCTGCGCGAAAACTACAAATATTTTTTCGTAACTCAAGCTCCATTATAATGTACAATAATAATAACATATTTAAAATTTTAAGACCTAATATAACACTACATTCTTGCAATAAAATATATATTCTGTTCTATTCTCAGCGAAAATGCCAAAAACTTGATAATTTATTGATTTTTGCAACGCTGTTTCTTACAACTTAGACTACAAATGCGAATCTCTCGCGGTTTTAATATTATACTTAATTTTTTCAATGCTAGTGCACTGTGCAGCAAGCATCGACCCTACATAGGATTTTAAAAGTAAAAAGTTGGAATGGAAATTTATTTTTTCTTTGTCAATGGGAAGAAACTAGATAACGCTCGCAACTCCGTTGGGCGATAATTCATTTATCGTGCAGGAACCGTTCATTTTTCCGGGATAAAAAGTATCCTATGTCCTTTCTCGGGAGTATACCAAATTTCAGCAAAATCGGTTCAGTGGCTTGGGCGTGAAGAGGTAATGATCACACATACACACTTTTATATGGAAGTATGAAAGTATGGATGTATGATGTTAGATAAATTAACTTATTAATTCTTTTGGTATCAACCAATTAACCCATCAGTCGTGGCAAAACGAGACACAATAGCTTTTTCATTGTTATCGCGGCCGGATGTGGCCGCTTGGGGCTTCATGAATTAAGGGCTTTTAATGCTACATTAGAAATTGTGTTGTACAAAAACAATACCCTACACATTACTAGTTATAGTTTTTAGTACTATTTTGTTTTGTGTTTTAACTGTCTTTAACAAGGTAAACCTTTTAAATTCTAATATTGTTACCTTCATTGCTGGTGTAGTTGTAATTGGACCTCAGTCTAAATGTCGTGTGTTGTTAATGTTATTTTACTGTATGTTGTTATTCCGTAGTCTGTCACTGTACCGTAATAAATAAATAAATAAATGACCTGGTAGAAAAGACTCTCTGACGAGCATAATATTATGCGCGTACTACACTCCCTAGCACAAAATAATATTATTATTGTGATTATACCACCATCGCCATTTAAATAATACTACAGGAACACATTAAGGGCCCTCTCTCCCTAAATTAGCAGGTCGATTGTCTGTCAGTGCGAATATCGACGTAAATTACATTAAAATAACATTCATAACAGCGCGCCTTGTACGGTGGCGGTTACGACGCTCGCCGCGTCCATGATAGGGCGAAATAGGAGAAAAAACCTTTTTAAGGCTTAATATAATACATATTTCAAAAAAGTAACAAAACCAAATTATTAACTTATATATTGCAAAGCAGTAGATATTTTTTATATATCTTTTGATAAATAATGAAGGAGTAAAGTGGTTTCATTCAACGATTTGGAGGTGATTTGGTTTTTTATTTCTTTATTATGTGATACCGATAGAAAAAATATGGCAAAACCACGTTACGTATCATATCATGTAGATTACTAATTATTTTTTTCAGATATAATTTCTCTGTTAATGCCGATGAAAAGTGGTTTCATCTGCACGCTTTTTTCGCGAGAGCAGCCTTAACAGTCCCCGAAGCAAAAACAAAACAGCAAAAGCAGGCAATATATTTTTGCCGCACGGTATAAAAGTGGATATTGCCATAGTTGCTTACTTCGTCTTACGAATTTTTAATCACGTCACGTGGCCTGACGTTTACCCATCCCCAAAAAGTGCACAATGCCGCTAAAGAAGTCTTCTCTACTTTCCAAATTCGTCAAAAAAACATCCTGTGTGTTTTAATTAAAAAAATACATAAAAATCTCAGTATTGCGCGCTTTAATATTTACATGGATTATACAGCGTGTTGCATATTCGCCGGACATTAATTTAGCAGCACCATGTATCATTCAGGCTTATCGTCTCTTGGCTTGAATTATTGAATTTACTTAATTGAAGCGTTGTAAATTTATACAGGGGAGTCTATTGCGGCCATTATCGCGGTGACCAGCACAGGGTGTTGTAATTTCAGACTATGAAATGACTTATGGGTACCTGAGGGAGCATTGCACTTGGTAAATTAAATGAAGTTGCAAATGACTATTTAATTTTTTTTTGTATATTATTACTAGCTGTCGCGGCAAACATTGCTTTGCCATAATATTAAAGTACTTATTTCGCCCATACTCGCCCATATTATTTTATTGAAGTGACTAAATAAGTATATACCATGGCAACGTCCATCGCTATCCCGTCGCACAAACAATGGTCGCCGTCAGTCTCGAGTTGTAATAATTTACTATTATTTATTCAACAAATGCACTTATCAATATAAAAAGTACCCAATAGCCGATTCTCAGACCTACTGAATATGCATATAAAATTTGGTAAAATCAGTAAAGCCGATTCGGAAGAGTACGGTAACTAACATAGTGACGCGAGAATTTTATATATAAGATGATGATGTTTGTAATGTCTTATCGTAGGCAGCAGCTGTGTCACAGTTAAATACTAGTACAGCTGTGTGTGGTATATATATATATATATATATACACCACTACAGTTACACTACAGTTACATAAGAATAGCAATCACACCTTATTATATATATATATATATATATATATATATATATATATATATATATATATATATATATATATATATATATATATATATATATATATAGTAAGGTGTGATTGCTATTCTTATGTAACGTGCTGAATTGTTACTAAATGAATAGTAAATGAGATATAAATTAATAATTTAAAAAGTAAATATAGTAAGATTTACATCCGCCACATGTAAATACTCAATTATCTGTCTTGTCGGAAAATGAGGTGTTCAGCCTGCCCCAATGAAATTTGAAAACAACATTTTTCAACAGTAATCGAGCCCAAGACCTTGGAATCAAGATTCACGCTTCAACCACTGAACCACGGAGGTAGCAACGAACAATGAATACAACTTAGAAACGACAGATAAGGAGCAAAGTGTCTACAAGTTTAAATAGGTAAGTACAGTCGCAACCACTTTTTACAGATACACGTTAAATCCATATCCATATTTTTATTAATGTGAAAGTATGACAGTCTCACAAAATTACTTGATTTAAAAAGCATTGACAAAAAGATCATTTTATTTCCAGAAAAATTAAGAAAATTGATACTAATCGAAGTTGCGGGCAACCTGTAGTTCAAAAATTTATCAAAACCATTTAATTAATAAACATCTATTTTTTCGCGATTCTCATTTGTTAAGTGAAAACGTCTTTAGCGACGTTGTACACTTTTTAATAAAAGTAGAAAAAAAAATGGAATTTTCTTACATGTGACCTGACAGAAAATTCGTAAGATAGAGAGACGCGTTGGCGCGACGTAGAGGAACTCTCTCACACGTATAACCTGTAACGCATAGTAACCAATTAGGTGTTTTGTGGTTGTATTAAGATATTTTTCGTAAATATACGTTACAAGTATTATTAAAGAGACAGAAATTATGGGGCACATACGATTGAATCAAAATTTAAACTAATATTCGAGGAGAAATTACGTGATTATGAAATGCATCACCAAGGTATTTATTGTAATTGTGTTCAAAACGAGTTAGAATACAATAATTTATCTGCTTGTTATCATTGCGCTTGTAATAATATCACTAAACTTGGTCACCTTAGATAATTTACCATTTAACCAGTTGGCTAAGCGTCATCTAGCTGTAGTGTTGAACGTTGCAGTCAACAAGTCGGCTAAACGACGTATAGCCGTGTGATTGAATGCCGTTGTTCAGTCAAAGGGCTAGCTGTTTGATTGAATGGCTTTTTTAACCAGTCGACTGCGACAGATACATTATCTCGATTTGTTACTGAGCTTACTGTACTTCCTTGAGTCGCTTAGTGTTTGTAGTACAACAGAGAACTGATAGCAAACAACGGTATTACTTCCGGAGGCTCCTACCTGCTCCTACCTGTGCGTTTTGAAACAGCAAATTTGAGATCAGTCCTCAAGTTTCATTTACAACTATTGCAACAATAAAAGTAGTATTTTAAAAGATAAAACCGACCTTAAAATTGTACTTAAATAAATAAATAAACATAATATTTTATAAGACCCAATTATAGGACATTTTAATTAAGAATTAAAATTCCCTATCTCAAAAACTACTGAATCGATTTTGATTAAACTAGCGGTATTCCCTAAGTTGAACAATACCTACTACAATAAAAAATAATGACTTAAATCGGACTTTTAGTTCCGGAGATATGCGAACACAAACATAAAAACATAATTTACATACACAGTTTTTGAAATTTAGCACAGTTCTTCAGACGCTGATATAGACTAATAATATTAATGATACGAAAACTGGACAGTTCTGGAAATATTACATACTTACAAACGGGTCGAATCGATAACCTCCTTTTTTTAAAGTCGGTTAATACGAGTCGAATTGATAATCTCCTTGTTTTGTAGGTTAAAAATGTACTTAAATATTATAATATTATAGGAGAAGGTGGTAATGTGGCCCCCCACTTTGTTTATCAAGCATTATTTAAAAAGTATAGGAGTCAGAAACCTAAAAAATACATTATGGGACTTCTTATTCATTTGTTTAAACATTTCTTATTAGGGAATAAATAAAACTCGTGCAGGATAATCGAAAGTTTTAATTATTCTTAATCAATCACATTTGGTATTTTGAGATCAGTGGTAATGTGACCCCCCGGGGATGTCACATTAAATGTATTGCACCAATAAAACTTAACGGCAAAAATAACAAAATATGTAATTGTCACTTTTGGAGCCTCCACAGGCTACATAGCCCATTAGTCAAAAGCCAAATACTTCTGTTTCTTAACATTACAGCTATCGAAATAAAATCACACTCATTTAAAAGTTTCGCCGGTCGCAAGTTTAAACTCGATCGAATGACAATCGAACTTGACAGCCTCTGTTGGATTTGTACGGTGCTAAATTAGTAGCATGCCACGAGCATCCCGTTCCACCAAAATTATACTGGATAGCGTTGTTAAAACATTAAAATATTGAAGGGGGCCAATATAATTATATGCAGGGGCCACATTACCACCTTTTCCCAATACCTACTAGATGACCCAGTAAACTTACTTATTATAATATTATAAGCCTTCCCTGTGGGGCTTATGGTTGCTTTGGAGAGTCATAATATGAATCATGATATTATGATTCATTTTTTTAAATCGCAAAATGTAATTCAGCTTGCAATTATTCATGTCTAGTAATTCGTACTAATTTGACATTTGTCAGTTTCACAGTTTTGACAATTCTTTTGCTGAATTGATTTGAGAGGAATTACTAAATATTGTGACCATTTTAGCCCCGCTGGCCTTCCACGAATACTTCAAGGCTAAACTTAGCCAAATTGGTTCAGCCATTCTTGTTAGAGAAAACCAAGATTAACAAAACTTTTTTTATTCTGAATAATCATAATCATTTATTTGAATATTCATATTGATATTTTATTAAAAGCCATAGTTATATTTTGTTAGGTGTTTTAAAGTCAACTATAGATATTTTGAGGACATCGCCTGCTGCGTTTCGGACAAAAATAATAACTGCTATACCCAAAGTGAAAAATTAATCCCATTTATGACCGACTCTCCGCTAAACGCAAGCCCATATCATAAAGGAAATAAAATAAACATAGCTTTATTATATTGGAATCAAAGTATAAACACGAGATATCAAAAGTCTTCGGTAGACAAGCTCTTAGAATTAAAAGATTGGAAAGAAATGCAAAAGTACCCTTATCCCGATTAAACCTGTTAGAATCAATTTACTTTTATCAGATTAAAATGTCTATTATACAAAGTGAAAGAAACGTCTCATCTTTCATTAAACTGTAATTGAAATAATCATAAATTAAATAAACTGCCCGTCCGGGACATAAAAGCTTCAAATCCGAATTGAAAACCATTTCCATTAGACTAATGTGACCTCTGGTTTACGGAGTCTCACACTGAGCGCGGCCGCCGCGCAGATATTTAAAAAAAACAATACGTATCCTACATAATCTGGTCAGGTTATGTCAAGCCCGTTAGACAGGTTATATGACTATTATTTGGAAATAGTCATAATAGTTATACACCTGTTATGACTATAATTTCCACTTGGCATAACTCGGTATAGTCCGCCATTTACATTTGTCGTATCTTGGCATATTTATAAGACGTGCTATCTACATTTTTGTTATAAAAAATCGGTTGTCTGTAAAGTCGGTTTACTGACGATAGTTGAACGTGACAACGTCATAGCTTTAACCCCTCAGTTCCGGGAAAAATCTATGCAAAAAAGTTGGCAGGTCAATGTGCAAAAAAAATGGCGCCCGGCCTACCCTCTTTGTACTCCTGTGTTTGTGTCCTTACATTTAATCCATATTTTATGTTTGTGTGAACTACATTATAATATATGTTAAATTTTCTATCTATCAAGCCATCATAATATAGTATTTAGTCCGATGTGATATTAGTTTCTCAATTATAAACTTTCGAAACTATAATTAGTGACTTGTTCAGAAGAAATAAACGAATACTTTATTCTTCATATATTAAGTCATACCTTGACACGTAGCAAATAGAGCACAATTTTGAATAGCCGAAATAATACTAATAGCTCACAGATTGTTTATTTATTTTTCATTTAGAGTGTGGTCAATGTATCAAAGGTCATAACTAACCAAACTTCTTCATACAAAAGTATTCTCTAAGTCATCGAAATCTATACATATAATAAAACTGTAGAAATGAAGATACTGTACATTAAAGATATTCAAAAAATAATAAGCGGAGGGTGTCACTACATCGCTATAGAAGCCAAAAATGTGGTCAGTTTTTTTGTCTGTCTGTCTGTCTGTCTGTCTATCTGTATGTTTGTTCCACTATCACACGAAAACTACTGATCCGATTTGAATGTGGTTTTCGCAGATATATTTGTCTTCTTCCAACTTAACATCTGGTGTATAAAAAAAATTCCCCCCACCCCTCTAAAGGGACGAAAGAGGGGGTCAGATTTTGTATAAAACTTTTGCTTTAACACGAAAACTACTGATCCGATTTGAATGCGGTTTTCGCAGATATATTTTCTCCCCACCCCTCTAAAGGGACGAAAGATGGGGTCAGATTTTGTATAAGACTTTTTGCTTTAACACGAAAACTACTGATCCGATTTGCATACGGTTTTCACAGATATATTTGCCTTCTTCCAACTCAACATCTGGTGTATAAAAATTACCCCCCCGCCATCCCTCTAAGGGGACCAAAGAGGGGGGTCAGTTTTTATATCAAACTTTTTCTTTAATGGACTTACTTCATATTATTAACTGCTTTTCCAACTTAACATCTGGTGTATAAAAATTTTCCCCCCATCCCTCTTAGGGGACAAAAGAGGGGGTAAGACTTTGTATCAACAGCTGATGAAGTAGAAATACTTTAAATGGCAAACAACGTTTGCCGGAACAGCTAGTACGTAATATAATCGAAACAAAGAGCGCGGCCCAGGTGGGCCCTTACGGTTGTTGAGAGACTTGAGAGTGTAAATGGAACGCCTCAGAGCGATCAGCGAGGTAACGCCGCATGAACTGTCATGTTTTTCGGGCGCGCAGCCCATATCGAATTATAAGACGTTATCACGTCAAAATCTAATAAATTGTTTTCACTATTAATATTATAGTAAACTAAAGGACGCCCGCAACTCCGTTGCGCCAAAATTTGTTTATCGCGCCCGAACCGTACATTTTTCCGGGATAAAAAGTATCCTATGTCCTTTCTCGGGACTCAAGGTATCTCTATGCCAAATTTCTGGAAAATCGGTTCAGCGGTTTAAGCGTGAAGAGGTAACAGACAGACAGACAGACAGACACACTTTCGAATTTATAATATTAGTATGGATATGGATATAGATATTCTGGTTACACAATATTATGCTAACTTTGAGCTGCTTCGTCGTCGGCTGCGTATCCAAACATTTGTATTGAAATGTTTGGTGACCAAACGTAGCCAAGTGAGTAGCCTTGCCATTTCAATATTAACTGTGTAGATACTGTAGTCCCTGTTGCTGCCATATTTTCTGGTATCACAGCTTTTTTATTCAAATCACCTTAAAAGATTTAGAATAAAAGATATAGAACAAAGAAAAGATATATTAGATATAGTTTAGTTTTATATTGGTATGGCCTACTTGCGCTAGTCTGCCTAAAAGTTAATCCAGGGTGCAATTATATGCCATTTCTGTCACTCCAACTATTTATAAAAGAAAAGGCATCATTTAACTTTTTTACTCCGATGGGCGCAAGTAATTGAAAAATCAAATATACTTATTAATTTCTCACACATTTCAAAAAGAAGTAAGCACAATTCAGATAAGTAGTTACAAAATATTATACAAGGACTGGATCCTTGATTAGGTTGCCCTGTATGAAGATGACAAAAATACAAACCCGAGCAAAAGAGTCGCGCGATCGCACCACGTCTGAAGCTTTTACGTAGGTTTTTCCAAAGGACGAACAAAGTTAAAATGGATTCGAAATGCGGTTTCGCTAAAACATTCCCGCGATGAACCGATCGCCATTGTCCGCTTTCGCCGCTCGAGTTAACTAACGTCTACTTTTTAGCCAAGAAAATGTATTGAAATTGTAAAGAAAACGAACGAATTATATTATTACTCGTTGTCGATATGCCTGATGGTAAAATAAGTGTTTTGAATGTTCTATCCACTTAGATTTACTCTTAAATGTATGATTTTCAACACAAAATTGCTAAGAGTTTTGGAAATGGTTTTAAATCGAAACGCGCTTTTTCTTAGTTTGACATTGACGGGTTTGACATCCATTGCCTGTATCTAAAATATACGTTGTACTCCTCGCTGTCACCCGCTTTCATCACAACAGTCACGCGTTTGCATCGTTGCAATCGCGCGTTTGCATCGCTCCAGTCGCCCGTTTGCACCGCTACAACCGCGCGTTTGCATTGCAAAGCGTTAACACAAAAAGTCGATATGCTAACCTTATCTCAGTCTATGGGTATAGCGGAATCGGGGTGGTAGCTTACAAATCAAGTACATCGCAGGGTAGGGTGTAATCAGAGTGATTGGCGAAACCGGCCTGACCTCACTCATTAGCGCCAAACGAACCCGCATTCACTCAACACTCCAACTCGATTTCACTCGAACTTCACTCGCAACTTACATATTGTGTATAACGCCTTTAGGTTTTATGACAGGAGTTTATATATTCAACAACGCAGATCCTCGCTAATATCATAAACGCGAATGTGCCTGTCTGTTACCTCTTCACGTCCAAACCGCTCAATCGATTTTGTTGAAATTTGGTATAGAGATAAAGAACATTAGATACTTTAGGGTCATATCAGACCGCAACGCGTAGATGCATTTCTTAATTTGTATAGATTTCACATATTTTACTGACGTCTTACGCAATTGAAATCTGTCAAATCCAAACAAATTAAAAACTAATGCATCTACGCGTCGCGTTGTGGTCTGAATTAACCCTTAGAAATATGCGTGGCGGCCGCCGAAAAGGAAGATCTTCTTGACACCATTTCAGACGTTATATATAATATCTTTTTATAATACTTACCTTACGCTAAATCAGCCCATCTCCAAGCGGCAGCTGGCTGCCGGATAGCAATTGAAAATCTATTGTGTCTGCGATACCCATGATGAAGGTGCTACAAACTCTATCAGTCTAATTCTTCATCTGAACATTTGAATCTGCAAACCTTACCTCTGTAAATAACAACGCTCTAAGGACAAACTTGGCACTTGAATAAAGTGTCAATTGAATCAACGCGGGAATCCCGCGTTTGACCTTTTTTAATAGATTAAGTTAACTAAACGCTTAAACCCGGGTTAAATAATGTTTATCGGCGTGTTGGGACTGAACTACCAGTCTCTAAGGCCCAGAGGACTTACAGAGAACTGTAACAGGTAAAACTTTGGAATTTTGTCCCTTCAATGTTCAGTCGATAATTTGACGTTTTGTTTTTATTACCCGACTGCCAGGAGGGTTATGTTTTTATGCGTGGGATTTAAATCCATATATATCCATATATAGGTTTCAAACCTGTTGTGGGATTGTTTTTCTTTAAAAATCCATAATTATATATTTCAATAGAATAATCTATACATATTATAAAACAAAGTCGCTTTTTTCCCTCATGTCCCTTTGTTCCCTTTAATCTTTAAAACTACACAATGGATTTCGATGATTCTTTCAGTGTTAGATAGCCCATTTATCGAGGAAGGCTATAGGCTATATTTTATCACGCTCAGACTAATAGGAGCGAAGAAATAGAGTAAAATGTGGAAAAACGGGGAAAATTATTTGAAAGGGCTAACTTGAACGCGCTAATCTCAGGAACTACTGGTTCGATTTGAAAAATTATTTCAGTGTTAGATAGCCCATTCATTGAGGAAGGCTATAAGCGATATTTTATCACGCTAAGACTAATAAGAGAATGTGGAAAAAACGGGGGAAATTATTTGAAAGGGCTTATCTCGCGAACTACTGGAGCAATTTTTATGTTATTTGGCACAGATAAGAAGTAGACCACGTGAAGGATCATAGGCTATAGATTTTAATCCTTTTTTTAGTAGCTATATATTATTATATACCCGTGCAACGCCGGGACGGGTCGCGCTAGTAATTGTATATTTTACTGCAATGTTTTCACTCTAAAGGCAGCAACAGAAGAGACAGAAAACAGAGTTTTGTTATGGTTCGCTTATACGGGCAGCTAAAATTGCTCAACTCCAGTCAATTCTCGTCAACTTTGACGTCACGACTACATCAAACAATTTGCGGCAATAAGCAGCAATGTTGCGCAATTCAATATTGAGTGATGTGGCCATCGAATATTTGAACGATATGAAATAAATTGCTCCATATTGCTCCACTAATTGCGCCACATCGCTCCATTCGTGTCGCTGAGCAATTATTGCCGAAATTATTGCCCGTGTAAGCGAATCTTTAGACGTTTGACAACGTTTCTGTCAATATCCTGATATGACGTGTGCTACATGTCGGATTTTGGTCGGATTACTGGTACTAGTAGTGCCCTCTTCACCTTTGCGTAGCTTTCCCTATTATTTCCTGTTTCTGAGATTTATTCACAGAAGTTTTAAGCTACTTCAGAGCTTTTATCGCGGGCTTTGAGCGCGGCGACCGAATCAAGAAATTCCGTAACGAAAACAACCTAACACCCCCTACTATAAAGCGACAGACTATCCGTGACGCACTTTTTAGTCTGTGGGAAATAGAACCTATGCAATTATATGCAGTAACGCACACGACTCGCAAAAAATCCGCATATAATTTTATTAATTGCATAGGTTCTATTTCCACAGACAAAAAGTGCGTCACGGATAGTCTGTCGTCTGCGCTGCGCCTAACGGTGCGTCCACATTTGTATCATTTAGGCGATCAGATCTCCGATCAGATCTCCGTCGCGTATCATCGAAGCGTGTCAAAATGATACGCGTATCATGATACGCCCCGATCGCGTATCTGATACGTGTCGTATTGTTTTTTTTTTGACCTCATAGAAATTAAATCTTCTGGGAATAAACAGAGCTTGCGAATAAATATACTCAAATTAAAAGAACTCATATATAATATAAATATAAATATATATATATATATATATATATATATATATATATATATATATATATATATATATATATATATATATATATATATATATATATATATATATATATATATATATATATATATATATATATATATATATATATATATATATATATATATATATATATATATATATATATATATATATATATATATATATATATATATATATATATATATATATATATATATATAAATATATAAATGTATATTTGTAAATGTAAATTGATTCGTAGGCAGTTAATGGGCCTACAGTTCAACAAGGCTCTATAATCTATATGAACGTGGCGAGAAAAGGAACTAAACGCTTCTATCATACCAAAACGTCATTTTTGACATGTGTTTGACAGTTCTCCTTTACCAGCAGCGCCCATTGACATCATTGACACAATATTCATATAAAGCCTTGTCGAACTGTACCTTATAATTTGGTCAGATTGTGTCAATTAAATGTAATTTGTGATCTGTCAGTTGGGTTTGACAAAACGCGACTAAAATACTTAGAACGCCTTCACATGACGCAAGCAGTGCGGCAGCAGCGCTGCAGCTGCGCGACTTCTATACTTGAAATGAGAGTCGCGCGGCTGCCGCGCGACTCGTTTTAGTATAAAAGTCGCGCTGCTGCCGCACTGCTGCGACTTTATGTGAAGGCAGCCTTAGGTCCTCCGTCTGCCTACGAATCAACTTCTGTGATAGTACATTATAAATTGATGTCAATTCAATATATTAAGTCGTGATCTGACAGCCAAGTTTGACGTAACGCGACCAAATTACGTAGGTCTATGCAACTTCT
Source organism: Polyommatus iphigenia (assembly GCA_963422495.1). Taxonomy (NCBI): domain Eukaryota; kingdom Metazoa; phylum Arthropoda; class Insecta; order Lepidoptera; family Lycaenidae; genus Polyommatus; species Polyommatus iphigenia. The sequence goes on from OY730180.1 coordinate 3,983,837, forward strand.
CTGATAGTACATAATCAAACTACCTACGCTTTAAATACATTTTACGTCCACTAAACAACGCTTAAAACCGCTTTTAATTTATTTATAACGAAACAGCAAAAGTTTATACTGCCAATTGTATTGATATTATTGCCATTAAAAGTCAATTATTTCCAATAACAATGTGTCAAAGGTGAAAACTGTAAAACGGGCAGTGTATAAACCAATATGCGCGGCGCGAACGCGTTATTTATCGGTTTTCCGCCGAAATATCGCCGCTTTTGAACCTGGCAACACCCGATATGTGGTGTAAAGGTAAGTGCACAGCAAGTGAAAACTTCTTTATAAACCGTCAAGGCTTTATAATTTATATGAACGTGGGGAAAAAAGGAACTAACGCCGCCATCATACAAATACCCCATTTTTGACATGTTTTTGACAGTTCTCCTTGATCACATAGTTTTGTAGCGTTGTATGCATTTTTAACTCGCGTCAGTAGTCAAAAACGCACAAAACGCCAGTAAAGAACTTTTCTCAGTGCCAGTGTACGGATAGAATATGTAATCCATACTATTCATAATTTATCCATTATCCATACTTCCATACCAATATTATAAAATATGCGAAATGTGTCTGTCTGTAGTTTGGGCGTGAAGAGGCCCAAACTGCTGAACCGATTTTGTTGAAATTTAGTATGGAAATACTTTGAGTCCCGGGAAAGGACATGGATACTTTTTATCCCGGAAAAATGTGCGGTTCCCGTGCGATAAATGAATTTCGGCACAACGGAGTTGCGGGCGTCATCTAGTTAACTATAAACGATTCTCTCTCGTACCCTCTATTCCTGTTGACAATATGCTAAGTTTGTGGAAACAATTTGGAGTTGCAGTGTAGACACGGCTTAAGCTCCATACGGCTGCATCATTCACAGATATACATTTAGGCGTCAATTTTTACTCCCACTGGAAAGTGATATATTGTCCATACTAATATTATGCACGTGAAAGCGTCCTTGTGCCTGTCAGTCTGTCTGTCGACTCTTTACGCTTAAACCGCTAAACCGATTTCGATAGAATTTGGTATGCAGATACTCTTAAAAGATATCAGATACTCGGAAAGACATACCTAGTGTTATAGATATATAATAGTTGGTCTTTATTCCGCAAAAATGTACAGTGCCCACGTGATAAACGAATTCTGCCACAGCGGAATTGCGGTCCTGGTAGTTATTATGTACCTCTATATAGATAACTAGCTGTTGCCCGCGACTTCGTCCGCGTGGACTTCAGTTTATAGCGCGCGATGTCAACAAAATTGGTGTCAAAAGCTTTTATAAAAAAACCCTCAAAACACCCAAAAACAGCTGTGCAGTGTGCACATAACTTATTTCATTTTTTTAAATTAAACTTTATTTATGCCAAATTTTAAAGTAAGTTTATTTAGCCCCCCAATTACACAACTTTTGCCATAAACTATTTATTATTGATAGGTTTAAGGTAACGTCACTGCATAGATAAAGTACTGAGTTATTTAATAACATAAAAGAGTACATAATAATAATCGAAAAAATCGAAAATTTGTTATAAGATGATACCACCTCTTATAGAAAGACGTTTGTGTAAGCAATAGCGCGATGTAGGAGACGCACAGCGCCATTTATTATGAATTTTTGGAACTAACTTAATTTGAACAAATTTACGCATTTTCACCCCCTTACAACCCGTTTGTCCAGTTAAAAAGTAGCCTATGTCCTTTCTCAGACTTTAGACTATCTGTGTACAAATTTTTTTTACAATCGGTTCAGTAGTTTTGGCGTGAAAGTGAGACAGACAGACAGACAGAGATACTTTCGCTTTTATAATATTAGTATAGATTTAAATTTAAAATAGCTTCGCCACTCTATGCATACTGACCCTTAGGCGTAGCAAAACAGTCCGAAACAACAACTGCACAACTAATCCTTGACGTTTGCAAATTGTTACGATGTTATAATGTTGAGAGCTGTCAACTCGCCGGGGAAATGCACACACAGAATAGATACACACAGCTATTGTTATATCTACTGGGTACAAAACTATGTGATAATATTTAAGGATGTGTGTATTGTGTAGCTATAGAGTATATAGATTATTTAAATTTAATTAAAAAGTGCCTTTAAAATTAACTTACTATGCAATTTATGCATATTAAGTTAATTTTAAGGGCCGTCGTGTGTGGCACTACAAGTCAGCGGACTGGGATGGGATGCGGTCGTTTTTTGCATCCTATCCTTGGGGGCACGTGTGCTTCTCGCCGGATGATCCCGACAACACTGCCAACTCTGTTGCCGATGTGGTGATGCAGGGGATGGAACTTTTCATTCCGTCCTCTGTAGTGCCAACTGGCGGCAGATTTCGTCCCTGGTTTGGTTCATCCCCCAAAAAAGCTTCTCGCCGGAAGCAGGAGGCTTACCAATCCTGGGCCAACGCAGTGTCTGCTCGGGATTTAAATACCAGCACGTATAAAAAGGAGTACAACCTTGCCTCTAGGTCCCTCAAGAAAGAGATTACTCGGGCAAAGCAACAGCACGTCAATAGAATTGGCAAGAGATTTGAGCGCCTCCCCTCGGGAACCCGTGCATTCTGGTCTCTGGCCAAAGCTATTGAAGGAAATTTCTGCAAGCCAACCCTACCATCCCTACACGTAGGAAATGGATCGTTGGCCCAGGACGCAAAAGGCAAAGCCGATCTTCTGGGCAAGCTCTTTGCGTCAAACTCGACCCTGAATGACGGGGGGGCAGAAACCGCCGACCATACCGCGATGCACGAGCATCATGTCGGATATTCGGTTTCATCAGCGTTCTGTGCGAAAAGCCCTCCGTTCCCTTGATATCCAAAAGTCGAGTGGGCCTGACGGAATCCCGCCTATTGTGTTGAAAAAGTGTGCTCCAGAGTTGGCTCCGATCTTGACGCGTCTTTTTCGGCTCTCCTATTCCACTGGCATCGTCCCGGCTTCCTGGAAGACAGCCTTGGTGCACCCGATCCCCAAAAAAGGTGATCGCTCAAATCCTTCCAACTACAGACCAATCGCTATAACCTCTCTCTTCTCGAAGATAATGGAATCCATTATCAATGGCCAGCTTCTTCGATACTTGGACGGCCAGGGATTACTAAGCGACAAACAATACGGGTTCACAACAATACCTGACTCATCGTTGGGCTCAGGCAATTGAGTCGAAGGGAGAGGCATTGGCTGTTAGTTTGGACATTGCGAAGGCCTTTGATCGGGTTTGGCATAAAGCGCTGCTATCAAAGCTTCCATCATACGGGCTGCCCGAGAAATTATGTAAGTGGGTCACTAGTTTCTTAGCAGACAGAAGCATTAAGGTCGTAGTTGACGGCGAATGCTCGGAAACTCAGTCTGTTGATGCTGGTGTCCCTCAGGGCTGTGTGCTATCGCCTACTCTATTCATACTGCATATCAATGACATGTTACAGACCAACGGCATTCATTGCTATGCGGATGATAGTACAGGTGATGCTGTATATACCGGCTCCCCCAATATTTCTCGCCAAAATGTCACTGAGAGTCGAAACGAACTTGTGTCTAAGGTGGAGAATTCATTGGAGAAGGTCTCTGAATGGGGTAGACGTAATTTGGTCCAATTCAACCCCGCCAAGACACAAGTCTGCGCGTTCACCACTAAAAAGTCACCAATGGTCGTATATCCTCGTCTCGAGGGCACATCTTTAACCATCTCCCCTAGCATTGAGATACTTGGCGTCAACATATCGAGCGAAGTCCAGTTCCGATATCATCTAGAGGGTAAGGCCAAATTAGCCTCAAAGAAGTTTGGTGTTCTTAACAGAGCGAGACAATACTTCAGTCCGGACCAACGCCTACAACTCTACAAGGCGCAGGTTCGGCCTCATATGGAATATTGTTCTCATCTCTGGGCAGGGGCGCCTAAATACCAACTGCTCCCTCTGGATCGTATCCAATGAAGGGCCGCTCGAATTGTTGACTGCCATAGTGTTTCAAACAGCTTGGACCCCTTGGAATTACGCCGAGATGTGGCTTCACTCTGCATCCTCTATCGGTTGTATCACGGGGAGTGCTCTGAGGAATTGTTCGGAATCATACCACCTGCAATTTTTCGCCATCGTCCCACGCGAAAAACATACCATCCTCATGACCTTGATGAGTGGCAGTCTTCCACAGTGCGTTTTTCGCGTAACTTTCTGCCGCGCACTGTAAAACTCTGGAACGAACTGTCACCAGCAGTATTTCCGGACATATACGACCTGCAAACCTTCAAGAAAAGAGCGTATTCCCTCTTAAAAGGCTGGCAACGCACCTGCAGCTCTTCTGATGTTGCGAGTGTCCATGGGCGACGGTAGTTGCTTACCATCAGGTGACCCGTTTGCTCGTTTGCCCCCTTATCTAATAAAAAAATATATATAATATGGCAAGAACTCGAAAATTTCTGTAAGTAGCAAATGTTATTGCCATGTAATCGCTGTTGCTATGTAAAAATTCTAGGCACTTCAACGATCATGATCGCCGAATATGTATCTGAAAGTGCTGAAGTGTTTTTTTAATGGTATTAAATAATTTATTTGCGATTAGTTTATTTCAAATATTCATTTTAAAACTTTACGTCTATCGTATTCGTGTTTGTGAGTTCGCACTAGGTACATTAAAATACAATTTTCGTTTCTGTAGCCAATCCTGTAAAAGCGCCTGGCCGATAAAACATTTCAACTTCCTTAAAAAAACAACCTGTCATCACAATATTAAATTTCGAACGCGGTAATCCTAATTTAAAAATGTGATGTGCTCAGATTGCTTGTAATTCATACTGGCTGGCGGCTGCCGGCCGCGAAATTGAGCGAAATATAGCAGGAACGGATGCTGAAAAATTGTAAATTTTTATCATTTTTCGATGTTAATTATTCTAAGGGGATAAGGTGCATTAGATGTGGAAATCCAGGGGAAATTCTATCATAGATTTCAAACTAACAATAAATTATTCGAGTAATTATTCGTCAATTGGAATAATTTTAAATGATAATTTAAGAGGCAACAATATAATATTACCAAAAAACAAAGCTCTGACTGGTCTGCAGAACCAATTCCTACCAAATAAATTCACAATACGACATCCAGATCTTTTAGAGCGACTAGATAGGGCATAAGCGCAGTTAAACGGATTAGCTCAATAGCTTTAATTATTTTAAATTTCTTTAAAACAGGTCACAAAGGATCAAACTACGGGCTCAAAGCATGTTTCGCGAGTATTTTCGGTCAGCCTTCATTTACGGAGACGTTTTATCAGGCCTCTCCACACTTAATAAGAGTAAAGCACCTTCATTTATATCTCTCGCGGGGGTTGCCATGTTTCAGGATTTTTGCGGACTTTTCTCCAAAAAACTGTGTTCATAAAACACAATTTTTTGTATTTTTTTAAACCTTGTTGTGGGTTATTTGATCAGAGGTGATTATTTTTATTTATGGTGCTCCCACACCGCAGCTAGAAAATGTTTAGTAACGTTAGTAAACATTTGTTAGCAAACATTTAATCACAAATGTTAAATAATGTTAAAAATGTTTTCATGTTAGAAAATGTTTGGTAAACGTAAGTTAACAAATTATAGCAAAACAAATCATAACAAAATAAAACATATTGTGTTACCTTTTGTTTGTAAACCTTTTATAAAGGGCGACGGGGTATGCGGTGAGCCAACACCAGATTTAAATGTTACAAAATGTTAGTAAACATTAGTAAACATTTTCTATTAGTGTAGGAGCACTTATAACATGTAACAGTTCCTAGCAAAATTTAACAATAGGCTACTTGATCTATATTAGTTTCATTGAACAAATGCATATTTCTAGTAGAACTTGGCCTAGGAAACCATATTTCACCCTTATCATCAAATAAAAGCTTATGATCGATAAATAAAGTCGATTTAAAAATATGATTTTATGAAAATAGGATTTGTACTGACGAAAACGCCTTTGCAGCACTTCCGATTTGGATGTGACGTCATCCTCATAGTAATTTAATATCTTTTATTTATTGCGCTCGTTATATTATGTAAGTTTATCTGTACATAAATAATAAGAATAAGCCTAGAAAGATTTGTAAAATATATTTTCTTGAATAATTCGCTTAAAACATCAGTTTTATATATTATCTCCATTTATTGTAGACGGGAAATGAAATGGCCAAAACTTTTCTGCAAAAGTTTTCAACATTACAAATGATTTCTAATTTCTTATTTAATTCTTTTATAATTTTTGGGCACTTTTAGACTCGTAAATTTAGCACATAAAAAAATGTTCAATAAAGAGAGTTTAAAATACAAAGCGTATGATGTCACACTATGGCGGACAGTGTTTTCGGCGCCATTTAAGAGACGTATTTTTCAAAAAACATTTTTATGGGTTTCTACTGTGTAAAATATTAAAATATTAGTTTTTTTGTGAAAATGAATGATTAAGAAGCGATTAGCATGAAGAAAAAAAGTAGGTCAAGTAGCCTATTGACAACATTTATTAGTAAATGTTTTTATGTTAGAAAATGTTTACAAACATTTTCTAACGGCGGTGTGGGAGCACCATTAAAAACTTATTATAGACCTTGCGTACAAAAGTAAATTCTAAAGAAACAAAACATCTTTACTGTGTGTTGTATTGGTGCTCCCACACCGCAGTTAGAAAATGTTTAGTAACGTTAGTAAACATTTGTTAGCAAACATTTAGTCACAAATGTTAAAAAATGTTAAAAATGTTTTCATGTAAGAAAATGTTTAGTAAGCGTAAGTTAACAAATTAAAGCAAAACAAATTATAACAAAATTAAACATTTTGTGTTAATTTTTGTTTGTAAACATTTTATAAAGGACGACGGGGTATGCGGTGAGCCAATACCAGATTAAAATGTTATAAAATGTTCGTAAACATTGGTAAACATTTTCTATTAGTGTAGGAGCACTTATAACATGTAACAGTTCCTAACAAAACGTAACAATTGACAACATTTGTTAGTAAATGTTTTTATGTTAGAAAACGTTTACAAACATTTTCTAACGGAGGTGTGGGAGCACCATAATATCTAATTATTGTTGCAAAAAATGATATTAAGTATATGAAAAACTCAAAGCAGATATTATGTTACTACCGCGCACGTTGTGAAGATTAAAAAACGGCCCAATTAGGTCGTCTTTTTTTTTTACTAATTCTAAATGTTACTCTCTACGCACAAGAAACTTTGCAGTTCGACGTTTAAAAATAGAACTGTCTCTTTTATGTAAATGGCATGGCATTTCGCATCTTTTGTTTCACTTATGACTTATCTGCCAAATTTGTCAATGTGTCCAATTTTGAATTTGAAAATTGCTCGGAAGAGATTTAAGCCTGTAAATATTATGAACGTAACAGATCTGTATATTTTAAGTAGAATATCATTGGTTGCAAACAAACAAACCTTTCGTCTTTGATATAATATTGTAATTTGCAGAATAGTAAAGATGTAAAGGGTGTAACAAAACAAAGTACTTAAGAATGCGTTTGTGTCCCAAAAAAAGAGTTATAGCTTCTTTAAAAAAGCAGCGCTGAATGAGTTACTTTTTTTAAATATGTTTTTTTAAGTATGGGCAAATTCATGACGTTAAGGCATTTCCGATAGAAATATAGAAGTTAAAAGAAACCTTTTCGAGGCTGATTCTTTTTCAATGAACTATATAATAAGAGAATATAATATTATCATTTTGTTTTAATGCATTACTGTTTATTATAATGGTGTTAAATCAAAATAAATCAGGTAATCGCAGCTATTTCATTACTATTGCTTTTCACATTTACTTCTCAAAGTTCGGGACTTTTCAATTCTACAGATGGCAACCCCATTCCCACCGCAACACATTTATAACTAAATCAAATTTACTCGGATTTTAGGGTGTTTCGGGAATTATAAAGTTAAACTAAATTGTTGGTTTTAAAACGTTTTAATCTATATTAACGTTGTTTCTAATATCAACAACAACATCCTCTACATCCTGTACGTTCGTAAGAGACAGAATATTGAATATTTTAAGATTAATAGAGGGTACTAGACAATTGTTACCGCCCAATATAGCGGAAAACACGTTCCTGTATTTTTTTGGGATTCACAGGAAACACCTTTGTTTTTAGTTGTGTTTTTAATGACAAAGTACAATGCTGATATCCTTATCTTGTTTAGTAAGTTACAGTTAAACTAAATCCCTTATTTCTTTTTCAATATCTTAGCGCAAGAGTAAATTTTAATTTGCTGGTCCAATTATTGTCTTTGTTCTGAACGGAACCGCTTTCACTAACGTAAACATGCACCAAATGCAAAAAACAAAGAAGCTTATGCATATAAAATTATATGCAAGCTGTACGAAAAGTACAAAAAATTGTCAATTAAACAAAGATTGCCCTTTGTTTTAAAAACACAACGAGACATAAAATTTTACATTTACATTTTAAGCGTATCTGCGCGAACTAGACCGGATAATGTTGCCAGCGTTAAAAATTCAGTCTAAATCCCTCCACCTGGCAACACTCCAAGAGTGGACCGGCGATGGTGTTGCCGGAAATAAAAATAAATTATTATTACACATCCCTGCACCCCGTATGCACCTATAATACCCCTTACTAATAAGGGTCAATTTATAATAGCGCAGAGTCGAAGCGAAGCGAATTCCCAAACACTGAACACAGTAAATTCAACCTTAACTCTAGAGCATAAGGCATACATTACTTATGCGAGGCCAATCAGCGTTGGTCGGGCGCATTCACGCGAATCCGCGCGGATGCGCGCGCCTTCTTAAATTCTTGGAAGTAATAAAGCGCTTTGGAGTTAACACTGAATTTGTTATGTTCAGTTTTAATGGTTAGCTTCGATGCGCTTCGACTCTGCCGTGACTCTGCGCTTGTACAAATTGACCCTAAAGATATTATTTACACTGCAAATAGCTATATAAAATGTCTGCTTATGTTTGTATGTCTATGTTGAATAGTTGTTTTTATGTAACGATGTATAAAATATTATAATATGCATAATTAGTAAGATGAAAATTACTGTAATTAAATCAATTATTACACTCTAAAGACACCATGGCCTGAGAGAAATGAGAATACTGGTGTAAAACATTTCTAGCAATTACGCTTTGTACTTATAAGTACAAAGCGATAGAATAATAATTATATTATAGAACTACGATAGAAAGTCGACAAGATAATATTAATGTTCTTTTTTTATATAGTTAGGGGGCAAACGAGCAAACGGGTTAGCGGTTACCTACCTAATGGAAAGCTATACTATCGTCTATCGTCGCCCATGGACTCTCGCACATCAGAAGATATGCCGATAACATCATATTGTTACGGATACGGACACACAGAGCCATCTAGCGTCAAACCAGCGCAACTTATTGGAGAAACGCAGACAGCGTAAATCCGCTATTGGATACTAGATGGCGTTAGGCTTCTCGAAATATTCCACACTTGTTTACGCGTACTGTGTACATTCGGGAAAAGAATGTTCTCGTACAGTCCAGAATTCGCCTCGCCATATATAATAGCCGCAGGTGTCTACCTGAGCGATCTTCGAGGCGACTTCGAAGCGAAAACAAGTGATCAATAGTGAGTGATTGTGATAGTGACTCGGCTACGACCTAGGACAGTGATAGTGCTCAGTGATTTGGATCTAGTGCTTAGTGTTTGGACTTAGTGATTTGTGTGAGCTAGTGTTTGTGAATAAAGTCTTCAAGAGAGTCACCAGGTCTTTCTCTCCGAATCCTCGAACCCTAGCACGTAACAATATTGTGATAATGTCATAACTATTATATTATAATTGGTAAGCCACTTGCAACATATTATTTTGTCTTTTTTCAGTTTTTCAGCTTTCAGCCACTCCCGTGGCTTCTCATTCGTGGGTTAATTTTGTACCAAAGAACAAGGGGCATTTTTGTATGGGACCCGTACCCAGGCTGTAGCATGTTGAGACATATATCAAATGAAAGGGCTTGAGAAGCTGTACATTTTCTTGTTTAACATAAAATCTCTAATCCATGGGAGAAAAAAGTTAACGAGGGTAGAAGGTAAGAAAAAATCACAAAAAAACACCCTGTATTATTGCATCAATTTATAGTGTTGCTGGTAAGGAATCATTTCTGGAAAGTAATCATATATGACAAACTTGAGGAAAGTGTTATATTTTAGTATATTGTTTCATATTTTAAAGAAATGTATGAGAAAACAATAAAACCTTAAAAATCCAACCTTTCCTGGATTTTATCGTATACAATCACTTTGGAGAAATGTTATATAATTAGCAATACTAGCGAATGGCGCAAATAATACAGGTGTTTAATTTTTTCCGAAAATGAAAAAATAACACCTGTATATAATAACATACTATTATTGTGCTGCAGAAGCGAGCTATACGTTCGATTTACAAAATGTCTACATTTGAATCTTTGAGAGAAAAGTTTAAAGAAATTGGTATAATGACAGTAGCTTCTCAATACATTTTGGATAATGTATTATATGTTAGTTAAAATATATTATGTAAATTTAAAGCCAAAGGTAACATTCATTGTAGAAACACCAGAAATAAGCACAAGCTAGATTTGCCAGTGATCAGACTTAGTTTAGTCAGTAAATCTTTTAAAGGTCAGTGTATACGCCTTTTCAATAAAATCCCAGAAAACGTTCAAAATCTTTCCATTAACAAATTTAAGAAAGTAGTCAAAGAGCGTTTGTGTACCAAAGCCTATTATAAGGTCAATGATTTCATAAATGATGGCACATCTTGGGAGTAGGATGGCTGCTTGCAAGGCTACCTACACTATTGTATGACTTACAATTATGTATGTATCTTGACATTGTATATTTTAAGTTACAGCATTGTAAATTTTATTTTAAAAGATTAATTTTTTTCTCACTTTTTTTGGTAAAAAAGTGGGCCCCGTGCGAGTTTCTTACGCCGGTTCTTCTCGCCGGGTTAGTTCCCGAACCGGTGGTAGGCACCAGTAGTATCAACATTCTGAAAGTATTTTTTTAAAATCTATTCAGAAATAAAACAATTTTTATTTTTATTTTATTTATTTTTATTTTTTATTGAATTAATTTGTAGTGTTGCTAGTAAGGAATAATTTCTCAAAAGTAATTATATATGGCAAACTCAAGGAAAGTGTTGTATTTCAATGTATTGCTTCATATTTCAAAGAAATGTATGAGAAAACAATAAAATGCAGCATGTCAAACATTTTGCCTGATTTTTTCATTAATTATCACTTTGGATAAATCTATACTAATATTATAAATGCGAAAGTATCTCTGTCTGTCTGTCTGTCTCGCTTTCACACCAAAACTACCGAACCGATTGTAATGAAATTTTGTACACAGATAGTCTAAAGCCTGAGAAAGGACATAGGCTACTTTTTAACTGGTAAAATAGTTGTAAGAGGGTGAAAATTCGTAAATTTGTTCAAATTAAGTTAGTTCCAAAATTCATAATAGATGGCGCCGTACCGTCTCATACATCGCGATGACGCTTGCTCAAATGTCTTTCTATAAGAGGTGGTATCATCTTACATTTGGTTTTCGATTTTTTCGATTGTTATTTCTTTATTACGTTATTAAATAACTCAGTACTTTATCTATGCAGTGACGTAACCTTAAATCTATCAATGATAAATAGTTTATGGGTAAAGTTGTGTAATTGGGGGGCTAAATATACTTTATTTGGCATAAATAAAGTTTAATTTAAAAAAATGAAATAAGTTATGCGCACACTGCACAGCTGTTGTTTACTAGGGTTTTTTTATAAAAGCTTAATTTGACAACAATTTTGTTGACATCGCGCGCTATAAACTGAAGTCCACGCGGACGAAGTCGCGGGCAACAGCTAGTTGTTTATAATTAGCAATACTATCGCATGGTGCAATAATAAAGGATGTTTATTTTTTTTTTCTTAGGAAAAAATAAAGCACCCTGTATTATTGCACCATTCGCTAGTATTGCTTAAAATAATCAATTTTTCCAAAGTAACAATATACCGTAAAATCCAGGAAAAGTTAGATTTTTAAGGTTTTATTGTTTTCCCATACATTTCTTAAAAATATGAAACAATAAACTAAAATATAACACTTTCCTTAAGTTTGTCATATACGATTACTTTCCAGAAATGATTCCTTACCAGCAACACTTTAAATTGATACAGTAATACAGGGTGCTTTTTTGTGATTTTTTCTTACAATCTACCCTCATTAACTTTTTTCTCCCAGTTTAGAGATTTTTCGTCATACAATAAAATGTTCAACTTTTCAAGCCCTTTCATTTGGTATATGTCTCAACGTGCTACATTGCTGGGTACGAAATGTCCTTTTTTCAGCAAATAACATGTTTGTTTTTCACTTTATATGTAATAATTATATTTTTAGGTTTTCGTAGTGATTTCAACTTACCATAACTTGAAATTACCACCCTACTTTTATAAAAGCAGCATCTACATCAGCTGCACTGAATCACTATATAAACATGAGGCGACAACAAAATATCTTGGTTGAGTCCCTTACAGCTTTCTTCTTCAACGCTAACATAGATGGCGTTAAGCTAAACGTTTATATTTTTTGAAAATTGAATGTATTTTTTTAAAAGTCAACAATAATACACATATATATATTATATATATATATATATATATATATATATATATATATATATATATATATATATATATATATATATATATATATATATATATATATATATATATATATATATATATATATATATATATATATATATATAAGTAAAAATCGGCCAAGTGCGAGTCGGACTCGCGCACGAAGGGTTCCGTACCGGTATAGAGTGAAAGTAGACAAAAAATTAATTTTGTTTTTTGTATGGAAGCCCCCCTTAAATATTTACTTTATTTTATTTTTAGTATTTGTTGTTATAGCGGCAATAGATATACACAATCTGTGAAAATTTCAGAAGTCTAGCTATAGCGGTTCTTGAGTTACAGCCTGGAGACAGACAGACGGACAGACAGACGGACAGACAGACGGACAGACAGACGGACAGACAGACGGACAGACAGACGGACAGACAGACGGACAGACAGACGGACAGACAGACGGACAGACAGACATCGAAGTCTCATGAATAGGGTACGGAACCCTATGTCTCAACGTGCTACATTGGTGGGTACGAAATGTCTAAAAAACATTGAGATGTCAATAAAAAACCCAATATTATTGATATAACGCATCATCATCATTTAAATAAAAGTTGTACAAATTATTTTAATTTGAACTAAATAACAAGTAATCACCAATATTGGGACATAATAATTATTATTTACAAGTCCAATACAATTAATTAAATGTGTAAATCAGTTTTAAACATTTTAAAATTCTATTTTTCAAATTATTTGTCCCAAAAAATACAAATGTCATAGTCAACCAGGGGCGTCTTTCCCTTAGGTGCAGGGTGTGCGTTGCACACGGGCGCCGCGGTTCTAGGGGCGCCGAGCGCCGCTCGCAACTCAGCGCGCGCCCCCCGCGTTGGCCGGGGGCCGCCACGCTTTGTGACCAACGAAAAAAGAACTCCAGTTTGCAAACATTTTGTGAAGCATGTGGAGCTCTTGTGAAAAATGATGGTCATAGCGCTCGCACTGGCGGCTCAAACGCGTGGCCGTTATCGGATAAATAACGAGTGTCGAACGATTTATTCCACAAAAATGCTTGTATTTTCAGATAGTCCAAAAAAAAAATAAGTAGGCGGTAGCCATGCCATACTTTTCGGATGTGGCTTACAGCCCGCCATACCGACGCGAATAGGTACATTAATTTAAATATAACAATTGAACCATTTGTACCAGGCAAATTTTTGCATAGCTAATCATCGTCGAGTAGCCATTCACGAAAATCACCTTGCCATACTTTTCCGACAGGTCCCAATGGCCGCCATACCATTGCAAACGTGTAATTTTTTTTGCCAAACGATTCGTACCACCCTGAAACTTTTTTTAACAGTTCCCTGTATGATCGACGCGCTCGATTCCCGACGCGTTCGATTAACGCCCACGCGTAGACCCCTAATTCTTTACGTAATTAGACGGATTACGGATGGCGGTTCTACAGGGGTAGAACCGCCATCCTGGTACAAATGACCAAGAATTTTGTGTCACCAACTCCCGGTCTATGACCGAAGGTAAGGGCGCCACAAAATACTTAATTGTATTTGTACTTAAATAAACATTTAAGGGGCTGCCATAAAAAAAAAATTGCCTATGTTTGCTTTATACGAGGGCTGCTATTTATGTATCCGGAATTAAAAAAAGTAACAAACATATATCATTTAATATGGTTTTATTGCTTTTCAAAATATTCGCCGCGATGATCGACACACTTTTGCATACGCTGGAACCAATTTTCATAGTACTTTTTCCATTCTGATTGAGGTATCTCCAAAACGTGCATTTTGAACGCATCAACAGCCACTTCGCGGCTCGAAAAACGTTGACCACGTAATTAGTTCTTCGCGTATGGAAATAAAAAGAAATCGTTAGGTGCCAAATCAGGGCTGTACGGCGGATGACCAGTCAATTCGATCTTTTGACCCTCCAAAAACTGAGTTGTTTCAGCTGAGACCTTCTTTATTTTCATCCGTGAGCATAGACCGCCCACGATTAAACTCACTGTACCAGTGATAAACAGTGGTTTTTGATGGTGCTTCATCTCCAAAAGTTGCGGTGAGTTGAATAAAGCACTGTTGTTGATTTAGCCCACGCCGAAAATCGTAGTAAATCATTGCACGAAAATGTTCACACGTTAAATCCATGGCAAATGAAGACACGCAATTTTCAAAATGACGCCACAATGGAAAAATAATTGACAGTCACATGAAACAAAATGTATTCTTCAACCAAAGAGTTCTATTTTCAAATGTTGTAATTACTTTTTAAATATTGTTCTTGTAAGTGGCCAGTTCCGGATACATAAATAGCAGCCTATGTAATCGTACGGAACCCTTCGTGCGCGAGCGCGACTCGCACTTGGCCGACTTTTTTATTTTTATTTTGAAGGGCGCTACTTTTGGGGCTGCCACGCTTTGTGACCAACGAAAAAAGAACTCCAGTTTGCAAACATTTTGTGAAGCATGTGGAGCTCTTGTGAAAAATGATGGTCATAGCGCTCGCACTGGCGGCTCAAACGCGTGGCCGTTATCGGATAAATAACGAGTGTCGAACGATTTATTCCACAAAAATGCTTGTATTTTCAGATAGTCGAAAAAAAATAAGTAGGCGGTAGCCATGCCATACTTTTCAGATCTGGCTTATAGCCCGCCATACCGACGCGAATAGGTACATTAATTTAAATATAACAATTGAACCATTTGTACCAGGCAAATTTTTGCATAGCTAATCATCGTCGAGTAGCCATTCACGAAAATCACCTTGCCTTACTTTTCCGACAGGTCCCAATGGCCGCCATACCATTGCAAACGTGTAATTTTTTTTTGCCAAACTATTCGTACCACCCTGAAACTTTTTTTAACAGTTCCCTGTATGATCGACGCGCTCGATTCCCGACGCGTTCGATTAACGCCCACGCGTAGACCCCTAATTCTTTACGTAATTAGACGGATTACGGATGGCGGTTCTACAGGGGTAGAACCGACATCCTGGTACAAATGACCAAGAATTTTGTGTCACCAACTCCCGGTCTATGACCGAAGGTAAGGGCGCCACAAAATACTTAATTGTATTTGTACTTAAATAAACATTTAAGGGGCTGCCATAAAAAAAAATTGCCTATGTTTGCTTTATAATCGTACGGAACCCTTCGTGCGCGAGCCCGACTCGCACTTGGCCGACTTTTTTATTTTTATTTAGAAGGGCGCTACTTTTGGGGCTGGACAAACTGTATGTACCTGTACTCTGTACCCATTTCATTTTGACCGCGCGCTTGCTAGGGGGCGCTAGAGTAATATTTGCACATGGGCGCCACATGGGCTAGAGACGGCCCTGTAGTCAACACATCTTTTATATTTTTAATCATAACAATAATTATTAACAACTCTCTTAGCTAAATATTAAATACAGCTTAATACTATTAATAAGTTACTTTGACATTCGTCTTTACAATTACTCGTAGACTGTATCAAAATTCAAAATAATGTTTATTCACCACTCGGTCAATGTTCGACCTATTGACATGGCCAGGGGCAGTAAACATTTAAAATAGATTTAATTTGTTATCTTTTTAAATATTCGAAATCTTATATAAGTATAAAATTCTCGTGTCACAATGCAATGTTAGTTACCGTACTCCTCCGAAATGGCTTTCCTGATTTTTACCAAATTTTCTAGGCATATTCAGTAGGTCTGAGAATCGGCTACTGGCTACTTTTTATATATTGATAAGTGCATTTGTTGAATAAATACTAGTAAATTATTGCAACTCGAGTCCGACGGCGACCATTATTTGTGCGACGGGATAGCGATGGACATTGCCATGGTGCCATAGCCCATACTTATTTAGTCACTTCAATAAAATAGTTTGGGTGAAATACTTTATATTATGGCAAAACAACGTTTGCCGAGACAGCTAGTAATACTATATTATTAATTTAAAATTAAATTTAAATATTAAATTAATTTAAAGTAGTGGTCATCACGAACAAATTACTTTAACGAAACATAATTTATGTACCTACTAGTATTTTATTTCTAACCTAACCTAACCTAACGTTCTTTCAAATGGTGAGAATCTAGTGTGCTCGATTCCTAAGGTTTTTTGACTGGAGTTTAAGCTATTCTATATTCAACAATCAACAGTGTTGCTGATTGGCTTACTTTTTGACTAGCGATTTACTTTAGCAAATCAAAAGCGCTAAATACATACTCTTCTCAGAAAAACTTAGAGACCGGGAATCAGTCGTACTGATAATAATAATTACTGCCTTACTAAAACATGCTCACTTTTAAGTGGGCGTATTCTCTAAACCTGCTTTATTGGTAAATATAAAAATGTAGGTTACAAATACATTGATATCCGCAAATAATTAAGAGTAATGAGGACGATAACTGTTTCTACTTTCATTAAATAAAAAGGTTTGCAGCATCTGACACATTCGCGGGCGACCTTTGCGCGGGCGACGGTCAGTACGCGCGCATCTCGCCGCACGCCATCTTGTTTCCGCTTTTTTACTGACCTATCGAGCATTTAACGGTAAAATAATACGGTCAACAATGTTCGATATTCAAAATCATAATAAACATTGAATCTTGTGCCGATAAAAAGTGAAATAAAAAAATAAACATTCGAATTTTGTCTTGTGCTCGAAGTTTTATGAATTAAAATATTTAAATAAATAAAATGTGGTGTTAATTATGTAAATATTAATTCGTGTAGTGTAGACAATATTTTATATTATGTGGTGGTTATTATTTTTATTGATACCTGCGCAGGCGCAAGTGAACACACCGCAAAACTTTACGTGAGTATTAAAATTTCCGTTGCATGTTACAACTTACAGTTGTATTTCAGGAAAATTAAAAAAGGTTGAGTTACGATTCAAACAAGTAAGGGACATTATATTATCACATAACATCGAGTAGCCAGCATTCGAAAATAAGTGTAATAGCTATGCAGAAGACAGTCAAAGTGAATAATTTTCCCAAGACCACTAACTAGTAAATTAGTAGTTGACAGAAGTTTGTGATTTGTATAATAACTTTTTGGCCTACATCAAAACGTTGACCAGTTAACAATGATGTTGCAAATAGGTTAACCGGTCAAAATATCTCAAAGCAATAAGATGATGTTTTAGATTATACTTACTAGTGACGTAAAATGAGGGGGTTAAAACTTTTATTGGGCATTTCTTACGAGTTTTCCAAAGGTTTTGTAGATGTTTACACCCTGTATCATACTAATTTGAAAGGGCTTATCTCGCGAACTACTGGAGCAATTTTTATGTTATTTGGCACATTATATAAGAAGTAGACCACGTGAAGGATCATAGGCTATCGATTTTAATCATTTTTTCAGTGGCTATATATTTTATACCCGTGCGACGCCGGGGCGGGTCGCTAGTATAATATAATGGCGAAAGCTTGTATGTTTGTAACTTCTACACATCTAAACGTCTGCAGCGATTTTAGTAAAATTTGGTGTGGAGTTAGTTGATACCGATTTAACGCAAAGGCTACTTTTTACTGCGAGAAAATATCACAATTTATTTTCCCTAATAAACCGTGGGTAACACGGCAGGGCATAGCTAGTAGTAAATAAGTAATAACGTTATTCCACAGGTTACAAAATGACCTAACGTCTAACTAAAGTACCTACAATAATACTAACGGGTTATGGTGTGTTTTTGTAGAGAATGCTACTTTTTGTACGCATGTGCATCCATGCGTGGTAGAACTGGATGGAAGGAATGATGTTCATTGCTCTTTGATATCATTTTATTTATAAGACTATATTATAATATGTAAATAGACTTACTTATATTATTACGTGATACGTCGATTAATTTAACAGTTAAATGCAAAAATAAAACATTAATTCTAAAATCTTGTACTAGTTTTATATTACTTGCGAGTTGCGAGTTGCGACTCATTACTTCGTTCGCGAATTTTTCGATAGTAAAGAAATCGTTTTTCGGGACTCTAAGTATCTTCAGCATTCAGGATAGGTTCACCGTTCTGCTGTTTAAGAGTGAACTCTGAAGAGGTAATACAGACACGATTTCGTATTTTAGTATTATGAATTGAACATTATTTTTCCTAGGAGATCCTCAGAAGTTGTAGCTTAGACCAGGGATACTTTAGTAATCCCTGATCTAGGCTACAACTCCTCAGGTAGCATATTTTAATAGTAATCACTAGACATCGGATTCGGAAAAAGTGCCATTATATGCATTTGCATATGCAAGTATGCAAATGCATATAATGGCACATTTTAGGCGTTAGTGCATATTTTGGCAAATTTTCGTGGATAGTGCATATTTCAGTCGTTGTTATGATCATGATAGTAGTTTGGAGACTATGCCCCCGTAGTCTCCAAACTACTATCATAATTTACACCGATGTCACGAAATAGAGCTACGATAGATCAAAACTCAAAATACTTCGAATAAGTGGCCCCATACTTATAAACTTCCGAGATTTTCGCAATTCACCCGATAAGTAAATTCATCCGATAGGTAGTTAGGTACTATGTATTTGTATAAACATTATTCTTTGTAATTGGCAATATTAGAAAAAAAGTAGGTAATGAACTTCCAATCATAAATTAATGTTGGTAGAAAATTATCGGTAAGTACTGTACATAAGAAACGAATAATCCTGGATTTGATGGAATGATGAATTTTGGCGCATTTATTGATGGCACCACCGGAAAACTCTTCAAAAAAACAGTGAATTTTAATAATATGTGACTTTTGATTGTGCATGTTTTGTGCATATTTCGGCTATTTTTCGTGCATATTTGCATGCATATTTCGGCACTTTGATTGTGCATATAATCCGATAATAGTAATCACTAATCAGTAATCACACTAATATTATAATAGGGAAAGTTTGTAAGTTCGTATGTTTGTTACTGCTTCACGTCTAAACGGCTGGAGCAATTAAATTAAAATTTAGTAAGGAGTTAGTTGATAC
The DNA here is from genome assembly GCA_963422495.1 of Polyommatus iphigenia. NCBI lineage: Eukaryota > Metazoa > Arthropoda > Insecta > Lepidoptera > Lycaenidae > Polyommatus > Polyommatus iphigenia. The sequence goes on from OY730180.1 coordinate 4,003,514, forward strand.
CCTGGACTAACATAGTCATGTCATATTATAAGCTTTGTCCACACTGGGCCTTTTTTGTTCATCAAGGGCATGCGTTATAGCGCAGTCAACAGCGAACGTGAGGCATGCCCGTGACGGGCGTTGAAATCGTAGCGCTTACTATTAGACACTTTTCTTTCAACGCGGGTGGATTTTGACGCATTCAATTATTGAATATGCCAAATGAAAGTTGAATAAAAAGAAGATGACGAAAATTAAAGATGAAATTGCATAATGTGGACATAGCTATAGGCTATTATTTACTGCGGGAAAATAACACAATTTATTTTTACTAATAAACCGCGGGCCACAGTTAGTGATTTCAATTTTAAATACCGTATCTAAGCATCCACTCAACATCCTCTGCATGTCTTTTTTCGGTGAATTCCACTACGATTACTGGCAAATGGCAAAGGATGTTGCCACATACATACCAGTATGTTCGAATTCTAAACGGACTCAGTTTTAAAGGCTTAATAAAATTATTTGAGGACCTTCTGCAGGGGTTTGCTATGATTCTCAAGTTTAGGCTTTACCCAAGAAAATAATAATAATTAATGACTAAATGTCGCACCCAAAGTGGAACATTGATTACTTTAATGTAATTAATTCAAAATTTTGACATAAGCCCCATACTTAATATAGTTATCTGTCAAACTCTTCTTTAAATTGAAGGCTCTGAGTACGGCGGTTAGATATATATACCTACTTACCCAAAAATTAAATCATCCTCGTGTCCTTTTAGACCAGGACGTCCAGGACCAATACCTTCAAAAATAATGAAAAGTGAAAAAAAATTACAGTAGGATGAAACCCATTACAAAAGGAGGAGAATATTATAAAAATTAAGGGAAAAATAATTTTCGGGCGATCTGAGTTAGGGAAAAGTGTGGGGAGAGGTTTTAAGGGGGAAAACGGTTTATCTCGATTTCTGGCAAAACTAATATTCCTATGAAAAAAGTCAAATGGCAAAGTTGTAGGTAAGAAAAAGATCTAAAACTTTTTTATTTACACTTTTTCTTCATAACCTCAAAATTTTTGTGAAAAATTCAAAAAACCATGTTTTTGGTTTTTTATTTATATCTTTTACAAAAAATTTTTTTTTCACGAAATTCGGTGAAAGCTTACATTTTTATGTCCCAGATACGCTGTCATCTATTTGATTAGAAATATTTATTTTTCACCTTATTTTGAATTTATATCGAAAAGATACCCTAATTTTCAATCGAAAATTTGACCGTCAAAATATCAGCTTTTTTCAGAATGTTGGTATGCTTTCTGTTCGTTGAAATCTCTACTTTCCGATGGAAAAAAACATATATATTTCACCATAGTAAATCTTCTCAGAAAATATAAAAAAATCGAAAAAAAATTGAATTTGAAAAAAAAATTTAATCATTATGAATAATTTCATCAAAAAAATATGATTTCTGCAATTTGTTACACTTAAAAAGTTGATTCATTTCATTCTTATTACATTTCTGTCTTAGAAATTCTCATTATACATAAATATATAGTGTGTTTGTGTAAACACCGTTATCCTTGAAACCATCAAATGAGCCCGTCAAAATGAACAACTTTTTCTATGAGAACAATGCTGGGAACTCAAAAAAAATGCCGTCTTCATACCCATACGGATGCCCGGATCGGCAATTTGTATGGGTATGAAGACAGATTTTTTTTAATTCCCAGCATTGTTCTCATAGAAAAAGTTGCTCATTTGATGGTTTCAAGGACAACGGTGTTTACACAAACATCTCGTATATAAATGTAGATCTATACTTATAAAATAACATGTCCTGACCGACTGAATGATTCATCATCGCTGAGCAAAATCTGTTAAAATTACAGCCCAAAAATTTGGTGAGTAGGGTTGTTTTATTAGGTAGAAACCCACTAAGGAAGGAATTTCGGAAATTTTACCCCGAAGGGGGTGAAATAGAGGTTGAAAGTTTGAATGAAATTCCGTCATTTCTTAAGTTAGAAACGTGAAAGTTTATTTTTGGGCTACTGATTAAAAGTGAATGGATACGCATTTAAGCGTTTTAGAAAATTTCACCCCCAAGGGGGTGAAATAGGGGTTAGTCCGTCATTTCTTAAGTCAAAATACATAAAAAATATATTAAAAATCTATAAATGTATATAAAATATATAACGTAAATATAACTTTTGGCCGATTTTCATATATATATATATATATATATATATATATATATATATATATATATATATATATATATATATATATATATATATATATATATATATATATATATATATATATATATATATATATATATATATATATATATATATCGTCACTGGAATGGAAAAGTCGCTAACCTCCATATAGGCAACTTTAGGAGAGAGCGTTTTAAAGTTTTAATTTTTGGAAAAAAAATCATATCTTTGCAACCCTTTAACCGATTTTGGAAATTCCAAAACCTATTGTATGGATGATTTTTTTATCATTTTTTGAAGCTAATACCCAATCTAATATCGCATTACTTTAGAAGATAAGTTGCGCTTCAGCGAATATTAGTACCAACTTTAAAAATTTAGAGCCCGGAAAAGTCGCTAACCTCCAAAAAAGAAAAGTTCAATTTTGCTGAACTACCATCACTTTATATATTTCTTAACAGTGATTTTTGCTTACCACCCATTATTGTCTCTTATCAGCTGGTATTTTATTCTTTACGTCCAAAATGAACCAACATGACCTGGTTAAATTAGCTAAAGTGTTTAAGATATTTTAAAATGTAGTAATCGAATACTAAAGTACAAGCAATTCAGTTAAATAACCGTATATATTTGTATATTTTATTTTAGTTTGTATTTTTAGTAATGAATTTGTGATATTAAATAACTGTTTCTTTTCTTAGCGACCTGAAAACAAATGAAATTTTTGACGTATAATTTCCTGTTTTAGTCTTGTCGTCATCACTGATTCGTTAACAGTGCTTTTCGTAATATTAAGCTTAGGTGACGATGGTTTTGAAGGGGTAGATGATTGATTCGCAGATGTTTCCGGTGACAATATTTTAGCATAACCACAAATCTCGTCAATTGACTCTTCCTAGGCAGCTATAGTATTTTCTTTTGGTACATGACTCTGTCCTTTGGTAACAATTTTTTCAGAAAGTAAAAACAAAACAACATTTAACACCTTATAATATAATTTATTAAGTCATACTTTTTTAGTCAAAGAAATTTTTGAGAATAGAAGAGAAAAAAGAGAAGAATAGTTGACTGCATAATTCAATCAAATCAAATGAAATAAAAATTTTGTAAAACATGTTTATTTATAATTTTACCTAAGGTTTGTCTTTGTTATCATTGTAAGAGTGGAACCTTCTGAAACAAAGCTTGCGAGAAGGCTCCAGTTGTAATAGTTTAGAAAACCTTTATATTCTTGGTTAGTAAAAATATATAAATTTTTTATATATCATATTACATATATTCATATTAAGATATTTAGTTAACCATTTTTAAGTAATTTATTAAAAACTAACCTTCTGTCACTGCGTCACCCGGAAAAAATAAATTTTCCCTTAGGAAAAGCTATTTTCTGACGGTAAAAAGTAGTCTTTGTTACTCAGGGATAATATAGCAATATAATGGTGAAATATGTAACTTTAAAGTCGGTTTTGTAGTTTTTGAGTTTATTCGTTACAAAAATACAGACACAAAAATACAAAGGTTTCCTCTATTTTTTATGTTATTGGTATAGACTAGAGGACGCCCGCAACTCCTTTCCCGGGACTCAAGGTATCTTCATGACAAATTTTAGCAAAATCGGTTCAGCGGTTTAAGCGTGAAGAGGTAACAGACAGACAGACACATTTTTGCATTTATAATATTAGTAACTTAGTAAGTAATAAGTTAAGTAAGTAGAGTAAGTATGGAAGTATGAAAGTATGGATAGAATATTCATTTAATGTTACGTACCTATCCTTTTCTAATTAATGAAAAAAAAATAGTACCTTTATTTGTAGCAACCTACTGTTAATTTAAATAGACAGTACTACAGTTTAGACAAAAATATTTCGGTTATATTATAATAATAAAAACAACTACTACTATCAACTAAGAATCAGTATTTCCTTAACTTTTTGTAGGAATTGTTTAATTTGAAATGAGGTTTCGATGATTCCTTGTTTTCTTTAAGCTGAAATTTACTTTCAGATACTTTTTTTGTTGTGATGATGCCTTCAAATTTATGAAAACGATAAGACGTAGTAAACACAGAAATAAAGTCTTAAGAATCATGTTGTTCATGAGCCAGGACTATAACAGGCTAGTAAACGTTTATAACCACAGAAAAGGGCCCATTCTATACGCATACTTTTGCTAATAATACACTCGTAGTAGACTTGCCTAGCACTACTTAGACCAATAATACACTTATTGTTTGACTACGCAGAACTATTTGCTCCCGTGAAATTCACTATGAGCATTCAATAGAACCAGGCAGGCCTGTTACGTACTCCACGCTTCTATCTCTAGCTACTTACTTTAAACATTTGTGAATTGTATTGTGAGGTTGATGAAAAAAATAAAAAATAAATGAAAGGTAAGTTAATCTATATTAAATGTAATGTATTAACAAGTGAGTATTTCGCACGTGTACGGTGCATACATGTTTGAACGGCAAACGCGCAAGTATTTCCGTTGAAGTATATTGTGTTTTACATCTCAATTTTTGTTCGCCCATTGAACACGGCGTATTTACTAAGTTGTGCTTAAAAATAATATTAGTCCTAACAGCATTCAAAATGGCCTTGAAGGTGCGATAAATTTTTTGAACGGCAAACGCGCAATTATTTCCGTTGAAGTATATTGTGCTTTACATCTCAATTTTTGTTCGCTCATTGAACACGGCGTTTTTACTAAGTTGTGCTTAAAAATAATATTATGTAGTCCTAACAGCATTCAAAATGGCCTGAATGGAAGGTGCGATAAATTTTTAAAAGCTCAGATGGACATCACGAAGAATACTTTGGATACTAATAAATAGTTTTCAAGAAACCTTTATATAGTAATTAAGACTATAACAACACTCGAGAGCCCGCAATAATACCAAAACTACTATAGAACTAAGTAATTCACTTATAATTGGCACATCAAGTAACAAGGTCAAATGGTACTAAGTGCATTTCGTTCTATTAATTACTATTACTGGCGTATGACCTTATAGCGGATTTATATTTACTACTGTACTATAAAACTGGAGCAAGTCTTCTCAAGTACCTAATATTTACACCGGTGAAACACTTGTATAGGCCATCTTAGCCTTTACTGCGCCTATAATATCGTTCTAGAACAGCGGGCCGATTCTGTATCGTACATTTGTGAGTTAATCACTGAGTGAGTAACGAAACGGAGGAGTGAGCAACCGAAAGTCTCACTTTTGTATGCAAGTGAATACAAAAAGTGGCACTTTCCGTTACTCACTCCTCGGTTTCGTTACTAACTCAGTTATTAACTCACAAATGTACGATACAGAATCGGCCCGAAGGTCTACTACAAACCCAAACAAACTCCGTGTAACCTGTTATAAGCTTAGTAGTAAAACCTGGAACCATTAAGAAAGAGTTACAAGTGCTGCAAGCCTATAAACTGTGCACTATAGGAGAACTTTGTTACTTGGGTGATACAGTAATCAATGTCTTAAGTCCATTTATAAAGTCTTGAATTTAGCATTGTTTTCGCTATTGTCACTTTGATTAAACAATCTTTATTCGATTAAAATATCTGACATCACAGAAACTATTAAAAAAATATAGATAAAAAATGATTAAAACGCAGCATTTTCCTCTTATCAGTAGACACTTTTGACTTAACAATATCTTTATTGAAAAGACTAGAGGACCTTTTCGCTTAACTGCCATAGCTTAACTTTTTAGAGAAAGCAAAATTTGCTGATGCACCATAGTAAACAATACGAGCTAATGGAATAATCACACTTTAATAATAACACTTTAGTGTTATTCATGCTCCAAATAAGTGATGGAAAAATAACTTAAGCAACATATGTGTAAAAAAGACCGTTTTGAGCGTTGTTCAGCGAAAAGATTTATAAAATAATACCAATTTTCATTTTGCTAACTGACCACAAAATTACTCTGATTGCTTTGAAACCCCGATCATTCGACGCAGAAAAATCTGCTGATTCCAAATATATGTATAACTCTATATGAGCAAAATGGCGCTTCAGCGACTTTTCCTTTCCAGTGACGATATATATACATTATATATATATATATATATATATATATATATATATATATATATATATATATATTATAAATTTCAAAAATATTTCAGATTTATTTAAAATATATTTTTTTACATCTTTTAAGTGTTGTAATGTTTTTATGTCTTTTAAGAGATATTTTGATTTTGAATGATAAGATTAATGTGTTTAAATATGTTGTAATGACTAATGAATAACGTAACCAGATTAAAGTATCTACATTTAATAGTACGACTAGCTGTTGCCCGCGACTTGATCCGTCTCAGCATAGTATAATAACAAAGATGAATAATTTTCCCCGATATAAACTGTATTAATAATAACAATTTAATTATTTTTAACGAATTTATTTTTTTCAATTAGTAGGTTTTTCGTACTAACTTTCAACTCCTATTCCACCCCTTTAGGTGTAGGTTTTTCAGAAATGCATTAAATAAGTATCCATTGAATTTTAAATCAGCAGCCCAAAAATAAACTTTCATGTTTCTAAATTAACAAATGACGGACTTTCATTCAAACTTTCATTTCACCCCCTTGGGGTAAAATGAAAGTTTGAATGAAAGTCCGTCATTTGTTGTCACCCCCTTGGGGTAAAATTTCCAAAAACGCTTAAATACGTATCCATTCACTTTTAATCAGTAGCCCAAAAATAAACTTTCACGTTTCTAACTTGAGAAATGACGGACTTTTATTCAAATTTTCAACCCCTATTTCACCCCCTTCGGGGTAAAATTTCCGAAATTCCTTCTTTAGTGGGTTTCTACTTAATAAAACAATCCTACTCACCAAATCTTTTGGCTGTAATTTTAAAAGATTTTGCTCAGCGATGATGAATCATTCAGTCGGTCAGGACACGTTATTTTATAAGTATAGATCTACATATATATTTATATATAATGAGAATTTCTATAACATAAATGTAATAAGAATTAAATAAATCAACTTTTTAACTGTAACAAATTGCACCAATCACATTTTTTTGATGAAATTATTCATAATGATTAAAATTTTTTTTCAAATTCGAGTTTTTTTCGATTTTTTGCATTTTCTGAGAAGATTTACTATGGTGAAATATATATGTTTTTTCCATCGAAAACTAGAGATTTCAACGAACAGAAAGCATACCAACTTTTTGAAAAAATCGAATCGTCGAATTTTCGATTGAAAATTAGGGTATTTTTTTGATATAAATTCAAAATAAGGCGAAAAAATAAATATTTCTAATCAAATAGATGACAGCGTATCTGGGACATAAAAATGTAAGTTTTCACCAAATTTCGTGAAAAAATAATAATTTTTGTAAAAGATATAAATAAAAATCTAAAAACATGGTTTTTTGAATTTTTCACATAAATTTTGAGGTTATGGAGAAAAAGTGTAAATAGAAAAGTTTTAGATCTTTTTCTTACCTACAACTTTGCCATTTGACTTTTTTTCATAGGAATATTAGTTTTGCCAGAAATCGAGATAAACCGTTTTTCCCCCTTAAAACCTCCCCCCACACTTTTCCCTAACTCAGATCACCCGTTAATTATTTTTCCCTTAATTTTTATAATATAATATATAATTTTCCTCCTTTTGTAATGGGTTTCATCCTACTGTATTTTTTTTTTGTTTTAAAAATTATTGGTCCTGGTCTATTTATTATTATTTATTATTAATTTTAAGGCACCCTAGTGCAAAGGCGAATTAATCCTTCAAGCCCCATAAGAGCACCGGTGATCGCGACAACAATAGAATACAATAACATTTCCAAGAATCCGCGATCGAAGGATTAATATTGAACCAAATCGAGCATTTGATAATTACTATCAATGTACTTATCATAAATCTAAAGCAGGATTGAAATGAACAAATAACAACTGGCGCCTTTTAATGTAAAAAAAAATACAGTTTTTTTAATCCCACAAAAACTGTGAGTGATGAAGGTCTGTTTATGACATAAACATGAGTTCATCCTCGAAATAAAAACATAGATAATGATCAATCCACTTTTTGTTAGAACTGTACCAAGTTGAGATCACGTGATCACTAGCGAATAGATATGAATCTTATTGTCAAAGTACTAAGGTCGGTTTGACACCTTACCTAAAAGCCTTTGCACTTGTTTTTCGCATTTGTAACCACATCTCAAAATGGGATTTGCTATATATATATATATATATATATATATATATATATATGACTGACTGACATGGTGATCTATCAACGCACAGCCCAAACCACTGGACGGATCGGGCTGAAATTTTGCATGCAAGTAGATTTTATGACGTACTGCATCCGCTAAGAAAGAATTTTGATAAATTCCAACCCCAAGGGGTTAAAATAGGGGATGAAAGCTTGTATATAATAATACTTCTTAACGCGAGTGAAGCCGCGGGCAAAAGCTCGTAAATAGATAAATAGCGAATAACATTCTGTTATTATTATTTTGGTATGTATTAGATCCACACACACTAATATTTAAAATTGTCTGTCAGTAAACACCGAACGGAGTTAACTGGGTATGCAGATTGCTTGGAATCCCGGCAAAGGACATAGGATTATTTTTTAGGGAGTGCCTCCGCTGCCGGCGCCGGCTCCCGAAAATATCAGTAATGGGAGCCGGCGGTAAGTACACTGCCGGCAGCCGAGATATAAAACAACGGCTGCCGGCGCTGGCACTCAAAATGGGAGCCGGCGATAATGCGTAAAGCGCTAGGTTCCAGTCCCGATACACAAATCTTAAAAAGAAATAATTATAATCTCAATTAATATATTCGACTTTACCGACTTCCAAAGGTGAAAGTTAGTTAAGTAGGTACCTATTTTTTGTTCGGCTGTGGATATTTTAGTTTTTTGTGATGCATTTTCTTAGCTTAGCTTTACCTTAGCTACCTTTTTTCAAAAAAGTAAGATTTTGCACCACAGCTACAGTTATAAACCTCGTGGTATACTTCCGAAGGTACTGAACAGAACTTCAGATTCCTTATACATGTTAGAGAGTTTCAGCGTTGTTTAAAGAAGCAAAGATATTGTATTATGCTACTATGCAGATCACATTTATCAGCATCATCAAAACCACAATTAACCCATCAAGATTCAAGCCCCATACGAGCACTGGTGATCGCGTCAACAATAGAATACAATAGCATTTCCAAGAATCCCCGATCGAAGGATTCAAATATGCATCCTTACAATATGACTATTTATGACCTTATTATTTGTACTTTTCATAGTCCTTTAGCTCAAGACTTTTTTTTTTTATTTTTGATCATTATTCTGTCATTTGACAAGCGATGTTTGCCGAATAGGCGCCGGCAGCCTATTCGGCAAACATCGCGTGACTTCGGCAAACTTCGGAGTTCGGAAAGCAGCGCCGGCAGCCATTGCAGCAACCGGCGCCGGCAGCCATTTCGGCAACCGGCGCCGGCAGCGGAGGCACTCCCTATTTTTTAACGCTGAAAAATAAACGGTTCTACTGCTACCAAAGAATTTCTGCGCAAACAAAGTCGGGGTGTTTCTCAATTACACTACGTAGTACTAAGACAGTCAAAACAGTAGTACGTACGTACTACTGTTTTGACTGTCTTAGTTTCGGGGACAAAATCCGAGAAAGCAAGTAGAGTAAGTACTTACTACGTAAATAGCAATGTAAAAACTTGCAGCTCACAACAATTAATTATATTATTACTACTGTAAAAAGTTATTACAAACCAATAAGACAATGCAATTGAAAAGTAAACAATTACTCGTATTTTAATTGTTACTTCGCTTGATACACAATTATGCAAAATTATTACGAAATTCTGTTTCTAAGAACTACTACGATTAATCCCTATTATCCGGAACTTCTTGGGCTCGTAACATCCATACTAATATTATAAATGCGAAAGTGTGTCTGTCTGTGGCCTCTTTAAGCTTAAACCCCTGAACCAATTTTGCTGAAAGGTATGGACTATTTTGAGTCTCAGGAAAGGACAATAAGATACTTTTCATCCTGGGAAAATGTACGGTTAAAAAACAAAAGGTTTGAGGATTTCTAAGACTTAAAAATCCTTTAACTGTAAGGCTTAAATGCCACTAGGAAATCCGTCTGAAATAAAAATAAAAGTTACAACATCCTACAGACAATACAAGGATGTTGTGTGTAGATTAGTTTTTAAAGGCCGGTAACGCACCTGCAGCTCTTCTGATGTTGTGAGTGTCCATGGGCGACGGTAGTTGCTTACCATCAGGTGACCCGTTTGCTCGTTTGCCCCCTTATTATACTAATACAAAAGGCTATGGGCAAAAACGTATGGGTTCCGTCCCCACCAACCAACAGTCATAGAACTGATACCAACGTGTTCCTAAAGTGCCCCCTATTTAATTAAAACCCTTTGTTTTAGATAAATCAGTGGGAATACATATTAATAAAGCAACCATATTACTACTAGACCTTGCCAAGATCTAGTTGTAATTCAAAATGGACCCGCCATTTTGTCTAATATTTCATTTGGAGGTGGGCATTAGCGGCTGTAACATACTCGTAGTTATAACTTCTGCAGCCCCCACCGTGCATATTATTTTTTGTATTCTGTGTTTTTATTTAAATCAATATTTTTTATCATTATTTTCTATACTCATTCAAATATAGAAGGTGTAACAAAACTAAGTGATAATACTTTAGGGGATGTATGTGTTCCTGTCATAAAGTTCACTGTAAAAGTAGCAGCGCTGAAAGCACTGTTTTTTTACTTATAAAATATGCATTTGCATACTTGCATATGCAAATGCATATAATGGCACTTTTTAGGCGTTAGTGCATATTTTGGCAATTTTTCGATGATAGTGCATATTTCGGTAGTTTTATGCCCTCGTAGTCTCCAAACTGGCTATCATGACACACGCCGAGGCCACAAAACAGAAGGATAGATTAAAAACACGCCCATTAAAAGAATGCAATACAAGCAATAGGTTAATAAATTCTAGAAACAAATTTTTTCTTTGTAGTTCGCAATCATTGGTAAAAATTGGAATAAAGTAGTTACCGATTTCTTAAACTTCCATGGGCATTATGCATTGCAATTGAAAAATGTTGGAAGAAAATTATTATTGGCGCTGTATAAAAAATTAAAAATCCTGGATTTAATGAATCTGAAATGAAAATGAATGAAATTATAAAATTATAGCTTTTATTAACGGCACCACAGGAAAGCTCTTCAAAAAAAATATAAATTTTAATAATAAGTGACTTTTGTGCATATTCTGTGCATATTTCGGCCATTTATCGTTCATACTTGCATGCATATTTCGGCACTTTGATCGTGCATATAATCCGATGTCTAGTGATAATACTTTAGGATACCGTACGTGTTCCTTGTAGTGAGTTCACTGTGAAAGTAGTAGCGTAGCGCTGAAAAACATTTTTTTTTACATTTGTATGGACAAGCGCCCCAGCGTGCAGCGTAACGAGTTAGATACAAAAGTGAAAAAAAGGTTACTCTTTCAGCTCTGCTACTTTCACAGTAAACTCTATGTAGGGAACACATACACACCTTTTTTTTTTGATGCGCAGGGGAAACCCATCATGGGTCCCTCGGGTTGGGTATGTCCCCGGGGGTATGTGAGACTGGATCACTGGACTACTCACTAAAACCACCTGCAGTTCGCCTTCAGCCGTATAAAGGAGGGATGTCCCGGATCTAACAAACACGGGACACACATTCATATTATGAATCATATTATGATTCATATAATGATTCATATTGTGATTCACATTATGATTTATATTATGATTCGTATTAAGATTCATACTATGATTCATATGATGATTCATATTCTTATATCTTTAAACGAGCAATTCTTGTATATATATAATTGGAATCTCGGAATCGGCTCCAACGATTTTCATGAAATTTAGTATATAGGGGGTTTCGGGGGCGATAAATCGATCTAGCTAGGAATTCATTTTCATAAAATGTCATTTTATGTGTATTTTTTTAAAATTTTTTGAATACCGAGCGAAGCTCGGTCAATTAGCTAGTATGATTCATATAATGATTCGTATTATGATTCATATTCATATTATGAATCATATTATGTTTCGTATTACGATTCATATTATGATTTATATTGTGAATCATATAGTGAATCATATTATGATTCATATTATGAATCATATTATGATTCACATAATGATTCATATTGTGATTCATATTATGATTCATATTATGAATAATAATATTAATCATAATATGATATGATTCACAATATGAATCATTATATGATTCATAATATGAATCATAATATGATCATACGCCGCACGCGTCACGCAAAGATTTGACGTTGATATGGAAACGATACACGTAATGTGAATCATAATATGATATTTTTTTAATCGCAAAATGCAACTGCTTGCAATTCATGTAATTCGTACTAAAATTAGTAGTTCGTACAAAATATGTCAAATGACATTTGTCAGTTTGACAGTTTAGACAATTTGTTTATTGGAGGCAGTTACACTGATATAAGGTGTGTGTACTAATCTTTGTGTTTGTGTTTGTTTTAGGTTGTAGATTTTTCAACAGACACCGTACATAATTGTAGATTCACCGTACCCTTGTTTGTTCATTACGCCATCTTTTATAGCAGAGTCTACTCCAACACACTCTGACATTGGCGATTCACAAAGGAGCCATAATTTAAAAAGAAGAAGAAGAAGACAGTTACACTGATACAATAAACGAAGAAAACTTACTAAAATACAGGGTGTAACAAAAATAAGTGATAATACTTTAGGTCGTGTACGTGTTCCTTGTAGAGAGTTCACTGTGAAAGTAGCAGCGCTGAAAGACGAATTTTTTTTTTCTCTTTTGTATGGGAAAACTCCTAACGCTTGGCCCCTTGCCCATACAAAAGTGAAAAATGTTTTCGTCTTTCAGCGCTGCTACTTCCACAGTGAACTCTCTACAAGGAACATATACGCACCCTAAAGTATTATCACTTAGTTTTGTTACACCCTGTCACAGAATGTATATCAGTTGACCTGTATAAACTTCTGTGCCTCGGTTATTTTGATTATAAATACCTTAGTTGTTCTTATCTAGCATTCATTCATTTTGAAACAACCTCACAATACTGCTGTATGAAATCTTCTGCGGAACCCATTTTGTCCCTGACCTACGATGAGGTACAACACAGCAACCACAGGCCTCCAAGGTAGTTGGTCATCTATAAATTGTAACTTGTAGCATAGGATTACATCTGACAGCTTCCTTTTCCTTATCTACTATATCTTGGCTGTACATACCGTGGCTTTTCAAGGCAAGACGAGCCTTACGTACTGTTATAATTTACTAGCGGCGTCGTCTGCGTGAAGGCTCTACACTCTACAGTCTACAGCATCAAAAGTAGGTGACAGCGTAATAAAAATAATATGTAGCCTATGCCAAATATTATATTTTTAAAGAATATTCAATGTACAGTTTTGACTTCCCTATACTCACAAATCTTACAATACAATATTTCGAGTATGAACGAAGTCATTTGAAAGCCTAAAATAGACGAGAAATGTCAATTCAACGAGAGTTTTTACGAAAATTGGGACAGTTGCTTCCCTCTAGAATGAAAATATGCGGAACTCTTTATGTGCCCGTCTACAGTTTTCTTGTTCCAAAACCCAAGTTTCTTGACCGCGTAAAACTCGGTTGACCCCATAATCTTGTTTTGAAACCCCCTCATTTGGTCGTTTTGACCTCAAGAAAGTAAATAAAGTTTTCGGCTTTGACCCAAAAACTGTGTTTGAACTGTGGCCTCGGAATTTCGGGGTTTTAGCAGGATAAAGTTGTTTATTATTTTTTAAGGCCATGAACGGATGAGATTAAATTATTGAGTCATCATGATATTTTAATATTATGTTTTAATGGATGTCCAAAAGAAGAAATAACGGATGGGACTTATCACAAAAGTAGCTTAAGGCCGGCACACATCTGTGAATTGAGAATCTTTTGGTATTGTAGGTGTATCAGGCGATCCATTTGCTTGATTGCCCTCTTTCATTATAAAATGCTAAAAATACGAAAGTGTGTCAGTCTGTCTGCTTGTTACCTTTTCTTTTCTTGCATTTCCATAACTTTTATCTAAATCTGGTTTACGTCGGTCAGGACTCAGGACTCAGGAGCATAGAACCTTAAAAGATACATAATACTTTGGAGATACTTTAAGTCCCAGAAAAGAACATTTTATGAAGGAAAAAAGTACGGTTCTCAGCGATAAGCGAATGTCCTCGACAAAAAATTACATGCAATATACGAGTAACAACTTTCTCCTTATATTTTGGTCTATAAATAAACCTTTACTTCCCCAGCTCACCATGTCTGGACCAGAACCACATATTCTTCGTGCCAGGAGTGCTGGCGGCTGGTGGAAGCAGCAGAGCCTGCCTGTCGCGGTTCCACCCTGACGGCCAGGCGCGGATGATCATCACCTTGGTCACGGAAGATGGGCAGAGAGTGTCTGCTAGCAGGGATCTTGCTACAGGTATACCATCAGCGAAAAAGGTTAGGTACTATTTGTCTGAACGTTTTGGCGTGTACAGTGTATACTAAATAACTAAAGCATTGAATTGCTATTTGTTATTGCTACAAATTTAAAACCTAACAAAATAGGGTTCTCACATTTTGAAATCCAAAGTAACTGCGGTCTAGTAACTGTCACCAATTTAAAATCTATTTAAAAGATGTAAAGTCTTATTTCCGGCGACGTAAAATTGGATTCCATGTCCAAATTCTGGACTACAACAGTGAAACGTCTACCTACAGAAAAGCTATTTTGCCTTTGTTAACTGTGTGAAACAAATGTTTGCTTACGATTCTAGTTTTATTTCTTCCGTGATTTTTATCATACTATTTTATATTTTAGGTGATGGTGGTTGTCTCGACCTGTCGGTTCCGCTAAAACCGAACACAAAAGCTGATATTAATGTCAATGTCAGGTAAGATCTACGATAAGATATCTTTCAGCTATATGTATACCTGACAAAAACTGTTGGTTCAACCAGTAGAACTGTTTGCTTCTCAACAGTGGCCCACAATTGACCAATACAAGCAATTACAAATGAAATGAGGGTCGTATTTGATATTAGTATAAGATATGCCATGATCGACGTCGGTTGGACATGCGTATTAATGGTGGCCAGCTCCGGATTTATGTATAGGCAGTATAGGCCATGGCCTTTGGGCGGCAGCGTCCTAAGATGGCGGCAGAGTTGGTACATTGGGGCGGCAAAATAAAAGTGGCCTATACTCATAAAAAATATAAATCCGGCCCTGATCTTGCCATTCATAAATCATAGTTACCCATTATGGCCCAACGTGGCCAACTAGATATAGATCTTTTTATCAGCATTAGTAAAGGCTTACCCCTTAAGCAGCGAACTATACAAGGTTTGCCTTTGTATGGCAGAGGTACTGGAAACTCCACTTGACAAAGGCAACGGATTTTCATCAGTAAGAGGCTTAAAGTTTTAGGGCCTGTTTCACTACTTCCTGATAAGTGCCGGATAGGCTATCCACCACTTAACTTGACAGATGAATTATGAAGAATCTGTCAAAAAAGTTGTGAGTAGCCTATTCGCCACTTTATCAGAAAGTGGTGAAACAGGCCCTTATAGCTGTATGTTTTAACATCATCTTGGTTTGCTGCTTCAGATACATAGACGGCAACTGCGTTTGGACGCAACGTGTGCCCGTCCGCATAGCCGCCAGCAAAGTCCTGGTGGTCCACACTGAGCGGGCGCGGTACAGACCTGGAGAGGTACTGAAGTTCCGGGTGCTGGCGCTGAAGACAGACCTCACTCCGGTCAGCACTGCGGTAAGTGCCATGACAGTAATACGGGATGAGTGTAGGTGGAGGTGGAAGCATTGGGAATTGAGCTCTGAGTTAATGCGGTAGAGTTGAAAATCGAAGTCAATATCAAATCTGACAATGTCGACGTGCGCCCGTCGGCATCGCCGCCAGCAAAATGCTGGTGGTCCACACTGAGCGGGCACGGTACAGGCCTGGAGAAGTACTGAAATTCCGGGTCCTGGCGCTGAAAACAGACCTCACGCTGGTCAGCACCGCGGTGAGTACCAAGACAGTGATTCGGGATGAGGGTGGGTGGTAGATGCACTGAAAATTGAGCTCTGAACTGATGTGATAGAATTTAACATCGAAGTTTAAAGTCAATAAGTAAAGGGGATGGAAGCACTGAAAATTTAGCTTTGAGTTAATGCGGTAGATCAAACTGTTGGTGGTCCACACTGAGCGGGCACGCTACAGACCCGGAGAAGTACACCAGCCAGCACCGCAGTAAACATCAAGGGGTTGAAAGCAATGGAAATTGAGCTCTGAGTTGATGCGATAATGTCGAAAATCGAAGTCAGTTACATTTACAGTTACAGTTAGTTACAGTTACAGTTACATCTCAAAATTTGAGGGTAGAGTTGGCGACTTTAAGCTCTTATACCTTTAATTACTATGGTGTTCTATTTTCTATGCTCTTAATTAAAAAAAAAAACAAAACCCTGGTTAAGAATTAGGGTAAAATGCCTTCGAATAACTAGGTTTTGTTTACAATGATTTACATGAAGGTAGAAAGGAGGATGTGCATATTATGACAAGGCACGCTCTCTAGTGCCCGCCTTCTGACCTGGATCTAGCCTACCTAGGGACATGATTTAGTGCTTTTGATATTTTAACAACACTAGAATATTTCACGTATGAAATATAATAATTATAGTCTCGATTAATTTGTTCCCCTAAGAAATAATAATCAGACTAATTTGGTTCTCTAGAAAGTGCTTCGGTGAGTCGTAAAGAAAATTCATTTTTGCTGTTTCCATTAAAATGATGGACAGATGACTTGAACTTCTTAACTACTGCATATTGTCAGGCCCTATTCAATACCAATAAAATAACCATCATAATACGTCATCAAACAATCCATTTACTTATAGTGACAGAAACTTAAATATTCAAATCGCAATTTTTACAACCCATCATTAAAGTTAATGATACACTTTAACAGATGCCATTAAAATTGACACGAAATCTTTATTTTACAATAAAAGCCAAAAAATATAACAGTATTATAAGCCGGGGTTACGGTTATATTTCAGTTTCCGTCGATATGTCAAATGGCCAAAACTGATTAATCCACGAGCGAAATTGTTTGGTTTTATTTTTCACCGCTGGATTGCATAACCTATCTACATTTTTTATAGTACTTTTTCAGATTCATTTTAGTATTTTTTGTGTTATCAAAACTATAAAATGATAGCATAGTTAAATATTGTTTTGAATATTGTAATTTGTAACACAATGGTACCAATCAATACCGTGCTACTATAATATAATTATTATAGTTCGTCACCAGGAAAGGTACGGTTCCCATGCCAGAAACTTTTGCACGAACTAAGTTGCAGGTAACATTTTGAATAATAGGTAGGTACACTTAGGTAATTTAAAAGTTAATTTAAAAAATCAGATAATATTATAAATCATAATAAAATACATATAGTTATTACTAGATAACGCCCGCAACTCCGTTGCGCCAAAATTCGTGCATCGCGCGGGAACCGTACATTTACCGTGATAGTGAAAGTATAATATTATTATGCCCATCACCGGGACTTCCCGTATGTTCATACCAAATTTCAAAAAAATCGGTTCAGCAGCGTGAAGAGGTAACAAACGCCACAAACGGACGGATAGATAGATAGTCTTTCTGTCTGTCTGTCAGTCTCTTTCGCATTTATAGTATTAGTATACATTAACTATTGCTGGCTGAAACTGAACCAGACAATATTGAAATATGCTAATTTTGATATTATTACCACTAACAGTAACATACATTTCCTGAGCCAGTCAGCGTTACAATGACACAGTTAATGTTTATTAACAATACGCTTACAATGCGAAATATAACAATGAAAAGAATACCCGTTTTGTATCAGCAAATTAAACCAAATACAAACCAAAACCTGTGAAATCATTTTTAAAGTTAGCATGTGTAAAACATTTAGGCCGTGTTCACACCAAACCGACTGTGAGCCGCCGAATGTAAGCGAACGTCACGCAGTTTATTGTATTTCCATACATGTATGGAAAGGTGTGAACGAAAACATATTCACTTTTTCGTTCACACCTAACCGACAATACGCTATTACGCTAGGTGTAGGCGCGGACATTCCGCACCTTTAAAGTAAAACCGTTACTAAACGAAATTTTTCATAAATTGAGGTATCAATGCCATCTATCTAAAATAAACCTAAACTACAAGATAAGTACATGGTTTTTTGCAAAATGTTGTGTTTTGCGCCATCTAGCGGTAAATCAAAGCGTTACTAAGCCGAGTTATGATCGGATCGATAATTACAATATTGTGTCTATACCAATAAGAACAATATGATCGTGATAAAGTAATGACGGAAGTTTTAAACAACAGTGTGATTATTTTGATAAACACGGTTTGAAGCCACAAAAAGCTATGTTGTTTTCTTTTTTGAATAGGTAAAGTGTTTCAATTTGTTTAGACACATTTTTCGTGTTATGAAATTACGCAATTTTTAATTCAATATTTCATTGATGGTATGTTACAATTTGTATAGTCACAGTTTGCATTTATTTTTACCCGACTGACAGGAGGGTTATGTGTTTAGCGCGTATCTTCTATGTATGTAATATTCTTTATTACCTCGTATCTTCAGAACGGCTAAACGGATTTTGACATTTGAGGTATCGTTAGATTTGTCTCAATAGCCCGAGTGTTCTTAGATAGATGACATTAAGAAAAAACCAAAATGGCGGATGTTTGACGCCATATCGTGAGGTAAACAAAAATAAAAATTTACCAAGCATATCGAGTGGGGTATCAAAATAAAGGATTTTAAACACTGATTCTAAATATGTATATAACTTACAGTTTTAATATTAAATAGAACAATAAATCTACACTAATATTATAAAGAGGAAAGATTTGATTGTTTGTTTGGCTCCGAAACTAATGGACTGATTTGAAAAATTCTTTTACCATTGGAATTCTACATTATTTTTTGCTGAACATAGGCTGAATTTTATTTTGGAAAAAAATAGGTTACCGTAAGATATTTGGGTTCTTCGGACGCAAGGTGTAAAAAATCAACCAGAAAAGTTACTTATTTTACGTACGCTGCCTAAACTATAAAAGATAGAACCATAAAATTCTAAGTTATTGTAGAACTTACAAATATCTACAAAAAAGTCCGCGACACACTATACCTATCTATGTCGAGTGAGGCACAATAACCATTTTTTTATTTAAAAATCTTGAATTTTTTTTGGACTAAATTTAAACGCGTTTATTTTACTCATTCTCTTAATCCTTATCAAAATAAATTATTCCATTACTAAGTACAGTTTATGTAGATAATATTTGGTCTTTGAATGACTAAAATTGGACATTTGGATTTGAAATTATGGCGAAATTAAAATATTACTATATTTGGCGTCACCAAGACGGACGTGCGCGTGCGGGAGGAAGACAATAATTATTGCAGGGTGCAGCCTGCGTATTATGACTGCGTCGTCGATGTTAGTGTCGGAGTCTGTGAATTGACCTGGGAATCATTTTGCTGACCGAGTCTTTCCTGGGTATGCTTTTTGCAGAGCTCACCGACATCCACGCGGGCGGAGCCGCGGCCGACCGCTAGTAATAAAATAAGAAAAAACCTAAATCCGCCTGCATGGATAAATCCAATATTAATTAAAAATTAACTGACATTACTGAAACAAGATGAAAATTCAATGACAAAGTATTAAAAAAAGACAATGATTTGATACTTAAAACTAGAAACATACATGGAAGCAGTACCAAACGTAAGTAGGTAGGTACACTTTTCTAATTGTACCTACGATATATGGTTATATCAGCACGGTAGTTTTTCAATTTTTAATTAGATTGATTGTCGAAATGGTTAGATGACTACAACCAATGGTATTATATAAAAAAACTCATTTAGCAGATATGTTACTACCGCGCGTGTTGTGAAGATTCAAATACGACCCAATTGGGTCGTCTTTTATTTAGTCTGTCTCTTTTATGTAAATGGCATTTCGTATCTTTTGTTTCACTTATCTGTCAAATTTGTTAATGTTGTTCGGAAGAGATTTAAGCCGGGAAATAGTATGAACGTAACAGATCTGTATAAGTAGAATATCATTGACTACAAATAAAAAGTCGCAAATAAAATAAATTAATTAAAATTCAAAAAACCCGACTGCAAAAAATGTTAACTAAAAAGAACGAAACAAGACCTAGGTAATTCTGCTGGAGGCATCGAATCCATGTTTTAATTGATACGACTCTTGCTTACGAGTTTCATGCCAGGATAAATAGAAGGTTACATAGAAAAATCTAGAAGAAGAAAGTGGATAATAAAATGCAGTCGGAGGCATAATGTTGTATGATTTATGAATTATGAATTAATGTTAAACTTGGTGCGACATGCCACCAATAAAATGAAATAACAATAAAATTAAGTTTTTTACTTAATTTTATTGTTATTTTCAGTTGATCTGCTTTCAGTCAAAGTGTTTTAAAATGTAAAAGGATAAAATAGTTAAAAGTTAAGACGGTAAGATACTGTCTTAACTTTTAATTATGTTAAATTATGAAGTTTTAATAGTTTTTTTGTTTAGTAACATTAGTTGCACTTACAATAATGAACAAAAAATTTGTGGTAAAGTGTTACCATAAAAATATAAATCAAAGCTGTAAATATTATAATTAACTTTTGTAAATGGCAAATCATAATATTAACAGATATCTATCACATAAACTCATTAAATATCTTAAAAAAACCCTGAACTCAGATTTTATTTAGAAAAAACAGTGACTATTTTCTAATATTTGCTCCCCTGTAAAATTTGATAATTTCGTTTTGTCACGGTTTTACTTTAAATTCGATTCGATACCGTATATTATATTTTCACGTTCACACTGGGGCTCACAGTGAGCCTGCTCACATTCGGCGGCTCACAGTCGGTTTGATGTGAACACGGCCTTACTAAAGCAATATGTTGCTTATTTAAATAACGTTGTTACAGCCCCGGATCTTTAATTTTTTTTAGGCGGGGCAAAAACTGAAAAATGCCGCCCCGCCTACCTACTTATGTTTATCCTCCTCACCTTTATCTATACTTATTTTTTTTATGAAATAAGGGGGCAAAAGAACAAACGGGTCACCTGATGGAAAGCAACTTCCGTCGCCCATGGACACTCGCAGCATCAGAAGAGCTGCAGGTGCGTTGCCGGCCTTTTAAGAGGGAATAGGGTAATAGGGGAGGGTAGGGAAGGGAATAGGGTAGGGGATTGGGCCTCCGGTAAACTCACTCACGCTCGGCGAAACACAGCGCAAGCGCTGTTTCACGCCGGTTTTCTGTGAGAACGTGGTATTTCTCCGGTCGAACCGGCCCATTCGTGCCGAAGCATGGCTCTCCCAAGTATATTTTACTTATATATATTATATTATATATAATTCTGCAGAGTTTGTTTGTTTGTTTGTTTGAACGCGCTAATCTCAGGAACTACCTGGTCCGATTTGAAAATTTTTTTTACTGTTGGATAGCCCATTTATCGAGGAAGGCTATAGGCTATATTTTATCACGCTAAGACTAATAGGAGCGAAGAAATAGAGGAAAATGTGGAAAAAACGGAGGGAAATTATTTGAAAGGGCTTATTTGAATGCGCTAATCTCAGGAACTACTGGTCCGATTTGAAAAATTATTTCAGTTTTAGATAGCCCATTGATCGAGGAAGGCTATAGGTAAAAACGGGGGAAATTATATGAAATTGCTTATTATCTTAAGAACTACTGGACCAATTTTTATGTTATTTGGCAAACATGAAGAATAGACCGCGTGAAGGGACATAGGCTATTTTTTTGCGGAAAAATGTACGGATGCGTGAAATTCCTAAATTACGCAAGCTATCTACATAGCTTGCGTAATAATATCTATATAATTATATTATAAAATTATAATCAGTCAATTCTGTACGTTGAATATTTTTGTACAATAAATAATACTTGGGTTGTGATCTACTATGCAAAAGTCAGAAAGTCAATTCTGTACGTTGAATACTTTTGTACAATAAATAATACTTGGGTTGTGATCTACTATGCCAACGCGGACGAAGTCGCGGGAAACAGCTAGTCATCTATATGATTTCAGCTATATAGTCAAAGAAAAAGAAAACCCAGTATACAGCGCTGCCCCAATCTGCGATTCCTGCAGGCGAGCGGGAGCCGGGCGCGTATTTTGAAGAATTTGAACTATGCCTACGCGCCTCGCGAATAATAAAATATGTTCGTGCAGCACGTCTCACTCCGCGCTCAGGGTCAAGTTGATATGGCCACTTGTGCTATTATTTATTTCGTGGTCAAAGTTAAATAAATGATGAGTTGTCCATTGGTCCGTGTGAATTTGGCCGCCCCCTGAATTTGCCGCCCGGGGCGTGGGCCCCGGCTTGCCCCCCCCCTAGATCCGGGGCTACGTTGTTAAATGACGGAATAAGTTTTATTTGCAATGAGATGAAAACATGAGAAATGGATTAGTAAAAGAGATGGTACAAAAGATTTACCGTTGAAGATTAGCAAAATCTATAGTAATAATATGTAAATGCGAAAGTGTACTGTCGGTCTGTTTGTTCACTCTTCACGCTTTCGTTAAACGACCGATTTGATTTGACCGACTCTGTAGAAGCACACACAATATTTTTCATCCCGTAAAAATGTACGATTTCCGTGCGATAAACAAAAAAGGTAAAGTAGGTAACGTTACGTACGTTTCACTCACACTTGACCGTGCAAAGTGAATATAAGCATAATCATAATATTATAATTATTACTGACCAAACCAACCTTCATTTCCAGATAGAAGAAATATGGCTAGAGGGTCCAGGGTCCTGGGAGGTAAAGGCAGCCCAGTGGAACCGCGTGCGCACCAGGACAGGGCTGGTGCAGCTGCAGCATGAGCTGGACGAGCTCGCTCCACCTGGGAAGTGGACTTTAAGGGCACGGTTGGATGATGGGTCACAGGTAAGAAATATAATGGGCCACAGGTTTCCTTTTCAGATAAAAGCCTGATTACAAAGACACAGGGTAGGAATTTTGATGACTATAATATAATGCAGAACTACTGAAGAAATTCCACTCACACACCAGTAATAGATGCTAATTTGTATAATGACGAGAAAGTCCCATGACCTGCGAAAGCAGACAATAAAGAATATTAGTTTTATAACTGACCAAAAAGGGAGTCGCTAACTGCAGTACTAATTTTCAAGTCTCTAAGATCACCGATCACATAAACCACTTGCTTTAACTTTACACAACTCTTTAGTATATTGTGTACGAATTTCAGCCATTATAGTACGGGAGCCCTAGAACAATTTTTTTTATTACTATCTATCAATATACAAAAAATCAGCTTGTTAGGGTCCCGTTTCAGGGTTCAGTAGCCAACCAAGTTTTGTTGATTACAGAACCCTATAACGGAACCCTAGCGAGCTGATTTTTTGTATATTGATAGGTTATTAGTTATAAAATTAGAGTAACCTTATCCTACAAATAAAACAGTCCATATTTTAGGACCCTAGCGAGCTGATTTTTTGTATATTGATAGGTTATTAGTTATAAAATTAGAGTAACCTTATCCTACAAATAAAACAGTCCATATTTTAGGACCATCAATTCAAAGTATGAAATCCTTTCTATCTCTGTTAGATGTTAGATGATCACTTTCGAGATTTTTCGCAAACAAAAATGTTGTTCGTCTTATCAAAATGAAGCTATTCACGAAAAATTAGCTTGTTAGTAATCAAAAAAAAATTGTTCTAGGGCTCCCGTACGTAACACGTGTACTAATTTCAGGCATTCAATGTCTTGTATTTTTCAGGGTTCCTCGACATTTCTGGTGGGAAACTATGAACTCCTTCCATTCCAACTGACAGTGCGACACTCTGCCAAGGTGCTGCGTTCCAGTGAAAGACTGTCATGGACTGTGTGCGTTAGGTAAGTTAACTTACTAAAACTTTAACTCTTTTCTTATAATTCAAAGAGGTATTCTATTCGGCTTTATTTTAAAAATCTTAGATAATGGTCACTTCAAATCAATGCTGACTTTAAATCAAAGTATCTGATAAGGTTCAGAGAATTTGTTTCATGATAGATCGAGCTGTGTTATTTGGCCATAAATCTTTATATGCCAAGACCAGCCGTCAGATCACGACTAACTTTGACAAGACACAACCCAACTAAATAACTTGAATTTCTCTTTCTGCCTTTGAATATTTTTTTTCTGCATTAGTTAGCTCTGTTTGATGATACTTACTTGGTATGAGTTAACAAACTCCTGAACAATTGAAGACGGTTCATTCATACAGTATATCCCTTAACCAGGTATCCATGGTCAGAAGCAGTAGAAGGCATGCTGGTCATCCGCATCCGAGGTGCGGGCTCTTCAGCTGGTATACGCACGGCGGTGCGGCTGCGAGCACGCGCCTGCCATCGCCACGCCGCCGCCGCCAGACGCATACAGCTGGACAAGATGGCCGCTGATGATGTGGTGGTCGCTGACTTCTCGTTCCAGGTAAATCTTGGCATCACCAAGGCCATGGTCAGCAGTAGAAGGCATGTTAGTCATCCGCTTCCGAGGTCCGGGCTTCTCAGCTGGTACATATACATACAGCTGGATGACGACGTGGTCATCCAGCTGTATGTATATGTACCAGTTGATTGTTGATGACGTGGTGATCGCTGACGTCTTCTTCCAGGTAAATGCATTTAAATCTTCGAGTAGACAATATCTGCGACATGAAATCTAGCAACCATTACTTTTAGCTGTTTGCAGGAATATTAGCTACGTATTTTTCAACAAGGCTTTTGCACGACAAAAGTTTTTTGAAAAACGTTGCGTTCATTACCTATCCTTCAAGATATCAAATTTTTCAATATCCTGCAAACGGCTGTTGCATAGCTATCGCAAGATATCACCCTGCACAGCAGTACAGCCATTCTGTTGATTCTATGTGACAACAATTTTAAGCAACAGTTTTCATTTTCAGGAAGAGGGCACTAGGGTTTGGCAGAACACCACCGTCGTGTCTCAGGTCGTGGAGAATCCTGTGAGCTTGGAGTTCTTGACCAAGCACAAACCTGTCATTTCACCTGGGCTACCATATAAATTGAAGGTAAATGATAATATTGGCTATCAATCTAAGGACTCCCACACATAAACACGATACGACGTCGCATCGTGGAAATCTACGACACGACGTCGTAGCGTGTCACAATAAAGTTGTTGTGGTCTAATAATTTTAACTGTGACTGCCGTTAATCATGGTTAAAAGAAATGGATGGATCCAGTATCTTCTAAGAATTTGAATCTTCTTTTCTTCGTTTTATTATTAATCTATCAAGCCTCATAAGGACACCGGTGACCGCGACAACAATAGAATAACAATAGATTTCCAAGAATCCGCGATCGAAGGATTAACAGCAGAAGACACGGTACGACGTCGTTTCGAAAATTTCCACGACGCAACATCGTATCGTGTTTATGTGTAGGAGCCATTGAGCATAATATTTGCACCCACGAAGTCGTTGGCAACAAGTAGTTAATTTCCTCATTAACTTCAGTTTAAGTATCATTTGCCACAGGTAAAGATAACAAGCCAGCCATATCCAGCACCAATATTTAAGGCAATCCAATTCATCAAGCCCCAAGCGGCCACATCCGGCCGCGATAACAATGAAAAAGCTATTGTGTCTCGTTTTGCCACGACTGATGGGTTAAACAAAGAAAAACAATTTACCATACGCGTTTGAGAGATGCTGCAGCTAGAATCTTTAGGGGATGATTTATCGGAAACTGTAAAATGTCTTTTTTCAGGACTCAAATGTGCACCTGACTTTCGTTCAGCTTAATCTCTTTTAAAGTGAAATGATTGAATACTTTCTCCACTTCTAGATAAAGGCCACCCGCTGGGACGACAAACCAGCCACAAACGAACTCGTCCACGTGTGTCGCTCGCCCGCCACACTCGAGAATGACGCGCGAGTAACAAACGCGGCTTGCGTAGACGCCCTTACCGACGACAGCGGCGTCGCGCGCGTCATGTTCACGGTGGAGGAGCACGCCAGCCCGTACTATGTGTTTGAGGTAATTGGTCAAAACCTATTGGGAAGAGAAGAACTACGAATGAACCGGCAAAGTAAATATTAATTACGTATTTTGGGACAAGGAAGCAACATGCGTTTGACAGCAGATGGTTCACAATATCTACTATCTGTCATATATTTTGTTAGACAGCAGATGCTGTCCAACGCCTGTTGCTTACCGTCGCAAGATAAGTTATCATGATGCCGTCCGCCACGTGTGCCGCTCGCCCGCCACACGCGAGAATGACGTGCGAGTAACAAACGCGGCGTGTGTAGACGCCCTTGCCGACGACGTCGGCGTCGCGCGCGTCATGTTCACTGTGGAGGAGCACGCCAGCCCGTACTATGTGTTTGAGGTAATTGGTCAAAAGAAGAGAAACGGCAAAGTAATTACGTATTTTGCGACAAATAAGAATCATGCGTTTGACAGCAGAATATAGTACCTACACAATATCTGCTATCTTTCATATATCTAGTCAGACAGCAGATGCTGTGAAATAACTGCTGTCAAACGCCTGTTGCTAAGGGCCGGGACACAAAAACACGTACGTGCGTCGTACGGCGCCGTGCCGTGTTTTTGTGTCCTGGCCCTAACCCGTCGCAAGTCCTGCCGTCCACGTTTGGGGCTCACTGGCCACTTAAGCGATAATGACGCGCGAGTAACCAACGCGGCGTGTGTAGACGCCCTTACCGATGACAGCGGTGCGGCGTGGCGCGCGTGTAACATGTTTACCGTGGAGGAGCATGCCAGTCCGTACTATGTGTTTGAGGCAAAGATCTCTGTTTGAGGTAATTGATTAAAGCCTTCTGAACTGTCAAAAAAAAGCCCCAATGAACAAGTTATTAATTACTAATTACGTATCTTGGGACAAGTATAAAACAGGCGTTTGACAGCAGATGGTACGCAATACAATGCGACAACGCTTTAAATGAACGTGGGTGGGGGCGCTGCAGGTAAAGGGAGAACTGTCAAAAATGGCGTTTTTGTATGATGGGGGCGTTAGTTTCTTTTTTCGCCACGTTCATTTAAAGCCTTGTCACACTATATCTGCTATCTGTCATGCATGTCAAACAGCACATGCTGTGAAATGGCTGCTGTCAAAGGCCTGTTGCTTACCGTCGCAAGATATGTAATCATGCTGCCGTCCACGTCTATCGCTCGTCTGCCAAAAGCGGGAATGACGCGCGAGTAACTAAGGGTCAATTCAGACCACAACGCGACGAGACGAGGCGAGGCGCGGCATGGCATAAATTTGTATGGATTTGACAGATTTCAATTGCATGAGACGTCTTGCGAAGCTGTCAAATCTATATGAATTTAGAAATGCATCTACGCGCCGCGTCGCGGTCTGAATCAACCCTAACGCGGCGTGTGTAGACGACCTTACCGACCTTACAGGAGCAGCTAGCAAGCCAGCCCGTACTATGTGTTTGATTTGAGGTAATAGGAATTTTATTACGTCAGTGTTTTCACGCTAAAAGCAGTAGTTCCCTGTACTAGCATATACAGCAAACAAAATTTGTTCGACGTTTGACGTTTACAACGTGTCGGAATTTCGTCGGATTATTTACTATATGTGCTGGTAGTGCCCTCTGTTCTGACCTTTGCGTAATATTCCCTTTTCTTTCGCAGTTCTATTGTAGGGCTGCGAAGCAAATTTTATGTAAAATTTCAACACTCAACTTAGGTTTTGTTTTCCAACGCCTTTTTCACATTTACTATTATTTGTATATTTGTTTTCAATTAAAAATCTGTATGCGGACATACTGGCATGTCCTGAAAAACGCCCTTTTTCCAGTTTTTATTTATATTTATTTCAGGCCAGCGCCCGCAACACACACATAAGGCTGGTCGCACACAGCGCGGTGGGCGGCGCGCGCGCGGCGTTTGGCCCACTCCACGCCGCGCGAACGCGCTCCATACTGCCGCTGTATTTGCGACTACCCGCACACAGCAATACACCGGTCACTGTGCATTTTGTTGTAAGTTTTTAATATCTGTGTATTTACTTAATTGTTTTCACTTCAATTCAATATCTTTATTTGCATAAAACATGATAAAAAAGTTGTGTAATTATTGTAAAATAGACACATTAGTGGGTTTTTTCTTTTGTGAAAACTGCACGGCTCTCAAAGAATGTTTGTGTTTTTCAAGTGTGTATTTCTTTGTCCTAAACTACGTATGTATTTGCTTGACATATTCAGTCTCTAATTATCTAATTGTTAAAATATATGCACATTGTACCCAGTCACACACAATTAAAAAAAAATACAAAAAATGTGATGCTTTAAAGTAAAACTGCGTAAAATATATTGTGTGCGACAAAAAGAAAAATAACAGAAGGCCTCTATCAACATTTGTTCCTATACGATGACCGAAACATATACGACTGTAATAACGTTTCATTCTTATGCAGGTAATTACTCGAGGTGGAACAATATACCGATGGGGAGCCACCACGCAATGTCCCACTCGCGATTCAGACCAGATCCATACCACCACCAGAAACAGCATCTGTCCAACCTTGGATATCCCGCGGAGAAGCAACCTGATCATCACCAATTCATCAGATTTGGACTCTTTGAAGGACTTCCATGCAACCAAGATAATGCTTCCACTGAAAATGAGCCACCAAATGTGCCCGGATAGCTATCTGTTCGCGTATTTCCAGCATGACGGTGAACTTGTGACTGCGAGCAAGCATTTCGAAATGGAGGAGTGTTTCACGAATGAGGTACAGTACTCCCAAATTAATAATGCGCATGCAAATCTTCGCAAATTGTCGTAATCACGGAAACACTCGAATTTATGAAACGTAAGAGCCCCAAATAATGCTTTTGCATTTTGCACCTTGTGCGAAAGAAATAGAAGTAAATAATATCATATAAAGGTGAACGCAGATTTGGCCGCACCGCACGCACCGCAGTCGCCGCATTCGCAATTCTTCATATAATTATGAAGTTGCGAAGACTGCGGCGCGGGGAGGTATGCGAGCTTGCCTATAACTTCATATAAAGAATTCGAATGCGGCGACTGCGGTGCGTGCGGTGCGGCCCAAATCTGCGTTCACCTTTAATTGTTTGTATTTTTGGTGCATGCGCCGCAAAACCTTTTATTGCGCATGTCCAAATCATGTCATGCCATGGCAACGCCACCAACAAGTTGCGGCGTTGCCATGGCATGACATGATTTGGACATGCGCAATAAAAGGTTTTCCTTCGACGCTCGGGAAAACGATCGTTGCCGAACAATGACGAAAATTTCTATGCGCATTATCACTTTGGGAGCACTTGTAAGTAAAAAAGATCCTACGAATAGTAATAAATTAATAGACCAGACAACTATTAACAAGGTGGCAAAATAAACTCTTTAAGATCTTAAAACTTTAAGGTGGAAATGGCTTTCCAGAGATCGCTATGCTTTTGATTTGTGATGCCATGCAGCCATGCTTTTGCCTCGAATAGGCTTAACCAAACCAAAAGCAACCTATGAATCTTGCAATATGTATATTGTATAATCAACACTTTAACATGGCAACCACGCTACTAAAGTTTTCTCAAAATCAATAAAATTTATAGGCAATTATGCTCCATTCGAGGAAACTTAATTATGGTTAAAAAATTCTTTCTAAAATAACGGCAACATAAAAACGATGCAACATTTCTTTCTAGGTGGAACTATCTTGGGACAGCCGCATAACACCTCCTGGGTCCACCGCGACTCTAACCCTCTCTACACTCGGTCCAGCTCTCTGTGCCCTCTCCGCTATAGACAATGCTGCTAAGTGGACCAACCCACCACACGAGCTTAAAGACGAAATGATGAAGCATCTGCGAAGAGTTATACAGACGCAGAGGAATATCACCCAGTATGATGCAGCGGGGGATTGTTTCTTGAGTAAGTTAGATATTAAGTAGCTATAGGCCGCGTTCAAGATTAAGATAGCTTGGCAAAACTGGAAGGGGCAATCGGTGCGTGTGTCAATATCTACCCATAAATTGTTACCGTCTAATCGCGATCTACTATAATAACGACTCTTCTGTTCAATTATTTACCACCCCGATTAGAGAAAAGGTTTACTATACTGTATCTTTCACTAAAGAACAAAATTTAATGCTTTCTCGTTTCCACGGGTAAGTTTAAAGACCGAGATAACCATGTTTTTGTGTACGACTAATAGAACCAAATAGCTTTAGGGTTTTTCTTTCTCTTTATGTGACAACTAGACAAAACAAAGTCAAAACAGTGCACTATTTTTAATTATTAGTAAAGGCGATAAAACGTCAGAATTACCTTTAAAAATAATAGAATAATAATTAAGAACGTTTATTTCAGTCTGGGTTTGCGCCCGTCACGTTCGGACGCGCTCCGTGTTACGATCTCTGTAACGCTAACATTCGTTTCGTATTTACGAGTTTTTTTGTTTCCGAGTTTAAATATTCTGGATTATGATTATTTCGGTTATAATTATTTATAATTATCAAATCAAAAGTGAACTTAAGTGAATAGTTTTGTTTCATAACAAACTTTCGTATTATTACTTTTTTCGATCTACCCGCATTGTGTTGTAATTATTATGAGTGAACCTGAGGAAGAAGGAGCGATGGAGCCTGCACTCAATGAGATGTCTGCGGAGGCTGTTAACATAATCGTACTGGAATCTGGAGAATATGAAGGAGAGGTAGACTTAGAGTGGGATGATGCAGGTATGTCCGTAGGTCATAATAATCTTGACGACATTGGAAGTGAAGCGATGTTGCAGCCAGGCAACAAAAGGCGACTAGCAGGCAGTTCTCCAGAACCGCTAGCTGATGATGGCTTTACACTGGTCACGAGATATAAGCGCAGGAACCTGCAAAGAACCCCTCCATCTGCATCACCTAATCCGCCAGTTAATTTACGTAATAATTTTGGAGTTTTTATAACCGCCAAGACCGACTCCCTACCGAAGCAGTTAGCGTTTGCAAAACTATTGGCTAAATATAATATTCAGGGCATAGAGACCATCAAATATAAAAGTCCTTACAAACTTTTCATTTTATTTAAAACCGAGCTAGACACAAACAATTTTCTAAATAATAAAATTACGCAGGATATAGAAATATTAACGAGTTGCATTACTGTTATGGCGTGGTCCGGGATATTGACATTGATATAGAAGATAAGGAATTGAAAGAGATTTTCGAATGTGACACAAAGATTTTATCCATTAAGAGGTTGTTACGGAAAGATTCGGATGGTAAGTGGATAAAGTCTGAAACCGTTCGAGTAGGGTTCGAAGGTAAGCTTTTATAAATTCTTCCAGAATTTATAAAAGCTTACGGGTGTCGAATGGCCGTAGATTCTTACATGTATCCTGTGACTCAATGCTCTAAATGTTGGCGATACGGTCACGTCAATCAGATTTGTCCTTCTAAGACCCCAATTTGTCCTAAGTGTAGCGGGAAACATGAAAACTGCGAAACGAAAAGTTATAGATGTGTTAACTGCAAAGGGAATCACTTATCTTTTATGAAATCTGTATGCCCTGTATTTGTGAAAGAAAGAAATATTCGGATTTATATGGGAAATCATATGTGCTCTTATAGGTTTGCATTAAATAAAATGAAGGAAAAGACACTGGAAAATACCTCGAGCAGATTGGAACCCGAGATGCCTTTTGTTAAACCTATTCTTTCCCACGTCAGGACCGACGGTGCTTCGGTCCCAACTTACAGAGATGTTACTGTTGGTAATTATGAAGCCATTGAAACTTTACAAGAAAGTGATGATGACAATATGGAATAAGATGAATGTGTTTCTTCGGTGCCAAATCAAGAGTCATCTACCACATCTGAATTCAAGAAAAAGAACAAAAATAAATTGAAGAAAAAAAGTCTAGAAATCAGACGCGATAAAGAGGACGTTTTTCCTAATTTGGTGATAACTAGCGCTGAAATCCATGCTGAAAATAAGCAAGATGAAAAGTCTAGCTCTAGTACTAATCGTAAAGAAAGGAAGCGTTTACTAGAAAGGATTTTAGATAAAAAAAGAGGTTTTTGTAGCAAAAGGAAGTTTAAAAGATAAGTTTAAAATGTTGTTTGAATTTTTCAGGTCCGAAGTGGTAGATTTCTTACAAGAATACTTGAATTTTGAGACGGTGCTTAAGTTTGTGGGAAGAAACAATAATGGCCAGTAATATCAATTCCTTACACAGCAGTATCAACATTTTTCAATGGAATGCTAATAGTTTAAAACATAAAGCCAGTAGTTTCGAACTTTTGATGTCACAAGACAAAATACATATGGCCTTTGTTAGTGAAACGTGGCTTTCATCTAGTGTCAGCTTGAAATTTTCTGGTTATAATATTGTGAGAGCAGACAGAGAAGATTCATATGGCGGTTTGTGTGCCATAATACATAAATCTATAAAATTCTCTGAACGAGCTACGAATATTCCTAACTCTGATATCCAGATTATCAATATTGACATTTTTAACGTACCTACATTAAAGCACGTGATTGCTGTGTATTGTCCGCCTTCAATTTCTACAAGTCAACAGGATTGGGATGCTATTTTCAATATATTCAAAACAGGCTGTCTTATAATCGGCGATTTCAATGCGCATTACACTCTGTGGTCCTGCAAGTCTGATAGAAGAGGTGAAGCTGTTTATAAAGCTATGTTTGAAAATGATTTTATATGTCTTAATGACGGTGCGCCTACTAGAGTGAAGTGGGTTAACGGTAACCTTCAAAAAACCTCGCCTGATATATCATTTGCAGCCACAGACATTGCTGTCAATATGGGTTGGCAAGTTACAAATGAATCCTTAGGCAGTGATCATCTAGTGCTAAAGTTAAGTTGTAGTTTTTATAGAACAAACAGACACATTAAAAAAAGAAATTATAAAGCAGCTAATTGGGAAGAATACACTAAAGAAGCTACAACAATGTTTAATCATGAAGAAGTGAATGATGTCCAAAAGAGTTATGATAGTTTTACAAATCAAATTAAATATTTAGCTGATAAGCACATCCCTTGGATCAAAATTTGTCAAGCCCCATATCAAACTTCAAACCCAAACTTTACTGGAATAAGGAGCTTTCAAAGGCCGTTGCTGAAAGGCGTCTTGCATTGGCGCAGTTACGGCGTAACCCTACACCTTCTAATTTGCTTCTATGGAAAAACAAAGTATCCCAAGCCAAAATACTTATAAGAAAAGAAAAATCTAAGTCGTGGAGAGAATTTTGTTCCAGTATCAACCACGAAACATCAGCACCCGTTATGTGGAGAAAGATGCGATGGATCAAAGGCAACACTGGACGCAGAGATACTGTAGATCCTCTTAATGCTGAAAAGCTACTGCATTCCTTGACTCCTGATTATGTTGCTGAGAAGGAGCCAACTTTGCCAGAAAGACAACCTTCCATTATAGAATCACCCATCACTCTCGCGGAGCTTCGTAATTGTTTAAAAAAGAAAGATACCTCTCCAGGAATGGATCATATATCATATACTATGATCTATTATCTTCCAAATAATGCTAAGTGTATGCTTTTAAAAATTTTCAATTTAATAATGTTGTCAAGTAATGTACCTGATCAGTGGAGAGACATACAAATAGTCCCTATTCTTAAACCGGGAAGGGATCCCACTCTTGCCTCCTCATTACGTCCTATCTCATTAATGTCTTGTCAGTGTAAGATATTCCATTTGATTTTATTAAGAAGATTGGAGTGGTTTATTGAAAGCCAGGGCCTCCTTCCCGGCGCGTCGACTGGTTTTAGACGTGGACAATCTTGTGTTGATAACCTAGCTTTACTTACATCTCATATACAATTAGGTTTTGCCAGAAGAGAGCCAACAATCGCTTGCTTCATAGACATTGAGAATGCCTACAACAATGTAAATATAACTGCATTAATTCATATCTTGCAGGAAATTGGAATCGGTAATTTTATTTGTAAATATTTGTTTAATTTTTTGTCTAATCGTCGTTGTACAATTGTTTTAGATGATCTTAGTAAAGTAGTAGCATTATTAATCAGATGTACAAACCAGGGACTAGCTCAAGGGGACCCCCTCTCTCCTTGTTTATTTAATATTGCAACCAGATGTATTTCTAGAATTATTGTAAATAACAATGTTTGTAACTCCCAATACGCTGATGATTTCGTGTTATACAAAACAGTTGTAAATGGTAATACTGTAGAAGCAGTTAACTCTCTTAGGTTAGCTATAAAGGCCGTGATTAATTATTTGAATAGTATTGGTCTACAATTATCTGTATCTAAATCTAATATTTGTGTATTTAATAGAACTAGAAGACGTTTTAATATTGATATTGAGATTAACGGCTCATCTCTTAACGTGGTGGATAAAGTAAAATACTTAGGTTTGTGGTTGGACTCGTCCTTAAGATGGAGTCTTCATGTAAATAATTTGTGTGCTAAAAACTATAAATGTTTGAACGTCTTAAAAGTTCTATCGGGTAGGTCGTGGGGAGTTCACCCTCAATATATTCGCCGTCTTTATATTTCTCTTGTAAGGAGCCGACTGGACTATGCTAGTTTTATATATGGTAGTTGTGCTAAAACACATCTCAAAAAGCTCGATATTCTACAAAACAGAGCGTTGAGAATATGTGGATCTTTTATACGTAGCACTCCGGTGTTTGATATGCAGAGTGAACTTTCCATTCCTCCCTTTGTAGCGCCACCTATGTTTCCGTTGCCGCAAACTACTGCTTCGGGAAGGCAAGTTCGTCCGCCACCGCGGTACCTTTAAGTTTTATCGCTAGATGGCGACGCGAGAGTTTAAAAAGGAGGGTATGGGGCGCGCGTGGAAAATGGCGGGTTGACTTGCGTCTCCCGTTTTATTTTATTTAGTTTTTTTTATAAGTTTTTAACTCATGTGGAAACGTAAATAAACACAGTTTCTGAAGTATAAACACGAGTGTTTTCGAATTGTGGTGCAAGACCCACGTCTCCCCTACAATTTGGCTGCCCAACGTTTGGCCGGACTTTCAAGGACAAACCGGTTTTTTCCGTTTGAAACAAAAGTGGAAAAACTTTTACAGTGCAATCCAGTGAACTATTTACTGTGTTACCGTGATAAGAACTGTGTCTACAAGCTTTTTTCACGTGGAGTGTTCTAAGAACTTTGTTTTCCTCCTGGTTGTGAAGCGTACCTACTCTTATAGGTTACCTAGGCTTGCCGAAATCTCACTTCTAGCGACAAAATCCTAGAACTTTGTGTGCCCGCGTAGTGCTTTAGACTCTGTTTTCGGTTCTTTTCTTGTGTTCGGTAATTTAGAACTGTAATTCCACCACAAAACACTCAAGTTTTCGTTTATACTTAGATGAGTTTCGAACTCAGTTGAACTGTCTGTGCTAAAATCTAGACTTTTGGGAACTGTAATTACTGTAATATTTAATATGCCTATTCTTTATAGTTATGTGAATTGAAACCAATATAATTTACAATTTTGCAATGAACAATTTTTCAAACATTTTGTCGTTACTATTGGAACTCGACTCGAAAATCGAACTCGAAAACAAGTGCTTTTCGATAATCGTTAGTGTAAGAAACTGTTAATAATCTAGACAATTTTGTGATTGCAAGGACTAGTTTTGTGTTTATATTTTGTTAGAACATTTACGGGAACATTCTCGATTGCATAAAACTTTTAAAAGCAAGTTTAGTGTCAATGACTTGTACATAAGTGAGATTACTAACTCGATTATAGTGTAGTGACTATTATTACGACGTATTCAAGTACGTTGCATCGAGTGTTGTCGGCGCCTTGTTGTGGTGTCCGAGACGCTTAATTGTACCTACTTGCTGCCTCGCCGCCCAGCCGCCGACGCGACGCGACGCCTAGGTGTTGGACACCTACCTATGGCTGTCGGCGGGCGCACTTCGAGTAGTGTTGGAGTTATTCGTCGCTTCTCAGAGGGAAGTACAACTTTTGTTTTGTACCATTCCTTTGCTTTGGACAATATTAAATGTGGACTTATTTCATATTATAAGGGTATGGACACACTAGTGACTTGTGTTGTTAAGTTTTTTTTTTTTTTTTCTGAACATTTATCTGCGTAATGAACACTATTGTGTTATGTTTTATTTCTTACGTGAACTTTATTATTGTGGACTTTGAAGTTTAACGCATAGAGCCTCTTATTAGTTTACCGTGGTAAGATGGTGTTAACGAGAAGTGCTCGTGCGAATAGTCTTGGACAGCTTTCTGTCGCGGCGTCTGCTGACGCCGAAGCTGCCCGTGGTGGTGCTGCGATACCACCTGTGACTCAGCATACTGTGTTCCCCCCGGTGCAAGGTGCACCCACACAGATGTTTACGCCGCACTCGACGGTGTCGCCGCCTGTGGGCGGGACTCCCACGTCAATTACCATGTCGGATCTACAACTACAACAACTAATCTCTGCTCTGCGTATACCTGGCCCGCCGCCGTCCACTGCTAGTGTGATGGGGAGCCAGAGCAACTTCGCGAGATGTTCTGCAAGATTTGACGGAGCTCAGGGCACCAACGTCATCGTTTTCATAGACGCCATAGAGGTCTATAAAGAATGTGTCACCATGGATGATAGCATCGCGCTTCGTGGCCTCCCTATGCTATTGACGGGGATGGCTGGCACATGGTGGCAAGGCGTTAAACATTCCGTGTCGACTTGGCCTGACGCCATTCAGCTCCTGCGGCAGACTTTTGGTCCTCGCCTCCCACCACATAGGATTTATCGCGAACTTTTTAGTAAAGAGCAAACCGATGAGAAGACAGACGTTTTCGTGTGTAGGGCGAGAGCCTTGATTGCACAGTTGCCGCCCAACACATTACCTGAAAACCCTGTTCAGCTGGACATGATATACGGCTTACTCCATCGACGACTGCGTGAGAGAGTGTCTCGAGCCAGTTTCTCTTCGTTCGCCGAGCTACTAGAGAAGGCTCGTTCTGTGGAAGATCTTCTAGAGGAAAGACGCACGCGAACACAAGTGCGCTTGCCTGCTTCGGCTACCCCAGCTGTGGTAGTTCCGCATTCCATCGCTCCAGTCCCTGCTGTAATTTCACCGCCTTCGCCTAGCACTTCGAGTGGTTCTACTCCCAAAGCCAGACCCCGTTGCGTATACTGCAAGAAGTTTGGTCATGAGAAGGACGCTTGTTATAAGCTACAACCACGCAAAGTAACGACAGGTTCAGGTGAATCGAGAACAGAGGCAAGGCCGTCACCTGTAGTATGTTTCGGGTGTGGCACTCCTGGCGTGATACGAGCTAACTGTACGAACTGCAAGAAGAAGGATGAGCTGCCTACGACATCGACTTCTCTTCAGTCGCTCTCGGTTTCTGCAGTCGGCACAGCGCCAATCGATGCGCGTGCGCGACCTAAAATAAAAATCAAGATTTTTGGTGTTAGTGGACATTTTCTTGTTGATACCGCCGCAAAAATCTATATCGCGAGTGAATCTATGAAAGATTTGTTAGTGAAAAATAGTGTTAATTTTAAGGATGTCAATGTTGACATAAAATTAGCCGACGGCTCTATTTGTAACAAAAATGTTAAATCCGCTGTTGTCGATGTAGAAGTATACAATGTTGTTATACCTACTGTCTTTGTGATCTTACCTGGTGCTACAGACTCTCTCCTGGGTATGAATTTTATACGCGACGCTGGTATGGTACTTGACTTTAAGTCAAATCGGTTTACTTTAAATACGGTAAATCAAGGTCGTACTTACTTTCCTTTAGTTTTCGAGGATGAAGTCACTTCTCTTGTTTGTTCTTCCGTGGGGCTCCGCGAGAATGAGGGAACGTTATTGACTGCACCTGAAAGGGAAGTTCTTTCATCAGTGCTCGCAGGTAACGAAGATATTTTTTCGCCAGGGGGAGCGCCGACTCCAATGGCAGTACATCGCATCGATACGGGTGATAGCCTCCCAGTAGCAGTTCCGCCGTACCGTATGACTCCTGCAAAGAAGGAGGTTGTGCGAGCTGAGATAGATAGGATGTTGAAAGATGAGATCATTGAGGAAGCCGAATCGGAATGGGCTTTTCCGGTCGTGTTGATCCCCAAGAAGAATGGGCAAACACGTTTCTGCGTCGATTATCGCCTCTTGAATGCGGTGACCCGGACGGATAAATATCCGTTGCCTGCGATCGACGACATCTTATCCTCAACTAAAGCCAACTGTGTGATGTCTACTATGGATCTCAAGGCCGGCTATTGGCAAGTCGAAGTCGCGCCTGAAGACCGTCACAAAACTGCATTTACAACACCTTTCGGGACGTTTCAGTTTCGCCGGATGCCGTTCGGGTTGAAGAACGCCCCAGCGACGTTCCAGCGCCTAATGGATCGTTTTCGATCCGGGCTTAAGGATGTCTGTGTGGTGGCCTTCTTAGACGATCTGTTAGTAGTGTCAGAGAACCTAGAATCACACATGGAAGACTTACAGAAGGTCTTTAATAGATTACGATTATTCGGATTAAAAGCAAATCGCGAAAAGTGTGCGTTTGCTCGTGATAAAGTGACTTACCTCGGTCACGTCATTTCAGCAGATGGGATTCAGACTGACCCAGAGAAGGTTCGAGCTGTCTTGGAGATGGCGCCACCAGCTGATTTGAAGCATCTGAAAAGTTTTATACAGACGTGTGCTTGGTTCAGGAAATTTATTCCTAACTTCTCGGATATAGCCCGGCCGCTAACAGAGCTGACTAAGAAGAACGCGAGTTGGATTTGGAGTGCTGCTCAATCTCAAGCTTTTGTGACCCTTAAGGAGAAGCTTACCTCTGCACCCATTCTTCGCCAGCCGGACTTCAATGCTCCGTTCATCCTCCGAACCGACGCCAGTGCTTACGCGCTTGGGGCTGTCTTGCTGCAAGGAAATGACGTGTACGATGAGAGACCTATCGAATATGCAAGCAGGTTATTATCGCCGGCGGAGCGCAATTATAATACGACCGAAAGAGAGGCGCTGGCTGTTGTATGGGCCCTCGACAAATTTCGAGGATATGTCGAAGGCGCTCAAGTCAGGGTCTGTACGGATCACCAGCCCTTGCGGTGGTTATTGTCGCTCAAGACCCCTAAAGGTCGCTTAGCTCGGTGGGCACTGAAGTTGCAGTCTTATAACCTAGACCTCGAGTATACTCCAGGTAAAAGTAATGTCATCGCCGATTCGTTGAGTCGCCCTGCGCTTCCAGCTGACCCTGAAATAGAAGAATCGTATGATTTATGTCCTATTTCAGTCGACTTACCTCACCTTGGACCCACTGAGATCCGCGCTGCGCAGCTCGAAGATCCGGAGACCCAAAAGATCTTGAAGGACTTCGAAGACGATCACGATTATAAACGGTGGACAGATAGAGGGTACTACGTATCCCAGGGTGTTCTCTTCCGTGTTGATTCCGATAGCGAGACTGAGGAGCCTCAGTTGGTGATTCCGCTATCCCTTAGAGAGGAGCTGATGAAGGAGCTTCATGACGCCTCTACAGCTGGACACCTTGGTGTTGAACGCACTCTGAAGAAGATCAAGGAGAGATACTATTTTCCCCAGATGCGTCAGTTTGTCACCCAATATCTCAAGTCATGTGACTTGTGTCAGGCTTTCAAGCCGAGCAATTTAAAGCCAGCCGGTTTATTACAGACACCGGCCATACATCAGCGTTTCGAAGTTCTGGCTATGGACTTATTCGGGCCCTTACCAGAGGGAAGTCAAGGTGAGAAATGGATTTTCTTGATAGAAGATACTGCCACGAGGTGGGTAGAGCTTTTCGCCCTTGACGAAGCTTCCTCTGAGAAATGCGCAAAAGTTCTGATTGAAGAATTTTTCTTACGTTACGGGTTGCCCAGACGTGTCGTGAGTGATAACGGCACTCAATTTGTTTCCGCGGTCATGCAGAAGACCATGTTAGCCTTAGGAATTGATCAAGCTCTTACTCCGGTGTATCACCCAGAGGCGAACCCCGCAGAGCGGAAGAATCGCGACATGAAAGCCATGTTGGCGATCCTGGTCAATAGTAGTCATCAAGACTGGCCAAAGACTCTTCCTGCGGTGAGATTTGCGCTTAATACGGCCTATAACCAAGGCACTGGTCATACAGCCGCATATTTGAATTTTGCTCGTGAGCTTCGATCACCTATTCATGTGCTCAACGACATACGTGCTATTGTTGAGCAGGAAAATTTTGTACCCCAGATTACCCCTTATCTCAAGAACTTTGTAGACCACCTGCAAGAGGTTCGTTGGAGGCATGAGCATCAGCAAGATCTTCGCAAAGAGGCTGCCGATCGGAGCAGAAGAGAAGGACTCTCTTTTCAGGAGGAGGACCTTGTGTGGGTCACTAATCACGCCCTCAGCCAAGCAGCAAGAGGCGTGACGAAGAAGTTCGC
This sequence comes from Polyommatus iphigenia, assembly GCA_963422495.1. NCBI lineage: Eukaryota > Metazoa > Arthropoda > Insecta > Lepidoptera > Lycaenidae > Polyommatus > Polyommatus iphigenia. The sequence continues at coordinate 4,044,373 of OY730180.1, forward strand.
TCCGCGTCGTATAGGTCCTTTCAAGATTAGCCGCATCCTCTCGCCGACCACTTACGAGGTCGTGGATGCTGAAAACGCGGTTAAAGGCAAGTACCATATCAGCCAACTCACCGCGTACGTCGGGGAATCCAGAAACCCCATTGTTGCTAAGACCAGGGGGAGACCCAAGTCACGACCGGGGCGGTCTTGTGACTTGGAGGGGGAGGTTGTAGCGCCACCTATGTTTCCGTTGCCGCAAACTACTGCTTCGGGAAGGCAAGTTCGTCCGCCACCGCGGTACCTTTAAGTTTTATCGCTAGATGGCGACGCGAGAGTTTAAAAAGGAGGGTATGGGGCGCGCGTGGAAAATGGCGGGCTGGCTTGCGTCTCCCGTTTTATTTTATTTAGTTTTTTTTTATAAGTTTTTAACTCATGTGGAAACGTAAATAAACACAGTTTCTGAAGTATAAACACGAGTGTTTTCGAATTGTGGTGCAAGACCCACGTCTCCCCTACACCTTGTATATACGTAGGTACGTGTTGGCGAGTAGATTCTTTCTTAAATTTAAGTCTAGACTAGGCAATTATTTGTTATATTCTTTAGATCAGTTAAATTTAGTACGCAACTATTTTAGCAATACTAATTATCCAATTCTAGCACAAATTAACTCTGAATGGAGTAATATTAATGTATATGAAAGTGAAAAGTTAGAGGCGTATTCTTTAAACACATGGGTGTCTTTAATAGATGTCGAAGAACTCATTGTCGATAAAGTTGGCGATATGGCTCCAAAACGGAGCTTTTCTGATTGTGAACTTAAAAAATATTTTTTGCAATTTATATCTGATAATTATTCTGATTGTTATAAATTATATACGGATGGCTCTAAATGTACTCAAGGTGTTGGAGCTGCCTTCTTCGATCCCCAATTAAACGTTTCACAGAAGTTTAAATTACATAGAGATAATAATATAATGACTGCTGAACTTCTAGCTATTAAAGAATCACTAACATATGTTAATAACTTGGATAACAATAAGAGTATAGTAATTTTATCAGACTCGAGAAGTGCTCTCCAACACCTTCGTCTGTGTGCCACGAAGCAACGTGGCTCTCCGATAGCCTTCGAAGCTTTGGATTTACTCCGGCATATTTCTGGAAAAGTTTTAATTAAACTACAATGGGTTCCAGCCCATGTCGGTTTAACTGGAAACGAAACTGTGGATGCGCTTGCTAAGAGTGCAGTTATGGATGGTCCCGTGGTCTGTTCTAAACCTTTTGTAAATGAGCTTCGTCATCACATTAAGGAGAAGGCGCTCGAGAAATGGGAATACCATTTTGGCGAGGAATTACAAAGAGGTGTTGGAGTTTGGTACGGAACCATCCAGAATAAACCAGTATGGGAGCCTTGGTTTATTTCGTGTAATTTATCGAGAAAGTTGTTGGTGTCAGCCTTTAGATTACGATCTGGGCACATTCCAGCAAACAAATTTTGCCACTTGGTTGGAATTAAGCCTTCGCCCAATTGCGATGTGTGCGATAAGCCCGAAGACCTGTATCATGTTTTGCTGGAGTGTGCTCGGACTGCAGAGCTAAGATCAAGGCTCCTAGGAGACTCTGGTTGCCTGCACAATGGACGGATCAATAGTGCACTTTCGGAGCCGTTGTCCCCAGAGGCAATAAAATTGTATAGTTATTTGGATCTGTCCCTTATGTAGGGGACACTGTGTTCACCTATGAGGCTGACATTAACACTGAGTGTTAAAAGCCTCTTTAAAATAAAAAGATTTAAAAAAAAGAAAAAAAGAACGTTTATTTGCAAAAACATTGTATAATGGTTACAAAAATGCAATTATTTTCTCCCAAAGCCTCAGACGAGCCATTCGACGAAGCTACGGAGTTATCAGCGAGTGGAGTTCGCAGTGTAGGCGTGGGCGCACCGCCGCGCTGCGTGTCCCGACCACAAGCACTCACTGATGAAGTTAAACCGAGGACTGATTTTGCTGAGGTAAGCTCTTGTGATGTGGTCATGGGGTGTTAGGATTGTGGAAGTAAAGGAAGTTACAGACAGACACACAAACAGACGGAGAAAAAGACAGTGAAGACAGAAAAGCCATTCGACAAAGTGCGGAGACCACAACTGCTCACTGATAAAGTTAAACCGAGGACTAACTTTGCTGTAGTAATTCTTGAAATTGTGTGGTCTGTTTAGGTTTACAGGCAAGGTAAAGGGATAACCGATGGACAGACAGAGAGAAAGAAAGACGGAGAAGTCGGAAGAGCCATTTGACGAAGGAAATAAGACTACAAATTGGTTTTTTATTACAAAAGGACCATGACCGATGATAATAGTTTGATGATTTACGTGATTATTTTAACCGCCTATCTTTTCACAGGCATGGCTTTGGCGTCTTCTCCCAGTTGGTTCCAATGGCACTGGAGTTACGTCTGCAGTAACTCCTGATTCCGTCACCAGATACGAGGCGTCCGCCTTCTGTCTGTCCAAGACTGGGGTTGCAGTGTCACAACCAGCTGTACTACAGGTATATTTAAGTAATTACTGACACACAGACAAATGGCATCATAATATTATGACTCAATGGTGCAACAAGAGATTGTATTGACCTGCTTGATATACAGGTGTGAAAAAAGTGACACTGTCAGCGCTGCTACTTTCACAGTGAGTTTAAGTAACTACTAAAGTATTATCAGTTTGTGTACTTACACCCTGTGTAATGTCCTCTTGGAGTTTTTTAAAACGTCAAAATACTAAAGATGAATTAGAACTACTATTTTTACTAAGTCTCTCGTATTAAATAATACATCAAATAAGATGCTTTATTAATTAAGATTTAAAGTAATCATTTTTATTTCATGTCTCGATTCAATTACGTACTTTACACATAAGCTGTCATAATGTGTGATTTTAATTTTTAGGCTGTCTTCACACTAGCGTTTGTCCAGCGTAGGCGTTCGATGAACGTATGCTATGCGAAGCAGCGACAACGCGACGCACGTGGCGCGTGCGTCGCGTTGTCGCTGCTTTTCTACTGGAACAATCAGTACGCTGCGCTAGCGCCGCGTTACTGCGGTGTCATGTAATGCACGCGTTGATTCTTTCATTCGTAGACAAGTGCCCCAAGTAATACGACGTAAAATGAGCTCAACAACAGAAAGTACTTTTGACATGGAAATGATTGTACATGACACCACAGTAACGCGGCGTATACGTCACGCACACGCGGCGTACTGATTGTTCCAGTAGAGAAGCGGCGACAACGCGACGTACGCGCCGCGTTGTCGCGGCATCTGCGCTGCGCATATGTTCATCGAACGCCTACGCTGGACAAACGCTAGTGTGAAGGCAGCCTTAACTTTGTGATATTATACTGAATTTCTTTTTAATAATTTGTAGTAGTAGCAGTCGTGGCAGTAGATGTGACGCCATCTTTATAATTTTTACTAACCAGGTGTTCCGTGAGTTTTTCATCCACGCGGACGGTCCCAAGCGACTACGCCGCGGTGACACCACCATCATGCGATATCGGCTCTTCAACTATCTCTACGAATCCCTGAGCGTATGTTATTCCAAATTTTAATTGTGATTGTGCATACCAAGATTATTACTTGAACTTGATATAATTTAATTAACAGGCACTAAAATATTATAGTCTACACCACTGACTGCACTTTGCATGCATCGGAAGATGACAGATCTGCGTAATTTCGTCAGACTTTGTCAAGTCCAGTCTACTGTCTGTCTACTGCAGTATATCGCGACTAACATAACCAAGTACGCTGGACCTATGATACCCTTTGAAATGACAGCTGTTTTTTGAGCCTATTTGAAGCGGAATCAGCGCCCCCAAAATCGGGGAAAGAGAACTTAATCTGACGTAAAAATGACGTTTAAGTCGCCATATTGGCGCTGATAGCAGTAGTGGGAGTACTTGGAACTAATACTAGTTTCTATTGTAGTGATTATATTCTCTTTAGTTTCTACAACCAATAGCGATTGAGCGGCCATTTGCAAGTTACGTCAGATTTAGTTCTCTTCCCCCGATTTTGGGGGCGCTGATTCCGCTTCAAATAGGCACAAATAACAGCTGGATATCTTATGTCCAGCGTACTTGTATAATGGAGGTCAGTGATATAATCTGACCAAATGACGTAGGTCCGTCAACTGCCTATGAATCAATTTCTTCGATACAACAGAGATAACTTCATATTTATATATTGTTTCATTTTCAGGTACAAGTAACAGTAGTATCGGACCAATCTCTGGATATTCTTGAACGTACAGAGCTAATATGTATAAGAGCTAGATCATCAGTAGCTCGCAGACTCACCATCACAGCTAGAGAGTTAGGCGAAGGTAGTTTGAGGATACGTGCTGAGCCCAAAAGAGGCGCTTGTGGCAATGATACTACAGCTCGGAGTGGGTAAGTGATGATAGGGAAATGTTAAAATTTACCATTAATGTATATTATAGAAATCAATAAAATCAAATCAGTTTTCATTTCCAAGGAATATGGTACAAGAAAGTACAAGAAGGTGTTATTATTTTTCATATCATAATATTATTAAGTGCATATTTTTTACATTTAATATTTAACTATAGCAGTAATGACAATCATGATGAGTTTAATGATGATTGATGATGAAGGTTTGCAACAATTATAATGATTGCGATTGTAAAGTTGATAAGTAAATGAATTTTCTAGTATAGGAAAAGGTGTCAGTGATCATAAAGTTAGTAATTTTGTGAAGCTGAATTTGCTTGAAACAATTTCAGAGATGAAGTAGTTATCAAGGTGAAGGTCGAACCAGAAGGCATTCCAACACACGATTACAAATCTGCCTTACTTTGTGGTAAGTTCTCTGTCTCTTTTACTCGCACCTGAATGTTTAGCTGTCTCATTTCCACAGGTACCTACACGATAAAAAGCAATAGCGATTCTTTAAGTGTTTAAATAAAACAGTAACTGTGATAGATCAACCTAATCTCTACGCGTTTGATGGCCGACCTACATTATTGCTGAAAACTTTGAGCTAATAATGATTACAGAAGCGAATTAGGTTTTTAAACTGAAATGTTTAATTAGCTTGTTTAGTTTTACTTTTAAAATATTACTTAATTAACTTTTATTATATTTACTTATGATTTCAGCCAACACCGGTTTCGGAGCATCAGACGAGACTTGGAAGTGGCCCCAAGTGTCAGCAACGCCTGGGTCAGAGAGCTTGACCGTTTGGGTCACGGGAGATCTGAATGGACCCTTGTTGGCTGTAAGTTTTGCCATTGATTCATTTGTTGGAATAATTTAGGGCGACCTATGGAACTCTTTAAAACTTACTTTGTCATCGTCTGAGTATCTGCGCGATTCGATTAGACCTTCTGCTTTGGTATCAATTTAACAGGTTTGCACAGTATATAGTCCCAAATACGAAGGTTTGTTCGTTCGTCTGTTTCCACTTTTTGATTAACCCGTTAACTGTATTAAAATAATGTAATGACACCTCATATCATAGTCGAATCGTTATTCCAGGACGCAGACTCCCTAATCCTCCTACCTCGTGGGTGCGGGGAACAGAACATGCAGCGCCTTGCCGCCAACTACCTCGCGTTCCTGCTGCAGACCACCTCACCCAACACCATCACTACAAGACTGCATATGGCTAGAGGTAAACTACTCTTGACACAATGACAATATACTCCAAGACGCAGACTCCCTGGCACTGCTACCTCGTGGTTAGTTTTGTCTGAGAGTTGGCGAGTCGAGTCACGACAGTCTTATAACAGACTGTTGCTATACAAACACATAACAGTGCGCACACATTTTTGCTTGCTTCAAGCATATTGACAGTTTACAATATTTGCCAATAACGTTGCTTGAGTCAAGCCTTTGCGTGCTTGCTCCGAGCTTGATGTGATTTTTTAAGCAAGCAAAAATCTACGTGTATGCTGCCAAGCTGCTTGTTCGTCTCGGAACCCCATAATAAATATTTTGTATTGCACTAAGACTGTAATAATGCTGACTGTTGTGACTCTAGTGAATGTTTGCCTTCATTGGTAACTTCTTAGCCTTTGGACAAAAGATTCGTAGGATGTACTCTACTAAAACGGTTACTTCTCCCGCCAGGTTTCGTCCGTCAAATGCAGTACCTCCACCCATCAGGCGGGTTCAGCGCGTTCGGTCCGTCAGACCCGGTACCCTCCACCTGGCTCACCGCCTTCTGCGTCAGATACCTGAGGAGAATACACCAGGTATACCTTGACTATTGTATCCGGTTTTTGAAGCTTTGACTACTATATCCCTACACTAACGCTTCTAATTGGCTAACATTCAACGCTTTTCAAGAGTACTATTCAAATTCAAATCAAATTCTTTATTATACCTTACTCATACAATAAGCTGTGGGCAAAAAATTGGGCAATTCGACTACAGAGAGAATAATATGTTGTCAGCGAAATGTCAAAAACAACCAAAAAACCCAAGCTTAGCGTCATTGGTCATTGCGTTGATGATTTCGTTAGACGGAAAATATATCCTTTTTGCATTGACTTAAGAAACAGCCTTTTTGCCAGTTCGCTTAGATTCGTATTTCATTTTTAGGGTTCCGTACCCAAAGGGTAAAAACGGGACCCTATTACTAAGACTTCGATGTCTGTCCGTCTGTTCGTCTGTATGTCACCAAGCTGTAACTCAAGAACCGCTATAGCTAGTGTACGGTTCAGTATGACATTGAACCGGCACGTTTTGCCTACTCATCAGTTAAACTTGTATATTTAAACTCGTGCTGAACCGGCACGTTTGAACTTGTATAAATTTAAGCATTTACGACAAAATACAGCAGAGCATTATCAAGCATCAAGAGCGTATTATTTAACACCTATCATCAGCATCAACATCTCTATCAGCATCAGCATCATCACTATCATCCAGCATCCAGCATCCATCATCTGTAGGAGAAATCCCCTACAGCTAAACTTCTGAAATTTTCACAGATTGTGTATATCTATTGCGGCTATAACAACAAATACTAAAAACAAAATAAATTAAATACTTAAGGGGGGCTCCCATACAACAAACGTGATTTTTATGCTATTTTTTGCTCTTAATCAATAACGGCAACACATAAGCAATTGAAATATTCACAAAAAACTTAATTGTATTTGTACTTCAATAATTAATAATAAAATTTAAATAAATTCAATAATTAAGGGGGGCTCCCATACAAAAAATACAATTTTTAGCCTATTTTTGCTCTGTAGTGGTACGGAACCCTTCGTGCGCGAGTACAACTCGTACTTGGCCAATATTTTTTATTTTCTCATCATGGCATCATCGTTGATGCCTCATTTTCAATTTATCATGATTTTGTTCCTACTCACTTCATTGATTTGAAGTATTTTCCAAATTCCAGTTAAATTCACCAATACTTTAATTTCAGACATTGTACCCGGATGCTCCTGTGCCAGATTTCATCAATCGCGCTGAGCGATGGCTGATCGACCAACAGATGGAAAACGGATGCTTTAGAAACGAGGGTCAGATTTTCCATAGGGAACTTAGGGTAAGTTCAAAACAACTTCTGCGACAGCTATGCAACCGGAATCGGAAGAAACATCATATTGCGCAATCTCTGCTGTCAATTCAAATCAAATCAAAATTGTTTTATTTCTGAATAAATTTAAAATAAATATTTTTAGAACGTCCTACATGATGCCTATGTTCGAAAACTAACCCGGCGAGAAGAACCGGCGAAAGAAACTCCCTCGGCGTAAGAAATTACCTGTTGTATTCATGGACGTATAAAATTATTACTTTTAAACAAAAAATTAAAACTGACTTCCAAGATATAAACAATAATAACATCCTTATAATATGAACTAAAAAGTATTAAATAATTATTCCTATCTAATAGTGCCTTTTTCCGAATTCGGCTAAAACTCAACTATTTCTGTACTCAATCTTCATCATTTTGAAGTCGGTACCAGATATAGCTGAATCTTCAGTCTGCCAAAATATTTGAAACATTTGTAACTGGCACCGACTTCAAAATTATGAGGATTGAGTACAGAAATAGTTGAGTTTTAGCCGAATTCGGAAAAGGGCACTATTAGATAGGAAAAATTATTTAATACTTTTTGGTTCATATTATAAGGATGTTATTATTGTTTTTACCTTGGAAGTTGGTTTTAATTTTTTGTTAAAAATAATAATTTCACTTTTTTAGTTACCTAGTAAGTAGTAAACTATCGCATACTATGTACTCACCTGTATTATATTATTCTACGTATCTTATACAAGCTCACCGGTGAGCGAGACACAATAGAATAACAATAGATTTCCAAAAATCCACGATCGAAGGATACAAACTATTAGCAATAATGATATTATAAGTTTAAACACTTACGGATTTTGTCGCGGAGCACTTTTATTAATCCCGACGTTTCGGCTACTTTACAGTGGCCGTGGTCACGGGCGGACTGAGGTGACAGGTGTCCAATTTCTTGAAGTTATCCAACTACCCGACGACTCATCAATATTTGTTTGCGTTCCGATCTACGCAGAACGAACTCACAGTGTCTTGAAGCCGAGGTATCATAGATTTGTGCTTTAGTTTGTTTATCACTGGATCCCAACTAGATGGCAGCACCCAACCATCTTCGCGGTTGAAATTAGGGTGTTTTTTAATTTCTATGGCCTCGCGTATCATTCTTGGGCGGTATCGTGCTTCTTTTGCCAGTACTTGTGGCTTATCAAATCTTATGTAATGGCGAGGTTGATCCAGTGTGTGTTCACAAATTGCGGACTTGTTGTTCCTACGGTGTTTGACATCTGCAATGTGTTCCTTGATACGGGTTTTGATGGCCCTTTTGGTTTGCCCTATATAAGAGAGGCCACAATCACAGTCGAGTTTGTAGATTCCTGCATCTTGAAGGGGTAAGTTGCATTTCACTGATGGTAAACATTGGCTGATCTTTTTGGGCGGCTTAAAGTATGTTTTTATTGAAGCTTTCCTTAGAATGTAGCTCACTTTATCAGTGACTCCCTTTATAAATGGTAACACTGCAGGTAATCTTTCCACTGTTGCCGGCTTCACTCGGTTGCTGCTCTGTTTGCGTGGTACCCGAAGCTTATTGTCGCGTAAAACTTGTGCAACATGATGAAGTTCGGTGTCCACATGCTGTTCATCGCAGATTCCTCGTGCTCTTTGAAATAACGATTTTCCAACAGTACTTAACTGTGCTGGGTGATGATGGGAATCACCATTTAAATATCTGTTTGTGTGTGTAGGTTTGCGATACACCGTATGACCTAATGTGCCATCAGGACTCCTTATTACTAATACGTCCAAGAAAGCTAAGGAATTATCTCTCTCCAACTCCATTGTGAACTGTATTTTGGAGTTGAGGCTGTTCAGGTGCTCAAGGAATATGGATACTTTGTCTGATGGTAATATTGTGAAAGTATCATCTACATACCGCTTGTAGAAGGTGGGTTGTACAGGTGAGGACTCAAGGGCTAACTTCTCGAAGTCTTCCATAAAAATATCAGCCACAACAGGTGAAACAGGTGAGCCCATCGCAACACCATCTACTTGCCTGTAAAAGTCATAATTCCACAACATATAGCCAGATGTAAGGCAGTGTTCTAACAAGTCCGCATATTCAACCGGTAAGTCATTCTCTCTCAGCCTTCTTGTAACAATTTCGATACACTGTTGTATTGGTAGGCACGTGAACAGGGACTGTATATCGAAACTGACCAGTTGTTCATTGTCTCTGAGGCGTAGATGTTTAATCTCATCGACAAAGTAGTAAGAATCCTTTACATGGGCCTTGGTCTGTCCGCGTAGAGGCGAGAGTACATTAGCCACCAGCTGAGCCAATTTGTAGGTTGGTGAGTCAATTTGGCTTACAATTGGTCGAAGAGGAGCATTGGCTTTGTGTATCTTTGGCAAACCATACAACTTTGGAGGTTTAGGGCATGAAGGCAACAAGAATTTGGGATCCAGATTCAGTGAGTCGGAGTACTTCTTTATAAGGTTTTGAGTTGTATTAAAAACTTTGTTGGTGGGGTCTGTTTTGACTTTTTTGTACGTGTTCTCGTCCGATAAAAGATGTTTTATTTTTTCACTGTAATCTGTAGTATCCATAATCACCGTGGCATTACCTTTGTCTGCGCGGAGAATAGTAATATCAGATCTGGAGCGTAAGTTTTTCAATGCACTCATTTGTTCCCGGGAAAGATTTGGTTTGGGCACTGAACTACGTCGTAAGATAACACCGCGAAAAATACCGTTTGAAGAAATTATTTGCAGCGTTGAGGATTGTTTATTAAGCAATAATATAAGCAAGGAGGATTCGGAGGCCATACGACAAGATATATCGTCATTCTTACGACGTAGTTCAGTGCCCAAACCAAATCTTTCCCGGGAACAAATGAGTGCATTGAAAAACTTACGCTCCAGATCTGATATTACTATTCTCCGCGCAGACAAAGGTAATGCCACGGTGATTATGGATACTACAGATTACAGTGAAAAAATAAAACATCTTTTATCGGACGAGAACACGTACAAAAAAGTCAAAACAGACCCCACCAACAAAGTTTTTAATACAACTCAAAACCTTATAAAGAAGTACTCCGACTCACTGAATCTGGATCCCAAATTCTTGTTGCCTTCATGCCCTAAACCTCCAAAGTTGTATGGTTTGCCAAAGATACACAAAGCCAATGCTCCTCTTCGACCAATTGTAAGCCAAATTGACTCACCAACCTACAAATTGGCTCAGCTGGTGGCTAATGTACTCTCGCCTCTACGCGGACAGACCAAGGCCCATGTAAAGGATTCTTACTACTTTGTCGATGAGATTAAACATCTACGCCTCAGAGACAATGAACAACTGGTCAGTTTCGATATACAGTCCCTGTTCACGTGCCTACCAATACAACAGTGTATCGAAATTGTTACAAGAAGGCTGAGAGAGAATGACTTACCGGTTGAATATGCGGACTTGTTAGAACACTGCCTTACATCTGGCTATATGTTGTGGAATTATGACTTTTACAGGCAAGTAGATGGTGTTGCGATGGGCTCACCTGTTTCACCTGTTGTGGCTGATATTTTTATGGAAGACTTCGAGAAGTTAGCCCTTGAGTCCTCACCTGTACAACCCACCTTCTACAAGCGGTATGTAGATGATACTTTCACAATATTACCATCAGACAAAGTATCCATATTCCTTGAGCACCTGAACAGCCTCAACTCCAAAATACAGTTCACAATGGAGTTGGAGAGAGATAATTCCTTAGCTTTCTTGGACGTATTAGTAATAAGGAGTCCTGATGGCACATTAGGTCATACGGTGTATCGCAAACCTACACACACAAACAGATATTTAAATGGTGATTCCCATCATCACCCAGCACAGTTAAGTACTGTTGGAAAATCGTTATTTCAAAGAGCACGAGGAATCTGCGATGAACAGCATGTGGACACCGAACTTCATCATGTTGCACAAGTTTTACGCGACAATAAGCTTCGGGTACCACGCAAACAGAGCAGCAACCGAGTGAAGCCGGCAACAGTGGAAAGATTACCTGCAGTGTTACCATTTATAAAGGGAGTCACTGATAAAGTGAGCTACATTCTAAGGAAAGCTTCAATAAAAACATACTTTAAGCCGCCCAAAAAGATCAGCCAATGTTTACCATCAGTGAAATGCAACTTACCCCTTCAAGATGCAGGAATCTACAAACTCGACTGTGATTGTGGCCTCTCTTATATAGGGCAAACCAAAAGGGCCATCAAAACCCGTATCAAGGAACACATTGCAGATGTCAAACACCGTAGGAACAACAAGTCCGCAATTTGTGAACACACACTGGATCAACCTCGCCATTACATAAGATTTGATAAGCCACAAGTACTGGCAAAAGAAGCACGATACCGCCCAAGAATGATACGCGAGGCCATAGAAATTAAAAAACACCCTAATTTCAACCGCGAAGATGGTTGGGTGCTGCCATCTAGTTGGGATCCAGTGATAAACAAACTAAAGCACAAATCTATGATACCTCGGCTTCAAGACACTGTGAGTTCGTTCTGCGTAGATCGGAACGCAAACAAATATTGATGAGTCGTCGGGTAGTTGGATAACTTCAAGAAATTGGACACCTGTCACCTCAGTCCGCCCGTGACCACGGCCACTGTAAAGTAGCCGAAACGTCGGGATTAATAAAAGTGCTCCGCGACAAAATCCGTAAGTGTTTAAACTTATAATATCATGAGTGATACTCGCGAAAACTTAAGAAATCATTATATTAGCAATAAATCATAAGTATCGTGCAGGAAACCGGTCTCGAACGCTTTAACTCCCAAGCGGCCACATTGTGGTGTTATACGAATTCGGACATCTATTAATAACCGGTCCCACTCGTTCGACTCGAGCGATCTTTGCACGAAATATTTCGAATGTGAAGTTTTGAGAATACACAAACTGTGTTACGCTCGTAAAAATCTCATAATTCGGTATTTTATTCGAAGATGAACTTTTCTCACATTCTGAGAATTGGGTCCCAGGTGCGCTTGGTCTATGGCGGTTGCATACTAAGGTATAATATAATATCTATCTCGATGGCCGTCGCCGCTGCGGCTCGGCCGCTAGTGCGCGCCCAGGTTTTGACAGCCCTAGCAGATTGTAGCAAGCGAGACGGCAGACAGTTATTCATTATTGTACTATGAACGCTAAACGCAATGCAAAAGGTTGAAATTAGGTTATTTTCATGTGTTGTTGTGAGACAGGCATGTTACTTGTATTAATTATCGAAGCAGCTTACTTCTCAGAAGTAATGTCAAATGTGTGCCTTATGCTCTGGACTTAAGGATGAATTTGTTATGTTCAATTTTGGTGACATTGGTGACCCTGATGTGGTAATGATGATGATGATGATGACGAATGTAATTTGCATAGTAGCATATGCTTTCAGTTCTTAAAACAGCGCCTAATAGGCCTGGAGATAGTGACACAAAATTCTTGGTGATTTGTGCCAGTATGGCGGTTTTACAGGGGTATAATTACGTAAAGGCAAAAAGGAAAATTATGGTCATAGCGCTCGCACTGGCAGCCCAAACGCGTGGGCGTTAATCGAACGTGTCGGATAAATAACGAGTGTCGAACGATTTGTTCCACAAAAATGCTTGTATTTTCAGATAGTCGAAAAAAATAAGTAGGCGAAAGCGTAATGCCATACTTGTCGGGTGCGGCTTACAGCCTGCCATACAGACGCGAATACGTTAATTTTAATAAAAAAAAAGAACCATTTGTACCAGGCTAATTTTTGCATAGCTAATCATCGTCGAGTAGCCATTCACGAAAATCACCTTGCCATACTTTTCCGACACCGCCCAATGGCCGCCATACCACTGCAAAGGTGTAAGTTTTTTTTTTTCGCCAAACGATTTGTACCACCCTGAAACTTTTTTTAACAGTTCCCTGTATGATCATAAATAGGAGTCTGATAATGCCATACCTGTGGGAGGCAGCGAATGTGAATAATATTGTTTTCAAAATCCTAAGATTTCATACGTAATTCAAACGGTTTTTCAAGTATGGCGCCACTTTTTCCGTCTACTACAAGTATGGCAAATATAATAATGGTCACATTGTATAGTATAATTTCCAAAAATCCAAATGCCATACTGGTACAAATCGTCCAATTTTTATCACTTTTTTGCTTAAGTCCGATAGTCATCCCGCCCCATGGTTACAATCTGTAACAATTTTTTTTGGTACAATTGTCAAATGACGAGACTACAATGATGCCATGATGTAAAAAATTATTTTACGTATCTTATAGTCGTATTTTTAAAACGTGTCAAATAAATAAGTATTTCAAGTATGGCAGCACTTTTTCCCCCTACTAGAAGTATGGGAAAAATAATAACGGTCATATTTTGTCAAATACTTCCCAAAAATTTAAATGCCATACTGGCACAAATCGTTTGGCGAAAAAAAAATCTTACACCTTTGCAGTGGTATGGCGGCCATTGGGCGCTGTCGGAAAAGTATGGCAAGGTGATTTTCGTGAATGGTTACTCGACGATGATTAGCTATGCAAAAATTAGCCTGGTACAAATGGTTCAATTTTTTTATTAAAATTAACGTATTCGCGTCGGTATTGCGGGCTGTAAGCCGCACCCGACGAGTATGGCATTACGCTTTCGCCTACTTATTTTTTTCGACTATCTGAAAATACAAGCATTTTTGTGGAACAAATCGTTCGACACTCGTTATTTATCCGACACGTTCGATTAACGCCCACGCGTTTGGGCTACCAGTGCGAGCGCTATGACCATCATTTTCCTTTTTGCCTTTACGTAATTATACCCCTGTAAAACCGCCATACTGGCACAAATCACCAAGAATTTTGTGTCACTATCTCCAGGCCTATAAACCCCCAAACTTGTATCTATAAGGAATCCGGAGTTCTCTTGGTATCTTCGGAACCATGGTATACCTCGGTGCAAAATCTTGCGTTTTGGTAGCATATGCTTAGGATGCTTCTCATAAAACCAAAATCACCATATGTTTCCATATAAATTTCGAGGAGTTCCCTCGATTACTCATGGATCCCATCATCAGGTCACCACTTTTGTGAACATGGTATCAAATTGAAGTGAAACCTAATACAACAAAACAAAAACTTTGAAAATCGGTTCACAAACGGCGGAGTAATCGTTGAACATACAAAAAAAATCCACAGCCGAACATATAACCTCCTCGTTTTTTGGAAGTCGGTTAAAAAGGCGGACGGAGTCCCACCATACACAAAACTGTGTCCTTCAGAGTCGGCCAGCTGGCTGCATGTACACGGTCCGCACGCACACATTATTACGCTAGTCCATACCATTTGACAGGCGTAAGAATGTGTGCGTGGCCGACTCTGAAGACACAGTTCTGTGTATAATAAGACTCCGTCCGCCTTTTTTCTACGTTCATGGTTGTATTGCTGTCGCACCACAGAATACGGTATCTGCGTTGTAACGCAGATACCTTATTCTGTGGTTTGTCTGTAAATAAGATTGACTTGATGTTATGGATGCTTGCAAATATTTTCGCATTTTTTTACGTGAACTATTGTGCAGTTCTCTATTCTGCAATTAGACTAACATTATTAATTATTAATAAGCTCGAAGACTTAGGTTTGTAGTTCAAAACTACAAGCCTATTGACAATTAATCATCTTAGGAAGAACTTGGGATTCCAACGGTATTTTAAATGCTAACAGCTGACATAAATCCCACTTTTCAGGGTGGAATAGATGACGACGGTGAAATAGCCAGCGTAGCACTCACAGCATACACAATCTCATCTCTAATGGAAAGCACCACCATACTCCCATACCGCATCATCAAGAACTCCCTATCATGCTTTCGAGCTTTACCACCAGCTAAATCCAAGACCTCCTCCAAGATATACGCTCATTCCATACTAGCTTATACTCTGATGAGGCTGAGGAGGTATGAAGAGGAATTGGCGAAGATGAATGAGGCTAGTCCTTGGGAGAAGCCGTCGGCGTTGAAGGATAGCGAAGAAATGAGGGAGCTGGTGGATTTGATACGAGTGGCGAGACGAAGTGGGGAGTTCGTGTGGTGGGATTCTGGTATGTATACCCAATTCTGGTATGTTCATCTAAGTATTATTTATATGGTGCTCACAAATTTAAAAACGCTTGGCAAAGCTGAATAAAATTGGCGCAAGTGTCCGTTTTAATTTTAAGACAGCTGTTCTTCCCAAATCTCATATTATATTGGGTAAGTTCCCAAAATTTGATGCACCAGCGCCAATGACTTCTAGAATCCACACCATACTGTTGGTTTGTTCCGAAATATACGCCACTGCATTGACGTATTATATGACTTCGGGAGGAATTTCGAACTCACGCATTATGTGCGTTACAGTTGCGAGTAGCAATATTGCTGGATCTAACGTCGTCAAATCAGCAGAGTTCAGTAGTAGAAGATGTATGCCAGTCTATATCCAGCTGCTGGCGCCACTTTATCGATGTAAATCATTTAAAATATTGCAGGTAATCTAGCAACGTCAATAGAAGCGACGGGGTACGCATTGCTGGCGCTAGCGGAGTGTCCAGCGACTGTCCAGCCGACTTGCACGGTGGACGCGCGAGCCGCTGTACTATGGCTGTCCACACATAGAAGTGTTGGCGGGGGATTTGTTTCTACCCAGGTGAGCATGCTATGTAGCAATGACACTCGCAGATAATCAAGCAACGTCAATAGAAGCGACGGGGGACGCGTTGTTGACGCTAGCGGAGTGTCCAGCGACTGTCCAGCCGACTTGCGCGGTGGACGCGCGAGCCGCTGTACTGTGGCTGTCCACACATAGAAGTGTTGGCGGGGGATTTGTTTCTACCCAGGTGAGCATGCTATGTAGCAATGACACTCGCAGATAATCAAGCAACGTCAATAGAAGCGACGGGGGACGCGTTGTTGACGCTAGCGGAGTGTCCAGCGACTGTCCAGCCGACTTGCGCGGTGGACGCGCGAGCCGCTGTACTGTGGCTGTCCACACGTAGAAGTGTTGGCGGGGGATTTGTTTCTACCCAGGTGAGCATGCTATGTAGCAATGACACTCGCAGATAATCAAGCAACGTCAATAGAAGCGACGGGGGACGCGTTGTTGACGCTAGCGGAGTGTCCAGCGACTGTCCAGCCGACTTGCGCGGTGGACGCGCGAGCCGCTGTACTGTGGCTGTCCACACATAGAAGTGTTGGCGGGGGATTTGTTTCTACCCAGGTGAGCATGCTATGTAGCAATGACACTCGCAGATAATCAAGCAACGTCAATAGAAGCGACGGGGGACGCGTTGTTGACGCTAGCGGAGTGTCCAGCGACTGTCCAGTCGACTTGCGCGGTGGACGCGCGAGCCGCTGTACTGTGGCTGTCCACACATAGAAGTGTTGGCGGGGGATTTGTTTCTACCCAGGTGAGCATGCAATGTAGCAATGACACTCGCAGATAATCAAGCAACGTCAATAGAAGCGACGGGGGACGCGTTGTTGACGCTAGCGGAGTGTCCAGCGACTGTCCAGCCGACTTGCGCGGTGGACGCGCGAGCCGCTGTACTGTGGCTGTCCACACATAGAAGTGTTGGCGGGGGATTTGTTTCTACCCAGGTGAGCATGCTATGTAGCAATGACACTCGCAGATAATCAAGCAACGTCAATAGAAGCGACGGGGGACGCGTTGTTGACGCTAGCGGAGTGTCCAGCGACTGTCCAGCCGACTTGCGCGGTGGACGCGCGAGCCGCTGTACTGTGGCTGTCCACACATAGAAGTGTTGGCGGGGGATTTGTTTCTACCCAGGTGAGCATGCTATGTAGCAATGACACTCGCAGATAATCAAGCAACGTCAATAGAAGCGACGGGGTACGCGTTGCTGGCGCTAGCGGAGTGTCCGGCAACTGTCCAGCCGACTTGCACGGTGGACGCGCAAGCCGCTGTACTGTGGCTGTCTACACATAGAAGTGTTGGCGGGGGATTTGTGTCTACTCAGGTGAGCTTAGGAACTGCTATGAACCTTTATCCACTTCTGATAAAGGTGTTTTGAAGGTTTTAAAATTCCTGTTTGGAAAGATATTGCAATTTGGTGTTATTTTTTGTTTGTTTGTGATGTGTCATGTGTACCTATAGTGTATGCCATGCTTCAAATTCTAAACGGCCCAAACAGCACCTTTTTTCGCCTCGATATGCTGTAACATAAGTGTATTTTATTATAATAAAATACAGGTTACACTATGTAGTACATATATCAAAGCAATCAGGTTTTGTTTTTAATTAAATATCTTTTGAGGCTTTTTGCTAACAAGATCTTCTTTTCCAGGACACTCTAGTAGCCATAGAAGCATTGCTCCGCTGGTCCACTATCCTACCTCCACCAAGTAACTTACGAGTGAGGATACAGAGCAAGCACACGACTGAAATTGTGAACCTGGCTCCAGGGATGACTATACCTAATGTCATCAAGATGGACGTCAGTGACAAACTTAGTGTCACTGTTGAAGGTGAGACTAATGCTACGTACTCACATACGGTTTTGCTCAATCGAGCAATAACGTCGACAAAACCCGCGGCTCGGGCTTTCGTCCACACATTCAGCATTGCTATTTGCTCGATAGTTTTATTCTAAATTGATATATTTCATTCCGTCAATCCGGCTCGATCCGGTTCCATCAATCCTTCGAGCGGCTCGATGCGAGCCTTCGAGCTGTCAGTTTGGTGGTCCACACAGTAATTATTATTACTCGATTTGGAGTAAAACTATCGAGAAAAACCGTATGTGAGGACTTAGCATAACTGCCTTTTTCACCACTTCCTGATAAGTGCGCGGAGAATCTGTCAAAAAAGTTGTGGATTTGTGGAAGTTTCACCACCTCCTGATAAAGTGCTGGATAGTCATCCGGCACTTTATCAGGAGGTGGTGAAACAGGCCCTTAAAGTATAGTTTATATTGCAGTCAGATAAGTAGCCAAGAAGTAACCGCTATGATTTAAAGTGTGTTCCAATCGCAGTACTTGAGCGCATATGCGGTATAATGCTCAACGTTGAGTGTTTCAACTACAGCAACGCCTCGCACAATCAAACACTCTCAGACAAACACGTTCCAAGTTAAGCATTATGACACCTCGGCATTGTGTGCAAATAAGTCGCATTATAATATTCTGCAATTGAAAAACACACAATCTAAATGTGAGGCGCTCCAAAATGGTAAGAGCCAGGACACTTACTTTGTGATACGGGAAAGAACAAGGGTTTGTTGTCGTTGTGAAAAAAATGAACGAATCTCGTGTGTTAAAAGAATCTTGGTGCAACGGAGTCATCTAGTGCTAACACATATCATCTTGCTGATAACCACATTTTCAATCAAACTCTTTTTTTATGAAATAGGGGGGCAAACGAGCAAAGGGGTCTCCTGATGGAAAGCAACAACCGTTGCCCATGGACACTCGCAACATCAGAAAAGCTGCAGGTGCGTTGCCGGCCTTTTAAGAGGAAATACGCTCTCTTCTTGAAGGTTTGCAGGTCGTACTGGTCCGGAAATACTGCTGGTGACAGTTCGTTCCAGAGTTTTACAGTGCGCGGCAGAAAGTTACGCGAAAAACTCACGGTGGAAATTATTTATTAAAGCTGAATAATCATTAAACATTTCGAAATGCGATTGTTAGAATTGCCTCATCATTCTTCCCCAGGTACGGGGTGTGCGCTGGTGCAAGCGACTCGCAGCTACAGCAGCACTGGCGCGACGTCACGCCAGTCGCTGTCAGCGGACGTGTCGGTGCGAACTGACGGACCTTTCAACTGCGATAACACCACTAACTGCTACTGCGCTGCGGTTGTTGATGTAAGGCTTTAGAAACGTAACTTGTAGTAAGTATTTAGTAATCGTGACGTATGAAATGTGGTTTGGTGTAGATGATGTGGTGAACTTTGTATTTCTTTATAAACCTTTCCTAGAATTCCAGGAAGATTTAAAAAATTAGCCAAATCGGTCAGCCTGTTCTCGATAGATATACCTCTGTCTCTTTTTTCGGTTCAAGCTACTTATATACACCTTATGTACCATCGAAGAAATTGATTCATAGGCATTAGGCAGTTGACAGACCCACGTCATCTGATCGAGTCAATACAATATTAATTGTGATTTGTGATTTCGGCTGGGTTTGACATAAAGCAGCCGAAATAGGTAGGTCCCCCGTCTGCCTATGAATCAACTTCTCTGATAGTACAATTTATGTATTTCTTTTTTGTCAACAGGCGTGTGTGATATGGCGCGGCCCGCTGCCCGCCATGAGTCTAGCGGAGTTGTCGTTGCCGGCGAGCTACGCTGCTGACGCTGGCATGCTGTATGCACAGCTTAAGAAAACTAATACACGTGAGTGTGAACACTACTTTACTTGTGGGAAGTTGGTTAATAGCTATGTCCGCATTATGCAATTTCATCTTTAATTTTCGTCATCTGCTTTTTATTCATCTTTCGTTTGGCATATTTAATAATTGAATGCGTCAAAATCCACCCGCGTTGAAAGAAAAGTGTCATAGCGAGCGCTACGACTTCAACGCGCGTCACGGGCATGCCTCACGTTCGCTGTTGACTGCGCTATAACGCATGCCCTTGATGAACAAAAAAAGGCCCAGTGTGGACAAAGATAATAATGATGGAAAGAATGTGATCCCGGTCATATTTTAGTCCCGAAAATCCCGGGATTTAATTTAATACCCGCAACTTCATCGCGCTGTAATTCGTCTTTCGCACGGGAACCACACTTTTTGCAGGACATAAACAGCCTTATGGCCTTCCCTCTTTTTTATAGATATCAAGTGGTTTAGCGTTTAAACATAAAATTAACATACGTAGAGACTTTTGCATTTATATTAATAGCATAAGTGATAAGTCTCGTTAAGTAAGACTTATGTACCGTCGAGGAAATTGATTCCTAGGCAGTTGACAGACCAACGTCATTTGGTAGGATGATGTCAATTCATTGTTAATTGTGGTCTGTCAGCTGGGTTTGACGTAACGCGACCAAACTTCGTAGGTCCCCCATCTGACTAGGAATCAACCTCTCTGATAGTACTATGTAGCCCAATGATATAACGAATCCGTTAACACCTTATTCATTAAAATATTATCAGATGAAATATAATCTATACATATTATAAAAGAAAGTCGCTTTTTTCCCTCACGTCCCTTTGTTCTCTTTAATCTTTAAAACTGCGCAACGGATTTTGATGATTCTTTCAGTGTTAGATAGCCCATTTATCGAGGAAGGCTATAGGCTATATTTTATCACGTTAAGACTAATAGGAGCGAAGAAATAGAGGAAAATGTGGAAAAAGCGGGGAAAATTATTTGAAAGGGCTAACTTGAACGCGCTAATCTCAGGAACTACTGGTCCGATTTGAAAAATTCTTTCAGTGTTAGATAGCCCATTTATTGAGGAAGGCTAGAGGCTATATTTTATCACGCTAAGACTAATAGGAGAATGTGGAAAAAACAGCGGAAATTATTTGAAAGGGCTTATCTCGCGAACTACTGGAGCAATTTTTATGTTATTTGGCACAGATAAGAAGTAGACCACGTGAAGGATCATAGGCTATCGATTTTAATCATTTTTTCAGTGGCTATATATTTTATACCCGTGCGACGCCGGGACGGGTCGCTAGTATTTTATAATTTACTCCCTCGAAGCGATTAAAATATAGTCTATAGTCAACGTTTAATCCACTACAATATAATAAAGTACTCCAGTATTCCCACTCCTCCAAGTCTGGGATGATGAGAGCGTCTGCAATTACTGTGAAAGGGATTGCATTATGTATTCCACTTTATTGTCTGTCACCTGCCTACTTTAAATGTCCTGAAACCTCTTTGATAATAATCTAAAATCTACTAATTGAATACGGCGAAGCGAAAAGGAAGAATTTGGCATGTAGCTTAGCTTATGGTTTAGCTATAGTATTTGTTTAACTGTAGCGCCTAAACGTATTTATCTTGTTTTTAGAATTTCAGAGAAAGATTTGAACGTAACATGTATTACCTATGTAGGTACACAAGTAAATATACTTAGATAATAGATATTAAACGTTTACTTAAATTGCTTAAAAAATGCTTAACAAACCTATAGTACCCCAAAAACTATGCCAGACGGCAGACACCCCTTAACAAGATAACTTCAACACTGTCGTAACTAAGAGTCCTCGGTCTACAATTCTCAAGTACCTACGTCCTACATGTGTCTCTGTAGCTACAATGTACCTGACCCTTGTAGCTCTAGGACAGTGGTCCCCAACCTTTTTTTCATGCGGGCCACAAATATGATTCGCTCTGGGTGTCGCGGGACGCAACAAAAATTTTAGGTTTAAAAAATTACGTTCTACAAAATTAATGATTTAAAAGTGAATAAAAATCACGACTTTCACGATGACTTTAAACATTATTTTGCCGGTGGGCGTTAATTTCAAAATGGTTTAATATCACGCGGGCCACAAATAAAGTCCCGACTCCCGGCGGGCCGCGGGTTGGGGATAGGTGCTCTAGGAGCAAGGGAGACTAGACGTATAGGGTATTCGTGCATTTTGTCTGTAGCAAACTATTGTGGATGCAAGTTGCTGCTTTGAAGGGCAGCCAAAAAAAAGTTTTTTCAAATAAAAATGTTGTATTTTTCAACTTGCAAGTAACTCGTTTAGTGCAAAAATTAGTTTGCGGTACCCGTACATTTCGAGTGATAAAACTATCCACCCTCCAAACATTTCATTCAAATGGGATCGGCTTTTTAAGCTTGAAAAAGTAACCAATTATTAGGACACGCAAATTATAGACACATACTTTCGTGTTAGTGACGTTTATAATATTAAGTAGTATGAACCTGATGTAATTACTCTAAAATATAACTATAAGTGGGCCCCTAGATGTTCAATTTTATTTTGCAATATCATTGAGCAATAGTATTGAACAATTTATTTGAGAATAAGATTGAAATATAATTCCCGCGTTCAATATCAACCCTAGATGGTAAATAATATTGCACAATATATGATATTACACAATAAAATAGATCGTCTAGACCCGCTATCCCCAACCCGCGGCCCGCGGGCCGCATGCGGCCCGCCGCGCCGGGACTTTATTTGTGGCCCGCGTGATGTTAAAAATTTTTGAAATTCAAGCCCACCGGCAAAATAACGTAGTCTACGTGATAGTCGTTAAATTTTTTTCACTTTAAAATCGTCAATTTTGAAGAATGTTATTTTTTTATCCTAAAAAATTTTTGTTGCGGCCCGCGACACCAAGACCAAAACATGTTTGTGGCCCGCATGAAAAAAAGGTTGGGGACCACTGGTCTAGACTCTAGGACTTAGGCCTCTAGGGGCCCGCTAAACGGAAGATATTATGACGTAATATTATTAGTTATCCAATGATATTCTACTTGTATACAGATCTGTTACGTTCATACTATTTTCCGGCTTAAATCTCTTCCGAACAACATTGACAAATTTGACAGATAAGTGAAACAAAAGATACGAAATGCCATTTACATAAAAGAGACAGACTAAATAAAAGACGACCCAATTGGGTCGTATTTGAAGCTTCACAACGCGCGCGGTAGTAACATATTATCTGCTTTGAGTTTTTATTTATTATTTAAATATCATTGTAGTTATCATAATTCACAAGTAGTACCTTACAAGTTACATGCCCACATGTAAGAAAATCAATATACTTACACATGCAAAGCATATTAGTTAGCTGTGTAAGTAAGTCAAGGATATAAGCTTATGCCCTCGATCTACATTCAAGATAAATAGGTTCAGCCTAAGTTCTAGACTTATAGTGAAGACAGCTCTTATGATACAATGGGAAGCCATGAAGACATCTATATTCTATATATATTAAATATTATTTCATTTAAATACTAATATTAGATTTTAACGTTAAGAGCCAGTCCACACCACGCGTTGCGTTGCGTTGCGTCGTCGCAACGCAAATATTTTGACGCATAGCCGGCCACACGGGCGCTGCGCCATCGCAGCGTTATTACGAAGCAGTCTTAACGTCCACACCCCATTCCGATTCGTCTCGGGGGCTGCTGTCCGTCATGTGTGCGTTGAGACGACGCAGCGCGCCGTGTGAACACCTTGGTTAGGGCCAGGCCACAACACTGCGTTGCGGCGTCGTATCGCAAAAACAAAATCGCACAAAAATGCGATGCGATGCCGCAACGCAAAAGTTTTAGCGTAGCGCACTCTTTACATCGGAAATTTTCACGATGCGTTCTGCGGCGTCGTAGATTTATACGATGCGACGCCGCAACGTGTTGTGGCCGGTCCTTATATTTTGTATGTAAAACAACGCAACGGCAGCGCTGCGTCGACGCAACACAACTGACTCTGAATCGATTTTGATGAAATTTGGTATGATGAAATATTAATGAGATAATTAAGTATTAATTTTTCATAATTCAAGACGTGAGTGGAAGAATAAGGTAAGTAACATGAAAAAACTTCCCGGTTTTTTACTTAAATGGAGGATTTAGGTCCGGAAAAATTATTTGAAATAGAAAAACTATGGATTATATGTGTAGCCTTTTATTTATATTTATATTTATTATTTATATATTATTTATATATATATTTATTAGCCTTTTATTTATATTTATATTTATTATTTATATATTATTTATATATTTATATATTATTTATATATATATTTAACATTAGCTAAGTTATGAAGTAGATAAGTTACAAGTTTTATTAAAATAATTAGGGAAAAAATTAGTTATTGTCCGAATGTTACGAAATGTTACTTGTTCGATTCTTCCACTCACGTCTTCAATTATTATAATTAATAATTATTATAAAAGTCCGTCCCGAAAAAGGGCGCCATAGACGAATTTCTGCGCATTGTTGTTACAGGCAACATCGGTAGCTTAATCGAGGAGCTTAAAAAGGCTCGGGAAACTCTGTATCAGACGGCAAAATATGATTATTTCTTTTACTTAACTATGCAAACCAAAAGAATCTCCTAGTAAAATGAAACAAATACTTTTTGCTAACATCTAATAAAAAAGAAATCTCATAAAAACCGTTTGCATTTCAATGAAAACAGCATTAAAACCGGAAAATGATGATGAACAACTCACAACTAGCGCAGCTGAGTGAAAACCATCTAGGAAAATAGTGCACCGTGAAAGCTACGCGCTGTACGAAATATGGATGTGCCATTTAGACCCGGTTTCTCAACTCTCCGTTTTTTGACAGGAAAATCCTACTATTAAATTCATTGTTGCAATTAAAAGCGATAGCGAATATTTATCGTTTTTAATTGCAACAATGAATTATTACGACTTAACCAATGCAAACGTCAAAAAGTTAATTATTAACCACACTGCTATCTAAAGAATAAACTTCTCAGAAAAGAAACTTGACATTAGAAATCTTAATACTAAATAACATACCTTGAAACTTAAGTAAGTTGTATTTAGTAAAGATTACTAAATAGTAACGTAACGTACCTGTAGGAATAATTTAGAACAAGTAACATCTTTGTACTGTTTTTAGTGAAAAAGACGGGATCATAAACAGATCGTTATGTCTTAAGGTGGTTAAGCGTTTTCAACCCCATGCGGAACGGCACAGCAGGTTATCAAAGGCTAATGGAAATTAATAGTCGTGTTCTGTACTAAAATTCGTTTCTAGGGAAATTTTAAGTTAAAATTATTGTAATGCTTATTATAGGATAAACATATATATCCTTTTCATTATTAAAAAAGGTTTTAATATTATGTATAATCGGTCAAGTGCAAGTCTGAAGTCGCACTCGCGTACGAAGTGTTTCGAGACCATACGTTATACTAGAGCGAAAATAGGCAAAATTGTGTTTCTATACGGAAGCCCCCTTTAAATATAAATTTTAAAATAATTTTATTTTTAATTATTATAGCACAATAATAATATGATTGAGGATTTTGGGAATATATAATTTTATTATTAATTATTAAAGCACAATTATAATATTATGATTGAGGATTTTGGGAATATCTCACTGTTGCCATTTGATTGCCATCGAGCAAAAAATATTTAAACAGACTAATAATAGGGCTCTGTTTAACTCTCACCAGTCCATTGCAAATAGAATGCATATCTGTATATCATCATCAGCATAGTAATACTGCTATAAGAGCTCATGGTAGGGGGGCCCCCCTACCATGAGCTCTTATAGCAGTATTACTTTAATATTACTTTCAGATTTCGCACAAACAAAAAACATAGCTATGTTTATATAAATAGAGGTCATGTTTGTTTATGCAAAATTCAAAAGTAATATTAAAGTAATACTGCTATAAGAGCTCATGGTATTATGGTATATGGCTGGAATGACGAGGCTTCTTTCTAATTTCCACACAGCCTCATCCACGTTTCGTACGTCTGTCCTTACCCGAGGGATGCGGCCCGCTCCTGAACAATGATCAGGTCACTCGGTCAAGGTCCGCTCTCGGGAATATGAACAAGCTGAAGTTTAGATCACTAGTAGACTAGTAAATACTAATATAAAATGTGGATATAAGAACAATACAATAACCCCTTTACCACATAATATTACATTATGTAGTAAAGGTGTTGCTATCAACAATGTTCGCGCTAAGATACGTTTATCGCACGGAAACGATAATATATTTTCCGTGAAAATGTCTACTGCTCTTTCTCGGGGCTCCTAGTATCTCCATGATAAATTTCACCAAAAACGTTTTAGACTTTAGCGGTTTGAGCCTGGAGGTAGCAGACAGACAGACAGACAGATTAATCACGTCCAGGTATTAAAAGAAAATCAGCACAGATTGCATGCATACAAACCTACTTGTAAGAGAACATTTAAATTATTCTTGCATTTCTTTTCTGAATATTTTTCGAATCAACAAAAAAATGCCGGCCGCATCCAACATCGACTATCGAGCGTATTGACCATATCTCCCATGACTGTCATAATTTCCGAATTACGTACTTTTATAAAATTGTTATTTTAGTGGTTTTCCTATCTTTAATTATATTCCCCACTAAAAAGCGTCGTAGACATAGATAAATCACCGAACGCATCACATCTAATTTCAACAGCATGAAGTAACCCGAATTCCTCGCTATTTCAGTACTGCGCCGCATAGAGTTGTCCACCAGTGGGGGGAAGGCCACTTTGTACATCGGGACACGAGACGGGGCCGACACGACTCCGCGCGCCGGCCACGAGTGCTTCAAGATACATGTCGTAGGACCAAGAGTGAAGACCAAACCTGGATATGTGAAGATCTATGATTATTATCATCCAGATGTTATGGATACCCAGGTATAATATTTCCTTTGTTAAGAATTTTCTATGTAGGGTTCCGTAGTAACTACAAAGATCTTGGATTCTACAAGACTTTTGGATTTGATTCAAAAATGTAATTATTATCACAGCTGACAGCATAACTATGGCATAGTTAAAGCATAGGCGAATGTTAAAGCGATAAAGTTTGCTCTGAAGAGACATCTAAATATTTACTTCAATCTTTAAAAATCGATTTGTACCTAATTAATTGTATGTTGCCTATGTCTTAAGCGCAATACACACTGAGCCCGCCGGGCCGCCGACAAAGCCCGGCGACACAACCCGGCGGCCTGTATGAAAAGAATGATGTCGGCAACATGCGCCCGCGCGTGTTATACGCCGACATGTTGACGGCTTGGGTACGCCTGCACTCAGTTGCCCGGCGACACAACCTATAGACACGCGGCAATCACTGACCAATCACTGACTGCCAAATAAATTTCTCATCTCAAGCCGCCGACATGCCGCCGACCAAATTTTCCGACTTGTATTATGTGAAGCCGCCAAATAGACCGCCGACAAAAAGTTGCCGACATATGTCGGCAGCCCAGCGGGCTCAGTGTGTATTGCGCTTTAAGACAACCAACATTAAAATAATATTTAGTTTGTTTGATTTGTAAATGTAAAATATTTGTTGTGAATAAATGCTTTAAATCTTATCTTATCTAATTGTATAATAAATTTTTGCGCTTGCAATATTGTCAATGTTAAAATTAACTCCTCTTTAATACCCACATTTGTTTCAGACCTTCACTATTCCCGAAGATTGTCCAGCGCCCATAGATACAAGTCGTAAACCAAAATATTCGTCAACTGATAACCTATTCAACTCAGCGAAATCTCCGGATAGTGATGAAATACTAATTATTGATGATTTCTCATACGAAGACGTACCTGAAGGTATTCCACTTGATTATCCAGCATATGACAATATTGTAAAAGAAATTGAAGGAAACACGTCTAAAATTAATGATGTAACTCGTAGTAATGAAAATACAGCTGATAACAAAGAAATAAAAGACGCAGGTGCTAGAAAATCGAATGAAACTGCACAATTTGATAAATTGAGTAAATCAATAGATAACACATCTGCTAAAGTAAATGCCAGTTTAGTAGAAACAGATATTAAGGATACCATTAAAACAATAGATGAAAAACTCAATGAAATAGTAACAGAAAATAATGTTAAAAGTGTAGAAGATAATACAAAATTACTGAACAACACAACACACGAAAAAGACATAATAAGCGAAAGTAAGAATGAAGAATTAATAGATGTAAGTGAAAGTCATAAAGAAGAAGTAAAAACTGATGAAACTAAAGAAGAATATGTTAAAGTTAGTGAACTTAAAGAGAAGAACCAAGATATAGTTTCTACAGAATCTCCGCACTTGTCCAACTTTCATGAAGTGAATTATGAATTGGAAGTGCCTTCTGGTCTCGAAGGACCAGTACCTTCTGTGGTGCTTCCTCCTAAGGATTTCTTCGTTCAATCAGGTAAGGATTTTAAGTAATATTAAACTTAAGACCATTAATACCAGCTAACAATAATTAATTAATAACTATAATTATTTTATGTTTATCGTAATATCGAGTTCAATACAAAAAAAAAGTTTTTAGTGTCTTAAAAAAAGACCCTTATGAAAACGCAAAACAATAACCAACCAACCAACAACCAACCAAGAACCAACAACAATAACCATCTTTTAATTTCAGATCAAGCCCTGCAGACTCACCGGCATTTTGAACCGCTATTTATTCCAAATTATGTTTATATCAACCCACATTTCATAGTGAGATAAGCTACATTATACAACAGACAACATTACTTTAAAGGATCCTACACATTGGTATTTCGTACAGTAGCCGCTGGACGGCCATTCTTATTTTGGCAATAATATGATAGACTTGATAATCTAATAAAAATCAGTCCCCCATAAGGACACCGGTGACCGCGACAACAATAGAATACAATTGCATTTCCAAGAATCCCCGATCGAAGGATTATTTATAATTCTGGTTGGTGTTATTTTATAGATTTACATAACCGTTTTGTTATATTTAATATTGTTTGAAGGAGTAAGACTGAATATTGTACAATAAGTAAATATTTATTCGTAGAATACTTATCTATTTAACTAAGGTGAATTTTAAATATTTTAATTTTGTACTAAAATCTTGTTTTGTATCTTGTGTTTTATTTCATGTTTCCAGCTCATAAGTACTTATTTAAGTTTTAGCGAACAAAAAAGTTGTTAATTTTCTTGCTCTTACGTTCTACATAATATTAATCCTTCAAGTCCCATGAGAGCACCGGTGATCGCGATAACAATAGATTATAGAATTACAATAGCATTTCCAAGAATCCGCGATCGAAGGATTAACCCATCAAGCCCCGTACGAGCACCGGTGATCGCGACAACAATAGAATACAATAGCATTTCCGAGAATCCCCGATTGAAGGATTAAGATAATAATTATTGTGGAATTAATTAAATAAAAAAACAGGGCCACCTATCAAGGAGTAAGCAAATTATAATTATCAAAATATATTATTTATAGTTAAGCTTCTGGACGTAAAATAGCTTAATAGAGGTAAATATTTTAATGCGACTTCCAGAATCAAAATGCGAATATCATGGACAACGGAGACAATTTCGTCCCCCGCAGCGTAATCGCTCATCTAACGCATGTACGCTGCAAAATCGTTAGTGTAAAGGTTCTCTTAAACATTGAAAGTGATAAAATTGAAAATTGAAACAATGAACAGTAGCAAGATATTATAATGACTATTCATCTGTTTTTCAGACTTATTTTACATCTAACAGCACCTGTAGGCTGTACCTATGCTAATAACATAAAGTTCATTTTCATGGAAACTCTGAAACGAAGTAGACATGACACTTCACATCAAGTTGGGGTGCGTGCGGCACATAATAGTTTCATTCGTCATCTCGTTAGTGAGGTGAATGAGTTGAATGACCGATAAGACACTTATAGCATTAGTAGACGAGACGGAACGGAACCCTTTGTGCGCGAGTCTGACTCGCACTTGGTCCAATATAGTTATTTTGTCAGTAAATTGTGGCGGTACCCAAAATTCGCCTAACATTCCTGCATCGCGCTATCGAAGTTTTCTGAGTGCGTCGGTATATGTATACGACAGCTGAAACGTATCAAGTGGGCTTCGGCCTGACCGGGCATACCACCTCGCTCGGTCGGAAGATCTTCCTTTGGCCGCCACGCATTATCCCACATTGGAGACCCTTGACAGAACATGTCTCCTTCAACATCATCGTCACTCCCCGCCACTCCGCACCACGCTAGCCAGCATCGCCTCATCGGGTACATTGTCCACTAGCCGCAACGTACCGCGGCCTGGGCGTGACTCCGCATCGGCATCATCGGGCTTTCTCACTACACCGACCGGTCAGCAAGCAGAGCACATCTCTCCTGGTCAGCACGTAGCATCGGCCCCGCACGGCAGCTATCCGACTCACTGGATCCCGTGCAGCAGCAAAACAGTTCCGACTCACTGGAACTCTCTGGCACTAGCGACTCAAGCGACAAGACTCCCAAGATTCGACCTCCGGTCTTCGGGGGGGAGTGATATGGCGGTACCCACAATTCGTCTAACAATCCTGCATCGCGCTATCGAAGTTTTCTGAGCGCGTCGGTATAGGTATATACGACAGCTGAAATGTATCAAGTGGGCTTCGGCCTGACCGGACATACCATTACCACCTCGCTCGGTCGGAAGATCTTCCTTTGGCCGCCACGCATTATCCCACAAAATAATTAAATACTTTATTATTTAGTATTTACCTTATAAAAAGACTGATTATTTATAGTCTCATTTAAATATTATATTATTTACTTACAAAAAACTATGTATAAAAATATAAAATAGAAGAAAACTTACTTAAATATTTATTACATAAATGAAGAAATGTTATGATTCTTGTTATGATAGCTAGTCGACTCGATTGTCCATATTATGTGCGTCACTAATGTGCCATATCTATATGGAGCAGAGGTGATGCACATGTGGTCAAAATATTATTATTTCTTTAAAAATAAAAGATAATGTTACTAACATAATTTATAAGCCTTTATATTATATACTTACAAAATATGAGTCTACGAGGGCTGCTATTTATGTATCCGGAATTAAAAAAAGAAACAAACATATATCATTTAATATGGTTTTATTGCTTTTCAAAATATTCGCCGCGATGATCGACACACTTTTGCATACGCTGGAACCAATTTTCATAGCACTTTTTCCATTCTGATTGAGGTATCTCCAAAACGTGCATTTTGAACGCATCAACAGCCTCTTCGCGGCTCGAAAAACGTTGACCACGTAATTTGTTCTTCGCGTATGGAAATAAAAAGAAATCGTTAGGTGCCAAATCAGGGCTGTACGGCGGATGACCAGTCAATTCGATCTTTTGACCCTCCAAAAACTGAGTTGTTTCAGCTGAGGTGTGACAGCTAGCATTGTCGTGATGTAATATGATTCTGCGTTGTCGGTTGTCCTTTCTTATTTCTTCAAAGACTTCTGGTAAACAAATGGTCGTATACCATTCAGAATTAACCGTTTTACGATTCTCTAATGGCACTGTAGCCACATGTCCATTAATTCCAAAAAAACAGGCGACCATTTGCTTCAAAGTACTTTTTGCACGAGTAACTTTTGTTGGTTTCGGCTCATCTTGGAACACCCACACCGTTGACTGTTGTTTCGTTTCGGGGTCATATGCATAGATCCAAGATTCATCACCTGTGTAGATATTATAAACGGCTTTTGACGTACCACGGTTGTATTTTTTTATCATTTTTTTGCACCAATCGACACGAGCCCGTTTTTGATCGATTGTCAAGTTGTGCGGAATCCAACGCATATGTTCGCGTTGGTTCGTTTTTTTAAAGCCAAATGTTCGTGTAATATCTTATGTATGCTCGTCATACTTATGCCTAAGGACGCCTCTATCTCGCGATATGTAACATGACGATCACGCATTATTAGTTCCCGCACAGCATCTATATTTTGAGGGACAACAGCTGTTTTTGGGCGACCTTCTTTATTTTCATCCGTGAGCATAGACCGCCCACGATTAAACTCACTGTATCAGTGATAAACAGTGGTTTTTGATGGTGCTTCATCTCCAAAAGTTGCGGTGAGTTGAATAAAGCACTGTTGTTGATTTAGCCCACGCCGAAAATCGTAGTAAATCATTGCACGAAAATGTTCACGCGTTAAATCCATGGCAAATGAAGACACGCAATTTTCAAAATGACGCCACAATGGAAAAACAACAGTCACATGAAACAAAATGTATTCTTCAACCAAAGAGTTCTATTTTCAAATGTTGTAATTACTTTTTAAATATTGTTCTTGTAAGTAGCCAGTTCCGGATACATAAATAGCAGCCCTCGTATAACAAAAAGTACCGAAATTCTAGGATCAAGAAAATGTTTTTGACCCACCCCAATTCTAAGATTTTTCTTGTGACTACCCCCAATATTTTGTTTTTATTCTTGTGAATTGACAAATTATTAGGGGTAGCCCATTTGTTTTAAACTATGAAGTACCAGGAGCGCATAACGTATGAAGAGGTGTTTGCGTTCAATTTTTTCGACCTACCCACTAATTCTAATATTTTTCTTGTGACTACCCCCAATATTTTGTTTTAATTCTTGTGAATTGACAAATGATTAGGGGTAGCCCATTTGTTTGAAGTACCAGGAGCGCATAACGTATGAAGAGGTGTTTGCGTTAAATTTTTTCGACCTACCCACTAATTCTAAGATTTTTCTCGTGACTACCCCCAACATATTGTTTTAATTCTTATGAATTGACAAATTATTATGGGTAGCCCATTCGTTTTAAACTATAAAGTACCAGGAGCGCATAATGTATGAAGAGGTGTTTGCGTTCAATTGTTTCAACCTACCCACTAATTCTAATATTTTTCTTGTGACTACATACCCCCAATATTTTGTTTTAATTCTTGTGAATTGACAAATTATTGGGAAGCCCCTCAGAAATAGAATATATAATATATTCTGTGGGTAGCCCATTTGTTTTAAACTATGAAGTACCCGGAGCGCATAACGTATGAATAGGTGTTTGCGTTCAATTTTTTCTACCTACCCACTAATTCTAATATTTTTCTTGTGGCTACATCCAATATTTTGTTTTAATTCTTGTAAATTGACAAATTATTAGGGTAGCCTATTTGTTTTAAACTGAAGTACCAGGAGCGCATAACGTATGAAGAGGTGTTTGCGTTCAATTTTTGCGACCTACCCACTAATTCTAAGATTTTTCTTGTGACTACCCCCAATATTTTGTTTTTCTTATTAATTGGAAAATTAATAGGAGTATTCCATTTTTTTAAACTATTAAGTACCAGGAGCGCATAACGTATGAAGAGGTGTTCGCTTTAAATTTTTTCGACCTACCCACAAATTCTAAGATTTTTCTTGTGACTACCGGTTCCCTCCAATATTTTGTTTTAATTCTTGTGAATTGACAAATTATTAGGGGTAGGCGGTAGCCCATTTGTTTTAAACTATGAAGTACCAGGAGCGCATAACGTATGAAGAGGTGTTTGCTTCCAATTTTTTAGATCTGTAGGGATCTCCTACATCTATGTATACACATTTTATTTTTACACGTATTTTATTTATACATACAGCTATTTACAATATTATATCTATTACTATATTAAAAACAATAAAATATATACAAGTAAAATCTTATAACTACGAGTTACGACCAAGCATCAGGTGCGCGGTCTGCTCATTTAGTTATTACGTACACGCGCCGCGCGCTGCGGATAGCGAACCGGTTTCGCTAGCTGCAGTTGCCTATGGTAGGTGTGTTATCGCTAGGCCGTACGCGCTGCGCGGCCCGGCCGGCTCCTCAGTTCGCTTGCGAATTTTGATGCAAAAATACTAACCCGCCGAAATAACTTATTTCCTTTCATGTACATAATAGTATATTGTAATAGCCTTAATAAACTGTAAAAACTTAATAGTGGTTTCACTTGCTATAAGTGGTGACCCCGTGAACAATGAGTGAAAGTGATAAGGACTCGGCGGCTACCGAGTGCTCGCAAAAGGGCGGCGTTACCTTCCGCCGTAAGCAGCACGTGGCGGCGACACCTTGCGCCGCGACTACTTCCATCAACAGCGTGTTAAAGGTGCAACCATTTTCGCCGGAAGAACCGGAGCTATGATTCGCGCTCCTGGAAGGCCAGTTCGATCTTCTAGAAATATCCAGTGATGCCAAAAGGTATACAAGTGTTATCAATAACCTTGATATTACGCACTCAAAGGCCGTAAAGGACATAATATTAAACCCTCCGGCTTCTAAAGTACGACTATATAAAGGCCGAGCTCGTAAAGCGACTCTCCGCATCAAAAGAAACTAAGGTTCGCCAGCTCCTAACCCATGAGCAGCTAGGCGACAGGAAACCTTCGCAATTCCTTCGGCATCTTCAAGACCTGGCCGGCCCTACTGTTCCCGAAGACTTAATCCAGTCTATCTGGACCAGCCGTCTGCCTCAACACCTGCAGACAGTGCTAGCCTCTCAGATAGGCCAGACCCTGGAACAGCTTGCCGATCTCGCCGACAGGATTCAGGAGATAACCAGTCCCCACGTCGCTGCAGTTTCCTCGAACTCACCCTTCCGGTATTTTGCGCATACCTAGGCATAATACTGTTCATTATATACGCACTACACCCGGCCCACCTATTTATTGCACCCCACGTAGACTAGCCACAGATAAGTTAAAAATTGCTAAGCAGGAATTCCAACTTATGCTTAATAATGGGACAGCTCGTCCATCTGACAGTCCCTGGGCTTCACCCCTCCACCTTGCCCCTAAAAAGGATAATGGCTGGCGTCCTTGCGGCGACTACAGGTTACTTAACGCTCGCACTATTCCAGACCGTTATCCAATACGGCACATACATGACTTTGCTCATTCTCTAGCAGGTTGTAAGGTCTTCTCGACCATCGACTTAGTGAAGGCCTCTAACCAGATTCCGGTCTACGAAGGTGATATACAGAAGACGGCCATCACAACACCATTCGGTTTGTATGAATTTCCGTTTATGACCTTCGGGTTGAGGAACGCTGGCCAAACCTTTCAGCGTTTTGTCGACGAGATGACCAGAGGCTTGGATTTCTGCTATGCTTTTCTGGACGATTTTCTTGTCTTCTCCAGGACTCCAGAAGAACATGAGTCACACCTGGAACAGCTGTTCAGCCGCATGAAGGAGTACGGCATCCTAGTGAACACCTCCAAGTGTGTCTTCGGTGTAGACCAGGTAACCTTTCTAGGCTACAGCATATCCGAAGCTGGTACCAAGCCCCTGAACTCCAAGGTCCAGGCCATCAAGGACTTTCCTGCGCCGACCAACGTCCAACAACTACGTAGGTTCCTGGGCATGGTAAATTTTTACCGGCGGTTTCTCCTCAATGCCGCACGAACCCAGGCACCTCTGAATTCTCTCCTTACAGGCTCCGTGAAAGCGTCTACTCCCGTCAATTTGACTGGTGACACTCTGACGGCTTTTGAGCAGTGTAAGGACAGTCTATCTCGTGCTGCACTACTTGCACATCCCGACAGCGAAGCCAAGCTCGCTCTGGTAACAGACGCGTCTGACTTGGCCTTGGGAGCAGTACTGCAGCAGTGGAAAGACAACCAATGGCAACCACTTGCTTTCTTCTCTCGTAAATTGAGCCCATCACAGCAGAAGTACTCACCGTACGACCGTGAGTTGCTAGCCATTTACGAGAGTATAAAGTATTTTCGCCATATCTTGGAAGCCCAACACTTTGTGGTTTACACTGATCACAAGCCGATCAGTTACGCTTTTCACGAGCGAAAAGCCAACTGCTCGCCTCGTCAGTTTCGCCACCTCGATTACATATCGCAGTTCACAACCGACATTAGGCATATTTCCGGCAAAGACAATGTCGTTGCCGATACACTGTCACGTGTCGATGAACTGTCGATAGGTATCGATTATGATAAGTTGTCTTCCTCACAGGCTGAAGACGAGGAGTTAGCACAACTACTCGGCGGTGACTCATCTCTCCGCATCGAGAAGTTGCCTCTCCCAAATTCCAACGTCCAAATATTTTGTGACGTCAGTACCCCGTCCCCTAGGCCTTTCGTGACGAAACGGTTACGGAAACAACTCTTTGACAGCCTTCATAATCTCAGCCACCCAGGTGCCAATGCTACCGCCAGGCTAGTAGCCGAGCGTTTCATATGGCCCGGGGTGCGCAAAGACTGTCGAGAGTGGTCACGTAAGTGCCTATCATGCCAACGTGCGAAGGTAAGTCGTCACGTGTCGTCCCCTCTAGGCACGTTCAACTTGCCTCGGGCACGTTTCACTTTTGTCCATGTGGACATTATAGGTCCTCTTCCCCCGTCACAAGGCTTTCGGTACTGTACAACTGTGGTGGATCGTTTCACGCGTTGGCCCGAAGTCATTCCGATGGCCGACATGACCGCCGAAACCGTGGGTAAGGCATTAATATCGTGGATATCCAGATTTGGATGTCCATCTGATATTGTCACTGATCGCGGTCGGCAGTTTGAATCGTTACTTTTCCAATACCTTGGAAAAATGATCGGATTCAAACATCGCCGCACGACCGCGTATCACCCCGCGTGTAACGGTCTTGTGGAACGATTCCACCGACAGTTGAAGGCGGCAATAATGTGTCATGCCGATAGTAACTGGGTCGACACATTGCCCCTTGTACTTCTCGGTATCCGAAGCGCCTTCAAGGAAGACCTACAGTCTTCGTCTGCCGAATTGGTATACGGCGAACCCCTGCCCCTGCCCGGTGAATTTTTCCACGCGACAACCCCTGGTTCGAGTGATATTAGTGATTTTACGACTCGCTTACGTCATTTTGTCGCTAAGCTGCAACCTTCGCCTGCAGCGCATCACAATAATAATAAAATATTTGTTTATAGGGATTTACCTAAATCGAGCCACGTTTTCTTAAGGTACGATACTGTACGAGGCGCTTTACAGCCTCCCTGCTCCGGTCCCCACGAGGTTCTCGATCGCAGCGACAAGACTTTTAAAATTCTTGTCAAAGGGAAGCCAATGACAGTATCTGTAGACCGCCTAAAACCAGCCTACGTATTGTCCGAGCCCTCCCTTAATCTAATCCCTAACCTTCCTAGAAATCCTAATCCATTTCCTTCCCCTATTACTAATCCTGTACCTATTCCTAATCCTGTGCCCATTTCTAGTACCGTTCCCGATACTACACAGGGTTACAACATTAAAAAAACTAGGTCAGGACGTGTTGTAAGATTCCCTGACTACTATCGCCCGTAGACTCGGTCTCTGGGGGGGAGTAATGTAGGGATCTCCTACATCTATGTATACACATTTTATTTTTACACGTATTTTATTTATACATACAGCTATTTACAATATTATATCTATTACTATATTAAAAACAATAAAATATATACAAGTAAAATCTTATAACTACGAGTTACGACCAAGCATCAGGTGCGCGGTCTGCTCATTTAGTTATTACGTACACGCGCCGCGCGCTGCGGATAGCGAACCGGTTTCGCTAGCTGCAGTTGCCTATGGTAGGTGTGTTATCGCTAGGCCGTACGCGCTGCGCGGCCCGGCCGGCTCCTCAGTTCGCTTGCGAATTTTGATGCAAAAATACTAACCCGCCGAAATAACTTATTTCCTTTCATGTACATAATAGTATATTGTAATAGCCTTAATAAACTGCTAAAACTTAATAGTGGTTTCACTTGCTATAGATCTACCCACTAATTCTAAGATTTTTCTTGTGACTACCCCCAATATTTTGTTTTACTTATTGTGAATTGACAAATTAATAGGAGTATCCTATTTGTTTTAAACTACTAATAACTTAATAAAGTACCAGGAGCGCTGAACGTATGAAGATTTATTAAGTTAAAGCACTTGAAATCAATAGGCGTGATAGTTTTTCCCAAAAGTGCTCAGAGGCCCGAGTGTGAGTTTTTGTTTGACATTCGATCGTGAACGCGTTTGGCGTTTACTAAGATTTTGTATGGAATTTGTGCAGCGCCACCTAGCGATGCTCACGGGATTGAGCCCAGCTCCCATACAAAATCTTAGTAAACGCCAAACGCGTTCCCGATCGAATGTGAAACAAAAAAACTTACACTCAGCAATCGGCATACTGGTTTTGGGATATACTAGATCTCGCTTCGCTCGCCCTGATGAACATAGCATATTATTATTAGTCAATTTGATATTATACGCATGACTCACTGCGTTCTTATCGCCAGTGGCGGATTTGCCCTAAGGCCCAGTAGGCCCCTGGCCTAGGGCGGCCAGATATAAAGGGCGGCAAATCGTGCAAAAAAAATTGTAATGGGTGCGGTGCAGTATGAAGCTAGTGGCAATGGGCGCGAATCTGGTCTCAATATCTGAATCTCCATATATATAAATAAAACGTACTGGAATCATTTCATTATATGTAATATGTTTTTTTGTTTTTACCAACGTTTGGGAATTAAAAAACATAAACTACAAGGTCTCAACTCTCAGTTGTGTGTAGTAAAGATGCGTGGTGGCTTCTCGGTTATTAAATTTTGCGCGGGTTTTTGTATAGCCAGATGGCTGTTTTTGGTGAGATATTTAAAGGCTCGCGTAGCGTATGATTATAATCTTCCTATTTTTGCGTTTTAAAATTATAAATAATTTCGTACATCGTTCAAAATAGTTCGTACGTTTGGCCCAGGACACCACTCGAGGTGCACCTCTCTTCAGTGGCTAATAAGTCATAAGTCATAACTAATGCTATTCGCACCTGAGACTTACAGGACGTCATAATCTTTTAGTATAATACAATTAGTAATCTAGGAAGAATGGGTGGGATAAAGGTGGGTAATTAACACGTTCGCTGTGAAGCAAGGCATTATATGCCTGGTTGATTGCTTTCAGTCTGTGCGTGCTCTAAAATCGTGTCTTTTTGCAACGTGCGGGCGCTGTAACTCGAGAAGTACTATGTGTACGAGAGAGATAGTTTTATATCTAACACACATTTTTAAAGCTTATGACGTTTAACGATTAAAAAATGCACCAGGTTTTTTAAACATAGTTCGCACTGAATTAAAATTGAATAAGCTCAGTGCGAATACCAGGCCTTGATTTGTAGGCCTGGTATAGCCGCACTGAACGGGCGAGGGGCGTGTGCGCCGCGGCTAGTGCTGTCGAATGCTTTGTTTGTTGTCGATAGTGCGCAAGTGTTTGCAGTTGTGATATTTACGTTTTAATCGCGTGGTAAATATTAAAGTGTTGTGAAATGGCGTCAAGTAATATTGTTTCGAGTAGTGACAAAGTATTTGATATATTATTTCAAGTTAGACCTGTTACGAGGGCTGCTATTTATGTATCCGGAATTAAAAAAAGAAACAAACATATATCATTTAATATGGTTTTATTGCTTTTCAAAATATTCGCCGCGATGATCGACACACTTTTGCATACGCTGGAACCAATTTTCATAGCACTTTTTCCATTCTGATTGAGGTATCTCCAAAACGTGCATTTTGAACGCATCAACAGCCTCTTCGCGGCTCGAAAAACGTTGACCACGTAATTTGTTCTTCGCGTATGGAAATAAAAAGAAATCGTTAGGTGCCAAATCAGGGCTGTACGGCGGATGACCAGTCAATTCGATCTTTTGACCCTCCAAAAACTGAGTTGTTTCAGCTGAGGTGTGACAGCTAGCATTGTCGTGATGTAATATGATTCTGCGTTGTCGGTTGTCCTTTCTTATTTCTTCAAAGACTTCTGGTAAACAAATGGTCGTATACCATTCAGAATTAACCGTTTTACGATTCTCTAATGGCACTGTAGCCACATGTCCATTAATTCCAAAAAAACAGGCGACCATTTGCTTCAAAGTACTTTTTGCACGAGTAACTTTTGTTGGTTTCGGCTCATCTTGGAACACCCACACCGTTGACTGTTGTTTAGTTTCGGGGTCATATGCATAGATCCAAGATTCATCACCTGTGTAGATATTATAAACGGCTTTTGACGTACCACAGTGGTATTTTTTTATCATTTTTTGCACCAATCGACACGAGCCCGTTTTTGATCGATTGTCAAGTTGTGCGGAATCCAACGCGAACATATTTTTTTTAAAGCCAAATGTTCGTGTAATATCTTATGTATGCTCGTCATACTTATGCCTAAGGACGCCTCTATCTCGCGATATGTAACATGACGATCACGCATTATTAGTTCCCGCACAGCATCTATATTTTGTGGGACAACAGCTGTTTTTGGGCGACCTTCTTTATTTTCATCCGTGAGCATTATTTTCATCCGTGACCGCCCACGATTAAACTCACTGTACCAGTGATAAACAGTGGTTTTTGATGGTGCTTCATCTCCAAAAGTTGCGGTGAGTTGAATAAAGCACTGTTGTTGATTTAGCCCACGCCGAAAATCGTAGTAAATCATTGCACGAAAATGTTCACGCGTTAAATCCATGACAAATGAAGACACGCAATTTTCAAAATGACGCCACAATGGAAAAATAATTGACAGTCACATGAAACAAAATGTATTCTTCAACCAAAGAGTTAATTAAATAAATAAAGTTAGTTAAGTTAAATTTAAAAAATAAAGTTAGTTTAAATATTGTTCTTGTAAGTGGCCAGTTTAATACATACATAAATACATAAATAGATAATAGATACCAGTGGCGACGCCTCCATAGAACACGATTCCTACCGGCTTACCTTGGCTAATTTTAATATATACATTTTTTATTATTAATAATTATAGCTTACCCCGCTTCCTACAATTTCATAAAAATAATTCGCCATGTATTTAAAATCACGCAAACGCACACATACCCGTTTTTACGATCGCACTCAGGACGCGTACGTACTGCTCCATAGTGTGCGGTGGCCGGGGAACTCGCTCAAAACATCGGGAATCCAAACATTTGAAATGTATGAAATTCACGCACACATACACATTACTACTACATGCAAACGACTCGTCGATATTGTCGAACAACAAGCCGATCCCACATATCCTACCTAGTCTTTATTTGTCATGTGTTAAGGTTTAGTTTCGCATGTTTCGCTTTAAAAGATTTCGTCCAATCACAACAGAGCTAATTGCAGCGGCCGACCGGCGCGTGCTGTCATTTCAATTCACAACCCATCGATCGTGGCAAAACGAGACACAATAGCTTTTTCATTGTTATCGCGGCCGGATGTGGCCGCTTGGGGCTTCATGAATTAAACAATTATATTACGCGCTTATTTGCACTCATTTTGTACTGTTATTATTGTAATATGCAAAATTTTGTTTATTAAGTTAGTGGGCTAGCTTGATTGTAATATTATACAGTTTAAAAGAATCGAAAGTAGTGAAATTTTACTTGCCAAGTGTTGTGTTGTGTTTTTGTTTGTTACATCGTAAAGGTTGGTTTGTTTTACTTACTTTGTAATTTGTCGTGACACGGTTAGGTGAGAAATGATATAAATAATAATTCTTAGGTAATTTTTCAGATTGTAGAATAGGAATATTAAATAACGACGACAGACGACAAATAACAAAATTAAACATTTAGGTACGTATTTCTGCTGATATTTCTTTGCTATTAGCTTTTGCCCGCGATTTCGTCTGCGTGGACTTCAGACAGGTAGCCTATGTTCCTTTCCATGTTTGACATGGGATGCATGCAAAATTTCATCTAAATCCAGTTTTTGCATGATTGAGTAACAAACATCTACACTGGCAAGTCAGGATTCACTTATTTTTGGTGTGTGAGTGTGAGTGACGTGTGCTTAAAACGGCTTTTTTAAAGCCACTTTTATCATACTCGACATGCACTGTTCATATAATACC
Organism: Polyommatus iphigenia; assembly: GCA_963422495.1. Classification (NCBI taxonomy): domain Eukaryota; kingdom Metazoa; phylum Arthropoda; class Insecta; order Lepidoptera; family Lycaenidae; genus Polyommatus; species Polyommatus iphigenia. The sequence continues at coordinate 4,086,251 of OY730180.1, forward strand.
AGTGATGTCATGTATGGTGAAGGTGGTGAATACTAACAACACTAACACTGCATGCAACGCACACAATGCAAGCAAAGCACCCTAGTAGTTATGGAAAAGGTAAACTAACACACTTAATACAGGTATGTAATTTATTGCACGTTTTTTTTACAAGAATTGAAATTTTGCTTATTCACGAGTTAGCCGTTTTTTGGTCCGGCTTTACCTTTATTTTTTTTCACCCCACGCCACTGATAGATACATAAATAGCAGCCCTCGTATTAAGCAAAAAAAAATCGAAAAGAAGAATGCAGCTCGAGAAAAGCATCAGCACAGCATTGAATCAGTTTTTTCTTATATCCATCCTTAATATTATAAATGCGAAAGTGTGTCTGTATGCCTGTCTGTTACCCCTTTACGCCCAAACTGCTGAACCGATTTTGCTGAAATTTGTTATGGAGATACTCTGACTCCCTGGAAAGGACATAGGATACTTTTCATCCTGGAAAAATGTACGGTTCCCGCGCGATAAACTAATTTTAGCACAACGGAGATGCATGCGTCATCTAGTTTTTAAAAAATTTGTCGATATGATGCATATCCCATCCCTATTATTATATCTTTGTAGCGCTTGAACAGGTCTGGTAAACCTGGTATCTTTTTTCCTGTTATCGTTTCTGTCCAATTCCCGGGCGAAGACAGTTTCAAATAGTTCTACTAATGAACTTTATACACGTGAAATTTCATTTATTCAATCCTGGCATTGTTGATCTTGGGTTCACATTTCTATGAACAGCTTTCACCAGGCCATTAAAACCTCGTTCGCATACGATGAAACTTATTACCAGATCGAAAATACCTGGTATCGCATGGTATGCTACAAAAATCAGTCTCGCAGCTAACGTGTTAAAAATAAAACCTAAAACGTTTATGTTTTATTTTTTCAAAAAATATTCTAAACTAGCTTTATAACAAGGCTGCTCAACCTTTTTTACAGTGGGGCCAAACGGTGGATTCCGACATTTATAACGGGCCATTAACATCAATCAAACTTCAATGGGTTATATAAGCATATTTTTTTTATATTAATGAGATTTTTGCAGTTGTATGTCTTTTAACAATTTATTTATGTTGGGTGATAAATCTGATGTTGACAGTAGCAACAAGTCAGAAATATGTTGCTCAGTTAATGATGTGCGGTATTTATTTTTAACATAATTAAGGTCTGAAAACCCTTTTTACAGACATATGTTGATCCAAAACTACATAAAAGCTGCAACGCTAGATCAGTTATTGCAGGAAAGTCATCTTTTGGTACCAATTACCAGAAATCTGCAAAATCTTCTGAAGAATTTTGAGGTTTCGACGACACTTTTTCGACAAAAAGGGTTTTCAATGATTGATGATTTTGCAGTTCAACGAGTTCTAACTGAATATTGGCAGGGTAACTAACTATGTCACTCAAACTGATTAAGAAAGGATTTATGAAAATTTGTATATATTATCCTTCGCGGCAGCTAATTAGGCGGGATTTCTCAGTTTGGCGGGATATTCAAAACTTCCTTGTGCGGGTCATTTAAAATTCTTTCGCGGGCCATAATGTGGCCCGCGGGCCTGGGGTTGAGCAGCCTTGCTTTATAAGCTAATACTTTTAGTTATACAATTTTCGGAATCAATTAAAAATGGGAATAGAGTAATTCATGAATTATGTTACATCTAGTAATTATGGGTGCTGAGAAAGGGGCGGCACATGTCCTGGGGCCTACAGCGGCAAGGACTGCAAATCCGCCACTGCTTATCGCTTTTAGTTTTGTTACCAATTCAGAGAACACACTACAGTGGCTTCCTGTCAGCTTAACTGGTTTCCGAGACACACTGGCCTGTAGTCCATTTAAAGTTATTTTACCTACAAGCACCAGAGAATGGACCTTATTTGCATCTACATAAAGGTCGTAAGGCACGGCAATTGCCAATTGATAAGTGATGTGACTCATACACTGGACGCACCTCAGGTGACGTCATACACTGCATCATACAAAACATTTAATTCGAATTCAACATTAAAATTATAAATAAGCAAGTGTCTGTCTGTCTATTACCTCTTTACGCCCGAACCGCTGAACCGATTTTTCTGAAATATGGTATGGGGATACTTTGAGTCCCGCAAAGGACATCTAGATAGGTAGATAAATACTTAGGGCCGATTCACACCGGATCGGCAGCGGCGCGAAGAGCACTTTTAGTGTGAAATAATTTTAAACTTTATTTACATACTTATAACTACTAGTATCGCGCCTCGAGCCCTTTTAGAAGTTTTCAAGCGATACTAGCAGTTATAAGTATGTAAATAAAGTTTAAAATTATTTCACACTAAAAGTGCTCTTCGCGGCGCTGCCGATCGCGCCTCTGCCGACCGCTGCCGGCCGCTGCCGATCCGGTGTGAATCGGCCCTTAGGATACTTTTTATCTCGGAAAAATGTCCGGTTCCCGAGCGAATTTAATTTTGGCACAATGGAGTTGCGGCCTGCGAGCATCAAATTATTGTTAAGATCGATAATTTGATGCCCGCAAAAAAAAATATTTTCACAGCGAATAAAGTCAGCTTGTCTGTCTGCACATTGAAAAAAATAACATGACAGACAAAAACAGTGGACCTTATTTAATATATAAAGTATAGTTTTCACAGAGCCAGTACTGGCTGCCAATAAGACTGGCAGCCAGTACTGGCTCTGTGAAACTATACTTAAATGTGATAAATACTGTGTGTGTAAGCACGTTATGATTAAGAGAGGATAAAAATAATAATAAGTTCAAGTTATATGGCTTAAGTTTAAAATATTTTATACTGTGACACTGTATCCACATTACTAAAGTACTAATATTATAAAGACAAAAGGTTTCATCAAGAATTACTGGACCGTTTTTGATGTTATGTACAAAATAATATGATAATATCTGAATGCAGAGGACAGCATCATGGAAGACATAAATTATTCTTCATAATATCAATTTATTATTTCAATATTGTTGTATTTATTGTAATACACCTTTCTCTTATTTGTGTGTAATTTTCCTGTAACTATTTTATAGTAGAGTGAAACATATTTACACAATACTATACCAAAACAGGAAAATCTATTTAGATCCAGTGCTTATGAAATTAAGCAATATTGAGCCTGAGATAGAATAGGTATAATAAAAAAATTATTAGCAACATTTTAATATATATTTTTATTCAAATGAATTCAATCGTACATTACAGAATACTTGAAGTTAGTTTACGTTCTTTAAATTATAATTACAAAATAAACCTTATTGGCGTAATATATTGAGATATAAAAAGTTTTTTCATACGCACGTCTCAATGCAGAAAACAATATGGAAAATATTTTTCATCTACCGATTTTCGCATTGAGCAAATCCACAATTTTATGATTTAATCAACATTGTGCTTGTCGCTCATAAAATCCGCATTAAAGCTATGTGGACATTAATTACAATAAAATGCACCATCTCCTCCTAACTCCTCCAATCAATTATGCAAGCAATATTTTAAAGAGCTAACAGATGATCGGCTGATGATAATAGAAAATGTTGATCTTATAATCATTGTTATTAATTTGTAATAATTTATTAAAATTTTAAACTATTAAATAAAACTGAAATATTGACTTTGTGTTGTTAGCAATTTTTGATGATGCGTGTTGTAGTATCCTTGTTTACAGGTACCTAATTTTAACAAGGACACTATTATATGTCTGCACGGTCTGTTATCACAGCCAATCGTAAATAATACTGACTTAAACAAATTAGATGGACTACCAGGAAAATATTATATTGTAGTGATGTTGAAAAAATTAATGTAAGGTAAATGGTAATTGACATATTGAATAAAAATATTGCTCACACAATGTGTTTTTTTCATAATATATAAATGCCATTTCGAAGTAGTTGTTTTGTGCATGCAATGATTGTCGGTGATTGTATTTGAGTTTTGTTTTTGTTTTATACTTAATAGACATCAATTTCTTCGCTCTTGATGAAGAGGTCTGATACTCCTTAGAAACCAAGAGAATACAATAAAATCTGTTATTTAAGTAGTTGTTTTTTAATTTATTCAAACCATAGAAATATTTAATGCTAAACATTTTTAAAATTTTTATTTTATTTTATTATTAAATACTGTCATTGAATTAATGAATTTGAGGAACAACTGGCTCTCTACGTCTCTATTACTTTGAACTATCAAATGACAATTTTTTAATGAAATCTTTCAAAAAGTTATGTAAATCTTTATGGAATCAAATATTTGTTTAATCAACAATTTTCATAACTAGTGGCCTACACGTAAACACAGGTAGGGATGGATTTCTACAAATGAAGACCACTAAATTCTGCTCTATAGGATCCTAAATTGACATCTATAATTTTATATTACAATCACGGTACCTTATAAAACAAAAATTGCATGACCATCGGGACTTTGTGATCATGTGGGGCCTAATAAAACTACTCCAAAGTACAGACCAACAAAAACTCTATAAAAAAGTTGCGGTTACCACCGAAAAGCGGGTGACACCAAAGCATATCCCTTCATGAGTAACAAAATGCAATCAAATTTAACAGTTATAGCGATTTCTCTATATACTCATAGTTAAATATGCACCTGGCCGGGCGCCAGTAAATATTTGAACAAGATTTACTCTTATATGTACAGAGGCGTGGAGCGATCGCTGCTGCTCAGAGCGCAGCGGCAGGACATCATTGGCTCTTTAATTCCTTGCCGATCGTATAGGAGACGAGGCGCGCCCAGTCGATCTTGGTGCGCGTGACGGGCAGCTGCCGCCGCAGCGCCTTGAAGGTGGTGTCGCTCATCGTCTTGTAGTTGTCCGAGATGGCCGTCTGGTACGCGTTCTCTGCATCGCACACGATCTTGACCAACTCCTTGGCGGTGGCCGCCTCCCCCTGCACGATGACCGGCGCCCGCACCTCCTTCGAGCTCACCAGCTGCACGTTGCCGTCCTCGTAGTAGTGCACCTGCACCCGCAGCATGCCGCGCAGCTCGGCCGCGCTGCCGCCCACCGTTAACGACCAGACGGAGCGCCACCGGCCGTTCCAATAGTTTTTAGGTTGAAACTGGTGATCCTCTATGCACGCCACGAGCGCGACGGAGCCGGACTCCAGCGCCCGGCCGACGACGAGGCTCGCACCGTGTTTGTAGTGTTCCGCTACGTAATTTGTGAGCTCCATGTCCAGAGCCGCGCGCCAGGACTCGGCGACACGGTCTGGTTCGAACGCCTCGTACTCGGAAGCTTCTTTGCGTAAATGGTCGTACTTGAAGGAGCGCTTGGAGCGCGGGTCGAAGAACCTCCCGGCCCCGAGGTCATTGTGGTCGGTGATGAGGGTATGAAGCTCTGAGCCCTCGAGACGGACGGGCGTGAGCTGATCCTTGTTGTATTGGGCGAATGCCCCACTAGCGCCTTCCTTCAGCAGGGTATCATTATTCAGCAATACTCTCACGTCATTAAACACTTCGTTGAACTCTCCGGGCGGGGAATGGAGTATAAAATCCGAAACAATTCTCACTTTTTCTTGATCACTAATCACTTCGTCACCGTCCGCCGCCATTTTTGATACTTTTGACAAAATTGTCAGCGACAGATTAAAAATATCAAAGAAACTAGTTGAAATAGCTGTCAACTGTCAACGGCTTTTTTAAGTGAGTAGTAGTCGTGTTCGTTTGCTTTTTAAACTGCGCATGCGCGGCTTTTTTGTGTGTCAGTGTGAGTGTCATATTCTAAAATACCCTTTTCTTTCTTTTTCTTCTTTTTTGGCAACTTGACACAAAGGATGTGTATGTTGTGCCACAGACAAGGTAAAAAGGTAAGGAATATGGCGGGAAAACCATATTCCTCCTATTATAATTTTCATCATCGTTTTCATGTATCGTCAGGTCTAAAGTCTAGTCAAAGTCTAAGTAAAAGTCAATACAGTCACAGGAGTCAAGTCGGTCGATTCAGTTAAGTGGTAGACGCTTTACTGAAACTTTCGATGGAGTTTTGGAGGGAACACAAAATAGCACGTTTCTGGATATTACATCACTTTCCTACACTTATGCATGAACACGAATATCTAATGGTTAATATTCTACCAATATTACACATTAAAAACCCAGCTAACACAATTTTAGGAAAATAATACAAAAACACAACAGCACTCTTTCACATGCCCGCCAAAACACCCTAAAATACCTTGTCATGTTCTAAATTAACTGTCAGATTTTTTAAAATTTGACAGAAATTGATCGGTATTTTAGAATATGACACTCACACTGATGACACTGACACTCAAAAAAGCCGCGCATGCGCAGTTTAAAAAGCAAACGAACAAGGCTAGTGACTAGAGACTAGTGACTACTGCATGTACCATAAAGTTAATATACCTATCGGAATAGAGAAACAAAGGCCTGAGCAAGCGAGATGTCACTATCACAATATAACACTGCGTGGTAGAAAGAGAAGCGTGATTTGAGGTTGCATAGCTTTTTTTTCATCTGTTTGACAGTCTGTCTGACCCTGTGCCGATCGTTGTCAATTTGGGCTTTCAGAAAAATTGTGATTTTAAGTTAAATAATGAATAATTTTTAGAAATACTGCATTAGAAACATGGTTAAATGTTTGTGGAATGATTCTGGATCCACACATCGAAAAAACCCGGACAAATATTCATTTCACAGGTGAATTATTCTACATCGACAGGACCTATTTTTAAGTTTATTTTTGCCAGTTATTGGTATTGATTTTGATAATTCACTTCTTTAAATGTTAAATTAGATGGAAAACATAACTTGACGAGCCATGGTGCACAATTTAAGGATATTTTGTGTAAACAATTTTCATATATTTTACACTAGGGCTGCATCAAGTTATCGATAAGTTGTATCGATATGAAAATATTTTTTAGTTATGTATACTAATTATTATCTAGGAATGTTGAAATGATAACATACTCATCCGTAGTTTATAATTACATAATTTATCATTTTTAAGGTTCCGCACCCAAAGGGTAAAAAGTACTAGTAGTGGGGTCCCGCTCTACTACTAAGACTTCGTTGCCTGTCCGTCTGTCCATCCGTCCATCCGTCTGTCTGTCTCCAGGCTGTATAACAAGAACCGCTATAGTAATAGACTTCTGAAATTTCCACAGATGTAATGTCATTCTACATCCAATATGGCTGCTCATCCAAGATAGGGGAATAGTTGAAAGCACTTCTGCAAGTTGAACATCAAATAAAAGGGCTCATTGAGAGTGAATTGAAAATTAATAGGGTCTAGTGAAGTCGTGTCGTGTCGTGTACTGATGTGACGTGACGTAACCTGTCGTGTCGAATCGTGTCATGACATGTCGTGTCGTATCGTGCCGGGTTTTAGAAAATGCCCGGTTGAAACCGGTCACCCTTCATGCGCCAGTCCGACTCACACTTGGCCAATTTTTCAGATTTCCTGCTGACCTGGATACCAGAAATTCATGGCTTAAAATAATTAACCGTCCAAACTGGACTCCGAAGAAAAATTCATGCATACTTAAGGGAGATTGCACACGTCACACTTTTTGTGTGATCAAGTCTGCGGCGCACAAAAGGCGCACAAATGTCGTTCGCGGATTTTTCACAGACTTAACGCACACGACGCACATCTTCGATCATTCTGTCCGCTGAACTGTAGGGACGTAGAGTGTAGACGCTATGGAAATCGTGCAAAGATCGCGAAGTATTATTTTGTACTTGAAGTACAGCAAAAGAAGATAAAATAGAAAATCTTGGGTACATCCTATAATTTCGGACAGATTATTGAAGGGACAGTTCCATATTAAACATTCAATTCTGCATTATTCTGCCTTAGAGAATAGAGGTATCATAAATTACTGGTCTGTTTTGTATTTCATGAGTTAACATCGTTACATCGATATCTGGCGCCATGTTAATTAAAAAGATCGCGTACGTTACGTCACTACAAATACAGATTGTAGACTAAAAGTATGCGCCGCGCCGTCTGTGTTAGCGCGTGTTGAAGCAAACGTTCTATTTTTGACGTGATAACGTCTTATAATTCGATATGGGCTGCGCGCCCGAAAAACATGACAGTTCATGAGGCGTTACCTCGCTGACAGCTCTGAGGCGTTCCATTAACACTCTCAAGTCTCTCAACAACCGTAAGGCCCACCTGGGCCGCGCTCTTTGTTTCGATTATATTACGTATTTCGATGACTTAGAGAATACTTTTGTATGAAGAAGTTTGGTTAGTTATGACCTTTGATACATTGACCACACTCTGAATATAAATAAATAAACAATCTGTGAGCTATTAGTATTATTTCGGCTATTCAAAATTGTGCTCTATTTCCTAGAATAGTTTCGAAAGTTTATAATTGAGAAACTAATATCACATCGGACTAAATGCTATATTATGATGGCTTGATAGATAGAAAATTTAACATACATTATAATGTAGTTCACACAAACATAAAATATGGATTATATGTAAGGATATTTCATATTACATTAATTTTACAAAGAGGGTGGCCGGGCGCCATTTTTTGGAGTTTACTCCTTAAGAACCGATTTTCATATATAAGGCGCCCGGTATGAGAAAAATCCGAGGGGTAAAACCTACTAACAAGTAACAAAAAATCGTGTCACGTTTTTGGTGCGCACCGTTAGTGCCCAACTTTCTAATTTGGCCGTGAGTGTATATATATATATATATATAATATTCCGATTGGTGTATTAAGACCATAAAGGTAATATACCTCGGAATATTATATATTTATATTATTATTCCGATAGGTATATTACCTTTATGGTCTTAATACACCTATCGGAATATTATAAAATAACTTCTAAAATAACTTTTTATATGTATATATAATATATATATATATATATATATATATATATATATATATATATATATATATATATATATATATATATATATATATATATATATATATATATATATATATAAAATATTCCGATAGGTGTATTAAGACCATAAAGGTAATATACCTATCGGAATATATATATATATATATATATATATATATATATATATATATATATATATATATATATATATATAATATTCCAACGTCATAGCCTTACCCCTCAGTTCCGGGAAATATCTATGCAAAAAAGTTGGCAGGTCAATGTGCAAAAAAAAGTGTGTTAGCTCCGACGCACGACTGGAGTTTACTCCTTAAGTACGAGTATCTAACCATACGCAAAAAGAGTTTATTCAACAGAAAAAAGATTAATATCATTTATAACAAAAATAGCAATGTAAATACATCGACACTGATAGAAACAAACAAGTCCAATAACATATAGTATATAGGTATAGTCGCTTATACAGTATACCATATGTACGTCTTAATCATAAAGTTAATATAGGTACCTGTCGGAATATAATATTATATTATAATATTTAAATATATATATATATATATATATATATATATATATATATATATATATATATATATATATATATATATATATATATATATATATATATATATATATATATATATATATATATATATATATATATATATATGTATATATATAGATACTCGTACTTAAGGGGTAAACTCCAGTCGTGCGTCGGAGCTAACACACTTTTTTTTGCACATTGACCTGCCAACTTTTTTGCATAGATATTTCCCGGAACTGATGGGTAAGGCTATGACGTTCTCACGTTCAACTATCGTCAGTAAACCGACTTTACAGACAACCGTTTTTTTTTTCGCACACTTTTTGTGCGGCGCCGCGCGAAGCGGCGCGATGCGGTCGTACTATAATATATATATATATATATATATATATATATATATATATATATATATATATATATATGATGTATGACCACATCGCGCCGCTTCGCGCGGCGCCACACAAAAAGTGTGCGAAAAAAAAATCGGTTGTCTGTTAAGTCGGTTTACTGACGATAGTTGAAAGTTGAACGTGACAACGTCATAGCCTTACCCCTCAGTTCCAGTATAAAAAAAAATATATATATATTTACGTCTTATATATATATATATATATATATATATATACAGGGTGACCGGTAATAGGTCTGTTTCCTTTTAACATGTAAAAATACATCACTTTTGCAGCCTAAAAAGCTATATCATACCCTGTCCAAAAGCTAACGGTTACCGAGATATTCAAGATTTTGTATTTTTTTCAAAAACACCCGATTTCAAAGGAAAACTTTAAATAAAAAAAAATCTACCTATTAATTTCTTAATCTTTAACATAATTTTAGTTCTTAGGTAGATAAACTACAAATACAAAAGTTATTTATCCATCTAAACAGGAAAAAAAAATTAGCAGAGTGTTTCAAAAGTCTTAACAAAAAAAAATGAAAATGATTTTCCCTCATTTCACCCCTTATTGTTTAAAAAATCAATAAGACATTAGTCGTACAAATTACTTAATTAAATTCCTTATTTATTAAGCTATCCAAAAAGGTATAATTTGTGTGCAAAAAATTCACAAACATCTGGTAAGGTAACATAATAACTCTCAGCACAATTTTTTTGGCTTACAATTTGTTCAGGGTTAGGTTGCCAGGTAGTCAAATTCTTTTGTTATCGGAGGAAGAAGCGATCTATTATTGGTCGGTTTAAAAAAATCCGGTTTCTTCGTAACTGTTCGCGTCGGTTCGTAACAGTTCGGGTCTGTCTAAAGAGCAATATGTAGAGTTTTTGTTTAGTTAACGCTTCTCGTCCTGAGCGCGCTGACGTTTTATTTGCGATTCCTTTTGATCAAGTTTGTTTATCAAAAATGGCATCTTTTAGCAATGAAGAGTACGCTGACATACTGTACTGCTACGGTTTTTGTGATGGCAACGCAGCCGCTGCACGGGAAGAGTACCGGCGTCGTTTTCCCCGTCGAATTAATGTACCAAGTGCTGGAGTTTTTTTCCGCGGCGTACCAACGCGTGCGGGAAAGTGGCTCTGTTCATCAAAGGCGACGTGATGCAGGAAGACCTCCTCGTTATGTTGCAGAAGACGAAGAGAGAATATTGGAACGTTTTGCAAGAGATCCGACCACCTCTACAAGAATTGTAGCGAAGCAACTGGGTTTAACGCAGTGGAAAGTGTGGTTCACCGTACATAGCGCTCGGTTATACCCTTTTCACTACACACCAGTACAAGCATTAGAAGAAGGAGACCCTGCAAGGAGGCTCGATTTCTGCCGCTTTATGCTGCACTCCGATGAAAACGATTATAACTTCTTAAGAAAGATTTTATGGACCGACGAGTCGAAGTTTGAGCGTGACGGCATAACAAACTACCACAACATGCACTTTTGGGCTCCCCAGGGTGGAAACCCCCACTTGGCAAAAGAAGGTGCTCATCAAAGGAGGTTTTCCCTGAATGTTTGGATGGGAATTTTGCATAATCATTGCATTGGGCCGTTTTTTCTACCGGACAATTTAAACGGGGAGTCGTATGAAAATTTCCTGAGAAATAATCTTCACGAGCTCATGCAAGATATACCAGTTGAAACCCGAAGAGGTATGATATACCAACATGATGGATGCCCGGCACACTACAGAGTGACAGTTAGGCAATGGCTGGATCAAAATTTCCCGCAGCGTTGGATTGGCCGCGGCGGTCCAATACCTTGGCCCGCAAGGTCTCCAGATTTGACTCCTTGCGATTATTATTTATGGGGCCACATGAAGTCTTTAGTATACGCAACACCTATTAGCGATGTACATGAACTGAGGAGAAGAATAATTTATGCAGCAAACGAAATCCGAGAAACTTTAACAAGTAGAGTAACGCGATCTAATTTTCGCTTAAGATTACGCAAGTGCATCAGAAATCGAGGACGACAATTCGAACAGGATTTACCGTAATAATTATCAACTTATTATGTAAATAAAATATTAATTTTTATTCAAAGACTTTTATTTAACTTAACCTGACGTAGCAAATGTTTATTTAGACTTTTCCAATTTGCTAATTAGAATTTTACTACCTGCTAGTTCAGGTAGTTAGCAGGTTCTTCATTTGGACAAATCGGCGTAGGGTCCTTAATATTCCCTAAGTAAGATGTTATTTAGATTTTTGCATTACAAATTATACCTTTTTGGATAGCTTAATAAATAAGGAATTTAATTAAGTAATTTGTACGACTAATGTCTTATTGATTTTTTAAACAATAAGGGGTGAAATGAGGGAAAATCATTTTCATTTTTTTTTGTTAAGACTTTTGAAACACTCTGCTAATTTTTGTTTCCTGTTTAGATGGATAAATAACTTTTGTATTTGTAGTTTATCTCCCTAAGAACTAAAATTATGTTAAAGATTAAGAAATTAATAGGTAGATTTTTTTTTATTTAAAGTTTTCCTTTGAAATCGGGTGTTTTTGAAAAAAATACAAAATCTTGAATATCTCGGTAACCGTTAGCTTTTGGACAGGGTATGATATAGCTTTTTAGGCTGCAAAAGTGATGTATTTTTACATATTAAAAGGAAACAGACCTATTACCGGTCACCCTGTATATATATATAAATATATATATATATATATATATATATATATATATATATATATATATATATATATATATATATATATATATATATATATATATATATATATATATATATATATATATATATATATATATATATATATATATATATATATATATATATATATATATATATATATATATATATATATATATATATATATATATATATATATATATATATATATATATATATATATATATATATATATATACATACATATATATATTATAGTATGACCACATCGCGCCGCTTCGCGCGGCGCCACACAACAAGTGTGCGAAAAAAAAATCGGTTGTCTGTAAAGTCGGTTTACTGACGATAGTTGAAAGTTGAACGTGACAACGTCATAGCCTTACCCCTCAGTTCCAGTATATATGTATATATATATATATATATATTATAGTACGACCGCATCGCGCCGCTTCGCGCGGCGCCGCACAAGAAGTGTGCGAAAAAAAATCGGTTGTCTGTAAAGTCGGTTTACTGACGATAGTTGAACGTGACAACGTCATAGCCTTACCCCTCAGTTCCGGGAA